>CM034157.1:376635913-378049356 GCA_019776745.2 Taxus chinensis | reverse complement strand
TAGTAAGAGAGTGAGATGAAGAGTTATTTTTTATTATGAAAAGTGAAAATTCATCTACATGAGATTAATAGTTGATTATAACTTTTAGTTCTCTGAGTTTTGATTCTTGTAGAGAGATCAAAAGTGTGTGTACTAAGTAATAGGTGCAATAAAGTGATGAAGAAGAGATAAAACTGAGGTCACAAATGTTGATGTAAGAAATAGGAAGAAGGTGATCAGAATGAACCAATGAAAGCCTGAGTTGTAGCTTAGCAAGTTGAAAGTTGGTGCTTTCATTGCAAGTAGGTGCTTGCAAATTTAATCAAGTAGGTGTTTGGTTGGGAATTGAAGTGGGTGCTTAAAAATGAAGTAGGTGCTTCATGATCTTGTAATTGGTGTAATTGGTTCATGCATTTGTTAGATATAATATTGATTTCTAAGTTCAAAAATTCAAGTTTTTAAGGGCACTGATTCAGCCCTCCCGCTCTCAGTGTTTGAATGTTCAATAAGAAAACCCCAAGTTTAGTGATATTTTGCATATTTAGTGCCAAATTTGAGATAAAAAGGATTGGAAACAATTGAAGGATACTAGTGAAGACATATGAATCCTTTTAAAAGTGTATGCAAAAAGTGAAGAGGTATTTTGCACTTTTTAAGGAAGGTTTAGGCCTCTAAAAAAGTCAAAATATTTATTTCTTTTAAAATTATTCTATGGGAGCATAACCTCAATTTGTTATATGTTGTTAAACATCCAAAAAGGTATTTGGATCTGCATGAAAATGTTTTGAGTGTCTCTTTTATGAAATTATCTTGAAATATAGAGGTTTTGGAATGCTAGTAGAGTCTAGAGCCAATTTTAATCATTTTTATTATAAGGTGTTAAATATAAATGGTTTGTATGATTGATTTGGAAATAACGTGGTATTGTTAACCTTATGAAAGAATCATAAGTGAATTATAATTATGGTTATTATATTTGAAGCTATCAAAACTTAAATAGGCCTTAAAAAGTGTTGTTTTTCTTGTGAAGAAGTGTAGATTGTGGAAGATCGACAACCCTCATTAAGAATAGAATTAAAATTACATCATATAGAATATTTTATTCAAACCTATTTAATTATTTAATTATTTCCTCTATATTTTTAGGCTATATCTTGAGCCACACTTGTCATAATCTCTCACCATTAGTGGTGTTGAAGTCAATTTTCCACCTAATTTTGTGTCAATGCATCATTTTAACCTACTAAAAGCATTGGTGATTATGCAAAAAATGTATTTTTGTTATTTCTTTATCTCATTATAATAAAATATTTTATTGCTACAAACACACTATCAATTCTCTCAATCACTAGTCTTTCAATAAAAAATGTTTAGTTCACCTGATTCAAGTTTGTCTCATCCCTTTCACCAAAAGGAAGGAAATAATTTGGGCTTGCTATTCAATTCAATCTACCAAAAAATAAACACAATGAACTATCTAATGATATAATGGTAAAATCTAGGCATAAGAATGCACAAATACAAAAATTGAAAAAGTCAAGTCAATTCCATAACATTCATCATAAATGCAGGGAAAATAAAAAATTAAAAAATTCAAATATAATCATATATTATAATGGTTAATGTTTTTAATGATAATTATAAATGGTACATTGGAGGATCGACGATATGTCCCACCCCGTTTTGAGATTTCAAAAATTTTACTATCAAGAACTTACTAATATTAGCATAGTGGGGGCAGAGGCATTAACAATCATTATTCCTACATTTTTGAAGTTTCAAAACAATAATAGAATGCACAATGGGGGCATGATTGCACTTCATTCCTTTTAAAATTTTCAAAATTGGAATGTATATATGCATGTAGTGGCATTAATCCAAAATCATAAAAAATTTGCAAAAAAATCACCAAATTTGAATTTAAAAATGATTTTTTGGACAAAAATTGACATTATGACTTATCCATATTTTTAAAATTATTTTTCAAAATCTACGAGTACTATGTAAAATAAGAGAGTAACTAGATTGAAAACAAAGAAAAAGAGTCACACAATTGATAACGGAGTTTTTAATTAAAACCTACATCTCCGGACCCATATAAATGTAACCGATCTATTAAAATATGCCTTAAATACACTTGTAATGATTGAAAAAGGAAAACTAGACCTTCTCCAATTGTTACAATATTCTCTTAGAAAAATCAACCTTAGTCTCCTTTGGAAATTTCCTCCAATTTTTCTCCTACCTCTCACAAATATCCTTTACAAATTTACATAGTTTGCTAGAATTAACATTGAAATAACACATAGCCCATTTTATATTGTTTGTCACCCCCATGCGCAATGGCAAGGCCCCTTATATTTTTATGTAAGGGACTTAGTACCACATGCAACACATAAGGGATGAGGCAAGGGTTTAAATGTGGGCGTGGTTGAGGGTTAATTGGTCATCATACTGCTTTTTCTTTGTCCACATTATATTGGACAATGGCAAAAAAGTTAAGTTTGATGTGAAGGGGTTATAGTGCCACATTGGAGGATTGTGTAACTACGCTAAGGAGATAAGGTGAGTACTTGGTGAGGGAGTGGGAGATAAGGTAGTCCTAGCTAGCAACATATAAGAGATGAGGTGGCAGGTTGTTTAAGTAATGAGGTGGGCAGGTCGAGTCAATCATTCGAGATGGATGGAATCACCAAGTGGGGATGTCTACTGAGCCAATAAAAATGCAAAATATTTACAATATATAGTGACTTATCACACATTCATTATGTTGTAAATAACATAAGAAAATATTTACAGAAGCTCAACAATGATAATATGGATATCAGAGGCCAAGACGACCCTCTGCAAAAAGAGTGTGCCTATCTTGGCTGAGGGCCCCAAGCCAGAAAATAGATGGGCCCACCTATTCACAATCAAGTTTCATATACTGACATCACAAATCCAAATTTTACTTCATACCACTTGTGACAATTATTGTTTCATTTCCCATCAAGTAATGTTTCCATTTTTTACACTTTGAACCAATGCATAAAATTCTTTATCATAGGTTGGATACTTTATTACCACACTTGTGAAGGTCTCAAAATGATAACAAAAAGGTTTTTTATTCTGTATCAAGACTTCTCCCATTGCATATTCACTAGCATCCATCTCAATCTTAAATGTAGCAGTACTGATTTTCTCTTTTAGTGTATCAAAATCTTGCTGATGTTTTCCTCCCCACTAAAATACCTGTTTAACACTAGTCAAAGAATGCAAAGGAGATGCAATAAATGAGAATTTAGCAATAAAATTTCTCCAGTATTTTACTACACCAAGAAATATTCTAACTTCAATTACACTATTGGGTCTAGGACAGTTAACAATGACCTCAAATTTTGTAGGATAATTTTTCAATTCACCATATCCCACAACATAACCCAAATAAATGAAAGATGTTTTCCAAAATTCACATTTAGACATTTTCATAAAAAATTTCTCCTTTTTAAAAGAATCTAATACTTTTTGAATATGAATGATATGATCATCCCATGATCTAATGAAAATCAAAATATCATCTAAGTAGACTATGAAAAATCATCAATGAATGGCCTAAAAACATCATTCATCACATGCATGAATGTAGTCAGTGCATTACACAACCCAAAAGGTATAATAAGCCATTCAAATAAACCCTGTTTTGTTTTAAAAGTAATTTTCCTCACATCACCTTCACTGATTCGAACTTGGTGATAACCACTTCTTAAGTCTAACTTAGTGGAATAAATAACATTCTTTAACTGATCTAGTAAATCATTAATATGAGGAAGAAGAGAATGATTTTTCATCGTGATTTTGTTTAAGGCACAAAAATCAACACAAATACACCATGTGTTATCTTTCTTTGGAACTAAAATGATTGGCGAACCATAAGGAGACGAAATTGGATGAATAGTTCCTTTTGCCAATAGTTCCATCACCTATTTCTTGATTTCCTCATTTTCAACCATGGAAAATCGATACATACCAATGTTGGGAAGAGGTGCATCCTGCAACAACAATATATCATGTTGAACCCCTATTTTAGGAGGTAGACCCTATGGATACTAAAAAACATCATCATAATTAGAAATAATTTTAACCAATTCATTATGATTTTTAGGATCATAATCCTTAAAATCCTTTTCATGATATTTCTCTTTCCCTTTGATCACCATTAGTACAAAATTATTTCTTGAATTTACAATCCTTTTTATCTTCCATGCAGTAACTAAAGAAAGACTTGTTTTCACATGATGAGATCTAATAATATATTGAATCCCTTCCTTAACAAACAAGTACTTATTCTCTTCCCTGTAGAAGATTGATTTATGATCATATACATAAGGACTTCCAAAAAGCACACCAAAAATATCCAAAGGAACTACATCCAATTCAACCTCATCTATAAACTTGTTTGTAATGGAAAATCTGAAAGTACAAGTTTTAGTTACCTGCAGTTTTGCATCATCAATAACCCAACCCAAAGGATAAGGCTTAGGATGTGGATTATTTTTGAGTCCTAATTTCTTTACAACCTCCTTAGAAATCAGATTAGCATGAGATCCCCTATCAAAAAGAGTATCAATTTTCGTATGTTTTGAAATCACTCTAATGTGGAAAACCTCATTCCTTTTATTATCATCATGTATAGTTTGTTTACTAGAAGAAGATGCAACATTTTTAGTACCATTATTGGAAATTGAAAGTTTTGATTTATCTTGAAAACTCATAGCTATGATCTTGGTTTCATCACCTGAATCTGACCCAAGATCATGAACTGCAGTGTTTGTTTTCTCTTTTCCTTTCCTTTCTTAACCATCCATTTATGTTTCAATTCAAGATGTAATTTCCATCATTTAGACTCATCATGGTTCTTTTAACAATGATTACAAAATGGTTTTTCATCTTCCTTCTTAACAATAGAGTTTGTCTTATGCTTAGCCTTTTCTTTTCCTTGCTCTTTCGAACCTTTTCCTTCAGATTACTTGTTCTTTTGATTGAAAGAAGAGAAAGAGGATTCCATTAGTCATTTTACCTCATGCTTCCAAATGGGTTGCTTGAACACATACTGCACATCAATATTAGTAGGACCTAAGAACAAGTAATCATATGCCTTAGATAACTATGTAATCCACCACTATATTTAAGCAGTGTTTCTTGTGTATGGAGATAAATACCAAGCATAAGAGCCCTTTTCCTAAACTCTTGTGTATGGAGAGAAATAACAAGCATAAGATCCCTTTTCCTAAACTCCTGTGTATAATCTTGAACACTCTATCCCTTAGTTTGTCTCAAATATTTCCAATCCATTATAACTTTTTTCTTGTAACCAAGAGGATAAATTTTTTGCTCTAAGATTTGAAATAAATTCAGACCAAGAAGTGATTTCATATACCTTTGGTTATCATTCCACTTCCTGAAGCTTACTCTCCCACCAAATGAGTGTTGTGCCACCCATCCGAAGAGTTTCCAGATGAATCTTTGCTTCATCATCAACAATTCTCTGTAACCCTTGAAATATACTTCTATCTGATTGACCTAGTTATCCAACTCTACCTATCTAGATTTAGCTCTTCTAGAGATCACATTAGGCAATTTTCAAACTTGATCACTCTCAACCCAGGTAATTCGTTATCGAAAATCAGTCCATATTCAAAGGGTATTTTTTAGGATTATCAAAACTAGCCAGATTTTCTTCTTTCAATTACTATTCCTCTAGTATCCCTTTTCCATTTGTCTATCTTGGTACATTTCTTCCTACCATTTCCTAACACTATATAGGAATGATTGATGAAAGTCCTTTTCTTCCCAATCTATAATCCACCATTGTAGGACTTTGAGATCGTCTGGTACCAATTTCGGGATCTCCTTCAACTTAATCTCCTTCACCCTTCCTAGATCGAGTTTACCTTGTTAACATCATCAAATCTACATCTTATCTTGCACATCCAAAACTTGTCTAATACTGAACTAAATAATCTAGTCAAAACCTAGCTCATGTATACCAGTATATCTAAATATCATATTTTAACTAGCAATTGGGTTGACATCCATCACTATAACTTTATCTTTGTATTAGGAACAACATTGATCAGGAAACCCACCATCCTGATCTATTATATCCTTTTGTATTTTTAGATAAAATAATTAAAACTAAAAGTACTATGTAAAAATAGAAAATAAAGAGTATGAATTGCATCCAGCAATCTTGACCATCATCGTCATATGATAACGGAGTTCGATCACTTGTGGCCTACGTCATAATCGGAGTTTCCTGTTGAATTGTGATTCGATCTTTTAATAATCTTGAAATAGGAGTGAGAATATTTGATCAACAGATTTATATAATAATATTATACTCTCATACATGTTCCTCTATAGAATAAATACTATGCTTCAGGATTCACTAAATTACTTCATCTCAAAATTAACTACGTCTCTAGCTCAAGTTAATGAGCTAAAACAAGGAACCCACAATCACTTTCTTGTGTCTATACTAATAAAACATAGGTAACCAATTCTCTAAGGTAACATCTTCACAGCTCCATGAAATGCTATTTTACATGGGTTATAGGATAAGTGATTGATCTCTTTTACCCAAGTGGCCTAGGTTCAAATCCCACTCCATGTGTGGCACATTTTCTCAAGAAGGATAAGATCCCACAATTATCATAACTGGGCGTGAAAATAGTGAAGGCACCATATTTAGGTGGTTGTTGTATGTTGTTAGATAAAACTTTAAGAGCTATCTTATCCCCAAGGATGGGGCATCTTAATGTGGTTGATTGGAGAGATAAGGGGTGTGACATGGTTTGAGTAAATTTAGTGCATGGATATCTTTAATAAATGGACTTTTTGGAAATTGTTCGTTGAAATATCACAGGATACACCCTAGTCTGGAAAATTTGATTGGAAATAAAATAATGTGGCCTCCTATGTGTGATGCTAATAAGAGTGGGTTCTGGCCTATACATTTTTCAATATCTGTTGATTTATTTATGGGTACCATATTGCCTCATGTCATATATTTCATTGGTCCACTTGACAATGCATGCACGTAAATAACACGACTATGTGCACAACTCCCGAGTAATTTTCCATGTTACTCAAAAATAATTCTAGCGATTATATAAAATATTTGCATACGAGCTGCGTTCTCCTACAAACGGTTAAGCATATCGATGGATTTATCGTGATAATTTTTCTCACATGCCACATAATTAGGAATCTAAAACTAATTAATGAGAATATCTTAGCATTGGTGTAATCTCCATGGGGATTAATCTGGATCATATAATCAAAGTAATATAAGGACAAAATACATTAGTAAAAATGGCATGCATACACATATGGGCTTCACTTACATACAAATACTCACACACATAAAAAAACATACACATTTTTGTTTCTTGCACAGACACATGTCATTGGGCATACATGCATGTATTCTTACGCACATTGTTACCATAGACACTTGACCCATGTAGGGACACACATCCATCTTGGACTCACTGCATAGGAATCACTATAAGACACATAATACATACATTTGAGGAAAAGATGCATGCACACACTGACACGTATCTGATGAAACACAGACATACATGTTTGGCATTAAATGTGCACACATGGGAAGACACACAGCATTCACCAAAACAACATATAGTGATTACTAAAATTGGGGATATTTCCACATGCATACACACAACCACACACCCATGTGCATACACACACACCCATCATAGGCACATACATCGTGATATAGATGGATGACTTGTGGCATAATATACATATTTTATCATGTCATGCCACATTACATTCATACACCTGTTGTCATATGCTTATTTGCACGTGTGCACACTTGGTGCTTTTCATACACACACATAGGGTATATATAGAAAATAGTAGCTAGTAGAAGATTGTTAATATATTAAGCATGTGAGTCTTATTATATTGTTTGGAGGTACCCCCTTGAAGTGGCTAAGTCATTATAATTACATAATGCAATCATTTCTATATATTTTTGTGTTATTTGGAATTATATTTATATTGATACAAATATCTATCTAAGTAATTTTATTACACAAACTCATCGATATTTTGATGAATATGCACCATACAATTAAAACATCTATGATACACAAACATCCTTGCACCATCAATATTAATATATATATGAAATTCATACATCCCATATTACGAGAGACTATAATGGTTCAATATAAAACACTATTCAAATCCTCACAATCATAATAAGTTGTTTACATTTCAAGATAAGTCATGTTACAGGCTAAATCATTATTCAATATCAACTATCACAACGAAATACTATGCCCATAATTATATTGTCATACTCTCTCTTACACCCCAAATAATTCCATCATGAACCTTATTGTTGGTATGTGCCTCTAATGTGCATGTATCTGATGTGAAGTTTACCTTAGGTATTTGTATTATCTATGGTAGAGACATGATTTATGTGCATTATGTTGTTAATTTACACTAATTAATGTATCTTATTTATCCTTGATCACAAAGTGTGAGAAATCATTAGGTTATCCTTAATAAATAAAAAAGGTGCTATCTGATCATTTGTAAAATCCTCTACATTATCTAATAATCTCCTGACCTACCTCTTTCTATATCCTATACAAGGAATATGTTCGGACAGTTTATGTTTAGAGATGGATCTTAGAGATAGTACTGATGAGTTGAGTGAGATGTATGTCTCTCGGCAAGATCACAATGCACATTTCAGTGCAATGGTAATCATTGGTTGTTTCATTAGAAATAATTTTATATTCATCTATTTTAATTTATATATCAAATCATATTGTACTTACGCTATAGAATGATGGGTTCTACTACATCGGTTGAGGGAACACCTTTAATTGGGTGGTGCATGTATTACCTCCTATATAGTTGGACTTTAGGCTCCTCATAATTATCACATGGTACTAGATCTCACTTGTGTTAGCATGGTACCGAAAGCTTATTTCACAATATCTATCTCTTATCTTGATTTGGATGAGATATAGTATCTAAGTGTTAGGCCCTATGTATTAGTATAAGAAATTCTATTAAATACCCATTGATCATCCATCCACCATTGTATATATGATGATGTGTTAACTTAATACATTGTGTTTTTTTGGGTTGAGAATATTGACTAATGTATGAAATATCCACGTGAAGGTCAAATAGATGTGTGATAAGGTGTGTGCAGAAGCATAATAAAATCAGTTCCCTAAGGGTTGAAACAAGTGCATAGAATGACATGCATTGAGTGAAATAATTAGTCACTACACAAATGGTGCTAGTGTGTAGATCCTAGCTAAGACCCTAATTTGGTTAAGATTACTCTAAACATGTGATAAATAAAACACTGAAGTACAAATCTAGCCTAAGCAATAAGCTAGATAAAAATGAAACCCTTAGGTGCAAGAGAGGGGATAAAAGACTTAGCTGATTTCATAATAAATCTTGAAGTGTGTTGGACTGGAGAAGATGATAAAGGAGAGGAAGATTGTCACAACCACACATGATAAATTATGTGGCTATTGGAATATGCCTAAACTGGGGCACCTGGAACTGGGTCAGGGGTGCCTAGGCACTGGAGACTGCTTCTAGGGCACCTGTGACTATGAAAGAACCTCAGAAACTGTTTTTCTTGTATCACACCAGATGGTTTCTAACCTTCATCGCATGTATATTGTTCATAGAAATAAATTTTATATGTGCACTATGTTCATAGAAATCACCTGTATATTGCACTATGTTCGTAGAATTCAACTGTAACCTACAAAGAGAAAAATGACTTGCAAAACCCCAAAACACATCAAATCCTAAAAAGAAAAAGATGCAAATGGGGAGTCAGACTGACCCTGGAGGTCACCTGACAGAGTGAACTTATGACCAAGTGTTGCACTACATCTCAGAATCCATGTAGTTCTTGTGCGTGTGTGTAAAATTGTGCCCTAGGAAGCTCTTGTGCAAGATGCACTTGATAGCGAGCAATAACTAGATGTAGCAATGTAAGTAGATGTGTGGATGGAAAAATTAACTTCCCCTCCTATGTGTGTATGTAGAAAATGTAATCCCTTGTCCCTTGAGTGAGTGCTAGATGGATGCTTTGATGCTCTTAGAATGCCTTTGGATGCAACCTTAGGTGATGATAGTAGATGCTTAGAGCTTGGTCCTTTATTATGGTCACATAGATTTATATTTATATGATTCCCTTGTTTGAATTTCATAATTGAAAACTAAAAGGATGACCCATAAGAAAACAATATTCCCAAAAGATAAAAGAGGCCCAAAAGGGGTGAGTAAGATACAAAGAGGTCAGGGGGAACCCAGAGGGGACGAGGGCACCTGGGCACTGGCATCCTGGCTGGACACTGGTGTCTAGAGTCAATAGAAAGATAAAGCAATAAAGATCAGACTGGGCTGTGGGGTGTGCAATACCAGAGAGAAAGTAAGAAAGCACAGAAAGAGGCCAAAGATAGATAATCAATTACTAGTTTTCTCACTTAGGAATCATATGAATAGTAGTATGTGATTAGGACCTAGAAATGTACCCAAGTGCATGATTTTGTGTCTACATTTTCCCCCACTTTATGTTGTTGAGTGAATACTCAATAACATAAAGTAGATAAGAGATGCGTACCTGATAACCATGTAGATTGATGGTGAAAGCATGCCGAGGAGACAAGAAAAAATGTGGAGTGACAAAAATGAAGCGTGAAAGCTAAAGAAGAGGAAGTGACCCTAGGGGTGAAGCATTTATGTGTACCATGTTTTGTACCTGTTTTTTCATTATCACTTGATGTTGTGCTTGGACTTTTTGTTCTGTATTAAGGATGGACCTACAAAAAGAAGAGTGAAAGAGTATTCAAATCCTCGTGTATATGAAAAATCTGATCCAAATATGTAAAAGTATGTAAAAATGTGAAAACGTAGTAAAAAGGAACGTGTGTACCTGATCCATGATGAGTGAAAAGGATAGAAAATGTCCTAAAATGTTGTAGAAGAATGAGTTTTTTGGGTGATCTCATGCCAAGAACAAGTTTTTTGGGTGATCTCACACCAAGTGTGAGTTTTTTGGGTGATCTCACACCACGACAAAAGAGTGTTGGGGAGAAAGGTCTAGTGTTATTCTCCATCCTTGACTATTTCCCAAAATTTATACACCACTGTAGATGGTGTGATCTTTCTTTTTGTTCTAGTTTTATCCAATCAAGTAGAAAATGAAGGTATAATTTATTCTTATTGTTGGAGGACTGTGCATGTGATGTGAAAACTACTCTGTAAACTGCTGAAAACTAAGCTGATATGAGAAAGTGACTGTAACTGCCCCTGGTCATAGGCACTTAGGAAAGGTCAGGAGCACCCAGGTGCTCATGTCTGTAATCTGGGCACTGGCGTTTGTGCTAAACTGAGGACCCAAGTCATAATTTGGGCCATTTCTGTGAATTGTAACTATGTTATGTTCCTATACTTGTGTAGGCATGTATGAAGCTCTGAAGCTGTTGTATGGGGTGACTAATTCACCCAATGTATGCCCCCTCATTTGGGGTGCATGTGACGTCACTGGGAGAATGTGGCCCAAAGGAGGACCTATGCTGATATGAAACTGATACCATACAGGGGGAGGGAATGTGTTTGGTAGAAACCAAGGCACATGCAAACAAAGTGGCTGGAAATATGTGTTAGTGCAATCAAGATAAAATACACATATAGAAGACAATGTGTAATCTAGCAAGCAAGAAGACAATGTAGATTGCAAAAAGTGGGTTTCAAACATGGGACATCACTCACAATGTTGTAAGAAAATTAGGGCTGAAGCGAGCAAAATCATATAAGTAATGAACAAACTAGACATAGGGAAAAGCCCGTAGATAGAGACATACAATGAAAAATGGTGGCAAATAGTAGTAAGAAAAGTATCAGAAAACCATGGTGGAAAATAGTTCCTACAAAGAAAATGTTGCACATGAAGCACCTGTTAACATGTTAGAAAGATAAAAAGTATGTCAAAGCGTGTATATATCGATAGAAAGTAGTGTGCTAGTAAGAATATGAAGTAGTATAAAATGAAACAATAACACCTGTAGTGTGTATGAAAGTAGATGCCCCAAGGAGCCTTGGTGGGATTGGTAAGAGGTATAGTGCCAAGCATCCATGTTTCATGTAAAGATCTGTATGAAAGTCTGCATTCACAACTAGAGAACAAGTGAACATGCATGTGTATATAGAAAATATAATGACATACAAAGTATTTGTCTAACATGTGAAAACAAAGTGTACATGTAACTAGTATAAGCAAGCAAGAGTATGTGCAACCAAGATATGCAATATGTTGTGAGTGTGAATGGAATGAGATGCAAAGTGTGATGTGATATGAGCAACGTGCCCCCCAAGTATATGTGAATGAATATGAGACGAGGTTCATTTATAGAAGACCCCTCAACAGTCAAGAATGAACCATAGAACAAGAGTGCGTCATCTGGAAATGGTTTGATATATGTGCTAGAAAGATATGATCAATGAAACATAGAGTGTAAGAGTGTGAGTGGTGAGGTTCATTTCATATTTAGACCCTCAACAATTGAGTATGAACCATGGAACTAGAGTATCGTCATAGGGTAGTGTGTGTGTGATGAGAATACAATGCTTAGAAAGATGTGTCGTGAATGCACAGAGTGTGAAATGTGTAGTGTGTGAGGTTCATGAATGTAGTATGCCTTCAACAGTCAAGTGTGAACCTTAATATAAGAGTGTGTCATAGGGTAATGACGATACCAATGTGTGTATCAAGTTGTGTAAGATGAATGCAAAAGACTAGATGTGAAGCGCAAAGTGGAAAAGTAGAAATACGAGACACTTATTAATGCTAAGGGGGGAAGTAAGCATGATTCCCCCTAAGTGTATGATGATGAGTAAGCTATCTGAAAAAGTGAAGGGTAAAGGTCCTCCACTTGATGCTTGTAGAGATAAAGGCATGTGACCATGCTCTGAGATCAGTGATGTATGAGATATGTGATATATCAATGAATGAGACCTAGTGAAAGGTGCATGAGAACCTTATACCAAGACCGAAGGATTTTATGAATAGTAGACCTATGTGAATCAGAGGTCACCTGGCTGAAGGGACTAGTAGATGATGTGCACCTATGTAAAGGAGACCGTGGAGGTGATGTATACATATGTGAAGTAGTCATCTGAGTGGTGGACCTAGACATATGGGATAGACTAGTGGATTAATGAGACTGAGTAGGTTGTGTGCAAATAACATAGCTAAAAGTAGAGTGTGCCTTAGAATTGAGAGGTCCAGGGGACCTAGATGCTCTAACTAGTGCAATGGTAACCTCAAGAGGAGGCTGTGGCCAAAATGTGATGGATGATGGAACACCTTTATAGTGATAACTTACTTTTTGTGAATGAACTTTAGACATAAATGAGTCATGGAAATGATAGCCTGAGTGATACGGAGCCAAGGAAGACCTAAGAGCATGTCATGACCTTTTATTAAAAGAGCCACAATGAATGACACAAACATGATGAGAGGCCCAATTGTAATAGGAAGCTTGACGAAACCATAAGATTTGGGAACTGGATATGAAATATGAGAGCGTGGATAGTTGATAGCAACTAGAAGTGTAATAGAACACACATCATATGAATTGGGGACGATGATTGATCATTGTATTATTGATAACATGAGGTCCGATAGAAGTATGATATGTAATGTATCAGAAGAGAATGTGGCATGATAATCATGATCAAGAGAATGTAATGAATGGTAGAGATGCTTCAATATGCACAACTAGAAAATCAAGGGCCCGTGATGAAGGAGGAGGCACTGCGTAATATGTATGATTAGATGAAGAATCAACAACTTGTTTGTCATGCTTAGGGAGAGGATCATTGAAAATTTTGACATTTTTTTTGTCATTGAGCAGCGTAGATGCCAAAGGCTCTGGAAGCTCTATTATATTATTGTTGATGATATCTTGAATAAGATGTCAGATTTTGACACATCAATATGTAGAATGGCCAATACATTGATGATAGTCGCATCTAAAATTTTCGTTATTGTTGCATCCTTTAGGTCAAGATGGATCCAGATTAAGTGGAGGAGGAAGCATAATAAGATTGCTCTTAACAAGCTATAATAATAGAATATGTGGAGCACAAGGTAATTTTTTGAATGTACGCTTTAGGAGGTTTCCATTGAAGCTTTTCAAGAGTAGTAAATGTTATTCAATAAATTTTGCTTCAGTAGGCTTATTAGATGGCTTGAAAGTTGATTTTCTTTGATACTGAGTAGAAGATGAAGTATGATCATGATATTTAAGCTTGCCCATAGATAAATTTTTTCTTTTGCATAACTTAAGAGTATGACATAGATAATCAAATGATGGAGAAGTCTCAATGATGACACTCTCTTGTAAAGGTGGTAAGGGACTATGTACAAATATATTTTGAAGTTCTGAGTCATTGAGTAGATTAGACATCTTAGCTAAGTTATTCTTATATCGTAATACGTAATCCACTACATGCTTATTAGATCCTTGTTTGATTTGTGTGAGTTGATCATAGGAGATCTTAGAGCCAATATTGATTGAAAAATGTGAGAAAAGCATTGGCTAAATGCGTTAATGATGTTACCGAATGGACAAGTAGATCGTAGAACCAACGCATTGCATAATATTGGAGGCTTCTAGGAAAGAGATTTTCTAGTAAAGTATGATCATCCTCATAATCTAGACATGCTACATGAAATGATTCAGAGATTCTCTTGAGGGTCACCATGGCCTTTGAAGGTGGGTAACTTAAGGGTGAAAATTTTGGAGGAAGTGGACGAGTCTAAAATGGTGGGTGCAAATTGAAGGAGTAAAGTGGAATGAAGAGATGGAGATACATGAGAAGTAGCCATTTGAATTTGAAAATTTGAGTCTACAAATCTTAATATAAAGAATTTAAATTAGGAGCATTTGAAGAAGAGATAGGTTGTGCAACTGAAGCATTTGGTTGAATGATGGGAGTGGTAGTAGTGGGAATAGAAGTAATAATATGAAGGGGTTGAGTGGAGGCCATGAAAGATGAGGAAGAACCAAATAAGGGTGTAAAAGTAACATCTCGATAGTTTTTAGCGGTAATCAAGGCAATGATAATATGCAGAAGATGGGTGGGATTATCATACAAAGCTTGATGAAAATTGGAAAGCTTGTCTAATTGATCTTGATCAACGTTTGTGCCTTTATTATATGATTTCTCACTATCAGATGTTTCAATGTCATGAATAAGAACATTTTTGAGAGGTGATCCAAAAATGGTACTGTTATTTTTCTGTACTTTTAAAAAATTCCGTATTCTTAAATTTACAGATTTAAAAATTGATCAAGAGTGCTAAATTGAACTAATTTGGGTGTTTTGAAACCCTAATTTTTAAAAAACTTCTTGTGTTGATCAATTAATGAATTGCTAATGATTGGAATTGCTTAATTCACCCATTTAATCAAATAATCGCAATTAATGATTTTTATCTGGATTAAAAGCATTCACAAATTAAAAAATCTAATCCACAACTAGAAATTGATATCGAAGTTCACTGCATAGGCTATGTCTATCAATTCGTAGAAAGTCAATTAGTCTATTAATAGTCACAAAGAAGTAGAATTACTCATCCAAAATGACCAATAGACCTATTATACAACTGAATAGTGAAATTACAAAAATAAAGGTTTGTAGACTTTATTTCAGCATAAACTTCCACAAGTTTATCCATGGCTCCACAAGCTCTCTACAGTGCTCTTCCTATGCAATGTGACCAAAAATTGCTACATCAAAAAATACAACACTTCATGGAAAGTGAATACCACTAATGTCTTTGTATTAAAATTCTAAGTAACTTTAGTTTTTAATCCGAGTTCTAATTCTTCCTCTAAGTGCCTCAAAATTGAGGTTTTCTGCAACTTTATACTATTTATCCTAATAATGAGAGCACTATGTATTGTCTTTAACAAGTGCCTACAAGCTGTATAAATAGCTCGAATACGACCCATAGAGTGAGTTGGAGAAGTGGAGTGAGTTTGCAAGTGTGAGGAAGTCATGAGTTGAGACGTCTTGAGGCTACATTTCCATCGAGACCATTTAGTACCTGTAATGCAATTAATCCCATGATATAGATGTAAGAGGTGAGGATGGAGAATGTTTAAAATAAGCATCCAAGCCTAATCTGAGCGTGAGCTTGCCTATGTAAGCCATCATATTGTAAATCAATTTTGTAGCCAAAACATGGGATTTGGTTGGAGTTGTTTGTTGTTTTTAATAATTTTCATAAAAGCCCTAGCACATAAAGTTGGCATTGACTTCATGTGCAAATTCCTCATGAGAAAATGAGGATAGGTGGTATTATAATCCACACACCCAATAGATTGGGGTGAATGTTGTGTGTTTTTAAGGGCAACGAGCTATATGGATGGGTTGTGCATTTAAAATTATCCACCCAAGTTGAATATAATCCTGACCAATGTGCTCACTGAGATAATAGGGGATAAGCCACCATAAATAACAATGTGGAATGTAATCCAATCAGTCCATATGGTAATAAACCCAAACAATATGGGATATAATGTGATCAACTCAATGGGGATTTGATAACCCCACCAAGATAAAATAATAGCTTTCTCAAGCCAATATTACCTTGCAATGCACAAATCAATTCTCCAAAAACAATAATCCCACATGAGCAATGTTAGAGAGATATATGACATATAATACGGAAAATATGATAACGAAAATATAAAATAAAGGTGGAAAAGGCACCCCTCCTACAAAAGAGTGTGTTGAACATGGTTGAGGATCCTCAGCTAGCAAATAATGAGGCCCACTAAAGTTTTTTTGTGTCGAAGACCAAAGGCTTGAAAGCAAAAATGTTAACCTTTTCAGCTTTCAAATTACCACGTGTCAACACATGATTCACCTGTTGACCATTTTGAACCATTTTTAAACCAAATATTTGACATGCGATAACTTCTGGTTTCGAAATCTATTCCTAGAGTATTTTATACTGTCATAAAGGTCTTAAAATGATCTATAACATGGTCATGGTTTAGGGAGGTTTAGGAAATTATAACACCCAAAAAATCCTCTAGATAAAGAGGTGGTAAAGGGGTTAGAATATTCATCCATTGATTTAGAAACCCTACGGGTAGATGGAGGGAGCTCGAGATGATAAAAATACCAAAAACAAAAAATACGGGTGATGGGCATAAGAACAAAACCCTAGATAAAAGGTTATAGTCAAGCAATGGGTTCACCAAATGATTTAGAATAATAATAATTAAGTGATGTTAAACCCTAGATATTTCAGAGTCACATGTGATAAATAAAATGCTAAAGTACAAATATGACACAAGAAATAAGCTAGATAAAAATGAAACCCTAGGTGTAAGAGAGGGAATAAAAGACTTAGTTGATTTTGCAATAGATCCCAAAGTGTGTTGGACTGGAAATTTGATAAACAGAAGGATAAAACTATCACAACTGTGCCTGATAAATTATGGAGCTATCAGATCTTCCTGGACTGGGGCACCTGGGTGTTGGAGTCTGCTTCTTGGCGCTCGTGACTGCGAAAGAGCTCAAAAATCGATTTTTCTTATGTTGTAAGGTGGTCACTAACCTTTGATATTTATCACCTGTATGTCGTACTATGCCTGCAGAGTTTTCCTGTAACCTGTTAAACAAATGATATTTTACAAAACCCCAAAACACATAAAATCCTAAAAAAGGAAGATGTAAATGGCGAGTCAAACTAACTCTGATAGTCACCCGATAGAGTGAATTTAAAACAAAGCATTGCACTACATCTTAGACTCTATGTAGTTCTTACGAAGTGTGTTCGAAATCATGCCCTAGGAACCTCTTGTGTAATATGCACTTAATAGCGAGCGATAACTAGATGTGCTGATGTAGATAGATGTGTGGATGACAAAATGAACTTCCCCTCCTATGTGTTTATTCAGAAAATGCAGTCCCCTGTCCCTTACATGAAAGCTACATGAATAATTTGATGCTCTTAAAATTCCTTTGGATGCAACCTTAGGTGATGATAGTAGATGATTATAGCTTCCAGACCTTTATTATTGTCACATAGCTTTGTATTTATATGATTCACTTGGTTGAATTTTACAATTAACAACTAGAAGTATGACCCATAAGAAAATAATATTCCCAAAAGATAAAATATGCCCAAAAGGAGCAAACAAAAATAAGGGTTGGGGAACCTAGAAGGACAGGGGCACCTAGGCACTGGCATCCTATTTGGTCAACGGTGTTCAGAGTCATAAAAGATAAATTAGTAAAGTATTGACTGGGGTGTAGGGTGAAAGAGGCTAGAAAGAAGATATGAAATAAAGACAAAAGGCCAAAGGTAGCTTTCCATGACTAGTTTTGTCATTTAGGAATCATATAAATACTATTATGTGATTTGGACCTGTAAATGTATCCAAAGTGTGTAATTTAGTGTCTACATCTGTAACCCAACCTCTAAAATCCCTATAAGGTCTCCAAGTTACCCCCTTAGGTGTTAACATGTCTATCATGGCTTGTTATTCCATGGTATTGATACCTCTCATATGTGGTATCACCCACCGAGTTTTGAATAACCTTGGATGGGCCAAATCTGATTGTGGCCTTCCTAAGGACCAGATCATTACTATATTCTCATACACCCACACATAAAATATAATTATCACTCATAGGCATCATGCGTGACTCTCCAAGGAAATCCTCTATAGATCCATGTATAAGAGGGCCAACGCACATTGTCCCTAATAAAATATGGCACCCTACTCCTCAATAACATGGTAAATATCATAAAATTGGTAATAAATTGATATACCACCCCCAAATATTGTAAAAAAGGAAGCCAAAAACACAAAAATTAACTTTTATACCTATGTAACACCTAATATGACTATATCTCTTAGTTATACAGTAAATCCTACAACCTCTTCTTTCCCTCACCCTAAATTTTTTTATAGGCCCTCCTCATATGATTTGGCACATCTAATGGAAAATAATCCACCATATTAACCAAAATTGATATTATTAAAATAATCCATACATCCTCTAATGTAACATCATTTCATCATTCAACATGTAGAAGGTATAAGTATCTACATTCCACCTCTCGACAAATAAAATCATAAAATGTATATTGTGGGGAACATCTCCCAATCAGGAAACATGCCTCAATTCAACCATGTCAAGAATATCCTAGGAAACATAATTTATATCCAACTAAATAAGTGTATCCATATGTCTCCAATGATGAAACTCTTACCCATATAAATCTTTCTACAACATCATAATCAAACACGTCAAAATTTTTGTCACAAATAATCATCATGTAATGTTATTATATTGTTAAATTGAAAAGTTGTAAGAAAAATGACAAAACCATCTAAAATGGATAGTATTGTCAGACATATGCATCGCAATCTAGATGGTGCCATTAGAAATCAAAAGATTGCTTCAAATTTCTGAAGATTCCTTCCTTGGAAAAGAACATCAAACACAATTTTGGCATTTTACCTACTAAAGAGTGTAAGTAAAATCATAAACTTTGAAAAAAATATATTTTAACAAAATGTTGAACCAAATAAAAAGTTTTGACTTATTCACCAACTCACCCAATGCCTTTATTTTTAAGGCCTTTGTCACTATGTCAAAGTTAAGTCTCCAGCCTCCTAAAAAAATGATATTTTGTATGTGTCAGAGCTAAACTCTATATCGTGTAATTTATAAATGAAATTCCAATTAGTTTTTTACCCTAAATATTTATAGTAAGTTTAATTTTCAAAGTTACTATATTGATGCAAGAGAATTAGCTAATAAAGATAATTTTTGTATATATTTGTCTAATAAGCTTAATGATTCATATTGTAAACGATAAGGAGGCATGTTTTGCTCCATTATACATTGAAATGGTTATGTTTAGATAAGAAAATACATTTGAGGATATTAGAAGGTTTATAAGTGAATATGGTGTTTAATTGGTTTCCAAGACCTAATATTTGGTTTCCCACCAAAATGAGGATTTGAGTTTTTAACAAGGAATTTTGGAT
Source organism: Taxus chinensis (assembly GCA_019776745.2). Classification (NCBI taxonomy): domain Eukaryota; kingdom Viridiplantae; phylum Streptophyta; class Pinopsida; order Cupressales; family Taxaceae; genus Taxus; species Taxus chinensis. Next base: position 378,029,218 of record CM034157.1, on the reverse strand, counting down.
GTTATTAGAGGATTTCAATGATCTATTATAGGTGTATGTTCACTTGAAAGTCCATTGTAACATTAGAAGAGTTCAATTATTATATTTTAGATTATAATACTATGTAAAAGAGTGTGTAAAGTTATGCTGATAGGTATATAAAGGATCCTCATTATCCTAATATTCATGATAAAGTAATTCCATCCTAAAGTCACATAGAACAAGTCCAAGACACATTCAAATCAAGATAAAAATTGAAGGAAAACCAAAATAACATTCCTTTACCTTGTCATAGGAGGTTGAGAAAGTTGTGGTAAAGAGTATTCAATATAAAATGGTTGTTGTAACTAGATATAAATCACCTCTACGTGAGGAAGTAAAATATAGATCTATATCACCTAAGATATATAAGTTTCATGTAAGCTTTCAATTAAGGAATAAGGGAGTATTCATGTTCTAGGAGGAAACCAAACTTTAAGGCATTGTAAGTTGTAATATTGAGAATAAATGATATTTTGACAAGTTCTTGGATTCTCAAGCTAAAAAAAATGTGTAGGTCATGTTTTGATAGTTCTCTAATCTAAATTCATGCTTATGAATGGGTCTTGTCGGATAAATGATAAAAAACATGGTTCTGAGTACTAGAAAATATAAAAATAGTATTGTTGGGAAGAATTTATGCATGATCACCTTGTTGAACCTAATTATGAAAGTTAGATAATTTCAAAGCACATCTGAGTAAGTTGAAATGGGGTCTTGAAATAAAGTTCTACTCCTTTTGGGATAGTTTAAAGATCAATTTTAAGAAAAGCATATAGATGGGGAAAATTCATACATGATCAATCTTATGTGTCTGAATTTTTGAGAAATAGTTGGAGCATGGATAAACATGATTTTTTAATTTGGAATGAAGTTATGAAACCTCAATATGTTCAAGATATGAATTTTTCATTGCTTTTTAGGCCTAGTGAAAGGATAACCTATTTGAGCAATTTCAAGTGAAAAACCTCGCATTTTAATTTAAGTAAATCATTGGTATTAGAGTCCTCCCATTGACCTAGATCCAAATGTGGTATTTAAGCTATTTTTAAATATTCCAAGTGATTATAGGTCAAAGTGAGGTTTGATCAAGGAGAAAAGACCAAAATACATTCCTAGTGTATTGTAGTTGGGTAAAAAACCCAAATTTGGTGAGGTTTTACATTTTTAGTGCCAAAGGTAAGATAAAACGGATTATAAACAATTGAAGGATACCATTGAAGACCTATGAATTCATTTATAATTGTATATATGAAGTGAAGAGGTATTTTCCACTTTTTAAGGAAGGTTTAGGCATTATTAGGCCTCTAAAAAGTATGAAATCTTTATTTCTTTTAAAATTATTATATAGGAGAAGACCCTTAATTTATTATATGTTTTTAATGAATATTAAAGGGTGATATGTATGTATAGGGAAATGGTTTGATTGTCTCTTTTCCAAATGTATCCTAAAATAGATATAGGTTTTGGATAACTAGTACAGTCTAGAGCCAATTTTAATCATTTTTCATATAAGGTGTTAGCTACAAATGGTTAGGATGATTTATTTGGAAATAATGTGGTGGGTTTAGCCTTGTGAAATCATCATAAATGACTTATAATTATGATGAACCTATCAAAACTTAAATAGGCCTTTAAAAGTGAATTTTGACTTGTGAAGAAGCCTAGATTGCTGAATACAAACAACTCTCATTAAGAATTTAATTAAAATTACATCATTTTTGTATCAAAGTGTAGGTACAAGCTCTTGAGAATTTAGAATATGCATTTATTTGTGATTAGTTTCATTTTGATGTGAGTTTTATCAGCAATGTAGTATGTTTCAATTTTTTTTATGCAGTCAACATCATTAAGGGTTGAGAGAAGGTAAAATTCAAAAGAAGCTTGACAGAAAGCAACGAGCTAGTAAAGCTCAAGGATAAGAGAAAAATGATTCATTGAGAAGGTGATCAAAGGTGAGAGAACTTGGATAAATTTTTCAAAATGCCAGTGTACAATAGACTTGGGTGAGATATAAAATGGAGCAAGGTGAAAAAGACTTGATAGAGAGACTCAAGTAAAAGTAATGATAAGGATTGCCAAGAGGTAAGAACCAACTAAGGTGAAAAGAAAGCAAGGGAAATTAAAAAATAAGAGGAATAAAATTTACAAATGGAGTTGGATTAAATAAAGCAGAAGGTAAAATTAATGGAGTTCATAGTAAAGAATAAAAAATCCCATGGTATAGATGCACATTAAAAAGAAAGGTAAAATGGAAATTTAGAATGATAATTGAAAGAAGAAGGAAAAGAATGAGACTTTACTTATAGAAAGAAGTAAGGTTGTAGTGTAAAAAAATTGGGAATATGGATAATCTCAAATGTGATCAACCCCTCAAAGATGAAACAAACATCATCATTTGTTATCACGAAGAAGGAGAAATTCTTGGAGAATCTAATGAAGAAGTAGAAGTACAATAACAAGAAGAAAATTTAGGGGCTAAGTGGAATAATTTTTTTCATCTAATATTCCTTCTAATGTTTTGTATGCAGGAAAAGAGGTTGTAAATGAAGGATCTTTTAAGCCAATGCATATGATCATGAACAAAGGAGATGAAAGACTACATGAAGTAATTATTAGATCAAAGAATCACAAAGAAATTGATTAATTGGAGTCTTTAACATCTAAATAAAATAGAGAGGATAAATTTTTTATCAAGCAAGGACTAGTTAAGTAAGAAGGAATACTCACTCAGGATAATAGATAAGTTAATAATAAGAAAGAAGGTAGAAAGAAAACTAAATGCACTTCTTATTTGGATAATGATGATGTATCTAATTTTGATGCAAATATGCATGAAGAGATTTTAAAAATTGAATTGATTTTCACAAGTGTTGAAAAGGAATTAGATGTAGAAAACATGAATGATGAAGGTAATAAGAAACAAGGAAATTTGTTTTTCTATGAGAGCATGGATTAGTTACAAATAGAGATAAAAACTTTAGAGTATGTTATATACAAGAAGGAAGCATATTATGAAAAAAATGATTTTGTGACAAAGTCATTGAAAGATAATGAATCAAGAGTACATATTTCCATGAAAAAATATTGTTCACAAGTTTAAGAATCAGTTGTTATAATGAATCGAGGAGTTTAAGAATTATGCCATAAACAATCAGAACAACCATTGATGAGAGATTTTTTTCTAAAAATAGAGGAATGAGAACTAAGTTGGATAGCTACATCACTGAAATCTTGAGACAACTATGGTGGCTATCAAGGTCACTTGGAGAGACCCAAAGGTATTTAATTTTTATATCTAATATTTCATTGGATTGTGTATGTGTAGATGTAGTAGATAAATCGTTGGAATCTATATAGAAGAGAGCTCTTGAAAGACTTTAAGTCAAGAAGGTATGGATGGATATCCTTATATTGGAGGGTAAATCTACTAATAAGAAAATTGAGGAGAAGATGAAAAGAGAACAAGGCATAACTTTGGTAGAGAAGGAAGCAAAGAAAAACAAGTAGAATTTTGGAAGAAAAGAACATGTGCACTTGTTTGAGAAGTTTAATGAAGAAGACAACTAAGTAAATAAACTTAGTAGCAAAAGTGCATAACAAAAAGCTCATGAGCAGGAGATCATGAAATTTTCAATCTCAAAAGTCTAATACATGAGAATTAGCTAAGAAGGATACATTTTGTATATACTTTTCTAATAATCTTAATGAGTCATGTTGTAAGTAATAAAGAGCCATGTCTTGCTCTATTGTACATTGAAATGGTCATGTTTAGATAAGAAAATCCATTTGACACTATTAAAATGTTTACAAGTAGTAGGGTGTTTAATTTGGTTTAGAGGACCTCATATTTGGTTTCTCACAAAAATGAGAATTTGAGTTTGTAATATGGAATATTAGATGTAATTAGAGGATTTCAATGATCTCTTATAGGTGTATGTTCACTTGAAAGTCCATTGTAAGATTGGAAGCGCCCAATTATGATCTTAGAGATCATAATAGTATGTAAAAGAGTTTGTAAAGTCATGTTGGTAGGTTTTTTTGATATGTAAAAAATCCTCAAAAACTTAATAGTAATGATAAAAGTAATTCCATCCTAAAGTCACCTAGAACAAGTCCAAGACACATTCAAATCAAGATTAGAAATGAAGGAAACCCAAAATAACATTCCTTTACCTTGTCATAGGAGGTTGAGATAGTTGTGGTAAAGAGTGTCAAATATATAATGGTTGTTGTAAGTAGATATGCATCACCTCTACATTAGGAAGGAGACAATAGAGCTATATCATCTAAGTCATGTAAGTTTCATGTAAGATTTTAATGAAGGAATAAGGGAGTTTGTCAGTTCTAGGAGGAAACCAGACTTTTAAGGCATTGTAAGTTGTAATATAGAGAATAAATGATATTTTTGATTATTTCTTGGATTCTTAGGCTGTAAACAATGTCTAATTCATATTTTTATAGTTATCTAACATAAATTCATGCTTGTAAATGGGTCTTGACTAATAAATGATTAAAACATGGTTCTAAGTAATGAAAAATATACAAAGTTTATTGTTGGGAAGAATTTGTGCATGATCACCTTGTGGAACATAAAGATGAAAGTTAAATAATATAAAAATAGAGCCAAGGAAGTTGAAATGGGGTCTTGAAATGCATTTTTATTCCAGATATCCAATTTTTACTCCTTTTGGGCTAATTTGGGGATCAATTTTAAGAAAATCTTATAGATGCGGAAAATTCATACATGATATACCTTATGTGTTTTAAGAGAAAATTTGGAGCATGGAAAAATACAAATTTTGTATTTTGAATGAGGTCATGAAACTTGAAAATGTTCAAGACATGAATTTTTCTTACTTTATTGTCTGTGAAAGGACAACCTAAAGCTTCAAGAAGAAAAAAATGATAAATTGATAGATAATGTGTATTGAAGGTATTTTTAAATATTCCAAGTGATTACAGGTTATAGGGAGGTCTGATCAAGGAGAAAATACTAAAATACAGTCCTAATGTACTATATTAGTGCAAGAAAACCCCATGTTTAGTGAGGTTTTGCATTTTTAGTGCCAAAGGTCAGATAAAAAGGATTACAAAAAATTGAAGGATATTATTGAATACCTATGAATCCTTTTACAAGTGTACACAGAAAGTGAAGAGGTATTTTTCACTTTTTAAGGAAGGTTTAGGCCTCTAAAAAAGCCTGGAATATTTATTTCTTTTAGATAATAACAAGACCTCAATTTGCTATATGTTGTTAAACATCCAAAAGGGTATTTGGATCTACAGGAAATTTTTTGTATTGTCTCTTTTCAGAAAGTGTCCTAAAAATATAGGTTTTAGAGGGCTAGTAGAGTCTATAGCTAGTTTTAATCATTTTTCTTATAAGGTGTTAACTATAAATGGTTTGTATGATTGATTTGGAAATCATGTGGTATTTTTAACGTTGTGAAAGTAGCATGACTGACTTATAATTATGGTTATCATATTTAAAGTGAAACATAACCTTTGTTGAGTTCATTATGAACATGGAACCGTGAATGATTCAAGTAACACACCCTTTGCTAAACTAGAGGAAAACATTGATAGCCTCTCTAAGAAGCAACTTGAAATGGAGAAGACAATGCAATGGATTATTAAAAAAAATTCAATCAATTGACCATGCACAAGGCTTTTCTTGAGTTTATTGAAACACAAGTTAAACATGTCTGTGAAGTAAGTGTCGTTTATTAGGAGATATGGAAAGAGGGAAAAGCTAAAAAGAAGGTCGTTGCTAAGGATAGCAAGGACCTAGACAAGTAAGTGGCACTCAACCTCTTCAAAGCTTTGGGTTAAGCCAAGAAGTTATTCAACAATTTTATCAAATAACGATCTCTTATGTGTCGGTATTTTTGTCTTTTTGTCTCTCGGTTTATCTTTTTGTGGTTTTACAACTACTATGGAGCTAGGTTTTGGCTATTGTTAGGCTACTTGTAAGTAGTTTTCCCCTGCCATGTTTCTCAATGCTTATTCTATCTCTCTCAGGCTATTGTTGTTGGGGTGTGGCCCCCACTTTTGAAAAAAACCACTATTCTCCTCTCGCTATTTCTGGCTTCTGAGCCTTTTGTACCACGGGGTATGATCCCCTTTAAAACCATTTATCCTTAAAAAAATCATTAAACATAAAATACATATATATATATATATATATATAGGAATATATGTCTCCTATAAACAAGGAGATCTTCCTATTTTCAGGACTCCACAAATCACTCAACCTATTAACCAAATGACTCTATAAATCTACCCATATATTATTGTTGTTATTAACAACAATAACATATCAAACAATCTAAGTTATTTTGTAACAACTCATTTATAATTAATAATTACACACACACATTATTAACCCATAATGTGAGCACTAAAGTATTCCTAACATTCCCCCCTTAGTGCGAACATGGGAGAAAAATAATCACACTTCCTTTCGCAACTTTCCACCCGTGCTTGCTCATGATCTGGATGGTTTTTCAGGACGACCAACAACCTCAAAAAGGATGGTTTTATAGGATGGTTTTATAGAAACTACAACCTCAACAAATGATGGTTTTACAGGACAACCAACAACCCAAATATCATGATGCTGCTTTTCCTTTGTGCTTTCATCTGTCCACTATGTTTTTCCTTCAGGGAATTATGTAGGAAACACTGCTTACTGAATACAAATCTGAAAAGAGGGAAAAGTGAAAATGGAACATTGAAACCATGCTCCCCCCCTTAATGTGAAATTTTCACTTATTCAACACAAAATAGGAAATATTAAATATACTATCAAACAACTGAAACAAACTGCAACTCTGAAATGAAAGAAAACTCATAGACACAAAAATGCCACCACAACTTCGTGTCGCCTCGTCATTGGTGACTGATGAGAGGTCGTTGATTGATCTCCAGTATCTCGTTCCTCCATCCTCCAGTGATCATGTTGCTAACTCAGCTTGATTTAGCTTGAAGCTCATTTGTTTCACACATAAGCTTATTCACTTCCCTCCCGCAATAAAAATACATCCAATTATTGAAAAGCGAGGCAAAAATCATTTACAAATTATTTTTTTGACACTTTTTGATAACATGAATTTATGTTTTGACTAACCATATGACACAAAATGACAAGACAATCTCGATAAAAAAATTTATTTATTGAGACTAACTGACTTTAGATAAATGATAATTACTCACAATTAATCATTTTGACAGACTCAATTTAGATGACACTAATGATACGATTGACATTTTTAACAAACTATTGACACTTTTTTTTAACCAACAATACTTATAAACATTAAATGACTCATTTTAATTACAATAATAAAGATGCTTAATAACTTTTAATAAAATTCAACAAGGACAATTCTCAACTACAACTTTTGAAGGCTCAAGAGTTAATGACTCGTGTTTTTAGAATGAACCCTAAACTCGATTATGTGAACAATATAACCTATAATATATTTAGATATCTTTAAATCTAAAATTAAATGAACAACTAAGATTTGCAATAAAACCCAATAAATAACAAAATAATTGACATTTGACTCTAAAACGTGGATGGACTTTCAAACAACATTAGCCTAAACATGACAATATAATACACCTATAAAAACATTGAGACAACCTAATTAAAACCACTTGACTGAAACTTGACTATTGATTCCATATGCGTGGAAGATTGTATAATAGTGCAGGTAGAAGATATAGACTTGCATGCATAGAAGGTGAAATTATGGAATGTATAGCCAGCTTGCGACCACATTAGATCTCATGATAATGAGTGAACTATTTTTATCTTTTTCTTTCCTGTTTCGACTTCTATAAGGATACACATGAGAATTTTGAGATTCACATACCAGGTTGTACTACGTTAATCACATAGGTATTAATAATATCAAAAGTCTTGTCAAATATCAATACAAATCGCCAATGATACTAGTTCTAGAATATGCCAACAATGTAGATTGATCAAATTTGTCGATGGAATTGGTAGTATATGAGACATTTACGCATCTACATCAAACACAATGGAGAAAATATGAAGCCATTCGATTTAATGTAGATTGATCCAACTCTTGAATATACCAATGCCAAGTTTTGTCAACAATATTATTCAAAACTATTTTGAATCGACATGTGCAATGTAAATTAGGAACCGATGCATGACAGATGCATGCAAAATAAGATTTACTATATAATATAATCGTACAACATAGAATATATGAACAAGGGGGAAAAACTATTGAAAACAAAACCTAAACAATAATATTCTCATTCATTATGTCAATTACAACATATGAACATAGCCCCTCACAGAATCTCACACAGATCTCATCACTCTGATACCAAATCTTGATTTGGTCTGAGCTTTGAGAAATTATAATACAACAAGAATAATAATAATGTAACCTTCGTTGAATTCATTATGAACATCAAATACATATATAGGGATATATGTATCCTATAAACAAGGGTATTTTCCTATTTTTAGGACTCCACAAATCACTCAACCTATTAACCAAAATGACTCTATAAATCTACCTATATATATATTTGTTATTTAAAACAATAAGATATAAAAAAATCTAAGTTTTTTTATAACAAATCATTTACAATTAATAATTACACACATTATTAACCCATAATGTGAGCACTAAAGTAAAAATCATAAGAAAATTGTAAAAACATTCACCAAATTTGTTTTAAAAAATGTTTTTTTGGATGAAAATTCACATTGCGACCTTTCCATATTTTTAAAAAGTATTTTTCAAAATCTATGAGTACTGTGTAAAATCATAGAATAACCGGATTGAAAATAGAGAAAAATAGTCATGCAATTGATAATGAAGTTTGGTATTAAAACCTACGTCTCTGGTCCATATAAATGTGACCGATCTATTAAAATATGCATGGAATTAACTTACAATACTTCAAAAAGGCAAAACAAATCTTCTCCAATTTTTACAATATTCTCCCTGAAAAATTATCCTTAGTCTCCTTTGGAAATTTCCTCCAATGTGTCTCCTAGCTCTCACAAATAGCCTTTAAAATTTACACAGTCTTATGGAATTAGCATTCAAATAACACATTACCCCTTTTATATTGTTTGTCACCCCCAGTCGTAATGGAAAGGCCACTTATCTTTTTACAAAGCATGGTCTAAGTTCGAGCCCTCCCCATGCATCGTTGGTTTCCTATTTGGGAACTTAGTCCCACATGCATGTGGGTAAGGTGATGAGGTCTATTGTTTAAATATTTGGTGGACATTTGTTTGTTAATTGGCTATGAGAGCCGACTTTTTCCGGTTGGTTGAAACATTGTTTGGAAGTTGGTGGCCAAGTTAAGTTTGGCAAGTGAGGATGTTAGGTAGTGCCACGTTGAGGATGGATTAGGCAGCTGATGAGGAGATAAGATGAGTAGTATGAGGCGAAGGAGATAAGGTGGTTTGGGCGGAGATCAGTTAGGTAGAAGATGGTAGATATAGGTGGTATGTGGTTTAGTAGCAATGAGGTGAGTAAGTCAACTCGGTCACTTAACCGAGCTGACTCGACTCACCGAGTCGGGTTGTCACCCAAGAAGCCAAATACAAGCTAATATAATGCACAATGTTTACAATACATAGTGACTTATCTCGCATTCATCCTGTTATAAATAACATAGGAAAATATATACAGAAGCTAAAAAATGATAATATGAAAATCGAAGGCCAAGGCACCCCTTTGCAAAAAGAGTGTGTCTATGCTTGGCTAAGGGCCACCAGTCAACAAATAGTGGGGCCCACCCCTTGTAAACAAGTGTTTCGAAAGACCATCGTCATAAAACCAATTTTTACTTCATACCATATGTGCCACTTGTCATAATTTCATTGGTCCACTTGGACGATGTGCACATGTCCATGTCACCTATGTAGTCCATTATTTTTTACCAGTTGGCCAAAAAATTTCAGTGGGCTATATCTTCTGCATACGTTTTCTATTTCCATTAAACAAGATACCACCGGAAATATCTCATTTTTATCTACATATTGCAACTATTTGTGACCGATTCTGAGAATATATTATACCAGTGTTTCTCAGTGACGATCCTATGGATCACTCCTCCCCATTGAGAAAATTTTGGACCTCTAAAAGTTATTTTAATTAGTAAAGAGGTGAGGATACTTCTCCCTCATCTTTCTACTTTACATCCATTTCACCTTCTTTGGATCCATGCCTTTTAAACCCACACTAAAATATTCAACATCACCCCTTCGCAAGGTTCTAACCTTCTTGTCCAAAATGATATCTTCTTGCAACTCATCCAAATACTCAGGTGTAAAATCATCAACAAAAGGTACAATATTAGCATCATGATCAATAATCATAGGTGGTTCATACAACTTCAGATTTTCAACATTTAAAACAGAACAAATTTGCATGTATGGAGGTAAATCCAATTGGAAAACATTATCACCATTTTTCTTCAAAATTTTAAATGGACCATACCAAATTGCTTTTAGATTTTTACCTTCACATGTCATTATTTCCTTGTTGATGTGAAGCCAAACTGAATCACCGACCTAGAATTTGTGATCAGTTCTATGTTTATCATGCCTTTCTTTATATTTTTCTTGAATTTTCTCCAACTATTCTTAGACATACTGATGGACCTATTGTATTCTTTGCAAAAACTTTTTAGCTTTTTCAGTATCACTAAGTCCACTAACAATAATTTCTTGTCCAAAAGAGAAATATAATGGAGATTTAGGTAGATAACCAAAACAAGTCTCAAAAGGAGACTTCATAGTAGAAGAATTTAGTGCACGATTATAAGCATGTTGCACATAATACAAATGTTCATCCCATAATTTAGGATGTTTACCACAATAATTTTTGAGTAGATGTACCACTATGTGGTTCATAACCTCTATTTGACCATTGGTATGTGGATGGAAATTAGTGCTTTTCTTTAGTTTAGTGTCCATCAAACCCCACAAAGTTGACCAAAATTCATTAAGAAACCTGGAATCCCAATCTAAAACAATAGAAGTGGGAAAACCAAAATGAACCCATACAAACTGAAAGAATAAATGTGTAGTCCCTTCACTAGTTATTTGTTTAGTACAAGGAATCAACACACACATTTTACTAAATATGTCCACAACCACATATAAATAGTCATGTTTCCTTCATGACATGGGAAAACCTCCTACAAAATCCATGGAAATACTTTCCCATAGACATGTAGGGACATGAAGAGGAGTGTAAAGTCCTAACTTCCTATTGCTAGGCTTTCTTGTGGCACAAATAACACATCCTTTTATATACCTGGTTACATGTTCCTGCATTCTAGGCCAATAACAATACATCTGTAAATGTGCAACTATTTTACCAACACCAAAATGTCCAAATATAAGAGAAGTATGAGCTTCCCTAATCATATGCACTCTTTCATCCTTTAGAATCCTAATTTTACCATAATGGTATAAGATTCCATCATGCACATGATAATCCAATTCTCCTACTTGTTTTCCACTCATTAAATCTTCATACACTTCTTTAAAATCAACATCATAAATATATTTTTATTGATAACTATCATGAGCCAAAGAACTATGTTGTAAAAGAATAGATGCAACAAAAAATAGAGGTCTAGATAGCATATCAACAACCTTATTTTGTATACCTTTCTTATACCTGATCAGGAGGTGAAACTGCTATAAGAATCCCATCCAACATAAGTATCTAGACTGTTGTATCTTGGTTTTTTTTTGTAAGGTACTAGAGGGGCTGATGATCTGTATGAATTACTATTTCCTTTCCCATCAAGTAATGTTTCCATTTTTTACACTTTGAACCAATGCATACAACTCTTTATCATAGGTTGGATAATTTCTTACCGCACTCATGAAGGTCTCATAATGGTAACAAACATGTTTTCTATTCTGCATCAAGACTTCCCCCATTGCATATTCACTGGCATCCATCTCAATCTCAAATGAATGTTGTAAATCTATAAGTGCTAAGACAAGAGCGGTACTAATTTTCTCTTTCAGTGTATCAAAATCTCTCTGATGTTTTCCTCCCCACTGAAATACCTATTTAATGTTAGTCAAAGAATGCAAAGGAGATGCAATAAATGAGAAGTTAAAAATAATTTTTCTAGTATTGTATTGCACCAAGAAATCTTCTAACTTTTGTTACATTATTGGGTCTAGGCCAGTTAACAATGACCTCAACTTTTGCAGGATCAATTTTAAATTCACCATGTCCCACAACATAACCCAAATAAACCAAATATGTTTTCCCAAATTCACATTTAGACATCTTCATAAAAAATTTATCCTTTCTTAAAGCATATAAGACTTTATGAATATGAATGATATGATCATCTCATTATTTAATGAAAATCAAAATATCATCTAAGTAGACTATGAAAAAATCATCAATGAATGGCCTAAAAACATCATTCATCACACACATGAATGTAACTAGTGCATTACACAATCCAAAAGGCATAACAAGCCATTCAAATAAACCTTGTTTTGTTTTAAAATAAGTTTTCCAAACATCACCTTCATTGATTCTAACCTGGTGATAACCACTTCTTAAGTCTAACTTAGTGAAATAAATAGCATTTTTAACTGATCTAGTAAATCATCAATACGAGGAAGAGGGTAATGATTTTTCACCGTGATTTTGTTCAAAGAACAAAATCAACACACATCTGCCATGTGCCATCTTTCTTTGGCACCAAAATGATTGGAAAACCACAAGGAGATGAACTTGGATGGATAATTCCTTTTTCCAAAAGTTCCATCACCTGTTTCTTGATTTCCTCATTTTCAACCATGAAAAAATCTATACATACCAATGTTAGGAAGAGGTGCATCTTGTAACAATTGTATCTCATGTTGAACCCCTCTTTTAGGAGGTAGACCCTGTGGATCCTAAAAAACATCATCATAGTTAGAAATAATTTTAACCAATTCATTACGATGTTTAGGATAATAATTCTCAAAATCCTTTTCATGATCTTTCTCTTTCCCTTTGATCACCATGAGTACAAAATTCTTGCTTAAATTTACAATCCTTTTCAACTTTCTTGCAGTAACCAAAGAAATAATTTTTTTCATACGAAGAGCTCTAACAATATATTTAATTCCATCCTTAACAAGAAAGTATTTATTCTCTTCCCTGTAGAATATTTCTTTACGATCATATAGATAAGGACTTCCCAAAACCACACCACAAATATCTAAAGGAACAACATCCAAATCAACCTCATCAATAAACTTGTCTGTAATGGAAAATCTGAATCTACAAGTTTTTTGTTACCTGTAATTTTGCATCATCACAAACCCAACCCAAAGGATAAGGCTTAGGATGTGGCTTGGTTTTGAGTCCCAATTTCTTCACAACCTCCTATGAAATAATATTATCTTCATATCCACTATCAAATAGAGTGTCTATTTTTGTATGTTTAGAAACAAATATAAGGTGAAAAAGCTCATTTCTTTTATTTTCATCATGTATAGATTGTTGTTTAGAAGAAGATGCAACATTTGATGAACTAATGTTAGAATAAGAGGAAGAATTACAACCTTGAAAAATCATGGCCATGATCTTGGTTTCATCTCCTAAATCAGACCCAAGATCATGTACCACAATATTTGTTTTCTTCTCTTTTCCCTTCTTGTTATTAAACCATGTAGGCTTCATTTGAAGATGTAATTTCCAACACTTAGATTCATTGTGATTATTTTTACAATGATTAAAAAATGGTTTTCGTCTTCTTTCTTAATAGTGGAGTTATTGTTTTGCTTACCCTTTCCTTTTCCTTGGTCTTTTGAAATTTTTTCTTTGCCTTCAGATTGTTGTTCTTTTGTTTTGAGGAGGAAGACTCCTTATTATTTTGCCTCTTGCCTCCAAATGTGTAGTGTTGCACACACACCTACATCAAGATTAGTAGGATTAAGAACAAGAATCATATGTCTCAATAACTATGTAATTCCACCAATATATTTATGGAGTTTTTCTTGTGTATGGAGAGAAATACCAAGCATAAGAGCCCTTTCCCTAAACTCCCGTGTATAATCATGAACAATCTGTCCCTTAGTTTGTCTCAAATTTTTTCAATCCATCATAGATTTTTGCATATATCTTAGAGGATAAATTTTTTGTCGTAGATCAGAAAAAAATTAGACCAGGAAGAGATTTCTTTACCTTTTTTCTCATTTGTTTCCTAAAGCTTACTCTCCCACTATATGAGTTTTTTCCCTCCCATTCGAAGAGTTGTCAAATGAATTTTTGCTTCATCAACATTTTTTTTGAACCCTACAATATCCCTCAATCTGTTTTATCTAGTTATCCCTCTACCTCTCTAATCTACCTGTTCAAGAGCTCAAATTATGCTTTTTCAGCCTCGATCACCACCGACCCAGGCCAATCACCATTGACTCAGTCCATAGTCAACATTTTATCATCATACCTACCGATTTTATTGTATCCTTTATGTTCCTCCAGTATTTGTAGAAACTAATTCATGCACTTTGGGTACATTTATAGCTCCTAGTCACATACTACTAATTATATGATTCCTAAGTGAGAAAAAAATATTTTGTATTTTGTTTATGTTTCATATATTCTTTCTGGCCTCTTTTAACCTAGAACCTAGTCGAGACTTTATTTATTTCTCTTTTATGACTCTAAACACCAGCACCTAGATAGGATGCCAGTGCCTAGGCACCCTCATCCTTTTAGGAACCCTGACCTATTTTTTACTTTACTCACTCCTTTTTGGCATCTTTTATCTTTTGGGCATATTATTTTCTTATGGGTCAGCCTTCCAGTTGTCAATTGTGAAATTCAACCAAGGGAATCATATAAATATAAATTTATGTGACCATAATAAAGGAATAAGCTCTAAGAATCTATTACTATCACCTATGGTTGGATCCAAAGGAATTTTAAGAGCATAAAAGAATCCATCTAGCTTCATTTAAGGGATAATGGAATACATTTTCTACATAAAAACATAGGATGGGAAGTTCATTTTGACATCCACACATCTACTTACATTACTACATCTAGTTATTTCTCATTATCAAGTGCATCTTGCAAGAGAGCCATCTAGGGCATGATTCTTACACACACACATGAGAACTAAGTGGAGTCTGAAATGTAGTGCAATGCTTGGTCGTAAGTTCACTCTGTCGGGTGACCACTGGGATCAGTCTAACTCCCCATTTACATCTTTATTTTTTAGGATTTGATGTGTTTGGGGATTTTCTACGATATCATTTTTTTTCAAGTTACATGTGAATCTTGCGGGAATCGTGAGACACACAGGAAATAAATAGCGAAGGTGAGTGACCATCTTGTGATACAAAATAAATCACTTTATGAGGTCCTTTACAGTCATGGGTTTCTAGAAGCAATCTCTAGCGCCCAGGTGCCCCTAACCCTATCCAGGAAGCCCGATCTAGGAAAATGTGATAGTCACACAATTTTTTAAGCATGGTTACGAAAATTTCCTCCTCTTATTAATTAGTTTTATAGTCCTCCACGCTTTGAGATTTATTAAAAAATAAACTAAGTTTTCCCTTCCCTCTCTTACACCTAGGGTTTTTTTTATATAGCTTATTGCTTGGGTCAAATATATACTTTAGAATTTTATTCATTTATGCGACTCTGCAATATATCAGGGATTTACAAATTATAATATTTGATAAATAATTTTTTGAACCTATCTCATTTGAACACTCTTGGATCCCCATTTTTCTTCTCTCATGGGTCGTAAGTTTTCTCAAGTCTCCTTGCTTCAGTTGCTTCAAATGCACCCACACTTCAAAGATGCTCTCCCCAAAACCCTAAACACTATGTATCTCCCTATCAACATGTTGTCTTCTCAATTCAGTGCTATCTTTGATCATATTTCTGATGAATCTCTTGGTCCTAATTCCAATCAATCTATTTACAATTCCATTCAATTTCTACATTATTTATTTCAAGATAAAATTTAGGCTGTGGAATCCATTATTACATCTCTAAAATATGAAATCCAACATCTTAAAGATGATTTTCAAGATCAATATAGTTCTTCTTCTCATCCTTATTCTATGTCTTCTACATGTGCTCATATCAGTAAACCCTAAGTCTTATCTCTCCCCACACCTCTAAAATTTAATCTCAATACTAAGAAACAAGATATGCTTCCACAACTCCTCACTCATCAATTGATCAACTTGGAATCTACCCATTGCTATTTTCCTTATAAGATTACAAAATATCAAAGTAATCTATATTACAATTATCATTGAATCAATGACTATAATGACAATGACTGTTATGCTCTTACACTACAAATTGGCCACCTTAAGCATTATTGTCTCATTTCATTTTCTGCAAAAAATGATCCTACATGTTCATCTCCAATTGCTACATCTCATTGGGTTCCTTAATCTGATTCATCTATGCCTAATGAACATCGTGCCATTACTTCTAATATTTATTCTTTCATCACTCAAGCACTACCTACACAACCCACTCCTCCTAAGAAACAACATCTCAAAATAAATATCACTCCTCCTCTCAAGTCATCAACAACATTACCAAGTCAAACTACGTAACTACCTCTCAAAATTAGTCCACATATTAAGTCTTATGTAGCATTATCAATCCCACATAAGATTCCACCATTCAAGATTCCTCCCCATCCTACTCCACTTCCATTCAAGATTCATTTTGTCACAATAATTAATCCTTATACTTGGTGCCATTTTTGAGCTTGCACCATGTTGCCCTAATTTTCCAAATCTGTATTTGCTCAAAAAATGTTTTACCCTTTGAATTGATGGTCTGAAATTCTTCCCCTCCAGTTGAATGCTTTAAAAATGCTCACAAACTTGTTGTTTTTCCCTAATTTGAAAGAATAATCCAAGTTTTCCCTTTTTTGTGCCCTAGTTTTTCCAATTTTGCGGGCTATGTCATTTTTCCCTTTGCTAGATCATGGAAAAATTGAAATTGATCAAATCATACTTGTTTGTATTTGAAAATCCAATCCCAAGGTCGAAAATGTTCGAAAATCATGCTTCAGTTGATTCAAAATTCAAAAAATTTTGCCATCCTTGGTGAAAAAATTGAATTCTAGGGCATCCCTAGAATTTTTTTACATTTTGACGGTCAGACGGGCATCATTTTCCCATCAAATTCATCCTCAAAATGCATTGGCAATGTGGTGGGTTTCTAATTGGCTGAGGAGGAGGCAGTGGGAAGTGTTCTAACTTTTCATTTTTCACCTTTTTGACAAAATGGGGCATTTTCGGGCCCAGGGACCCATTTTTTCCAAATTTGCCTATGTGGCATGTTCTGATTGGCAGGGGGATGGTGGGTGGTCGGATTCCCTTAAGGTTTTTAGACCTTATTTTGTAAAAATTTAAAGTCACAAAATTTGGTCCAAAGCCCCGTAGCCAATCAGAGTGGACACGTGTCCTAAAAGACCAAAAAGGGAGGAGCGGGCCGATGGGGGACTTAGAGTTTTTTAGCTCTAATTTTGGAAGTTTTCAAAATCAGTTTTTCCCCCACTCCAATCAGAGATGGACACGTGGCATCAATTTTGAGTGGATCGGTGGGCTAGTGGAGGCAAAAGGGATTTTTTTCCCTTTTATGAAAAGAAGGATAAAATTAAAATTTTAGAGCGCGGCCCCGTGGCCAATCACAGGTGGACACGTGTCCAACAGAGTTAGAGGGAAGTGCGGGCCACGGAAGGAAAAAGGAAAATTTTCCCTTTTTAGAAAAGGAGTAAAAATTTTGAAGCACTGGCCCGCTAGCGAATCATCAAATGACATGTGGTAGAGGACAAGGCGGGTCGGCGGGCTGGCGGAGGCAGGAGGGAATTTTTTCCCTTTTGCAAAAAGGACTCAAAATCAAAATTTGGAGCACTGGCCCATGACGAATCACAAGGAGACACGTGGCGAGGGAGAAATCGGAGGTGCGGGCCCGCGGGGCAAAAAGTGAAAATTTTCCAATTTTCCAAAAAAGGTCAAAATGCATAGAATTGAAGCATGATCCCAATGGGACCCACCATGTGCCACGTGTCAGCTCCAAAATTCAAAGGTGGAGGGGTGGAGAAAAAAGTCAAAATTTTCCATTTTTCCAAAAAATGTGGAAAAGTCAAAAAATGAGCCCGAATTTGTCTCCAATCATTTTTTGCCACATGTCTGGCCTTATCCAAAAATTTAAAAGGTAACTCAAGCTTATTTCTAAGTCCGCATCTTCCACATGGAGGGCCAGGATTAAAAGATGGATAAGATCGACGGTTGTTGTGCATCCATTTGTTTTGACCACCATGGGAGCTCCAGGAAGCTTGGAATCACGATTTTTGCATCAAAATTCATCAAATTTATAGTGATTTTGTGTCGTCTTGGCCTTCCAAGATCATTGGCATCACTTTCATGGCTTAATTATTTGATTTGAGGTGTTTTTGAAATAAATTTTTGCCCCAATCCATCCAAAACACGTGAAATGACAAAATCAAAAGTTGCAGAGGTAATTTAAACAGGTAAAAAGGTGAAAATGATGAGTAAAAGGTGTTTGCATGCCTCAATGATGAAAAACATGCCTCCAGGATGGATAATGATCTAGATATTTGTAATGATTTAATCTTTTTGGGCACACCTGGCAACCTGCAAATGTTTTTCTGTTTGATGTCATTTTCATTGAATCATGAGAATTGTTTTGTAACAAACTTGATCCCATGGCATATTATTTTCTTGGGAAAGAAGGATCCAATGTGGCATGAGGTATATAATGCATTTTGGAGAAATTGTAAAGGGTCGGGAAAAAGTTGAAAATCATGAGAAAATTCTGAGAGAAAGCTCATTTCTAAGAAACCCACCAAAGAACCAGGATAATTTCTTCTGTGTTGGATCTTCATGTATGTGAGTTGGTTACAAGTGTATAGCCATCACACAGCTCTGAGATTGTTCATGAAACTCTCCCCTGCTGATGAATCTAACAAGCTTTTGAGTTAATCTATGTGTTTTTCTGGGCAATATGATGTCTGTTATCATTTTTAAATGCCTGCAAATAGTTTTCATTGTTCTTGTTGCAATCTTGCATTGAAAGTCTTTAGAAATCACACAGGATCTCCATTTCTTGTTGATAGTTTAGTGGCATTTGCAATCTCATGTTCAGAAGAGCCTTCATCTGATAAAGAGATAAACAAATTTAAAATCACTTTACCTTCCTTGACTGCAGAGATTGCTTGTAAGCCTTTGGGGGTACCTTAGGCATGGTTTGATCAAGGATTTTTGTGTTTAATTGAGTTCTTTACTTCAAGATTTTGTGGTGAGTTCTCAAATATTGTGTGAAGAGTGCAACCTGGGCTTCCATTTATGCCTCTTCTGGTTGAAAGGATATCCTGATTATTTGAAGCATTTTATCTGATAGTTGTTCAAGTATTGTAGAGGTTGTCAAAGATCTGATATATCCCAGTTTGTCTTGTCAATACCCCACCAAAAAAGGGTATTCTAAACAACAAAAATCCTACTTCATGACTACCCATACTAGATTGTATACAAGGCAAAAATTTGCAAAAGTATTCATAAGGACCAGGATTTATCCAATGTCTCTCAGTAACCTTTGCCTTGTTTTGAAAACATACAATGTTTTGAGAAGTGAAACTCAGATTTAGATCTGAAATGTTGATCATAGTTTTCACAAGCCTTGTCTCATATAAAAAATCATTCCAAAGGGCATCTTCATCTCCTTCACCATCAAGGTTACAAAATAGGTTCTCTTACCTTGGTTGACAAGGCACAACCTAAAACCTGAGGACAGATCAAGTGCAGATTTAGGTGCTATCCATTGGGACAAACCTTCATGGAGGGAAACAATATAGTTTCTCTTACCTTGAAAGGTGACAATTTAAAATAGTTCTCTTTCAGTCTGGGATATCTGGGTCAGCATGAGTACGCTGCTCAAAACGAATTTCACCACTGAAATCTGCAGGAAGCTTCATGCCAAATTTGCTCAGACTGGAAAAGGGACCAAATTTGGGTACCAACACTTTCATGGCACCGTTGCTAGGGAAGAATTTCTTGGTGTTTTGGAAGTGTTTGAAGAGTTTGAGTATTTGTGTATTCAAGTTATTTGAGCTACATTTACGGTTAAAATATCATTCTATGCTTCAAGATCTGCAAGTTTTAAACAAGGGTTTCAAGTTTTGTCTGCCCTTTTTCCATTTCCTAGCAGTTCATACACTTTGGGTGCATTGTGATTGATTGAATCTAAGAAGAAGAAGGTTGATTTAAAAAACGATTTAAAAAACGGTTTTCAGTACTAGCAAACATTTGACAAATTATTTTAGTGCATTCTTTTGAACTAAGGTGAAATTCCTTAGTGGTGACTCCATGCTGATTTGATCTTGAAAATACCAGTTTTACAATTTTTATTCATTTACTTTCAACGTTGCTAAGAAATTTCAACCAAAAAACTGCAAAACTGGAAGGAAGAAGATTTTCCTCTTCATGCCCTGCCAAAGGGACTCTACTAAGAAGTTGTTTTTTACAGATTGCAGGAAAGGTAAATTTCTAATCTAAAATTGTGGAAGGGTTTGGATCCGATTTGAGACTTGTTTTAAAAGAAAGCTCAATTTAGATGGTATCTGTTGATTTTGAGAATAAGGAGTCCTCTTTTATAGAGTAGTTATTCAAGGAATTTGAATTCTTCTTGGAGAAGAAAGATCTAGATTTAAGGGTGAATCCCTTTTGATTTGAATTTCTTGCATAAATGAACATGTCACAATAATTTTTTTGACAATGGGTAAAGAAGCAAATAGATCCTCCAAACTTGCTTTGTCAAAATGCATAAGTTAATTCTCTACAATCTCATTCTTCCAAATAATCCATTTAAGAATATCTATTTTGAAGTTTGAATCAAGAATGCAATAAAACATATCCCACTTGCAGGACCTTAAGATATTTCTCTGTCCTTCGTTTTCTTGGTAAGCACAATCACTTACCACAAGATATATTGTATCTCATTTCTCACAGAGATTTCAAACTTTTGGGCCTAGCCAACACACGGCTTCTTCTTTCACCCTCCTTTTGCAAGTGATTGTTTTAAGAAAACCTCTTCAATGTTATTTAATATGTTTTGCCCAATTGTACCAAAATATTTAGGCTTTTCATGCAACTTGCTTTGACATTGAATCTAAAAGCTTTTGATTAAATGGAAGTTTTCTTTGGCAATATGTGTTTCAACCTTTAAGAGGCCTCAAATAGTGAATGCAATGCTTGTTTTTGCAAAAGTATTTAAATTATCACACAGTCTTGAATAATCCATGTCTTGTTGATAGTTTAGTGAAATTTGCAATGACCCCAAAATGTTGATAAAGAAACTAGCCTTCATCAAACTAAACTTTACCGAAAAATTTGAATCACTTTCAAGTTTTGCATTTGTTTGACAGCCTTTGAGGGTACCTTAGGCATGGTTTGATCAAGGATTTTTGTGTTTAATTGAGTTCTTTACTTCAAGCTTTTGTGGATTTCGTTCTCAAATATTGTGTGAAAGTGCAACCTTGGATTCCATGAGCCTCTTCTAGTTGAAGGTAGAATTTTGATTTCTGGAATCAGTTTCTGAAGGTTCCTAATTAAAGCATTTTATCTGATTTGTTCAAGTATTGTAGAGGTTGTCAAAGATCTGATCTATCCCAATTTGTCCAATAATCAAAAATAACCAATGAAATTCATTCAAAAAAACATATGATCCTACCCATGGACTACCCCTGAATTGCATTGTGTGTCAACAAAAGGATCCAACCCATCTACAAAAATGCACAAGGCAAACATCAGGATTATACAATGTCTTCAGTAACCCTTGCCTTGCATTGAAAATATCTCCATAATCTGGGAGTGACAACTTGTGAAAGTCAGATTTGGAGTGTTGATCATATTTTCCCAAGGCCTTTTCATACTATTTGCATAAATTGAGGGATATCTTCATCTCCTTCACCATTTGGGGGTTACAATATAGGTTCTCTTACCTTGGTTGAAAGGCACAACCTAAAATAGTGAGGGTCAGATCAAGTCCTTTCAAAGTGCTATCCATCTCTCCACAAATCTGAGTGTCAGTTAGATCACATCCCCGGCTACAAAATGACACACATCATGATCTATCTGACTTCAAGCTTCATGCCATATCTCTGATGCTGCTTAGACTGAAAAGGAGAACAAATTTGGGTACCAACACTTTTCTGGTGACACTGTTGCTGGGGACTTCTTGAATTTCTTGGTGTTTTTTTGGAGTGTTTGAAGAGTTTGAGCATTTGTGTATTCAATTATTTGAGCTGCTACATTGTTAAAATATCATTCTATGATTTAGATCTGTAAGTTTTAAACAAGGGTTTCAATTTTTGTCTGCCCTTTTTCCATTTTGTAGCAGTTCATACACTTTGGGTGCATTGTGATTGATTGATTTAAGAAGAAGAAGGTCTGATTTATAAAGCTTTGCAAAGTTTTCAGTGCTAGAAAACATTTGACAGATTATTTTAGTGCATTCTTGCACAACTAAGGTGAAATTCCTTAGTGGTGACTCCATGCTGATTTGATCTTGAAAATACCAGTTGTCTTACCTTTCTGTCATTTACTTTAGTGTTGCTAATCTGTAAAACTGGAAGGAAGAAGATCTCTCTTCATCAAGGACTCTGCCAATAATTTGTTTACAGATTCAAGAAACTCAGAGCTAGAGGGGAGAAAGGTGTGGAAGGTTGTTGGAGACTTGACTATAAGAAAGGAGATCCCTATTGTTGAGTTTGAAAGTGAGCAGCTTGTTATTGAGGACTATAATTCTTCTTCAAGTGGATTTGATTCAGACAATCCTATTGCTGATTTGAATTTCCCATCTAGTGAGGGACCTTCTTGTGCATTTGAAAGGCTTTCTTCTAAATCTTCTCCTGTATTTTCTAAATTTGCTAGAGATCATCAAGAAGGAGAGCCCTTAAGAGAGATACCAGTTTGAATTTTCATTCCCATTCCCCAAAGACCTCTCACTCCTCATCATTTTGTTTCACCTCCAAGATCACCTCCACCAAACAATATGGCTCAGCCTAGACCTCCATTTGTTGTTAACACCTTTGGTCCTATAAATTTTAGAGGAATGGATGGTTACCCAAATGTTGTCCCACAAGATGTCAGAAATAGGTTGCCAAAATTCCAGGGTAACAATGCTATTACTGGTGATCAGCATCTCAAACTTTTTGATAATATGATGGAAGATTTTGAGATAGAGTTTGAGGATGTGTATGTCAAATTGTTTATTCATACACTAGAAGAGGATGCTAGGGATTGGTACAAGGCTCTACCTGATAATTCTATTGATTCATGGACTGAAATGAAAAATGCATTTAGGTTGCAATATGGTGACAAGACTGATCCTAGATTTCTTTTATCTGAGTTTGAGAATATCAAGAAGAACCCTAATGAATCAGTCCATGACTTCAACACAAGGTTTAAAAAAACTTTGAGAAGGTTGCCTGTTAATTTGAGGCCTTGTGATGAATCTTGTTTAATCAAATATGCAGATGCATTTGATAAGAAGGCAGCCTATTACCTAAGAGACAAGAACCCTACCAATCTAAGACAAGCTTTCACCATGGCACTTCAAATTGAAAACAATATCAAGGCAGTTGGGAAACCCCTCAAGAGATATGGTATAAAATTGATAAACCTTGAAAAACCTCAAGTTAGCAAAGGTGCTGATTTAGAAGAGGTTGTGAAAACTTTGGCAGGGGCTGTCAAAGAAATCTCATACAAGTTGGCAAGAGCTGAGAAGGGAATTGGGAAGACTTCACAAGGTCAGCCTAGGCAGCAAGCACAAGATAGATTTGGCAATCATCCATAGGAATGAGTCAAAGGTTTGATGACAAAGGTAAAGGACCTATTGGATCTGGAAATAGACATCCCCAAGCACGTGAAGGAAGATTGTTCCTGATCCCTTAACTGCTAGGGTTGCAGCAGTTGAGGAAGTTGCTGATATTGATTGGTGTGATAGGTGTTTTCTACCCCATCCTCCATGTGAAGTGGACCAGCAAGAAGGTGAAGCTAATAATGATGATGGTACTGATGATGATATTTGCATGATGGGTTGTTCTTCAAGCTCACAAGGAGGAGCAACATCTACTGAAGTAATAAGTGCTAGGACTAGCTGCAACCTTTTGGGATTGCATCAAATGGGTACAAGTCTTTCTTCCCCCTCATGCTCTTGAAGTTGATGTAGTGCAAGCTTTTGAAATTCCTAACAATGACTTTGAATACTTAAGAGCTTTGATGATTAAGAAGTATGATGGTGGTATCCCTTCGGAGGAAGATAGACAATTGTTGATGAATATTGTTGTAGCTCAAGAGAAAGATTATAACACTAGAATAAAAGTTGTTAAGGGATTTGGGCCTCAAGCCAAACCTAAAACACCCTTGCTCACAAGCATTCCAAAATAAGATCCTAGGAGAGAAACACTTGCAAAAGCTTCTACTGTCCCAAAAAAAATTACAGTCCTCCTCATGCCCAAGCTGCCAAGAATCCACTGCCATCTAATGAATCTTCTTGTCTCCCTTCCAATGTTTTTTCCAAAGAGTTTCCCCTATGACATAGCCCAAGTATTGAGCCAAATTAAAGTGAGTGTTCCAATCATTGAGTTGCTTAGAATTCCTGAGCATAAGAAGAGAGCATTTGAGTACTTGGGATTGAAAGAAGAGAAGGTCACTCCAGGAAGAAATGTAAATGTTGTTGAGACTCCTCCTCAAATCATTGTTGACCTTGAAACACCACCAGTAGTAGAAGATCTTGGAGAGACACCTGAGGTATATTTGGGGACATCTTTGGTTGATTCCCAATTGAATGTTGATCCATTCTTTCACAACTTTGATCATAAAGGATAGGCTACTTCACAATTGTATGTTTGATTCCAGTGCATCATGTAATGTCATGCCTCTAGAAGTCATGAATGAGTTGGATATCAAAGTGACAAAGCCTATGGAAAGTGTACTACCATGGATTCAAGGGAAGTGCCGGTGGTTGGTTGTGTGAAGGGTTTGGTAGTGCAGCTTGCATCTTATCCAGGGAGGAATTTAAAACTTGATGTTGTGATTGTTGATTGCCCTGCCAAATGGGGTATGCTTTTGTCAAGAAAATGGGCTGCAAGTGTTGGTGGCAGTGTTCAAATGGACATGTCTTTTTCCACCATTCCCATTGAGGGCAGCCTTGTCAAACTTTATGGTGAAAAGAAGATGTTGCACCTAATTGAAGATCCCAACAATGCTTCCTATGAAGTGTTGTTTGCTGATGTAGATGCTGATAATTTCATTGGTTTTGCTGATGGAAAAGAACACAAAATGGATTAATCAAAGTGCCTTGATATGGTAGGTTCTCCTTGGACCTTGCTATTTGATGGAGCTTGCTCCAAATTTGGAAATGGTGCTGGTATAGTTCTGATTTCTCCTAGTTGGAAGAGTTTGTTTTTTCCTTCAAACTTAATTTTGAATGTACTAACAACATTGCTGAGTATGAGGCCTTGTTGTTGGGTTAAGAATTGCATGGAAGTATGGAGTCAAAGATATCATTTGCAAAAGGAGATTCAGAGCTGGTTGTCAAACAAATAAGAAAACTGTATGCTACAAAAAATCAGTGGATGAAACAGTATAAGCATGCAGTTTGGGATCTAATTGAAATGTTTGATTCCTTTAACATTATGTATCATGACAGAGGTCTGAATGTTGCTTCTGAAAAGTTGGTAGTGTTGGGTTCTAGATTTGGAAATTGCACCATTTCACCTTATTGTGAATACAACATTGAAGTGTTAACTAGGCCAGTTGTCCCTGATAATGTGAAACATTGGCAAGTTTTTAATGATGATGCTCAAGTGCTAAGGTTCTTACAAAACCAAGGTGAGTTTGTAAATCAGAATATTGATTGGGAGCCAATGGTATGCATGACTGAAGGAAGAGAAACTTTGTTTGAGAAAGACATCATCCAATTGAAAACCAACACCATTCCTAGAGGTCTTGTTGCACTTGAGTCAAATTTCAACAATGTTGATTACATCATAAATAAAAACATGTCTACTTCAAGGGATGTGAAAGAGCATGACTTGGTAACAAAGGACAAACCAAGGAAAGTTTGGTTGGGAAGCAATTTAAGTAAAGAAGAAAAATAGTCCTATGCCCAACTCTTGAAGAAATATCAAGACTGCCTTGCTTGGTCATATTCAGAGCTGAAAGCATATAGAGAAGACTTGTTTCAGCATGAGATCCCTCTTGAAACAAATGAATAAACCATTCAGATAGAGGAAAAGGCCAATTAATCCACTTCTCTCCATGAAAATGCAAGAGAAGTTAAAGAAGTTGAGAGATGGAGGTATTATTCAGCCCACTAGATATTCATCTTGGGTTGCAAACCTTGTGCCAGTCAGAAAGAAGAATGGAGACATCAGACTTTGTGTGGATTTTAGAAATCTAAACATAGCCTCCATGAAGGACAACTATCCCTTGCCAAATATGGAAAATATGTTGCAGCTTGTGACAGGGTCTGAGTTGCTTTCTACATTGGATGGTTTCTCTGGATACAATCAAGTGGTTGTCAAAGAATCAGAAAGACTTAAGACAACATTCACTACTCCTTGGGGAACATATGTTTTTGTTAGGATGCCCTTTGGTTTGATGAATGTTGGTGCCACTTTTCAAAGAGAAATGGATGTTGCTTTTGCTGGTTACATCAATGAGTTCATTGCAGTTTACCAAGATGATGTGACTGTGTTTTCAAGGCAGAGAGGTGATCATTTGCAGCACTTGGAGAAGATGTTGATCAGATGTAGGGAGTATGGAATTTCTCTTAATCCAAAGAAGTGTCATTTTGGCATGCAAAAGGCCAAGCTGCTTGGTCACATTGTGTCAAAAGATGGTGTTATGATAGACCCTGAGAGAGTGGAAGCAATCAGCAAAGTACCTATCCCAAGAACCAAGAAAGGCATCCAATCTTTCTTTGGTCAAATTAATTTTATTAGAAGGTTTGTTTCCAACTTTGCTGAGTTGACTCTTCCAATCACAAGCATGCTAAAGAAGGACCAAGTTATCAAATGGGAGGAGGCTGCCATTCAAGATTTTGAAGGAATTAAGGATGCACTTAAACATGCACCTGTTTTAGCAGCCCCAAACTATAAGAGGCCTTTCCAAATCTTTTCCTTTGCCTCTGAGTATACCATTGCTTCTGTTTTGCTGCAAAAGGATGAGAATGGGGCTGAGAGGCCTATTGCCTTCTTTAGTAAGGCTTTACAAGCAGCTGAGCTGAAGTATACAATCATGGAGAAACAAGCATTTGCCTTGGTGAAAGCAACAAAGGTTTTCAGGCCTTATATATTGAGTTCAAAAGTTGTTGCTTATGTTCCCCACACCATGGTGAAAGACATCTTATCAGAGATGGAGATCTCAAGTAAAAGATGTAGATGGGTGAACAAACTGCAAGAGTATGATATGGACATCCAAACCAAAAAGTTGGTAAGAGGTTTGGGTCTTGCTAAGCTCATGGCTGAGAGCAACTTGCAGAATGTGGAAGTGAATCAGCTAGAGGAAGAAAGGGTAGATGTGCTTGCAAAGTTGGTAAGTTCTGAGTGGTACAAGGATGTGATCTTCTACCTCAGACACCTTTGCTGCCCTAGTCACTTAAATAAAAATTAGAAAGAGCCCTCAAGTTGTCTTCTAAAAAATATATCATCACAGACCTTGGGCTGGCTTGGAAGAACCCTGAAGGTGTCCTCTTGAAATGCATAACTGAAGATGAAGCTCCCAAGATAGTTGCTGATTTCCATGGGGGAGTTTGTGGAGGACACTTTGCTGGAAGAGTAACAACACATAAGATTTTGAGAGCTGGTTATTGGTGGCCTACTCTCTTCAAAGATGCAACCCAGCTGGTTAGAAAATGTGATAGTTGCCAACATTTCTCTGGAAGACTGAAAGCTTTAGGCTCCCTTCCTTTGCAGCCTGTATCAATTGAAGCTCCTTTCAAGCAATGGGGGATGGACTTCATTGGTGAGATTTCAGATCCTTCTAGTGCTGGCCATAAGTGGATCCTTGTAGCCACTGATTATTTTACAAAGTGGGTAGAGGCAATCCCCACCAAGAAAGCAACACACCAAATAGTTATGGACTTCTTGTTGAATCAAATCATATGCAGATTTGGAGTCCCAGTCAAGATTGTAGCTGATAATGCCATGTGCTTTAGAGCCAAACCTTTAATGGCAATGTGCAATGAATATGGAATCAATCTGACTTATTCTTCAAACTATAACCCCCAAGGGAATGGACAAGCTGAGTCCAGCAATAAGAATTTGTTGAAGATCATTAGAAGAACCTTGGAGAAAAACAAGAAGAAATGGGGTGAACAATTGAAATTTGCAGTTTGGGCTGATAGGATAACTCCTAAAAGAGCTACTGGTAAAATCCCATTTGAATTGGTGTATGGAACTCAGGATTTGCTGCCCTTACACCTACAATTATCTTCATTTCAGTTTTCCCAACAGTTGGAAGATCAAGAGCTTGGCCCATATGAATCAAGGATCAATCAGATTATTGAGCTTGATGAGGAGAGAAGAGCATCCCATCAAAGGCATGTCAGATTTAGGAAAAAATTGAAGAGATTGTTTGACAAGAAGGTCACTCCTAGAGCCTTCAATGTTGGAGATCTGGTTTTGTTGTGGGATAGTAGGCATGAAGACAAGGGAAAGCATGGAAAATTTGATGCATTATGGATGGGCCCTTATGCCATTGATATCAGAATTGGTGAACATACCTTCTTTCTCAAAGATTAGATGGGGAATTGCTGGAGCTGCCTGTTAATGGCAGGCATTTGAAGCATTTCTTGGATTAATCCCCAAATTTGAGGTATGCACCAATTGTACAGTGTATAGTCTTTGGTTTTTTCTTTTTTTTGTTGTTTTGTTGTTTTGTGGTTTGCCCTTGTTCTTGGCAGCCATTTTTGTTTTCTTCTCAGCTGATTTTTGGTGATTTTGGCTCATGAATCCTTTTCCCAATGGATATTTTGGCACTTGGTCTACGTTTTGTCCTTGTGGCACTCACTGGGAGTGCCCATCCCCAAGCAAGAGCTGATGTTGGTGCCATTTTTGAGCTTGCACCATGTTGCCCTAAATTTTCAAATCTGTATTTGCTCAAAAAAATTTTACCCTTTGAATTGATGGTCTGAAATTCTTCCCCTCCAGTTGAATGCTTTAAAATGCTCACAAACTTGTTGTTTTTCCCTAATTTGAAAGAATAATCCAAGTTTTCCCTTTTTTGTGCCCTAGTTTTTCCAATTTTGTGGGCTATGTCATTTTTCCCTTTGCCAGATCGTGGAAAAATCAAAATTGATCAAATCATACTTGTGTGCAATTGAAAATCCAATCCCAAGGTCGAAAATGTTCGGAAATCATGCTTCAGTTGATTTAGAATCAAAAAATCTGCCATCCTTGGTGAAAAAATTGAATTCTAGGGCATCCCTGGAATTTTTTATGTTTTGACGGTCAGACGGGCATCATTTTCCCATCAAATTCATCCTCAAAGGTATTGGAAATGTGGCAGTTTCTAATTGGCTGAGGAAAAGCGGGGAAGTGTTGTAACTTTTCATTTTTCACCTTTTTGACAAAATGAGGCATTTTCGGGCCCAAGGACCCTTTTTTTCCAAATTTACCTGTGGCATGTTTTGATTGGTAGGGGGATGGTAGGTGGTTGGATTCCCTTAAGGTTTTTAGACCTTATTTTGTAAAAATGTTAAAATCAAAAATGGTCTCAAAGCCCTGCAGCCAATCGGGAGTGGACATGTGTCCTAAAAGGGGACCAAAAAGGGTTTTTTGGAGTGGGCCAAAATAATGGGGGACTTATCCATGAGTTTGTTGGTAGGCGCAAGGGGTCTATTTTTTCTAAAGTTTCAAAATCAAAAAAAATTTTGCCCCCGCATGCTCCAATCAGAGGAGGACACGTGGCATCAATTTTGAGTCAGAGGGAAGGCAGGCCAAAGGAAAAGGGAATTTTTTCCCTTTTGCAAAAAATGGTTAAAATTAAAAGTTTGGAGTGTGGCCCCGCTGGCCAATCATAGATGGGACACGTGTCCAACAAGTCAGAGGGAAGTGCGGGCCGGCGGAAGGGAATTTTTTCCCTTTTAAAAAAGGGCTTAAAATCAAAATTTAAGCCTACTGGCCTTTCACAAGTAACACGTGGCTAGAGGAAAAAGAGAGGGTAGCCATTCCGAAATTTTTTCCCTTTTGAAGCAAAGGGAGAAAATCTTTTAAGCGTTTTATCCCACATGGGCAAGGAAAAGGAATGGCGGAAGGAAAATTGAAAATTTTCCCTTAGGGGGCCCGGAAGCGACACGGGCGAGGGAGAAATCAAAAAGTGAAAATTTTCCAATTTTCAAAAAAAGGTCAAAATGCATAGAATTGAAGCTGTGATTTTCAATGGGACCCACCATGTGCCATGTGTCAGCTCCAAAATTCAAAGGCGGAGGGGTGGGGAAAATAGTCAAAATTTTCCATTTTTTCAAAAATTCAAAAAGTCAAAAAGATGAAGTAAAATTTGATTTCCAATCATTTTTTGCCACATGTGTCCGGCCTTATCCAAAAAATTAAAAAGGTAACTCAAGCTTATTTCTAAGTCTGCATCTTCCACATGGAGGGCCAGGATTAAAAGATGGATAAGATCGACGGTTGTTGTGCATCCATTTGTTTTGACCACCATGGGAGCTCCAGGAAGCTTGGAATCATGATTTTTGCATCAAAATTCATCAAATTTATAGTGATTTTGTGTCGTCTTGGCCTTCTAGGATCATTGGCATCACTTTCATGGCTTAATTCTTTGATTTGAGGTGTTTTTGTAATAAATTTTTACTCAGCTCCATGAGTAAAATGTGAAATGTCAAAAATCAAAAGTTGCAGAGGTAATTTGAAAAGGTAAAAAGGTGAAAATGATGAGTAAAAGGTGTTTGCATGCCTCAATGATGAAAAACATGCCTCCAGGATGGATAATGATCTAGATATTTGTAATGATTTAATATTTTTGGGCACACCTGGCAACCTGTGCAAATGTTTTTCTGTTTGATGTCATTTTCATTGAATCATGAGAATTGTTGTAACAAAATTGATCCCATGGCATATTATTTTCTTGGGAAAGAAGGCTCCAATGTGGCATGAGGTATATAATGCATTTTGGAGAAATTGTAAAGGGGTCGGAAAAAAGTTGAAAAATCACGAGAAAATTCTGAGAGAAAGCTCATTTTTTGAGAAACCCACCAAAGAACCAGAATAATTTCTTCTGTGTTGGATCTTCATGTATGTGAGTTGGTTACAAGTGTATAGCCATCACACAGCTCTGAGATTGTTCATGAAACTCTCCCCTGCTGATGAATCTAACAAGCTTTTGAGTTAATCTGTGTTTTTCTGGGCAATATGGTGTCTGTTATCATTTTTAAATGCCTGTAAATAGTTTTCATTGTTCTTGTTGCAATCTTGCATTGAAAGTATTTAGAAATCACACAGAATCTCCATTTCTTGTTGATAGTTTAGTGGCATTTGCAATCTCATGTTCAGAAGAGCCTTCATCTGATAAAGAGATAAACAAATTTAAAATCACTTTACCTTCCTTGACTACAGAGATTTCTTGTAAGCCTTTGGGGGCACCTTAGGCATGGTTTGATCAAGGATTTTTGTGTTTAATTGAGTTCTTTACTTCAAGATTTTGTGGTGAGTTCTCAAAGATTGTGTGAAGAGTGCAACCTGGGATTCCATTTATGCCTCTTCTAGTTGAAATAATATCCTGATTATTTGAAGCATTTTATCTGATAGTTGTTTCAAGTATTGTAGAGGTTGTCAAAGATCTGATATATCCTAGTTTGTCTTGTCAATACCCCACCAAAAAAACTAAACAATAAATCCTACCCATACTACCCCTGCATTGCATTGTGTGTCAACAAAAGGATCTAACCCATCTACAAAAATGTACAAGGCAAATCAGGATTATACAATGTCTTCGATAACCCTTGCTTTGCATTGAAAATATCTCCATAATCTGGGAGTGACAACTTGTGAAAGTCAGATTTGGAGTGTTGATCATATTTTCCCAAGGCCTTTTCATACTATTTGCATAAATTGAGGGATATCTTCATCTCCTTCACCATTTGGGGGTTACAATTTAGGTTCTCTTACCTTGGTTGAAAGGCACAATCTAAAATAGTGAGGGTCAGATCAAACCATTTTGAAGTGTTATCCATATCTCCACAAATCTAAGTGCCAGTTAGATCACATCCTTGGCTACAAAATGACACACATCAAGATATATTTGACTTCAAGCTTCATGCCATATCTCTGATGCTGCTCGGACTGAAATGGAGAATAAATTTTGGTACCAACACACGTGACATTAATTCACACTTTAATCAAGTGTTCCTGACCTTGGGATAAGGATTTCCACCTAGCATTACATTGTGTCACACAAAACCATTAACCCCCATTGAAAAGAATATTTATTCACATGGTTTATACTTAAATGACGAGGGTCTAAATATAAAATTAACCTCACATCTTCTACACTATATGCTTTATGCTTGGATTGAGATGGATCTTTATTTCTAGTGCATTTAATTCAGATGTTACCATTTCTGTTCATGAGGAGTCTCTTGTTCCATTGAAAAAATTCATGTTGAATGTCAACAATGGGTATTTTATAAAATGAAAAAGCCTATAAACTCATATTTGAGTGCCACATTTTCTTGAGACGGTATAGAATCTAAACTAGCCTCCAGAATATCAAAACAGCTTTAAGCCATTCCAGGGTTTCCTTTCACAGAACATCAAATATGAGGATTAGATTAAACATCCTTGGTTTTCCCATACTCTTGTCTTGGGTTAAGAGTACTAAAGGTAGTAAATTTGTTCCCACATGCTAGGAAAATTGGGACATTATAAAAAATCATTTTATTTGGGAGTTTATTAGAAAATTAGCCAAGATGGAGTTCACACATTAGTTTCTCCAAGTTTTGAAGGCTTACTTTGGCCATAATTCTTTACACACAATATCTCCCAAGTTCCAAGTTTTGGCAAAAAGTAAACCTCTTTACCAGGATCTCACATTGGGATCCTGGGGGCATTTAGGAGTTTGTAAAACTACCCAATGTTCATTGTTTCATTTTTATTGGTGAGAAAATTTTTCGGGTGGAAAAACTTGTGGATTTCTTGCCAACGCTTGGAATATAAGTCCCTCTACTTAACCAGTGCAAAATTCTCTGTATATGCATGCACAAGAAAATGTGGATTTCTGTGGTGGCCTTTTGACTAGGGATCCAATAGGGGCACTCCACTGACCCTGCGGAAAAGCTAGAAATCTCTTGCTAGGGAAGACTTTGTCTGAAAGTGGGAACGGAAGTGAGAAAAGAGGTAGAAGAACTAATGTTGCATGTAGAAAATCATATTCTTGCACACACACTAGTTAGAAACTTCATCACATGCATTAAATTGAAGAAAACAACCCTGGTCCCATAATTGGCAACAAGAGAAATAGAATTTGATAAACACAAAGTATCATGAAATACCTTAGTCAAAGAAAGCTAGAAAATCCTTCTTCTTTTATTGATGCTTAAATAAAATTGTACATAGTGGAGAAATGGAGGAAATTGAGAAGGGGGGGAAATGGAAGAAAATGGCTATCTCCTTTGTTTTCTCTAGGTACAATGCACTCTTGAGTTTACAAGATCAATCACCAACCCTTTGAAATGGGAATGACGTTACAATTTATAGAGTAGAATATGACTCTTCATCTACCCCCCAATGCCTTTTCATATGTCCTCACACAACTTAAAACTTTTCAACTTCCTAGGAAACTTTTAAGTCCCTTTTTATAACATAAAGGTGACTTATTACATTATGAACATTAAAACATATGAAAAAGTGCAACCCCACCAAAAAATTAGAACATTTGAGAAGTGAGAGAAATTTGGGGGAAAGAGGAGAGAGAAAGAGAGAGAGAAGAAGAAGAGGAGATGTCATTCCTGATGAAGTTTGTTGATCCTCATTGATGGAAAGCACCAAATACAGTGAAACTACTGAATCTTTGAACTCCTTGCACACTATGAATCTCCTTCAAATCAGCTCATGAATGCTTGCCAAGTTGAGTGAACTGTTCCACTGATGACCTGGATGCTCTTGAACTCCCAGCATGTGTATGATATACTATTTTTAGTGAGAGGTGATTTTTGCCTCTTCTCAACCATCGTGATGTGATGAACTCCCTCATTCGATACTGTGCACCCTACCCTTGCCTCAGCTACTTCTTTGGGGTGAATTACTATTTTTAGTAAGCACCCATATAAGGGACTTACTATTTTTAGTAAGTGTGTCATTTTCACTATTTTTTAGACTCTAAACACTCATTCTGGCTTCCTCATGATCTTCAATGCATCTTCGCCTTTGTCTCAGTCTTCTTTTGATGATGACTTTCCAAACATAGTAAGTCTATATAGGAAAACTTACTATTTTTAGAAAGTGTGTTTCTAGTGCTTGATTTGTGACATGAACATAAATTTTTTGGACTCTTCTTTTGTTGTTACGATCACACCCTCTAAATTTCACATAGTTTTCTCGACTAGAAGTGATTGGAAATAAATTTTGAAATTTTGACCTAGGTAGTGCTTCAAGCACAGAGCTACCATGGCAGCCATTAATGGAGCTTGAAATTTGTATGTGTCTGGTTTTTTTCTCCATTTGAGATGAAAAAAACTCCATTGTGATAGGTTTTTCATTTGGAGCTTCACGTGAAATTTTTCTTCAATCCATTGACTGGAATGATGGGAAATCAACAAATTTGAGCTTTGTAGAGCATGAAGTGAGGATTTTTCGTTGCGAGAAAATGATCCTTGATTACCATTTGACCTCTTGTTTGTATGATCTTTTTAATTGAAAAAGAGAAATTACTTTTAAAAGATGGTCTTGTCAATCCGTGCTTGTATCTTTGCAAGATATGATCAAATCTTTCAGATTTCATTATCAATGGGGAAAAATCTCCACTGTTCTCTTCTTCTCTGTCATTTCACTCCATTTTTCTCTGAGACCTCTTCTTATCTTCATGGTGTGAATTTTTATTTGAGACTTGTGCCATCATAATGGTGATTTCAGGTGTCTAGATTTTGAAAATGTGGCAAGCTGGTTTGAGGTTTTGAAGGCGGAATGGTGGAGTGGAGAAATGGCTAAGTGTTCTCTACAATTTTCTAAAAGAAATGACACATAGGTAATGTAGAAGCAGCTAGAAGAACGTGAGTAAATGTGTCGTTGATTCGACGACAGGGGATTTGCTTGACAGAAGTTTTTTTATGCTAAATAATTTTAGTTAGATTTTTTTTGAAAAAAGTTTTAAAAGTTGGTCACGTGGGTGTCCAAAAGACTCCCCATAGGGGGATGGAATTTTTCATGTTTGATGTCCCTGACCTTAGGGATGTAAGGGACATCAATTTCCACGGTGGTCAAGGAGACAACACATGGCACTCGATCCGACGGTAGGGAATGAATGCTCCAAAAATGCACCTAAAGCACTGGGGTTGAAAGTCGGTCACATGGGTGTCCAAAAGGCTCCCCATAGGGGTTGGGTGAATTTTTCAAGGTATGATGTCCCTCACCTCAGGGAAATAAGGGACATCAGTTTCCACGGTGGTCTTGGAGCTGACACGTGGCGCTTGATCCGACGGCAGGGAATGGATGCTCCAAAAATGCACCTGGGGGCTGAACTGTCAAGTCTGGAGGTCACATGAGGGTCCAAGAGGTCACATGGGGGCTGGGAGAATTTTTAAAGGGTTGGTGTACCTGACCTTAGGGATGTTGGGGACATGAAATCCTACCAGGCTCCTGGTGTTGACACGTGTCCTCCCAAAAAATGACTAAGTCCTGAACTGCCTTTGAGAGGGTAACTTGGAAAGAAGATAGCTTGAGCCCCCGGTGGAATTTCTTGGTGAAATTTTATATGAGCCTGACTGAAAATGAAATTTTGGAATCTCAATGGTGGGGGTATATGTCTTTATTCATCCATTTGATCCCTGAAAAATCAGATTTTTGATTTGAGACTCCACTTGTGCCTGATAAAAACTGCCTACCAATCCTATGCGCCAAGGTTTTGTGAAAAATATTATTTCACCATCATGTATGTATTGGAATCATTTTTCTGGAGATGTTTTTTTACTTCTAACTCCATCCGGAGCTCCCATAATCTTCTTCTGAAGCCCAGTAGCTGTTTTAGGCCTGTGTATTGCCTAGGCTTGTGAACCCTAATTTTTGTCAAACTGCTCCAAGTTTCTCAAAACTTCCCTAAACCTTCCAAAATAATTTCCATGATGTTATAAGGTCTTCAATTCACCTCCATGTTGAATTTTACCCTTCTATTCCACTTTAGGGGGTTGATCCAGTCCTGGGAAGGCCAGTGATAACCCTTCCCAATACTGCCAGAAGATAACATCTTTTCAGAACTCCCTAAAATCACCTAGGGGGAAAGAATAGACTTTCCTAAATTACCTAGGGGGATGAGATTTGACATCAAATAAGGGGTGACATTTTGATGGATTTGACTTGGGGTACTTGGGAATGATAAAACATGAAAATTTTGGCACAGGGGTATAGTTGTCATGCTCAAAATTGTCAATTTCCCTGTTGCACATTTGCACGACAACAACTGGCTCTAGCTTGGGGACATGGCATGGACTGAGCACAGTGAAGACATGACATGGGAATCTAGAATCTCAATTTTAGACCATATAATTTGTTGACCAGTGCCTTATCCATTGGGCCCTATGGATTCATGTACAACTTATAACAAGAGAGAAAGAAAGAAGAAGGAACACACAACACACACACAGGAAATGACAGAAAAAGACACACACAACAGAAAGGGAAACACACCTAACAATCACTATGGTATAAGGTGGGGGACAACCCACTTTTCACTGAAGCACTTTTCATTTCTCAAAAGTTACCCTTGAAGAGGGCAACACTGAATGATGATGTTCTGTGAAGCCACTGATGGGTTATAGAAATTAGCCTCCCCTCCTCAGCTATGCTTATGAAAGCCAGGTGCTTTCACAATTGTCTGTGTACTTGGTAGGAGTGATTCCATGTGAGCTTCTTGATGCTCAGGTCCTTGCTTGGAAATTCCACTGCCTTCATGTTCTTTGAAATCAGTTTCATAGTGCCAATTTCCTTCCATGTTTATCCATATAGCTGATTCTCCATCGAGCATCTCATCGCTGCCCCAAAGCTGATTTTTGTTCCAATTCCTTTGATATTTTGAGTTACTTTCTTTCTTAGGTCTATGCTCATTGACATCTTCTCTATGAGAAACATTTGATTCATCCTTTATCTCTACTCCATCTATGAGGCATTTGAGTATTGACAGGAGGATCAGAGGAAAACTCATACTTGTCTTGTATATCCATGGCACGAGTGAAGAGATCAAGAATCAGCTCGGGATCTTCCACAACTTCTACTGCATCCAATATTTCTTTCACAAAGTTATGCTTCATCGTTTCCTATAGCTCATCTTTATATGCACCTTTGAAGAATCTTTATTTTGCAGCTCAAGGAAACTATCTAGAGGATTACCTCATCATCTTGGGAATTGTTGCACTCTACCGATCCTTCATCAAAAAAAGATTCATCTTCAAAGGTCTCGAAACTCCTTGTTTTAATTTGTTCATCATGGAAAGAGTCTTCATCTTCAAATGGGAAAGAAAATATCTCCATTTCAGTCATTGCATCCATCAATCATTAGTTCAAGAGTGGCATCATATTTCACATCTTGCCTTTGTTTCAACATGGCCAACCTTCACACTAGTTGAGGCTTCCAAGTCAGCTTCACACTTGTCTTGCATATTCATGGCTTGCATCAGGAGTCGAGACTGAGCTCAGGGTCTTCTAGTTTCTTCCATGGCTCTTAGCATTTTTCTTGTACAAACATTTCTTTCATTTCATGGGCTCATCACAAGCTGATTTTGTCTCTCCATAGATGGCTTGACTGAGATCATCCTCATCCCCAAATGGGAATGAGAATAACTCCTCATCTTGGAAAAGCATATAAGCTGATTTTTCTTCTTGAAAATCATCAAGAACCATTTCTTCTTCCTCATGGTCTGCATCATCTGGCAATTTGGGGCTTCCCTCTTGTAACTCAAATCTCCTCAATGCTTCTTCAAAGTCCAAATCTCTCTAGGAAGGCATGTTAGGACCTATCAAGATAGGGATATCCTCCTCCTCCTCCTCAGTTGCCACAAAGTGATTCATCCACCTACTACCCTGGTACAAAATGTTAGCTAATTTCATACTGTGTACCTCATCTTCTTTTCTGGAAGTAATTTCTCCATGTCTCCCTTCACTGGTATGGTTGTGGATGACCAATTCATCTGAATTTTACCTCCCAAGTCTCAGCAGAAACTTCTACTCAGAAACATTCCGAATGAGGCTAGGACGTCTACTACCAAAATCATCATGAAATATTTCTTGTCTGGAAATTTGGCGAGAGACACCTATGCATCTTTGACCTTCCCTACAAGTGGGACCTCTTTTGACTCCAAAGAGTAACAAGAGCCATCACGTGGATTCATGGTAAGTTTGAGAGCCTTTGTTACCTTCAAAGGCATCACATTATCTGAGGCACCAAAATCTATTATGTAATTTTTTAGTACATATTCTCCAACAAGAAGGGAGACATAGAAAGGTTCAACTTTATCAGTCTTTGATGCACTCAAAGAAAGCATGTTCTGTGAGGGAGTTGTAGGTGGGTTTGGTAGTATTCCTTTAGGATGATGAGAGCTAATCATTGGGTTTTAGACTACCACTCCTGATATATCGAAAAACCTCTTCAAATTGTTCAGGATGAGTCCACAAATATTCAGTTTCAGTAATCTGCACTTTGGCCTTGTTTGCATATTCTATGAAAGTCAAAGGGAGAAGATGTGGACAAGGGGGGTGAAGGGACTGATTTTGGAGTCTGGATAGGCTTGGGAGAAAGATTTGATGTTTGAGGGATGGACGGTATTTTGAATGACACACTAGGAGCTTTCAAGGTATTAGATTTTGCAGGAGAAGATTTAGATTTAGAAATGGAAGAGGTATCATAAGACTTACTTGGATTGCGGGAGCTTTCTTACTTGCTACAGGGTCACAATCCAAAAATGAAGACTTCATGGAAGGTGGAAGTGGGGATCCTTGAATGATTATTTTATTTTGTGGAGTCACCACAGGAGGATCTTCAGTCTTCTTTTTCTTTACAGCAGTGGAGGAGATTTTCCTTTCTCAGACTGAGAATGAGTGAATACCACACATGAGAAACTAGGTACATCCCTTCTTCATCTTCTTCATCACATCTAGAATACTCACAGAATCTGATTTGTGTATCATTCTTCAAACTCGTCACTTTTTAGGAAATCACACCTTCACTTTCTTGTTCAATCTCTTCTTCACTTTCTTGAAATCTGTAATTTACATTCATGGGTGGGGCCTCCAAGGTGAGCCTTTGGGGTGCTCCTGTAATCTGATTTATGTTGCTTCTTTGAGAATATACTTGTTCAAATAATTCCCTCTTCAAATATGCCATCTCATTTGCCAACTTTTGCAGTGATGGATTGGTTCTCTCATCTCCAAGATGTTGGGCCTTTCCCTTTGATGGATTCTTGATCTTTCTAGAGAGGATGAGATTGTCATCAAGTTCAATGGCCATCCTTTGTGCTTCTACAATGTTCCTTGGTTGGGATCTTCACAGAAAAAATCCTACTTTTGATGATTGAGCATTGATGAAGAATCTCTTGACATTGTTTTGAGATGGCGAATCCTCTTCAGGTATCCTGTGAAGCAACCGTTCGAAACGAGCCATGAAGTCTCTCATGGTTTCATTTTCTCCTTTCCTCATTTGAGCCAACTACACCAAGAGGTCTTGATAGTCTTTAGTTGATTTAAATATTTCCTCAAAGACAGTCTTGATGTCATCCCAACCAGTGATGAATCAGGGGCAGGTAGAGGTAGAACCATTCTTCTATTTTTTCTTGGAGTCTGTGTCTTTTGTTGGACAACCAAGAATCTGTCATGAAAGCAATGAAATGTTCTTCAGGTTGTGTGTTTTCACCTGGACAAAGTTCTTGCATTGAAGAAGATTGAAGAGGGACAGTGGGCATGTATTCCTTCCCCATGGAACAATGGGTTGAGGTATTTCTTCTTCATCTTCCATTTTTGTTTTTTGCTTCACTCTTGCTTCTACAAATTCTTTTCTTCTTAGGGGAAATGCTTAATTCAGCGTGATGGAAAAATGGGAGAATTTGAAGGGGGAGTATCAAGGAGTTTGGATAGGATTTATTGAACTTCCCCAGAGAGAACAGATGAGGCTTGAGAGAAGAAGTATGGATTATTCTCTAATTCATTCTTGCTGATTTTGACAAATCCTTGAAATTTGAATCAACAACACCTCTTGACCTGTTCAACCTGGTGTATCTTCCTTTTTCAAATTTTAGGAAAAAAATTTTGTAATGGGAATATGAAAAGACACTGTGGAATGTGAAAAGTCATGTGCAGAAATCAATAGTGTATCTTTTAGCAATGGACTTTCATGAACTCTTTTTTTTTTTTTTCAATATTTTATAATTTTTTTTTTTTGAATTTTTAGACCTTGTGGTTGTATATTTTGGGTGCAGATGCTGCTAAATCTACCCCACCGTGGGTGCCAAAAACTGTTGGCAGAAAATTTGTTGGGTGGAAAAACTTGTGGATTTCTTGCCAACACTCTAGGAATCTAAGTCCCTCTACTTAACCGGTGTAGTTGCCATATGTGCATGCATGAGAAAATGTGGATTTATGTGGTGGCCTTTTGACCGGGGATCCAACAGGGGCACTCCACTGACCCTGTGGAAAAGCTAGCAATCTCTTGCTAGGGAAGAATTTTTCTAGAAGTGGGAAAGGGAGTGAGAATCTGAGGTAGGAGAACTAATGCTGCAGGTAGAAAATCAGATTCTTGCACACACACTAGTTAGAAATTCATCACTTGCATTAAATTTGAGAAGAAACAACCCTGCAAATGGCAACAAGACCAAATAGAATTTATGAACACAAAGTATCAAGAAATCCATTAGTCAAAGAAAGCTAGAAACTCCTTCTTCTTGTATTGATGCTTCAAACAGTAAAGTTATACATAGTGGAGAAATGGAGGAAATTGAGAAGGGGGGGGGGAATGGAAGAAAACGGATATCTCCTTTTTTCTCTCAAAGTATAATACACTCTTGAGTTTACAAGATCAATCACCAACCCTTTGAAATTGGAATGGCATTACAATTTATAGAGTAGAATATGATTCTTCATCTACCCCCAATGCCTTTTCATATGTTCTCGTACAACTTAAAACTTTTCAACTTCCTAGGAAACTTTTAAGTCCCTTTTTATAACATAAAGGTGACTTATTACATTGTGAACATTAAGACATATGAAAAGTGCAACCCCAACACAAAATTAGAACATTTGAGAAGAGAGAGAAAGTTGGGGGAAAGAGAAGAGAGAAAGAGAGAGATAAAGAGAGAGAGAAGAAGAAGAGGAGACATCATTCCTGATGAATTGCGTTGATCCTCATCGATGAAAAGTGTGAAATACAGTGAAACTATGAATCTTCAAACTCCGTGCACATTGTGAATCTCCTTCAAATCATGGTCATGAATGCTTGCTAAGTTGATTGAACTATTCCACTGATGACCACAACTCTCAGCCTGCGTATGATAGACTATTTTTATTGAGAGGTGATTTTTTCCCCTTCTCGACCATTGTGATGTGATGAACTCCCTCATTCGATACTACACACCCTACTCTTTCCTCAACCGATTCTTTGGGGTAATTTACTATTTTTAGTAGGTGTTCGAGATCCCACTTACTATTTTTAGTAAGTATAAAAAATTCTCGTTCTAGTGAATTCTCAGTTGTAGTGCACCCCCAATGATCTTCGCTTCCTTCGCAGGTCCTTTTGTCGATGGCTTTCCCAAAATAGTAGTCCCTATGTAGTAGATATACTATTTTTCGAAAGTTGTATTCTAGAGGTAGCTGTTGGATTGACACAACAAATTTTTTTGATATGGGTTTTTGCCCAATATTTCCCCTTTGAAATTTCAGGCCTTCTCGCTTAACAGTCCAGGAGATTTGAAGTTTCAATTTTCAGACCTGACAATGCTTTTAGATGTGGAAGCCATTAATGGAGCTTGAAATTTTCAGGCCTTGTTTTTGTCTCCATTCATGAAAAAATAAAATCCATTAAGATAGGTTTTTCATTATGGTTCTTCACGTGAAATTTCTCTTCAATCCGGTGACCAGTTTGATGGGAAATCAAGCTTTTTCCTTTGTAGAGCCGGAAAGAGGATTTCTTCGCTGTGAGCATTCCTTGTTGCAAATTGAAGGTTTGAATATTATTTTTTAATTTAATTCAAGAGAGAAGAACTCAGAAATATATGGTTTTTCAATCCGTGCTCCGGTTTGCAAGATATCTTCAAATCTTTATTTTATGACAATGGGGATATCCATTGTTCTTCTTCTCTGTTCTCCATTTCCTCTTCTTATCTCGATGAATTATTATTCTGAGACCCATTGTGTATTACCATGTGATTAGAAGGATTTTATGTGTTTGGAAACTTGTTAATCTGGTTTGAGGTTTTGAAATGGTGGAGTGGAGGACTGGGTGTTTTTTTGCATTTTTCTTCTGGTAATGTGAGAAGCAGCTAGAAGAGCCATATGTGGCCAATAAACAACTAGTAGTTAGAATATTTTTCAAATTTTTGAGTTGGAGTTGGGTGAATTTTTTCATGTTTGATGTCCCTGACCTTAAGGACATGAGGGAAATCAATTTCCATAATGAGAAAGATGACGACATGTGGCAGTGATCTGACGACAGGGAATGAAGGTGAGAAAAGTTGCTTTAAAGCACTAGGAGCTGAAAGTCGGTCACGTGGGTGTCAAAATGACTCCCCATAGGATCTAGGTGAATTTTTCAAGGTATTATGTCCCTAAATTTAGGTAAATAAGGGACATAAGTTTCCACGGTGGTCCTAGAGTTGACAAGTGGCACCAAATACGACGACAGGTAATGGATGCTCCAAAAATGCTCATGGGAGCTGAACTGTCAAGTCTGGAGGTCATATGAGTGTCCAAGAGGTCATATGGGGGATGGGAACATTTTTAAAGGTTTTGTGTACCTTATCTTAGGGACGTCAGGGACATGAAATCCTTCAAGGCTCCTGGTGCTGACACATGTCCTCTTGAAAAATGACTAAGTCCTGAACTGCCTTTGAGAGGGTAACTTGGAAAGAAGATAACTTGAGGTCCCGGTGGAATTTATTGGTGAAATTTTATATGATAATGACTGGAAATGGAATTTTGAATCCAATGGTGGGGGTTACATACATTTATTCATTCATATGATCCATTAAAAATTGATTTTTTTCATTTGAGACTCCACTTGTACCTGATAAAAACTGCCTGACAATCCTATGCACCAAGGTGTTGTGAAAAATATGATTTCACCATCATGTAGGTATTTTAATCCTATTTCCATAGGTATTTTTTTTCTTATAACTCCATCTGGAGCTCCCAGAATCATGTTCTGAAGTCCAAAAACTATTTTAGACCTGTGTACTGCCTAGGCTTGTGAACTCTAATTTTTCTCAAAATGCTCCAAGTTTCATGAAAACTTCCCAAAATCTTCCAAAATAATTTCCATGATGTTCTAAGGTATTAAATTCTCCTCCATGTTTAATTTTACCCTTCCGTTCTTCTCCAAGGGGTTGATCCAGTCTTGGGAAGGCCAACGATAGCCCTTCCCAATACTGCCAGAAGATAGTATCTTTTCAGAACTCCCTAAAATCACCTTGGGGGAATGAATAGAAATGCCTAAATCACCTAGGGGGATGATATTACATTATTCAGGAGGCCATTTGGACTGATTGGACAGACCCGGGGTGTCTTGGAATGATGGGACTTGACAAAATTAACACT
The DNA here is from genome assembly GCA_019776745.2 of Taxus chinensis. Lineage (NCBI taxonomy): Eukaryota > Viridiplantae > Streptophyta > Pinopsida > Cupressales > Taxaceae > Taxus > Taxus chinensis. Next base: position 377,985,124 of record CM034157.1, on the reverse strand, counting down.
AGGGTATCGTTGTCGTGCTTGGAAATTGTCAATTTCCCTATTGCACATTTACACGAATTTTTTTATACTACTTCCTATTCTTAGTAGCACACTAATCTATCTATATATACATGTCTTGACATACTTTTTAATCTTTCTAACATGCTAACAAGTGCTTTGTGTGTAATATTTTTCTTGTAATAACTATTTTCCACCATGGTTGTCTATTACTTTTTTGCTACTATTTGTCATTATTTACCTTGCTCTGCCATTGTTTCTGAGATTTTACCTTTGTATTTTGTTCACACTATATACTTTTGAATTCTTTGGCCCTAATTGTCTTTCAACATTGTGAGTGATGTCCCATGATTGAAACTCACTTTTTGCAGTCTATATTTTCTTCTTGCTTGCTAGATTACACATTGTATCATATATGTGTATTTGTCTTGATTGCAATGACATATGTTTCCATCCAATTTTTTTTCATGTGCCTTATTTTTTATCATGCACATTACCTCCCCCTAAAATACTACATTTCCACATCAACATCCGGTCCTCTCCTTTGGGCCAGATCATCCTGGCAACATCACATGTAACCAAAATAAAAGGGGGCATACATTATATGAATCAGTCACCCCATTTAGTAGTACACAGTCATAATTCAGACCTGTACAATGCAGAAAAAATTAGTATACAGTTACATAAAGAAATCCAAATCTAACTTGAGTCCTTAGCACAACATAGATGCCAACACCTAGATACAAACATGAGTTCTTAAGTGCTCTTGACCCTTCATAGGTGCCTATGACTAGGGGGTAGTTACATAAGTTTTCTCATATTGGCACAATTTTTCAGAAGTTTACACAGTAGTTTCACAGTATAGGCACAACCCTCCAAATATCAGAATGCATTCTATCTCCGTTTTCTTCTTTTTTCTACTTGGATCAAATTAGATCGAACTAGAACAAAGCAGAATCACACCATCTGCATTGGTGTATAAAATTCAATAAGTAATCAGGGATGTAGAATAACAATAGACCTTTCCCCCTGACACTTCTTCTTTAGTGGTGTGAAATCACCCAAAAAATCACATATGGCTCCGACCTCTCTTAACTTTAATCATTCCTTCTAGGAATGTTTTATCTTTTGGGCATCTTATTTTCTTATGGGTTGGCCTTCTAGTTGTCAATTAAGAAATTCAAACAAGGGAATCATATATATAAAGTTATGTGACCATAATAAAAGACCAAGCTTTAAACATCTATTACTATCACCTAAGGTTTCATCCAAAGGCATTTCACGAGCATCAGAGCATCCATATAGCTTCATTTAAGAGACAAGGGACTGCATTTTCTGCATACACGTATAGGAGGGGAAGTTCATTTTGACATACACACATCTACTTACATTTCTACATCTAGCTATCACTTGCTAATAAGTTCATCTTACACAAGAGCCACCTAGGGAATGATTCTTGCGCACACACATGAGAACTACATGGGTTCTGAAATGTAGTATAATTCTCGGTCATAAGTTCACACTATCAAGTGACCATTGGGGTTAATCTAACTCCCCATTTGTATCTTTCTTTTTTAGGATTTGATGTGTTTTGGGGTTTTACAGGATATCATTTTTTTTGCACGTTATAGATGAATCTTGCGGGCGTAGTGTGATACACATATGATAAATAGTGAAGGCAAGCTATCATATTGCGATACAAAAGAAACTAGTTTTTGAGGTCCTTCACACTCATGGAAACCCAAAAGAAGTATCCAATGCCCAAGTGCCCCTGACCTAATCTAGGCACCCCAATCCAGGCATATCCGATAGATGCATAATTTTCTGAGCATAGTTGTGACATTTTCCTCTTCTTATTCATCGATTTTCTAGTCTAGCATGCTTCAAGATTTATTAAAAAATTAGCTAAGTCTCCCATTCCCTCTATTGCGCATAGGGTTTTATTTTTATCTAGTTTATTGTTTGGGTCAAATTTGTACTTCAATGTTTTATTCATTTATGTGAATCTACTATATCTTATGGTTTTAAAAATTCTAATATGTGTTACATCAATATCCCAATATCAGATCCAACCCTTCTATGACATCCTATCATCATATCAACATCTTAGATATACCTTTTCTTACCACTTTTCTATAGTCATCATCGACTGTTTCAGTCAGTCTCGGGTCACTGTCAACATGACTAGGTTTGGTTTAGTTAATCATTTACCATTAGCATATCTACATGTTATCTAGAAAATCTTATATTTTTTTTGTTTCAGGTCAGTTATCTACTACATCATATTATTTTTCCATTATATTTTTATTAATATTTTATCAAATTGAATTGACATCCATCCTTAGGAAGTTATCACTTCTTGGGGATGATGTTTTCAGGAAAAACACCATTCTATCTACTAATCATTTTCATGTTTAGTTTCTCTTTGTTGTGAAAATCATCAAGCTTACTGTGAGGAGGATATTTTACACCCTCATCTTCACCATCATCATCATATCAATAGTTATCCTTAAACCATCTCATAATTGGAGTTGTTTATTTTCTTGTATTCCTTTCTATTAATCTAAAACAGGAGCAAGAAAATTTGATCAACACCTATCTATAATAAGACACCTAATACAAGTGCCATAAAGAATAAATATTATGCTTTAGGAAAAATAAATTCCTTACATAAATCAACTACTTCTTATCATGTTAATACTCAACCTAATGCACCCATAAGACCTCCTATAGTAAAAAGTGATAATCAATTCTCTTAGGTAAGTCTCAAGATAAATAAAATGCAATTTTACATTGGTTATTGGATAAGTGATTGATCACTTTACCATATAATTCTCATCATCCTCCCCATAGGCTCAAGAAGGTAAAAGGTTAACATTATTGTAAATATCATGACATTAGTGAGCTCCATGACAATGATTGGTATGTTTTAGAAAAAAATTTAAAGCAACTTAAGACCAATGGTGATATTTATTTCGATATAAAATACCCATTTTCTAAGAAAATTTAGTCTCCTTTAACACGTCACTTTTTGGAGACTAGGATATCCCAAAACATCCCTTTATGGGATCCATTGGTTCCTTGGGATCCTATGTTTTATTCTCCTCAGAGTGGATTCTCTTCTAAACAATTATCACAATCTCTTGAATCTATATGGGTACCTAATGTTAATGCATCTATTTCGGACAATGATAATGTAACACTAACTCAAGAGCAATCTACTGTGTAAAAAATTAATTCTCAAATAATATAAAATAATTATAATACATTCTCATGTATTGGGTTAAGCATATGTAATCCGAAAACTGGTGTTTGAAACTAACCCTTTTAATCATTTCAAAGGGTCTTCAATTTTAATCAACTTAAAAAGGATTTTAGACTTCTAAAAAATGATTAAAATCTGATTTAGGATTGAATTCAAACTGAAATTAAGTTTACAATTTACTCAAAATTTCATTGTTTGATCAAAGCCCCAAAAAACACTGTTTAAGATTTAATTGATTTCCCAATTTTATCAATTGCTGATTATAGTTGTATCCATATTCATATTCTAAATTTAAATTACTTGAAAATATAATAAAACTAAAAACAAAATCAGAACACAACACCAAAATTGTTTACGGGGTTCAAAAGTCCTACTTCCCTAGGTTCGTGGTGAACCAATCCATTAATAATGTTAAAAAATGAAAATACAATAACTTTTAAATTAACCAATAATGAATCAAAAACATGCAAAACTATGTTTTAGACCTTCAAAGGATGTTAATGGAGATCAACCTCTATCCTTCACCTTCCTGATCCACTTGCAGTGGTGTCTCCTATTGGTTCTACGCCTATGTGTGACTTTAAAAGAAAATAAATATGTCCTAAAAGATCCAAATTGGATAAATGATCAAACCATTGTGATTTTATCAAAATTATGAGAAACTTTCATATATAACTTGAGACCTAGATGTGAGCAAAAGTGCCTCAAAATTGCATTTTTTTGCAAGTACCCTTATTCTGCCTATACACAGACCTAACACTGTCTTTGTATAACTTGCAGCGAGCCATTTTATATCCAAGTGATCCCTTTGGGTGAGTTGGTTACTAGATTTTCCTTAAAAATATGAGGTCATGGGATCAAATCATTCCTCCTACAATTTTCCCACATATTTTGCTTTAATATCACATTCAAATGCTAAAACGGTGGAGGAGGTTTTAAAAGGTAAGGTGGTTGGGGGTTTTATTGGCTTTAGAGCCATTTTGGAAGCCTATGAATGTGGTTGTTTGAAAAATTTTAGTGCATGCATAAATTTGGACATGGCATGTGGGATATACTCCTAAGTTTGGCACATTGCATTAATATAAGTTGGAAATAATGCGTTGGTTTGATAATTGCGTGGTAATTGTTAATTGGTAATTAATAATTGGTAAGAATATAATGCATGGATAATAATATCATCTAAAACACTTAGTATAAAATGCAAAGAGATAAGTCTTAAGCAACCAATGTGGAGGTGTAATCATATAGTGACATGGATTTACATGGTGAATAATTACACAAGTAATATAAAATTTGACCATACCATAATATGATATTCCACTAATGAAATATGGCAATAAAGACCACTTGTTGATCCTCGATAGGCAAATCGGTTGAATTCAAACTCGTGGTGGCTTCTAATACTCATTTTTTGTCCTCTTTCTCATTTTTCCACTTGTCCATTTCCGACTAAGCCATTTGGCCAATTGTGCATACGTACACATCGCCTTGAACCTATTGACCAATGTTGACCTTTCGGTTGACCAAACTTTGACTGGACCTATCTTGAGATCAGAGTGTCTGTTTTTCTTATTCTTATAGTTTTCGGAAAGGTATCTGAAGGATCTACTAAACTGGCATAGTTTAGGGAATTTTAGGGAAAATTTTACACTAAAATTGATCCCCTAATCATTCCTCCCTACTGAGAATGCTTTTTGTCCAAAAAAGCTATGTATAAACCTAGAAAACATGTTATCTCTTCCAGCATTACAAAAACACATACAAGAACTCAAAATAACATTATAGGTTAATAAAATACAAATATTTGATTAGCTAATTACATAACCGATCAGATAATAACACCCAATTAAGCTAGTGTTCAACTAAAATGCTGTAACCATGTCAACTTTGCACACAATTGTGAATTGTCATCCCCACTATAATGGCATCACAAATAACTAAACAGATAATAAAACCCATTATATTATGGAAATATAGTGTTCAACTACCACTTTGTGATACAAGTGATTACTTAAATTACAATTTTATAACATAGATTGGTATACTAGACATCTAAACAACCCACAATCAGGCTAGTGCCCACTGTCCATCTGAAACTGTAACAACTACAAGTATTCACTATTCAGAATAAAATAGACTATCAACACCCAAAAATATATATAGTCAACAACTGAATCCATGTGAATCTTCCAAAAACATTGTATCACCATCATAAATAATAAGTCAGATAATAACACCCATCTATAATGGAAGCTAGTCTTTAACTGACACTTTGTGAGTATGCTGATTACAACTACAAATATTCACTATCCAAAATAATTAAACCATCAATGCCTCAAATGGATATAGTCAAAATATGAATCAACATGAATATGCAAATATTTTATCCATACACTGAATTGTAAAGGGATAGATTATAAACTATATGCTTACCCAAATTGGTGAACTGCCATAATATGTAAAATGATCACCTGGTGCCTTTGCAAACCATTTTGTTAGTGTAATAAATTTATACCCTAATTGCAACCACATCTGATAGTTATAATTTTTTTCCTAGAATAAGGGTCTTATAAATTAGTGCAAATAACACATGTGGATACAACAAGTTTTTCTATTTATTACAATATCAAACAGGTTCTCGAATGGGTCTTATAAGCATCCATAATATTTTCACAAATGACAACACTATAAATTTGCAAGTTTCAAAATATACATTCTAATGATGCCCATATCCCTTCATACTATTGTCAGAAATGGAATAGCCAACCAAAATGTGAGAAGATGAATATGAGTATGATGAACCTATAACTCAAATCTTCTCTATGACTACTTCCAAATTATTTCAAAGCTAAATATAAACATATAATCAAATCCGTAAAATATAGCTTTGAAATTTTTTGCATACTATATCACCAATTACTGTAATGTAAACATAAAGTTGAGGAATGTTTTACCCATCTAGTTACTTAGATTTTTCCATTTAGATTGTTTTACTTCCCCAGTACCAAAATGAGCATCTACATGAGTTATATCCACAACTGTTGGTTTGACATTATTGTTCTTTTTAACAACTTTCCAATGTTTCTTTGAAGGAACATGCCAACACATCTTAACATCATGACCATTATTTTTACAATCGGAACAAACTTTAACTTTCCTATTTTTAGGAGTCTTACCCATTTTCCCATCTCCTAAGCTTTGTCTAGGAAAACGATTCCTTTGTTAAGGAGAGGCAACCTTTTTACCATTTCTCACCTTACTAGGGAGAGATTGAGTTTTAACACTTGCCTTATCATTCAAAAAAGGAATTAAATTCTTAACCATCATTTTTCTCTTCCAACAATATGCTACAGAATGATTAGTACATTCACAAAATGTGCAAGGAAAAGCATACTTTTGTCTACCAAAGCTATATTGTTCAAACTGAAAGAGTGTTTTAGAAGTATTAGGATTATTTTCCCCCTTGGTGATATTTTTAGTGTAAGTGGGAGGAGGTGGAATTTAATTACCTCATTTACTTGTTTTCTTACACCTTTCATTGTTCCTCTTGATGGCAGAATCTTGCAATTTTAGTGGTGTAGATCCTTGGCTATTGGAAGCTTGTCTTCCTTCACCTACTTTGGAACTTTCTCCAATTTCCATTTTCCCACTAGAATAACCCAAACCTGAAAATTGAGGCTGATCCTCTACCTGTATTGGATTAGCATCACCTTGTCCATTTTTATCAAGGCCTTTTCCATTATATCCCATCTTCACCATTATCTTAGACCCAATTCCCTTAGTGTGTTTTTCAAACTGACCCAAAGGAATATCTGAAACTGAATGAGAGGAAGAATTAAAATGTGAACAACTTACAATGCATTCTATCATAGTACCTACATCTGATTTGGAAGACATTTCCTTCTTTTGTTCATCTTGTTGTAGCTTTTCCAAGAGAGCATCCTTGGTCCATATTTCTTTCTGCAACTCTTTAACAAAAACCATCAATTTATTTCTCTCTGTAAACATCTCATTGACATACTCCTCTTTCTTAGTTATAGAGGATTGTGGCTTAGATTTTAACCGCACTATTTCATCTTCCAAGGAGTAAAAATTAGTTCTCAGGAAAAAAATTTCTTCATGGAGTTGGCGGTTAATGGCTTCAAGCTCATCAATTTTCTATTTCTTAATGTAGTCATTTTTACCCACATCATAAAGGAAATAAATCCCATGCGTGCTGGCCTATCACCTAGTGGGCACTGGGCGCTCACCCGAGGCACGTGCGGGTGCCAAGTCTCTCTTTTATGTGAGTTTAGTGGGAAACATCATCTATGATCCAAGTTTAAGAGATTTGAAAGGAAATAAGACATACAAGCACCATAGAGCTCAGAATGGCTTCTAGATCCTTGCAGTCATTCCAGACATAAAGTGCTTAACAAATTAATAGAACTTACACCAAAACAAAAGGGAAGTTCATTCAAGCATTCATACTTAGTTCATAAACATAAATGAAAAAGAACTATGAAGAAGGATGTATGCATCAAAACCATTAATGCTCATATTCATATAAACTGGTAACCTCATTACATTCATTAGGCCCATTACAGAATGTCACAGAAAGGCAGACCGTAGTCATGCATTATAACTGGATTCATATAACTAGGCCCTCAAAAGAAAATTTATAACTTCCCAACCCTTGATACATCCTTTCCTACCCTTATTTTACCCAAGCTAACAGAGTCCTTGTAGTATTTCTGTAGAGCTCTTCCCTCTCTCTATATGTATTTTCTTTACTTAAGCAGGCACTTGTATATATAGCCTTTTTGAACTGCCAACTCATTCTCCTATGGCCTCAGATCTGTCACCAAGTGTGTGAATGTGGTCCTCCATGAGTGCATGCTCCTCCAGGCTTGAGCTCACCACTCCTTGCCATGATGTCCTTCTAGAAGCTTCTAGCGTAGGGCATATTCCTTCCTAGGCCAACCTGTCGCCAGGCTGGCACCTTATCCACTCTGCATGTGCAATCGGGTCATGCTTTTCTTATATCCTGCATGAAATTCCAAATATGGCTAAGTCATGAAACCTTGGCTCTGTTTGTGCATGCACCATGGGTTTCCTTAAATTCTTCCCTGCTAACCCTTCTCCTTGCGTGCCTTTCTTCAACTAGGCCTTGCGCACCTACGCACCTTTTTGCACTTAGCCAATATTTCAGGGGCCCAACATCACCCCACACTATGCCTGTTCTCCGTCCACGGGAACACTTCTTAAATGGATAAGGAATCATAGTAGGCTTATGCCTTGGAAAAAGAATAAGGGGATGAAGAATTTGGGAAAGAAGAAAGAATGGGACAGTGATGGCATTACTGCAATAAGCTAGGAAAATCTTTTTGTAAGTCGGCCTCCAACTTGTTCCAGGCATCGACTTCATTCTGTGATCTCTGGAAAAGATCACCCACTAAGGCACTCACCTGATCAAAACCTATCCCATCCCCTTGTGCACTCATGGTGTCAACAATATTTTCTAACTCCTTTCCTATATCCTCCAGCACATCCATCCTTCGTGTAATCTATGGGTATAGTTCCTTCAACTGGTTTTTGATTGAACCCCTTAAGGTTTCAATGGCCTTAGATTTCTTTTCAACCTTGGCTAGGATCTTTTCCCTCTCCGCTCTGTTCCCCTTGTTATTCTCTTGGAACTCTTTAAGTTCTACTTCATCATTGGTGACCAACATGCTTACTAGTTTGTCTCTTTCCATGAAGTTATCGTACACGGCCTTAGCATTCTGGGAGGTAATCTTTACATCAACAAGGACCTTACTGTATTCTTTTATGAGCACCACAACTTTCAACTTATCCTCCTTCTCTAAGCATGTGGCCACTTCTTCTATAGAATCCAAAGCTAGTGGCTGCCTCTCCATGGTGAGGGTTCTTGTTAAATCCTCCAGGCATTCCAGGGCAGATGCATACTTCCGTGCAGTAGGTGCTAGGTCTGGATGCTTCAATACTATGGTATCTGTAATGGAATCCACCTTTTTGTAAACTTCACATACTCTAGCCTTCTCATCCCTTAACTCACACTGCCACTGGGTGTTGATAAGTTTTTCTTGACTTAGCTCCTTTGTCCTCATAGCTAGCTCTTCCTCTTTCTTCTTCAGTTCATCCTCCAGATCTTTGATTCTATCATTCCACCCAAAGAGTCTAGCTTTGACCTCAACGGAGACCTTGTTGAGTGCGTTGCACAGTTGTTCATCTGAGAGCTACTGAGCATTCACCAATGGGTTGTCTCCTTTTGATTCTAGAAATGTTATTATTGCCCCATGGCTTACTTCAAATTCTGGCTCATCAAGATGGGACTCAAATGCCCATGAGAGCATCTTCCTTGTCCATGGGTATGCAACCTCCTTATCAAAAGATGACATTTCCATGAGCTCCTCTACTAGAATTTTTCTTTGGAACCATGCACACAACACTTTGTTGGGGTCATCAATATAACCCATCCCTAGCCTCTCCTCCTCCATACACTTTCCTCCCGTGCGCATGCCCTTAGGAATAACTACAGTTAAAGTGGGGCCTCCAGTGCTGTCGTGGTCCTTTTCCACACTCTCTTCCTTATCCTCATTCAACACCAGCTCAGTGTTGCATTCCAACCCCTCTTCCACCAAGGTCTCAACAATATTTGTTGCTTCTCTTTCTACCACCTTGGTTATCTATTCCTACGTAAGGCTTGGAGTCTTCTGCTTCTACGTGCCAACCTCCTCACTTCTTCCTATGTCCTGGGTGCCTTCCCCCTCCTGACTACCCTTGCACCACATGAAAAGGAACCCCTGTTCTTCTTCTCCGCCCTCTTCTTCTGAATCATGCACATTGAAGACAAGGTGGCTCTTGATCTCTTCTAGGATCATCTTCTTCACTGTCATCTTCCTCATTGTCATCATTATTTTCACCTATGTACCTCTCCAAACTCTCAGTTTCTTCCGAGGTGGTCTCCTCTTCTATCCTTTGCTTCTTCCTAACTGGGGATTCCAGTGTAGGTGACTATGTCTCTTCTTCTTCCGATGACTCCTTGTCTAACGGCTTCTCTAGCTCTGGAGTCTTCTCTTTGATTATGGACTTCTTCTTGTGTGAATACATACTTGTTTTGGTGCTTGTCCCAGGGGAACCTATTACCTGTGTATCCACTACACTTGGTACTTTCTTCTCTGGTTCTTTTTCCTCCCATCTAGGCATAGGTATTTTCCTACCATTTGGGTCCTCAGGTATGGACATCTCATTCTCCAGATACATGCCCTTCTCAAATTTGGGTCTTATGCGGAGGTATACTCACACTGCAGATCCTCCTGCAATGGGAAAAGTCATGGGTCTCACCATTTGGACCTCATGTGACACGTACCTCTCCACGTATACACACTTGTTGGGGTAGACCAACCCTTTGTGCATTTCTCTGTGGTCCTAGTCTAGATTACCAAGGTCCAACCTCAACTTCTTGGATTCTTTGAACCTGTTCACTCCCGCTTGGAAGTGTTGAGCTGTGAAGGCAAAAGGGAGCTTGCACCATGGGCTCCATGTCTCATCTATCAGTTTAAATCTACCAAGGTAGAAATGTTGGTACACAGAAAACTCAACATCTCCCTTGGTGGTCACTGGTAGTTGTTCAGGGATCCTCCATTCCACCCTTGAACGCGTTCCTCAGGCACGTATACCACTTCTCCAAGCGCGCCTTGTGCATGGCCATCATACTGTCACAGGTGTACTTTTCAAATCTCTTCGTGGGTGAGGGGTCTTCAGCAGGGTACTCCCACACAAATTTTTCTGATGCATTTGACACTCTAATCTCTGAAAAAACAATGGTTAGTAGGACATTACCAAAAAGGATTTTATCACCTTCCTTCGCACTGCTGACAATCTCATCTGTGATGAATGCAGACAAGTTGTAGATGGTGCCCTCCAAAATTTTCCTGCAAACATGCAACCAGGCCTTGTTAACCTGGGTCCATCTCTCCTAGCCATTTATCTTTGTCACAAGGTGCATGGCCATCTTCATCACTGGGTCCTTGATGTCCATGATATCAAAGTACCTCGACCCCTTTTTGTATGCATAAGCAGTGACAGTCTCCTTAATTGCCTCTTTGTCACTTAGGTCATCCTCCAAACTATCTCCTTCATAGATGAGGCCTGTGAAATGTGAAATAAGCTGAGGGGTAATGCACATCTTGCACCCTATGAAGTGAAAGTAGTCTTCATGCATGCACGACATCAACCATTGATATAGGCACTCAGGCTTCCTGAAGTAGGGCAACTCAAAGAGTTGCAATAATCCTGACTTCTCCAACTTGACTTTTACATCATCGTCATAGATGGGAAAACCCTCTGGTGTCCTTTTATTTGTTGGGTGCACTAACTCCAGCACCATTTCCTTCTCGATTGTGCTCAAGTGATGATTGTAATCATTTACTGACATATTTCTTAAATGGGACTCCCACTCCTTCCCCAGCAACACTCCATCTGGGTACTACATTTCTACGTACCACTCTTCATTTGTATGCGCAACAGTTTCTTGTTGCTTGCCCTTGCCCTTGCCCTTTCCTTCCCTTCTTAGGTGTGCCAACTGGTTTCTTGGGTGTCATTGTCTAGGTTCTCTTATCACTTCAATCACTTCTTGTTACTCTGTTCTTCCACTCCCTCCAACCTTAGATCTCGAACTTGTGAAGAAAACCCCTTAAACCCGTGCCCTAGTTCTTCAAACCCTAACTGGGATAGTTCCTTCACAAGATGACACCTTCTCACAATTTCTCTTACACCCATGAAATCCCTTCTCTCTGGTTTGCAAATCCAAACTAGTGACTCACGCTCACACTTTTCAAATTTTTCTTCACACGGATCAGTTCTGGAAGCCCTAGTTTGCAAAGATGCACAAGCGCTTCTTTCTCCTTATACACAAAGTGAATAATGAAATGCCCAAACCTTTATTTATAGTTTTTCCCATTTTTAAGCATTAAATGCTACTTCACCTACCACCATACTTTTAACATTTAAAGTGGATTTTTCAAACAAATCCTGACTTCTGCACCCTAACTTATGCACCCAACCTTGCATGGATAATCTCCAACCTTCTGGCGCGCAACCAATCCATCTTGACAGGAGACTCTTGCGTGCGCGTCACCTAGTGCCGAAGGCACTTCTTCTGTCATGATTTTTTCTCTCACCTACCTCATGTTGTTTATGCACTTCTTCCTTCTTTGTACGTGGGATCTGAAAGTAGCCTTATCTTGACACCAACCATCCTTTTCCACCTTTTCTTTCATGCACCTCTTTCAACAGGGCCATTCAACTAGGATTTCCAATAGAATCCTCCTTGGCACTTTACCCATGCTTTCCTTCACATCACTCCACCCCACACTTAAATGATGCATGGCCCTCTGCACATTCAAAACCCTAAAAAGTAACAAGGTTACCAGCACCCAAGGCGCAAAACAAAACAACAACGCGAAAAGGGAAATACAAGAAAGGAAATGCATAAAGGAAATTCTAAATTATCTGGTAAAATTACCTTATTTACAAACACCAAGAAGCCTTATTTATAGTAGGGCTTCAGCCTACTCCCATTGAAGTGTCCAGGAAATTTCATTCCATCCAGCGCTTGTAACTGGCACATGCCCAAATCAAGGATGTATGAGATTGTGTAGGGACCCAACCAATGGACTTTCAACTTCCCAGGATGGCACAGAAACTTAGAATCATACAGTAAGACCATCTACCCAACCTCAAATTTCTTGTTCCTAATGTGGCGATCATGCCATGCTTTTTGCTTTACTTTTTTGTTGTTTGGCTCCACCTGGCGAGTGATCATCTTTCATCCAGCTTCATCAATTCATCAATTCTCTCTTCCAGCACTTGCTCATCAGCCAACCCTCCTACACATGCTATTCGCAGAGAAGGTAACATGAACTCAACCGGCAGAACAGCTTCCATGCCAAACACCAATTGAAATGGTGTGGCTTTGTTCAACCTTTTATAAGTTGTCCTATAAGCCCATAATATGGATGATACCTTGTCATCCCAATCTTGTCTTCTGACATCACAAATTTTTGTCAGGGTATGACTCAGTATTTTGTTAAATGCTTCCGGTTCCATTTTCTTGTGGGTGATAAGGTGTAGTCTTGTGATGAGCCACCATGAACTCTGCTAACAGAATCCTCACGGTCTCATTCAAGAAATGTGTACCCCTATCACTGGTTAAACTTAAAGGGCATCCATACCTTGTGATAATGTTTTCCCACAAAAATCTTGTACTGTAGCTGCTTGTGCAGTCTTTAGTTGGGGCTGCCTCTGCCCACCTTGTCAAATAGTCCGTGCAAGTGATTATGTAGCGTGATCCAGTCCTACGTGTTGCTGGTGCAATAGGGCCTACAAAGTCTATTTCCCATTTCTCAAAAGGTTCAGCGCTAGGGATAGGGTGCAAAGGCATTTCATCTCTCCTTCCTGGCTTGCCAACGTGCTGACAGTGGTCACACACTTTACAATAGTCCTTGCAATCCTTATACAGAGTTTCCCACCACAAGCCTTCCATTAATATTTTACATGCGGTGGCATCACCTACATAATGTCCACCTACACTTCCTCCATGTGCTTCCTCTATGATGGCAAGGTGCTCATGCTCTAGTACACACCTGCACAAAACTTCATCATGCCCTAATTTGTATAAGTCCCCACTGATCAACATGTAGGGCACGATGCATATGGCTAGTTGCTTTTTCTCTAATGTCTTCATCCCTTCTGGTGCCACACCTTCCTTTAGAAATACTGCAATTTCCTCCAAATCCAAGGGTGCGCACCGCAACCTAAACAGTTGCATGTCTGGCATTGTCTCTTCAATGCTCTACACATCCTCCCCTGAATCAATCCTTGAAAAATGATCAGGTCCACAATTACTCTTTCCAGGCTTCACAACTACCGTGAACTCAAACTCTTGAAATAACAACACCCACCGACATATGCACCCTTGTAGAATGGGCTTGTTCACCAAGTACTTTAACACCATGTGGTCAGTGTAAAATACAAAGGGAGTTGCCAGTAGATACTGTCTGAACTTGTGAAGTGCGTAGATCATTGACAATGCTTCACGCTCAGTCGTAGTATAATTCTGCTCTACTGGTGTCAACTTCCTGCTTGCAAAGCATAGGGGATGATCAACAATTCCCTCACCAGGTTGTGCAAGCACTACCCCAATGGCCATTCCAGAGGCATCTACATGAACATGGAAGGGCTTATCCCAAGAGGGAAAATGTAATATAGGCACGGTGACAAGCCTATCCTTTAATGTGTCAAATGCCTTCTGCTGCGCCTTTCCCCAATGGAAGGCACTTTTATGTCTGAGAAATTCTTCTAAAGGCACGGTGATCTTGGCATACCCCTTGATGAACTTCTGATAGTAGCCCGCATGTCCAAGAAACCCACACACTGCGCTTTGGCTAGTAGGCTCCCCCAATCCCACAATCACTGCAACCTTGGCAGGATCTACTAGCAAGCCCTCCTTACATATGATATGCCCCAATAACATTCCAAAGGGGGTAGCAAAGACACACTTCTTAATGTTGAGGGATATCCTCAACTGCCGACACCTCTCAAACATCAGCCTCAAATTATCACAATGGTCTTTTACTAGCCCATACACCGTCCAATCATCCAGATAGACCTGAAGAAATTTGTGGATGAAGTCCTGGAATGCCTGTACCACTATGCATGAGAAAACAATAGGCACATTCTTCAACCCAAAGGGCATGACCATGTATGCAAAACTTCCCCATTCAGTGGTGAAAGTTTTCTTCTCCTGGTCTTCCTTTGCAATCCAGACTTGGTGGTACCCCAAAAATCCATCCGTAAAGGAATAGATTTCGTGCCCAGTGACTCCCTCCAAAATTTCTTCAGTGAAGGGGGTTGGAAAAGGATCGATGACACAAACTACATTCAGCTCCCTATAATCCATGTAGATCCTAATCCACCCATCCTTCTTGATGTTGATTACCATTGGACTTATCCATTCTGATTCTTCAACAACTTCAATGATCCCAGATGCTATCATTTTGTCTATCTCTTCCTTTACCTTCACGCATAAATTGGGATTCATCCGGTAGGGTCTCTTCCTGACCAGGCATGCACCATCCTTCAGCTTTATCCTCATTTCCCCCAAGGAATGGTGGATGCCTTTGAGCTCATGGTACCCGCATGGAAATAAATCTTCAAATTTGCGTAAAAGATCAATGATCTTAGAGAATTCCTTCTCCAAATAGTAATCTCCAATGATAGCTTCCTTAGGTTCTTCTCCTTGAGCTGATGTTAACCTTTTTAGTTTTTAAAGGTTCATGGTAGGCACACGCGCATGAGTATCAACACTGTCCACTACCTCATGCATCCCTACAGAATGGTTAACATCCAAGCTTTCTACTTCCTCCCCATCAATCACATCTAAAAGCTTTCCTTTCTCCTTTTTCACACATGCACACTCAAACTGATCCTCCTCTGTTTCCTCCTCTTCAAAGTGCTCCCCCAAACCTGGTTCACCAAGCAAGTCTAGCAGCCTATCTTCTGCCATGGCACTATCCCCCATGGTAAGGCGCTTGACAACCTATAATGCCTTATCAACTGATGGCTTGGTACTTCGATACTCGAATGTTTGAACTAGGTCAGCCACTAGTTCTTGCCAATTCCCTATTTGGCAGCATGTCTCAGAATGTATGTACCATGCGCGCACGCATAACCCTACAGTGTAGAATATAGTTTGTGCACCCAGAGGGATGGTGGCAAAGCTTCCACACCTTCCCTCCAGGTTCTCTCACAGGCTTGGACGTGGAAAGAGGTGGGCTCCTTACCATGGTAGTCCTTGATGGTGGTGGGTGCATTGCTTCTAGAGAAATGAATAGAGAAGGAAATTCTCACTTCACGCCATTCCAAGAGATTATCCCGATGTGTTTCCCACCAGCGTGCAGTAGTTCCTAGTAGGACGTAACTTAACATCCCCCTTCTTTCATTTTCCTCCTTCCACTGAGCTTCCATTTTCTACAAAAAGACCTCAGGGGAGGCTCCTCCTGAGTACTTAGGTAGCTCTTTTCCTCCTAGGTGCCTGACTGTGCATGCCTTTGTCACCTTTGTCACTGATCCTCTTAAATGTCATCTGATCAATTCGTAGGTCCCATGCACCCAATTATCACATGCTAGACTAGTGGTGTCACTTACCGACTGAGCATCTTCAAACTGGATAACTCCGTCAGTAGGATGGATTATCTCTGGATCCCTGATTGAGCACACATATATTCTATCCAGGACCTCTTCTCCCAAAGGTTCAGTATAGGGTGTTGACTTCCCATCAGCCAGGGGTATGATGACTCATTCCTCCTCATTTTCAAAGCTGATGTACCCTTTGTTGAACCAAAGATCCACATTGTTCTTGTAACACCATGGGCACCCAAGTAGTGCTGGGAAATTGTCTACCTCGGCGAGTGCCAAGACTTCAAAGTCCCCAGTAAACTTAGCTCCCTGAATGGTGATAGCCGCATCCTTTAAGACACCAATGGGCATTGCCTTTGTTTTTTTTTCCATATACAACACATTCAAAGATGGTTGTAATGCAGGCCTTCCCATCTGATGTCATGCATCCAATGTGAGAACATTGACCTCCACGCCTATGTCAATGAGGATATTACTCAGTAGCCATCCATCCACCACTGCATTTAACGTGATCTCCCTATCATAGTCAAGGCTATGAGGGGGAAGGTTTGCATGTAGGACCTACCTCTCATGCTCTTCTCTGGCATGGTACCTTCTCCCTCAACCATGCTCCCAGCAAGGGAATAACATTCTCTTGCCTTAGCATTTTACATACTTCCCTGACCTCATCCAAGTCATCTCTTGGCACCTCGACCTTCCTCCTTTGCTCCTCCCTCTTGGACTGCTCCTTTAGACACTAGTATTTCTCCTTGTAAACTCTGAATGACATCCATGGTATCTTGATATACCTCCTTCTGATGAGTAGGATCTGGGTACTTTCCATGCACCACTTCTTCTCTTGAAACTAGAGTCCTCTACCTTGGTATTTCCTTTGCATGCATGGCCTCTGCTCTTGTTGTTACTAAAATAGGTTCTAAGCCTGCATCACGTGTTACCCATGGCATCCATTGTGTGTCCATCTTCTTAATGCTTACCATTGTAGTGCCCTTGTCTTTTTGTTGCTGTTGATTCATGTGCTCAAACAACTCATGGCACTCCTCATACTTGTGTTTATTCCCACACCATGAGCACTGCAATAGGTCTGGGCACTCTCATTTGTAATGCTCTTGTAGACCCACAATTTAAATAGGTTCCACATGGGAACTCACTTCTTCCTCCACGGTTACCATGACCATGGAATCCTCTGTGAAATCCCCTTCCACGTGTGCCTCCATATGCGCACTCCTCATAACGGTGATCATCACCTTTAGAACTACTGGCAATGCTGGTCTGGCACACCCCATGATCAATGGCCTCATGGATCTGGTCAATAAGCCTACAATCCTTAGTATCATGGGTTGTAGAGGTGTAGATCTTACAGTAGCAAGACACATTCTTCTGAATTACACACTGTAACAAGGGGCATCTACTTGCATCATGGTCCCCATGACAAATTTCACAGTCTACTGTCACGGTGCGTACTATCCTCTGGGGGAAACTATCCTTGACATGCCCCTCTACTTCACAATTTGTACACCATAAACCACTGCGAGTCTCATGGGCTGAGTTTGCAGACAAATTTTCCAGCTGCTTAGCCATAGCAACAATCTGAGCCTCCAAAAATGGGCTAATACCAGTATCAACACTTCCAACAGCCTCGGTGCGCAGAGCAGCTTCTAACACCTCACGCGGGTCTGTGAAAGTTTTATGAGATAAGGCCCTTCTAAAAGGTGTGATCAACCCTCCAAAAAACCACTGAGCATGTTGTGAAGGGTGAATATCATATGATAACTTAGACAAGAGAGTTTTAAAGCATGCATCATACTCCCACACACTCTCTGCCATTCCCTGTTGAATCTCCTTCAGGGCACTGATGCTCTTCTGTTCAAACTCAGGGATGTGGAATTCTACCAAGAAGGCATTCTTTAAAGTAGTATAATCCACCACCATTGATGAGGGTCATATTTCCTATACCAGCTATGCGCGCGCCCTGCAACATCATTGCAAACTGACTAGCCTTCCTCTCTGAGGTTGTGATCCCCTTTGTGCGCCATAGCAACTCACACTTGTGAACATGTTCTGCAACATCTTCAATACCTCTGTAATCTAGAAAATGTAAAGACATCTCAAAGAAGACTTGAGGGGGTGGCTGGGGCCCTTGTCCTCCTGAGCTAGAGCCTTGGTTCCCTCCAGTGTTTCCTCCACCACCGGATCCACCAGGTCCACTAGGTCTTGTGCCTCCTGAGCCACCAGATCCACCAGAACCACTAGGTCCTATTCCTCCTGACCCACCAGATCCACCACTAGACCCACCACCACCAGTCCAGGTCATGTAGTAGTCATGCCAAGTGTCCCCAAGGTTCTACTGAACTATGCACTGATGGTCTGTGATAATGCCCCACTACCACTAATGTACCCTGAGCCACTCCCAGACATGATACCAAAGGCTTGTGTACTTGCTCCTTGTATAAAGACTCCTCTGAATACTGGAATATGTGTAGCCATAGAAGTGGGAACTGAAAAATTGTATCTCCTGGGCACAGATCTGTCACTTCCACTGATACCAACTGGGTCAACGATACTCCTTCCTTGATCTGGAAAACCAAGCACCAGGGTTTGGTCACTAGGTGGGTTCAGATACATGCCAATGACTCTTCTCTCTCCACATGATGAACTCTCATCAGAAGCTGAAGGGGTCTCTCTTACGCACTTGCCAAGATGGGGTAGCACAGACTGCTCAGGTTCCACATCCTTCGCATGAACCTCAACTCCTTCCCACAACGTCTACCTCCATAGATCCATCACACTTGCAACCTCATGTTGTCTAGCAATCTCCCTTTCACGTGCTTCACTATACTTGAGTCATCTCTCCTCCCTTTCTTTCTCCATCGTAATATCTGCCATCTTCCTCCACCCTAGCTTCCTCACCCAACACTCAGAATGGTTTAGTCCGGCCATTGGAAATTCCTCTAAACTCAAAGTAACAATAAAGATCTTCATTACCAGAGGGATAACACATAAAATGATCCTCTGGGCTCCCACAGAAACTCAAACTCAGCAACTTCTAGACAAGAATATGTAGAAATAGCGTACTCCAGAGTGTAGCTAGCCAACACACCTTTCCACCAATGATCCACAACACGAGTCCACGTCAGATCTACATCCTACAGCCTCTGGTATTCTTCTTGGGTCCACACATGATCTATAATACCAGCTTGATCTAGATGCATATGCTGAGAGCCATTCATACAGTTCTACTGGGAAGCAACAGAAAAATGTTTCATATAAATCATGGTAGAGGTTCTCTTCTACCCACCTACGTGCATCAAACTCAGGTCCAGTGCTGAATCTCTGAGAAAATTCATCCTCCATGCTCTTGAACCATGATTCAACACTTTCCAGAGTTAAACATTCTGTCATTACTCATTACCCAGATCATGATGTATGCCATTTCCCACTACAACTTTGAAAAGAGGTCCCGACAATGGAACCAAGATGTAGTCATTTTTACCCCCATCACAAAGGAAAGAAATCCCATGCGCATTGGCCTATCACCCAGTGGGCACTGGGTGCTCACCCGAGGCACGCGTGGGTGCTGAGTCTCTCTTTTATGTGAGTTTAGTGGGAAACATCATCTATGATCTGAGTTTAAGAGATTTGAAAGGAAATAAGACATACAAGCACCATAGAGCTCAGAACGGCTTCTAGATCCTTGCAGTCATTCCAGACATAAAGTGCTTAACAGATTAAAGAACTTACACCAAAACAGAAAGGAAGTCATACAAGCATTCATACTTAGTTCATAAACATAAATGAAAAAGAACTATGAAGAAGGATGTATGCATCAGAACCATTAATGCTCATATTCATATAAACTGGTAACCTCATTACATTCATTAGGCCCATTACAGAATGTCACAGAAAGGTAGACCGTAGTCATGCATTATAACTGGATTCATATAACTAGGCCCTCAAAAGAAAATTTATAATTCCCAACCCTTGATACATCCTTTCCTACCCTTATTTTCCCAAGCTAACAGAGTCCTTGCAGTATTTCTGCAGAGCTCCACCCTCTATCTATATGTGTCATGTTTACTTCAGCAGGCACTTGTATATATAGCCTTTTTGAACTGCCAACTCATTCTTCTGCGGCCTCAGATCTGTCACCAAGTGTCTGAATGTGGTCCTCCATGAGCGCATGCTCCTCCAGGCCTGAGCTCACCACTCCTTGCCATGATGTCCTTCTAGAAGCCTCTAACGTAGGGCATATTCCTTCCTGGGCCAACCTGTCGCTAGGCTGGCACCTTATCCACTCCGCATGCACAGTCAGGTCACATTTTTCTCATATCCTACCCAAAATTCCCAATATGGCTAAGTCCTGAAACCTTGGCTCTGTCCGCATGTGCACCATGGGTTTCCTTAAACCCTTCCTTAAACCCCTTCTCCTTACGCTCCTTTCTTCAACTAGGCCTTGCGCATACTGCCCTTTTTGCACTTAGCCAATATTTTAGGGGCTCTTCTCCTACCCTAGCTGAGATTAAGTGTAGGGACTTCATAATTATTTGTACTCTGAATATCTAATCCACTTTGTCTCCTGTGTGAACGTCTAGACTTATTCGTATAGCGTCCTCAAGCATTCATGGGTGGCAATCTGACATCAGCAAGGACCTTGAAATACTCTAAAGATTAGAACACCCATTGTAATTTCAAGCTTAGTCAACTATCTTTTAGAAAGCACGTAAAGACCACTATGTTCTATAAACTCCAATTTGTATTGGACAGGGTTGTTTATGATTCATCTCAACATGGTCAGGGTTGCTACTGTTAAACCCAGGCATTCTCAGGGTGGAAAGATGCATTTCCTTCATCATGGAATTCTCAGTGTACTCCATGATGCATTTTACACTATGACAATCTATAATGGACTCCACCCCATTTTTGTTGTAGTTGCGACATACTGATAGGTAGTAATGCATCCCTTAACTCTGTGACTATACCATAGGATACTGAAAATTTTATTGACTTAAGAAAGTTCTTGGTATAAACCAAGTGTACTAGCACCTCCTTTTTTTTCCTTAGAGTTTGATCAAGTACAATCCATGCATTTTTGAAAACATGTGTAATTCCACCCAAAGTAGTCTAGCTGTAAACACTGCAATGAAAAAAATATCAAGTACATAGCAAGCTAATTGTAAACATCTGCGATCAATCACAATGTCACAAGACACCAATGGCTTCCTTGTATAATCATCAATGACATTTCATGGAAATGTGCATTATCTCCATAGTGGCTGCACTTGTTCATTCTGGAAAACAATAGAAGAAAAGTATAGACAAACAATTCTCTATGAGAGCATCTTACTTATCCATGCAAAACAAGTCTTTATCACAAGATGGACATCACCATTTAGCATCCTTACTGGAATAGTCAACAGGTCAAACCGTGTATGATCAAGTATATTTAAGTTGCCAAGTACATAAATTCAAACCACCATAACACCTGGCCTGAGATGAATGTGCGCACCTTCCTCCCAGTGTCATAGCCATGATTCATAGGAATCAACTACTAGTTAAAGTGAGGGCATCCAGTGCCGCCATGGTAGGGGTCTGTTCTATCTTCCTGATCCTCATTAGAACAAGACGTCAACGTGCATGTGTGTATGGTATAATCTTCCAGATAAGAAATCAATGTATATGTGTAATAAAATTTTCATTCTTCACACTTAGGTAATCGACCTGATGTAAATTCTCTGGAGAGCTTCTACTAATATGTTGCTACACATGGATCATTTTCTTCCATGATGTGATAGGGTTCCATTGTACCCCTGAGTGGACCCTTGTACCGTATGAAAAGGTCTCATTGTTTTGCTTCTCCTCCTTCTTCTTCTTAGCAGTCATGCAATTGAAAATCTTACAACGAGAGCTGTTTCATCGGGAAATTGTCAAGTATTGTTTTTAGAATGGTGATAGCACATCTTGATCAGTGTGTATCTAGTCACTATATTGACCTATGTGACCCAAGGGTAATCTTAGTATCTTTACGTGGCGGTCTCCCAATATTCTCAAGTATAAATCACTAACTTGACCTGACATGGATGTGGTGATAACTCTAGAATCAAAATACCACACATCACTAGAAGATGACTCTCTTGAGTGATGAGACTTAGCACTAAGCTCCGTATAGTCACTATCTAATGAAAGGATGGCAATGATCTTAGCACTGCATGCAATACATATGATGAAAGGATGAGTGCTGAGTTTCCCAAGGGAACATATTATCATTATTTGATCCACTGGTAAGCACTTGTGACTTTCTTCTCTAAGTTCTATTTCCTACAAGATGATCTAGGTGCAAGTGTATTCCTACTAGTTGGGTCCTTAGGTGATGTGACATGTGATTTATCCTAGATATGTGCCTATCTCAAATGGGTGATCTTACTCTATGACATGTCCTCTGTCCACAATCCTCCTGGAATGGGAAAATGTCATGGGTACTCACCATTTGGACTCATAAGACACATACCTCTTACCATATGTGTTCTTGTTGGGTAGACCAATGTCGTTGCATATTTCCTAATGGTCCCTAGTCTAGATTACCATGTGTGTAAATGCTCAACTACAACTACATGTGATTATTTGAACCTTTGTTCACTCCCTTTAAGTAGTTGTAGATGGAATGCAAAAGCTAGAGTTACACCTTGGGATCCAATAGAAACTATCAAAGGATAAATTTTCCAAGGTAGAAATTTTGTAGTACAATAGCTTAATTGATTCTCCCTTAGTGGTCTTTGACTAAGTTGTGCAGGGATCCTGTGTTCCACGCCTGTAACATGTTCCTTGGGCATGTATACCATTTCTCCTATGAGCACCTTGTGCATGGATGAAATTGTCACAGGTGTAATGACCAATATCTTTGTGGGTAGGGGTTCAGTGTAATGGTAATCCCACATGAATTTTTCTAAGCATAAGACACTTTTATCTGAAAAATAAAATGGTTAGCTAGGTCATTACAAAAAGGATTTTATCACCTTCCTTCATGCTTTTGAAAATATCATAATGATGAATGTAGACAATTTGTAGATGGTGCCCTGTGTAAAGTATTTTCCTGCAAACCCCAAGTAGAATGATAGCTAGGTCCATCTAGTCCTAGCCATTTATATTTTTACAAGGTGTGATGGCCATCTTCATTTCATTTAATTGATGTTTTGTGAGTATCAAAGTATTTTCAATGTTTGTATGTATAGGTAGCGACATTATCCTTAATTGCCTCCTTGACGCTTAGGTCATCCCCAAACTACCTCAAAAATCATATAAGAACCATGTGAATATGTGTGTCAATAAGCTGAGAGTAACAAGATAATGCCATACCCTGGCCAAGTGGAAGTAATTTGCATGCGTGACATCAACCATTGATATAGGCACTCAGGATTCCTAAAGTAGGGCAATCAAAGAGGCATAACCCTGAAAGTCCAACTTAACTATTAAATCATCTTATAGATGGAGTAAACCCTCTAGTGTCCTTATATTTGTTGGGCACACTAACTCCAGGAGCCATTTGCTTCTCAATTTTTCGTCAAGTATGATTGTTCATTTACTAATGGATATTTCTTAAATGGGACTCCCACTTTTCCTAGAGGACACTGTCATTTGGAAACTACATTTCTTGTAAATACCACTCTTCATTTGTTGACTTGCGACAGTTTTTACAGGTCCATGCTTTCCCTTGTTTTTCCAAGACTTAGGTGTGCCAACCGTGAGTTTCTTGGGAGAAGAAGCAATATACCAAAACTAGGTCCTCTTACTAGGAGACACTTCAATCACTTCTTGTTACATGTTCTTGTGGCTACCTCCAACATTAGAATAAGAACTTGTGATCCTTAGAAATACCCCTTAAACATGTGCCCTAGTTCTTCAAACCCTAACTGGGATAGTTCCTTCACAAGATCAAGTGCCTTCTCACAATTTAGGATGCCCATGTGAAATCCCTTCCTTTGTGGTGGGCATTCAAAACTAGGATGACAAGAAGAAAGTCAAACTAAAACACCGAAGCTTCAAGATCAATTATGGAATCCCTAATTTGCAAAGATGCAAAATTGTTCATTCTTCCATTATACGCATGAATAATGAAATTGGATGAGCCTTGATATTTATAGTTTTTCCCATTTTAGTAATCATTAAATGCTAGAGTTCAATTGATGACTAAGAAGCTTTCAATGAATTTCATGTGGCTTGAATTTGAATGATCAATGTTGATAGATTCTGACAATTGCATATGACTTGAATTGTTTAACCCTTACTGACATGTAATCCAACATCAATTGCACCCCATAAGATGTTGTATGCACAAACATACAATTGAGAAAGCAACCTTGTAAACGATGTTGAATCTTCAGACCTAAGAGATGTGATTGCATATTCCATGAAGCTATACCAATTTACTTGATTGAAATGTATGGAAACATTATAATCGAACCAATGCCTTTATCTTTAAATAATGTCTGAAGGGCTTGAAATGCGAGAAGTCTAACAGTGGAATTTGGGATTTACTTTGGAGAATCATTAAGATCACACACAAAGATGTCAATTATGAATTGCATTGATGAATTTAATTAAGCATGAGTAAAATGTGTACTTGTTAGTGCAAATTACCAGCACCCCCTGGATGTTTTCTCAAATTTCTAGTTTGAATTGGGACATCCAGTGTGATTGCACAACATTGAATCTTTTCCCCAAGTGTGGGACTTGTAAAAATGGGAAAAGAATCTCCATATTAGAGGTTGGTTCCTCAACTCCTCTGATCAGATGTATGCTTGAGAATTGCAGAGGTTTAAACTAAAATCCTACTCTAAATTCCAAGGGGACAGAGATGAAAGATGCAAAAGAAATAAAACTAAGACTAACAAGGTGATACACCAAAGGAGTGGTGAACATTTACTTCTGCACAAATTGACACAGATCATAGAATTGCAATAAATATCATGCACAAATTGATAAAATGTAATGAAAGATCATAAATGAAGCAAACAACACAAGAAGAGGACTGAAACTCATTCACAGAGCTTGCATTGTCATTTCCAATGTCAAAATACATGCATTACAATAGCAAGAGAGGTAGAAAACATGTTGCAGTCTAAAAGAGGTCTGATATTCCACAAATCCACTTGCTGAGGGTGAACAAGGGAGTATGAAAAACATAGAAATGTCCAACCCTTTACAAATGAGCCGAATATGGCTTTTTATAATGAAAATCTAAGCCCAGGAAGGAGAAAACGTGGGAAATCATGAAAGGAGGCTTCAACCACCAACCAAATTACATTAAAACAACATGGGCACCCTCAAAATTTCATTCCACGATGTTTTTGACCATGATGGAGAGAATGCAAGCCATACTTCTCTAAAAATGGTGGTTGAAATGTCAGTTCTGTTCTTCTTCCCATGCCAGAGGCGTTTTTTGATTTTATCTCTCCAAACCCCACCAAAACACAAAATTGATCCCTTCAGTGTGTAGAGAATTTTACCAGATTTCCAATGACACCAAGAACGTGAAAATATGAGCTTTGGATCAAAAGTTACGCCCTCTTGAATATTTAGGGAAAAACTAGGCAAAAAATGAACCTTGGCGGGCCTGAAATTTAAAATTTTCCCTCTTTTTGACTTTGGGAAAATTTCCCCAAAAAGTTCCACCTCCTGCTGGCTCTGATGCCACGTGGCACCTTTTGATTGGTCACGGGCCTTTCCCTGACCTTTTTACACCTTTTTGGCCTTTGAAATTTTTTCCAAAATTCTCCACCGCCCGAAGCTCCCGATGCCACGTGTCATGCTGTGATTGGTTGGTGGGCTTCATCGCTTCCAAATTTTCCATTGACTTCCAACCACTTCCCCCGAACAGGACATGTGGCACCTTCTGATTGGCATGGGCCTGAACTCTTTTCCTTCTGACGGACCCGCCTTAAGATTTTTATCGGCCACATGGACACGTGGCAGCTTCTGATTGGTGCGGGCTATCAATTTACTCCATTCCCCTCTGGCCTTCCTTTCAATATTTTCCATATTTTGGTGAAATTCTTCCTTTGGAAAATTTCCCTCTGCCCCTCCACCTTCTGATGACCCCGAGGACACGTGGCCTCCTCCTATTGGCTGGCGGGCCTTCGGGCCAAAAAATTTCTTTGTGTGCCCCACCAATATTTGATGAAAATTTTCTAAGTTTACCCCCACCAATCCACCATTCCGCCACTGACGTGGCGCTTTCTCATTGGTTGGCAGACCTCCTTAGGGAAAATTTCCCTCCAAAACTCCACCGAGCCATAACTTGAAAAATACAAGGAGTTAGAAGGAAAAATTTACCATTCTGGAAAGCTGAGGGGATGCTCTATCCAATGAAACCATTTCCAGAACATTTTGAGTGCCTAAAAGATAAAAATTTCTGACTGAGACACAAGGAAGGAAGGAATGAAGGGAGTTAGCCAAAAAATAAGCAAGGGGCTTATTTTGGATAACAATTTTGGTGACTCAGAGGGGTCATCTACCTGCTGGATGAAGTTACCAGTTGCCTGAAGCAATCCATTGGGCATGGAGTCATAAAATTATCTACTTGGAGCTCTCAACTAATTAGAAAAATTTCAAGGAGGAAGATTGTGAGAGTAGAACATCACTTGATCTGGAACATGGCCTGCAAAACTGCATGTTTGGGACAGCAAGCTTGTGCCAAAGCACTTAGGGAAAGAAAAAACTAAGCTACAACAAAACAATGTGCATAAGCACTTGGAGGAATGAAAATCTAAGCTAAAATGTACAAGGTAGAGAGTTTCCCTCTAGTAGCAATGCTTTAGATGGATTCCATTAACTGGAATTTGCAGTTCTTCACCATCCAATGTAGACAATTGGAAGGCATTGTTGTTCTTACACTTTGTGACCATGTAGGGGCCACTCCAAATGGCATCAAACTTTGAATGTCTTCCTGGCTTTGCTTGGTCTGCATCCCATTTCAACACTAGATCTCCAACTTGGAAGGTTCTAGCCTTAGCTTTCCTATCAAAAGTCTTCTTGATCAAGGCTTGATCCTTCTCCATTGCTTGGGCTGCATGCTCTCTGATCTCTTGGAGTTCCATCAATTCTACATATCTAACTTCCATGGGTTCAAACTCCAACAATTCCAATTGCTTCATGAGTTTCAACGTTGGCAATTCAAGTGACATGGGAAAAATTGCCTCCCTTCCATAAACAAGCTTGAATGGAGAATTACTTGTGGATCTCTTGGGAGTTATCCTATCAGCCCATAAGGCTGATTTCAATTTAGTATGTCAAGTCCTCTGATTTTCATCAAGAGTCCTCTTGATGATTCTTAACAAGTTCTTGTTGGTAGACTCAGCTTGGCCATTACCTTGAGGGTAATAATTTGATGAAGTGCTCAGATAAATCCCATTTTTGACAGCCCATTCAGTCACCTTTGATCCTATGAATGCCAAGGCATTATCTGATATTATAGTGGTAGGTATACCAAATCTGGTTACTATCCCTTCATAGAAGTCTAGAATGCTAGATTCATTTGCTTCTTTAAGTGCCACTGCCTCAGTCCATTTGGTGAAGTAATCTGTGGCTGTTAGAATCCACTTGTGCCCTTGGCTTGAGTTTGGGTTAATGACTCCAATGAAGTCCAAACCCCATTGCATGAATGGCTGGTCAACTGAAATTGGGTGCAATGGAAGGGCTACTAATCTCTCTTTGCCTGTGAAGAATGCACAACTCTTGCACCTCTTGATCCATGCATAAAAATCACTGAATACCTTAGGCCAATAATAGCCATCCTTCATGATCTTGAGGGCTGTCACTCTTGGTGCAAAATGACCCCCAGTTGATCCACCATTGAACTCTTCTAATGTTCTATTAATCTGATTTGTCCCAATGCATCTCAGCAGCACTCCATTTGCATCCTTCTTGAACAAAACACCATCAACAAGTGCATATGGGACAGC
Organism: Taxus chinensis; assembly: GCA_019776745.2. Lineage (NCBI taxonomy): Eukaryota > Viridiplantae > Streptophyta > Pinopsida > Cupressales > Taxaceae > Taxus > Taxus chinensis. The sequence goes on along the minus strand of CM034157.1, from coordinate 377,956,711 downwards.
CTGCAATCTGAAGTGTCTTCTCTTGGTTTTGTTCATCTTTGGAGGGCATAGGCCTATGTGTAGGAAGTGCATTATGTCTTGGGTCCAACAAGGAGTGAGGACACCATCATTCTCTTCTTGAACATTCCCTTGTTCTTGGTTGTCTTGCAATGCCAAAAAAACATCCTTCTCATTACATGCTTCCATTGATTTGCTTAAGACTAGCTGTTCACATAATCCTTTTCCTCAGACCAGCTTGGTGACTTTGATCTCAATGTCATACTCCATGACACGAGTGATCCATCATGTACATTTTTCATTTAAATCTTTGTTGAGGAGGAAGTCCTTAACTCCCACGTGAGAAACCAGTAGTTGAACCTTGTTGTTTGAAACTAGATGCTTAAATTTCTTCAAGCTCCTAATCACTGTAAGAACATGCTTCTCAATGAAAGAATATCTCACCTCATAGTCCTCCAGGCTTTGGCTAAAGAAAGCAATTGGCTGCTCTACATTTTCTTTGTTCTACTGTACTAAAATTGCAGAGATTGTATCATCACCTCCAAATGCATAAAGGATAAAATCCTTAGAGAAATCTGGGTTAATGAGAGTTGGAGCTTGTGAGATAGCCTCTTTGATTGCCTCAAAACTTGCCTTACCTTCTACTATCCATTTGAAATCCATGCTTTTCTTCAACATCATAGTTATTGGCTTGACAAGGGCTGCAAAATCTGGCACAAACCTCCGAACAAAATTGATCCTTCCCAAGAAACTTTGGAGGGCTTTCTTATGACTTGGTAATGGTAGTGCTTTTATTGCTTCAACCCTCTCTGGATCAATTGCTAATCCTTCTTTGGAAACAATGTGGCCAAGGAGCTTTCCTTCATGAGCTAGAAAAATACATTTTTTGGGATTCAAGGATACCCCAAATCTTCTACATCTTTGGAACACTTGTCTCAAATGAAAAAGATGATCTGCTGTATTTTTAGAAAAAACAGTGATATCATCTAAATATACCAGTACCATTTTGTTGATCAATCCCTTGAACACCATATCCATTTCCCTTTGGAAGGTAGCTCTAGCGTTGGACAGCCCAAATGGCATTTTTCTATATGCATAAGTCCCCCATTTGGTGGTGAAGGCTATCTTGAACTGATCATCCTCCTTTACCATGATCTGATTGTACCCTGAATAACCATCTAGCAATGAAAACCTCTCAGAGCCAACAACAACTTGCAAAATCTGCTCCATAGAAGGAAGTGGGTAATGATCCTTGAGAGATGCTCTATTCAAATCTCTGAAGTCTACACACAATCTGATTTCTCCACTCTTCTTTCTAACTGGAACCAAGTTTGCTACCCAGCTAGAATGCTTGATGGGAAATATGATACTTGCCTCTATTAACTTATTCAATTCCTTCTTCATGAGAGGCTCCATGTGTGGATTGACTGGCCTTTGTTTTTGCCTGATGGGTTTAGCACTTGGATCTAATTCAATTGTGTGTTGAGCTAACTTGGGATTGAAACCTCTCAAATCTTCATAGCTCCAAGAAAATACATCAGGGAACTCTTGAAAAAGTTGCATAAACTCATACCTTTCTTGCTCGGTTGTTACTTTACCAATTTGAAGTGATTTGCCTTCTCCCACCAAGATGGGCACTGAATCTTCTCCCTTGACTTGGATGTTTGCTTTCTCCCTCCTAAATTGATCATTAGGATTAAAAATGGATTCCAAAGTGACAAGCCCCTTTGGTAGTTTGTTGGTTCTCAGCTGTACTACCTGATCACCATACTGCTGTTCTAATTTTTCTTGATTCTTGGCTGAGAATTCAGCTTCTTCTTGCAAGAAATTGATGATTTGTTGATCATTTTCAAACACTTTCCAACTTACATTATTGTCTGGCACTGAAGGCCTTACAATCACATGAATGCTTGGCTGTACTTTATCTTTCTTGATGCTTTCAACAACATCAAAGGCTGCCCCAACTGCTGCAAGCCTGTCAGCAGCTTGGTTTTCTTTCCTAGGGATGGAATTGATGTTAAAGCCCTCAAAATCTTCAATGAGTTCCCACACCCTATTTTTAACACTTGAGTAGATCATTTTTGGTAGCATGCTGCCCTTTAACTTGATTAACAATCAGCTCACTGTCACCAAAGAATTGTAAGTTTTTTATACCTCTCTTGATTGACCAATGCAATCCTTGTATCAAAGCTTCATATTCAGTAGTGTTGTTAGAACATGCAAACTGAAATCTAAAAGCTGAATAATACTTAATGCCTTGAGGTGAAACAAGCATAGCTCCCCCTCCTGCACCTTGTCTACTTCTTGATCCATCAAAGAACAGCTGCCATACCTCATTGTCATCTTTATGGTCTGGTTTGGTGATACTAGGAATAGGCTGATTTTCTTCATGTATGCAATAGACTCCTAGTTCAGATTCCTCTATTTCTTGGTAGGGATCAAAAGCATGTACCTTTCTTGCCCATTCATCAAGAGTCAAATCTGGGATGTTTCCAACCTTGGTGTCAGCTTCATCTGTGCTTGGATAATCCTCTTGATCAAATGCTGAACAATTGGCATTGATTTGGCTTGGAGTATGAGGCTCAATGTGAAAGTTTGCAATAGGTTTACACCTAATTGTGGCCTTAGTCTCATATCTGGTTCTAAACAACATGTGTGACCAATCAGCAGATAAGTAGCCTCCAATTTTAGCTGTGAAGTCCCTTGACAAGCATAAGGCGAAGAGTGGTGGAAAATCTATCACTGAGACATCTTGTAAAATAGTGACATTGGGACATGCATGCAAAGTAAGATTCAAATCTTTGATCACTCCCACTGTTGTTACTATTGTTCCATCTAATTTTACTAGCCCTTTGGATATGACTTCATATCAGAGGCCCAGCTGATCAGCTATTTGCTTGGGCATTATAGAACTACTTGCCCCAGAATCAATCATGTAATTGTGTACTAGCTTATCTCCAATGATCAATGAAACATAGAATGGAGGGGGCTTCAAAACTTTACCTTGCTGTCCTCCATGATTCCCTTTAGGCTGAGTAGCATTTGTGAGTACTTTCTCTTGCATATGAACTGCTGATTTGAAGTTGACCAATTCTTCATGGCAGCTTGTAGGAGATCTCTTTGGCCTGGGATGGATAGTGATTCCCACATTGATATATTCACATTTGTCTTCTTCATCTAATCAATGATGCTAAATGGGGATGAAACATCTCTTTGCTGCCCCTTGGTCTGCACATTCTTTTCTTGCACATGGGCAGCAACATCTGGCATTTGAATTGGTCTAGAAGGTGGCCTGGGTTGTCCTTGCATGTTTGGAACTACATTTTGCTTGCCAACACTTTGTGGAGTGATGGAAGGTTGTGGATCACCTAGAGCCAATGACCACCCTTCACCAATATTCCTCTTTTTTGACCTTGTATTGGCTGCTACACTTTGAGACACTACTTGATTCATACCACAAAAATCCTCAGCCTGCCAATTCACTAGTGTAGTCTCATTTGGAGTTGCATTTTGCTGGGATGTTCCTTGTTGTTGGTTTGTTTCCTGGCTTACCTCACCCTCTACGCCAGTTGTTTGTCACCATCAAGGCTTGGTTCAAGGCACCATTGAAGCACATAGATTGGTTGTGAGGTTCATTGCATGGGAAACACCAATCATACTCTTGTGCTACATTATTTTGCACTGGCACTAAGGCTTTAGAGGTAGATGCAACATTGGGATTATAGGGCTGAAATGGTCTATTGGCAGGAGGCCTTGCTTGATTTTGATTTGCAGCTAGATTAGGTGGCCTATTAGGCTGATATGGTTGCCTATTAGGCTAAGCTTGAGGCTGATAAGAAGGTCTAAAACTTTGGGCCTGCTGCCTCTTGAGTGTAACCAACTCATTGCCTAAATTTTGTAATTGTTTCATGACTTCTTGAAGTTCATTTGAAGCACTAGAGGATGAAGTAGAAGTTTCATTTGAATTTGATTTCTAGGAGTGGGAATAGGAGCTAAAGTAGGTGCTTGACTAGTGCTTGGATTTTCTAAATTTGGATACAAGGGCATGGGAGGCCTAGGAGCGAGCTTACCAGCTTGAATCAAACAATTTTCAACTCTAATGGCAATGCTATAAGCAGCAGGTAAATTCGTACCTCCCATGGAATGAATTAACATAGAAATATCAGAATTTAAAGCTTTAAGATAGTATAGAAAAACACCTTCAGCTGTTGGCCTTACTGCCACTGGAATTCTATCCCAAGTCCTTTAAAATATGAAGTTGAAGTCTGTCAGCTGCTCATTGGGAGCTCTCTTGATGGTTGTCAGTTGTTCCAATAGAGACAAGTTATCTCCCTTTTCTCCAAACTACTCATGGAGAGCTATGCACAACTGATTCCAATTTTGGATAGAACCAGCCCCAAGGCTTCTAAACCATTGCAATGCTTTCCCTTTGAATGAAGATGCTAACAATTTGACAACAATTTACATCTCAACAATCTCATGGATTGCACAAACATTAGCAATGTCTTTAACATGATCACTAGGAGTGGTCTGATTTTCTCCAGTGAAATATGGAATGTTCTTCAATGCTACAACTGGAACTGGATTTTGTGCATTGAGAGCAAGTGGGCTGCTGCCAGTGAAGTTGACATAAGGGTTGGGTTGTGCCATTCTGATTGGCCTGAGAACCCTTGTTGATTGAGTGAAAGGTCTAGAAGGTGGAGGAGTTGATAGAGTTCTGTTTGGTGGAGATGGAGACCTTTGAATCCTCCTTCCTCTATGCCTTCTTCTAGGAGATAGCTGTAGATACTCAGACAACCCTTCTTCTCTGGCTCTTGACCTTGTGTTGATTCTTCTCATGAATCTTCAGACTATGGCTGCTGAAACCAGTTGATTTTTTTTTGTTGGGAGTCACCAAATGTGCAGATCAGGGCTCTTTTCAAGCAAGAAACTTGTAACAAATGCACATCAACTTTGTTGCAATGAAGATGAAGACCTCTAAGGTCCCACCGGGCATGCCAAAACTATTAGTGCAGATTCACAACACCCCTAGATGTTGATTTCTAGTTTGAAATTGAACATCTAGTGTGATTGCACAACATTGAATCTTTTCCCCAAGTGTGGGACTTGTAAAAAATGGGAAAAGAATCTCTAGGTTAGAGGTTGGTTCCTCAACTCCTCTGATTAGATGTATGCTTGTAAATTGCAGAGGTTTAAACTCATAAATCCTACTCTAATTTCCAAGGGGACAGAGATGAAAGATGCAAAAGAAATAAACTAAGACTAACAAGGTGATACACCAAAGGAGTGGTGAACATTTACTTCTGCAAATTGACACAGATCATAGAAATGCAACAAATATCATGCACAAACTGATAAAATGTAATGAAAGACTAGAAATGAAGCAAACAACACAAGAAGAGGACTGAAACTCATTCACAGAGCTTGCATTGTCATTTCCAATGTCAAAATACATGTGCATTACAATAGTAGAGAGGTAGAAAGCATGTTGCAATTATCAAAGAGGTCTGATATTCCACCAATCCACTTGCCAGGGTGAAGAAGGGAGTCTGTAAAACATAAAAATGTCCAACCCCTTACAAATGAGCCAAATCTGGCTTTTTACAATGAAAATTCAGGCCCAGGAAGGAGAAAACATGGGAAAACATGAAAGGATGCTTCAACCACCAACCAAATTGCATTAAAATAGCATGGGAACCCTCAAAAGTTCATTCCCCGATGTTTTTGACCATGCTGGGAGAGAATGCGAGCCATACTTCATTAAAAATGGTGGTTGAAATGTCAGTTCTATTCTTCTTCCCATGCCAGAGGTGTTTTTTGATTTTCTCTCTCCAAACCCCACCAAAACACAAAATTGAGCCCTCCATCGTGTAGATAATTTCACCAGCTTTCCAATGATACCAAGAATGTGAAAATCCAAGTTCTGGATCAAAAGTTATGCCCTTCTGAAGATTTAGGGCAAAACTAGGGCAAAATTGAATCTTGGCGGGCCTGAAATTTAAAATTTTCCCTCTTTTTGACTTTGGGGAAATTTCCCCAAAAGGTTCCACCTCCCACTATCCTGATGCCATGTGGCACCTTTTGATTGGTCACAGACCTTTCCCTAACCTTTTTACACCTTTTTGGCCTTTGGAAAATTTTCCAAAAATTCTCTGCCGGCCCGAAGCTCTGATGACATGTGTCATGCTGTGATTGGTTGGTGGGCCATCACTTCCAAATTTTCCATCACTTCCGACCACTTCCCTGAATAGGACACATGGTGCCTTCTGATTGGTGTGGGCCTGAACTCTAAATTTCCTTCTACGGACCCGCCTTAAGATTTTTGCCTACCACATGGACATGTGGCGGCTTCTGATTGGCGCGGGCCATCGCGGGTGGGCCTTCATTTCAATATTTTCCCCTATTTTGGTGAAAGGAAAATTTCCCTCCACCTCCACCTTCTGATAACCTTGAGGACATGTGGCCTCCTCCTATTGGTTGGCGGGCCTTCAGGCCAAAATATTCCTTTGTGAAAAAATTTTTCTTCCACCGAGCTGAACTCCAACGCCCCGCACATATTTGGCGGGCCTTCAGAAAAAATTTCTTTGTGCGCCCCACCAATACTTTCTAAGTCACCCCCTCTAATCCGCCATTCCACCGCTGACGTGGCACTTTCTCATTGGTTGGCATACCTCCTTATGGGAAAATTTCCCTCCAAAACTCCACCAAGCCATAACTTGAAAAATACAAGGAGTTAGAAGGAAAAATTTACCATTCTGGAAAGATGAGAAGATGCTCTATCCAATGAAACCATTTCCAAAACATTTTGAGTGCCTAAAAGATAAAAATTTCTGACTGAGACACAAGGAAGGAAGGAATGAAGGGAGTTAGCCAAAAAATAAGCAAGGGGCTTATTTTGGATAATAGTTACTGGTGCCCAAGGCGCAAAAGAAAATAACAAAATGAAAGGGAAATACAAGAAAGTTAATGCATAAAGGAAATACTAAATTATCTGGAAAAACTACCTTATTTACAAACACCAAGAAGCCTTATTTATAGTAAGGCTTTGAATCAAGGATGTACGAGATTGTTTAGGGAACCAACCAATGGAATTTCAACTTCCCAGGATGTTGCAGAAACATAGATTCATATAGTAAGACCATCTACCCAACCTAAAATTTCTTGTTCCTAATGTAGTGATCATGTCATGATTTTTTCTTTACTTTTTTTGCTGTTTGGCTCCACCTAGCGAGTGATTTTATTCCATCCAACTTCATTGATTCATCAATTCTCTCTTCCAGTGCTTGTTTATCAGCCAACCCTCCTATGCATGCTATTTGTAGAGAAGGTATCATGAACTCAACTAATAGAACAACTTCCACACCAAACACCAATTGAAACGGTGTGGCTTTGTTTAGCCTTTTATAATTTTCCTATAAGCCCATAATACGGATGATACCTTGTCATCCCAATCTTGTCTTCCGACATCACATTTTTTTGTCAAGGTATGACTCAATATTTTGTTAAATGCTTCCACGGTTCCATTTTCTTGTGGGTGATAAGGTGTAGTATTGTGATGAACCACCATGAACTCTACTAACAGGATCCTCATGATCTCATTCAAGAAATGTGTACCCCTATCATTGGTTAAAATTAAAGGGAATCGATACCTTGTGATAATGTTTTCCCACAAAAATCTTGCTGCTGTAGCTATTGTATAGTCTTTAAATAGGGCTGCCTCTTCCCACCTTGTCAATTTTTCTATGTAAGTGATTATTTAGCATGATCCATTCCTACGGGCTGCTAGTGCAATAGGGCCTACAAAGTCTATTGCCCATTTCTCAAGGTTCAGTGCTAGGGTTAGTACACAAAGGAATTTATTCTCTCCTTCTTGGCTTGCCAACATGCTGACAGTGGTCACATGCTTTACAATAGTCCTTGAAATCCTTATAAAGCATTTCCCACCACAAGCCTCCCATTAATATTTTACGTGTGGTGGCGTTTCCTGCATAATTTCCACCTGCACTTCCTCTGTGTGCTTCCTCTATGATGGAAAGGTGCTCATGCTCCCTTATACACCTGTGAAAAAATTCATCACACCCTAATCTGTATAAGTCCTCACTAATCAATGTATAGGGTGTGACGTGTATGGCTAGTTATTTTTTCTCTAATGTCTTCATCCCTTCTGATGCCACACCTTCCTTTAGAAATACTATAATTTACTCCAAATGTGATCTTGGTTCCATTACTGGGACCAAGATGTAGTCATTTTTACCCCCATCATAAAGGAAAGAAATCCCATGCACGCCGACCTATCACCCAGCGGGCGCTGGGCACTCACCCGAGGCATGTGTAGGTGTTGATTCTCTCTTTTATGTGAGTTTAGTAGGAAAAATCATCTTTGATCCGTGTTTAAAATATTTGAAAGGAAATAGGACATACAAGCACCATAGAGCTCAAAACAACTTCTAGATCCTTGGAGTCATTCCAGACATAAATTGTTTAACAGATAATAGAACTTACACTAAAACAGAAAGGAATTTGTACAAGCATTCATACTTAGTTCATAAAAATAGATGAAAAAGAACTATCAAGAAGGGTGTATGCATCATAACCATTAATGTTCATATTCATATAAACTGGTAACCTCATTACATTCATTAGGCCTATTACAAAATGTCACCAAAAGGGAGACCATAGTCATGCATTATAACTAGATTCATATAACTAGGCCCTCAAAAGAGAATTTATACTTCCCAACCCTTAATACATCCTTTCCTACCCTTATTTTCCCAAGCTAACAAAGTCCTTGTAGTATTTCTGTAGAGCTATGCCCTCTATCTATATATGTTATGTTTAGTTCAGTAGGCACTTGTATATATAGCCTTTTTGAACTACCAACTCATTCTTCTACGGCCTCAGATCTGTCACTAAATGTATGAATGTGGTCCTTTAGGAGTGCATGCTCCTCCAAGAATGAGCTCACCATTCCGTGCCATGATGTGCTTCTAGAAGCTTCTAGCATAGGGCATATTCCTTCCTAGGCCAACTTATTTCCAGGCTGACATCTTATCCACTCCGCATGTGCAGTTAGGTCATGCTTTTCTTGTATCCTACCCAAAATGTCCAATACAGCTAAGTCCTGAAATCTTGGCTCTATCCACATGTGTGCCACTTATTTCCTTAAACCCTTCCTTAAACCCTTCCCTTAATGCCTTCTCCTTGTACGCCTTTCTTCAAATAGGCCTTGTTATGTTTACTTCAGTAGGTACTTGTATATATAGCCTTTTTGAACTACCAACTCATTCTTCTGCGGCCTTAGATCTATTGCCAAGTGTCTGGATGTGGTCCTCTAGGAGCACATGCTCCTCTAAGCCTGATCTCACCACTCCATTCCATGATGTCCATCTAGAAGCTTCTAGTGTATGGCATATTCCTTCCTAGGCCAACCTGTTGCCAGCCTTTCATCTTATCAACTCCGTATGCGCAGTCGGGTCACACTTTTCTTGTAACCTACCCAAAATGCCCAATATGGATAAGTCCTAAAACCTTGGCTTTGTCTGTGTGCATACCATGAGTTTCCTTAAACCCTTCCTTGCACGCCTTCTCCTTGTGCACCTTTCTTCAACTAGGCCTTACATGCCTACGTGCCTTTTTACACTTAGCCAATATTTTAGGGGCCCAACATCACCCCACACTATGCCTATTCTCTATCTATGGGAACACTTCTTAAATGGATAAGGAATCATAGTAGGCTTATGCCTTGGGAGAAAGATTAAGGTGATGAAGAATTTGGGAAAGAAGAAAGAATGGGATAGTGATGGCATCACTGCAATAAGCCAGGAAAATATTTTTGTAAGTCAGCCTTGAACTTGTTCTAGGCATCAACTTCATTCTGTGCTCTTTGGAAAAGATCACCCACTAAGGCACTCACCTGATCAAAACCTATCCCATCCCCTTGTGCACTCATGGTGTCAACAATATTTTCTAACTCTTTGCCTATATCCTCCAGCGCATCCATCCTTCGTGTAATCTGTGGGTATAGTTCCTTCAACCAGTTTTTGATTGAACCTCTTAAGGTTTCAATGGCCTCATATTTCTTTTCGACCTCGGCTAGGATATTTTCCCTCTCCACTATGTTCCCCTTATTCTTCTCCTGGAACTCTTTAAGTTCCACTTCATCATTGGCGACCATCATGCTCGCCACTTTGTCTCTGTCCATGTAATTGTCATATGTGGCCTCAACATTCTAGAAGGCAATCTTTACATCAGCAAGGACCTTGCTATATTCTTCTTTGAGCACCATGAACTTCAACTTATGCTCCTTCTCTAAGCTCATAGCCACTTCTTCTGTAAATTCTTCATCTTGCAATTTTTGGGGGTAAAAACGTCTACATCTTGGTTCTGTAGAATCTTGGTCCGTATTTCTTCCTGTAACTCTTTAAAAAAAGCCATCAATTTCTTTCTCTCTACAAACATCTCATTGGCATACTTCTATTTCTTGGTTATAGAGGATTGTTGCTCAGATTTTAACCGCACTATTTCCTCTTTCAAGGAGTAAAAATTATCTCTTAGGAAATTTTTTTCTTCATGGAGTTGGCGGTTAATGGCTTCGAGCTCATCAAGCTTCTCTTACTTACTTAGCTTTCTCATGATTTCCTTGTTCCTGAAAACACAACTTTCCTTCCACACAAATAAACTACACAATAGAAGTAATTCAACAAATGTTTACAAATATAAAACCAAATCTAAAAAATATAATTGAAATGAAAACTAAAATTAAGAGTTTTCACACACACTCAGAAGTTATTCCTGCTTTCTTACTTCTCTGATACTAAACATGATCCAAAAATGGGTGCTTGAAACTAACAATTTTAATTGTTTTAAAGGATATTCAATTTTAATCAACTTAAAAATGATTTTAGACTTCCAAAAATTGATTAAAATCTGATTTAGGATTGAATTCAAACTGAAATTAAGTTTGTAATTTACTCAAAATTTCACTCTTTGATCGAAGCCCCAAAAATCGTTGTTTTAGATTTAATTGATTTCCCAATTTAATCAATTACTGATTATGGTTGCATCCATATTCATATTCTAAATTTAAGAAAATATCAAAAAACTGAAAAAAAAAATTAGAACACAACACCCAAATTGTTTACGGGGTTTAGAATTCTTACGTCCCCTGGTTCATGGTGAACCGATCCATTAATAATGTTAAAAAATGAAAATACAATAACCTTTACATTAATCAATAATGAATAGAAAACCTGTAAAACTATGTTTCATACCTTTGAAGGATGTTAATGGAGCTCATCCTTTGTCCTTCACCTTCTTGATCCACTTGCAGCAGTGTCTCCCTTTGGTTCTACACCTATGTGTGACTTTAATAGAAAATAACTCTATGAAAAAAGGTAGAAATTGGATAAATGATCACACCATTGTGATTTTCTCAAAATTTTAAGAAACTTTCATATGTAACTTAAGACCTGGATGTGAGCAGAAGTGCCTCAAAATTGTAATTTTCTGCAAGTACCCCTATTTTGTCTATACACAGACCTAACATTGTCCTTGTATAACTTGCAGCGAGCCATTTTATATACAAGTGAGCCACTTGGGTGAGTTTGTTACCAGATTGGACTTAGAACTATGAGGTCAGGGGATCAAATCCTGCCTCTTACCATTTTACTGTGACTTTTTCTTTAATGCCACATTCAAATGCTAAAACGATGGAGGATGTTTTAAAAGGTAAGGCGGTTGGGAGTTTTATTGGATTTTGAGCCATTTTGGATGCCTAAGAATGTGGTTGTTTGTCCAAGTTTGGCACATGCATAAATTTGGCCATGGCATGTGGGATGTACTCCTAAGTTTGGTGCATTGCATTAATATAAGTTGGAAATAAATCACGTTGGTTTGATAATTGTGTGGTAATTGGTAATTGGTAAGAATATAATGCATGGCTAATAATATCATCCAAAGCACTTAGTATAAAATGTAAAGAGATAAGTCTTAAATGGCCAATGTGGAGGTATAACCATATAGTGACATGGATTTACATGGTGAATACTTACACAAGTAAAATAAAATTCGACCATACCATAATATGATATTCCACTAATGAAATATGGCAATAAAGACCACTTGTCGATCCTCGATAGGAAAATTGGGTGGATTCAAACTTGTGGTGGCTTCTAATACTCAAATTTTGTCCTCTTTTTCCATTTTCCACTTGTCAACTTCTGACTGATCCATTTGGCCAATTGTGCACATATACACGTCACCTTGGACTTGTTGACCTTCCAGTTAACCGAACTTTCACTGGACCTATCTTGAGCTCAAAGTGTCTGTTTTTCTTATTCTTATAGTCATTAGAAAGGTCTCTAAAGGATCTATTAAAATAACATGGTTTAGGGATGTTTAGGGAACATTTAACACTAAAATTTATCCCATGATCAATATGTCAAATATCGTGATAGCTCACATATCTCTAATTAGCCATCCATATCAAATTAATCATAAACTAACCATTCTAATCTACTATTATTAATTAAACATCTAATTAAAGTAATATAATGGAAAAATACATGAATCAAAATACACGCACACATGTACACACACACACACACACACACACACTCTCTCTCTCTCTCTCAAACACACACACACACACACACAACATACTCACATGTAAACATGCACACATATACCTACCGACGCATACACAAACACCCACACAATAGTGTACATGAATACACACACACATGTACACACACACATGCACATACAAACATGTACACACACATACAAAAATGCACACACACACACACACACACACACACACACACACAAAAAAACACACACACACACCCAAACACACACACACACACACACACACACACACACACACACACACACACACACACACACACACACACACACACGAAAACATTAACACACGCATGTATGCATGCACACACACACAAACACACACACACAAAACAAACACACACACACAACACACACATGCACATGAAAAAACCCACACATGCATGCACATGCACAAACATGCACACATTTAAATTCATAAGCAGGTGCAAGCATGCAAGTACACTTGTGCCAGCACCTACATACACACATGCATACACACATGTACGCATCACCCATATGTACACAAAACACAAATTAATTTCTATAGCTATATAATACCTAATATGACTATATAACTTAGTTATATAGTAAATCCTACAACCTCTTCTCTCTCTAAACCTAATTTTTTTAGGCCCTCTTCATATGATTTGGCACATATAATGTAAGGGAATCCACCATATTGCCCATAATTGATAGTTGTAAAATAATCCATAGATCCTCTAATGTCACCATATTTTCATCATTCAACATGTAGAAGGTATAAACATCTACATTCAACCTCTCGACAAGTGCAATCATAAAATGTATATTTTGGGGAACATCTCCCAATTAGGAAACATGCCTTAATCCAACCATGTAAAGAATATCCTGGGAAAAATCATTTATACCCAACTAGATAAGGGTATCCATATGTCTCCCACGATGAAACTCTTACCCATATGTATCCATATGTCTCTTATATGTAGTATCACCAATCGAGTTTTAAATATATTTGGATGGGCCCAATCTGATTTTTCCCTTCCCAAGGACCAAATCATTACTATATTCTCATACACCCACACATGAAATATAATTATGGCTCACAGTCATCATGTGTGATTTTCCAAGGAAATCCTCTATATATCCATGTATAGGATGGCCAACACACATCATTCCTAATAAACTATGGCACTCTACTCCTCAATATCATGAAAAATATCATAAAAGTGGTAATAAATTGATACATCACCCTCAACCATTATGAAAAAGGAAGCCAACAACACAAAAATGAATTTTTATAGTTATGTAATTGATGAGTCTTCTTAGCTCAGTTGTCCCTCACCTCAATCATCATAATATTGAAGCACTCGCTCCACCTAAAACATCATTCTATGGTCTTTGAATACTCATGCTCATTCAATAATTCAATCATTCATCCTTGAAGCTTTATGCATATTCAATGAAACCATCCTTTGTTACCATGCAGGTATTAAGACTGTTTTACAGTCATGTAAGCAATGACAAACTACTTTTGCCCTCAATTATCCATGATCTTACTCTGTTTTCCCTCCCTTCTACACAACTGCCTTGCTTCAACTATTTCTCCTTTAACAAGATCTGTACCTCTGTGTCTTTCAACCTCAATAAGTGGCCTAACTCATTCCCCCTATATAATATTTTGAACTCATTTCTAGATACTCCAGTCTTAACTAAGGATACCAACTGACTTAGTTAAACCATGGCATTCAAGTGTCTATGGACCATCAGCCCCTACATGTTAATGCATTTTAAATCCTTCAACTTGTCTGCATGAAGTCAAGAACCTTGTCATACCTTACCTGAGCTATATCAATCACCCTACTCCTATGGTTTAGAATATATTCACTATGACCTTCATAGCTCTTAGCATCCAACATGGGAGTCTATGTTACTTACATCCATGCAATATGACCTTGAAAAGTTCTCATTTACTAGCTCTTGTAATTTATACCATCGTCTACAATGAACAACAAGGTTAAAAGTTGTCTAATACTGACACTAGTGTTTGAAATCTTGAGGGTAATAAGAACAGGTCATCTATGAGATATATACCTCATAATCCATGACAATAAGAGCCTTCAACTTATACACCTTGCATGTCCATACTGCTTTGTAATATCAAATCATGGTGTTCTTTATAATGACTATAGGATGCTACCACTGGATATGTTTAGGTTCAATATGATCATATCATTAAGTTTTTTACTAGGTATAAAAGGTACTTGTTTTCATATTGAGAAAATTCATTGAACTATAAAGGTATTTTACCAAGCCTATATTCCTCATCTCAAACATTTAGTCATCTTACAGCCCATTACTCTTGTATTCCCTAACACAAATGCCCTTGTAACCCTAAAAACATGCTAGGGTCACACAAGTGGGGTATATTGAAATAAGGACATAGGAATCATTTATACCTGATTGGAGACATCCTTTGTCATGTTACAGATATCCTCATAGAATATTTGAGCTCCTCCTATGTTTTGTTAGCAACACTTGTGTTCCTTCATCTTCCTAATACTCTGCCCAATGCTTCTCATAGCTTGTCTTAACCCCAAATTAAGGCCCAAAATGTAACTGGAAAGACCTTTCAAGGCACAAAATTCTATGAATTTATAGGTCTCCTTTAGGTTACGTCAAGATGATCTTTCAACTCATATGCATTGGTTCTTCACCTATTCTTTTCAACTCAGGCTTCTTTGAGACCTTTCTTAGTGACTTTAGGACAGTCATTTGACTTGTACAACCAGCTTTGCATGAATGAAAATGATGAATTTCCCTCATGCAATACTCTCTGAGATTCCTTCAACTCATCCTTTGGACTCTAACACCACCTCCATAGCCAATCATAGGGTCTTAATCATCAATTTCAAGCAATGAGAAATCTGACTTTTCTTCTGGTTGTACCTTGTTTTTTCCAGTTTTCTAGCTCAAAATTACTGTCATCTAGATCTTCAATTGTGCTTACCAAATCACCACAAAATTTGGAGGATCTCTTAATTCATGCCAAGACAAAGATAAATTGAGAAATTTCTATCTCATTTCATCTATGCCAGTTTAAAAACTATATGAAAGGCCCTAATTCGAGCCCAAGAAGGAACAATTAGTAATATAAATTAAATGTCATGCATTTCAAGACTTATAAAAATCATGAACATGATCCTAACACCTGTAGATTCTTTTCATATTAACAGTCAAGATAAATTTATCATATAAACACCATTGAGGGTTTTTACCTCACTATCATGTCACAGTTCTCTATGCACAGTCAATTAGATAACATGCAATTTCACTTCAAACAAAGGATTTTTTTTATTTCAAACTTCATACATACATTATTCATCCTTCTTTTACAGTCTGTTACAAGCTTCCATCTTCAAATTTCTTCCTTCATTGTGTATTTTTTTACCTATTCCAACTCCTTAAGAATCTCAACTTGCTCCTTATTTGACTAAGTCTACCCCTAGGAAAACTTAACCATACTTCTAAACATAGAAATTTGGATGATATTCATCTAAAACACATCACAACTCATTCACAATCATCCTTTTATGGTCTTCATGACCTTATTCAAACTCAACAACTCATACACACCTATTCAACCTCCTCACCTAGTCAAACTTGAAAAATTACCACTACTACAATGTTTTTCACCTTTATTATTACAATGCACATACAAATATGAATTTGAACAATGATATGATGGAGAGAGAAAAATTTGACAACTCCTAGTTTATACTTATGCCTTTCATAGGCTTATTTAAACTTTATTATACTCTACATGCTATGAGGATGATGTTCCTGCATCAGGTTATCCAACTTGAAAGTTTTCATGAGCTCCTGCTCATGAGTCTTCATATTTTTCTTATTCCTTGATCTTGTACCTGGGTCCCATGTCATCCTTGGCCATGTTAGGTTTTGTATCTTCCTGGTGTATTCTCTATATCTCATCTTCTTGCTCCTTTGTCTCTTCTTGTATTTGCCTCTTCTTGTCTGCTTCTCATTTACTAGGCTCCATATTGTTGCTTCATCTTAATATAGGTCTTCAAGGTCAGCTTGTTCTCTTGTTTTCAAGAGCTCTCTCATTTAATCATTGAGCTTCATCCACCTTATCAGATGTTATACCTATATACAAAGCACTAAAATCAACCTTAGAAACACAATTTTGAAGCCATGAAGCTTCTTCATGTTGATGCTCTCCTCCTTTTCTCTTTTTTTTTTTTCATTGACCAATCAAATTTGGTCTTTTCATCTCTATTTTTTTTTCTTGCATTGCTTCATTCCTAGGATTTTCAATGATCTTTCATTCCAATCTCCATTACAACTGTCTGCATTTGATTCTTCCTTTCACAATTCTTCCTTCTTGAAACTCATTTTCCTTCTTCTATTCACCCAATTCCTCCATCTCTGTTAGTTTAGGAAATCATTGAGTATTATGAAGATCATTCTCTAATGCACTCACCTTCAGCTTGTAATTGCTCCATGTTTTCATAAACAAATTATTTTCTCTTGTTCAAAATGCAACATCTCTTGAGCAAGGTTTGCATCATTCAATGTCATCAAAAAACTAAAAACTGATTTCAACCTTTCATGTTTTACCTCTTTATAAACATTTACTCATCAACTTGTAGGTTTCTCTTCATCATTCTTCCATGCTTCCACCACTTCTTCACCCATGGGATGACTTGAACCTAAACACAATGCTATCTTCTTAAATTCTTCCTGCAACAAGAAATCATCCATATCTTCTTGACATTCATCAAACTTAGGTCTTGCATTTAGACATTGATTGTACTTCTTCCAAGAAGTTAATTCATTTTCCTCCATTCTCTCATTTTGACCTCCATAAGAGCATTCACATGTTTCCACATTAGTCCATACTATCTTTCTCTACAAAATCATTCATGCATTCATCACTGTTGTCACTAATCATGCTCAATGTATCATCAACTGATGAATCAAATTTAGTTTGTTTACCTTTATTTCTCATTTCATTTACCTCATTTGAAATGACATCCACCTTCTTCTTCTAGTAGCTTCTTGGAACAATAATTAGTTAATTAGTCTTCTTATCTTCATATGCAGCTCTTTTGACTTCACATGTTTTCTTAGGTGTTGTCTTCTTGAGCCACTTAGGCATTATGTATCCATATTCTCTTGTAAGGTCCTCTATGATCATCCTTTGTTCTTTCTTCCTATTTACTTCATGCATATCTTCATGTCTGAATGCTTTCAAATGCATTCTTTGTTTCCCTTTTATCATAGAATATTTTGCTTGATCTCTCATCCATCATAGGATTCCTTGGCAAGGATTCCCTTTAAAACTACAAAATCAGACTTAAACATAACATTAGCATCAAAAAATTTCCTTTAGATGGGCTTTTCATCATTCTTCTTCTCTTCTCTTTGTGGTTCTTCCTCATTCACTTCACTCATTATCTTCTTCCATGAAGTCTTCATACTCATGCTATACCTCATCTCTACAAGAATCTTCACATGCTTCACTCATGAAGCTTAGCTCTTCCTGTGCATCCATCATCTCATCATGTGTGCTTTCAATCTCTTCATATCCTCTACCAACTAAGCACTTCTCCTACTACTGTAATATCTCTTTCTCAAGGAGTTCAATCTACCTCCTTATTTCAGCTATCTCTCTTGCTTTCTTCTTTTCTTTTCTCTTCTTCTCTCCTACCACTCTCCTCACCTCTCTCCCTGGTTGCACCAAAACAATTAGCATGTCTCCATGGTATAGCTTCCATGGTTTTCTCTCTCTCCCATCCAAGTCTCTATCACCTTGGATTGTAGTATTCTTTGTCTCTCTTATCCTGAGCTTCCTTCTTGGATATCTCTGGATACTACTTCTTCCTCTTTCCTCAGAACCTTTCACTATGCAAGATCTAGTGGCATTTAATGTCAATTTCCTTTAGCTTTCTCTTCTTCTCTGCTAGCATGCAGTTTCTTTCTTAGGATTATTATTAGCAAAACTTCTCTTCCTCTTTCTTCTTGACTCCTTACAGTCTCTCTTCCTGTACCTGAATCTAAAATCACACTGCTCATTCTAATCAATTATTACAACCAAACCAAAATAAACACTCACAGAAACATTTATATTATTATTAACTAATAAAATTAGAGACCCACTCTGATACCAAAATGGTGCAGCCTTAGCTCAGTTACCAACACATGCATGCTAATGGTGTTCCTTTGAATGTCTATCATACTCCAAGTTCACTAACTCCATACATTCATACTATTTCATCCTGAATAGTCATGCTAATTCAAGTAATTCACTCATTCCTTCTTGAACCTTCATGCATGGTTCAATGACCCATATCTTTGTTTCCATCAACATTTAATTCAGATTTCCAACCATATGAACAATGACAAGTACTTTAAGTATTATTCTTGTCTTCCATCATTGTCCTTACTACCCTTTCCTCTTGTAGTAAAATTTTACTACCACACACACTTGACTCTTTAATCCCTCTAACTCTTTCTTCCTTGTTATTGTACTCACAACCTCATGTTTGAATATTGTACTAACTACTCTAGCTCAGCTAATTCCATCTATGGCCATCAGTCCTTCTAAATCCAAGTTCAAGCCTTCATTTATTATGCATGGTTTTCCCTATATCTTCAATATATTGGCTTTAATAATTATATGACTATTCTTAGGCATCCAACAAGGCCCTAGATCACTGCTCCATGTAATATGACCTTGAAAAGTTCACATTCCCTATCCTTCCACTGATCTACTTATTTGAAGAATACCCTCCTTTGTGCATAATATAATATAGATGGTTTACAAGCTTCCACTAGAACATGTCACCTCTGAGCTATATACTCCGCATGTATACAATACATGATCATCAATTCACATGTCAATACTACCTTGTACTATACTAGGTCCAAAATTGACTCCTCCTTACTCTTATCATGTTAATAATTGGAGATAGGTAGTTAATTCTTGAGATTTCATTCAATTTAGTATAAATCAGAATCAATACCATCAATTCATTCTCCTAACATGCACTACACTATCATTCAATTCAATATAAGGCTTGTTCGAGCAACATACCATTTAGACTCTTTACTCTTATGTATTGGACATCAACATGGTCACCCTGAACCTAGATCTCATTAGTGGATTTATACCTATTTGAATAAGTTTGTAGGTATCCTATTAGAGGATTATAATTCATTTATCATGTTATATCCATCATCTTGAATGATTAGTCCCACTAATGAGAGCTCAAGCACTTATTTCCTTCTTTTGCATAATACTCTACCTCAAGGCTTTTATAGCCTTTTGTAACTCCAACCAGTAATCAAATTAACTATCCAATACCTTCAAGGCACAAGATTCATGATTTAATTCCCCCTTAATGCCACTCATGATGCTATTCAACTCTTATGCATTGGTTTTTCACCTCTTATACCCAAATACACCTTCTTTGATGTCTTTCTTAATAGTTTGGTACATTATTACAACCTGTATGGTCAGTCTTGATTCCATGACAGTCATAATTTCTTCATAGAATCCTATAAATACTTATTCAAACTTCTTCTCAAGACTTTAATATCTCACTCCATATCATTTTTCTTTTGAACCATTCAAATTCATTCAAAATTGCACCAAACTACCCTTACCTTTGTTGACTGTGTTTTTGTCTTTCTTGCTCAAAATTACTGTTAGATAGATCTCTGATTGTGCTTAAAAAATCACTAGGAAATTTATAGGGTCTCTCATTCATGAAAAGAAAAAGATAATTTGAGAAATTTAACTCAATTTATCTATGCAGTTAAAAGATATGGAAAGCCCTAATTTGAGCCCATGGCCAAATAAATTATTATAAAAACTGTTATCCAATTTTGCACACCTGGCAAGATTGGAAAACGGGGTCCTATCACGTTCAAAATAAAATAATAGTCCCAGGAACCCACCTTCGGTTATTATCGAAATGTAATAATTAAAAATAATTCCTAAATGCATATGAAGAGATCACCTAGCATCGAAAGGCCACCCAGTTTGATCTCGACTCAGTGAAGAGTTCGGGGTCGAGTTGATAGAGGATCCGGTGTCAAATTGATAGTCATATTGGAAATCATCTCAGTAGAGACTCTCAGTTGTAAGAGCTCGACGATGGTCTTGTTAATGCAAAATATAGCTCGTTGAAAATTGATGAATGAAAGGAACTGTACAAGGATCTCGGTGGAGATCGATGCAAAAAGATCAGAAGGCCAAGTCAGGGAGAGTCAAAGTCAACATGATATCAGGTTTAATCCACTAAGGCAGTGCTCGACCAACCACTTGGGAAAATTATCTTGTTTGACCAAGATGATATGAGATTATGCAGATATGACGATGAGGTCATCTGGTAGTGTTTGAACGAAAAAATGCTTGCAACCAAGCAACCAAATACATCTCAATTAAAATTTGGAGGACTCACGCTATTACCAAATAAACTTATCTACATGTATGACAAGTGTGAAAGTTTGATGGATGCTCGTAAAGTCTTAACTGATGATGATCCGATTCTTCTCATGGAATGCATTACTAAGAAAGCCCTTGCGGAAGCCAAGCAAATCCACTCTCACATCAATAATAGGGGACACACATTGGGAAGACTCACGCTATTACCTAAATAAACTTATCTACATGTATGAAAAGTGTTCCATATTGATGCTTCATCTTCATATAGGTCTTCAAGGTCATATTGTTCTCTTGTTTTCAAGATATCTCTCATGTAATCATGAGCTTCATCCACCTTATCAGCTATTATACCTAGATACATAACACTAAAACTAACGTTAGACACAAAATTTTGAAGCCATGAAGTTTCTTTCTTGACTGCATGTTGTAGTTCTTCTCCTTTTTTTTTTTTCATTGACCAATTACAATTTGGTCTTCTCAATTCTATTTTTTCCTTGCATTGCTTCATTCCTAGGATTTTCAATGAGCTTATCTTTTAAATATTCCACTATGACTGTTGCATTTGATTCTCCTTTCATAATTCTTCCTCCTTGAGACTTTGATGATGGCAAGCTGAGAAATATGTTCTACAATGCAAAGATTCATGCAAACATGGTCAAGTGGGAATTATGAAATGGCAAGCCAAGGGAGAGGTTCCACAAATTAAACATGTAATTTTAAGCTTGAGTCAATGGATGAGTTATTCATTAGGGAGGCTACAGGTGAAATGACGAGTTAATCACTGAGTTATTAGCATGGAAGTTAGAGCTATTCTTAGAAGCAAGCAAGTGACTTGGTCATGATAGAGATCTTAATGCACAGTTGCATAATCAAGTCATCAGGATCATGGTTGTAGAGGTGTTTGAGTATAAGGTAATCCTGTGAAGATGAATCCATAGTGGGGTGATTTCATGTGGAGTTCTATGTAAAAGGGACGAGTTGGGGTTCGAGTCGGTATCAATGGATGCATAGTGATCAGGGGACATAGAGAAGTTCAGAAAAGTTGTTAGATGGTGCGTTATGTGTAGATCTCATGAAGGGACTCACTCTTGGTAATGCATGGTGGACTAGACAACTCGATATGAGAAGATGGGAGCTCAAATATTGGTTACAATGAGATCATACTGAGCTTAGGTGATGATTTGGAAAATGTGACATAGATTTTGATGGATTGGTTCGAAGCTCAGCATTGAAGATGAAAAAGAGATAGCTCGATGTAGATTGACATCATTGGGGAGCTCAGTTGTGACATAATGAGGATCTCATTTCTGTAAGATAATGCGATGTGGAACCTTGGTGAGTGATTCATCAGCTGACATGGAGGAAGTGGCTGAGATCAACCATGAGAGACATAGCTTGGTGCATTTACAGAGGATCTCATACAATTTAAACAAGTGATGGATTCAGAGCCATCTAAACATGGGAAGCTCACTCATTCATGATGGATTAGGTAGAGGTAAAACTAATGTGAGGAGCTCAATGGTGGCATTGAGGAGAAAAATTGATTCAAAACTTAGCATGTGAACTTGGATATGGTAAGAGCTTGTATGTTTTGAGCTCGGGATAATAGGTCGACATGACGACATAAACAAGCTCATTCTTGAGTAAATGGGAATGGAACCCATGAAGAATAGACAAGGCTTGGTGGAGAGATATTCGATGGAGGAAGTACTTTGGGCTTGTAAAGCCAAGTCGTGAGCTACACATGTGCAAGAGGAGCTTGATTTTTCTCATGGAGATCGGTCGCAGTGGTGGCAAACTAGCTCAGTGAATAGGGAAGAGGAGTTGCGGTGAACTGTTAAAGATGGAGATCGACTTTAAATACATGTAAGGGATAGATCTCAAAGAGCAAACCAATCTGTTATGATGTCAGACCAGCGCAATGCAGCAGTGGAAGGAGATCATCTCTCCTAGAAGGTGATCCAATGAACCAAGGAAGAAGTAAGTATGGTCGGCATTAGGATAAAATCTGATGCTATGGATTCTCAGTCATGCTTGTGGGGGTTGTGACAAACTTGTGCTCAAAGCTTAGATAGACAAGCAGTGAAAGGAAAGTACTTCGAGCTATAGGGAGCTCGTCGCATGATAACAATTGGAGATGAGCCCACCATAGTTGAATACAAGGGACATTGCTACCAAGGTCAAGTTGTGACAAGCTCATGTTGATCTCGATTGGTAGAGAACTCCGTGACTTATGGTGAAGGCCAAGTTGGCTCGAGTTAGTAGGAGATGTCAGACTTGGAAGATGGACATGAAGAAGAGCTTAGTCAAGATTGCTAAGACTAAATCACAGCATAATGAAAGATCTAAATCAAGAAGCTCAGTCTAGTAATGAAAATGATCCCAAAATAGTATGACCAAGGATATTAGGGTGATGCATAGTAGCTTGGTGGGATCATGAGAATATTTCAAATGATTGAGCTATGTTGACAAATGGTGAGTTATTGGCCAAGTTGTTATTATGGTTGTCGAGTTAATGAGGAATGATGAGCTGGTAAGGAAGATGAAATCCTTGGATAGAGTCATATGGTGTCTCGATGCATCACTAAGGATGATACAAGATGAAGCTGATTTTTTTGATGGTGAGGTTATGGTAGAGCTCGATAGATTCAATTAGGAAGCTTGACTCTCTGAGTTGAGCCATGCAATTAGAGAGAGATTGTTGGTGATAAGCTGGCCAAGCATGTGTTGAGGCCAAGTCAATGCAAAGGGGCTCAGCTCAGTCACGACAGTAGTTCAACTCGGTGGTGAGCTCGTTGAAGAATTGTGGTCACAGCAGTGGGAGCTCAACTCGGTTGTGATGAAGGATGGAGGAGCTTGTGACCAACTTAGTGAGTTAGCTTAGGGAGCCAACCACCTAATTGGTTGTTTTTGACCCATTCACATGGACCCCATCCCTCTTCGATACATACCGGTTAACGGGGGTCCCACCATTAATTTTAATTAATTTAATATTTTTGTTTAAATATTTTAATAATAATATATATTATTATTATTTAAAATATTGTATTTAAATATTCCTTTAATTAATTGAGAGGATTAAGTCAAACTGGGTATTAATGACACATGATGGAACCTTCTGAAGTGGTTTAACCAACTATAATAAATACATCATGTGCCTTTAATTTAGGAAGAGAATTATGACTCCTTCTCTCCTCTCTCTCAAACTTCTTCTATAAATGTAAGTCGGAAGTTCATTCCAAGGGGTTTCAATAGGTCTGATAGGTTGGATAGTTAAATATATGAGATAATTACAATTTTTTTCAAGAGTCCTGTTTCTTCTACCAGTTGTCCTTGTATGTTGAGGGAACTTTCAATCCTCCTTTTCAAGACTGTAGTGGAAACCATTGCCTCTTTGGAATGTATGATGCATTGTGCATGTAATGAAAGCAATAAAAGTGTGTGTTTTGTGTAATCTCGTTCCTTTCATCCTTCTATACTTCTTTGTGGTCTTTTCTCATGCTTGCAAGTATAATGTGCAAGTCCACATTTCTATTGAAGGTTCTTGGAGTTCTTTTCTTATCAAGTGGTGGAGTATTACATCCAGTTGTGTTATGGTGCCTATTCACCCTTCTCAAGTTCATCCTTCTTCACTAGAATACTGATAGATTATTGTGTCTGATTGAACTTAACAAAGGGAACACATGCTTCCTATTATATGGTATTTCATTACCCTCTCTAAGTTGCAGTAGGTAAAGTTGACTTATGGTGCACACACCCTCTTTAAATTAAACCTTCCTGAGTTGGAAACACCCTTTATTTGGTGCATCACCATCCCTGTATAGTTTCATTTCTTATGAATCTCTTTCTCTAAAATTGCCCATGAAATGTTAGTATAGATCTAGATAACCATTTTATATCACTAGCAGTAGTAAAAAAACTTAGTTTAGGAAGAGGAATCTGGTCTTCTTTGGAGGTTTACCTCAAGCCCAAGTCCCATAGCTTGAGAGGTGATCCCATGTGTCCCAATCACACCGTTAAAAGATATGGAAAGCCCTAATTTGAGCCCATGGCCAAATAAATTATTATAAAAACCAAATTACACAATTTCAAGACTCATTAAAATTATGGTTTTGATACTCATCACCTTCAGTATATTTTTAAATTAGCATTTAGAAGAAATTTAACATGTAAATGCCATTGAGGGCTTTTACCTCATTGTCCTAGTAGAGTTCTCCATGCACAGTCCACTGATAACATGTAATTTCACTAAAACAAAAGTAAATTCTTTATTTCAAACGTCATACATACATCATTCATCATTTTATGACTTGTTAGAAGATTTTCCATTTGAATTATCTCCTTCATTGTATTTTTTTACCTATTCCAACTCCTTAAAAAGCTTAACTTTCTCCTAAATTGATTAAGTCTACCCTAGGAAAGCTCAGCCATGCTTCAAAACATAGAAATTATGGATGATGCACATCTAAAACACATCACAACTCGTTACATATCTCTTTTTATGGTCTTCATAAAATTTTCTAGCTCATGAAAACTCATGCACACCTATTCAAGCTCTCACTTAGTCAAACTTGACAATTTACCCCTTGTTACAGTGTTTTTCACCTTCAATATTACAATGCACATTCAAACTTGAATTTTACAAATGAGCTAATGGAGGGAAAACTTTAACAAATCCTAGTTTATGCTTAATGCCTTTCATAGGATTATTAAAAATTTATTATCCTTCAAACTAACATGATGGTACTCTTGCATCAGTAACACCTAATATGACTATGTCACTTAGTTATACAATAAATCCTACAACCTCTTCTCTCCCTCACCCTAAAAAAATTTATAGGCTCTCCTCATATGATTTGGCACATATAGGAATCCACCATATTACCCAAAATTGATATTAGTAAAATAATCCATACATCCTTTAATGTCACATCATTTCATCATTCAACATGTAGAAGGTATAAGTGTCTACATTCCACTTCTTGAAAAGTGCAATCATAAAAATGTATATTGTGGGGAACATCTCCTAATTAGGAAACATGCCTCATTTAAACCATGTCAAGAATATCCTAGGAAACATAATTTATATCCAACTAAATAATGGTATCCATATGTCTCCCATGATGAAAATCCTACCCATATAACTCTTTCTAAAACATCATAATCAAACACGTCAAAAAATTATTCACAAATAATCATCGTAATGACCATGTAATGTTATTATATTGTTAATTTGATAATTTGTAAGAAAAAGGACAAAACTATCTAAAATGGATAATACTATAAGACATATGTATCACACTCTAGATGGTTCCATTAGAAATAAAACAATAGCTTAAAATGTCTAAAGATTCCTTCATTGAGGGGAAAAGAACACCAGACATTTATTTGGCATTTTTCCTACTAAAAAAAGTAAATAAAATCATAAACTTTGAAAAAATCAATATTTTAACAAAATGTTAAGCCGGATAAAAAGTTCTGAGTTATTCAATAACTCACCCAATGCCTTTATCTATATGGCATTTATCACTATGCCAAAGATAAGTCTCAGGGCTTCTAAAAAAAGACATTGTGTATGTGTCAGAGCTAAACTCTCTATCGTGTAATTTATAAATGAATTTATAATTGGACTTTTACCCTAAATATTTATAGTTGAAATTTCAAAGTTACTATATTGGTTACTATGATAACTTCTATTTTTGATGCTGCAAATGTGGGAATGAGAATTGTCATGTGAAGGTGTATTCCTTGACCTTGAAAATCATGTTTACAATGAGTAAGTATTACTGTTTTGAATTCTTGCATACTGTAACTCTGTTTACTTGGGACTGATGTCATTATGTCTTGTGATTCACAAAGTTGTGAACCTGCAGAATTGCTTTTGTACTTGATGCAATTATATACATATATATGTTGACAACACACCTTGGATCAATTCCATTGATCCAAGGTATGCTTCAGCCTTCTTTATTGCCATCTTGTTAATTGACTTTCCAAAAGAAATGTATTGTGGAACCGAGCTGGGTTTTGTTGTAAATTTTAAAGAACCTAGTTTCAGGTATACTTACTAGGCATCATACTGCCAACGGTAAGATTGGATCCCCTGGATATATATAACTTATAACACTAGAAAGCGTAAGACGGTAGAAGGATGGTTACAAGGATATTAAGGCAAATATTTTAGCCTTGGACAGAATGCCCCGTACTATGATGGCTTTAACTTGAGGGGGTGAGACTTACTCAATACTAACTACTTAATTACTTAGGCTTGTGCTTTAACATATATCGTAATGTCCTATCCTACTTGGTTTTTAATCTATAAGGTTGTAATTTAACCTAACATGAAATTTAAAGATCTAGAGCTAAGTTGGAAACCTAACTATGAATATGGTGACCTAAACTATTACTAATCCTAAAGGGGGACCTATGGGATTATGTGGGAGGTGGTAAGATGATGACGATGGTTTCTAGACTATTAATGAGGAGTAAATAATAGTCCTTCCATTTTAAATCACCAAGTTCGCTAGAGGCTGGAAACGTAAGTGGTATGCCCAACTAGCATGGTGGCTAAATTAAAAAAAATACATGCAAATAAATTAAAAGGGAAATTCACCAAGTTTGAATTGGAGGTGGCATGAGAAAAGAGGGGGAAAATGCATTCAATGCATTTAATGGCATCAGTTTCGACGTAGAGACCACCTAGGAAAAAGGAGAAGTGGATTTTGATGAGGTTATTGTTGTTCATTTGGTTTTTCTGGTTTTTGCTCTGCGTTTGGTTGCTCTTTTGAGCCTGCAAATTTGTCTTCGACCCATTGTGATCTTGATCACCTTCAGGTTTTTCTGAGTGAGTGGAAATGAGGAGACAGTTTGGAGATCTGGATGTTGAAGTTGTTGCAGAGGAGAAATTCTTGAGAAGCTCAGCTGTGACCTTCTACAAGATAACAAGAAATTATAAAAGCATGTTAGGCTCTTTTGTTAAACAATTATGCTCTTTATTAAACATCTTCATTAAAAGAACTCTGATCTTATAAATGTGTGGTGTTGTGAAAATATGTTGGTGTGCTTTGGCTGTGATCTTTTTCTTGAGTTGTTTGGAAAAGATGCAGTTTGGGTATCTTTTGGATGCATGCATGAGAAAATAGGTGTTCTTTGTTGAATCCATAAGTGTAGATGGATTTCATCTCTACTGTTAAGATTTCAAATGCAATGGGTTTTCAGTTTTGTTATCTCTTGTAGGTTTGAACTTGCTGAAGGTGACAGTGATGTGTATACTATTTTCTAAGTTTTATATGCTCAAAAGTTATGGATTTTGTGGGAATGCTATGAAAGGAATTATTGTGAATTGTTCTTCCTTGCCCGTAATACAGTTTAATTGTGATGTGGGTTCTCTTAGGGACAATAGGTTCATTGTATCATCTTCACATTTGCTTGTTCTGAAATGATATGATGTTTCTCCTATTTTGTTCTTGGTACCCATGAATGATTGTTTGGAAATAACTTCTTGTTGAACTTGGAATAGAGTAATTTGTTTATCTGATGGATTGGTGTAGAGCGTACAGTTTTTACTTCTCCTTTGAACTCAACGATGAATATATATTCTATGGATTTAAAATTCTTCACTTTTTTCATTGTAATTGAACCTGAGTAGATTCCTTACCCTTGTGATTGAAAAATGATTTCTCATCCCAATGGAATTGGGACCTTGTTTGCTTGGTTATAGACTCTTAATAATTTTATATTTAGATTGAATATGCTTGCTATTAGTGTATACAACTATTAACATTGGTTGTAATTGGAATTTAAGTTGTTGTTTGATACTTTTGGTTTAGTTGTAAAATGAATTCTTTGAATACTTTCTTTAACGGTAGCTAGTAAGCTATTAAGACTGTCCCAGTCTAGCATGGAAAGAATTACACTATTGATAACTGGTCTGCATGTCATAGTTTGATATTCAGCTATGTATTGGAAAGAAGTAATGTGAATCTCCTTCCTTTTCATTTGATTATTGACTTCTAAATTTCTCTCTCCTTGACTGTTATCTCTAGTTGTTATCTCTTCTTGCATAAGATCGACCAGTTCGGTTGTGTTAAATGAAAGAGATTATAGAATAGATAACTGGAAGTAATACTTCTTTTCTTTTCTTATCCTTTCTAAATTTATGTTAAGGAGATATTGAAGCAATGTGTGACTACCTTCGGGAGTATGTAAATGCATTTTACGTTCTATTTTCTTCTCTGAATTGGATGAATACCATGTTGTTTGTTGAATTCTGAAAAGTGATATGGGTTGCTTTCATGGTGTCTGATTACTTTCCCCTTCTGCATTTGAACTCGATTGAAGTCAAGTGAGTAGTAAAAAGGGAAAAAGTTTTGTTTAAAATTGTAGTCATTTCACTATAGGAATCCCATTTATAAAGTTGGAACAAGATTGATCTTGAATGTGTTCGAACAGTAATTTATTACTTCTTTCAAATGCTTCTATTCAGAGAATAGTTAGAGCTAATGTTCTTTGAATTATTTGTCTAAATTTGAAATGAACTATATTCATTATTGGAAAGAAATGGTTAAGTAAATGGGGATATATCATTGCTTGTTTGCTGTAATTATTTTAAGGAGTTTGTTAGTTAATAGTAATATCTTATTTTGATGCTACTTATTGTGACATGGTTGTTTAAATTGTTCATCCTTACCGGTACTTAACTCTTATGTGATGTCCATCTCAATTACAGGACGTTTCATAAAAGAAGAGTTCTTTTATTGAGATAGTTAGTCAAGAGCACTTCATTTTAATGGTAAGTGCTTAACATGCTCAGTTCGATGAACTGACCCATGCTAGTAAATTTTGTAGATGGATTCCGTGAGTGTTAAAGAAGACATGTTGTTTTATGATGCTTCTCCTGATTAACTAAAGGCTGGATCTTGTATGAGACTTTATTATTCTTCTCAAATGTAATGGAAAAAGGAAAAGTTGTATTCTTTTTTTTGAGTTATCAATGTTGTTTGGCATGAGTAAGGTCCGACTGTTTGGACTTGTAAAATGTGTAAATTTTACCTTGAGGAATGAGAAAGGGGAATGGTGTGTTATTTTAATTGTTGTACCATTATTGAATTGTTGAAATAAAATTGTGAACTTATTCCTATTCGTTGAATTTGTACTTATACAAATGATGGCTGTTAGATTTAAAAGGATATAACGAGAAGAAGGGAATTGACACTCTATCTTCTCTTAAACACAACTTTTAAGTTGGGATGTACAAATGGTTAATACTTAGGTCAATATGGACTATTAATTGACATTAGTAAAAGAGTAAAATACATATGAACTCTTGTATAAATAATAATTGGAATTGGACTATAACTAATGAATATTAAGTAAAGGACAATTAGTTTCAAGAATAAGATTTCGTTAATACTCTTTGGGGTGTCATTCCTAAAGGATATTTGGAAGGAGGAAATAATATCTCCTCTTAACAAACCTAAAACTGAAGCAAGGTAATTATAAATAAATGAATACATTTATATAGGAAATAGACGTCATTCAAATGAGGTCTAATGTAAAGGAAACCTTAATTTAGAATCAGTTGCGAATGAACTTGATTAAGCTTAGTAAGTTAATCTTACTATTAAGCTGATTGGACTGTAAGTCTGAAGCTTTAATAAATGAACCAAGAAAATATATGCAATCCTTCGGTAAGGAGGAGTGATTGTATATTAAGCTTCAAGACAATTCAAGTCATTCATAACTATGCAATTGTAATGAACAAAGAGGTTAGAGGATCAACAAGGTTGCTGAAACTTATTCTTAAAATAATAAAGATAAGAATCTGATCAAAATCTTAGCTGGATATGTATCCCTAGATGGGAGGATTCCCCAGGATGTTGGTACACGCCAGCTGTAATAAGGTGTCATCATGAAGGTCGGGCCTTCATGATGACACAATGTTGTAGCTGACATGTTGCAACACCCTTTCGAATCAGATCATCTAGGTTTACATAAGCTTGGACTTGGCCTCAGTTTTACTTTGGACCAAGTTAGGAATATGTCCTTGTATATGGAGTGACTCACGAAGACTAAAGGTAACTAGACACACGCAATCGACTAGGGTCGATGAGGTATGTCTGCGTACCTTTAGTCATCACGAGTGCTTCTCTATACCCTTTCATATTGCTAACTTGGGTTAAGGTTCAACCTTGGACAAGAGGACTGATAGAAGTCAGAAAAGACCATGCTAGATAACATATAAAGTGGGGTGAAGGACATATTCCATTGACGAGTATGCTATCTAGGAATATGATCATGCTAAGCATGTGAGAATCTTTGGCCAAAGTATCGCAATCTGTTGTTTACATTTTCCTAAATCACCTAGTTTAACAAGCAGGATTTCAAATGAATATTGGTGACAGATATTCAGATAGGCCTCTTAAATGGAACACTTCAATATCTGAAATGGTAAAGAAAACCAAGGTATACTTAGTATACATTATATTGAATTATCATGAAGGATTGGTACGAAGCCGAGTCATGAAATGAGAGATCGATGAATATCCGAGCCATGAAATGGGAGATCGGTAGTTCATCAAGTCATT
The DNA here is from genome assembly GCA_019776745.2 of Taxus chinensis. Taxonomy (NCBI): domain Eukaryota; kingdom Viridiplantae; phylum Streptophyta; class Pinopsida; order Cupressales; family Taxaceae; genus Taxus; species Taxus chinensis. Next base: position 377,925,049 of record CM034157.1, on the reverse strand, counting down.
ACAGCAGCATATGGTTATCTGTTATGTGATTGAATGGCATGGAATGTGTGTTCCATATTATGAATATGAGAACAAAGAACATTAATCTAAAAGTATTGTGTGTTCTAAATCAGGGTCATTTAGAACAGAGAACAATTATTAAAAACTTGAAACGTGTGTTCTAAATTACATAATTTAGAGCAGAGAATGTTATGCAAAAAAAAAAATTCCCTTGTTCTAGTGTCTTAAAATGGGAATGTTACATCTTGGTATCAGAGCTGAAGGTTGTAGCTCTTGGACCTATTGAGTCCACAATCTAATAAGATTTACATTTTCTTGTTGAACATAAAATGGTTAGAACAAGAAGAAATGCTGCAAACAACCCACTACCGGGTGGAGAAGTGGCTACTACCCAGAAACTAGATGAGATCCTTGCTACCCTGTTAGATACAAGAGATTGTCTGGCTATATTGGAACAACAAGCAATGGGAAATGAGGAGGAGGAAGAAGATGCTGATAATAATGATCAGCCACCTCCTGTGGACAACACCAATGGAGGAAATCCAGGTGTTGATAATAGTAACATGAACATTCCTAATCAGCCTGAAAATAAAAAGGTGAGATTAGCTTCTGAACTCACAAATGATATAAAATAATAAGTCCTCCTAAGTTTGATGGAACTACACTTGAAGATGGGGCTGAGAATTGGCTCAGTGAAATGGAGAAGTACTTTGCGATAAGAAACTTCTCCGAGGAAACAAAAGCAATATGGGGAGCATATCAGCTTTCCCATGAGGCATCATCATGGTGGGACAACCGTAAGGCTGAGTTGAACATTGTCAAAATAGACATAACTTGGGATCAATTCAAAAGTTACTTTAGGAAACGATGGCTGCCTCAACTTTTTATGATCAGAAAATGACTGAATTTCAGAACTTGTCTCAAGGAAAGTCGACTATGACAGAATACTGGGAAGGGTTTACTAAACTCCTTAAGTATGTGCCACAGTATCAAACTGACGAAAAGTTCAGGATACAAAAGTTTATAATGGGACTGAATCCCATCATAGGTGGTGAGGTGGATGTTCATGGTCTGACTACTATGGAAGGAGTTGTCGAAAAGGCCATAAGGCAAGAACAAAAATTGAGAGCGATCTCTACTCATAGGGAGGAGATTAGGAAGAAGATTCCCAACTCTTCTTCATCTCTTGCACCTAAAAAGGGACCCTGGAAGAGGTTTGGCATGAAAAGTAAAGTTGTCATGGATAACAATAAGAAAACAGGGATGAGCAAACCTGTTGCTAGTATGCGGAACAACTTTACCAAAAATAGTGGTAATGGAAAAAAGTCCTATGGAAGCCAGAATGATAACTTCAAGGCTGGAAATAAATTTGAGCCTAGGAAAGGGCCCATTGGAGGCTGTTTTAACTATGGAAAGGACCATTATGTGAGTCACTATCCTTTAAAGAAGGACGATCGCGATCAGCAGCATAGGATACATGTTGTAGTGGCTAACAAACAAGCTGAAAAGTAAGTCACACCCATAGAAGTTCTGGGTAAGTTATTCAGTATACCTGTGGTTATAATTTTTGATACTGGAGCTACTGAATGTTTTATATCTACTAAGTTAGCATTGAAATTAAAAAGAAAAGCTGAAAGAATGGATAAGACATGGATGGTACATTATGGAAATAATGTTGTCCATACAGTTAATATGTGTCTTTTTGGGGCAGTCCTTGACTTGCCTAGTTTCTCCATAGAAGTTGACCTTTATGTTACCCCTTTGGGGTCATATGATGTAATCATAGGTGTTAATTGGCTAGCGGAGCATAAGGTAAAGGTTGACTGTTATGAAAAATAGATTAGCTGTTTAGATGACCTGCAGAAAACAATAGTCATCCAGGGTGTAAAACATGAGATTGTTGTTAGGAAACTAACAACTATGCAACTTAAAAGGGCTAAAAACAAAGGCTGCACTTTGTATGCCATAAAAATGTCAGAAACTACTGAAGAAGGTAATGATTTTATGGAAAAATATCCACTGTTGAGAAATTTCAGTGATGTGTTTCTGGAAGAGTTACCGGGTCTTTTTCCCAAACGAGAGTTTGACTTTGCAATTGAGATCAAACCAGGAACCGAGCCTATATCCAAGGCACCTTATAGAATGACCACCATCAAATTGGTAGAACTTAAGGCTCAGTTGTAGGAACTTTTGACCAAAGGGTTGATAAGACCGAGTGTCTCACCTTGGGGAGCACCGGTAATTTTTGTAAAGAAGAAGGATGACACACTTAGATTATGCATTGATTACAGAATGTTGAATAAGGAAACTATTAAGAACTGATATCCACTTCCTAGGATTGATGATCTATTTGATCAGATGTGTGGAGCATCAGTTTATTCAAAAATAGATCTTTGATCTGGATATCATCAGTTGAGAATAAAAGAGGAAGACATTCATAAAACAACTTTTAGAACAAGGTACAGGCATTATGAATTCACAGTATTGCCTTTTGGGTTGACGAATGCACCTATTGCCTTCATGAATTTGATGAATAATATTTTTCAAGAATACTTGGACAAATTTGTGCTTGTATTCTTGGATGATATTCTCATATACTCTAAAAGCATTGAAGAACATCATGAGCATTTAAAGATAGTACTGGGAATCTTGAGAAAGAGAAAGTTGTATGGTAAGTTGTCTAAATGTTCCTTTTATGACACAGAAGTACACTATTTGGGACATGTTATAAGCAAGAATGGAATAGTTGTAGATCCTTCAAAGATCATAGCTATAACTGAGTGGCCTGCGCCCAAGAACGTGCATGAAGTTAGAAGCTTCATGGGCCTTGCTGGTTACTATAGAAAGTTCGTTAAGGACTTTTCCAAGATTGCTGCACCAATAACTTCATTACAGAAGAAAGATAAGAAATTTTTCTGGAATGACAAATGCGAATCTGCTTTTAAGATTCTAAAGGATCAGTTAACTACAACACCTATTTTGACTGTACCTGACCCAAATGGAGACTTTACGGTCATAACAGATGCATCTGGGGAGGGTCTCAGAGGTATTCTGTTACAGAATGATCACGTCATAGCTTACAAAAGTAGAAAACTCAAGTTACATGAACAGAATTATGCTCCACATGACCTAGAGCTCACTGCCATCGTTCATGCACTTCAAATATGGAGGCATTACCTTCTTGGTAAGCCCTTTGAGCTAAAAACTGACCATCTTGGGTTAAAGTATATTTTTACTCAGCCAAACCTGAATGCAAGACAACGAAGATGGTTAGAATTTCTATCTCAGTATGATTTTTATATAAGCTATATTAAAGGCAAGGAAAATAGAGTAATAGATGCTCTAAGTCATAGGAAGCACATTTCTGCTCTTATAACATTAAGAACTCAGTTTAAAGATGAGGTGAAAAGTGTCATGGAATCTAACTCTTATTTTCAGCAAGTTAAAGCAGCACTTGTTGCAGATCCAAAAGATGTAAGGTATAAGGGTTTTCGTTTTGACAATGAAGGAATTTTGTGGTTTGAAAATAGGGTATATATACCCTTAGCAAATGATTTAAGAAAGAAATTGTTAGCTAAATTTCATAATTCACCTTTTTCTGGACACCTTGGCATTACAAAAATACTTGTTGAGATAAAACAACAATATTTCTGGAAGGGAATGAAAAAGGATGTGATGGAATTTGTGACACACTGCTTGGAATGTCAGCGTGTTAAGGTAGAACATATGCATCCCACCAGGTTACTGTACCCTCACAGCATTCCGCAGTACAAATGGCAAGTAATAACTATGGATTTCATTCAAGGATTGCCTATGTCAAGGAATAAACATGATGTTATCTTGGTTATTGTTGATAAACTAACAAAAGTGGCACACTTTATTGCTGGTAATCTAAAAGATAATTCACCGGTGTTAGCAAGAAGATTTGTACATGAGATTTTCAGGTTACATGGGGTACCTGAATTAATCATATCAGACAGAGATCCGAGAATGACATCAAGATTTTGGCAAATGCTTAATGTGGCCTTGGGGAATAAACTAAATTTTAGTTCTACATATCATCCGAAAACAGATGGATAGACTGAAAGAGTCAATCAAGTTTTAGAGGATATGTTAAGAATGTATTGCATGGATCAGTAGTATAAATGGGAGGAGTACCTCCCATTAGTTGAATTTTCTTATAATAACACATATCACGCCTCTTTAAAGATGGCACCTTTCGAAGCATTGTATGGAAGGAAATGCAGAACTCCTGTTAGCTGGGACAACATAGAGGATAGAGAGATAATTGGGCCAGAAATCCTTACGGAAATGGAAAAGAAAATTAAATTTATTCATGAATGGTTGAAGGAGGCTTCCGATAGGCAAAAGAGTTATGCAATTTTAAAACGGGTTGATAGGAAATTCAAACTTGGTGAGAAAGTCTTTCTTCAGGTTAAGCCGAAAAAGAGTTCTATAACTTTTGGCAAGGCTGCCAAGTTATCACCTCGTTATGTGGGACCTTTTGAAATTGTTGAAGTAATCAACCCTGTAGCTTATCGTTTAGCTTTACCTCCTACTTTATCACGAATGCATGATGTTTTCCATATTTCCTTGCTTAAGAAATACGTATCAGATTTATCACATGTGCTGAATTGGAATTCCTTGTAGGTCCAAGACCCAGAATAATCATGGTTAAGCCCATTCGAGTTCTAGGAACCCGCTAGTTGCACTTAAGAAATCACGAAGTGAAACAATGTAAGGTCCAGTGGGACCAATTTAGCGAAGGAAGTGTAACTTGGGAAAATCTTGAAGAAATGAGATCTACTTTTCCATACTTGTTTGATCTAAACTAAAATTCAAAAAACTGATAAATCTGCCAAACTTGGGCAGTTACTGAACTATTTGATGGTTATTTTAAATACTATTTTGAAAACTTGAATTTTAGTTCTGATATGAACATATGAATGGAAGGACGATAACTGAATTTTGTCCTAAAACACAATGATTTGACTAATTTGATCATTAGGATGATGATTCTTTTAAGAAGGGAGGTATGTAACATCTTGATCATGGTGGTTACTATGATAACTTCTATTTGTGATGCTGCAAATGTGGGAATGAGAATTGTCATGTGAAGGTGTATTCCTTGACCTTGAAAATCATGTTTGCAATGAGTAAGTATTACTGTTCTGAATTCTTGCATACTGTAACTCTGTTTACTTGGGACTGATGTCATTATGTCTTGTGATTCACAAAGTTGTGAACCTGCAGAATTGCTTTTGTACTTGATGTAATTATATATATGTTGACAACACACCTTGAATCAATTCCATTGATCCAAGGTATGCTTCAGCCTTCTTTATTGCCATCTTGTTAATTGACTTTCCAAAAGAAATGTATTGTGGAACCGAGCTGGGTTTTGTTGTAAATTTTAAAGAACCTGGTTTCAGGTATACTTACTAGGCATCATACTGCCAATGGTAAGATTGGATCCCTTAGATATATATAACTTATAATGCTAGAAAGCGTAAGATGGTAGAAGGATGGTTACGAGGATATTAAGGCAAATATTTTAGCCTTGGACAGAATGCCCCGTACTATGATGGCTTTAACTTGAGGGGGCAAGACTTACTCGAGACCAATTACTGAATTACTTAGGCTTGTGCTTTAACCTATATCATAATGTCCTATCCTACTTGGGTTTTAATCTATAAGGTTGTAATTTAACCTAACATGAATTTTAAAGATCTAGAGCTAAGTTGGAAACCTAACTATGAATATGGTGACCTAAACTATTACTAATCCTAAAGGGGGACCTATGGGATTATGTGGCAAGTGGTAAGATGATGACGATGGTTTCTAGACTATTAATGGGGAGTAAATAATAGTCCTTGCATTTTAAATCGCCAAGTTTGGTGGAGGCTGGAAAGGTAAGTGGTATGCCTAACTAGCATGGTGGCTAAATTAAAAATACATGCAAATAACTTAAAAGGGAAATTCACCAAGTTTGAATTGGTGGTGGCATGAGAAAAGAGGGGGAAAATGCATTCAATGCATTTAATGGCATCGGTTTCAACGTAGAGACTGCCTAGGAAAAAGGAGAAGTGGATTTTGATGAGGTTATTGTTGTTCATTTGGTTTTTCTAGTTTTTGCTCTGTGTTTGGTTGCTCTTTTGAGCCTGCAAATCTGTCTTCGACCCATTGTGATCTTGATCACCTTCGGGTTGTTTCTGAGTGAGTGGAAATGAGGAGATAGTTTGGAGATCTGGATGTTGAAGTTGTTGCAGAGGAGAAATTCTTGAGAAGCTCGGCTGTGACCTTCTACAAGCTAACAAGAAATTATACAGGCATGTTAGGCTCTTTTTGTTAAATAGTTATGCTCTTTATTAAACGTCTTCATTAAAAGAACTCTGCTCTTAGAAATGCATGGTTTTGTGAAAATATGTTGGTGTGCTTTGGTTGTGATCTTTTTCTTGAGTTGTTGTTTGGAAAAGATACGGTTTGGGTATCTTCTGGATGCATGCATGAGAAAATAGGTGTTCTTTGTTGAATCCATAAGTGTAGATGGATTTCATCTCTGCTGTTAAGATTTTGAATGCAATGGGTGTTCGGTTTTGTTGTCTCTTGTGGGTTTGAACTTGCTGAAGGTGCATTGATGTGTATACTATTTTCTGAGTTTTATATGCTCAAAAGTTATGGATTTCATGGGAATGCTAGGACAGGACTTCTTGTGAATTGTTCTTCCTTGCCCGTAATATAGTTTAATTGTAGTGTGGGTTCTCTTAGGGACATTAGGTTCATCGTATCATCTTCACATTTGCTTGTTCTGAAATGATATGATGTTTCTCCTATTTTGTTCTCGGTACCCATGAATGATTGTTTGGAAATAACTTCTTGTCAAACCTGGAATAGAGTAATTTGTTTATCTGATGGATTGGTGTAGAGCATACAGTTTTTACTTCTCCTTTGAACTCAATGATGAATATATATTCTGTGGATTTAAACTTCTTCATTGTTTTCATTGTAACTGAACCAGGGTAGATTCCTTTCCTTTGTGATTGAAAAATGATTTCTCATCCCGGTGGAATTGGGACCATGTTTGCTTGGTTGTAAAATCTTAATCGTTTTATATTTAGATTGGATATGCTTGCTATTAGTGAATATAACTATTAATGTTGGTTGTAATTGGAAGTTTAGTTGTTGTTTGATACTTTTGGTTTAGTTGTAAAATGAATTCTTTGAATACTTTCTTTAACGTAGCTAGTAAGCTATTAAGACTATCCCAGTCTAGCGTGGAAAGAATTACACTATTGATAACTGGTCTGCACGTCATAGTTTGATATTCAGCTATGTATTGGAAAGAAGTAATGTGAATCTCCTTCCTTTTCATTTGATTATTGACTTCTAAATTTCTCTCTCCTTGACTGTTATCTCTAGTTGTTATCTCTTCTTGCATAAGATCGACCAGTTCGGTTGTGTTAAATGAAAGAGATTATAGAATAGGTAACTGGAAGTAATACTTCTTTTCTTTTCTTATCCTATCTAAATTTCTGTTAAGGAGATATTGAAGCAACGTGTGACTGCCTTCGGGAGTATGTAAATGCGTTTTACGTTCTGTTTTCTTTCTCTGAATTGGATGAATACCATGCTGTTTGTTGAATTCTGAAAAGTGATATGGGTTGCTTTCATGGTGTCTGATTACTTTCCCCTTCTGCATTTGAACTCGATTGAAGTCAAGTGAGTAGTAAAAAGGGAAAAAGTTTTGTTTAAAATTGTAGTCATTTCACTATAGGAATCCCATTTATAAAGTTGGAACAAGATTGATCTTGAATGTGTTCGAATAGTAATTTATTACTTCTTTCAAATGCTTCTATTCAGAGAATAGTTAGAGCTAATGTTCTTTGAATTATTTGTCTAAATTTGAAATGAACTATATTCATTATTGGAAAGAAATGGTTAAGTAAATGGGGATATATCATTGCTTGTTTGCTGTAATTATTTTGAGGAGTTTGTTAGTTAATAGTACTGTCTGATTTTGATGCTACTTATTGTGACATGGTTGTTTAAATTGTTCATCCTTACCGGTACTTAACTCTTATGTGATGTCCATCTCAATTACGGGACGTTTCATAAAAGCAGAGTTCTTTTATTGAGACAGTTAGTCAAGAGCACTTCATTTTAATGGTAAGTGCTTAACATGCTCAGTTCGACGAACTGACCCGTGCTAGTAAATTTTGTAGATGGATTCCGTGAGTATTAAAGAAGACATGTTGTTTTATGATGCTTCTTCTGATTAACTAAAGGCTGGATCTTTTATGAGATTTTATTATTCTTCTCGAATGTAATGGAAAAAGGAAAAGTTGTATTCCTTTTTTTTTTGAGTTATCAATGTTGTTTGGCATGAGTAAGGTCCGACTGTTTGGACTTGTAAAATGTGTAAATTTTACCTTGAGGAATGAGAAAAGGGAATGGTGTGTTATTTTAATTGTTGTACCATTATTGAATTGTTGAAATAAAATTGTGAACTTATTCCTATTCGTTGAATTTGTACTTATACAAATGATGGTTGTTAGATTTAAAAGGATATAATGAGAAGAAGGGAATTGACACTCTGCTCTTCTCTTAAACACAACTTTTAAGTTGGGATGTACAAATGGTTAATACTTAGGTCAATATGGACTATTAATTGACATTAGTAAAAGAGTAAAATACATATGAACTCTTGTATAAATAATAATTGGAATTGGACTCTAACTAATGAATATTAAGGAAAGGACAATTAGTTTCAAGAATAAGATTTCGTTAATACTCTTTGGGGTGTCATGCCCAAAGGATATTCGGAAGGAGGAAATCATATCTCCTCTTAATAAACCTTAAACTAAAGTAAGGTAATTGTAAATAAATGAATACATTTATATAGGAAATAGACCTCATTCAAATGAGGTCTAATGTAAAGGAAACCTGAATTTAGAATCAGTTGCGAATGAACTTGATTAAGCTTAGTAAGTTAATCTTACTACGTTAAGCTGATTTGGACTGTAAGTCTGAAGCTTTAATTAATGAACCAAGAAAAGATATGCAATCCTTCGGTAAGGAGGAGTGATTGTATATTAAGCTTCAAGACAATTCAAGTCATTCATAACTATGCAACTGTAATGAACAAAGAGGTTAGAGGATCAGCAAGGTTGCTGAAACTTATTCTTAAAATAATAAAGATAAGAATCTGATCAAACTCTTAGCTGGATATGTATCCCTAGATGGGAGGATTCCATAGGATGTTGGTACACGCCAGCTGCAATAAGGTGTCATCATGAAGGCCGGGCCTTCATGATGACACAATGTTGTAGCTGACATGTTGCAACACCCTTCCGAATCAGATCATCTAGGTTTACATAAGCTTGGACTTGGCCTCAATTTTACTTTGGACCAAGTTAGGAATATGTCCTTGTATATGGAGTGACTCGCGAAGACTAAAGGTAACTAGACACACATAGTCGACTAGGGTCGATGAGGTATGTCTGCGTACCTTTAGTCATCACGAGTGCTTCTCTATACCCTTTCATATTGCTAACTTGGGTTAAGGTTCAACCTTGGACAAGAGGACTGACAGAAGTCAGAAAAGACCATTCTAGATAACAGATGAAGTGGGGTGAAGGACGTATTCCATTGATGAGTATGCCATCTAGGAATATGATCATGCTAAGCATGTGAGAATCTTTGGCCAAAGTATCGCAAGTTGTTGTTTGCGTTGTCCTAAATCACCTAGTTTAAGAAGTAGGATTTCATATGAATATTGGTAACAAATATTCAGATAGGCCTCTTAAATGGAACACTTCAATATCCGAAAGGGTAAAGTAAACTAGGTATACTTAGTATACATTATATTGAATTATCATGAAGGATCGGTAAGAAGCCGAGTCATGAAATGAGAGATCGATGAATCTCCGAGCCATGAAATGGGAGATCGGTAGTTCATCGAGTCATTACAGCAGCATATGGTTATCTGTTATGTGATTGAATGGCATGGAATGTGTGTTCCATATTATGAATATGAGAACAGAGAACATTAATCTAAAAGTATTGTGTGTTCTAAATTAGGGTCATTTAGAATAGAGAACAATTATTAAAAACTTGAAACGTGTGTTCTAAATTACATAATTTAGAGTAGAGAATGTTATGCAAAAAAAAAAATTCCCTTGTTCTAGTGTCTTAAAATGGGAATGTTAAAACATGGTTCTAAGTACTAGAAAATATACAAAGTTTTTTATTGGGAAGAATTTGTTCATTATCACTTTATTGAACCTAAAGATGAAAGTTAGAGAATTTAAAAACACAACTAAAGAAGTTGAAATGGGGTCTTGAAGTGCATTTTTACTCTAGATATCTAATTTTTACTCCTTTTGGGCTAGTTTGGAGATCAATTTTAAGAAAATTGTATAGATGGGGAAAATTCATACATCATCAACCTTATGTGTCTCAAGAGAAAAGTTTGAGCATGGAAAATTAGAATTATTTATTTGGAATTAAGTCATGAAACCTCAATATGTTCAAGATATTTATTTTTCTTGCTTACTAGCTTGTGAAAGGATAACCTAAAGTTTCAAGTGATTTGTTTTAATAATTTGCAAACCCTTGGTCTCAGAGCCCTAAAATTGATTGATCATGTGTATTTAAGGTATTTTTAAATAATCCAAGTGATTATAGGTCAAAGTGAGGTTTGATCATGGAGAAAAGACCAAAATACATTCCTAGTGTATTTTAGTAGTGTAAGAAAACCCCAAGTTTAGTGAGATTTTACATTTTTAGTTCCAAAGGTCAGATAAAATGGATTAAAAACAATCGAGGATACCACTAAATACCTACGAATCCATTTATAAGTTGATGTAGGAAGTTAAGAGGTATTTTCCACTTTTAAGTAAGATTTAGACCTTATTAAGCCTCTAAAAAGTCTGAAATCTTTATTTCTTTTAAAATTATTCTATAGAAGATGACCCTCAATTTATTATTTAAAGATCCAAAAGGGTTTCTAGATTCATAGGGAAAATGTTTGATTGTGTGTTTTCTGAATGTATCCTAAAAAATACAGGTTTTGGATAGCTAATAGAGTCTAGATCCAATTTGAACCATTTTTCATATAAGGTGTTAACTATAAAAATTTGGATGATTGATTTGGAAATAACGTGGTAGTTTTAACCTTTTGAAACCATCATAAGTGACTTATAATTATGGTTATCATATTTGAAGCTATCATAGCTTAAATATGTTTTGAAAAGTGAATTTTGGCTTGTGAAGAAGCCTAGATTGTGGAAGATAAACAACCCTCGTTAAGAATTGAATTAAAATTACATCATTTCAGTATTAAAGTGTATGTACCAGCTCTTGAGATTATAATAAGACTTATTTAAGTGTTTTTTATGTAGTGATCAAGTTGTAGGTGGTTGAAAAAGAAAGTATTTATGTAGGCAAAGCTATTGAGGCTTGAGAAAAGTTAAAAGTCAAAATAAGCTTGAGATAAAGTAAAGAGCTAGTGAAGCTCAAGGATAAGAAATAAATGTTTCCTTAAGAAGTTAATCCAAGGTGATACAACTTGGATAAAATTTTAAAAATAACAAGGTGCAACATACTTTGGTGAGATAGAAAATGAAGCAAGGTGAAAAACACTTGATAGAGAGAGTGAAGAAAGTGATAGAAGGGCTGCCAAGAGGTAAGAACCATATAAGAGAAAAGAGAGTAAGGGAAAGAAGAAAACAAGAGGAAGAAAATATATAAAGGGATATGCATGAAATAAAGCAAAAGATAACATTGATGGAGTTCATGGTAAATAAATGGCAAAACCCATGGTATAGATGGGCGTTAAAGAGAAAGGTAAAATGGACAATCAGGTTGATAATCACAAGAAGAAGGAAAATAATGAGACTTTCCTTAAAGAAAGAAGTAAGGTTGCAGTGTAAACAAATTGGGAATATGGATAATCTCAAATGTGAAGAATTTAGAGCATATTTTCAGATTGAAAATCAAAGAGAAGGTGATCAACCAATCGAAGATGAAATGGACATCATCATTTGTTATCCTGAAGAAGGATAAATGCTTATAGAAGCTAGAAGAAGTAGAAGTACAATAGTAAGAAATTTATTTAGGGGTTATGTGGCATCATAAAGTTCCACCTAATATTCCTTTTGATGTTTTTTATGCAAGAAACAATGTTATCGATGAAGAATATTTTAAGCGAATGAGTAGGATCATGAACAAAGGAGATGAAATACTACCAGAAGTAATTCTTAGATCAAAGATTCAGAAAGAAAAGGATTAATTAGAGTCTTTAACATCTGAAGAAAATAGAGAGGATATTTTTTTTATCAAGTAAGGACTAGTTAAGTAAGAAGGAATCTTAAATTAAGATAATTAATAAGTTAATAAGAAGAAAGAAGGTAGAAAGAAAATTAAATGTACTTCTTATTTGGATAATGTTGATGCAAATATGCATGAAGAAATTTTGAAAATTGAATTAATTTGCAAAAGTTTTGAAAATGAATTATATGTAGCAAACATGAATGATGAAGGTAATAAGAAACAAGGAAATTTGTTTATCTATGAGAGCATGGAGTAGTTACAAATAGAGAAGAGTATGTTATATATAAGGAGGAAGCATCTTATGAAAAACAAAATGATTTTACAAAAAATTCATTGAAAGAGAATGAACCAAGAGTACATATTGCCATGATAAATATTTAACAATTTTAAGAATCAGTTGTTATAAAGAATTAAGAAGTATAAGAATTATGCTTGAAGATCAGGCATCCAACATGAGAGATAAAGAAGAGGAACAAACTAAGTTGAGAGTTGCATAATTGAAATTTGAAAAACAAATGTGGCTATCAAGGAAACTTGGAGAGACCCCAAAGGTCTCTAATTTTTATATATAACATTTCATTGGATTGTGTATGTCCAGATGTAGTAGATAAAGAGATGGAATATATGCACAAGAGACCTCTTGAAAGAGCTCAAGTTAAGAAGGTATGAATGGATATCCATATATTGTAGGGTAAATCTTCTAAGAGGAAGATTGAGGAGAAGATGAAAAGATAAAAAGTCATATCTTGAGTAGAGAAGGAAACAATGAACATCAAGTACAAGTTTGGAAGAAAATAACATGTGCAGTTGTTTGAGAAGTTAAATGAAGAAGACAAGTAAGAAAATATATTTAGTAGCAGAAGGGCATAACAAAGAGCTCATGAGTAGGAGCTCATGAAATTTTCAATCCCAGAATTCTAATACAAGAGCATTATCTAAGAAAGATAAATTTTGTATATATTTTTCTAATAATCTTAATGAGTCATGTTGTAATCAGATTTTGGGGCCAGCTTTCAAAGCTGTCATTTGTACATTGCCCCAAAAGATCATGTTATAGAGTATCAAGTGCCATTTGAGGCTATTAGAATGCTTCAAACAGTCTCATAGGGTGGTCCTTCAGGTTTAGATCATAATTGAGGTCATATCAAGCTTACTCCATGCCCAAATTAGGATTAGATTCATGTGACTAATCAATTCATCTGGATGCAGGTAGATGACCCCTATCAGTCCCCAAAATGTTGTCGTATTTTTACAACCCCTTATAAAAATAGATTACAACATTGGAAGAGTCGCAGACTTAAAATGAAATTAGAGAACATCAGACTATGTAAAAGAGTATGCCACAGATACATGTAGAAGGATGTTTTATTGATATGTAAGGAATCAGGAACCGTGACTAATGATTTGAAGTTACACCAAACTATAAGAGGCCATCAAGAAATTCAAATAGAACAAGTCCATAGGACACGCTGCGAGATCAAAATAAACATTGAAGGAAACCGTGGAATAAAATTCCTTAAGGATGTCATGCGGAATGAAAGAGAAAAAGTCATGGCTAAGGAGTTTGAAATGTCACTGAATGGTTTGTCAAGTACACGATACACTGAAGCATAACCTCAGTAGATGATGTAGATAAAAAAAGACCGCAGGATGAATAGAAAAGCTATAGTCCACAGATGCTGACATGTAATCTGTTCCACATTGAAGGAATACAGGAAAGAACTGTCGGAAATCAAGGAGCGACACAAAACTTTTAGAGGAGAAAGTAAGTGTATAAAATAGATACTAATTGACATTTTTTTTATTGGAGACTAAAATTTCCATATCTTTCAATCTGATGAAAAAATGTGTAAACCCATAAATGTTTAGAAAGTTATCTTACATCGTCAATATCCTGATTATAAGAAGGATAGCTTGACTAACAAATGATTGGAATAAGGTTCTCCAGTCACGCAAAATATATAGTTCATATTGTTGGAAAGAAAAACCTATATGTGCATAATGCAGTATGGGTGCCCAAAGATGGTAAAGTCATAGAGCAATGGCAAATCATAGCCACAGTCTATATCTTAATATGGGAATTTGATATGCATTTTTGAGTCTGGAGATTTGATCCAAGTTTCCCTCTCTTTCCACGGCTAGTTTAGAGATCAATTCTTAAATAGGTAAGAGCTCTAGATGGGGAAAACTTCATAATGATAATCCCTTTTATGTGTCGAATCAGAACCATTTTCAACATGGATAAATTTCCCAGAACATTTTGGATATTGCAATTAGGTCGTTATGTAAATATTTTCAATTACTATGAATGTTAATTTCATATGATTGGCAGTCTTGAAAGGACCAAGCTAAAATTTAGGGTTTATTAGTAGTGGATTAAAACTTATTGCTAATGGTGTATTGACCATTTTTAGTTTTCACCATTGCCAGCTCAATTTGCATTTCTTAGCATGACTATGTGTTATTTTTACTTCCACAGTGATCTATAGGTCAAAGTGTTGTTTGATGCGTGAAGAAAATACCTATATTTCTAATGTTTCTACAGAATGTGGCATGTTTGTTCCTCCCTCTTTAGTGAGATTTTCGCAATGATCTTCTTTCTCCTTTCATAACGTAACCTGATGAACAAACAATGTGTTGGAAAGAATTAACCCTACTTAGCTCCAAGATCATATGAGTCATCTCCTTCTATCAAGTGTACCTTGCAGCAAGTGAAGGTTAGGTATTTGTCCACTTTTAGTATTAGGAGTAGTATCAGTATTAGAATAGGTATAGGAGTTCGGTGTTGCATCCAGAGGTTTGTATGGGTACTATGTGTAAAGTCCCATATACACTTGAGATGTTAAGGGTACCAATGTTGCATTGGAGATGCATTTTGTCAAGTAACCATCATATCCAGGCTGAATGTTTGTGGTGTGTGCATGTATATAGTTATATGATTTGTATGTGAATGGGTGAGGGAAACCATAGAAATGGGTGCACTATAATGCAATCAACACTAAATATACAATCAATATAAAGTTTATTTTCAACTTAATAACTTAATTTGTATAGCAGGTAGGTTCATTAATAGGATAACCCAAATCCATCATATTTTTGTAAACCATTTGACCATGGAGGTGCATTTTCTTATGTCTACAAAAAAATATGCCATAAAGGGGTACAAAATTATATCTGGTGAAATTTGGAGGCAGAAGGATATCAAAGATTTGATCTTGGATTAAACAAAACCATAGATTGTTATACTTGGTCATTCTGATAGTTCAACCTTCATAAACCCACTTGAAGAGGGGGATCAATCTTCTTCTTAGCATGGGGTGTTTGATGTAGGAAAATTCATGTTCATGAGAAGAGTTAGCATCAGCCCATCATGCTATGGTAGCACTTAGTCTACTTCCTTCTTGTACAATGCTCTATGAATTATTCTTAACAGAGAAACACAAAGAGCCAATGCACTTAGTCAATTCCATGAGAAATAGATGAAGATGGTTATCTAAGCTACAAAGACTCATCCATCACTCAACCCTTCCATATCTGTCATGTACACTTATGTTAAATAGACCAATCCATTAAGAGTTCATTACTATTTTCATGCAAGCTTCATGTATACTGAATGTTAAATGAATATTCCTTAAAATTACGATCAAGATATACAAAATTAGACACATCAACACTGCAGAGCTTACAAGAGATTGAATCCGCACATACCTTGCAAAGTGAAACTAACTTCTCTATTTTTCATAGAACAACCACTGTTTCCTTCTTATGTAAATTTTCAGTTTAGAGTTATTCGAGATGTCATTGATGTCGGGACATGTACTTTAAAGCATCTTTCCTTTATCCACTACCAATCAACCTCATCTACCATTTTGAATTTTTACTTTGTGTTCAACAATAGTTATCAGAAAATCTAACTATCGCTATCATATCCAATGATGAGATGGCTAAGTGTCACCACATGTTGACCAGTATTCCTGCTAACCATAGATATACAGTTGTCAAGGGGGAAAAACATGGTTCTAGATCTGACTATGATGCCAAGTACGAGTTGAGCTGGGATTCCAACTTAAGGGAACTTCCGTAATACATCATATACCCTAGATTCAAGCCAACCATGAGGAATATGTTACAAGGTTAGGTCTTTAGGGTTCCAGTAACATAGTTTAGGATTTAATTAATCACCTCAAGGACCATCAACATGAGGTTATATAAATAAGATTAAGATCAAAAGAACATAACTTTAGACCTTAAAGAGACCTAGAGGAGATGGATGAAGACATTGACCACTTAGCATAAGAGAGGATATCAAGTGATATATTTAATATTAGTGAATATAGGTCCATATAGTTTGACTGTGGTTTTTCAGATCTTAGAAGATTTGAGCTTGTTTGAAGACAACAATGGAACCATCTCCAAGTTGTGGGACCTTGCTGCACTTGAGATGGATCTCCAGAGAAGGCTGGTTCCTCTATCTATTTCTATTGCTACTACTACTCCTAATGTTGAAAGGGAAAACTAAGCTAACAATGCCAAGGGACCAGGGATAGAAGGATAACAGAAAGGAAAACTAATCTAAGGAAGGTGATAACACCAAAAAAGAGGGATGAACACTATCTGTTCTAAGTGAAAATGAAAGGAAAGACGTGAAAGAAGGCTAGGCACATGTAGCACAACTAAAACACATTTACCATATCAGTTTCATGGAACACAACTAAAAATGGAGCTGCAAGGGACGTAAAGTGACACAACAAGCACACAATGTAAAAGAAAGGCAAGAAGAAGGAATACAAACACGTTAGGACAGAGAATAGTCACAAAACAATGCTTCCATTACTTCTAGAAATGCACAGAACTGTTACAATGGCGAAAGAGGCTGATATCCACATGCACGAGCCAGATCTAGAGGTCTGCGACTCA
Source organism: Taxus chinensis (assembly GCA_019776745.2). NCBI lineage: Eukaryota > Viridiplantae > Streptophyta > Pinopsida > Cupressales > Taxaceae > Taxus > Taxus chinensis. The sequence goes on along the minus strand of CM034157.1, from coordinate 377,907,799 downwards.
GAATACAGAAAATATGAAGTCCTTAGCAAAGTGCATAAGGATCCAAAGTGTCCAACATTAACAATGAGCCCAACTCTTACATTTATAGATGAATCCATGGAAGAAGAAGAGAAGGAGGGAAAACCTGAATTTGAAATACAACCACCAACAAGAAGCATTCAATGCCTACAAATCCACCTGTAAATCTGTCAAATGTCACTTCCCCAAGTCTATTTGGCATGTTGGAGAAGGAAGGAGGGCAGATCATATCAAATCAGGTGGTTGGAGCAATCAAATCTGCTCATTAATGCCCAGAAAGATGTTTTCCCATTTCTCACCTACCAGATCTACCAAGAATTTGAATTTGAATATCTAGCATTGTAGCCTACATCAACAACTATTGATTGAGACTAGGTGCATGCACTCGATCAGAGCTCTATAGCAAAAATATATGGTTGTCAGAAGATTTTCAGAGCCATCCTAGTGCACACGTAAGACACATGGCACATGCATTGATTGGCTGAAAGGATGGCCAACTGTGTAAATGTTTTGTCATTTTCTGCACATGTCACTCATTGATTTGTTGCAAAGATTTGACACCCTATTGGCACGCTTTGATTGGTTGCATGTGGCACACTCAAGCATGTCAAAGAATGACATGGCACACTGGTGTAGAGGAGGGCACAAAGGTATGCACGTAGAAGAATGAGGCACAGGAAGAAGGTAGAAGGAAGGAACATGCAATCGCAATATGTGCACGGGAAGGAAATGGGGCAAAATGAGGAAATGAGCATAGGAAAATGTATGGTCAAGGTGCAACTATTACAAAGTAATGTGTAGGGCACATGAGAGGGCCAGGGACTTAGCTGATTGAAGCAAGTGCAAGGCACATGTGCATGGATGAATAACTGTTAGGAAGAAGGTGAATGTGTAGAAGATGTGCAAAGGGGAAGAGTGGAACAAAGAGGAAAAGGAAAATGGAAAGGGAAGAAGGGGAAGCGCGCAAGGGTGCATGAGGAAACTGCAACCAAGTGAATGTGCCAAGGAGATAGTTGAGTGAGTGCACAACTTGTAATGAAGATCTCAGAGCCAGAATATGTATGTAAGTTTTTCAAATAACCAGGAGAGTTATTTGGATAACAATGTTGGTGACTTTTAGGGCCATCTGTGTGCTAGATGAAGGGGATTAGCATCTTGGAGCATCCGTTGGGCATGGAGTCTACTATGTAAACATGAAATTATGATTTTATCTTTGAAGAACTGCCCCTAAGTCACTTGAAGGATCATTTCTTGACTCTATTCTGAATCCTGCAAACTGCTGAAAGAAGACTGATACATCCTGGAAGAAAAAGAAGAGCACGCGTAAGAAGCACGTGAGAAGAAAGAACTATGTACAAACAAACAATGTGCACACATGCACTTGGAGGAATTGAAACTACTCTAATATATACAAAATGATGCAACAAAACTTAATGGAAGGGTTTGAGATAGATCCCATTTACTGGGATTTGTAGCATGCCTCCATCAAGATGAGTTAACTCTAAAGAGTTAGCCTCCTTGCATGAACTGATGATGTATGGGCCACTCCAAAGTGCATCAAACTTTGAATGGCACCCTGGTTTAGCTCTGTCAGCATCCCATTTTAAGACCAAGTCCCCAACTTTGAAATCTTGAGGCCTAGCCTTTCTGTCAAACCATTTCTTTGTTGCTTGTTGATGTTGTTCTAGCTTGATCATGACAGAGTTCCTTGATTCTTCAAGATTAACCAACTCTACCATTTTGATTTCTCTCTAGTCTGTGCCTTCAAATTCCAAATGTTGGGCAAGCACTAATGAGTTCAACTCTAGTGTCAAAGGAAGGGTAGCCTCCTTGTCATAGACAAGCTTGTAAGGAGAAGTTCCTATTGCCTTTTTAACTATGATTCTATTTGCCCAGAGCATGTGCTCAACCTTTGTATGCCACTGTCTTTGGATGATGTTCATTTTGCGTTTCATGATCCTGATCAGGTTCTTGTTTATTTACTCTACCAGACCATTTCCTTGAGGGTAATAGTTGGAAGAAGTCTTTAGATAGATGCCCAGATTTAGAGCCCAATTAGTGATTTTAGTGCCAAGGAAGGATTTTGCATTATCAGAGATAATGGTTTGAGGAATGCCAAACCTTGTGACTATACCTTCGAGAAAGTCAAGGATGACTTGACTCAGTTGATTCCTTGAGCATGACAACTTCTGTCCATCTGGTGAAGTAGTCTATAGCTGTCAGCACCCACTTATGTCCAACACTTGAAGGTGGATTGATCATGCCTATGAAGTTGAGACCCCATTGTGCAAAAGGTTGATCCGCTTGGATTGGTCAGAGGGGAAGTGCTGCCAATCTCTTCTTTCCTGCAAAGAAAGTGCATTCCTTGCATTTTGTGACCCACTTGTGTGCATCTGCAAACAGAGTAGGCCAAAAGATACCTACCATTATGATCTTCATTGTTGTAGTCTTGGCAGAGAAGTGTCCACCAGAGAATCCATCATGAAATTCTGCTAACACTTTTTTAGTTTGCGCACCTCATTGATACACCTTAACAACATGCCATCAAGATTCTTCTTGAAGATAAGTCCATCAATCAAAACATAAGGGATAGATTGTAACCTCAGATGTCTTCTCTTTTTATTATTTAAGCCAAGAGGGTATGCACCCTTGGAAAGGAATGTGATCATGTCCTTCATCTAGTTGTGTGCGTCAGGATCTGTATTCTGCTCAAGTTCTACGTGCGGGAGAGCTTCATCAAGAAATAATGAAGTCTCAGATTCATTGTGCGTGTCCTCAACAAGCTTCTTGCAGAGCATGCTACCTCTTACCAGCTTTTTGGCTTTGATAGTCACATCATACTCCATGATTTTGGTCACCCATCATGCTCTTTTTTCACTAATTTCTTCTCCCATGATGAAGTCTCTAACAGAAGAGTGGGAGACTAACACCTTGATATGATTTGTGGTGAGCATACTTTTGAATTTCTTGAGTGTGTGCATGATGGCATAGACCTGTTTCTCCATGTGACTATATTTTAATTCATAATCCTTCAGTGTCTAGCTAAAGAAAGCCACTGGTTTTTCCATCCCTTGTTCATTTTCTTGTGTTAGGACAATAACAACACTCGCATCAACACCATAAGCATAAAGGATCAAATCCTTTGAGTAATTCTGGGTTGATGAGTGTTGGCATGCACAAGCAATCTCTTTCTTGATTTTTTGAAGCTTTCCTTTCCTTCTGTTGTCCATCTGAAAGTTATGTCCTTCTTGAGCATCAGGGTGATAGGTCGAACTAGTCTTGCAAAGTTAGGAATAAAACGCCTAAAAATTTGATCTTTCCAACGAAGGACTATAAGGCTTTCTTGTGCATCGGTAGGGAAAGAGCTAGGATGGAGAAATGTGCTCAGGATCAATTATGATGCCATCCTTTGAAACTACATGGCCCAAGATATTTCCATGTGCCACTGCAAAATTACACTTCTTGGGGTTAAGAGATACCCCATACTTTCTGCATCTCTCAAAGACTTTCTCCAGGTGCGCTATGTGATCCATGCTCTACTTTGAGAAGACTATAATGTCATCAAGGTAAACCAAGATGAACTCATTTATGTAACATTTTAAGGAAATGTCCATGGCACGCTAAAACATTTTTCCCGTATTTGATAGACCAAAGGGCATCTTATGATACACATATGTTCCCCACTTGGTTGTAAACATTGTTTTGAATTGATCCTCTTCCTTGACTAGGATATAATTGAAGTAAGAGTATCTATCTAGCAATGATAATCTTTGTACACCAGCCACAGTCTATAGAATCTACTCCATAGAAGGCAAAGGATAATTATCCTTTAGAGATGCCTTGTTTAAATCTCTAAAATCAACACAAAGTCTGATTTCACCATTCTTCTTGTGCACACTGGAACTAGATTCGTGACCTAGGTAGAGTACTTGATGGGAAAAATAATCTTTTCCTCAATGAGTTTGGATAACTCCTTTCTCATGAGGGGCTCTATCTTTGGATTGATTGGTCACTACTTTTTTCTGATGGGCTTGATACTAGGATCAAGGTCAATGGAGTGTTGAGCAACACTTGGATCAAAACCTTTGAGGTCTTCATACTCCCATGAGAATATATCACTATATTTTTGATAGAGAGAGATGAAGGCCTACTTTTCATCATGCGCACAATTTTACTTGAGTAACAAACTCTTTCCATGCATAATAGTGACTGGGGGAGCAGTCTTCTTTCACAGCACACATATACCTTTTCTTCACCCTTGAACTCATCATCAGGGCTAAATATTTTCTCTAAGGTTACCAACCCTTTAGGAAGCTTGTTTTTCTTCATCTGTATCACTTGGTCCCCATAGTTATCATGTAAGTCACCTTGCATTCTCAATGATAATTAAACTTCATTCTGTATGAAATAGATGATCTACACATCATTATCAAAAACTTTCCAACTAGTGTTGGACTTGTCTAGAATGGGATTGTCTGAATCACCATCTTAGATGTGTTGAGTTTTTCCTTTGACAAAGTCCTCTGATCAAAAGAAAACTACTTGAACCAAGTTACAGCCAGGGTTTGAATTCATCTTCCTTGTCTCATTTTTCAAAGGAACCACCTACAGATTTTGAGCATGCAAATCTCTCAAGGAGGTCCCAAACTCTATGTTTATAAGCTTTGAAAAGCTTATTCTTTTCTTGAAACTTGTTAGTAACCTGGTGAATAACCAATTTGTATCCCCGACATATCTGACAATGCTTTAATTTTTCTCTTTTAATGTAATAAGCACTACCATGCACTAGAACTGATATACTCTGCCACATTATTAGGATAGGTATAGGTAATTTGTGCATGAAGAAGAATTTCTCATCCTAGATGATAAATGAGAACAACTCACTACTCCCAGCGCCTGCATTATCTACTTTTGGAACCATCAAAGAATACATTTGCACTAGAACATTTGAGAGTTCAAAAAAACAGGTTGCAGTTCCTTGGAAGTGTGTGTGGTTTTTCCACATAGCTTCTTCTTGAAGAAGTGTAGTAAGTACCAAGCCTAAAATACATGAAAAATGCTTCAAATTCTTTAGCATATGGGTCAAATTAATGGTGCCTCTCTTCCCACTGCATCAAGTACCTAGATCAGGAGATAGAAGACGGTGTTGTTGCAAACATCAGCAGCAGCTTCAACCCTCAGATGTTCATCAGATTTCTAATTTGATCATAGCATAGGCATCCTTACAGTGTCCATTGCACTAACATTGAATCCTTTCCCCAAGTGCTAGGACTTGCAAAATGAGAAAGGAATTCTCCAGTTTAGAATGGCTGGTTCCTCAACGTCCTCTGGTCAGATTTATCACTTACCACAGTTGCCTCGAGGTCGTATATTCCTAACCCTATCCCTAAATTCCAAAGGAGACAGAGATAGAGAATGCAAAAAATTGACCCTGGAACTAATGCTTGATAGGTGATGCACCAAAGGAGTGGTGAGCATTTTTTACTTCTACAGATTGAAAAAATTCATAAAATGTAACAAAACAACATGCATCAAAAGTGATAACCATGTAATGAAGATTTTAGGACAAATTAGGGCAAACAACACCAGTAGTGGGATGAAAAATTTGAAATTTTCACAGGGTCTGTATTGTTGCATTTGGGAACATTTCCCAAAAAATCACTTGCATTACAACACCTGGGAGGCAAAAATGAGTTGAAGTTCTTAGAAAAGGTCTAATATTCCACCAAAATCACTTCCAAGGTGAGAAATGGGACCTGCAATACACAAAAAATGTTCAACCCTTTGAAAATGAGCCAAATCTAGCTTTTACAGTGCAAGGGACGAGCCCAAGAGAGAGAAATGTGGGAAAACATGGAAGGGATTCAACCATTAACCAAAAAACATTCTAAATAGCATGGGCATCCTTACAAACCCATCCTCTAACATTTTTAGCCATGCTGGGAGACCATGTGAGCCATTCTTCATTAAAAATGGTGATTGAAACGTCATTTCTGTCCATGACCACGTGCCAGAGGTTTTTTCAATTTTCTCTCTCCAAACTCCATAAAAAGTCAAAAATGACCTCAGAATCTTGTATATAATTTCACCAGCTTTCCATTTATATAAAGAATGTGAAAAACCGAGCTCTGGATCGAAAGATATGGCCATTTGAAGTTTTAGGGCAAAACAGGGCCAAATCGGGTTAGCGGGCAAAAATTCGAATTTTTTAACCTATGCCAAACATTTGGTAAAATTTTCAAAAATTTCCCCGTGCTCCTGCCACTTCCTAGGTGCCACATGGTGGCATCATCATTACTGGCTGTGAGCCTTTCAGGGGAAAGTTTTTCCACAAAAACTCCACCGAGCCATAACTTCAAAAATACATGGAGTTAGGAGGAAAACTTTACCTTTCTGGAAACCTGAGAAAGAGCTCTATCCAATGGTGTAATTTTGAGAAAGGTTTTGAGTTCATAAAAATCAGAAATATTATGACTGAGGAACAAGAGAGAAAAAAAATGAAGAGGAGTTAGCCACAAAAAATGAGCAAGGGGCACATTTTGGATAGCAATTTTGGCGACCCAGAGGGGTCATCTGCCTGCTGGATGAAGTTACCAGTTGCATGAAGCAATCCATTGGGTATGGAGTCATTGAAATCTCTGTTTGATACCCCAATTGACTAGAACACTACAAGGAGGAAGCTGGAGGGTGGAACATCATTTGATTAGAGCAAGGCCTGCAAAACACATTTCCAGGAACAACAAGCTTGTGCCAAAGCACTTAGGGAAAGAAAGCTAATCCACAACAAAACAATGTGCACAAGCACTTGGAGGAATGAAAAACCTAAGCTAATATGTACAAGGTGGAGAATTCCCTTCAGTAGCAATGCTTTAGATGGATTCCATTGACTGGAATCTGTACAGTTCTTTGCCATCCAATGAAGACAATTAGAAAGCATTTCTGCCCTTACACTTTGTGACCATGTATGGGCCACTCCAAATGGCATCAAATTTTGAATGCCTTCCCGGTTTTTCTCTGTCCGCATCCCATTTTAACACTAGATCTCCAACTTGGAAAGATCTATCCTTGGCCTTCCTATCAAAGGTCTTCTTGATCAAAGCTTGATCCTTCTCCATTGCTTGGGATGCTTGATTTCTGATTTCTTGGAGCTCCATCAATTCTGCATATCTAACCTCCATGGGCTCAAACTCCAACAACTCCAACTGTTTCATGAGTTCCAATGTTGGCAACTCAAGTGATATGGGCAAAATTACCTCTCTTCCATAAACAAGCTTAAATGGAGAGTTACCTGTAGATCTCTTAGGAGTTATCCTATCATCCCATAAGGCTGATTTCAACTTGGTATGCCAAGACCTCTGATTTTCATCAAGAGTCCTCCTAATGATCCTTAACAAGTTCTTGTTTGTAGATTCAGCCTGGCCATTACCCTGAGGGTAATAATTTGATGAAGTGCTTAGGTAGATCCCATTCTTGACAGCCCATTCAGTTACCTTGGATCCAATGAATGCCAATGCATTATCTGATATTATTGTAGCAGGTATGCCAAGCCTAGTTGTTATTCCCTCATAAAAATCTAGGACACTAGATTCATTTGCTTCCTTGAGTGCTACTACTTCATTCCACTTGGTGAAGTACTCTATTGCTATTAAAATCCATTTGTGCCCTTGGCTTGAATTGGGATTAATGACTCCAATGAAGTCCAAACCCCATTACATGAATGGCTGGTCAAGTGAAATTGGATGCAATGGAAGGGCAGCTAGCCTCTCTTTACCTGTGAAGAATGCACAATTCTTGCACCTCTTGATCCATGCATAACAATCACTAAAAATCTTGGGCCAATAATAACCAGCCCTCATGATCTTTAGAGCTGTCACTCTTGGTGCAAAATGACCACCAGCTGGTCCACCATGGAACTCTTCCAACACCTTATGAATCTGATTTGTACTAATGCATCTCAGCAACACTCCATTCACATCCTTTCTGAACAAAACACCATCAACAAGGGCATATGGGATAGCCTGCAATCTGAAGTTTCTTCTTTTGGTATTGTTCATCTCTAGAGGGCATAGACCTATGCTTAGGAAGTGCATTATGTCTTGGGTCCAGCAAGGAGTGAGGACACCATCATTTTCCTTTTGAGTTCTTCCTTTCTCATGGATGTCTTGCAACGCCAAAACAACCTCCTTCTCATTGCATGCTTCCTTGTGTTTGTTCAGGACCAACCGCTCACACAACCCTTTTCCTCTGACCAACTTGGTGACTTTGATCTCAATGTCATACTCTATGACATGAGTAATCCAACCTGCTCTCTTTTCGTTCAGGTCTTTGTTGAGGAGGAAGTCTTTAACTCCCACATGAGAAACCAACAATTGAACCTTGTTGTTTGAGACTAGATACTTGAATTTCTTCAAGCTCCTGATTACTGCAAGAACATGCTTCTCAATGAAATAATATATCACCTCATAGTCCTCAAGGATTTAGCTGAAGAAAGCAATTAGCTGCTCATCATTGTCTTTGTTCTATTGTACCAAGATTGCAGAAATAGTATCATCACCCCCAAATGCATAGAGGATGAAATCCTTAGAGAAATCTAGGTTAATGAGAGTTGGGGCTTGAGAGATGGCTTCTTTGATTGCTTCAAAAATTTATTTGCCTTCTGTTGTCCATTTGAAATCCATGCTTTTCTTTAACATCTTGGTGATAGGCTTCACTAGGGCTGCAAAATTTGGGACAAACCTTTAAACAAAATTTATTCTCCCCAATAAACTTTGAAGGGCCTTCTTGTGGCTTGGCAATGGTAGTGCTCTTATGGCTTAAACTCTTTCTGGATCAATTGCTAATCCTTCTTTGGAGACAATGTGGCTGAGGATTTTTCCTTCATGGGATAGAAAAATACACTTTTTAGGATTCAAGGATACTCCAAATCTTCTGCACCTTTGGAACACTTGTCTTAGATGAAAGAGATGATCTGTTGCATTTTTTGAAAAAACAGTGATATCATCAAGATATATCAGCACCATGTTGTTAATCAAATCCTTGAACGCCATGTCCATTGCTCTTTTGAAGTAGCTCCAGCGTTGGATAGCCCAAATGGAATTTTCCTGTATGCATAAGTTCCCCTTTTGGTTGTAAAGGCTATCTTGAATTGATCCTCTTCTTTCACCATGATCTAATTGTACCTTGAATAGCCATCAAGTAATGAAAACCTCTCAGAGCTGGCAACAACTTGTAAAATCTGCTCCATAGATGGAAGTGGATAATGATCCTTGAGAGATGCTCTATTTAAATCTCTGAAGTCAACACACAATCTGATTTCCCCACTCTTCTTTCTAACTGGAACCAAGTTGGCCACCCAACTAGAATGCTTGATAGGGAATATGATTCTTAACTCTATCAACTTATTCAATTCTTTTCTCATGAGAGGCTCCATGTGTGGATTGACTGACCTTTGTTTTTTCTTGATGGGTTTAGTACTTGGATCCAAGTCAATGGTGTGTTGAGCTAACTCGAGATTGAAACCTTTCAAATCTTCATAGCTCTAAACAAACACATCAGGGAATTCTTCACAAAGCTGTATGAACTCATACCTTTCTTGCTCGGTTGTCACTTTACCAACTTGGAGTGATTTGCCTTCTTCCACCAAGATGGACACTGAATCTTCTCCCTTGACTCGGATTTTTTCTTTTTCCTTCCTAAATTGATCATTAGGATTAAAAATGGACTCCAAAGTAATAAGTCCCTTTGGTAGTTTGTTGGTTCTTAGCTACACCACTTGGTCACCATATTGCTACTCCAAATTTTCTTGATTTTTGGCTGAGAAATCAGCCTCTTCTCGTGAGAAATGGATGATTTGTTGATCATTTTCAAACACTTTCCAACTTACATTGTTGTCTGGTACTGAATGCCTTACAATCACATGGATATTTGGCTATACCTTATCTTTTTGGATGCTTTCAACAACATCAAAGGCTGCCCCAACTACTGCAAGCCTGTTAACAGCTTGGTTCTCTTTTCTATGAATGGATTTGATGCCAAAGCCCTCAAAATATTCAATGAGGTCCCACACCCTATTTTTGTAACACTTGAGTAGATCATTCTTGATGGCATGCTGCCCCTTAACTTGGTTGAAATCAAGTCACTATCACCAAAGACTTGCAAGTTCTTTATTCCTCTCTTGATTGACCAATGCAATCCTTGTATCAAGGCTTCATATTCAACAGTGTTATTAGAGCATGCAAACTAAAATATAAAAGCTGAATAATACTTAACTCCTTGAGGTGAAACAAGCATATCTCCCCCTCCTACACCTTGTCTGCTCCTTGAGCCATAAAAAAAAACTACCATACCTCATTGTCATCCTTATGGTCTGGCTTGGTGATGCTAGGGATAGGCTGATTTTCTATGCATGCAATAGAATCCTAACTCATATTATTCTATTTCTTGATAAGGATAAAAAACATGCACCTTGTTTTCCCATTCATCAAGAGTTAGATCTGGGATACTTCCAACCTTGGTGTCAGCTTTATCGGTGCTTGGGTAATCTTCTTGATCAAATGTTGAACAATTGGTATTGATTTGGCTTGAAGTGTAAGGCTCAATGTGAAAGTTTGCAATAGGTTCATATCTGATTGTGGCCTTGGTTCCATATCTTGTTTTGAACAACATGTGACCAATCAGCAGATAAGTAACCTTCAATATTGGCTATGAAATCCCTTGACAAACATAGGGCAAAGAGTGGTGGAAGATACATTGCTGAGACATCTTGCAAAACAACAACATTGGGGCATGCATGCAAAGTAAGACTCAAGTTTTTGATCACTCCAACTGTTGTTACTGCTGTCCCATCCAATTGCACTACCCCTTTGGATATGACTTCATATTGAATTCCCAACTAATCAGCTATTTGCTTTGGCATTACTGAACTACTTTCCTCGGAATCAATCATGCAATTGTGTACTAATTGGTTTCCAATGATCAATGAAACATATAATGGAGGGGGATTCAACATTTTACCTTGCTATCCTCCATGATTCCCCTCAGGCTAGTCAAAATTTGTGAGTACCTTCTCTTGCATTTGGACTTGCTGATTTGAAGCTGACCAGTCCTTCATGGCAGCTCATAGCAAATTTCTTTAGCCTGAGATAGATAGTGATTCCCACATTGATATGTTTACATTTGTCTTCTTCATCTGATCAATGATGTTGAATGGAGATGAAGCATCTCTTTGCTGTCCCTTGGCCTACACATTCATTCCTTGCACATGGGCAGCAACAACTGGCATTTGAGTTGGCCTAGGAACTGTTTTAGGCAGTCCTTGCGTGTTTGGAACTACATTTTGTTCGCCAATAATTTGTGGAGTGGCATAAAGGTTGTGGGTTACTTGGAGCCAATGGATGTTCTTCACCAAAATTTCTCCTTTTTGACCTTGTGTTGGCTGCAACTCTTTGGGAAGTTATTTGATTCATGCCACAAAAATCTTCTGCCCGCCAGTTAATAAGTGTGGTGTCATTTGGAGCTGATTGTTGCTGGAATGTTTCTTGTTGTTGGTTATTTGCTTGACTCCCTTCACCCTCCACAATAGTAGCTGTCACCATTAATGCTTTATTTAAGGAACTATTGAAGCACATAGACTGGTTGTGAGGTTCATTACATGAGAAACACTAATCATACTCTTGAGCTATGTTGTTTTGCACTGGCACTATTGCTTTAGAGGCAGATGTAACATTGGGATTATAGGGCTGAAATGGTCTATTGGTAGGAGGTCTTGCTTGATTTTGATTTGCAACTGGATTGAGTGGTCTTTGAGGCTGGTATGGCTGCCTATTAGGCTGAGCTTGAGGCTAGAAAGAAGGTCTAAAACCTTGGACTTGCTGCCTCTTGAGTGTAACTAGCTCATTGCCTAAATTTTGCAATTGCTTCATGACTTCTTGAAGTTCATTTGAAGCACTAGAAGATGAAGTAGAAGCTTCACTTGAATTCTAATTTTTAGGAGTGGGAATAGAAGCTAAAATAGGAACTTGACTAGTACTTGGGCTCTCTAAACTTGGATACAATGGCATTGGAGGTCTAGGAGCTAGCTTGCCAGCTTGAATCAAAAAAATTTCAGCTCTAATGGCAATGCTATAAGAAACAAGGATAGTTGTGCCCCCCATGGATTGAATTAACATAGAAATATCATAATTTAAAGCTTTAAGATAATATAGAAAAGCACCTTCTGCTGCTGGCCTTACTGCCACTGGAATTCTCTCCCAAGTCATTTCAAACCTGAAGTTGAAGTTAGTCAGCTACTCATTGGGAGCTCTCTTAATGGTTGTCAACTGTTCCATAAGGGACAAGTTATCTCCCTTCTCTCCAAACTACTCATGGAGGGCTATACATAGCTGATTCCAATTTTGGATAGAATCTGAGGCAAGACTCTTGAACCGTTGCAAAGATTTCCCTTTGAATGAAGATGCCAGCAGTTTGACAACAACTTGCATCTCATTAATCTCATGGATTGCACAAATATTAGCAATATCCTTAACATGATCACCAGGAGTGGTCTGATTCTCTCCAGTAAAGTATGGAATGTTCTTCAATGCTGCAACTGGGATTGGATTTTGTGCATTGAGAGCAAGTGGGCTGCTGCCAATGAAATTGACATAGGGGTTGTTTTGTGCCATTCTGATTGGCCTTAGAACCCTTGTGGATTGAATGAAAGGCCTACCAGGTGGAGGAGTTGATAGAGTTCTGTTTGGTGGAGATGGAGACCTTTGAATTCTCCTCCCTCTTTGCCTTCTTCTTGGAGATAACTGTAGATACTCAAACAACACCTCTTCTTCTCCAACTCTTGACCTTGTGGTGATTCTTCTCATGATTTTTTAGGTCTACACTGCTAAAACCAGCTGATTGTTCTTCCTTGGAGTCACCAGATGTGAAATTTAGGGCTCTTTTAAGAAAAAACTTGCAACAAATGCACATCAATTTTGTTGCAATGAATATGAAGACTTCTAAGGTCCCATCGGGCATGCCAAAACTATTGGTGCAAATCAGCAGCACCCTTGGATGTTGATCAGACTTCTAGTTTGACATTTTGGACATCCAGTGTGATTGCACAACATTGAATCTTTCCCCCAAGTGTGGGACTTGTAAAAATGGGAAAAGAATCTCCAGATTAGAGGCTAGTTCCTCAACTCCTCTGATCAGGTATATTACTTGCAAGTTATAGAGGGTTTGAACACAAGATCCTACTCTAAATTCCAAAGGGGATAGAGATAGAGAATGCAAAAACTGAAACTAATACTAATAAGGTGATGCACCAAAGGAGTGGTGAGCATTTTTTTCTTCTACAGATTGACAAAAATCATAGAAATGTAAAAAAAATCCATGCAAAAACTGATAAACTATAATGAAAGGTCAGAAATGAATCAAACAACACAAACAAAGGATTAAAACTCATTCACAGAGTCTGCATTGTCATTTCCATTATCAAAACACATGCATTACAACATTTGAGAGGAAAAAAATAGGTTGTAGTCTTGGAAAAGGTCTGATATTCCACAAAATCACTTTCAAGATGAAAGAGGAAGCCTGCAATACATGAAAAATGTTCCACCTTTCAAAAAAATGAGCTAAATCTAGCTTTTACAATGCAAAATCCTGCCCAGGAGAGAGAAATGTGGGAAAACATGAGAGAGCTTCAGCCACCAACCAAAAATGTAATAAAATAGCATGGGCACCCTTACAGATCCATCCTCTGACATTTTTCACCATGCTGGGAGAGAATGTGAGCCATTCTTCATTTAAAATGGTGGTTGAAATGTCATTTCTGTTCATTACCACGTGTATGAGGAATTTTTCAATTTTATCCCTCTAAACTCCATGAAAATACAAAATTGACCCCAAAATATTGTAGAGAATTTCACCAGATTTTCGTTGATATAAAGAACGTGAAAAACCAAGCTCTAGATCAAAAGTTATGGCCATTTGAAATTTTAGGGCAAAATAGGGCCAAAATGGATTGGCTGGAGAAAAATTTGAAATTTTCCACTTTTTTGCATTTGGGAAAAATTTCCCAAAAAATCCCCACGCTCCACCGTTCTGGGTGCCACATGGCATGATTTCATTGGATGCAGGTTTTTGTGTGTGAACCTTCCCCCTTGCGCTTTACCTTTGGGAAAAATTCCCAATCTCCCTCCGCACTCCGCCGGTCCGACCCCCATGGACACGTGGCCTGATCTCACTGGCTGTGGGCCCTCGGGTAGAAAATTCCTCTTGAATTTCACAAAAATACTTCACCAAATTTTAAAATCTTCCTCCGCGGTCCGCGGGCCTTGAGACATGTGATATGAGGCCATTGGATGCAGACCCCACGGGAAAAATTTGACCTTGCACCCTCGCTAAACATTTCATCAAAATTCTAACTTCATCTCTGCCCTCCGCCACTTCATGGCCTAAGGAAACGTGGTGCAATGTGTTTGGGCGTGGGCCTTTTTCAATTTTTCCCCCTTGGACACGTGGCATGATCCAATTCGCTAGCGGGCCTGCGGGGCAAAATATTCTTTTTGAAATTTGCCAAACACTTGGTAAAAAAATCCAAGTTTTCCTCCGACCCCCGCCACTTCCTTCGACACGTGGCACCATATTACTAGTTGTGGGCCGTCCAAGGGAAAATTTTCCAAAAAAAATCTGCTAAGCCATAACTTCAAAAATACACGGAGTTAGGAGGAAAACTTTACCTTTTTGAAAAGATGAGAAAAAGCTCTATCCAATGGTGCCATTTCTAGAAAGTTTTGAGTGCTTGAAAAGCAAAAGATTATGACTGAGGCACAAGAGAGGGAAGAATGAAGGGAGTTATCCAAAAAATGAGCAAGGGGCTCATTTTGGATAACTATAACTTGTTTGTCTTCAGCTATATTATTTGGTCACCATATCTGTCATGCAAATGAGCTTGTATACTTTAAGAGAACTCATCTTCATTCTGGAAGAACTGGACGATTTGTGCATCACTGTCAAACACTTTCCAGTTGGTGTTTTTATCTGGAATGGATGGTCTAATCACCATCTTAATGTGTTGAATATTTCCTTTGACAAAGTAATTTGTAGGAGAGAACTTTGAACCAAGTGCGACCATCTGGTAAATTTATTATTCATTTTGCATGGCACCACCTACATATTTAGAGCATCAAATCTCTTAAGGAGGTCTCAAAATTTGTTTCTACAAGCTTTGAGAAGCTTATTCTTCACCGCACACTTGTTGGTAACATGGTAGATAACCAATTTTGTGTCCTCAAAGATATACAGTGCCTTAATCCTCATCTTTTCACTAATAAGCAGACCATGTACCAATGTGACATTCTCTACCACATTGTTAGAACATGTAAACTGCAACCTGTGTGTGAAGAATAATCTATCATCCTTAGGGGAAATGAAAATGACTCCTAATCTTGTGTCGTTTCTACATCTGGATCCATCAAAGTATAACTTCCATAGACCAGGATTCTCTTCACTTTGCTTGAGCATGCGTGACATCATGACTTCTTATTTAATAATGTAGTAAGTACCAAGCCCTATTTCATAAGCTTCCAACTCTTCATCATATGGATCAAATTTATGGTGCCTCTCCACCCACTCATCAAGTAGTAGATCAAGACTAGAAGGTGGAAGAGGCTACTCTTCAGAAACTGAAGCTTGTTCTTATTGGATTGAACAATTGGCTTAGAGAGGGGATGGTACATATAAATCTACATGATAGGAAAATATTGGCTCAACTTGTATGGTAAACCGGGTACCATACCTTGTCTTGAGTAACATATGGGTCTAATTAGAAGACAAGTAACCACCCACTTTAGCAGTAAAATATATTGACAAACATAAGGAAAATAAAGGGGGGAAATCAATGATAGAAACATCTTGAGTTATTTTAAGAGCTTAACATGCATGGAGAGTTAACTCAAGTTATTTTATGATTCCCAGAGTAGTGATAGTTAAACCATCAAGCTGTATGAATCCTTTTGTTAAGGGGATATACTTAAGACCTAAGACATCAACAATTTTCTTAGGCATGACAGATGTATTAGCACCTGAGTCAATCATGCAGCTATGGACAGGATGTTTTCCTATGATCAAAGACATATATAAGGGTGGGGTTTTGACAACTTTACTTACTTGTTTCCCCTCTTCTTGGTAGATGTTGATAGAAGCACATGAATTTTTTATAGTTGGATCATTGTGTGGGAGTTGCACTAGAGCTTCATGCAACAAGTCATGCTGTGATGGAATAGTGAGTACATCTCACATTGTGACATTTATGTTTGTTTTCTTCATTTGGTCAATAATGCTGAATGGAAGACCCATTGAATTTTGCATCTAAGGTACAAAAATGTACTTTCTTGATTTTTCTAGTGTACTGGCAAGAGCCTTAGTTGGTACAAAGGCTTGACCTACCAAAGGAGGGGCATGCATCACTTCAGGAGGAGATTTACGCAGAGCCTCACATGTAGAAACTTGAGCACTTTCACCACTGGATGCCTTGTGAACCTCTTTTTGTTTTTGAGGATCAACCTATGTTACTGGAATTATGACATACGTGCTAGAATCGAGCATTATCTTCTTGTATCTTGTGTTATCTGTAACTTGGGTGCTCTGTTTGTTTACATCATCTATAGCTTGGTTGATTACAAATAAGTCCTCATTGCCAAAGAACATCAAATTTTCCTCTGGAGGAGCTTTTGGTTATCTGCTTTTGGTACACTTGTTGAAGGCTCATAGCTGGAATCATTCTGGATCATATAAGCTTGCGTGCATGTAGCATTGGCACAATGATACTGACTATGAGGAATATTGCAAGGAAAGCACCATTCAGACTCTTACGCCATGTTATTCTGGGCTGGGATAAGATCTTGACTTGTGCTAGGCACTGGAAGAGGTGTTGTTGGAGGAATAACTTGCAAAGGAAAGTGAAAATTAGCATGCCATCTATAATTTTTGTAGTTCTACCTGTATCTCTAATTTCCATATTGATTGCACCAAGGTTGATTGCTTTGGATTTTCACTTGATTGTAACTACCTCTGTAGGATTGTGCCTGCTACTTTTCCAATGATATGACCTTATTGGATAAGTTTCTAATCAGGGCCTTCAATTAATCATCTTATTTTTGTTGTGCAGGAGAGTAAGATATAGATGCAACTGGTTATGCACTCTACATTAGAAATAGAGCAATAGAAGGCTGGGGCGTTGGAGACATCTCTAGGAACATGGGTGTAGGAGGCCTAGGTACCAACTTACAAGCTTGAATGAGACTATTTTCTGACCTTATTACAATGTTGTATGCAACAGTTAAGGTTCTACCTCCCATGGATTGAATCATGACTGAAATGTCACTATTCAAAGCCCTTAGATAATACAAGAAAACATGCTGGGATGTAGGCCTTACCACTTGAGGAATTCTATCCCAAGTCTTATGGAATCTGATGTTGAAATCAATCATCTTCTCATTGGGTGCCCTTTTTTATAGTCAGTTGCTCCACTAGTGATAGATGATCTAATTTATCTTCAAATTAATCACATAAAGCCATTCCAATCTCATTCCAGGTAGCAATAGATGCAGGTCTTAGGACATTATACCATTGGAGTGCTTTACCTTTGAAAGAGGCTCCAAACATCCGGATAGCAACATCATCATGTGTAATCAGATAGACAAAGCATATATTGGCCACATATTGAATGTGTTCAATAGGGGTAACTTGATTCTCTCTTGTGAAGTAGGGAATTCTCTTGAGCACACTTGTTGCATATATCATGTTGTGTTGAGATTGAGCGGAATTCCACTAGTGAATCTGACGAAGTTCCTTGGAGGAATTTGAATCTCCATGGTAGGGCATGATTGTTTATTTTGAGGAGGAGTAGAGTGCATGTGGTGCACTGGAGATGGGGATGTGCACATAGAATATTTGTTCCATGTGATTCTTGGTGAAAGCTAGAGGTATTCAAAGGATCCTTCAGATGTAACACTCTATCTGGTATGTACTCTTCTCATAAAATTCTTTCAGGACTATAAAATAGGAGCTCTAGAAATATTGGGAGTTGTTAGATGTGTTTGAAGAAAGCATCTAAAGCATGGAATACTAAGTTCACACACAAAAACTTAGTAATATGGAATTTAAGATTTCACTTATTGTCCCACCAGGCATGCTAGAAACTGTTGGTTGTTAAACTTGCACTCGTGTCTCATATTTGGAAGAACTGGGTCATTTGAGACAATAATGGAACCATCTCTAAGTTATGGGACCTTGTAAATTTGAGATAGATCTATGAATAATTCCATTTCCTCTATCTATTTCTACCTCTACTGCTACTCCTAACGTTGAAAGGGAAAACTAAGCTAAGAATGCGAATGGACTAGAGAAAGAAGGATAATAGAATGGAAAACTAATCTAAGGAAGGAGATAGCACCAGAAAAAGAGGGATGAACATTATTTGTTCTGAGTGAAAATGAAGGGAAAGGCATAAAGGGAGGCTAGGCATGTGTAGCGTGCAAAATAACTAAAACACATTTATTAGATCAATTTCATGGAACCCAACTAAAAATGGAGCTATGAGGGACGTAGATGACACAACATGCACACAATGTAAAATAAAGGCAAGAAGAAAGAATAAAAACATTCTTAGGATAGATAATAGTCACAAAAGGATGCTTCCATTATTTCCAGAAATGCACAGAACTATTACAATGGTGAAAGTGGCTGATATCCACATGCACGAGCTAGATATAGAGGTATGTAACTCAAAATAAAAAATATGAAGTGCTTAACCAAGTGCGTAAGGATCCAAAGTGTCCAACATTAACAATGAGCCCAACTCTTACATTTATAGATGAATCGATGGAAGAAGAAGAGAATAAGGATGGAAAACTCAATTTTGAAATACAACGACCAATAAAAAGCATTCAATGTCTGTAAATCCACTTGCAAATCTATCAAATACATTTCCCCAAGTCCATTTGGCATGTTGGAGAAGGAAAGAGGGCACATCCGATCAAATTGGGTGGTTGGAGTAATCAAATATACTTATTAATGGTTGGAAAGACATTTTACCATTTCTCACCTACCAGATCCACTAAGAATTTGAATTTGAATATCTAGCACTGTAGCCTACATCAACAACTATCGATTGAGACTACGTGTGTGCTATAGGAGCTCTATAGAAAAAGGTATGGATATTAGAATATTGTCAAGGCCACCTGTGTACATAAGACATGTGCCATTCACTAATTGAATAAAAATATGGTCAAATGTACAAAAGTGTTTTATCATTCCTAACACATGTCACTCACTAGTTTACAGCAAGGATTCGACACCTTATTGGCACACTTTGATAGGTTGCATGTGGCACACTCATGTGTGTAAGAGAATTAAATGGGAAGGAATGACATAGAGGAGGTAACAAAGGTATGCACATGGAAGAATGAGGTGCGGGACGAAGGAAGAAGGAAGGCACATGTAATTGTAACACGCATGGAGGAAAAACATAAAACTAGTGAGAAGAGAATGTATGGCCAAGGTGAAACTATTACAAGATAATGTCTAGGGCGTGTGAGAGGGATGGGGATTTAGCTGATTAAAGAAAGTGCAAGGTGCATGCACAAGATGAATAATTTATAAGAGGGAGGTGAATGTGCAAAAGATGTGGGCAAGGTAAAAGTGGAACAAAGAGGAAAAGGAAAATGGAAAGGGGAGAATGGGAAGCGCGCAAGGGTTCACAAGGAAACATAGGAAAAGGAAAATAGAAAGGGCAAAAGGGGAAGTACCAAGGCCGTGGGAGGAAACAGTGACCAAGTGAATGTGCCAAGGAGACAACTAAGGTACGTGCCACTTGTAATGAAAATCTCCAAGCCAGAATATATATGTAAGTTGTCCAGATAAATAGGAGAGTTATTTGGAAAACATGCTATACTTTTTAGAACTCTCTTACTCATCATAAGACTCTGATACTTAAATGTAGCAAATGGAAGATGGGTGTTTCACCTCATTCTAGAACGTTTCTTTGAATATTGATGAAACAGATAAGGGTAAAGGGCTAGGAGGAATACCTGTTAAAATGTTGGTTGAAGGTTGTTACACACGTATGAATTCTTGATCCACAAATGATTGTGAGAAATTCCTTTTGGTTAGGAGGAACTACCTAAAATAGAAAACAAGACCACTAAATAAAAGTTAAACAGTATATACAGTGGACTGCCTAGCGTATGCTAGATCTGGGAAGTGTGATACCCCCTAGATGGTTATCAATCCATGGTTTAAAACAACTCAATGTTAAAAATAAAGGAAATCCTACTATAGTTAAAATGATTTAGGTATCTCATTCAACTATAATAAGAAAATTCATTCATAGCAGGCTAAGCTATGCTTAAATCTGAAGGTCAAGATCTCTGTCAGATTATTGGAACTAGTCAGGGTCTGGTTCTAGGCTATTTTGGGTATTTAGTAGAGGTTTTAAGCTCTGTTCTTAGTTTGAGGGTAAAAACATAGAGACCAACATTGGTTTGGTATGACCGGTGTCGATTTAGGTTAACCGGAAACTATTGTGGGTAACCGATGTTAGTATGGTCGAGGTACAAGAAAACTTAATAAAAACTTGGTGGGGTGAAATATCTGAGGCTAAATGGAAATGGAAAGGGAAATGACGAGGTCTGTGTGGGTCTTAGGTGTGCTCAAGGATAGTTATCAGTAGGGTACGGGTAGCTTAATGATATGGGTGAATATTGATTAAGTTTTTATGAAGGAAAATGATGGGTGAATGGGAATGCAAGTAGAAACTAATAAAAGATGTAAAAGAGTCTCCTAAAATGACAATGGACAAGTGTTGGTTAACAAAACACTTATTGTTGTATGAGCTTGATGTCTGGTTAGCAATGGCAGTTTGTCAGACGGATGGAGCTTTGGTGTGGTGATGGCGGTTCCCCAGATGTTCCCATGAATGTAGGTGGCTCTGTGATTGTTTCTCATGATGGCTGTAGATGCTTTGATGCGTGTAAAAATGCTGGTTTTGATTTCATGTAGCTCTGGTTTCATCATTTTTTCTCTCAGAAAAGTGCCAACCTAGAAATAAGGTTTTTTTGGGGATTAAATGGTAACCGACGATGGTTCTGGGTTGACCGTTGGTGGTTTAAGGTAGTCAGTGTCTGTTAGGGTGAGATTTCCTATGTTTACTAAACTGAGAAAATCCTCTTGATTTTCCTAGATCTCGTTCATTTTCTTCCACAAATTAGAATGGAACCTTCCTTTCTAACGGGGGGGAATGCGGTCAGAGGGAATGTAGGATTTTATGTTTAGGGTTTATGTATGCCTTTTTTAGTTATGACAACATACTAAGAATAGGTCTTAGGGTGAGGTGGCTAGATGAGGTGTATAGGTGAGGTGGATGGTGGGTATTATCCAATCAGGATATTTTAAATAATAGATATTATGAGATCATGAATTACTTTAATTAAATTTATATTAGAGTGGGGTGAAAGGGGCCATGGTTAGGTGAGCGTGTTCGAGTTGGTTATTTTTTCGAGGGACCAAGTGGAGTGTGACCCAATTTTGGTGTCTACATTTTTCCCCTTTTTGTTACGTAGCTTGTATTGGTAGGCCACACTAATAAAAAATAAGATGTGGTTTCCCCATGTGTGAGTAAAGGTGATCCCCCTCAAACAAGGAACTGATGAGGTAGAAGGAAGAATCAGTGAGTGGTTTGATAAAAGGTGAATGTGATGAAGAGAAAGGTAGGCAATGGGGGTAAAAAGGGGAAATCATCTTATCAGGTAATCCAGGTAATGGGTCAGGGTCAAAGGTAGTAACATTCAAATGCATGCACACATATAAACTGCAGCACGGTACCAAGTTGAAGAGAAAGAAAACTCTACATTGTCTAAGGTTGATAGGTTTATCCAAACAAGGTTGAGGTGATTATGGTATCCAAGGTATATGATATGGTCAGGAAACATGATGTAGGTAAGGTACAGGAACATTTAGGTATGTTTCAGTACACCAAAGGTTGGGTCAAGATAAATGGTCACGGAAAGAGGAAAGGTAAGGTCAGTATGTCTATCAACATAGGTAACAATGCTATAAGGTATAGTGAGCATATGAGGTCACAGGTCACTAGAAATGTTCCAGGTCCAAGTAACTAGGTCATGGTACGGGTAGGGCCGAGCTATGGGAAAAATAATGAGTCCCTAAAGGAGGATGAGGTGAGGTAGTAAAGGATGAGGTTAGGAGGATAAAGTGAAGTTTCCAAGTAAGGTGTGGGTAAGGTAGAAAGGATTTAGGTCAAAAATTGGAGGTAGGGGGTAGGAAAAAGACTAAGTATGATAATCGATGCCGGACGCAATGGACCGACCACAGTAAGCTAGGGTATAGGACCGATGTCGGTCAAGGTAAAACCATCACCGGTCAAGTCGAGTAGGTTATAAAAAAGAAAAATTTTCCGTGTTTTTCAAATCATTTATCTTTTACCGAATTGGGAAAAATGACAGGTGAGAGAGAAAAAAGTGGAAAGCGTCTGTGCAGAACAGAGAGTTGAGGTGGCGAGTAGTGTAATGGGTGATTAGCAGATGATAGGTGGGTCCACAAGATTGAATTGATTAATTTAGTTGGTTGGAGGTGAGATAGTTGATTGGGTGATGGCAGAGGTAGGAGAGGGGTGACTGATAGGTATAGGCAGTGGTGGGTGGCGCAATTATGAGTAGTTCCTCCCAGGCTGGGGCAACCAAATTTAGCCACCATCACTGTGTAGAGATATGCCCTATAGAGGTAGGTGGTGACCCTAATTACATAGTTGGGGATGGTATAGGGGTAGTTGGTAGTTTCAGAGGTGGAGGTGGTTGCGCTGCATGCACATGTGGCTAGTCTATAGCCCAAAGTGGAGATGGAGATGGAGATGATGAGCAGGTGGCCACTCTACAGGAACATGTTATAGGTTTTCAGGGCTAGTTGGCCACTACACAGGCACAAATTGAGGCATTAAAGGACCAGGTATAGGGTCATAGGCTAATGGGCCCACTACAGGCATCGAGACAATCCCAGTTCATAAGCAGGGGCAGGACAGGGTTCCACAGGACAAATACAGGGGCAGAGACTGATGGGGCCACCACAAATAATACCCATATCTAGGTTATGGGATGCCCTAGGTGAGGCCATATATTATCAGGATCAATTGATGGCAGTTGACAATATATTTTCTATCCTACGAAGAGTATAAGGCATAACAGGCCTTGAATGAGAGGACCAGATCACGCACCCACAACGTGGAGATCACAGAGGGCCATCGAGCTCCAAGACATGATCAAGGGGAGGCCATTTTTAGTTCAAGGAAGAGGTGATGTCTAAGTAGGGACCCGGCCATGACCCATGATGGGTGGTGATATGTTATTAGGCCATCAGACAGGAGCCGAGAGGGAGGAGGAGATGGGAGAGACTGATTTGGAGCATGTATGATAGGATGATTCCTGATGGATGTCTCTTCATTTTGATGTATTTATTCATTTTTGATATATACCGACCTGTATGTTGAAGAGAGTGAGGATGTGTACGAGAGTTTTTGTATATTTTTTTATCATATACCAACCTGCGTGCCGAAGATGGTGAGGCTGTATATGAGAGTTTTGAGAGATTTGTTATATATTATTTGATATTAGTATATATTGTATGGATACAAAAATTTATATGATGAGATGGATGATTCAGTGATGATGTATCTATGTTGCTATAATTTTGAGTGTTATTCATAGATGGATTCATGATAGGTGTGTTAGACCTAGTGGAGTCAGGTCATAGGCATGGATTGAGTCAGGTCAAAGGCATGGTTGAGTCAGGTCATAGGCATAGATGGAGTCAGGTCAAAGGCATGGTTGAGTCAGGTCATAGGCATGGATGGAGTCAAATTGGTTTATAGATGGTTGAGTTGAAATGTTTCACCTCATTCTAGAGTATTTATTTGAATATCGATGAAACATATAAGGGTAAAGGGCTAGGAGGAATACTTGTTAAAATGTTAGTTGAAGGTTGTTGCACCTGTATGAATTCTTGATCCACAGATGATCATGAGAGATTCCTTTTGGCTAGAAAGAACTACCTAAAATAGAAAATAAGACAACCAAATAAAAGTTAAACATTATATGCAGTTGACTGCCTAGCGTATGCTAGATCTGGGAAGTGTGATACTCCCTAGACAGTTGTCAATCCACTGTTTAAAACAACTCAATGTTAACAATACATGAAATCCTACTGTAGTTAAAATGATTTAGGTATCTCATTTGACTATAATAAGAAAATTCATTCACAGCAGGCTAAGCTATGCTTAAATATGAAGGTGAAGATCTCTATCAGATTACTAGAACTAGTTAGGGTCTTGTTCTAGGCTGTTTTGGGTATTTAGTAGAGGTTTTAAGTTCTGTTCTTAGTCTAAGCGTAAAAACATAGAGACCAATGTTGGTCTAGTATGACCGGTGTCGGCTTAGGTTAACCGGCAACAATTGTGCGTAACTGGCATCAGTATGGTCGGGGTATAGGAAAACTTAATAAAAACTTGGTGGGGTGACATATCTGAGGCTAAATGGAAATGGAAAGGGCAATGGCGAGGTTCGTGTGAGTCTTAGGTGTGCTCAGGGATAGTTATTAGTAGGGTATGGGTATTTTAACGATATGGGTGAAAGATTGATCAAGTTTTTATGAAGGCAAATGATGGGTGAATGGGAATGCAAGTAGAAACTAATAATAGAAGTAAAAGAGTCTACTAAAATGATAATGGACAAGTGCTAGTTAACAAAACACTTACTGTTATACGAGCTTGATGTCTGGTTGGCAATGGTAGTTAGATGGATGAAGCTTTGGTGTGGTGATGGCACTTCCATAGATGATCCCATGAATGCAGGTGGCTCTGTGATTGCTTTTGGTGTTGGATGTAGATGCTCTGATGTGTGTAAGAATGCTTGTTCCGCTTGCATGCAACTATGGTTTCATCCTTTTTTCTTGCAGAAAAGTGTCAACCTAGAAATAAGGTTGTTTTGGGGATTAAATGGTAACTGGATGGTTTCGGGTTGACTGGCGTCGGTTTAGGGTAACCGGCATTGGTTAGGGTGGGATTTTTTAGGTTTACTAAACTAAGTAGATCCTCTTGATTTTCCTGTATCTCGTTTACTAAACAGGAAGGAATGTGGCTAGAGGGAATGTAGGCTTTGATTTTTAGGGTTTAGGTAGGTCTTAGTTAGGTATGGCAACATACCAAGAATAGGTCTTAGGGTGAGGTGGCTAGATGAGGTGTATAAGTGAGGTGGATGGTGGGCATTACCCAATTAGGATATTTTAAATAATAAATATTATGAGATCATGAATTAATTTAATTAAATTTATATTAGAGTGGAGTGAAAAAGGCCATGGTTAGGTGAGTGTGTTTGATTTGGTTATTTTATCGAGGGACCAAGGGGAGTGTGACCCAATTTTGGTGTCTACATTTTTCCCCTTTTTATTGTGTAGCTTGTATTGGTAAGCGATGCTGACAAAAATAAGATGTGGTTGCCCCATTTGTGGGTGAAGGTGATCCCTCTCAAACCAGGAAGTAATGAGGGAGAAGGTAGAATTGGTGAGTGGTTTAATAAAAGGTGAATGTGATGAAGAGAAAGGTGGGAAACATGGGTAAAAAAGGGGAAATGGTCTAATCGGGTAATCCAGGTAATGGGTCAGGGTCAAAGGTAGTAACATTTAAATGCACACACATGTATAAACGACATCACAGTACCAATTTGAAGAACATGCAAAA
Organism: Taxus chinensis; assembly: GCA_019776745.2. NCBI lineage: Eukaryota > Viridiplantae > Streptophyta > Pinopsida > Cupressales > Taxaceae > Taxus > Taxus chinensis. The sequence goes on along the minus strand of CM034157.1, from coordinate 377,882,001 downwards.
TCTACATTGTCTAAGGTTGATAGGTTTATCTAAACAAGGTTGAGGTGATTCTGGTATCAAAGGTATAAGATATGGTCAGGAAACATGGTGAAGGTCAGGTGCAGGAACGTTTAGGTATGTTTTGGTACACCAAGGGTTGGTTTAGGATAAATGATCATGAAAAGAGGAAAGGTAAGGTCAGTATGTCTGATAACACGGGTAACAGTGTAGCAAGTTATAACTAGCACATGAGTTCACAGGTCACTAGCAATGTTCCAAGTCCAAGTAGCTAGGCCACGACATAGGTAGGGACAAGGTATGGGTAAAATAAAAAATCCCAAAATGTAATTAAGGACAAGTATAGGTAAGGTAGGCATGGATTGAGTCAAGTTATAGGCATGGATTGAGTCAGGTGGACTTAGGTATGATGAAGTTTAGGCTGGTTTAGGTATGGTTGAATTGAGGTTGGTTGAGCGTGGTTGAATTGAGGTTGGTTGAGTGTTTAATTCATTAATTGGTGTAATTAACGATGATATAAGTCGTGTTGAGATGTGTTGATAGTAATATGCACACTAATGCTAAAGAAAAGGTAGGCATAATGAATGTATGAATGAGGATGGTAAATATGTGAAGAAATTATTGTTGGTTTTATTTTAATTTCCAATTATTGATATAAAAAGGAAACTAACTAGGGTAGAATGTGATTTTAGGAAAAGGAAAGGGGAATTTGTTAGGGTAGATAGTGGTCGAGCTAACCTCCAAGGGCCCCATGCCCTCAGAGTGTTTCCTACATAGTCTTGGTGAAAAGAGACCTCAAGCCAATGTAGTTCTCCCATAAGCTAGGGAAAAATGTGAGGAGGTATGAGAGTTAGTTGGTAGTTTATAGGCATGATTGAGTCTAGGGTTTAGTTTAGGCATGGTTGAATTGTGGGAAAATAGGTATGGGTTATATTAAGTTGATTATGGTGAAAGAGGAAAATGTCCCAGAGATAAGCGTTTAGGGGCTAGTCTTATATGAGATGATCAATCATGTAATGAAGAAGTTAAAAGATAAGAGGAGGCAAGAGATCCATTGGCTAATCCTAATAGTTGGATCATACCTTAGATAGGCTAGTGAACATAAGACCCTGAAGACATTCCATGATTGATTATTCTAAATGTGAAGAGTATTCACATGATCACCAAATGTCATAGTTCCAGTAGGTACCTTGAGGTGGTAGGGAATGAAAATGTGAATGGTGAGAGGCTAAAAAGTGGTTATTTTATATGATAATTGGTAGCATTCCTTTTGGAAAGAGATCCAAGATCACAATGAACAAGTCCATGATGAAAAAGTTTTCTGTTTGACTTGTATTTGGGATAGAATGATCAAGGCGGGAAGTCTATATGGGATGAGGAAATTAACTCCTTGAGGTCTTTGTGAAGCTGATTGATGCGGGAAGCTGATTGATTCTTTTTTTTAAAGTAGACTTTACATAACTGTCCTTCGAGGGAGTAGTCTATTTATAGCAGAAATGTAGAGAGAAAGATGTCCTTTTGAGGGAGTCATATTTTATTGGAAGTTTTGACTCAAGGATTTTGATCCCATGTAAATATTTTATGTCATGGACAAGACTAAGGTGAAGAATTGGATTCTTGTTCAGAAAGAAAGGTGAAACAACCATGGGATCTCATCTGAAAGCAGATGAAAAGTATCCATGAGAATCATGCCATGTGCAACATCATGGTACACATATTTAAGAGAAGATAAAAGAGGGACAGGTACACACATGATTCTTGTTTAATCATTGGAGGTGGCATATTGAAAGGATGGAAGTGAAAAGTGCTCAAGGGATAAGCATGAAAAGAAGCATAAGGTGAGGTAGGAATGAAATTCAACAATATATTGGTCAAATATGCAAGGCATTAAGGGGCTCAGGTTCGGGTTTACTGTCGAGCGAAGATAAACGATAAGCACCTATTCCATAAGGATGAGTCACGATGTATGGTCCAAGCTAATTAGGAGAAAATTGGCCCATTTACTTTTTTCTGCTTTAGTTATATGTTGATTTTCTTTCAGGATAAGGTCACCGACTTGGAAGGCTTGTTCATGGACACATTTGTCATAGGCACATTTTATACGTTTTTGGTAAACTTGAATATGGTCAAGAGCGTTAAGAAGATGTTTGTCTAATAACTCAAGTTGTGCTAAATGGTCTTGGTGAAATTCATCATCGTTGAGCATGTCATGAAGAGAAATAAGAAGTGATGGAATCTAGACTTTGAGAGGCTGAAAAACCTCTATATCGTAGACTAGAGAAAAAGTTGTGGCAGTAGTGGAAGTGCAAATACTAGTGCGGTACACCCACAAGGTGAAAGCAGTCCTTCCCAGTATCATTAACCACTTTCTTGAGAATTTTGTTCATGGTTTTATTAGTGGACTAAGATTGATTATTGGTTTGTGGGTAGTAAGGTGACGAGAAACTTATTTTAATACAGAAGGTGTCACAAAGTTTCTGCAAGGTTTTATTTTTGAATTGTTTTCCGTTATTAGTGATGAGATGGTGAGGAACACTAAAGTAAAAAATGATGTGATGATTGATGAAATCACATTTTTTCTTGGCTTTCATGGAGATGGGAGGTATGGATTCAACTCATTTGGTGTAATATTTGGTAGTGGTGATGATCCATTGATAGGCCTGAATCTCTAGCTTTCATGCCATGGTGAATGCCTCATCAAAGGTTTAGAAAGTCTGCACTTGCAGGGTTGGTGAGATATGTCTAGCATAATATTGCATGAAGAGATCTATGAGTTTGGTTTGTGGTAATTGGAACATGATTTTATTGATCAAGCTACGCCAACGAGAAACAAAATCTGTGATAGATTTTTCGTCATATTGATGTGTAGAGTAGATGTTAGTCATGGTAACCTTCTTAGCAACATTGATTGAGAAGTGATCCAAGAAGACTTGGGATGCCTAATTAAATGAGAAGATAGAATGTCTAGGCAACCCATTATACCAGTCTAATGCGGGCCCAGTCAGCGACATGGGAAAGTTCCTTAGGAGAAAAGCATCATCATGGGAAATAAGATAACACCCATGTTTGAAAGACCGAAAATGCTGTTGTGGGTCCTCTTTGTTGTTGAAGTGGTTAAATTTAGGCATTTCCCACTGTACGAGATATGGACGAATAGGAATGGATGGGTGGATGGGCTCATTACAAATCTCATCATAGGTGAGAGAGTATCATATGCCAGAAACCGATACCTCCAATGTCTGCATCTTTTCCATTATTAACTTGATTAGGTCATTGGTAGGCTGTGATGGCTGGGTACGTCTTGTAGTGTATGAGGGTTGGTGTTGGACATATGACGGAGGTGGCATTATAGTAAATGGTGATGCCATTTAGGTGGATTAAGGAGGGAGCTAAATAGGGGGTACATACCTAGAATGAATGATAGATGAAACATGAGGTTGTTGATAGTACATATATGGAGGTGGAAGGGTCATGGTGACCCTAGTAGCAATGGGGGCTAATGACTATGAAATAGAAAGGAAAGTGTTCTGAAAAGGTGTAGGGGTCACTAACACTAGGGGTGATTGTGTAGCTACAGGTAAATGTGAGACAATAGGCACGGATGAGGTTACGTTCTAGGTGGTTGGCAAAGGTATAGTGGATGTAGTGGGTGCAATAGATGTGGCAGACGTGGCAGTCATAACAGGTATAGGGCCTAGCTGCGAAATGACTGGGGGAAAGGTAGATGTGGGAACTGCAGAGCTAGCAGATGCTAGAGAAGAAGTAGGAGTGAGTGTCAGGAGGATAGATATGGGCATGATGTATATCAACTGACCTGAGGCATCTCGAGTGGATGAGTAGGAAAGATAGAACTGTAAGGCAACAGGGTTCTAGTCAAGGAGTCATGTGAACTCCTCATCCCCTATGGTGATAGTGATAGGTTGGGTAGGATCCATGGGTGATAAAATATAAGGTGGTGAAGGGCTAGGTGGGAGTGGTTGACAACTAGCATGGAATATGAGGGCATTTCTTGGCTATGCGTCAGCACCATGTAGACAAGTAGTGACGTGGTAGGACTACTTTTTGTAAGTGACACAGAAATACAACGGAGATAGGAAAAATAGTGGTGATAGGTGGATTTGGTATAAAATGTCAGCTGGAAATTTGAATAGGCTAACTGATGCCGGTTAGGGTAAACTAACGCTGGTCACAAGTAACTGCGGTTGGCCACTGTGGAAAATTGACAATTTGTCAAGACAAGGTAAAAGGCTAACAATCTGCTAAGTAGATAAGATGGTGATGAATTTTTCATGATAGTGAATATGATGAGAGTGAAAGAGACTCTGAATAGAAAAGAAGGTGTCCTTTTGGGAAGGTTAACCAAAATAATAGTAAATCGATGCCGGTTGTGTAAAACCGATGATGGTCAGAGGGTAACTGAAGACGATCGTTGGACCGACACTGATTACTGTGAATTTGAAACAGAGATGAAGAAAAGGTGGTTGTGAGTTAAAATCAGACCCATAATTTTGAGAATGATAAAAATAGGGTCTAGGCACACTCAGATGAAGCTGGAATACACCAACTATGATGAGGAGCATGCAAGGAGAAATGAAAAGATGAAGAATGTGTCCTCTCACCTCAAAACGTAAGACAAACAAAAACACTAAGAAAAATATGATCCTAAAAGTGTTTTTTCTATTATGTTTGTTCAACTTATGCTATTAAGGACTAGCTCATGAACTTTAGAATATATTTTTTGGTGAGGAAGGATTCCTACGAAGAAATATATCTAAAGGGAGAGTTTTCAGGTATGTTATGGTGGGGGCGGGTCATCTTTTAAAGTATGAATCGATGGAAGTAGTTATCTGGGGAGTACCTACCAATCCTATGACCAGTGTGATCATTGATAGGCATTCCCAGGAGAGATTTAATTTAAGAATATGTATATTTTTGAATTTGTGTAGTTTGGTAAGACAGAGAGAGAGAGAGAGAGAGATAAGATGTGCTTTCTACGATTCATTTGTTAACCATTAGCTGGGAATGACTTCCAGTATATAGGTTTCCCTCAGTTGATGTGAGCTAATGCAGAAAAATAGAATGAAATGATTTTTAAACCCAAATTGAAATATTTAATTTGATGACACAAAAGGATGAACAAGAGAATGGATGCTCTTTCACTAATGCGATACCAATGAAAGGATATAAATGTTCATTTTAAAGCACCAAAATACGATTGCTCTTAGACAATAGAAGAAGAGAAGATTCTAGGGGAGAAATTTTAATGTGAGAACCTTTTATAAAGGAAACAAACATGTAACTTTTCACCTAGAAATGAAGAGATGTAAAGAACCCCGAATGGGTCCCACAGGGCGTACCAAAATGTTTCACCTCATTCTAAAGCATTTCTTTGAATATTGACAAAACAGATAAGGGTAAAGGGCTAGGAGGCATACCTATTAAAATGTTGGTGTAAGGTTGTTACGTGTATATGACTTCTTGATCCAAATTTTATCATGAGTATTTTTTTTTGGCTAGGAGGAACTGCCTAAAATAGAAAACAAGACCACCAAATAAAAGTTAAACAGTATATGTAGTGGACTTCCTAGCGTATGCTAGATCAGGGAAGTGTGATACTCCCTAGACGGCTGTCAATCCACTATTTAAAACAACTCAATGTTAACAATAAAGGAAATCCTACTATAGTTAAAATGATTTAGGTATCTCATTCGACTACAATAAGAAAATTCATTCACAACAGGCTAAGCTATGCTTGAATCTTAAGGTCAAGATCTCTGTCAGATTACTGGAACTAGTCAGGGTCTGGTTCTAGGCTGTTTTGGGTATTTGGTAGAGGTTTTAAGCGTTTTTATTGGTCTGAGGGTAAAAACACAGAGACCGACGTTGGTTTGGTATGACCGGTGTCAATTTAGGTTAACCGGCCACGGTTATGGGTAACTAGTGTTCAGTATGGTCGGGGTACAAGAAACCTTAATAAAAACCTTGGTGGGGATGACAGATCTGAGGCTAAATGGAAATAGAAAGGACAATGGCGAGGTCTGTGTGGGTCTTAGATATGCTCAGGGATAATTATCAGTAGGGTATGGGTAGTTTAATGGTATGGGTGAAAGATTGATCAAGTTTGTATGAAGGCAAATGATGGGTGAATGGGAATGCAAGTAGAAACTAATAACATAAGTAAAATAGTCTACTAAAATGACAGCGGACAAGTGCTGGTTAACAAAACACTTACTGCTTGTACGAGCTTGATGTCTGGTTGAAATGGTGGTTGGTCAGATGGATGGAGCTTTGGTGTGGTGATGGCGCTTCCCCGGATGCTCTCGTGAATGCAAGTGGCTCTATGATTGCTTCTGGTGTTGGGTGTAGATGCTCTGATGCGTGTACGAATGTTGGTTCTTCTTACATGCAACTCTGGTTTCATCTCTTTTTTCTCTCAGAAAATGTGCCAACCTAGAAATAAGGTTGTTTTGGGGATTAAATGGTAACTGACAACAGTTCCGGGTTGACCGGTAGTGGTTTAGGGTAACCGATGTCGGTTAGGGTGGGATTTCCTAGGTTTACTAAACTAAGTAGATCCTCTTGATTTTCTTAGATCTCGTTCATTTTCTTCCATGGATTAGAATGGAAGCTTCCTTTCTAATAGGCGGGAATGTGGTTAGAGGGAATGTAGGCTTTGATTTTTAGGGTTTAGGTAGGTCTTAGTTAGTTATGGCAACATACTAAGAATAGATCTTAGGGTGAGGTGGCTAGATGAGGTGTATAGGTGAGGGTGGATGGTGGGCATTATCCCAATTAGTGATATTTTAAATAATAGATATTATGAGATCATGAATTAATTTAGTTTATTTAATTAAATTAATATTAGAGTGGGGTGAAAGGGGCCATGGTTAGGTGAGTGTGTTTGAGTTGGTTATTTGTCAAGGGACCAAGGGGAGTGTGACCCAATTTTAGTGTCTACATTTTGTAATGGGGTTCTCATGTATTTTTGGAAAGATAAGTGGAATCATTTTAGATCTCACGGTGATCATATATATGAACATATTGTGAAAACATATAAAGATAGTGTAAAGACCTAGCAACACTGTTAGGTTAATATCGTGACCATCAAATATCTGTAGACCATAGGTACCCAGAAGTTACATCACTCAGGGCATCAAAACGTAGTCACGGATCAGTCCTCTCTCAAGATTCCCCAGTGTTAGCCGGAAACTTCTAGAATGTAATGTAATTTCCAAGGTTTAGCACCTTCACATTTTATGCATTTCCGCACATCATGTTGTTCAAGAATCCAATGCACACATTACCAAGTAGGATTAATTTTGATTGTTTAGTATATTTTCCCTCTCAAGTTCCATATGATTTAATTTCATTTAAATATCAAAATAAATATATTCCTAGCAATTATATTTCAGATTTGACACCAATTATTGCTATTTATGTACCTACTTAAATTAAGTTGAGTAATATATAATCAAAAATTCATGACTGTAGTTAATCATTGTTAAGAGAGGAAAAATCATCTTTTAAGAGATAGCTTTCCCTACGATAATAGTCAAATACTAATGGCTAATCAGATAGCTCATTTTCTTCACTTCCCATCCTGCATCCTCATCTTTAATGTTAACCCTATCTATGAATTTGAGGTTGTCAATTCATTGTTGAGCTCAAAGCTCTTTATAGTACTCTTATTGGTTTACACCTGATACTCCCCTATCAAGAATAATAACTTCTTAGATGGCCAACAACATGTACTTGTTACGTTTTGGAACCTCACTTTAATGTGTGTAGAAAGTGTTGAAAGACTGTACAACAAGAAAATATTTGATGACACTTTCTAAAGTTGTCCTTGCTGGGGTTTCATAGATCATTGCCAGGCCCCAAGCGGGGGTCCGGGAGAATGTAACCCTTGAATTTTTACCTTGGCCTTGAAATCAAGATCCTAACCATAATGAACTCAAGATATACTAGGAAATGTTGATTATTTATCACATATGGGTTGGACTTTTTTTACCCATAGGTTTATGGGATGGTTATGGCCCAAAATAAGTTCAAATGATAAACCACTCCCCAAAGTTGGGCCATGTAAAATTACTTAAGCAGTTGTTCTAAAGTTAATCCAGGTTTTGTGCATATGGGTAGTGGATTATGTAATCATCACAGAAAGTGTTTTGAGTTTAGCTATTGAATTTTTTAGAGTTTGTTGAGCATAAATCCAAATAAATATGGCTATTGTATTAAGATCCCTTTCCTGGCTCTGTAGGCATAAAATCTGAGCAAGTGATAAGAAGGTTGGATGTAGCCTCAAATTGGGTGAACCACATTCTATGAATATTGTCTCATGGTGTTTTCTTCATTATTATTCCTCACACTTTTATTTTGAGAAAAATCATGTAATTTTTTATTTCATATTTGTTTCTAACTATTGCAATTACTATGAGGGATTATTCTACATACCTTTTATCCATTATTTCCTAATAGTTACTAGACTCTTTTTTCCAGATTCTCCTATAGGGTCAATTACCATTTTTGAGGTTCTAATAGCCTTTGACTGAAGTTGTAAACCATGTTCCTAAAGCTACTTTTTATCCTCCTTACTATTTCCCAAGAATGACTTTAGATGATTATATTTATTGATTAAATTATGTGGTATTGATAACCATTCATCATGGGATGCATAAGGGGTCCCACTTTTCACAATTTCAACCACTGATATAGTTTATATCTCATGATTCTACCCCTTCCGTCATTTCTTATCATGATACATCTATTACTGATATTATGACAGATAGTTGATTCACTCTATGTTGATGATCCTATTGACATCAAATATCTTAGCAACATTTTCATTTCCGAAAGTCTCTAGTCTGATAGATGTGTCAGGAGTATTTTTTGAGTAGTCATCATTTTCCTTTTTAATATAGGCATTGAAGAAGTGACATCAAGACTCTGTGAATTATTGAATCCTTGGTCCTAATCAAAACATATAACATTGGTGGTGGTGGTGGTCACCACCATCCATAAATGTCTACTGTCTCCTACTGTATGTCATCTCCTCTGTGATGCTGTCACTGTACATCTCCTAGTGCGTGTGTGTGTGTGTGTGTGTGTGTGTGTGTGTGTGTGTGTGTGTGTGTGTGTGTGTGAGTGAGTGAGTGATATGCCATAACAATAAACTCTCCATTGAATTTAATAGTGTAAGGAATAATTATTTTATAAACTTTAGGGGTGTCATTTTTAAATCAATGAAGAATTGATTGCTTGGGTTACTGGCCTTAATATGCAAGGGATTAAATTCTTGACACCTACTTGATAGTGTGTCCTTAGCATCATAGAGTCACCTTTATTGGACCTCTTCATGATTCCTATGATTCACACATAATGGCAAGTTTTCAACGTAGCTATATCCCTCAGCCTTATTAGTGATATTCAACCATTCCTTCATCATGAAATATCATATCTCTGGATGCATGTTATCGTAGGTTATGTACTACATATCATCTAGGTTCCCTCCCTCAAATTTATAAAGACAGGGCTTATTATGATATCCCTATTGACATATTGATTTCATTTTATCATTCCATTAACCCTTTCCCTAATGAAGATTCATAATGTCTACCCATTTTGCATCAAGTATTTTATCATGCCTACTTTGCAACCATGTTTTGAGGGTATTTGAGAACCTCAATGCTCATCATCTACATTATCACATTCTTACTGCTGCCCATATCTCACTTCCTAACTCATATATGCCTTACTGGAAGTCATTTCGATACAATCTTGTCCTAGATGAGGAACCCCCTACATTGAACGCTGCACGACTCATCTTCCTTTTTGAATAACATTAGTACTTTCTATGACATGGATGATGCTTTCCTCCATTTCTTCATCAGTCGAAAATGGCGCTAGAGTCATTTATGATCATATGCTCTTATCTTTAGAGGAAGGATTCTCTGATAGCCCGATCAAGAATTAGGGATCCCTACAATTAGAGATGAGCTTAACCTATACATTAATTAATGATTCATTCCTATTTATCTGAGGAAGAAACTTATTCATTTTCTAGACGTGGCCTAAGGGTTCCTCCACTGGTTATGCAAAGAGTGCAATATGGATGACATGTGTTGTCAGGGCATTTTTAACAATATTTATATAGTCATTGACATAGAAAACATATCTTGCTAATCATCCTACAAAAGTAGTGTGATATTCACATATCTTTATGCAAAGTTGTCTTGGACTTCAGTCTACTTCTAGGTGCCAACTTGACCTCTATGTTGAGCATCCAACACATTATCCAGCCTTTCAAAGTGGATCACAATGCAAAAGCAAAGTCATTTGGGATCAGCCCAAGGTGGTCCATCCATAAGATGGTATGTACATGAATAATCTCTATAATCCAGTTCCGTGACAATGAAGAAGACATTCTCCTACCACTCCACCTAGGTTAGGTGAGCCTGTTACTATTTCTATCATCACACTCAACCACATGATGTGTTGCATGTTTTAATTACTATGTGATCAATTCTCCTACGTTATTTCAACCAACATCCTTCATTGTTTTCCATTATTACAACATCGGTGTGACTAGCCTTATTATTTAATTATCATTTGTAGGCTCATAACTGTACCATGGGTAGAATCAGTGTAAAAAACTCCTCTTGTACCTTCATGATAGATTACAAAAATGTGAATACACAGACACATACATTTATCATCATTGTCCTCATTAGATAGTCACTCAATATCGATGAGTGATACATTTCTCCACTACCGCTATAGCCGATTATAATATCTACTACTAATGATTCATGTTGTTAAATACGATGCTCAATGCAATAAAATGGTATATTCATTGTAGCTCTATTACTCATACACATTATCCACCACATCCACCACTTCATTGCATTAATTTCATTCACTTCATCCACCTCATCCATCACATTCATGGGTATCTACCACATCAAGCAAATAGTCATTGGCATTGAATTCCATAAGGGACTCTGCATCTTGGGACATCCCAATATTCACCTCCATATGACATTCATATTGCAATACATGCCATATCTCTGCATGTTGACTTTGTAGCTCACCACATGCTTCCAACATACTTTGTAGTTGCTTTGGGTCTTTGATAGGTGATATCGCTATCACCTTACCATATGATGATTGCACTTGTAGAATCTTATGATTAATTGTACATCGACTGTTGAGGGATTATTTCCTAAGAACCTCTCATCATGAACTTCATCAATGGCTTCATCTAGTAAACTCAATCATTTCCTGAATGATGCACTCTTTCTTACATGGCTCATTCTTGAGTTCGGTGACATTTTAACTCATTGAGCCTATTCATGCCATAGTGTTATCATTGGCAAAATCACTAATCTACCCTGCTTATTTTCATCATGACTAACATGGAGGTTACAAATCACATCATGGATTCATCCTTGTAACATGTAACATAAATATTCTCCCTTGTTTCCTTTAAATTAGGCAAAATTATTAACAATCTATTATTTCTCCATGCATGATTGATACTTCTTTCAATTTATTCCTCTTCAACAAATTTTCCCATATTACTATAATTCCAATTTCATATTGTCTTTATAATCATCTTAAATTTTTGTACTATCTACATATGAGTTTGTAGACAACTCTGGTGGTGAAGAGAAAATTGAATATTTAGATGTTGACATATATATAACAATAACAATAATTTCATTATTATTGAAAATATTAACCAAATCTAAATAATAATAAGAAAATAAGAAAATTTCATTATTTTGTAAAAAACCTTAAAATTTAGTTTAGTTTTTACCAAATGTTTGATTGTTTACATATTTATGTAATATTCCTTATTTTTCCTAATTTGTATTCTTTTCATTAATTTTCTAAATTTCATAATTTTGCCAAATTCCATCAAATTTGGTATAATTTATGCGTAGTGTAAATTTTAGCGGTTAATCTTTGTTAATTCACGAATATTTGGGATTTTCTAATTTGTATTCGGCTGATTTTGAGGTGTTAAGTCACTTGCACTATTTCATCTAAATTTTATAGGTACAAGTTAATTGTTTGGGTTGATTCACCTAGTGTTTCTAGTAATATCTAAGTTTTATATTCAAATTATCTTCACCACATGCACAAAGTAGAATTTTTTTACCGAACGATAGCATAATGTTGTCATCGTATAACATAATGATGTTGTCTAATAGCATAATGCTAGTTTTGAGTAGCATAATGTTATCGGTCAGTAGCATTATGCTACTGGCCAAAAATTGTTATTACTTGATAGTATTTCCTTTCAATTTGTGGCATTTGCCAAGATTTCAAAATTAATTTTTAGAAACTCTATAAGTAATATGTATGGTTTTTTATGGGGTCTTAAAATTTACCCTATTTATGCAAAAGGCCTCCAAATGTAAGAACATCACAGAGATTATCATTTCTACCAAAAAATTGACAAATTTTCACAAAATTCAACCATCAGCTTTCAAACATGACCATTTCAAATTTGTTAACATATTTTTGGCCTCTGTCCAAATAAGATAATTGAAATAGGGTATGTAAATCATGGAGAAGGGACTATTATTAGATTTTTTTGTTTCAATTTCCATTGTAGATATGTATATACAAAGTGATAGAAATAACAAGGAACAAAGGCCTGAATTTAGACATTAGAGGTGTGTTTCAGATCTACTTCCCATAGACATTAGCTGAGGCCATCAAGAAGGCCTAAATAGTAGAGGAGACTTGGGGGGAGACCCAACAGGCTAGAGACTGAGTCAGGAGCCGCATATAACAGATGCAGGATGGTAGATCGAGCCACCTCATAGACCTCCATAGAGAGCTGATGCACAGAGAGGTCGGAGTATGGGGCCTCCTCCTAGGGGTCCCATCAGGACACAAGGTGGACCTAGAGCTCAGTCAGCAGGAGCTCGCCATCAGAGACCTCAACAGACCATAGCTAGATCATCAGGATCCACACCACAGACTTCTAGGGCACCTACTAGAGGTGCTACTCATTGGGGAGGATCAAGAGGATGTTTTGGTTGTGGAGTTACTAGACACTTTTGGAGAGAATGACCATAGAACCCTAACAACAAGGGTAAGACACAGATCTCAGATCTGATTGTTGGTGACATGGGATGTAGCCACAGGATTTATGTAGTGGTTGAAAACCACCAGGCAGAGCATCAGAGTATAGTCATTGAGACCACATGTAGCATTGGTGGTATTCCTACCTCTATATTGTTTGATTCTGGTTCTTCTGATTCTTTCATTGCACCATCTTTAGTAGAGCGATGCAGGCTGGTGGTAGTTAGGCAGGGTCTTAGTTGGGATGTTGAGATGGCTTCTGGAGCCAAGATCTCTATAGACTCCTTAGTTAAGGAGTGTGTAGTGGATTTGGGACCTTTCACCACTACCTCAGATCTCTGTATCCTTCCTTTGGGCTCGTATGGAGTCATTTTGGGTATGGATTGGTTATCTGCACATAGGGCCAGGATGGATTGTTATCACAAGACTATATCTTGTGTAGATGATTTGGGAGTTGAGTCGGTGATTTCAGGGGTCAGGAGACCCATTTCTATTCACACCATCTTTGCTATGCAGCTTAAGCGGTGTGTGCGACGGGGTTGTCAGATGTATGCTGTTACAGTTAGTGACAGATCAGAGGATGGGTCTAGTGGACCATCGCTAGATGATCATCCCATTTTGAGAGAGTTTTTTGATGTCTTTCTAGGGGAGCTACCAGGGTTACCACCCCCACGTGAGATTGATTTTCATATAGATCTAGTTCCTGGAGCAGAGCCTATCTCATGAGCACCTTATCAGATGACCACCCCAGAGCTCTGTGAGCTCAAGTTACAGCTTGAGGGCCTTTTGGAGAAAGGCCTTATCCATCCTAGTGTATCCCCTTGGGGTGCACCGGTGATCTTTGTGAAGAAGAAGGATGGATCCTTGTGGTTGTGTATTGATTACTGCCAGCTGAACAAGGTAACGATCAAGAATCATTATCCTCTTCCTCGTATTGATGACTTGTTTGATCAGATGAAGGGAGCCACAGTTTTCTCTAAGATTGATCTTAAGTCAGGCTACCATCAGCTAAGGATTTTGGAGGTGGACATTCATAAGACCACCTTCCATACGAGATATGGGCACTATGAGTTCACAGTGGTGCCTTTTGGTTTGACTAATGCCCCCGCAGTGTTCATGAGTTTGATGAATGGGGTATTTAGGACCTTCTTAGATCACTTCATGCTCATCTTCCTAGATGACATTTTGATATACTCACATACACGTGAGGAGCACGAGGGGCACCTTCACCAGGTTCTTTAGTGTCTTCATGAGCAGCAGCTTTACGGGAACTTGGAGAAGTGTGCATTCTTTCAGATAGAGGTGCAATATTTGGGTCATATCATTTCTGGGGAAGGTATCACCATCGATCCTTCCAAGATTAGAGCCATTATGGATTGGCCAGCACCCACTACAGTGACTGAGGTGTGCAACTTCATGGGATTAGCAGGTTACTACAGGAGATTTGTTCAAGGACTTCTCTCAGATTGCGCACCCTATCACTTCCCTTCAGAGGAAAGGGAAGAAGTTTTTTTGGTCAGACAGATGCGAGTAGGCCTTCAGGACACTGAAGGAGTGCCTCACTACAACACCTATTCTTGCAGTGCCGGATCCACAGGGTGAGTTATTTGTTTGCACAGATGCTTCTTTAGCAGGGCTTGGAGGTGTGTTGATGCAGGAGGGTAGAGTAGTGGCTTTTGAGTCTCACAAACTCAAGGATCATGAGCTTAATTATCCAACCCATGATCTTGAGCTTGCGGTAGTTGTGCATGCTTTGGTTAGATGGAGGCACTTTCTTCTTGGCAGGAGATTCACACTCAGGACAGATCATTTGAGTCTTCACCACCTCTTCATGCAGCCCAATCTCAATGCTCGTCAGCGGCGTTGGATGGAGTTGCTTTGTGAGTATGACATGGAGATAGAGCATGTGAAGGGGAAGGATAATGTGGTAGCAGATGCTCTCAGTAGGTGGAGACATGTGGCTATGGCCACCTCAGTGAGCACAGATTTTTGGAGCAATATTCTTTAGTAGCTTCCTCTTGACAGCTTCTACATTATAGTACGAGAAAAGATCGAGTCACAGAGACCCCTTGAGGGGAAGTTTTGATGGTTTTTCCTTAGAGAAGATGGTCTTCTCAGGCACAGAGGCTGGATATATGTTCCTAGAGATGGAGGCTTGAGGCAGAACATCTTGGTAGAGGCACATTGTGCACCCTATTCATCCCATCCCGGGGTGAAGAAGATGCACACCACCTTGAGACAGTTGTATCATTAGAGAGGACTTTATCGAGATGTGGCCCAGTTTATGTCATGATGTTTAGAGTGCCAGAGAGTTAAGGCCGAGCATCAGCATCCAACAGGCCTTCTTTATCCTCATGCTATACCGTAATGGAAGTGGGACACCATTTCCATGGATTTCATTGTTGAGCTACCGATGTTGAGATATCACCACGATGCCATTATGGTCACATTGATAAATTGACAAAAGTGGCTCACTTTTCTCTGGTGAAGACCACTTATACAGCTAGAGCAGTGGCACGAGTATATTTGGATGAGATTGTCAGGTTACACGGGATTCCATGGAAGATCATTTGTGACCGCGATCCTTTGTACACTTCACATTTCTGGACTACCATGCAGTATGTCCTTAGGACGAGAATCAACTTCAGCACAACATATCACCCTGAGATAGATGGACAGACTAAGTGGGTGAATCAGATTTTAGAGGACATGCTCAGGATGTATGTGATGGATCAATAGTCTAAATGGGAGGAGTACCTGTACTTAGTGGAGTTTTCCTACAATAATAGTTTTCAAAGTTCCA
This sequence comes from Taxus chinensis, assembly GCA_019776745.2. NCBI lineage: Eukaryota > Viridiplantae > Streptophyta > Pinopsida > Cupressales > Taxaceae > Taxus > Taxus chinensis. Next base: position 377,866,103 of record CM034157.1, on the reverse strand, counting down.
TAGGCATGGCTCCTTTTCAGGCTTTATATGGTAGAGAGTGCAAGACACCTCTTAGCTGGGACAAGGTTAGAGGACACAGTATAATCTTGGACCAGCTGTTTTTCTAAGGACATATATACAAAGGTTTTGTTGATCATTAGAGATTACAGGAGGCAAGACAAGGAGAAGAAGATGCAGAAGCATACCCATTAGTTTTAGATCAATTAATGTTCCTTCATGTCAGTCCACATAAGAGAATTTCATTACATGAAAAGGTTCTAAGTTATTTCCTAGATTCCTTTGGTCCTTTGAGATCTATCTATTATTTGGAAAAGGTTCTTGCAGCTTCATCAATCTGATATTTTCAGGTACATGAGTGTCTCAGGAGGCATATATTGGATCCTTCTCATTTTCTAGATTGCAATTACAGGTGTAGGATACCATGGGGAGGTGATGATTCACGAGATTTAACATTATGTTTTTCATAGGACCCTAAAAGGGTGATGGACCTTCCAGGAAATTCCATTCAAGGGGATTCTCAGGTGTATTTGGACACTTCCCAAATCAAAAGGGTGACCTTTTAGGGGCCAGGATGCTACAATGGATTACATTTGTACCACAAAGATTCCATAGTTCAAGGACTCCTAATTTAGTTTACAATGATGTTGTCGATGGGTAGGAGGACAATTATAGTGGCCCTCATTTTCTGCAGGGAATAGATAGGATTGAGGATATCTGAGCTTAATTATGGAAATGTCTTAGAAAACTTGAGGTTAGTCATGCATGTTCACCATTTGTTCAATAGTGAAATTTCTTTTGCAAACCAAGAGGAGTCACAAACTCAGGAAATACATGTAACATGGCTTTGAACACTGTTTGATAATAATCTTGATACTGAGATAGATTACTCGTCGTTGGTGATGCTCATCAGGTGGCATCATGGATAGTAATTTCAAAATGAGCTACTAAGAATTTCATTGATATAGTTAGAGAAATTTGATAGTAGATTATTGTTGATCTTGGATTTTGTGTTCATGTGGCTATGAGGTGCTTTTTCTCATTAGAATCATCATATGTGGATGATGATTACTTTTGACAAATCCATATTGACAACTTCTACAACAGTATGAGTAATAAGGTGTATCCATTTTAGACTGAGTCTAAGACCCCTTGAAAATGGAATTTTGATGGTTTAGATTCCTTAGATTCTCTACATAAATCAGTCTGTCTTAACAGGATCAAATTTTATAGTTGGATTTATGTTCCCAAGAGAGGATTTTTGAAGGATTTGGTAGAGGCACATTGTAAAAATGTTCCCTATTTAGCCCATTTTTTGGTGAAGAAGATGTATGCCATTTTGAGACAACTACGTTTCATTGAGAGGACATCGTTAGATGTGGCCTAAATTCATTCACGATGTTTAGAGTGATAGAAATGGTTAAAATTTGAACATCAACATTTCAACTAGGCCTTCTTTATCCTCATGCTATACCAGAAATGGAAGTGGGACACCATTTCCATGGATTTCATTGTTGGGCTACCGATGTTATAGATATCACCAAATGACCATTATGGTCACCTTGTTGATAAATTACAAAAGTGGCTCACTTTTCTCTGGTGAATATACTTATACAGCTAGAGCAATGGCATTTTGTATATTTATGAGATTACCAGGTTGCACTGGGATTCCATGGAAGATCATTTATGATTTACGATCCTTTGTACACTTCACATTTTGGACTACCATGTAGTATGTCCTTGGGACAAGAATAACTTCAGCATACAACATATCACCCTAAGACAGATGGACATTACTGAGTGGGTGAATCAGATTTTAGAGGACATGCTCAAGATGTATGTGATGGATCAGTAGTCTAAATGGGAGGAGTACCTGTACTTAGTGGAGTTTTCCTACAATAATAGTTTTCAGAGTTCTATAGGCATGGCTCCTTTTTAGGCTTTGTATGGTAGAGAGTGCAAGACACCTCTTAGCTGGGACAAGTTAGAGGATAGAGTATCTCTTGGACCAGCTCTTTTACAGGACATGGAGCAGTAGGTGGTGTTGATCAGGAAAAGATTGCAAGAGGCACAGGACAGGCAGAAGAAAAGTATGTAGATCAGCATAGGATCGACCGTAGTTTTGATGTGGGCATGAAGGTGTTCCTTCAATGTCAGGCCACACAAGATCCCTATCCATTATGGAAAAGGTTTTAGGTTAGCTCCTAGATTCATGGGTCCTTTTGAGATCTTGGAGCGTATCGGCCCTTTGGCCTACCATCTAGCATTGCCACCCAGCTTGTCTCACATACATGATGTTTTTCATGTTTCAGTTCTCAGGAGATATATTGCAGATCCTTCTCATGTGTTAGATTGGACATCATTGTAGGTGCAGGATCAGGGGAAGGTGATGGTGGAGCCCATTCACATCCTAGATTGCAGGACCCTGGGCCTTCGAGGAAGAGAGGTTGATCAGGTTCGGGTGCAGTGGGACAGATATGATGAGACTGCAGCTACATGGGAGGATGCTACTTCATTACGAGTTCAGTTTCCACATTTGTTCCAGTGACTTCCAGGAGGAAGTTGAGTCTAAGGGGAGGGGGATGTAGTGCCCACTTCCCTTTGACACCTTTTGATACTTATTTTGATACTATTGATTACATTATGGACATTATTATGCTTTGATTTAGTATGATGTTAGACATTTGATCATGGATTATTGTTGATCTTGATTTGGTTATGATGCATGATGATTATTAGAGACACTCATATGTGGATGATGATATACTATTTGACATGGATGTTTTATGGATGTTGTTCAAACATGTGATTTTGGATATTATGAGTAGATCTAGAAAATGGATATTATATGATGATGATATAGTTGTTGATATAAATTGTATACGATAATGTAAATTACCTTGATGTTGTTGTGATTCACATATTTAGATGATTTTGTGATTATATTTATATCATTTTGGATGTTCTGATATGGCCACGAGGCTGAAGGAGGTATTTGTGTTTTGTAGGTTAAAAATCACAACAAACATCAAGGGATTGGAGACCAACCACAATGGAATTCAAGGTGAATTCAACAAGGTCACCATGGCAACTTGTTTTATTGTGTTGTGTGTTGATTTGTTAGGGATTCCCATGGGGGGATTACCTTTATATGTGACCATGGGTTTGTGTATTTTAATAATGTGGTTAAATTTTATTTATTGTTGTGTGTATTTTATTAGTGATGTGTTCCTTTCTTTTACTAATTTAAATTGTGGTAGATTAATGTGAGAAATCATATGGTTAAAATTTAAATAAATTAAATTGGGATATGGGAAAGTAATAATGGAAGTTGTTTGTTCCTCGTATTAAATATGTAAGGGATGTGTAAGTTGTGTAAGAGTTGTGTAAGTCAGATTTTGGAGTATGAAACACTCCACCTCCTTGGAAATTCGAATTTGTCCTTGGGGGCTGTTTTTGGAGGCTTGTGGGACAAGTAAAACTTATCCCATACCTATAAATTTAATTTAACAACCATACTTATGGTTGGAGAGGTGATTTTAGACTTTTTAATGCATTTTATTAATCATGTTGCAAGTTTTGATTGCACTCTCTTACATTTTATTTAATTTGTAGTCCTTTGGGGTGTGGGCTTTTTGGAGTGTGCAAGTAACTTGTCATATTTTCACCCACCTCTTTATTGTGCTTGGGAGAATGAATTTTTGTCTTTTGTGTTTGGAGTTGAGGATGTGTGATGTGGCATCCTACATGGATCCACATCATCCTCTTCTCTTCCCTCTTTTATTAAATTCAAATTATTTGCTTGTTTTGGCTTGTTGAATCATTTTGCAAACTTCTTTGGGGCACATTTTTGTTGTTTGGAGATCTTGTGGATTTGGAGGAGATTGGAGATAATTTGCATACTTGGCAGATTGTTGTTTTGGGACTGTGTTTTTGGTATTGAAAGCTTGTTGTTTGGAAACAAAAGCTACCATGGAGAGGTAGGAGTTTAACTCTTCTCTTATGTTGTTATTTGCTTGTTGTGTTGTGTGAATGGTGCATGTTTTGTTTATTTGTTGGCTGGTTGGGTAGACTGCCATAGGAATGGTGTAGGAGAAGGCTATGGGGAATCCATGTGGGGGGCATAAGGGAATGCCATTGGCATCAGAATTTTGTGGAGGGAGTTTGGGTTTGGGATCCACCATGGAAAAGAAATAGCTTGCATTTCTTACTTTGTGGGGGGCACATAAGGAAATATGTGGGGGGCATAAGGAGGGATTTTGGGGGGCATAAGGATATGTGTGGTGAAATTTATTGGTGGTTTGTTCTAGTGGATGCCCAATTCCCATTGGGAGGCATAAGTAGCTTCCCCCATAGTCCTTGCTCCTTTGGCTTGCATGATCAAGCCTGAGTTTTGTTTGAATGTTTTCAATTGCAGTTGTAAACTGTTGTTTTGTTTGAACTGTGTTTTATATTTGAATTATGCATGTTGAAAGAATGTTGTGTGTTGTGGAAGCATAGTTGTTGCCATGGGTTGAATCACACCTCTTATTGTATTTTGGTTGGGGCTCGGGGGCCAATGATGAAGGAAGGATTCTCCTTTCATTGGATGTCTTGGTTGGGTGGAGAGCATTGCCTTTCCCCCACTTTTGTTGTGATCAAATTGGAAGAAAAAGAAAAATGTTGCATGTTGTTGTTCTGGAGCAAAGAAAAGACAGTTTTTCCAGTCCCTTGTGAAACAAATTTTATTGTAATCCTTTCCCACTTGATGTGGATGAAATTGTAATGTATATTGTGAAGAAAAAGATGTTGTAATTGATTATGAAAGTGTATATTTTTTATGAATTGTGAAAGGACATGAAAGTTACATTTTGCTCTGTTTTGTTGGAAAGAAAGAAATAGAAATATGTCATAATTGCTTTCATTTGAATTCAAACATTGAAAGATGTAAAGTTTTATAATTGAAGTTAATAAAGAATTGAAGGATTCTTTTCTCATATGCATTGTTGGATTGAATTCAATGTTTCATTGTATGGAAAAAGAGTTAATTAAATCTCTGTTGAAAGAAAGAAAAATATGTATGAAGGAATACAGTAAATTTGTCTCTTTGGAAATATATTAAATTGAAATCAGATTTGCATTTTGGGTTTAAATGATTTGATTATAAACAAATTTAAATGTATTGGATTAGTTTAGAAATGAAATGCCACACTTGAATGATAAATTGATATAAATATTTAAAAGAAATGGATCTCTGTTGTAAAATTAAAACTGGCAAATAAATTCAATTAAAATGTACAGTTCGGACCTACACATTAATAATCAACTTGAAATGATTGAAATTTAGCATGTTATGACATCAATGAACTGAAATTGACAAAGAAAACTTAAGAAAACAATTTAAAACATTGCAAAATTGAATCCAATCCCTTTCACAGTCGTTTTCTATCAATTGTTGGAAAAATTCAAATTGGAATCAATTGAGAAAATTTACCTTCCTAAAATATTCTAAATCCTTCCTAGAATAATCCTCCATGTCTGTTTGGCATGTTGAGTGAAGGAGGAGACCAAATTGAATCAAATCTATAAGTTAAAATTTACCAGTTGGCTATTTAAAATCTTGCAGATCATTTTTGTAAAATTGACCCCTTAAACTTTATCAAAAAGTAAAATTTATGATTCCTGTGCAAAGAGGGCATCGAGAGCTTTCCAGAAAGTCCTCGTTTTCCCAAAACTGAGCTTTCTAGCTCAAGTTATGGCCCTCTGAAGTTTTCCTTCCTTGGTGGGAAAATTTGGGAAAATTTTCCTAGCGGGCCCGTGGCCCAAAAATTTCCTATTGAATTTATTCTTAGAAAAATTTTGAAATTTTTTTGGGAAAATTTTTGAAAATTTCTCCGCTAGCCCACAGCCAATCAGAGGCTGCCACATGTCCTCATGGGGCAATGGTGGAGGCATGGCATCATTTTTCCTTGGGCCTTTTTAAAATTTTGGGAAAATTTTAATTTTCCCCGTGACCCCACACTCCCGCAGCCAATCCAGAGGCTACCACGTGGCAGCATGGGGTGATTTGGAGACCCTCACAACCTTCTTCCCTTTGGGAAAATTTTTTATTTTCAGAAAAACTTTCATTTCCCCTCCCACCCTACCTCTTTCATCTCTGCCTTGTGAAATTCACCAATTGGAGTGCCACGTGTCCCTAGGCATGCCCAACCCTCGCATATGTGCCTCACCATGGACACTCTTTTCTTTCCCTTTGGCGAAAATTTTCCAACTCTCCATTGCCCCTGCCCTTTCCCTCTCCCTTTCTCCCGGTGATGGTTAGAGGCCGCCACATGTCCCTAGAGGACCCAGAGGTGCGGGTGCAAATTTTTATCTTTTCTCCGTGCATAAGAAAAATTTCAAACACTGCCCCAACCTGCCAACCTGAAAAATTTTGGAAAATTTTCTTCCCTGCTCGACACGTGTCCCCTTGGGAAAATTTGACCCCTAAAGTCCACCAGACCATAACTGGAGTTTTACAAGGAGTTAGGAGGACTTCTTTATATCATTGGAAAGGTGAGAAAATTTCCTATCCAATGGGAATGATTTAGGGAAATTTTGAATGCATTAAGTGTGAGAAAAATCAAGTTGAAACTCTGAGCCTGTTAGAGAGTGGGTATGGTGATAATTTACCCCCTGAACCTAACTGAAACTTCTAACCCTAAAATTTGGACCATGTGACCTTTGGATAATTGTTAATTAAATGAAAAGTATGTTCTAGTAATTTTAGACTTGTTCAAGAACCTGTTAGTGACAACTGTTGTCTTGCAACCTGGTTGTAGACACCTCTAATAAAAAAAAAAAATTCTATAATTTTGTAACTAACTCTATGTTGTTTCTTGGGTCTCAAGTGGGCTGTTTACCATTTGCAAATAGATACTAGTTTTATCTTACATTTCTTAACTCAATAATTGATTTCACACAATTTTACATATGAAAATTGTTCAATTTACCCATTAAAGCTATTAAGCATCTTTTGTTGTTTTCTCTAATACACAATGTTGGAAAAATATAGCTCTGAAAAGACAAAATTACCAATCTTAACACAATGAAATAATAGTAGAGATAGACACAAACTATTTATACTGTCTCCAATAATTTTTTACAAAAGATTAAATCTTCAATTATTTGCTGCTAAAATCTCCCTAAACTGTTAAATGTTGTTGTTGCAGGCTGTTGTTAATCCTTTGTATGTTATTGCTATAGGTTCTATTTTACCGTAGTCTCTTTTTTGTAGTTGTTGTAGGTTTTGTATATTTTTTACAGGCTGTTATGTTCATTTCTCCTATAATTTCACCAAAATATTGAGATGTTAATATATTAATTTTTGTTACTTTCTTCCTATTATCTACTGCTGAAAAATTCCCTACATCTGATGATGTATCTTTTGGAATGAATGAGAACAATTTTATTCTTTTTCGTAAATATAACCATTAGTTCCCTCTAAAATAGGGATTTCAAAAATGCTTGTTTAAAATCAACATTAACTGTTGTCAGTTGGTGGTTGAGATGAGGGAAAAAAGTTCCAAAAATATGCAGGCTCAAGATTAAAAACAACATTAAATTATGACATTTTCCACCCCCTCTCTCATTCCTACATTAAATTTCCACTTCCCATAAACAAATGTAACTATTTTAATAGGAAATAATTAATTGGTTTCATCTCTCATTTCTTCTTTCATTTCTCACTTGAATGGAAGAAGGATCCTATCATATTATGAAAGAATAGGAAGGTTTTCATTGCATTCATCCAATCAACATTTCTATGACAAACACTCATGTAGCAAAGAAGATGATACAACATCTATTCATGCTGAGAATCCAACAAGGACTAATAAATTTATTAACTCATAAATAAATAGAAGATTTAGATCTTAGAATTCATTTCCAGGTCATGTCAAGATCTTAGCGCTTGTAGCAAGAATACAAAATGTTTGAAGAAAAAGTCTAATCCATGAATTGAATAAAACCATAAAGTTTGGAAACTTTTCAATTAGAACATCTCAATGGAGGCACTAGGGGACATGAGTTTAATGTTGAAATAAAGAAGAAATATGGGCATGAATAAAGAACAAATAAACATATATCATAGTAATCCTGAGAAGATTCCATGGAAAGGATCATATTTTTACTATGACAGTTGGAGTAGATCACAATAAGAACTCCAATTTAAGGAATATTAATTGGATGGAAAATGCCATTTTATCCATGAACATAAACCTAACACCATAACTTGGGAAAATTTGAAGTCTTATGCTTTATGATTTCATTATAATTAAATTTAGAGGATGGAATCCATTTTGAAATGACATGCATCCTAATATGGTTCAAATTAGATGAAGGGGGATTATAAATGAGATATTTGGGTGGTCATGCAACAATTACATGATTTATACAAGAATATTGGAAATCACCAGTACATATATGAAAGGAAATTGACCAAGGGATTATGCCTAGTGCACAAAGATAAATCAAGAGACAAATACTTGCATAGGTTGTGGAAGAAGACAAGACATTAGTGTAAAATCAAGAATAAAGACGATTTGCACTAAGTACAAAAATAAATAGTAATCATACACACGGAAATTAGGAAACAAATCCCTTTTTGGAGTTGGATGAACCCAAATTCATGCATTGAAAAAAATAATAAATTCTTAGACATGTGAAGAGAATTGGAAGGATGTCTTTGCATAAATGCAAATAAATCAATAAAGTCTTCCACGTTTACACCAATAGCAGTTAAAACAAGAAATTCTTGAAATAAAGAGGAGACCAAACCACATAGAGTTTTTGGATCCCACAAAGAAGGAGTTTGATATCTCCTTCAAAGAATTAAAGAGGGAATGTAATACCTATGTTTCATTAAATTAAATTCCAAGAAAATTTTCTACAAGGGTATAATAAGGTGGTTTGGTTCAATGTGGATAACAATGTGTTAAATAAACCATGCTAAAATCCACACTTCTAAGAAAATTAAAATACTATGTCTTCTCTTTCACAATGAGAGGCTATATATATATATCATATATATATATATATGATAATCAATTCGATTAGATGATGTCCAAATTACCATATTGTACTATCATATGAGAGGAATAACATGTTGGTCTTCCTACATCCTTCCTACCTATGCCAAAATGGGAGCTTTAGAGAAGGGTATGGGAAACCCTCAAAGCATAATTAAAAGTGTAATTTTGTCAATTTTTGTATTTGAAATTACATTGGCATAGATATATATTCAAAGTGCGTAAGTGAGTACTAAGAACATGTGAAATGTTTGTCAAAATGCATCAAAGAAGTGTAGTATCATGGAATGTAATGATTTTGAGCTATGTACAAAATAGATGATCAGCAGTAAAAAAGTAACAATTATCTTGTAAAGATATTGAAATAATGGTGAAATAAAACCATGGAGACACCAAGATTGATCTTGAAGAAAAACATCCAAATGAAATCATAACCTAAGGCAAGCTCCAATATCTTGATGGAAATATTACTTATTGAAATGTAGAATAGGGATGGAAGCCTATGAATTATATTAAACTCAATCAACCTAGTATAATAGTGTAGGCTACAATATTTATAGATATTAGATACCCTGGATACAAACAAATGAGGAGTTGCAATAATGCAACAATCTAATTAAAATATAATAGCTTCTAATATCACATCTAGGAAGCACATAATTGTTATAACAATCATAACAATTATACCCGTGAAGAAATAAAAAAATATGGTTAATAAAACCAAATAACAACAATAATTAATTAATAACATTAATTAAATAGTTAATTATATAATGCATAATTAATTAACCTAACAGTCCCCCCTTAATTATGCATTTCCTCAAGGGATGAGGAGAGGAACTCTCTGAACAACTCAAACTTGTCACGTGCAAGTGACTTCGTGAAGATATCTGCTTGTTGTTCAGTTGTTGGATAAAATTGAAGCTAGATGTTGTGCTTCAACACATGCTCATGTATGAAATAAACCTTTACCTCAATGTGCTTTGTTCTTTCATGAAAAACTAGATTACGAACAAGTTTTGAGAACACCTTCATTGTCAACATATAAGGTGGTCAGTTTGTCTTGTGGTATTCCAAGTCCTTCCAGTATGTGACATAGCCATATCACTTCATAGAAAGCTTCTCCTATAGAATTATACTCAACTTCTATAAAAGAGTGAGAAAAAAAGTGTTGTTTCTTGCTTCCCCATATAATTGGTCTAGATACCATAAAGAACACAAATCCTGAAGTGGATTTTCTGTCATCAATATTACCTGCATGATCTGAATCTGAATATCCTACCAAGAAGAAGTTTTCGTTCTTCTTGTATTCTAGACCAAGATCCACTGATCCTTTGAGATATCTCAAGATGCACCTTGCTGATTTCCAATGACAAACTTTGGGTTCCTACATGAACCTAGATAGATAGCTTACTACAAAGCTGATATCTAGTCTAGTGTAGGTTAGGTAAATGAGACTCCCAATCAACTACCGATAGAGAGTGGCACTTACCTCAGGAGATGGATCTGAACGAGATAACTGTAATCTATTCTCCATAGGTGTAGAAATTGGTGTGCAATCCATCATCCTAAATTTCTCAAGTGTTTTCTTGGTATATTTCATATAAGAAAAAAATATGTGATTCTCTTTCTACCAAACTTCCAATCCAAGACAATAATGCATCAGCCTGAGATTGGTCGTGTCGAATGATTGATTAAGATCTTTCTTCGTTGCATCGATCATCCTCACTGAACTTCCAGTGATGACTAGATCATCGACATAGAAAATGACAATCAAAATCTCCCCCCCTTACTTTTTGAGGTAGGGATTGGGGTCATATGGATTTCTAACAAATTCATGTTGTACGAGATGCTCATCAATTTTGATGTACCATGCTCGGGGTGCCTATTTGAGACCATATAGATATTTCTTGAGTTTACATACCTTTACTTCTTGACCAGGTACAACATATCCCTCAAGTTGAGTCATGTAGACTTCTTCTTGTAAATATCCATTTAGGAAGTTACTTTTTACATCCATCTAATGGAATCTCCATCCAAACTGTGTAGCTAGAGAAAAGATCATCCTGATCATTTTGATCTTAGTTGTGGGAGAAAATGTTTCCTCGTAGTCAATGCCTTCTTTTTGTGCATACCCCTTTGCTACAAGTGTTTCTTTTTACTTTTCCATTGTCCCATCTACTTTGTAATTTTTTTTGAATATCCATCTACATCCAATGGGTTTCTTCCCTGTTGGAAGATCAATAAGCTACCAAGTGTTATTTTTCATTACTGGTGGATACTCAGAGTCCATGGCATCTTTCCTAGATTTTGACTGTAGGGATTCCTGGACTGTAGAGGGCTCATCAGACTCAATAAATCTTCACATAAAAGAAAATTTATTTTCTTCTATCGCTTTACTGTGAGTTCGTGGTCAAGGGGTGGATGTATCCGGTGGAGCATTCATTCTTACGTCTTGTAATGTGCTAGTACACCACTTGAGCATATGTTAAACTATTCTCGTGGGTCATGGTTCTATCATATCAACACCATCATCCCCATCATCATTTTCATCATCTATAGGAACATCAACTTCAATTTTTACAATTGGTGAAGAATCTACATCAGGTGAGTCTAGAGGAGGAGACTCTGCTTCCTTCTTATAAAAAACTCAACATCTCTGCTAGTGTAGACTTTTCTGGTCTTTGGATCCATTAACCTATACCTAAGAGTATCTTCACTGTACCCAATGAAGATGAGTTTTTGTGACTTCATGCCCAATTTATTTCTATTTTTCTTGGGTATGTGCATACTTGCTTTGCACATGAATACTCTAAGGTGTGAAATAGATGGTTTCCTCTTTGACCATTCTTCTTGTAGTGTTACTCCTTCAAGAGCAACTATGGGCACTCTGTTCAACAAATACATTGCTATCTTTTCTACTTCTTTTGAGAATGTCTTTGCAAGTCTAGAGTCATTGATCATGCATCTCACCATTTCCATGATAGTATGATTTCTTCTCTCAACAACACCATTTTGCTGTAGTGTGTGTGGAGGAGGCATTTGTCAATGAATCCCATGAGTTTTTAGGTAGTATTTGAACTCATTATTGGTGAATTCCCCCCCTTGATCTAAGCGGAGAGTTCTGATGTGATGACTAGTTTTGTTCTCGACTCAACTGCTACTTTGAACTTCTTGAAAGTTTCAAAAGCCTCACTTTTCTTGTGAAGACAAAAAATCCACATTTTTCTTGAATAGTCATCAAAACATAGCATGAAGTACTGAAATCCAAAATGACATGGTTGCATTTGACCAAAAAGATCAGTATGAACCAGATCAAGCTTACCATGAACTCGATATGTACTCTTCTAGAATGAAGCTCTATGGTGTTTTCCTTTTAGGCAGTGAGGACAATTTTTTGTATCCTTCTGAAGAGATGGTAGCCCATGTACCATATTACACCAATGTAGTGTATCGAGATACTTGAAACTAACATGACCAAGTCTCTGGTGCCAAAACTATGTTGAGGTAGAATTATTAGCCACAAGTGTCTGATCATCTCTGTGGAAAAAATCAAGCTGGAACATACATCCCACATTGCAGGATTTTGTAACTATTTTCAATCCTCATGATTTATCTCAAATCAAACATGTTTTCTTGCTGGAACGAGTATCAAAGTCAATTTTTAGGTTGTGATCTAGGATTTCACTGACTAAAAGTAGATTCTTTATCAACCTAGGGACATATAGGACATCAGATAGTCTACAATTGTGTGAACATGGGCGTAGAGAAATTTTCCCGATCCCCTAAACTATATATGAAGAATCATCACCCAATGAAACATGGAATTTTGATAGCATGTCCCTCATTGAGGTAAATGAGTCCCTGTGTCTGGTCACGTGTCGAGTGGATCTCGATTGCATTTCAAGTGTTGAAATGTGATTTTATTGATAAAGATGTGTTCTTTTGACTGTTGAAGATCATGCTTGATAAGGATAAATCATTTCTGTTCTTAAAAATCATTAGACTAAAATAGTATGGTTATCAAGAATTCATTTTCACTTTGGAAAGGTGAGTTGCAATCTGGCTTTAAGAGTTGTAGACTTATTTCTTCTTTTGACTCATCCTTGGATCAATTTCAGTGATCCAAGGAATGTTTCAAATCTTCTTCATAGACTGAATGGTAAATTGACATTCAGTAGTTTAAGGGACATAGAAGACTGAACTTTGTATGTTACAAATTCTGTGGTCTTATGTGAACATGTTTTCGTTCAGCTGTATGTTGTGCTCGGGTCTTTGGTGATTGATCTTGGCAGGACATTAAGGATGTAAGAAAAAATTCAATTCACAATAGAGGAGTTCGGAGTCCAAAAACCTAAGGATTATCCTAACAGTATCCTAAGCTAGGTAAGAACACCTATGTTCTAGCTACGTTTACTTATTTGGATTTTTATTCTAACCTAAGCCTCTTATTCTAATTTGTTGGGTTGGCGTCCTAACCTAAGCATTGTGCTAAATGAATAAGGGAAGGATTACTAAAGTAATACTAGGCTATTTTAACTAATACCTAATACTAAATGGTTATGAATTGAATCTAACCTAAGGTGGGAATTACTATTGGTAAATTTTCTTAATACCTAAGTAGGTTATTGCTAGACTAACCTAAGTTTTAGGGGATCCATCCTAAACTATTAAAAGGGAACCTAAGGGGTCGCATGTCTCTAAGGTGACAATTCCAATGGAATTTAAATGAGTTGATAGGGTTTAATGGATGGAAGTACTGCCATATTTGGTAGGGGCTAGTTGACTTGGTGGAGACATATGTGGAAGCTCCACTAAAAGATGGAATTATTTTTGGATGGAATTGGCATTCGCCAGATTTAGGAGGTGGTGGCAAGGAAAGATAAGTGGGAAATTTGGAAGTAATGGCATTTATGGCATTAATGGGCCTCGGTATTTTTGTGCAAACCATGTCTTGGAAACTTGGAAGGCAGGTTTGTAGGAGGTTATTTGGTTTTTCATGCATTGCAGATTTTTCTCTGCATGGAGCTATCTGGTTCTTCAAACCAGTAGTTCAACCTTCACTTCAAAGCTATTTTTGGTTTCTATGGTCTATTTTTGATCGAAGGAAAGTATATGAGGCATAAGAAGAAAAGATGTTTGATTGTTGATCTTTCGTGGAGGAGAAAAAGAGTTGGAAGCTTAGCTGGAAGTCTCCTTCGATTTGGCAGAAGCACTATCAGGAATGATAGGCTCTAACTATTAAGATTCTTTGATTTCTTCTAAATGATTCATTAGAACAACTCTGATCTCATGAGATTCATGTTTTCATGTTTGTCTGGTTATTTTTCTTGCTGGGTTTTATGAATCCTTGTGGTGTTTTGATATGAAACCATGGAAAAAATAATGTTGTTTTGTAAACCTTCTCTCTATGTAAGTTCTATGACAGCATGCATGTGAAGCTTGTATGTGAAACTTGTTTTATGTAGCTCTATTTTTCATTTTGGAACTTGTATTCGAGGTGGTTGTGCTTTGAACTAACCTTCGTTGCATTATAGGGTTCTGAACTGTATGGGAACCTTGAGTTCTATTTGATCTTGTTTTTGGGCTTCGTGTTTGGTTATAGACTTTTGTTGGAGCTTCGTGTTGTTCGAAATGAGTGTTGGAAACTTATGCAATGCTGAGCTATTGCTTGATGTGCGTATTTGGCACTGTACCCATATCTCATTTCTTGTGAAGTTTTGAACTTTTGTGTGAAGCTCGGGTTCGACACTGTACTCTTATTTAACACTTGAGTGTTATGAGCTTGTATTTGGGTCGATGTATTCGATTTTATTCTGGTATTTTTGTGTTGGGTTATTCTTTTATTAAAATATTAAGCTTATAATTCTTTATTTGAGTAAACTTACTCACTAGGAAACTAGGTGATAGCTTGTTTGAGTCATTTTGAAATCTCTCCAAGATTTGGTGCTGGAAACATCTTGTTAAAAAAAAAGGAACTTCGGTTTCATGACTATATCATCTTCTCTGAGATGGTAATGGCGTGAGAATTGGAGGGGGGTGTTCTTTCCCCTCTGTTTTAAGGAATCCTGCATTTTGGGTTGACTATTTTGTTGAAGCTAAGTCACCTCTGTCATGATTTTGTGGATGTGAAAGTTTTGTTTTGGATTTCTGTTCCTGTTGCTTTGGAGTTAAGATTGAGACATCTTCTGACTTAGACGTTTTTGGGTTCTTTCTCTCTCTTCTGATTCTTTAAAATAATTTTGGGTCTCAGTGGAAGATTGGGTTATTACCCTTGGACACTGAAATTATTTAGGAAGGATACTTTCTCCATTCAGTTGTTTTGTGTTTAGTTCTTTTGAATCACAAACTACTTACTCTTCGTATTAAGTGGTGAAGCATTTGTGAGTCTTCAATCTTGGGTTCATGGATAATTCTAAACTTGATAGTTTTTTGTTTTGGGATTTTATTCTCGTCTGATACAGTGAATGAGTCCTTGGCTTCTTTTAGAGAAAGAAAGTATATATGTATTCTCTTGGGATATGTATGTTGTTTTGGGACTGCAATATATTTTCATCCTGATTGGTTTGAAACTGGAAATTCTTTTGTTCAGTTGAATGAAATGATTTATTATTGGACCTGTCCTTATAGAGTTTCCTTTTCTATGTCTTTTGGATAAGCTCATTGATTGAACTTCTCTTCACTCGATTCTCTTATGAGATGGTGATTCCTTTATGGCTTTTTGGTCTACTTGGTTCGAATCATTGGTTGTAATGATAGTAGCTAAGTCGGTTCTATTGATAAGTGAATGCATACTTGTTTTATCGACTGTTGTTGACTAATCCTTCCTTATATGGATGGATAGGAGTAGGTTTTGTCTCTTGTACTCTATCTTTTTGGATGAACTTGAGTAGAGATTAACTCCTTTATGGGGCTACTTTGATTGTGAACGTTGGTTTTAGATATTTGATTGATAACTTCTAACATGCAGAATTAGAATTGGAATTATAGTTAGACTATTTTGAGTTCTTTACCTTCTTGGATTGTTATGAAAATTTGTTTAGATGTATACCTTAAATGTTGAATTTATAAGATTGTTATCCCAGAAAGGAAACAAATAATTCATGTTATGAACCTGATCTTCCTTTTGGATGCTATGAGTTTGGGTATGGTACGTATTGGTTCTTTTTATTCCTTGCTTATGATTTAGATGAATCATCCTAGAATGAACCATGTTGTAAACACTTCTTTTGTCTTATATAAAAGATAAATGTTGTATTCTATTAGGATAGAATTATGAAATAATGGAATGGCAAGATCTATAGTTTGTTTAAAAGTTATTGATAGGATCAATTGAACTTTAAGTTTTTAGGCAGATGTTGTGGATTATATTCTTCTCTTCTCTTAAACGTGGAGCTAGATTTATTGTTGTACTTCTTTTCTGTTTGGTATCACTTATGCTTATTGTATGATTTATTAATTATCTCATTAAAGAAGTGTTGCTTTAATGAAACAATTAGTGGAATGCACTTCATTTTAATGCTTAGTGCTTATCATGCTCAGTTCATTGAACTGACCCGTGCTAGCAATTTTTACAGATGGGCGATGTAAGTGATAAAAGAAGGAAAAAACTTATATGATGCATTGGATGATATAAGTCTATTCTTAGTAAAGAATTATGATTCATTCCTTAGTTGTATTGAAAAAAATAAAAGTTGTATACTTTATAGAATGAAGGTTGTTGTTATGCAGTACGCCTAAAGTGCATAGTCTTGTAAATTTATAAGTTATAATGATGAATTGCGAGTTGTGATTTATTTTCATTGGTTGGGTAAATTATCTCGTACTTTTATGAAGGAGATGGAAGTCCTATCTTGTTGATATTATTCATATTATATTATGCTTATCTTGTTATCTTGATAAGATGGATAAAGGGAATTAGTTAAAATTCCCTTATAATGATGTAGCTTGTAAGTTGCATAAGATGTAGTGTTTTATCAAAACAATTTAACTTAGTAATGTGATGCGTAATGAACATGCAGTAAGAACTATGGATATTGAGAATGATAAATCCTAACACTTAAAATTTAGAGGAAGACTCTTCCTCTCTTAAATGAATGTAAACCAAAAGGGATTGGTGATAAGATTGTAATTCATAGGACTTCATTTAGTATGAAGTCTACTTTGGTTGGACCTATGTGGTTGCTAAACTTCCCTGAATGTGAAATTACAATATTTTGGAACTTATGTTATTGTTGTCCTGTTTTGGTTAACTGTTTGTTAAACTGAATAAACAAACATTAAAAGCAATCATAAGTTAAGGAAGTTCTTCAATACTAAATGAAACAAATTTAGAAAAGAACTTATGGAGTGTTGGATTAGGGTTTAGCAGGGTTGACTAAAATCAAAGCTTAATCCAAATTAACAATGTATTAATAACCTCCTAGGGGTATGTACATCGTCGATGAGGTAGTTTCTGTAGGATGTTGGCACACACCAACTGCAGGGCTGTACTTTCGAGAAGACTTGGGTCTTCTCGAGAATACAACGTTACAGTTGACATGTGGCAAACACCCTTCTGCATTGATCATCTAGATCTACACAAAAATAAGGACTTGAACTTAGTTTCTCTCTAGGTCAAGTTAGTGGCATGTTTAGGATAGGTAGTAGCTCCCAAGGCTCAGGGTACCTTGGCACATCTGGTTGACTTAGGTCAACCGAATATGCCCATTTACCCTAAGTCTTTATGAGCATCTTCCTATGATAAATTATGTTTCTAACCAGGGCTAGGGTTAAACCTTGAATAAGTGAACTGACGGTAGTTAGTAAAGACCATTCTTGATAACAGAGGAGTGAGGTGAAGGACATATTCCGAAATGACGAGTATGTCATCTAGGAATAGTGACATAAACAGTATGTTGAAAATCTTTGGCCAAAGTATCGCAAGCTGCTGGTTGCATTATCCTACATCACCTAGTTTAAAGCAACGTGATATCAGATGAATATTGGTAACAAATATTTAGATATGTTCTTTAAATAGATCACTCAGTACCTCGTTTAGGGTAGGAAAACAAAGTATATGAAGTATACGATAAGTATTCAATACTTAAAGTTAACATAGATAGATCAGTAGATTACCGAGTTATGAAATGAATAGATCGGTGGATCACCAAGTCATTTATAGTTGTATATGGTTTTCTGTTTGAGATTGATTGGCATGGAATGTTTGTTCTAAATAATGCTTTATTTAGAATAGAGAACATTATATAAAATAATTTTTTTTCCCTTGTTTCTAAAGTCTTAAAATGGGAATGTTACATTGTTTTTGTGGAGGTCCAGAGTTGCTTGACGAACCTTTATTGTAAGTATTGTACCAAAAATATTTTATGTCATGCCCTCTTTTACAGATTGGACATTGCTTCCTCTGTTGTTTATCCCTGTGATACTGATTCTGATGTTAGGAATTTTGATGGGAGTTAGGTTTTCCTTTGCCTTTTCATTTCCATTTTTAATGTGAAATAAGTGCCTACTCCTCTTCATCATCTTTATTGTGCATGGATTCCTCTTGTTGTAGTAGGTTTACCAGCTTGTCAAAACTAACTGTTATATCTGACATGTTTAGTGTTGTGATAAAAATGTGGTAAGAATAAGGGAGTGTTCTTAGAATAATGGGAACGAGAGCATCATCTGTGAATGCTTCTCCTAGGGCTAGAAGTGAAGCCCTCATCTCTATAACTCTTCTTAAGAAAGCTTCAATTTTCTCATTTTTCTTGAACTTCAGTGTATGTAACTGAATCTGTAAATTTAGAATGACATTCTTGTTTTTGGCCTCATATACTGTGTAAAATTTATCCCATACTTCTTTGGCTATTTTGGCATCTCGAATTCAGGGTTGCACAATGTCAGACACTCTAAAAAAGATGATGAATTTGGCCTTCTGATGTACTTTATCAAACTATCATTGTTTTGTTGTATTAGTAGTTGATCTGGTCAGAGTACCATTCATAGTAGTCCATATCTCTTCAAACTCAAGTTGTGTCTTGATTTTAGTCTTTTATGTAGCATAGTTGTTTCCTTTGAGTAGTTGTGAAATTGGAAGAAAATTTGTGGGGGAATTGGTGTCCATTTTACAGAAATCACTGAAAGGGTTTGGCTCTCATCACTCCAGGTATAAGGTCTCCCAATCCATATACCATCAGTCCGATATACCGAACCTTTCTATATACACACCCTTCTGATATAATTTTTGGTACATGGAAGAAGCTCACCCTTTCTATATACCTGGCGGTAAATGAATGAGGCATTGATGTACATGAAAGAATTCAATATGTGGTACTAAGACATTACTAAAAAGGGTTTGTGTAATTATTGACACCGAGTCAAAGAAATATCCTCATACGTGTGCGTAACTTTACTATATACTTGGATAATTTCTCAGTTTGGATTTATGTCGTGCAATAATTCACAGATGGATGGGATGGCTCATAGTGTGTGCACTGTGACCTTATTACTCCCCATCTATTTAAAGGGTTGATGCCCAGACAACATTGTTGTAACTATATTAGGCATTAAGTGTAGTAGTAGTCATGATGGCTTTACTCGCAAGCACTTCCTAGAGGCATTGTATATACCAAACGTTGCGAATGAGATCTAGGATCTCATGAGTGTTTCATAACCAATTTTTTTACTATTTTTTATTACAAATTTCTACCAGTTTCTGAGTAGTTAAAATATTTGTGGTTGACTATGGTAGCCTACAAATTAGTACAATATATTGAAGCATGTAATTACATTCAAAAATTTAGAAAAAATTGAATGACAGGAAATTTTTATTGTTTTGCAGGCCTTTGTGGCCTTCGGAGCCCAAAATGACCCTCAATGCAAAAAACTATTAAAAATTAGCTCAAAAAGATGTTTTTAGATAATATTCCTTTTGCAAATGTTTCCCAAAGTCAAAAAACAGGCTTAATAGGAGAATTTTTTTGCCCTAAATTAGGGTTTTCCTCGCTAAAATATTTAGAGACCTATTTGGCTGTAACTAGTTGTTTAGAGGTGGTTTCCCACCAAATTCACCTCCAGATTAGGAAGTTTTTCCAGTTTCACCTCTAAATTTCAAATTGGTTTAAAAAGTAAGGTTCGTGTGGGGGTCAACGCAAGAACCTCATCCACCCAAGTCTATTGGCTTATCCAACTAAGCCACTTATGCTTTTGGGTAATAAATTGAAGCAAATCGTATGTAAATTCAAATGAATTTGACTCGCCTATTAAAAATGGTGACATGGCAGAGGGTCCACGCAGAGTTGCATGCATGGAATATGAATTAGGTATTCTCCAAGCTTGAAAACCAGATCTGGAGTCTCCTTTGCATTTTTTCTACCTTTTTAAATTTATTTCTTTCCACCATTTGAAACGCATTTGCATTTCCATGTATATATTTTTTGCTTTGATTTTGATCTCCACATTTTTTTATTGGTGTGATCTAACTGTTGTTTCTTTTTACAGGTTTAGCTTGGTGCTAGGTCATGGTGAGGAGTGAAGGGTTTTCTATTTAGGTAAGAGGCACACCACACTTCAAACGATTCAGTTAACCTTTTTTAAAACACTAATATGGATTTGGCAATGCGCTACCATCATTTGACATGCCTATGCAATTTATGACTGCCATTTATTTATTGATCTCTATTTCTATGTATAGGTCACTTGCTTGGAATAGATCCCACTCCGTTTCAAATAGAACTCAACTCTTGTTTGTAGGAATGAAACACGGCCTCTTTAAGGATGGAAATGACAATGTAACCACCACATAGATCCACTATTTACCTTGTGTAGGTGATTGAGAGATGACTCAACCATAGTGTTGAATGGGCTCGGTTGCAATGAAAAACTCTTTAGCAATGGCTCAATGCAAGAAAATGTGGTTGCTTCAATGGAAGAAAACCCTCCAAATATAGCAAAGAATCCTCCAATTATAACAACCTAGTAGTATTAGCTGAAGCTAATACTTACACTAGATTTAATGAAAAAACCCCTAATGGGGAAAAATTTATATATATATATATATATATATATATATATATATATATTCATATTAAAATTTTAAACTGATTGCTATAAACCAAAAAATATTCTAGAAGCAATTTTTCTTGGTGCAGAGAGAACCAAGGCAAAAAAAAAAAATTCTTTCCGTTTACCTGGAGAGTGCACAAGAGGTTGTGAGACTGCAGGGAGGTCTGGGAAGCTGCAGGAGGCAACATTGGCTCTCCGGTGAAGAAAATTTATTCTTCAATAATTTTCCTTCCTTTACACCCTTTCTCCAACCTTTCCAGGAGCTTCAATTTGCTTTGGTACCAAATGTAGAACAAGGATGGAAGCCTGTGAATTATATTAAACTCAATCAACCTAGTACAATAGTGCAAGATACAATAATTATACATATTGGATAGCATGGATACAAACAAATGAGGAGTTTTAACAATGCAACAATCAACTTAAAATATAATATCTTCCAATATTACATCTAAGAAGCACATAATTGTTATAACAATCATAACACTTATACTCATGAAGAAATAAAATAAATATGGTTAATAAAACCAAATAACAACAATAATTAATTATTTAACATTAATTAAATAGTTAATTATATAATGCATAATTAATTAACCTAACATGAAAAACTAATGTGTTCTAATAATTATGGTCTTGTGACAAATCATGAAATCACCTAGGTGAAAAAATGTTTGAATTGAAGAAATGTGTGCACGTAGGAATGTTGCTAAAAAAGAGAGATAAATTATCTATTAATGTTATAGATCTAAGTGATATCTTGTGATCACAAACCAAACAAATGGATGATTTACATATGAAGCAAGCAACTAAGATGTAGACCCAGATCCTTCATAGATTGAGAGATCATGAAACACATCATAAATCCAAAATGGTCAATGATTTCATTTCTTATACTATCGAGATAGAAAGACTCTTGTCCTAACAGATATGGAACTGATCATAGGTGTCATGTTATTGACCTAGGTGTCATTTTGGTGTCTTGATATATGTCCAAATCACTTTATTAGGGTCCACATGTATCCACTTAATTGTTTCAACATAATTAATAATTTTAATTAGGTCACTTATGTGAGAAGATGATGTTATTTTTTATTATTGATAATTTTTTTTAAAGGGGACCATACCCTGAAGTACAAAAGAGCTCAAAAGCTAGATAAAACAATAGAGTAGCAGTGGTTTTTGACTTGTGGGGACCACACCCCATAAAACAAGACTCAATAGTCAGATAAAACAGTAAAAAACAAAATCAAGGGAAATCATGCCTAAAAGAAGTCAAAACACGACTCGAAAATAGCAACACAACAACTGTATAGTTTTAAAAACCAACATAGAAACCAAAACATCTAAAAATAGGGATCTCAAAACCATCATTTGAGAGAATTATTGAAAACATTCTTAGCATCCTCCATGGCCTTAAACATATTAAGAGTTATATGTTGAGAGGGGTATTTACTGACAACAGATATCACCTTTGTCTTTTCCTTGCCTTATTTCCAAACACCTTCTGGAACGCTAGTAAGATCAAAAACTTGCTTAACATGACTTCACCAAAATAAATTAGGGAATTCTGCATAGTAAGATGATCTATTTGTTTATTTATTATATTTCCCAAAGTATCCTCCATAGTTTTCTATTTATTGACAATTTCTTCAAGTTATTTCTCCAATTTTGAGTTATAATCAGGGCCATGATCATCAGCGCCTTGATTTTAACCCCATGTAACTTGATCTAGGCCTTTAAATATTTTCTAGCCAAGGGTTCCTAAGCATTTTGGTTGATGGAAAATAATCTTTCTACAATGGCCAAGTCCTTACCCTTGACACTACTTCAAAGCACCATTTTGGCCAGAGGTGGAGAGGGGGGTTTAAGGTTTTTAGTTCTTACTTTATGATGTTGTGGAAGTTGAGCTGGGGCATGTGATGTGTGGGAGAATTTGCAAAAACATCATAGAAGTATTGATGCATGAGAAGTATGACTCCTTGATAGACTTCAAGGATAGACTTCTCTATGGATTGCAGGATGTAGTAGGATAGGATCACCTTTGGGGTCCTGTGAGAGTGATTCAAGAGGACTACATGGTGTAAAGTCATGGTAGAGAAACATCCCTTAAAAGTAATATATATGACCGCCATTCAAGTGACCTCATTAAAAGGGGTAGGGATGGAGGAACAGAGAAAACCTACCTTGAAAAATGAGAGGTTTTAATTGTCTTCCATTTTTTTTCTCCTCTACCTCTTTATCAAACTTGTTCCTAAAGAATTTAATTACATTCATACCCAGGCCTGTGACAAAGGAAATTATATTTTTAGTAATAGTGAAATCCTTACCTTTATAATTTATGACTATGTCCTTCCAGTAGTTCGAAAAGGTAACTGATATGTGTTTGTCATGCCCCTTAATTATCTTCATGAAGGTTGTGAATCCATCCACATCTAAATCCTTCCATAATTATTCATTAGCCTACCATGAAGGTCACAGGTCCATAAATTTTCATTATCCTTCCATAAAATAATGTTATTTTAATAAAGTGACTTTACTTTATTAAAATAAAACTTTATAAAGTTATAATGTGGCCTAATTATGCCTTAAAGTGATGTCATGTAAACCCTAACTACCTTATAACAAAATTTTTGGTTATACAAGGAAGTTATAGATCATTTGTAAATGGTCTTAGAGGTTGAAGGAACTTTTGGTCCTATGGTCTCAAAGAAGGGAACTAAATGAAAATTTATGTTTAGATACTTTCCATGGAGATTTATCATTATGAATAATTTTTTAAAGATAAGACAACAAGGAAATTTTTTGTTCATTTCAAAGAAGAAATACAATGATGCTTATAAAACTTTATGTTTTTATGTTCGTATTGGTTATGTTTGTTCTAATGTCAAATGTAATATTTAATTTCTTTCCTTTTCATACAAAGTATTAACATTCAATCTCTTTACTTTTATAGTGTACTTTCTAGCATGTATGAAGGATATATGCATTTGTTTGTTCTTGCATGCTCCCTCTCTCCATTATTTTCCACTATCTCCCTTTCTATTTTATTCCTCTCCCACTTTCCTTTCTTTCTCTTTTCAGGTGATTTTTGGGTTAAAATATCCAAAACCTATAGACCCATCATACGAGGGAGCTTACCCTCTAAAAATCAGAGGTTAGATCACCCTTTCAATAGGTGATCTCTCTAATGTTACAATTTTTATGTTGGATGATGCAGGAAAACTTATGAGAAGACCAAATGAACCAAAGTGACATAAAATTGTTCCAATAATTTTTGGTGACTACATTGGTGATATAAGGATTAAAGTATCAAAATCAAAATGTCTACTATTTGGTGTGTACATCAAGAAACCTCCCCTAAAATGGAGGATTGTGAATTTTCTAATATGAAGAACTAAATTCCTATCTTTTTTGGAATCATGCAATAGTGTTGGTTTCACCCATTCCATGGGTAAACCATTTTGCTCATTTGGAATTTCCATAATATTTTATCCTACCTTCCAGTTCAAGGATAAAGTTCCCAATGTTTTTAGAGAAGAATCATAAGATGTAGGTAACTGTACCTATACTTTTCATGTTTCTTGTAGCGTTCTTAGTGATATTGTTCGTCATCGGTCCTACTGCTAAGTGGTATCAACATTTAGAGATTGGTTGTATAACAATTTGGGAGAGAATAATTTTTTTTTTCCTATAAATATTATAACCTACTGTGGACATGAATTAACTTATTTTTGAGCTATTTCAAATCTAGATGAAAGAATATGAAAGAATGAGAAACTTCATAGTAAGATTCTATAAGATTTTGAAAACTATTCCACTAAAAGAGTAACCTGGTGGGAATAACAAATTTTATTCTTCATTACTTATCTACATCCAGAAAGTTCATTTCATAATGCATAGAGAGAATATTTAAGACATGCATATCATTCAATAACAAGTCATTGATGTTGAAGATAACTTAATTATTTCCAAGAAGATGAAAACAAATATTATTAAACATGTTTCAAGTGTTCTTGATTTGTAACCCCTTGTGAAGAAAAAAAAGTTCCATATGAATATTCGACACCCTTCACAAGAGAATATTCAAGAAATTATGCACAAAATATCATAACAAGATTTAAAGAAATAATATATGAAGTTGAATCAACCTTCTCTTTGATGTTTGAATCTCACCATGTTTGGGGAATAAGCTATGATTCTTCCCATGATTCTTATGAGCTCAACAACCATGGAGATGAAAAAAATTATGAATGTGTTCTAGTAATTCTTTCTCTTATTGAATTTATATGTTTGACTAGTAACTAATGTTAAGCTCCTAAATATTGTTGTTTTCGTGCTAGCCCAAATATGGAAATTCCTTCCATCAAGATCAATGAAGATGAATCAAACAATGGATTCCAATCTAAAGAATCAAAATCCTTGGTAGATGTAAAGTGTAAATATGATCAAGAAGAAACTTCATTGATAATGTACATGCAAATTATAGATAAATTAAAAATTATTCCCGTTCAATAATTTTAAGACCCTCAATCACCTTGTTTGCATCCCAGTTCAAAGGAATAGGTTCCTATCATGTAGTGCAATGATCACTTTCTTAAAGAGAAATAAAATTATGATATTTTAAGTTCAAAATAAAACTTATTAATGAAAAGAAACCATGAAGATAAGTAAGGAGTTATCTCTTCGGCAATACATATTTATCATGGTGATGAAGAATCATGTGAAGAGATTTTTCCTTCTATAGATGTAAATGATAGTGTTTTCATAGGAATCTCTTGTGTTGAAACTGATATGCATGTTAAGAAAACTAATACCATAATTTTTCAAGGTATCTTCCCAAAAATTAAAGATGGAAAATATTTTTTGAAAGATAAAAGTTATGAACATGGTCAATAAATACTTCGTGTTTCAGCATACAAGCATACTGATGAAGAAAATGAAGTTGCATCTAACCTAAGATCATTGAAGATATCAACAAGATTTCCTTCCTTTATGTTTCCCTTGAAGATTTTTTGGCATACGATGATGATGAAATAAAAGATCTCAAGCTGGAATACCTGCCAAAGCTTCAAGAACTACTTCATATGTAATCAAGTCTTTCTCCTAATCATGAATTTTTTATAACTCACTAAATTTCCATGTAATTATAAATTGCTAGAGCTATAATATTAAGTGTATCATACTATTTAGTTTATATTTAAATAATATAGAATAACTTATATTCTTATTATTTAAATACAAACTTTATATTAGGTGGTTAGTTATTTAATTATCTAAATATTAAATTAGGGTGTTCCTCGTCACTTAATAAGGTCATAACCCTTCAAGTAATTTAAATATGGCCATGGTCCATAATTTGATGTATCAATTTACTCTGGGTTAACATGGAGCATGAAGTGAGGAGAGGATTTACTTGACTAGTTGAAAAGTTTTTCAATTAATGGAAAATATTATTCTATGGTTTTTTACCCCATTAGAGTTTTCCACGTTAAATTATGTGTCATTGTGTTATGGTGTTACTTTTATATGTATTTATTATTATGTGCATTCATTCATTTATTTATATGCATCATTAATGTTTAATTAATATTTAATATGGTTAATATAAATTTATACCCCTCATCCTCACATGGTATCAGAGCGAGAGAAATTTTTGGTTAAATAATTTATTTAATCCTAAAGTCATATTGGTTGGGAATCTAGTTGGTTGGGAACCTATTTAAACCCCCTTTCCTCTCTGTAGTATTAATGTTTTTTTTGGAGATTTGTGTGTGCACGGGTGAAATGGGATCTAAAATAATATTTACCCACTTGAAAACAATTTATGGATTGGGTGAAATTATTTCTAAGGTTCATATAGTTTTCATGTGCAAGATCAAATTATTTAAAGGTAAAAACACTATTTAAATTAAATGAAGGAGGAGACAAAGATCCATCAAAATAGGGATTTCAATTTATTTCATTGGTGGGTGAAATTACTTGTCCCCTCTATAAATCCCATGGTTAATTTGTTTTTTAATGTGGAATCATGTCCCTCATAAAATTCACTTACTATTTTAACCTTATTGTGTTTTAAATAATTTGTGTGAGTCCTTTGGACCCCTATAATAAAATTTGATTTTAAAAAACTATAGTTTATAGTTAATCTTTAATTATATCCTTTATAGTTTGAAAACCATATTTTTTAGTATACAAAATATGTATAATATAGAATAAGGTTTAAATAATAACTTATATAAACATCATCGATATAGTTTGAAATTTTTTTATTATAAATCCTCTTAAATTCATGTTGTTTAAATAACCTAAACTATCCTTGGTGTAAGCGACCTATAAAACTATATAACCTAATCCTATTAGGGTTGTAAACACCAAATTTGGGTTACACTCCCCCTTTACCCCACATGCATATTAATTTAATTACCTATAATTAAATTAATGCCCATTATCGCAATATTCATTAATAACTTAATTAAATTAATTTCTACCTCACCTAGACACCTCTCCCCACCACATCACCTAGGCACCTCATCATAGACCTATTCTTAGCATGTTTCCTTTTAACTAGGACTCAATCTATATTTACCATAACTAATTGAGACTTAGTCTAACCCTAACACTAGATGCCTATTATTTCTCTAACAGTGTGCCCATTTAATTACGTAGAAAATAAAATTTTAGAACCGAACCAATAGGCAGAACTGGTAAAAAGATAGCCAAGATATGTTGTTTTAGCAGCCTATGATTTCCCACTGTAATTGATGTTAGTTAACCCTAAAGAAACAATTATTAACCTAAATCATCATTGGTTAACATATATTCACTTTGGTAACCTTGTTCCAGAGGTTGGAAGAATTATTCGAGTCTGAGAAGAGAGATATTTGTATGCAAGCACAAACCAGAGCCCTCTTGCACTACCATGGAACTGATCACTAGTTTCACAGATCAACCATCACCCTCATCCAACCACCAATATACAAATACAAGTAAGTGCATTTGGATTTGTAGCTTTCCATACTTATTTAGATCAGTTTCTTTATCTCTGTTTGAAGATTCCTAGTCTCTTTTTTTATCTCATAATCTCCCACCTTCTTGTCAATCCCCCACCTAACCACCTACAACCTCCCATCTCTCTATACATGACTACCAGACATCTATGAGAATTCTCAATGTCTTTGGCAACCTAACACTCATTCTCCCATTCTCTGTGTAATCATAGAGAACCTCTAAAACCAAGTTTTATTGATTTTCTATCAGTCTGCCCCTACTGACGCCGGCTAACCCAAACCATCGTTTGTTTACTCTCAACCAAAATTAGTAATATCAGACCAACTTCATTCTCTGTATCTGGTAATTCTTCTTGTAACAAAAACCTCATAACATTCACCTAAATAAACCAAACAACAGTAAACCTAATCTTGACTTGTCCTAGTCACCTTGGCTACTTGCCAAACCTCCAGATCTGATCATAACCTTACCCGCTAGATTAAATTTTCTTATTGTATTTGAATGAGATACCTAAATCTCATCAACTATAGTAGGATGTTTTTTATTTACATTATTTCTTGCATTGAATTGTATTAAATAGTGGATTGACAACCATCTAGGAAGTATCACACTTCCTGGATCTAATACGCATTAGGTATTCCAATGACATATATTATTTAATATTCCTCTTGTGGTCTTGTCTTACATTCAGAGGTAGTTCCTCCTAGAAAAAAGGAATTTCTCATAATCAGCACTGGAGCGAGAAATCACAATGCATGCACTCTACCTTCCACCTTCATTCACAGGTATTCCTCCTCACCCTTACCCTATCTATTTTTCTCATATGTATGCAACTTATTGGTGAAACATTTTTGGCATGCCCGGTGGGACCCTTGTTTGTGGGTTTCTTTCTATTCATATAGGTTGCATCTTGTGTGTTTCCTTTCTAAATTGTTATTGACTAAAACTTATTCTCTGGTAATCATTTTCTTCTTTATAATTGCTTTAAATGAAACATTTATTTTGGTGCATTTAAAAAGAATCATTCTCCTTTCTTTTGCATAAGTGAAAATTATCCTCTCTCCTTTTCATCATTTTCTACATTGAATATAACTATCGATTTGGGTTATAAAATTTGTTGCATTTCATCCTTGTATGTTGCATTATTAGCTCACATTTAAAACTGAGGGCAACCTATACACTGGAAGTCATGCCCAGCTGATGGTTGACACAATTGAATCATAGAAAGCACTTTCTCTCTTCTCTCTCTTTTCCAAACTACAAAAATCTGAATTTACACATCTTCTTAAACAACACCTTACCTGGAAGAAGTTTTCAATGATCACATGATCATAGGATTGACAGTGGGTGCCCAGATAGTTTCTCTATCCAGTCATTATCTTAGAGAAAGGACTGCCCCCACCAAAACATAACCTAAAACCTCCCCTTTAGATTTTCTCTTCATAGGACACCTTCCCAACCAAAAAAAATCTGTCTAAATTCACAAGTCAGTCTCAAATAGAATAAACTAAAGTAACATAAAATCCACTTGTAGGATTACATGTTTTTCTTAGCTTTCTTCCGTAATTTCATTTTGAGTTGTGAGGATTTTGTTTCTGTATTTTCTTCTTCCTTTCACACTCCCCATCATAGTTGGAGTATTTTGACTATTTCTGAGTGTGTCAGGGCCTCATATTATCATCCTCAGGTCTTTTGGGTTGTTTCTTCATCTAATTTAATTCACAAAAATCCATTTTTTCTTCACTTCTTCATATTTCACAGTAACCGGTGTCAGTCCAGCAACCGTCATTGGTTCCCATCTGACTATCGTCAGTTTACCTGACTGGTGTCAGTTACTAGCTCTTTTGGTTATTTTACCCAAAACAACTTTCATCACCTTCTCTTTTCTATTTGAATTCATCTGGACATCATCATATTCATAAACATTATGATATCACTTTCAGATATAGTTTCCCCATTTCATCTTTCATCAGTTCTACTTCATTTTCTCAAATTGGTGTTTTCTACAGTAACCAATCGGTTACTGTAACCATCATTGCTCCCCTCAACCATCATCATTAGATCAAACTGACATGTCAGTTTACCTGTTTTGATTTTTAATTGAAACATTGACCAAGTCCACCTACCAGTATCTATTCTTTCCCATTCCTGTTGCTTTCTATGTCATCTGTAGAATACAATTTCACTAGGTCAATGCTAATTCACAAGGTGTTGACTCACAACTAGGCTAACGCCCTTATATTTCATGATAGCCTTCAACCACTGCCACTTATCAAATCACCACCTTCCATCCTATCACTTATGGATCCAACTCGACCTATCACCATTTCTACTAGCGATGAGGAGTTTGCAAGACTCCTTGATCAGAATCCCATAACCTTACAATAGTATCTTTCCCAATCATCTACCTGAGACCCCTCATGACAGCTAGTATATGAAATGCCTATATCTATTCCTCTTTCCCTCATCCCCACTTCTACATTAGCTACCACTAGCTCAATGCTACCATCATCGACATTACCGAATGTGGTCTCTTAGTTAGGTCCCACCTCTATTATAACTGTTAACCTAACTATGTCTATAACACTAGTGGTGTCAATCATTCCTTCACCAACCGCATTGAACATGGACCCATCTACCCCCTTTTCCTCATATATACCAGTTGCATAATAAACACCTCTAGTGTTAGAAACCCACACCCCATTCCAAAACCTAGTTCTTTCCATCCCTCAATCTCTACAACCCATTACCACAAGATTCATTGTGACCACCCTACCTATTTACACACATCTCACCAACTCTGTACAAACCTTCCATACCTTTGACAAAGCATTCACCATGGAACAAAAGCTAGAAACTCACTCCATTAAAGAAAATAAAATCCAATTATGAAACAATCAACACCCCGTTCAAATCAAACGATTCTTCTTCATCTTTAAAACCCCAAAATAATTATTCAAAAGCCAAAGGATTTAGGATAATGAGGTAGTTCTCAATACTGGTCCATCCCATCCCTCTAATCAAGCCAAACCTTCCTCTAATATTCCCCTATTCAGACGTTTCATTTCCAATGGGAACATAGAAAGTACACTTCAATTGGAAAGCCCTATTCTTCAGTATTGGAAAAGCTTCTTAAATCTAGAGCCATTGCAATTCCCCCCATAAAACCTCATACTAGTTTCAATCCCTCTCACACTATAACTACATGGTATAAGGAACATGACTATTGTAATTATCATCAGTTTACCTAAAGGCCATAATGATGGTAATTGGCATAACTTTTAAGAACATTTCTAAGGAGATGATAGATAATGGAGATCTCATCATGACAACCTAAATTCGACAGAAAATCAAAATTTTCACATCTTTAATTGTCATTCCCTAAGTCATACACCATCATCTAATCAAAATAGTGAACCTTCAACCAACAAAACAATGTCCGTGAAGTCCACTAGTTTTTGATATCATACCAAATATCTTTCCTCAAATTCCACCTATTTCATCTATCGAGGAAATTCTTGGCATGAGCTCCTCTACCCATAGAGGAGGATACCTATTTCACTCCTTCATCCTCATAGGAGTCCCCTTCATCCCCTCCTTCACCCATGGGGAAATCAATAATTTCTATTTTTGCCATTTCACCGTCTACCTTGTAACCTACTGAACGGTCAAAAATATTAACTCTTCCATCCACAGGAGAATCATCATCCTTCTCCTCAACCAAATGAGAAGTCTATGTCACCCCACCTACCATATCTCCTACCCATGGGATATTCTTCAGACATGCCACTACCTATTGGGGATAATTCTCCCTCAGCATCCTAGGATCCTATTGACCTGATCTTGGCTCTTTTACCCATAGATTCTAAGGCTAATCGATTCCCTATCTCACAGACATATTTTACAGGGATTTCCACCAAACCAACTACATCTCCTCTTACAATAGTCCCATTTTCATGGCTGGTATAATTGCTTGGATTAGGTTGATAATTCCATGCTCTGGGGACATCTTCAGCTCCCCTTTTCAACTCAAATGCAAATGTTTCCTGAAGATACCTCCATGATATATCCAAAGGTATTTCCGGAAACCAGATCAACCCTGACCATGCCTATCAAAATGACTTCTTCTTCATCACCTCTACCTACATCCAAACCTTTACCCATGACTAAAACCATTCCAATGCCTAAGAACCTACCCACACCTATATCTTCACCCATATCTAGACCCATCACTACCTTGGGTGTCATGCCGACATCAAGCCTTACCCATCCACCTGTCAAATTAGATTTAGCCATGTCTTCCCAAACCCACACCAAAATTATTCCTCCACCTAAAAGGAAGACCCAACCTTCTAGGCCACATACACCAGTCTCACCTACCACACCTTTGTCACCTTCACCCCTTCCATCCATCCTAGGGCCTCACCCATCAACCCTGGCCAAACAGTATCCTACCCAAGGCCAATCAAAAGCTAAGCAACCTACTGCTTCATCACGATCCTTTGTTACACCTCATTTACCTGGATGAAAAACACCCTCACCCTCACCCATACATTTCTTACCACCTATACCTCCACCAGTTACTATAACCCCAAATTTTTCCTATACGACTTCAACCCATACCATCCACCCAGCCTCTACCAACCACTTCCACCACAACTCTATTGTCCCCATGGGTAACCCATCCTCTTCCACCATCTACTTTCCCTTCTGCATCACACTCCCATCTCACCTTTACCCAAGAAGGTGCAATCCAAAGACAAGAACCCACTACCCTCCAATAAGGTAGTTAAACCAACAAAACCTTCCATTGCTAGCTCTTCTACCACACCTTTACCCAAGTAGATGCCATCAAAACCTAAGACAATACCACCTACCAAACCAGTGGTCCAACCCATTCCTCCTCCTATAACACCTCTTCCCTCACAATCATCCACACCTTTACCCAAACCCACACTCACTTCCCATTGTGATCCATTGGCAGGGTCCTATGCCAACATTCTAACCAACCTCTTAGAGACCTCAGTCATCACATTACCGCCACTTCAACCTTACGACCCCCTCAAACCCAAACCAAAAGGGTTTGATGAAAATAAAATTTGTGCCTATCATCATGTGCCAGGACATGATGTAGAAGGTTGTAAGGATCTCAAAACCATTCTCCTACAATTATGTCCTCCTGAAGAAAATTTTGATGATGATGATCTTCTTGATGAGGACCATGTTCCACCTTCACCTGTCACCACACATCATCATCCCTTGCTTCTTCAATGACCTACATCTCCACCCCCACAACCCTTTTTCCACCTCCAAAATTTGAGATCAACATGGTCTGTATCAGAGAGTTGGCCAAACCACCACCCAAATGCCAGTGTGCCCTACTCATTTCACAAGGTTCTTACCCCCATTAGGTTTTTTCCCATCATGTCATTACACTACTCATGACATACCTTCTCCATCTACCTCCTTCCCTCAGATTAACATGGTCCAAGTTGCCACCCACGCCCAAAAGGAAAAAGGAAAAGAAAAAGTAACTAGCCCATCAACCAATCCCGTGCCCAATATACCATCTGCACCCACACCCAAAATCACCATTCAAGGACCCACATACCCTATTTCTGATGGGGTCACCCATCATACAATGATAAAACAATTACATCAATCCCCTCTAAAAATGTCTTTGTACAATCTCATCCAAACTTCTGAATCTCATAGACAAGCCCTTATGGAGGTTTTACAATCCATCAAAGTTTTACCTAATGACCCCACACCAGTAGCCTCCATTATCACCCCTCACCACATGGCCTCTCTTACCAAATCATCTCCTTCTTCTACCCCCATGCCCACTCATCAAGTAGCCACCCTCAGTTTCTCTGATGAGGAGATTGTACCTCTCAAGTCAGATGACCCTGATCCCACCCTTTTCATCTCCATCTATATCGATAACATACATGTATGACATGTTATGATCGATGGTGGTGCTAGCATCAACATCATCTCCTCCCATGCATATAAATCAAATGTGCATCCCTTCAAATTATATGCATAATAACCCAGTTATGTTGTGCTCCTTCAATGACACCATCACCTCCACCCTTGGCACCATTATTCTTCACATTCGTGTAGGCCCTCACACTATCCTAGAATTATTCTACATCTTAGAGGGGGAGTTCTAGTATAACCTATTGCTCAGACGACCTTGGATTCACATCATGGGTTGTGTTCCTTCAACTTTACACCACTGTGTAAAATTTGAACATGAAGGGCATAACTATACCATCCCAGCTGACCCATCACCATTCAAAACTTGTAACATGTTGTACCAACCTAATGATGTCCTTATACCAGTTAAGGCATCTACCACTACCCCCACTTCTCCTTCACCCATAACCCCATCCACCAATGTTGCCCACCTCTCCCACACCTAACTCTTCTATTCCTACTACTACCACAGCCTCTATAGCTGGCCCATCTACTTCCCAACCAACCGATACCCCTCCTGCCCAATCACCTAGTAATTCATCTATCCCCACTACCCACATATCTACTACCAATCCCTTAGAAGGTGTTTTTCAATGCCTCACTCTGGGGGAGTACCACCTCTACAATATCAACACATTCCTCACTCTGCAAGAGTATGGAAACCTATGCCAACATCCTCATTATGACTATCACATAGGAGAGGTTTTCCCTTATGGTCCTCCCCACCTTCACACCAACTTAACATATGGGGGACTTGATACTACCACCTATTCACCTGAACCTCCATCCCAAACATGACCATTTTCATCTGACCTCCAATCTCTCACTAACCACCACTTCACCCACACTTTCCTTCACCACTGCACATGGAAAGGCTTTGGCTTTGGTTTTTATGAACAAGGTCATCATACCATCATCCCATGTACCACCCGTAAACACAAAGATCACAGTGGCATTGGATTTTCCACACCATCTTCCAAGAAGGCCCACATCAACCTCATTGAGGATGAAAAACCTTCTCCACCCCATTCACCAATGTCACCACCTTCACCCATGGAGTCCATAGATCCCGAATCTATTCCTCCTAGCTTTTTTTGTGAACACGATTTCCCTGGGACCTCTGACTTATCAACGTGATGGTGAGGCTCCTTCTTCTCTTCCCTTCCTGTATCCTGACATGATCGATGATGATACACCTTCTATTAATGTCATTCAATGTCAGGATGATGAGTCTATCCTCACCTACCTTGGTGTGGAAGATTCTTATATTCACCAGTCATTACCTTCTGAGACACAAACCATGTTGAATGAATCGACTATCGAAATCAACATTAACACTCAGGATGACCCACACATTCTAAAGATAGGCCAATCTTTAGATGTTGTTGAACAAGAAGCTTTTACTTCTTTCCTCTGGGACCATAGCAATGCTTTTTCTTGGTCCTATGCTGATATGCCTGGTATTGACCCAAACATTGTGGTCCACAATATCATAACCATTCCTGATGCCAAACCCATAAAACAGAATCTACAAAAAATGCATCCTCACATTTCCCTTCTTGTCAAAGAAGAACTTCAGCACCTTCTCTTGGTTTCCTTCATCCTACCCATTGACTATCCCCAATGGATTTCTAATATCATTCCTATCACAAAAGTGACAGGGGGACTCCACATTTGCATGGATTTCTGTGACCTCAACTTAGCTTTCCCCAAAGATGACTTTCCTCTACCAGGAATTGACCAACTGGTTGATCTCACCACTGGCCATGAGATGTTATCACTCATGGATGGTTTCTCAGGTTATAATCAAATATTACTCACTCCAGAAGATCAACACAAAACTACCTTCATCACTCCTTGGGGGACCTTCTGCTATCGAGTCATGCCTTTTGGCCTTAAAAATGTTGGTGCTACATATCAGTGAGCCATGAATTATATCTTCCATGACATAATGCATCACATATTGGAAGATTACGTAGATGACCTTCTTTCCAAATCCAAACATCGGGCCAAACACCTTACAGTCCTTAAGGTCATCTTTGACCACCTCATCAAGTATTGTGTTCACCTTCAACCTAAGAAGTGTGTCTTCATGGTGCTTTCAGGAAAGCTCCTTGGTTTCATCATTTCTTTGCATGATATAGAAGTCAATCCTACTAAAGTAAAGGCTATTCTCAAAATGCCTCCACCTACTAATCTCTGTCAACTTCAAAGTTTGCAAGGTAAGTTGCAATCTATTCATCAGTTTATTTCACAACTTTCTGACCACTGTCAACTATTTTATCATCTCCTAAAAAAGGATGTCTCCTTCAAATGGGATGATGAATGCCACAAAGCCTTTGACATGCCTTAAAACAATACCTTCTTCAACCACCAGTGCTCATTCCCCCTAAAGATGACCAACCCTTTTACCTATACATTTCCACTACTAATCACTCCTTGGGTGCCATGCTCACTCATCACGATGAGAAACACATGGAGCAAGGGGTTTATTACATAAGTTGTACCCTTTTGGACTACGAAACTAGGTACACCCATGCTGAAAAACTTTTCTTAGCCTTAGTTTTTGTCACCACTAAACTTCGTCATTACTTACTCAACCACAAAACCTTTTTCATCATTAACACTGATCCCCTTACATTACATGTATACCAAACCCTACCAACATCAACGTGTTGCACATGTTGGCTCATGCTTCTTGTAGACCTTGACCTCAAATTCATCCACCAAAAATCTATCAAGGGCCAAACCATCGCTGACCAACTAGCAGATGCACCTCTTTCTGGAGATCAACCCTCTAACTTTGATTTTCTAGATGAATCCATTGCTACCCTCTCTTTGGATGATACCACTTACCAGATGACCTTATTCTTTGATGGTTCCAAATGTCAGCATGGAGGTGGTGCAGGTGTTATCCTCATTCCTCTTGATGGTGAACCTATGCCTTTATCTTTCAAACTAGATTTTGATTGTACTAACAACATCACCGAATATGAAGCACTCGTATTAGGCCTTCAAACCACCATCACCCTAGATGTTAAATCAATTAATATCTTTGGTGATTCCCAACTGGTTGTAAACCAAGTCAATGGTATATACCAGTGTCATAACAAAATACTCCAAAAGTACAAACATCATGTCGACATACTTTTGACTACCTTTGACCATTACGAACTTCAAACCACCCCACATTCTACTAATAAATTTGTGGATACCATGGCCTTCCTGGCTTCTCAGATACCCGCTTCACCTTCCGACTCCAAAATATTTGTCACAATACAAAGGTTGCAATCACCTTCTTATTTATCTCGAGATGTCAACTCCGTTAGAACTATTGCGCCTGACCCACGTGACCTTTGGTATAAGTAGTTTGCAGACTACCTTTCCCTTTCCATTCTACCTCCTGATCTCACTCGTAATGGACAACACACCTTTCTTAAAGGTGTCTCTCGCTATGTCATCATGGGTGGTCTTCTTTATAAATGTGGCTTCGATATATTCTCTTACGATGCCTTACAAGTTCTGAAATTCCCTACACCATCAAGGAAGTTCATGACAGAATTTGTGGAGGTCACTTTAGTGGCTTAGCTATCACTAAATGCATTCTTCACCTAGGCTATTATTGGCCAACCCTAAACCATGACTGTTGTGACTATGTCAAACATTGTGTGAAATTCCAACAACATGCTAATCTTCATCACACACCTAGTCATGCCTTATAGGTCACGCGAGACCTTTGGCCTTTCTCTCAATGGGGTTTGGATCTTGTTGGAGAGATCAATCCTCATTCTTCACAATGCCATCAATGGATTATAACCACTACTGAATACTACACTAAATGGGTAGAAGCCAT
The DNA here is from genome assembly GCA_019776745.2 of Taxus chinensis. Classification (NCBI taxonomy): domain Eukaryota; kingdom Viridiplantae; phylum Streptophyta; class Pinopsida; order Cupressales; family Taxaceae; genus Taxus; species Taxus chinensis. The sequence continues at coordinate 377,828,168 of CM034157.1, read as the reverse complement.
CCCCCTCATTTCTACAAAAGCTGAGAAAATTTGTGAATTCATCAACCATCACATTATTTGTCACTTTGGTGTCCCTCACCACCTCATCACTGATAATGGAAAGTAATTCAAAAATAAAACCCTACAAAATATTTGTGAAACTTTTGGCATTCAACTCAGTTTCTCTTCACCTTACTACCCACAAACAAATGGCCAAGAAGAATCAACCAGTAAAACCTTGAACAAAATTCTTATGAAAGTAGTTGACGATACTGGGAAGGATTGGCATACACACATTCCTTTCACCTTGTGGGCTTACCACACTAGTATTCACACTTCAACTGCTGCCACACCTTTCTCTTTGGTCTATGGTACTGAGGTTTTCTTGCCTCTCAAAGTCCAGATTCCATCTCTCTGCATCTCACTACAAGACATGCTCAATGATGATGACTTTCACCAGGACCATTTAGCACAACTTGAGTTGTTAGATGAACATCATCTCAATGCTCTTGATCATCTCCAAATCTACCAAAAACATATCAAACATGCCTATGATAAATGTGTCCATGAATGAACCTTCTAGGTCAGTGACCTCATCCTGAAGGAAAATCAACATGTAACCAAAGAAGAAAAAAGTAAACGGGGAAAATTTTCTCCTAATTGGCTTGGACCCTATATCGTTACTCATACCTATGGATCAGGTGCTTATCATTTGTCTTCACTCAAAGGTAAACCCAAACCTGAGCCCCTCAATGCCTTGCATCTTCAACCATTTTATTGTTGAAATCTAATCCTATATCACCTTCTTTCTATTGACCGCTCATCTCTTGAGCGTCATTAACCTTCTGTGTTACCTATTTTGAGGATCAATGACTAAACAAGAATCATGTGATTACCCATCACCTTTCAGCCTTATCTTCAATATGAGTACCATGGCTCTACTCATGGCATGATTCTCATGGATACTTTTCATATTTTTCAAAGATGGAATCCCATGGTCATTCATCACTTGAAACCATCTCTTTCATAGTTAACCTCTGTGTGTTATGGTTTTGTCTTCTAAACAAGAACCTAATCTTCCTCTATAGTCTTGTCCATGACTTAAACATCCAAAAGAAAAATGGGATTCAACTCCTTGAGTCAAACTTCTAGAAAAAAGATGACTCCCTCAAAAGGGACATCTCTTCTCTCTATCTCACCGCTATAAATAGACTGCTCCCTCGAAGGACAACTATACAAAGCTTACCATACTGCACATAGTCTATCATAAAAAGAGACTATCCTTGCACAAACAAAATAAAATACTCAGAAGCTTCCTACATTGATCAGCTTCATGAAGACCTCAAGGAGATAATATACTCATCCCACATAGACTTCCCGCATCGATCAGTCTATCAAAAACAAAAACAAAAGAAGAAAATGATAACTTTTTCATCATGGACTTGCCTATTTTTGATCATGGGTTTCTTGCCAGGTAAACATGCCATCGTAGACTAAGTTACGCTAAAACCACCCATTTTCACCTCATTTCCTTTTCACCCTAATTTTCTATCTTCTCAAGGGACTTTCCACAAACATGACATTTCATGATCATGTGACTTTCTTCACCTTTAGCATAGTCAATCATGCAATGCCTTTAGGGTCTTATGTTCATAAGCCAATCTTTGGTATGGAAGAATCATTATGGTTCTTATCAATTAGGTGGCTCTTTTTGTCACCTCTTACCATTCACCTTCTTCATTACTTATTGATTACCTATACAGGACCAGACCATCGATATCTACATTTTAAAGATTTCCACTTTCACCAAGACTTTCACCTAAGACTCAACCATGCCTATGACCTAGACTCAATCATGCCTGAAACCTACCAACCCATTCCTCTACCTCATCATATTCTTCCCTAGCTTATGGGAGAACTACATCGGCCTGAGGCCCCTTTTCACCGGGGCTATGTAGGTAGCACTTTGAGGGCATGGGGCCCTTGGAGGTTAGCTCAGGCCACTCTTTACCCTAACCCATTTTTTCCCACATGTTTTTCTATTAACATTCTACCGTAATTAATTTCCATTTTTCATAACACTTGGAAATTTACCACACATACATATCTACCATTTTATCACATCATAAAAACATCCAATCAATCATTTCACATTTCCATGATATCAAATATTTTGGAAATTTACACCATAACATACATATAACTCATCATTTATTTCCCATGTTACCAATAACTTGGAAATTAAATCAAAACTAAAAACAAGACTCAACCATGCCTAACTGACCTAACTCCACCATGCCTAAACCGACCTAACTCCACCATGCCTAAACCAACCTAACTCCACCATGCTTAAACCAACCTGACTCCACCATGCCTAAACCACCTAACTCAACCATGCCTAACTCTAACTCCATCATGCCTAAACCGACCTGACTCCATCATGCCTAAACCAACCTGATTCCACCATGCCTAATCCACCTAGTTTCCATCCATACACAAATAACAATAGAAATTTCAAAACACAAGTACATCATCCATACCATAAATATCATCATCTATATCAATGAAAGTTTGTGTATCCATCAATATACACTGATACAAAAATAAAGTATCTCAAAACTCTCATATACAGCCTCACCATCTTCAACACACAGGCCGGTATATAATCAAAAATCACAAAAAATCTCATGTACAACATCACTATCATTGGCACGCAGGCATAGGCTATATATATATCAAAATAAAAAAATAAATAACCATACCAAGTGACTAATCACCACTCTACATGAGACCCTCAAGGCCAGTCTCATATGTCTCCTCATCTCTCTCCTATCTGGCACCCTGCAACATCTCTCTACCCTCCATGGGTCTTGGTCTAGCCTCCACCTAGCCTATAGCTGGGTCAGGCCTCTGTGAACTAGTGGCCTCACCCTGATCCTATGTATGGGCACACCGACCCCCTATACTCTCTGCACTATGTGTGTGATATCTCATCCTCTCACTCGAGGCCTATTGTGCCTGTACTCTGCATAGGAGGGGACATCTATCCTGGTGGTCATCAAGTGATCCTGGTAATATCTGGCCTCATTCAGGGCATCCCTGAATCTCACCATCGACATTGTCTGTGGTGGTGCCATAGGTCTCACAGTAACCTGTGAGCTCTATCCTGCTAATGATGGCCTCAACCCCTATACCTATGAACCCTTCCCTCCTCCCTATACCATGGGACCCTGTCCCACTGTTGCCTATAATATGGGACCCTATCCCTGGGCCTGTGAGGGTGCTTGTGTTGTGACCTGGGCCTGTAGGGCCACAATATGAGCCTGTGTAGTGGCCAACTGACCCTGCAAACCTATTACCTACACCTGTAAGGTGGCTACCTGTCCCCCATCACCATCCCACCCTATGTGGGTACCTGTCCCTGTGAAAATTAGGCCTATAGGGCTACCACATGTGCTTGTAATGTGGCAACCTATGCCTCTGATCCTATAAGCCCCTGTAATACTCCAAGTTGTGTCAAAAGGGTGGCCACCTACCCCTGTAATGTGTCCCTCTGAACTTGTAATAGTGGCTAAGGTCAGGCTACCCTTGCCTTGGTGGTGTTTCCCATAGCTATGCCACCCACCACTACCTGTATCTGTCAGTAACCCCGGTGTCATCAATCCACCGGTCCACCACCTACTCCTCCTACCCTATCGAGCACCATCAGTTGTGGTAGAGGCATAGGCCTCTCCACATCATCTTTCCTGTAATGTGGGAATGGCAGAGGCACATCCTGGGGCAGCCCAAACTGTCATCTGACCCTGTCAATGGGTATCATCTCGTGCTCACTGGCATGACATCCCTCTATCCACCTGAGTAGTTGTAGCTCATCCAACTCCACTGCCATGTGTCTGTAGGAAGGGAAGCCAACATATGGCCTCCAAATGATGTCAACCCCTGACAATCCCTCTAGCACATGCACTGTAATATGCCACATCATGTGTAGCCCTAGCAACCCTGTGCTCTCCCCTAATAGGTACCCAATGCACCTGTAACCAACTCAGACCAAGCCCACATCAAATGCATCAGGTTGGGGAAAACCAACTGGATGCACACATATGATGTGCTCGTATGCCCAACAGTGAAGAAGAAAGGTACAACACAAACTAAACCTCTGTAGCCTCCCATAGGCCCACAACTCTCTGTATAACTACACCAAGAATGTTGGTGCCCAAGAAAAATAGGTCCTATCCTCCATCATGTCATGGAGAACCCCCATCAGCACTCATGGGAATCTCCCACCCTCCACATCTGGAAATGCAAAGCAACACACTACCTCCATGATCAGGACAACCAACCTCATCTCCTAAGGATGGGCCGCGTACATGTCCCCATAGCTCAGGCTCATGCTATGGTATCTCAACTCCACCATCACCTCTCCAAACACCACCACTATCAGCTCCTCTGATGCCTCTGATGAAATAGAATAAACCTTCTCTCCCACTATAGGTAGCCATAGGATCCTATATACATCCTCCAGGGTGACAGTGATCTCACCCATCGGTAGGCAGAATGTATTGGTCATTGAATCCCATCTATCGATGAGTGCAACCATCAAACTCAGATCTTGAACTATATGTCTGTAGCATCAGATCCCAATCATGTCAACATCCATCACGTGCCTCCACTCCTCTGCAGTCACACTCGACCATACCACTAGCTAGCAATAGAGGTGGTACTCTATCCCTCATCCACAGCTGGTCCCTAGCCTGCATCCAACAAACCACAACATTGTTCAGCCTTGACCATACCCAACATACCTTTTACCCAACACACCTATTACATGACATAACTATTTCCCACCACACCCTACCCAAATCACAACCCTACCGACTACCCCTTTTTCCTAGTGTACTGTTACACCTATTCTCCCTTATTCTACTTGTCACCCCCACCATCACCCAAACACCCCTTTTCCCATATTTTCCCTACATACACCTTCCCTTAGCCCTCCCTTGACTACTTTCCTTCCCCCTACCCTTTCCTTCCCCCCATTCTCATCATCCCTAACTGACATCGGTCACCTTAACCATCACTAGTTTTCCTCATACCGACATCAGTTCAATTTCACTAATGTCGGTCATCTCAGATTTGACCGATGTCTGGCCAAGGCCAACTGATGTCAGCCAACCCCTGACTGACATCGGTCTCTATCACGCAATAAAAAACTGAAACCCCCCTTCCTATCAAAATTTTCTCAAAAACACCCTAAAACACCTAATCTACCCTACCCAAACCTACCCTAACTTCATTCCCACCCCTATTTACACTATATTGGACCCCCTCCCTCATTTCATGCATTTTTACCTACAAATGCAAAATTCATTTTCCACCCAAACCCCCTTTTTACCCAAACCAATTTTAAACATTCTTTTTAACCCAAATGAAAGCAAGAGGATTGAATCCTACCTCATCTCAGTGTCATCGGTGTGGTGGTACATCTGGCCACTACATGAGTGGTCCACCCAAACCCTCTCCCACCTCTGCCATCACCAAATCCACTCCTCACCTCACAACCAATCAAATGGCTCCAATTGATCTCGTGGACCCGCCTACCAAATGCCAATCACCCGCTACTAGTCACTCACCAACTCAGCTCACCTCGTATCATCACTTTCTCAACTTACCCCACCACTCTATGTCATTTTCCCAAAAAGCACACAAGTTAAAATGAATCCATAAAATATGGATTTTTATTTTTATTAACCCTACCCGACATGACCGATGTCAGTCATATAAACCAACGTTGGTTACTTTATAACCGACATCAGTTTCCTGTTACTATCATTTTTACCCCATTTTTCCCATTTTGACCTCAACTCCTCATTGACCAATACCCTTTGACCTCACCCACACTTATTACAACCTACCTACAAGCCCAAACTACCCCTACATTTCCTTAGTTGCATCTCAGGATTTGTTATTTTACCTATACCTTGGCCTTACCCATGCCATGACCTATTTACCTAACCTTGACCTACTTGGTGTGACCATTGACCTTATGTACTCGTTATACCTTGTGATGTTGTTACCTATGTTGTTTTAGCCTAACAACCATACCTTGCCTATTGTCATGTCGTTTATCCTGACCAAACCTTTGGTGTACTAGAACATACCTAAATGTTCTTGCACCTGACCTACATTGTGTTTCTAGACCATATCCTATGCCTTGGATACCTGAATCACTTCACCCTTGTTTGGATAAACCTATCGACCTTGGACAATGTATATTTTGCAAGATCTTCAACCTGGTACCCATGTTTGTAATCTATACATGTGTGTGAATTTGATTTCCATTACCCATTACCCAATTTGACCCTGGCCCATTATTTGCCTATTACCCAATTGACCCTGGCCTATTACATTACCTTTCCCATAGTACCCAATAGTACCCTTCCCCACCTACCTTCACTTCCACCAACTACACATTTATCAAACCACTCACCGATTCCATATAACACCTCATCAGTTCTTGGTTTGAGGGGGATCACCTTCACCCACACATGGGTCAATCACTTCCTATTTTTGTCAACATCGTTTATCAATACAAGCTATGTGAAAAAAGGGGAAAAATGTAGACACCAAATTTGGGTTAGACTACCCCTTTACCCCACATGTATATTAATTTAATTATGTAGAATTAAATTAATTCCCATTCTCACAATATTCATTAATAAATACCTTAATTAAATTAATTTCCACCTCACCTAGACACCTCACCCCACCACATCATTTTGAGACCTCATCATAGACATAGACCTTGATTCTTAGCATAGTTTCATTTTAACTAGGACTCATGTGTAAATAACTAATCTAAGACTTAGTCACCCATGAACTATTGATTAGCCCTTGTCAGGAGCTTCTCTCTTAGTGGTTTAGTATGCATTTGCTAGGTTGGTTTCATGTGCAGCTACAAGCTTGGTTCGTGAAGTAGGAGTCCAGTGGAAGCTATCCTGACAAGGTTGGTATGCTTGTCTTAGAGGTTCTATATGTAACATTCCCATTTTAACATATTAGAACAAGATTTTTTTTTTTTTTTTTATGATAAGTGCTTTCTAGTTCTAAATACATAATTTAGAACTCACAGATCATAACAATCATTCTTATAACAGATAACCATATGCAGCTGTAATGACTCGGTGTACCACCGATCTATTCATTCCATGACTCGGTGATCTACCAATCTATTCATGAGTATCATAGAGTTGGCATTTTTATTTTAACACTTCACTCTTGCGGTTCTCTTCCCTAATCTGGGATTTCAGAATGCTCTGTCCAAGGAACCTATCTGAATAATTGTTACCACTATTCATCGGCATCACGTCCCTCAGACTAGGTGACATAGGACAACGCAATCAGCAGCTTGCGATACTTTGGCCAAAGATTTGAAACATACTGTTCATGTCTCGTATTCCTTGATGGCATACTCGTCAATCTGGAATACATCCTTCACCCCACTCCGATGTTAATTAGAATGTCTTATACTGACTTCTGTCAGCCTCCCCTGTCCCAAGTCATTCACTCAGGAACAGATTAATAACATGACAACGTTATAAGGATGCTCTCGAGGACTAGGGTAAGCTGACATACTGGGTCAACCCTAGTTAACCCTGTGTGTCAAGGTACCCCGAGTCTCCAAGGGCAGCCTCATAACATGACCATGTTCCTAACCAGTCCCAGAGTAAAAACTTGTTCGAGTTTAAGGTGTAAATCTTAACGATCAATGCAAAGGGTGTCGCCAAAGGACACCTGCATTATTGTATCCTCGTGAAGATCCTAATCTTCTCGAAGGTACAACCCTGCAGTTGACATGTGTCGACATCCTACAAACCACCTCGGAAAGATTTACATAACTACAAGGAGTTACTAAGTTGAGTTGAAATTAAATTTTAAGACTCTCCTATCTGGGTAGTCTTTTCCCAACCCCTGGGTTCCTCACCTTTGAGTTGCCTTACTTAATTAAGATCCATTTCACAGAGAGAAGTTTAATAAGATTTGAGATCTCGTCAAGGAGATCATTGATTCACAATAATCTTAATCAACGAGATTAGGCAGTAGCCCTAAGTCCTCTCATAAGGATGCTAACTATACCCATATGAGCTTATATCAGTTCTCAAAACTGAAATATATCTTACTTATTGTTATTAAGATATAGTGATTTAAAATCATCAGTTACGTTGTCTTGACTTAGATCATGGATAGGAAGTAATAGATTACTCTTCCTGTTTCAGCTACCTATTGAGATGTAGTTTAACCTTAACTTCTCGTAAACAGTGGACTAATTTCCAATTTTAGCCTTATTCAAAACATAAAAGAATTACTAATCATTCACGAAGTATTCAGTCACATAATCTTTACAAGGCCTACTTAGAGAATCCAAATAACTCTATGGTATAAAATAATAAAAATGCACTTAAAATCAATCGAACCTAAGAAGATCAATCCATCAATTAAAAATGCAGCCACATAAGTAACAATTTTCCCCTTTTCATTTATTTCCAAGCCATACAATTACAACTTATGCACTTCGGCATATTGGATACAATACTCAACAGCAAAAGAACAACTTTCTTACTATAGTACAATTAGAGATATCAAATAGGAATTCATCATAAAACCAGATTAAACAATCTGAGCATCATATCAGATCTGCGTGCCTTTATCACTTACAATGTCCATCTGCAAAAATTGCTAGCACAGGTCAGTTCTGTGAACTGAGCATGATAAGCACTAATTCTTAAAACAATTGCATTCTACCAATTGCTCTCATTAAACAACCTGTTTAAATGAAATCATTTCTTCAAATCCTTAAACATGAATCAAGCTAATCATCTTTCTACAATTCTAACATGACTTTAACGCATGACTCATATTATAGCTGCCAATTAAACCTAAATATTTTTCAGATGATTCATCATATATATTAGAGACTAAGAAGAACAAAATGAATCCAAAAAATCTATCCATCTGAATCCCAAGGACAAAAATAATCCAACAAATTATTCCATTAAAAAATGAATTCCTATCAGTTCGTGTATCCAACAGGTATATTTTTAACAATTCCACAAAGGCAGATTATAACATCCAGCAAGCTCAACTGACGGGATTCCTTTATATTCATAACATTATTTCAATGGTATTGACAAGTATATCAACTTATACTGCAATACAATTTTTATAAAAGTGGATAAGCAAACAACCCAAACAAGATATTATAACCGTCAATAAAGCAGGAGACCCGGTCAAGAGTCAGTACTTACCAGTCTCTCCATACAATTTAACAGTCTATTCTTCTTATGCCCGTACCGTAGAGTTCACATAAAGATACAAAAGAAGAAAGCACTCATAGTTTCTAGACAAGGAGAGAATATTTTCTTATTCCTACAGTTATATAACAACATATACTTTACAGCTTAGGAGAAAGAAACAGAGGCAATCAGATTTCCATTCCAATCATGTTCAGGACTGTACCAACTTCTCAAGAGTAACGCATATACATTCAATCTTGAATTCAATAAGGAAGAAGAGAAGGCAAGAAATTCAACACCCATCCCTTCCAAATACAAACCTGATTTCCATCCATGCAGATCCAGGATTACCCATACGTTATTAAAAATCAGAGTTCCTCAAGCAAGATTTCTCTCGGTCAAGATGTGTTCCCATTAACCAAGCAAGGTCGTAAAGAAAACAATAACTTCACTAATATTTCATCTTATACAGAACCTATATTCATTGACCATCCAGACCCTTTTCACAGAGGTGCAGGCTCAAATATAACATACATTATACGCATGCGACTAAATCAGTCGAGCTCAAAAGAAGAAACTACAGTTTCCTCACAATTCAATTATAAAATCACCTGTAGCTATTAAGCAATACAAGAGCTCTTGCGACCAAGTAATAATCAATAAACCAACCAAATTAGACACAACAATTCCATCCATGTCATTCTTCAAACATGAAATTATCCAATGCAATCATCTGACATGGCACAGTCAGGAACTCATTACCCCAGTCGAACAAGAGACTGGGTAGCATCATGAACAGAAGTCGAAACCATATGCAATCACAGCAACATTTCGACAGATTCGAATCAATATGTATACATAGAAAGGACTTCAACAGAAGTCGAGCCAACATGCAAACACATCAAGGACTTCAACAGGAGTCGAGTTCACATGAGAACACTGCAAGGACTTCTACAGAAGTTGAACCAAAATGAAAACATAGTAAGGACTTCAACAGAAGTCGAATCAACATGTATACACAGCAAGGTTTCAACAAAAGTTGAATTCATAAGAAAACACTGCTAGGACTTCAACAGAGTCGTGTTCATATATAATCCTTGCAAACATTTCAACAGAGTCGAACCAAAATGAAAACGCAGTAAGGACTTCAACAGAAGTCGTATCTATAACATAAACTCAGCAAAGACTTCAACAGAAGTCGAACCAATACGAAAACACAGCAGGGACTCCAACAGAGTCATGTTCGTATGTAATCCCAGCACACATTTCAACAGAGTCGAACCAAATGTAAACACAACAAGCATTTTAACAGAAGTCCAAAATCTATAAGTATACCCAGCAAATATTCAACAAAAGTTCAACAACATGCTAACACAACAAGGTCTTCAATAGAAGATGAATCCAAAAAATAAATAGAGCAAAACATTTCAACAGAGTATTCGCATAACAAGGGATTCCTAAATCCACAAGAAAAGAAGAACCCAATACATTGCTTCAAACCAACTGTGCAAAGATCACCTGAACAGAGTTGTTTTAATGAAAGCATTTGAAGGAAAGCAATATTTTTAAAAGTTAGGGCCTATCATGCCTGATAGTGTCGCTTAAAAATCCGAAGAAGACCTCTGAATGTGCTCGCACCTTCTCTTCTTCTTCCACGATAGATTAAACAACAATAAATTGTTACCTTCATGCCTTATAAACTTTCCCCGATAGAGAAGGAAGCTAGAAATTCTCAAAGTTTCCATGCAACACAGAGTAGACGACTGGTTCGAAGAACCAGTGCTCAAGCAGAGAGAAAAACGGAATGCATGGAAAACCAAACAACCAAACAATTTTCCATTTGCATGCCTTCCCAAGCAATCCGCGCTCGGGAACCAAAGTTCATTAATTGCATTAACTCCCATCTTCCCGCCTATTCTCCATTGCCACCGACCACCAAAGTTGGTGATTTCCAAAAGAAAACAAACAACCATTCCTATATTTGGTGATACTGCCACGTCAGGTCATATAGTCGTTTGCAACCTCCGCCAAATCTGATAGCATCCCAAGTCCTTCCATCCTTATCTCCCTCATAAATGCCATGGAAACCACCGCCCATGACTCGCGCCCCTTCATAGGTCCCCCTCCATTCTTATCATTAGTTAAGATAGGTTAGAAACATAGGTTAGATCATAAGGTAAGACATTAGTCTTACTTCCATAGTGCTAGGTGTAGCTAACCTTAGGAGCATTAAGCTTATAGTTTAGGGCTAGGTTAGATTAGCAATTATTTAACCAATAGGTTATAGTTTAGGTTAAGGTTATTAACCTTAACGAATCCAGTCTAGGTCTCCCAAGTAGGACCAATCAGTATTAGAGCCAAACAGGGTAAAACATTCCTGTAAAGGATCCTATCTGGCATTGCTAATTAAGCTTACTGTATACCCAAGAACATCTTACCTGGCTTAAGGTCTAGGCCTTCCTGATGTTACGATATCTGGAACCAAATTTCATTTATCATGATCAGCCTGAGTTAAACTCTGGAATTGTTCATTCAAACTCACTCAGACCTTGTAACTTTCGTAAGGTCCATAAATTTTGTTCATCCTGAATAAGCTAAAAACATTCCTTGGATCGATACAACTGATCCAAGGCTGAGTCAAAGATCTTCAAGAGCAAAGGAGATACAATCCATATCAAGCATGACTTCACAACCCAAAGGAACATGTCCTTATACAGAAGAAATCATATATCAACACTTGAATGCTCAGGAGGAAGTAACAATAGTTCAGGGTGTTACATGCTTCCCTCCTAAAATATTCATCGTCCCAATGATTACATATTTTGATTTACCTTCAGGTCAACCAATTTATTAGTTCACAATACAAGAGACCAATTCCAACATGAATTATTTCTTAAATCAATGTCATGATACAATTTATTCAACCTGAATAATGTTTGCCTCAAGCTGGCTTTCATAAAGACATGAAAAAGATAAGTTCATAATAATTAAATTTTTGTCAACAGATTCCATTCTGTTCAAAAAGAAAGGGAAAAGCAACTTTCATCTCTTCCAGATTTTCCCAAGTTGCACTCTCTTCATTAAACTGGTCCCACTGGACCTTACATTGTTGTATTTCATGATTTCTCAAATGCAATTGGCGAGTTTCCAGCACTCGTGTGGGTTTAACCACGATTATTCCTGGGTCTTGGACCTGCAAGGAATTCCAATTTAAAACATGTGACAAGTCTGAAACGTATTTCTTAAGCAAAGAAATATGGAAAACATCATGCATGCGAGACAAAGTAGGTGGTAATGCTAATCGATAAGCTACAGGATTGATTATTTCGACAATTTCGAAAGGTCCCACGTAACGAGGTGACAACTTGGCAGCCTTGCCAAAAGTTATAGAACTCTTTCTGGGTTTAACACGAAGAAAAAAAAATTCACCAAGTTAAAACTTTCGATCAACCTGCTTTAGGTCAGCATAGCTCTTCTGCTTATCTGCTGCTTCCTTCAATCGTTCATGAATCATCTTAACTTGTTGTTCCATTTCAGTGAGGATTTCTGGCCCAATTACCACTCTATCCTCAATACTATCCCAACTAACAGGGGTTCTGCACTTTCTCCCATAAAGTGCCTCAAAAGGTGCCATTTTAAGAGATGAGTGATAAGTGTTGTTGTATGCGAACTCAACTAATGGAAGATACTCTTCCCATTTATACTGTTGATCCATGCAATACATTCGCAACATATCTTCCAACACTTGATTTACTCTCTCAGTTTGTCCATCCGTTTCCGGATGATATGCAGAACTGAAGTTTAGTTTCATTCCAAGAGCTGTATTAAGCGTTTGCCAAAATCTTGATGTCATTCTAGGATCCCTGTCAGATATAATTAATTCTGGTACTCCATGCAACCTGAAAATTTCATGCACGAATCTTTTTGCTAACACTGGAGAATCATCCTTCAGATTTCCAGCGATGAAATGAGCTACCTTTGTTAGTTTGTCTACAACTACCAAGATAACATCATGTTTATTTCTCGACATAGGCAACCCTTGTACAAATTCCATGCTTATTACTTGCCATTTATACTGCGGTATGCTATGGGGATATAATAGTCCAGCAGGGTGCATGTGTTCTGCCTTAACCCGCTGACATTCCAGACAATGAGTCACAAAATCAATAACATCCTTTTTCATACCTTTCCAAAAGTATTGTTGTTTTAGATCAGCAAGCATTTTTGTGATACCCGGGTGTCCAGAGAAGGGTGAATTATGAAATTCAACTAACAATTTCTTTCTCAAATCATTTAACAAAGGTACATATACCCTGTTTTCATAACGTAAGATTCCTTCATTATCAAAATGAAAACCTTTATACCTTTCATCCTTTGGTTCTGTAGCAAGTGCTGCTTTTACTTGCTGAAAGTATATATCAGATTCTGAGGCACTTTTTACCTCATCTTTAAACTGAGTTCTTAATGTTATAAGAGCAGAAATGTGCTTCCTACGACTTAGAGCATCCGCTACTCTATTCTCTTTCCCTTTGATGTAGCTAATATCAAAATCATATTGAGATAAAAACTCTAACCACCTTCGCTGTCTTGCATTTAGGTTAGGCTGAGTGAAAATATATTTCAGCCCTAAATGATCAATTTTCAACTCAAAAGGTTTCCCAAGTAAATAGTGCCTCCATACTTGAAGCGCATGAACAATTGCAGCAAGCTCTAAATCATGAGGGGCATAATTCAGCTCATGTAACTTAAGTTTTCTACTTTCATATGCTATGACTTGATCATTTTGTAACAAAACACCTCCAAGGCCTTCCCCAGAAGCATCCGTTACAACAGTAAAGTTCCCATTAGGGTCTGGTACAGCTAATATAGGTGCTGAAGTCAACTGGATTTTCAAACTTTTGAAAGCAGTTTCGCACTTATCATTCCAAATAAATTTCTTATCCTTCTTCTGCAATGAAGTTATCGGTGCAGCCACTTTAGAAAAATCCTTAACAAATTTTCTATAATAACCAGCAAGGCCCATGAAGCTTCTTACTTCATGTACATTCTTTGGTGCAGGCCACTCGGTTATTGCCACTATTTTTGAAGGATCTACTGCAATTCCCTCTTTACTAATAACATGACCCAAATAGTGAACTTCAGTATCAAAGAAAGAACATTTGGATAACTTACCGTACAACTTTCTTTTTCTCAATATTTCCAAAACTATCTTCAAATGCTCATTGTGCTCTTCGACACTTTTAGAATATATGAGAATATCATCCAAGAATACAAGCACAAATTTGTCCAAATATTCTTGAAAGATATTATTCATTAAGTTCATAAAAGTTGCGGGTGCATTAGTTAATCCAAAGGGTAAAACCGTGAACTCATAATGTCCGTACCTGGTTCAGAAAGCTGTTTTATGAATATCTCCTTCTCTAATCCTTAATTGATGATAACCAGATCGAAGATCTATCTTGGAATAAACCGCTGCTCCATGCATCTGATCAAATAGATCGTCAATCCTTGGAAGTGGGTATCTGTTCTTAATTGTTGCTTTGTTCAACATCCGATAATCAATACATAGTCTAAGTGTTCCGTCTTTCTTTTTTACAAATATTACTGGCGCTCCCCAAGGTGAAACACTTGGTCTAATCAAGCCCTTAGACAAAAGTTCTTGCAATTGTGCCTTAAGCTCGACTAACTCTGTAGTAGTCATCCGATAAGGTGCCTTAGAAATAGGTTCCGTCCCTGGTTTGATTTCAATGGTGAAATCAAATTCCCTCTTGGGTGGTAAACCTGGTAATTCCTCCAGAAATACATCCTTGAAACTTTGCAACAGTGGAAATCGTTTCATGGAATCACCATCTTCTTCTAAAAATTTAGATATCTTTACTGCATATAAGGTACATCCTTTGTTTTTAGCCTTTTTAAGTTGCATAGCTGACAGTTTTCTAACTGAAATTTCCCGTTTCACACCTTGAATCTCTGCTGCTTTCAGCCGATCATCTAAACATCTTATATTCTTTTCAAAGCAGTCTACTTTTGCTTTATGGTCAGCTAACCAATTGACACCGATGACAATGTCATAGGATCCCAAAGGTGTAACATAGAGGTCAACTTCCGTGGAAAAGTTAGGTAAGTCAAGGACTGCCCCAAAAAGACACATACTCACTGTATGAACAGAGTTATTACCATACTGTACAGTCCAAGATTTATCCATTTTTCCAGCTTTTCTTTTAAGTTTAGAAGCAAGTTTACTAGAAATAAAACATTCAGTAGCTCCTGTATCAAAAAGAATAGTGACAGGTATGCCAAATAACTTACCCGGAACTTCTATAGGTGTCACTTGCTTTTCAGCTTGCTTGTCTGCTACTGCAGCATGTATCTTATGCTGCTGATTACGATCATCCTTCTTCAAAGGGCACTGATTTGCGTAGTGGTCTTTGCCACAATTGTAGCAGCCTCCTACAGGTCCCTTTTTAGGCTCAAAATTACTTCCAGCCTTAAAATTATCACGTTGTCCTCCATAGGGCTTCTGCCCATTGTTATAATTTTTGGCAAAACTATCCCTTACATTTCCAGCAAGCTTATTCGCTATCGTTTTCTTACTATTATCCACTGGAAACTTACTTCTGTTTCCAAACTTTTTCCATGGCCCCTTCTTGGGTGCAAGTGAAGTTGAAGAAGGGTTTGCAATCTTCTTCCGCACTTCCTCTTTATGAGCAGAAATAGCCTTTAATTTCTGTTCTTGCCTTATGGCCTTTTCAACAACCCCTTCCATAGTGGTTGGGCTGTGAACATCGACCTCTCCTCCTATCACGGGATTTAGTCCCATGATAAATTTCCATATTCTAAACTTCTTGTTAGTTTTATATTGTGGTACGTACTTGAGGAGTTTCGTAAACCGCTCCCAGTATTCAGTTACCGTTAGCTTCCCTTGAGCTAAGTTCTGGAATTCTGTCATTTTCTGATCATAGAAAAGTTGTGGCAGCCAACGTTGCCTAAAATAGCCCTTAAATTGATCCCAAGTGATATTGGTCTCATCAATATTTAGCTCAGCTTTACGGCTGTCCCACCATGAAGATGCTTCATGGGAAAGCTGATAGGCTCCCCAAATAGCTTTGGTTTCCTCAGAGAAGTTTCTTATTGCAAAGTACTTTTCCATTTCGCTGAGCCAGTTCTCAGCTCCATCTCCTAATGTGGTGCCATCATATTTAGGTGGACTTATCCTTTTTATATCATTAGTGAGTTCCGCTGCCAACCTGGCCTTTTTGTTTTCTGGTTGGACAGGTACATTTCCAGTGTTATTACCAACACCCATATTGGGGTTGTCCTCAGGAGGTAGCTGATTGTCGTTACCAGCTTCTTCATCCTCCTCATTTCCCATTACTTGCTGTTCAAGTACAGCCAAACAATCTCTTGTGTCCAATAGGGCAGCAAGGATCTCATCAAGTTTTTGGGTTGTTGCTGCCCCTTCCCCTGGTGGAGCATTATTCGCAACGTTCCCTCTTGTTCTAACCATTTTCTGTTACAAGAAAATTCAGGTTTTTATCAGATTATGGACACAATAGGTCCAAGAGCTGCAACCTTCAGCTCTGATACCAAGATGTAACATTCCCATTTTAACATATTAGAACAAGAATTTTTTTTTTGATAAGTGCTTTCTAGTTCTAAATACATAATTTAGAACTCACAGATCATAACAATCATTCTTATAACAGATAACCATATGCAGCTGTAATGACTCGGTGTACCACCGATCTATTCATTCCATGACTCGGTGATCTACCGATCTATTCATGAGTATCATAGAGTTGGCGTTTTTATTTTAACACTTCACTCTTGCGGTTCTCTTCCCTAATCTGGGATTTCAGAATGCTCTGTCCAAGGAACCTATCTGAATAATTGTTACCACTATTCATCGGCATCACATCCCTCAGACTAGGTGACATAGGACAACGCAATCAGCAGCTTGCGATACTTTGGCCAAAGATTTGAAACATACTGTTCATGTCTCGTATTCCTTGACGGCATACTCATCAATCTGGAATACGTCCTTCACCCCACTCCGATGTTAATTAGAATGTCTTATACTGACTTCTGTCAGCCTCCCCTGTCCCAAGTCATTCACTTAGGAATGGATTAATAACATGACAACGTTATAAGGATGCTCTCGAGGACTAGGGTAAGCTGACATACTGGGTCAACCCTAGTTAACCCTGTGTGTCAAGGTACCCCGAGTCTCCAAGGGCAGCCTCATAACATGACCATGCTCCTAACCAGTCCCAGAGTAAAAACTTGTTCGAGTTTAAGGTGTAAATCTTAACGATCAATGCAAAGGGTGTCGCCAAAGGACACCTGCATTATTGTATCCTCGTGAAGATCCTAATCTTCTCGAAGGTACAACCCTGCAGTTGACATGTGTCGACATCCTACAAACCACCTCGGAAAGATTTACATAACTACAAGGAGTTACTAAGTTGAGTTGAAATTAAATTTTAAGACTCTCCTATCTGGGTAGTCTTTTCCCAACCCCTGGGTTCCTCACCTTTGAGTTGCCTTACTTAATTAAGATCCATTTCACAGAGAGAAGTTTAATAAGATTTGAGATCTCGTCAAGGAGATCATTGATTCACAATAATCTTAATCAATGAGATTAGGCAGTAGCCCTAAGTCCTCTCATAAGGATGCTAACTATACCCATATGAGTTTATATCAGTTCTCAAAACTGAAATATATCTTACTTATTGTTATTAAGATATAGTGATTTAAAATCATCAGTTACGTTGTCTTGACTTAGATCATGGATAGGAAGTAATAGATTACTCTTCCTGTTTCAGCTACCTATTGAGATGTAGTTTAACCTTAACTTCTCGTAAACAGTGGACTAATTTCCAATTTTAGCCTTATTCAAAACATAAAAGAATTACTAATCATTCACGAAGTATTCAGGCACATAATCTTTACAAGGCCTACTTAGAGAATCCAAATAACTCTATGGTATAAAATAATAAAAATGCACTTAAAATCAATCGAACCTAAGAAGATCAATCCATCAATTAAAAATGCAGCCACACAAGTAACAATTTTCCCCTTTTCATTTATCTCCAAGCCATACAATTACAACTTATGCACTTCGGCATATTGGATACAATACTCAACAGCAAAAGAACAACTTTCTTACTATAGTACAATTAGAGATATCAAATAGGAATTCATCATAAAACCAGATTAAACAATCTGAGCATCATATCAGATCTGCGTGCCTTTATCACTTACAATGTCCATCTGCAAAAATTGCTAGCACAGGTCAGTTCTGTGAACTAAGCATGATAAGCACTAATTCTTAAAACAATTGCATTCTACCAATTGCTCTCATTAAACAACCTGTTTAAATGAAATCATTTCTTCAAATCCTTAAACATGAATCAGGCTAATCATCTTTCTACAATTCTAACATGACTTTAACGCATGACTCATATTATAGCTGCCAATTAAACCTAAATATTTTTCAGATGATTCATCATATATATTAGAGACTAAGAAGAACAAAATGAATCCAAAACATCCATCCATCTGAATCCCAAGGACAGCAATAATCCAACAAATTATTCCATACAAAAAAGAATTCCTATCAGTTCGTGTATCCAACAGGTATATTTTTAACAATTCCACAAAGGCAGATTATAACATCCAGCAAGCTCAACTGACGGGATTCCTTTATATTCATAACATTATTTCAATGGTATTGACAAGTATATCAACTTATACTGCAATACAATTTTTATAAAAGTGGATAACCAAACAACCCAAACAAGATATTATAACCGTCAATAAAGCAGGAGACCCGGTCAAGAGTCAGTACTTACCAGTCTCTCCATACAATTTAACAGTCTATTCTTCTTATGCCCGTACCGTAGAGTTCACATAAAGATACGAAAGAAGAAAGCACTCATAGTTTCTAGACAAGGAGAGAATATTTTCTTATTCCTACAGTTATATAACAACATATACTTTACAGCTTAGGAGAAAGAAACAGAGGCAATCAGATTTCCATTCCAATCACGTTCAGGACTGTACCAACTTCTCAAGAGTAACGCATATACATTCAATCTTGAATTCAATAAGGAAGAAGAGAAGGCACAAAATTCAACACCCATCCCTTCCAAATACAAACCTGATTTCCATCCATGCAGATCCAGGATTACCCATACGTTATTAAAAATCAGAGTTCCTCAAGCAAGATTTCTCTCGGTCAGGATGTGTTCCCATTAACCAAGCAAGGTCGTAAAGAAAACAATAACTTCACTAATATTTCATCTTATACAGAACCTATATTCATTGACCATCCAGACCCTTTTCACAGAGGTGCAGGCTCAAATATAACATACATTATACGCATGCGACTAAATCAGTCGAGCTCAAAAGAAGAAACTACAGTTTCCTCACAATTCAATTATAAAATCACCTGTAGCTATTAAGCAATACAAGAGCTCTTGCGACCAAGTAATAATCAATAAACCAACCAAATTAGACACAACAATTCCATCCATGTCATTCTTCAAACATGAAATTATCCAATGCAATCATCTGACATGGCACAGTCAGGAACTCATTACCCCAGTCGAACAAGAGACTGGGTAGCATCATGAACAGAAGTCAAAACCATATGCAATCACAACAACATTTCGACAGAGTCGAATCAGTATGTATACATAGCAAGGACTTCAACAGAAGTCAAGCCAACACGTAAACACATCAAGGACTTCAACAGGAGTCAAGTTCACATGAGAACACTGCAAGGAATTCTACAGAAGTCGAACCAAAATGAAAACACAGTAAGGACTTCAACAGAAGTCGAATCAACATGTATACACAGCAAGGTTTCAACAAAAGTTGAATTCATAAGAAAACACTGCTAGGACTTCAACAGAGTCGTGTTCATATATAATCCTTGCAAACATTTCAACAGAGTCAAACCAAAATGAAAACGCAGTAAGGACTTCAACAGAAGTCATATCTATAACATAAACTGAGCAAAGACTTCAACAGAAGTCGAACCAATACGAAAACACAGTAGGGACTCCAATAGAGTCATGTTCGTATGTAATCCCAGCACACATTTCAATAGAGTTGAACCAAATGTAAACACAACAAGCATTTAACAGAAGTCCAAAATCTATAAGTATACCCAGCAAAGATTCAACAAAAGTTCAACAACATGCTAACACAGCAAGGTCTTCAACAAAAGATGAATCCAAAAAAATAAATACAGCAAAACATTTCAACAGAGTCTTCGCATAACCAAGGATTCCTAAATCCACAAGAAAAGAAGAACCCAATACATTGCTTCAAACCAACTGTGCAAAGATCACCTGAACAGAGTTGTTTTAATGAAAGCATTTGAAGGAAAGTAATATTTTTAAAAGTTAGGGCCTATCATGCCTGATAGTGTCACTTAAAAATCTGAAGAAGACCTCTGAATGTGCTCGCACCTTCTCTTCTTCTTCCATGATAGATTAAACAAAAATAAATTGTTACCTTCATGCCTTATAAACTTTCCCCGACAGAGAAGGAATCTAGAAATTCTCAAATTTTCCATACAACATAGAGTAGACGACTGGTTCGAAGAACCAGTGCTCAAGCAGAGAGAAAAATGGAATGCATGGAAAACCAAAAAACAAAACAATTTTCCATTTGCATGCCTTCCCAAGCAATCCGCGCTCAGGAACCAAAGTTCATTAATTGCATTAACTCCCATCTTCCCGATTATTCTCCATTGCCACCGACCGCCAAAGTTGGTGATTGCCAAAAGAAAACAAACAACCATTCCTATATTTGGTGATACTGCCACGTCAGGTCATATAGCCATTTGCAACCTCCGCCAAATCTGACAGCATCCCAAGTCCTTCCATCCTTATCTCCCTCATAAATTCCATGGAAACCACCACCCATGACTCATGCCCCTTCATAGGTCCCCCTCCATTCTTATCATTAGTTAAGATAGGTTATAAACATAGGTTAGATCATAAGGTAAGACATTAGTCTTACTTCCATAGTGCTAGGTGTAGCTAACCTTAGGATCATTAAGCTTATAGTTTAGGGCTAGGTTAGATTAGCAATTATTTAACCAATAGTTTATAGTTTAGGTTAAGGTTATTAACCTTAACGAATCCAATCTAGGTCTCCCAAGTAGGACCAATTAGTATTAGAGCCAAACAGGGTAAAAAATTCTTGTAAAGGATCCTATCTGGCATTGCTAATTAAGCTTACTGTATACCCAAAAACATCTTACCTGGCTTAATGTCTAGGCCTTCCTGATGTTACGATATCTAGAACCAAATTTCATTTATCATGATCAGCCTAAGTTAAACTCTGGAATTGTTCATTCAAACTCACTTAGACCTTGTAACTTTTGTAAGGTCCATAAATTTGGATCTATAGCTTTCCACACTTATTTAGATCAGTTTATTTATCTCTATTTGAAGAGTCCTAGTCTCTTTTACATCTCATCATTTCCCACCTTCTTGTTAATCCTACCACCTAACCACCTAAACCATCTCAACTCTCTATACCTGACTACCAGACGTCTTTGAGAATTTTCAGTGTCTTTGGCAACCTAACACTCATTCTCCCATTCTCTGTTCAATCAAAGAGAACCTTCAAAACCAAGTTTTATTGAGTTTCTATCAATCTACTCCTACCGACGTCGGTTAATGCAAACTATCTTTAGTTTCCTCTAAACTGAAATTGGTCATATCAGACCAACATTGGTCTCTATATCTGGTAATTCCTCCTATAATATAAACCTCATAACATTCACCCAAATAAACCAAACCACACTAAACTTGATCGTGACTTGTCCTAGTCACCTTGGCTACCTACCCAACCTCTAGATATGATCATAAATCTTGGTTGCTCAAACATGCACCCACATCTCAGGGAGAAATGGAGGTAATCAAAATAATCTTTAGCCATTGCAATTATTCTTGTGTGCAATATTCTCATGAAAGGTGCTTAGGACTACTGAAATAGAGATCTTAGATTATTGGGAGTCACTAGATGTGTTAAAATGAGCCTCTAAAAGCTGAAATACTAAGTCCACACACCAGAACTTAGAGATATGAAATTTGAGTTTTTAATGCCGGTCCTATCAGGCGTGCCAGAAACTGTTGGTTTTTTAAACATTCACCCGTATCTCAGGTCTAGGAAGGGTTGAGGTGTTTGAGACCACAATGGAACCATTCCCAAGTTGTGGTACCTTGTGTGCTTGGTACATATCTCCAGAGAAGGTTGGTTCCTCTATCTATTTCTACTGCTACTGTTACTCCTAGTGATAGAAGGGGAAAATAAGCTAATAATGTCAAGAGATCAAGGACAAAAGGATAACATGAAAGGAAACTACATTAGAAGGTGATATTACTAGAAAATAAGGATGAAAAATATATTTTATGAGTGAGAACGAAATGAAAAATGCGTGAAAGGAGGCTAGGCACGAGTATCACAGCTAAACACGTATTCACCATATCGTTCTCATGGAACACAACTAAATAAAGAACTACAATGGGATGTGAGATAACACAAACAACATGAAATGTAAAAGAAAAGGAAAGAAGAAGGAATGAAAACACGTTAGGAAAAAAAATAGTCATAAAAAATGCTTATATTACTTCCAGAAATGCACAAAGTTGTTACAATGATGAAGGAGGCCGATATCCAAATGCAAGAGCCAGATCTAGAGGTCTACCACTAAAATACCAATAGTATGGAGTCCTTAGCAAAACGAAAAAAGGATCCAGAGTGTCCAACATAGAAAATGAGTCTATCTCTTACAGTTATAGATGAATCCATAAAGGGAGAAGGGGAGAAGGAGGGAAAACCCAAATTTGAAACATAACCACCAATAAGAAGTATTCAATGCCCAAAAATTCACCTCAAGATTTGTGAAATACACTTTCCTAATACTTTTTATCATGTTGAAGAAGAAATGAGGGATGATCATATAAAATCGGGTGGTTGGAGAAATTAGATCTACTCATCAATGCTCAGAGATATGTTTTCCCATTTCTCACCTACTAGATCCACCAAGAATTTAAATTTGAATTTATACCACTATAGCTAATGTCAACAACTTTCTAACAAGTCCAGGCATGCACCAATCTAAGCTATGTAGAAAAATATACAACTGTTAGAAGATGTCATAGTTGTTGGTGCACACAAAACACATGGCGCATGTGGATTGGTTGAAATGATGGCCAACTGTGCAAATATTTGTCATTTTTGCCACGTGTCACTTACTGATTTGTTGTAAGGATTCAATGCCCTATTAACACATGTTGATTGGTTACGTGTGGTATACTTAAGCATGTCGGAAGATGACTTGGCACAAAAGTGTGCAAAGGGAGAAGTGAGGAAATGACACACGGAGGAAGGCACAAAAGTGTGCTTGTGACGTGTGCAGGAAATAAGATAAAATGGTGAGTAGAGAACACATGGTCAAGGAAAAACCATTACAAAGGGATGGGCATGACACATGAGAGGGCTAGGGACTTAGCTGACTGAAGCAAGTCTGAGAAGCATGTAAGGTGAAGACGCTACTTTGGAAGAAGGAGAAAGTGCAAAAGGTGGGCACAAGGGAGGAGTGGAACAAAGAGGAAAAGGAAACTGGAAGGAGAGAATAAAAAGTGCATAAGGGTGCTCAAGGAAAAAGAAGGGGTGTCAAGGGGAAACTGTAACTAAGGATTTATGTCAATTGAACCTGAGTGTGCACAACCTTCAATGGGGAACTGAGAGCAAGAATGTATATACAAGTTTCTCGAATAACTAGGAGAGTTATTTAGATAACAATTTTGGCAAATTTTGGTGCCATATTCTTGCTAGATGAAGAAGACCAGTAGCCTGAATCATCCATTGGGCATGGATTATGCTTATGCAATCATAAAACTACCCTTGTAGTCACTTGAAGATCATTTTTTGACTCTATTCTGAATCATGCAACTGTTGAGAAAATCTATACGTTATAGAAGCAACGAAAGAGCACATGCAAGAAGCATGCGAAGAGAAATAACTATGTACAAAAAAACAATGTGCACGTAGTGAACTTAGAGGAATTGAAACTACTATAATATATATAACATGATGTAACAAACTTAATAAAATCTTTTGAGATAGATCCCATTTACTGGGATTCACAGCATGCCTCCATCAAAATGAATCAACTCAAAGGAGTTACCATCCTTGCAAGAAATGATGATGTGTGGGCCACTCCAAAGTGCATAAAAATTTGAATGATGCCCTGGTTTGGCTATGTCAGCATCCCATTTTAAAACCAAGTCCCAAACTTTGAAAGCTTGAGGCCTAGATTTTCTGTCAAACCATTTCTTTGTTGCTTGATACTGTTATTCTAGCTTGATCATGGCAAAGTTCCTTGATTATTTAAGATTAACCAACTCTACCATTTTGATTTCTCTCTGGTTTGCACCTTTGAATTCTAGCTATTGGACAAGTGGTAATAAATTCAGCTCTAGTATCAGAGGAAGGGTAACCTCCTTGCGATAGACCAACTTATAAGGAAAAGTTCCTATTTCCTTTTTTACTATGATTCCATTTTCCCATAGCACACTTGAGACCTTTATATACCATTATCATTGATTGATTTTCATTACGCGCTTCATAATTTTGATCAAGTTCTTGTTTGTTTAATCTTCCAAAACATTTCCCTGAGGGTAATAATTAGATGAAGTCTTCAGGCAGATGTTCAGATTTAATGCCCAATCAGCGATTTTAGTACCTATTGGTGTCCAGATTTAATTTCCTTCATAACTTGAATAACATCATGAACCTGCACAAAACACTCAAGGATAGATAGATGGTTTGTGTGTCATTTGTAGCCAGAGATCACACCTATCTGCTTGTTTACATTCAAGATTTGAGGAAGTGGATAGCACCTTCATAAGGGTTTTGATCTAACCCTCACTATTTTAGGTTGTGCCTATCAACCAAGGCAAGAGAACCTATATTGCATTCCTTGTATGGTAAAGGAGATGGAGATATCCTTTTGTTTTGCATATGATAAGGAAGATGGCCTTGGGAAAACATGATCAAATATCCATTACATAAACTCAAGGGATTTGTCACTACTAAAAGATGGAAATGCTTTCAAAACAAGGATAAGGCTGCTAAAGACATGATGAAACCCTGATATACTTTGTGCATTTTGGTGGAAGGATTGACTTCTTTTGTGGAAACACAATGCAAATATAGGGTAGTAAAGGGTAGGGTGAGTTAGTTTGAATGAAATTTTTTCGGATAAGTGTTAGACAAGACAAGATAAGGAATCACCAACTTATTTGAGAACCTTTGCAAAAGAATTTGTAACACCTAAACAACAGAGATGTTTCAATAAGTTTTAAGTACTCTTTCAACCAGGATGTGTGCACAAATGGAGGCCCAAATCTACACTATCTTCCACACAAACTTTGATAACCTACCACAAAATCTTGAAGCAAAATATCAACAAAGCATCTAGAAACCCTTATTTGATCATGACCTAAGGTACACCCAAAGGTTTACAAACACCCTCAATATTCAAGGAAGGTAAGCTAAATTTAAATATGTTTATCTTCACTCAAATGAATGCTCTTCTGAATGAAAGATTGTAGATGCCTTCAAAAACCTCTACAAGAAATGAGACCATCTATGATCAAAAGAGATCCCAAACACAAGATTGTAACATGAGCATGAAACACAAATTGAAAACATACTGAAATACAAGTGTATACAAGTTTTGCCAAGAGATAAAACCAGTCAATCCATAAATTTAATCAAATACATCAGCAAGGGAATGTTATTAAGAACAATCTCAAAGCCTATTGATGGCTTTATAGCTGAAACCAACTCAACATGATGAACATTTGGTGCAAAATGGAATTAAAAATGGCTCTCAGGTAGTTTCTCTAAAAGAAATGGACTACTTCTAGTTTCGCTCCTGAAAATTATTCTCTCTTTCCCTAAAAATATCAAGAATCCTTAAAAAATGCTTCAAAATTACAACTTATACCTTATGCTAGCTTGGATCCTTGCATCCCAAGCAAAGAATATGCTCAAAGGATCAAATTTGTTACAAAACCCTATCCATTTGATGAAAAATGATATTAAACTGTGAAATAGCTTGCAAAATGCCAGGGATGCACAAAAACAATAAAATATTACATGAGCTTGGATCCTTATCCATCCTAGGGTCACGTTTTTTTCATTCCAACATGCATTTTCAATCATTTTCCATGTTTTTCCCTCATCATTTTTAACTCTACAATTTTAATTTTTTACTATTTCTAATTTTTACACGGGCTGAGAAAAATATTTCATGAAAAACACAATAGGGCACTGAATTAGCTCAAATGAATGATTCCATTGCATTCAAAAGGCTAAGGGGATGCAAATTCATATAAAATTTCATGCAATTTGGTGCAAAAACGATGAATCCAAGCATCTTGGAGCTCCCATGGCAGTAAGAAACGAAAATACTCAACAACCGTCGATCCAAATTCATCTCTAAATTTGTGCCATCCATGTGTCCAAGATCTCCCCCTTTTTTCCTTTGGATAAGGTGGACATGTGGCTAAATGTGATTGGAGCGGGCCCCCAATCCTTAAAATGCATTTTAAACCTTTTTGAACTTTGGGAAAATTTTGAAAATTTAATTTTCCCCGCTTGCTCCCTAGAACTGCCACGTGTCCTTAGGTGGGGCCCACTGAAAGCCGTGGGCCAAAGTAATGAAATTTTCTCCTTTTTTGATAAAAAGGAAAATTTCCTCGACAACCTCCACGGGCCCAAACACCCGTTGCTCCTTTTGCCACGTGGTGGTTTCACATTCACTGCGGAGCTGACCTCCCTATTTTTCCTTCATTCCTACATGAGCAAAAAATCCTCTTACAGGCCCGCGCTCCCCTTTTTGCCTTTTGGAATAGGCCACATGTTGCCCCCTAATTGGCTATGGGGGGAAACCTCCAAAATTTTTGCGGGTCTATTTTTTATTTTGAGAATTTCTGTCAAAGTTTGTAAATTTCTCTATATTTCCTCCGTGCTCCGAATCTCCACAATTTTTAGGAGATGTGTCCTCTTCCCATTCGACACAGGCCTTCAGGCATAATTTTTCCTTTGGCATTTTGAAGCCAAAAAATTCAAATTTCTCCAACTCTCTACCTCTCCATTTGACCCTCCTGGACACATGTCTTCTTTTCATTGGATGCGGGCCCTAGGGTCAAAATTTTCCCCCAAAACCCTGAATCAATTTTTTTCTCTAATTGACCCCGCCACCTGCCGATCCTCCAACTAATCTAATCATGCCACGTACGCACATCACTATAGAAAATGCGGGGCCGTGGAGAAAAATTTTCCTTTGTCAATTTTTCAAAAAGTAACAACTTATAACATTTTCCCAACCGCCCCCAGCTAATAGAAACTTGCCACGTCACCAAAAGGATGCAAGGATGAATTTGATGGGAAAATGACACCCGTATGCCCGTCAAAATGTAAAAAATGTAGGCGATGCCCAAGAAATCAAAAAAATTCACAAGGAGGGTAGATTTCCTCGTTTTAACTCCAATGAAACATTATTTTACATTGATTTAGGCCTAGGGAATGAGATTTTAACAGCAAACAACTCAGATTCGATCCATTTTAATTTTTTGCATGAATTTGACAAAGGGAAAATGGCTCAGCTCAAAAAATGAAGAAATTAGGGCACAAAAGAGGGGAACTTGGAAATTGTTTCAATTTAGGGAAAAATCATGACAATGTGAGCAATTCAAAGGCATTCAATTGGAAAATATGAATTACAGGTCACTAGTTTGAGCAAATGAAACATTTTCTAAGCAAAACTAGATATGGAAAATCAGGGCACAATTGAAAAATTAAAATTTGCACCAACAATGGATCTTGCTTGGGGATGGTCACTCCCAGTGAGTGCCACAAGATCACAACATAGATCAAGTGCCAAAAATCCATTAGGCAAGGAGTTTAAAAATGCAGAGCATCCCAAAAACTAGAAATTTCACCAAAAACAGATCAAGAAAACTAGACCATAAATGGTTGCCAAGGACAAAAGGGAAAACCATAAGCCAAAAACAGAAAAAACCAAAGAAAAACAAGAGGCTATACAAAAATTTACAACTTGTGCATACCTCACATGGGGATTTAATCCAAGAAATGTTTTAAATGTCTGTCATTAACAGGTAGCTCCAACAAATCCCCATCTAAATCCTTGAGAAAAAATGTATTTTCTCCAATCCTGATATCAATGGCATAAGGGCCCATCCATAGAGCATCAAACTTGCCATGCTTTCCCTTGTCTTCATGCCTATGCTATCCCATAACAAAACCAAATCACCAACATGAAAGCTTCTAGAGTGACCTTCTTATCAAATATTTTCTTCAAGCTTTCTCTCTAAATCTAATGTGCCTTTGGTGAGATTCTCTTTTCTTCATCCAACTCAATTATCTATTGATCCTTGATTCATATGGATCCACCATCTTGATCTGCTAACTATTGGGATAAATTTAAAACTGGAGAACTATAAATGTAAGGGTAAGCATTAATTCAAGTTCCATATACCAACTCAAAAGGGATATTTACCAGTGGAAATTTTTGTGTTATTCTATCAGCCCAAACTGACAAATTTCAGTTGTTTACCCCATTTATTGTTGTTTTCAACCAAGGTCCTTCTAATATCTTAAGGAAGTTCTTGTTTCTTGATTTAAATTGTCCAATTCCCTTGATGATTGTAATTAGAGGTGTATGTGAGGGTTATTCCATATTTATCACACATAGTCATCAAAGGTTTAAATATAAAGTTCATTACATTATCCAAAACTATTTTAATCGGATACTCTAAATGTGTAATATAATATTATTCAAAAGTAAGTCCATAACTACCTTGGTGTGTGGCCTTTCTTGGCGGGGATTGCACTTCAACCTATTTATTGAAATAATCAATTTTGGCCACTAAGGATTTATTTGTGGCCATGCACTGGAAGGTTCTAAAATTTCAGATATAAAATCCATCCCCCATTGTTTGAAAGGATCCTCTACTGAAACATGTTAGAAAGGAAGGAGAGACCTAGAAGATTTCAGTCTTCCTAGAGAAACATTAACGAATTTCACACTTTATAACAAGCAAAGAAAAATCCTTAAAAAGAGTAGGGCCACCAATAACCTAACTCTCAACAATTTTTGAGCAGTCATCTTTACAGGAAAGTGTACCATCCACATAGTCCCCCATGGAAATTCCTCAACTAGTATAGGGAGCTTCATCTTCAGTTATGCATCTTAACAAGATCACCTTCAATAATTCTTCCAAGCTAAACCAAGGTCTAGTCAAGATGTAGTTTGGGGAAACTAATTTTAGGGCTCCTTATCTTATTTTTATTCAAGATTGAAGGAAAATTTAAAATTTTTAAGGTAATAAACTATTTCCTTAAACTAGGTAGATGTACTAACCTTCTCAATGGGTATCAATGAAACCAACATCTTCCTCTA
This sequence comes from Taxus chinensis, assembly GCA_019776745.2. Lineage (NCBI taxonomy): Eukaryota > Viridiplantae > Streptophyta > Pinopsida > Cupressales > Taxaceae > Taxus > Taxus chinensis. The sequence continues at coordinate 377,798,375 of CM034157.1, read as the reverse complement.
TGGATTCACTTCAAAAAATTTCTAGTTGGATCTATGTCATTAACTTTTCCAGACCCTAGGCCTCTGTACCAAATTTGTATTTTGGATGTCCATGTCATACTCTTGAAGTTTGTTGACCCATATACACCTCTTTCTTAAGACTTCCATTTGATTTAATATGTCTTTGACCATGGCATGGGGTAGATACGCAACATGATTTTTGAACTAAGGATGTAGGGTCTGAAATATCTTTGTAGCTTTTAACAAAGAAATAGATTATTTCTTCATGATGGTGTACTTTAGTTCATATCCCTATAAGGCGTAGCTAAATAATGAAATTTAATTTTAATGCCCTTAATCATCCTTTTGTAACAAAAATTGTAATAGTAAAATAATAAGCAAAGGAGAAGATTTCAAATTATATCTTATAATCAATACTAGCCAATTCAGGGGTAGTTTTAAATGCATCCTTTATTCCATTAAATTCTTGTATAACCTCATTCCCCCATTTCATAATATGGTCCTTCTTTAACATGATCATGATAGAAAAAGTGATCTCAAATTTTTTTGAGATGAACATTCTCAAAAAATTGACCCGAATGAAGAACGGTTAAATACCCTTCTTAGATTGGGGAATGGGAACCTTATCAATTACTTGTACCCTTTTAGGGTCAATCATTACTCATTTTTGACACACAATGTGTCCCAAAAACTTGGCCTTTTAGACACCAAAGTGGAAATTTATAGAATTTAATGAAATTACAAATTCTCTACATTTGACTATAATCTTTTCAAGGTACTCAAGATGGTCACCTCTTTTTTTAGAAAAGACTGTAATATCATAGTGATAGACCAATAAAAATTCATTAATGAATCCTACAAATGCAACATCCATAGTTTGCTGAAAAGTGGCTCCAACATTCATTATTTCCAAAGACATTCTAACATAAATGTAATTTCCCTAGGGAGTAGTGAATGTAGTTTTATACTATTTTGATTCTTTAACCACTACCTGATTGTACCCTGAGAAACCATCCAAAGTTTACAATAGTTATGACCCTCTTACCTTTTGTAAGAGATGATCCATATTCGGTAAAGGGTAACTAGATTTTCAGTGAGGCTTTATTTAAATATCTGAAATCCACACAATCTTATATCCCCATTCTTTTTAATAACCAGGACTAGGTTAGAAACCCATGATGAAAACCTGGTAGGATATATAATTACCCCATCCTTGAGTTTCTTAATATCTTCTTGCATTTTAGTTGCAAGGATGAGACTGATTAGTCTCTATTTCTATGGTTTGGTGTGAGGCTTGATATTTCATGTTGAAAAAAATCCTCTCTATTAGCTTTTAGTCAAGAATATGACCAAGACAAGAAAACTTGATATTTTATCAGTAGTTTAGCATAAGATTTTTTTTCTTCTATACTCAAATTTCTTTCAAGACAAAGTTTCCTAGGATCTAGGAATATACCTAAGTTCCATTCAAAAACATCTCTATATATGTGAGGTGACATGTTTATAACCCTGTCATCACTATCAAAGATATATTCAATGCTAACCACTCCCCTTGGGATTGTGTTTTTCTTTACTTAGATAACTTAATTATGAAACATGGTTTATTTCCCATCATAAACCTCTATCATAGGCTCAAGTTCCATTAGTTTATTTGCAAAATCACCCTAACAACCCAAGAATATTTTAATATGTTAGTTTTCATCAAACACTTGCCAATGTTGGATGCTTTCAGGAACAGATGGTTTGAACAAAATCATAATACTGAGAGACTAGGACTTCCAACCTATGAGTTTCTACATTCTAACTTATTTCATTATACTCAATATTAAAAGAGTAAAATAATTCAATCAGATCCCATACTGCATGTCTATATTATTTCAACCTATGATTTTTGGTTGCATATAATTTTATGATTTGTTTCAAAAATAACTTAGATGAACCTTTCCCAATAAGGTCCTTAATTCCATGCATCCAATCATTTCTTAAGCCAAGTAAGAGTGCTTCATATTCAACTATGTTATTATTGCACTCAAATCCTAACTTAAAAGAAAAACTGAAAGAGCCAAACTTGGTGAAGTTAACACAACATTGGATCCATTTCCAAGGTTGAAGCATACTCCATCAAAGTAAATACTCTATAGAGAAGTATGGTCCTCCAATTGAGCATTCATATCAAGGAACTAATCATAAAAATTAGCAATGCCCAAAACAATATCCATGTCTATATCAGCAAACAACACCTCATACAAAGAATTCATGGGGTCATCAATTATGTGAAACATTTTCTATCTTCCCATATGTAGTTTTACCAAGGCTTCACCTCCAAATGTAATGGTGGAAAAACACACGTCCATCTACACAATTCCTCCGACACTTTCTACACATTTTCTTAACAACAACATTCCCCACTTAGTAGGGTAGTTAACAATAACAACATTCAAATTTTCAAGAACTTACTATGGACAAGCTACAATATTTACAACCAAACCTTTGACATAGCCAACCACATGTACCTTCTTTAGAATCAATGGTATAAAATTTCCCAAACAAATCAATTACTCTTAATATCCTAACTCATTCATTACTTACCAGATGACATGATATTACATGAAGCATCAGAATCAAACATACAATTGTGTAGAATCCTACCCATTATGAATATAAGTGTGGTGAAGAAAGGCTCCACATACAATTCGGAATTTATACCAAGGGATGTACCCAAATATACTTTAGGGTATGGTCTCCAATAACTTCTACTATTGGTGATGCTCTTCAAATTCATTTTCAACAATGCAATGAGGAGGAATCTCAACAACTTTTTGATAAAAGTACCCTTCTTAACAACAACATCCTTATTTCAATCTCATATTACTCAAATTATCTCTTACCTATACTCAAGGAATCCTAACAAACTCCACCATAATTGGATGACTAATATTTAACTAGATTCAGAATTTGGGCCATATCATAAAAATGTTATATTTGGTAAGGGATGCATTGGATTAGGGAAACAGAGTTATTTCCTTCATCAGATGGGATAAAATCCTTTAGAGTAATATTAGTGGGATGAAGGACTGTACTTGGGCTTGGGTTAGCAACGTGTTTTTACATGGAAATTTTTTCATTGGGAGTATCTTAGGTAATACATCAGTGAGGATAGGGTGTTTTAGCCTTAGGGGCTTGAGGCCCAGATCCCTTGATCTTCCCGTTCCTCAATTTATACTCCTTATCTTGGGTAAATGTTTTTTATTAATAAATACTTGTATTCCTTAGAAGGAAGTATTCCCCACCATATTTTTTTATCATTAAAGGCCTTAAGTACTAAAAATCATGATTGTGAAATTCAAAATATTGTGCCATGATCTACATTTATACATTAAATTCAGGGAAGGAAGGGAAGACACCTTTGATTTACACATGCCTAAAATTTAGTAACAATCCTTAGAACAAAGGAGGTCAGTAGAAGATGTACCTTGCTCCATTTTTGTCTTGATGAACTCAATCATACACATGCATCATCAAAAATAAGACTCAACAACATCATCATCAATGGTCTGGATGCCCACAAGGGGAATGAGGTAATAAACATCTATCACACCATTCAATGGTCAGTAATTTCCTCCTCTAATGCTGCAACTCCATGCTAGTAACAGATGGATCAGAACTAATCTTTTTCATCGTGCTAAAATGACGTCTATTTATCACCCCTACCCATAGGAATTTTTCATTTGTCATCTAGCCTTGTGGTCATCCTTTAGGATGATTTCCAAATCTATCATGGTTCCCCTTGATTCTAATGGTGAACTTGAGGGTTGGGAGACAATACCTTTCTCTACATAGTCTAGCTTGTAATGATATTTCATTGACTACCCCATCCAAGGTTTTCACAACTACCTCTTGAAAATCTATAGAATTGTTTTAGCTTAAGGCTTCTCTAGATTGATCAAGTTTCACACCCTCTCTTTAGAGGCTTACCAATAGCTTTAATATTATTTTTTATTTAAAGTGACCATAGTGAAATGATTGTATTAAACTTATAGTATTCTTGTCCCTTAAGTAGTAAGCATATTTTTTTATCAAATGCATTAGCAGTATTTGATCAAGAAAGATACTCTTCACTGGGTCTTATATTGGTTGGTAATCTTGTCAAATTTTTATTTAACCTTGTGTTAAATGATTATGACACTGATTCATTAGGGGTTCTTCTTTATATTTTCAAATTCATGAGAATAAGAAACCTAGGATCAGTTTTATCACCGTAGTGCATTCTAAATGCATTTTTCATCTCATTCCAAGAATCAATTGAATTATTAGGTAGAGCCTTGTACCAATCCTTAGCATCTCTCTTCTAGTGTATGAATGAACAATTTTAATATACACATCTTCAAACTCTATCTCAAAATCTTCCATCATGTTAAAAAAAAGTTTGAGATGCTAATCACCAGTTATTGACAATGTTACCTTGGAATTTTGGCAATCTATTTCTGACATCTTATGGGACAGCATTTGGGTAACCATCCATTCCTCTAAAATTCTATAGGACCAAAGGTGTTAACAAAAAATGGAGGTCTAGGTTGAGCCATATTGTTTGGTGGAGGTGATCTTGGGGGTGACACAAGTCTAGTGAGGAGTAGCAAAGGGTCTGATTGGGGCTCAGATGAATGTGATCTTTACAATGACTGATATTCTCTAAAGTGCTGATTTCTCTTGAAACAATTTTATTTGCAAACTTAGAAACACAGAGGTGCAGAGTGGAGAAGGAACTTACCTAAATACACATAGAAGGAACTTCACCTGATGGAGAAGGAAAATCAAGTTTATGAGAGGATTTATTGAATTAGAATCTACTTGAAGCAGAGTGATAATCCTCTACCAACAGGCCGACTCTCCTTCAAATTCACCAATGGATATATATTTTCCCTATGTTTGACCTTTAATCACCAACCACTTTCCAAACTCTTCTCCCTTCCAACTCCGAGTTTCCTGAATCTGGTGAGTCAACTTCTAAGTAGATTCCTCTAATGAAGAGAGATCTTCTTCCTTCCAGTTTTATAGAGATTAGCAACACCAAAGTTTCAAATGACAAAAAGGTATAAGACAACTAGTACTTATCAATATCAGAACAACATGGAGTCGCCACTAAGGAATTTCACCCTAGTTGTAAAGGAATAGCACTAAAATACTCTATCAAATGTATGCTATCAGCACTGAAAATATTTCCAAGGGTTTATAGATTTAGACCTTCCTTTCTTTGAATTTATCAATCACAAATGCAAATGAAGTGCAAGTTACTACTGGAACTACTGATAAAATAAGTAGAGTAGAACTTATATCTTCAATTAATCCTTACAAGTCTAATTATAAAATGATGCTTCAACAATGTATTTACATGTAGAAATGGCAAGGGATTTTACCAGGGTTTGATATGCATTCAAGATATCTCAAATACGTATGCACATGGATCAGATTGAACTAAGAGAATAATAAACTCTTAACTCTACTCTTCATTCCAATCTTATCAATCTGATCAAAACATGATACTCAGATTTTGTAATTACACATAAATCACACAAGAAGTATTACCAAGGATCTGAACTACTGAAATACTGAATAATGTCCTCGGCAACGACATCATTTGGGTGTTGGTATCATAGATTTAATCTCCTTCACAACTTGAGCAACATCATGGATTTGCACAAGACACTCAGAGGATATATAAATGATTTGTATATCATTTTGTAGCTGAGGAATAAATTTATCTGACTTGTTTAGCGCTCAGGCTTTGAAGAAGTGGGTAGCACCTTGAAAAGGGGTTTTGATCTAATCCTCACTATTTTAGGTTATGCCTTTCAACCAAGGTAAGAGAACCTATTTTGTAGCCTCTATGTTATTGTAAAGGAGATGGAGATATCCTTTCTATTACTATAAATATTATATGGAGATGGCCTTGGGAAAACATGATCAATTTTCCATTAGATTCAAACTCAATCACGATTTGTCACTACTAAATGATGGAAATTCTTTCAAAACAAGGCTAAGGGTACTAAAGACATGATGAAACTTTGATATGCTTTGTGCATTTTTGTGAATGAGGATTGTGCTCTTTTGTTAACACACAATGCAATGCAGGGGTAGTATGGGTAGGATTGGTTAGTTGTTAATGAAATTTTGGTGGGAGGGGTTTAGACAAGACTGGACAAGGAATCTACCAAATTCTTTACAGGAACCTTTGCAAAATGGAATTTGTAACACCCAAATAGTAGAGATGCTTCAAAAATTTAAGTACTCCTTCAACTAGGATATGTGCACAAATGGAGGCCTAGATCTACACTCTTCCACACAATATTTGATAACCTGCCACAAAAGCTTGAAGTCACATGACCCAATAAAGCATCCAGAAAACCCTCTATTTTATCATGACCTAAGGTACACCCAAAGGTTTACAAACAATCTCAGATCATTCAAGGAAGGTAAAAGTGATTGTCAAAATTTCACCCCCCAGGGTAAATTTTGATAACATGCATCAGAGTTTTGCAGTTCCAGGCAAGTAGGTTGATCCAGGAAAAAATCATGAAAATTGGACTAAGTCCTAGTCCTTGGGACAGTAGGGAACGTGTGGGACAGAAAGACGCGGATCGGCCGAAAAGCCTCCAGGTGGCCCGCTAAGCATTTGGGACAATCGGGCCAGAAGTACGCAGAGGGCGCGAGAAGCCGATCCGGCCGAAAAAGAAAGAAAATCGACTAACTGCTGAGCGGGACAGTTCGGGACAAGAGTACGCGAAGGACCCGAACCGGCCGGTTCGGCCGAAATGGGAACAAATGGTCCGAAAGCAAATGGGACATTTGGGCCGCGAGTACGCGAACCGGCCGAACCGGGAAAAAGGTCAAGGCAATCCGAAACAAAGTGGGACATATGGGACAAAAAGACGCGAACCGGCCGGTTCGGCCGAAATGGGAAATTTCAGCACTGTGCCAAGCATTTGGGACAAAGGGATGCGCGGGATCGGATGAAAGAATCAAGCAGCGCCACGTGTCATCGGCCGAATCGCAAGTGGGGTTTGGGACATCTGGGACAAAGGGACGCCGAACCGGCCGATTCGGCCCAATGAAAACTTCAGCGAAACAAGTCGAGTGACATGGGACAAATCGGGACAAGGAAGCCCATTTCGGCGGAAATTTATGCCCAAGGGCACTGGGACATCCGGGACAAAAAGACGCGAAGGGATGCGAGGAGCCGAGGACCAAGGACCAATCATCGCATGACACGTGTCACAAGGGAAAAGGTCCAAAAAGTCAAAGGGTGAGTTTTCGAGCACTGATCCGAACCAATGAAATAGCGCCACGTGTCCCAGCTAGGGGCCCACAAGGAAATTTCAAAAGAAAGCCCACCGAAAGGTAGAGGAGAGAGAATCATGCGTGCCACGTGTCATCCAGGTGGCGAAGCACGGGAAATATTTCAAAATCCGTTTTGGTCTGTTCCGTGCCCTAAATCTTCAGATCGCCATATCTTTTGATCCAGAGCTCGGATTTGCACGTTCTTTATATCAACGGAAAGCTGTGAAATTCTCTACATGATTCTGGGATCAATCTCAAGTTTTGGTGCAGTCTGGAGAGAGAAAATTGAGAAACGGCTCTGACGCGTGATAATGGCCAGAAGCGACGTTTCAACAACCTGTTTTAATGCTAATGGGTCGCATTCTTCTTCAGCACGGCCAGAAGTGACATTTCAGTGGCCAAATTAATGCAAATGGGTCGCATTCTCCTCCAAATCGGTGAAAAGATGGCAGGGTATGGGTTGGTAAGGTATCCCATGCTGTTTTAATGCATCTGCAGTCAATGAGGAATGGGCTTGCACGTTTTCCCACATTTCTGTCCCCTGGGCTCGACCCATGCAATGTAAAAAAGCCAGATTTGGCTCATAAAAAAGGGGTTTTTTTCATCTTTTCAGCTCGGCCCTCCCTTCTTTTCTTCTCTAGTGTTGAAAATGGAGTTTGAACCTCCTCCCTTGCTCTGTAATGGCGTTTTTTGCCTTTTACTAATGGAATGATGTTCTGTGCAAACTTCTGGAGCAACAAAACGTGTTTTGTGATGCATCTGTCCATCCTTTCTCGTTTTTGCTTGTTCTCTTCTTGCCTCTCTTCATTGCAGGTATTTGTGCATGTTTGAATGTTCATTGCAGGTCTGGAGCTGTGTTCATGGAGTTTTGGGACATTTTCTGTGTGAAATCTATCCTTGGGCCTGTGATGCATCTGTCCATCCTTCCCATTGCTCACCTCTCTTTGTCCCATGGCAGTTTTGATAGATGTTCAACATTCTCCTTCTCTGGTGTATCACCGTTTTAGTGTAGGCTTTTGTTTTTTTCCCTTCTCTCTCTCTCTCTCTCTGTCTCCTTGGCATGGTTAGATTAGGATTAGATTAGCTTGCCTGCACTGGAATAGCTTGTGGCAGGTAGTTTAGGAGCAGGAACCAGCCTTCTCTGGAGATTCCTCTCTCGGTTTCACAAGTCACACGCTTGGAGAGAGGTTTCCATGTTGTGCAATCACACTGGATGCCTGAGTGATCAACCTAGAAGCCTGATCTGCATCCAGGGGTGCTGTGATTTTGCACTAACAGTTTTGGCACGCTCGGTGGGACCTTAGAGGTCTTCCACTTCATCTTTTGCAGGTTGGTGTGTTCCTGTGAAGATTTCAGCCTTTGGAGGCACTTGCAAACACATCTGGCGACTCCATCTGATCAGCAACCCATTTCTCTGAGCTTGCAGACCCGTTTCCATCCATTTTCATCCATCTTTCTTTCCATCCCTTTCATTCTTTTCCATTCCATGAAGTTGTGCAATCATGACTTCATTTCCATCATGGAATTCACATCAACAACAGCAGTATATTCCACCTCCAACATGTTTTACAAATCCTCCAAATCAGCATTTTGAGCAGATTCAAGATCAGTATGCATACCCATATGAGCAGCAGTGCCAAAGTCAGTTTGGCTATGGAGCTTTCCAAGAGCAAGAGTATGCATACAATGAAGACCATCAGATCCAAGATGCTGGTCTGTTGGAGAAAATCCAAAAGATGGAGGTGGGGATGGTGCAGTCCAGGGCTCAAGCACAAATGAAAGCTTTTGGAATCGGTTGTGGAGCACCCTGTCCATGGGTGGGACCTTTTCCAAGGCATTACAGCCCTCAGGAGAAGCTTGACTTCATGATTGCAACGCTGCCTTTGCTTGCAAAGTGGATTGAAGAAATAGAGGTGTATGAGAGGAGTATTCAGCAACCTTGTCAACGGGTAAGCACACCTTCTCATGCCTTTTCTTTTCCTCTTTCCCAATCTGTTTCATTTCAGCAGTGTCAAGTTTCAAACCCTCCATCTGCTGTCCCAAGTGTTGAATCCATCCCTCCATCTCCTAGTCTTCCACCACATCTCAATTCTTCTTTCCTTTTTCCTTCCAAACAGTCATCCCCTCCACAAGAGCTAACAGAAACACCCCCTCCTCCAAAGAAACAAGAGGTTTCACCTCCTCCACCACCACAAAAAATTGTCAAATCAGTTGAGTTTCAACCCATCCCTCCTCTTGCATTCCCAAATCCATGTTGGGAGGATGAAAATCAGAATGCCAGTCAAGGAAAACAACAGCAAAAAGAGAGGCCAAACAAAGATGAAGAAATTCAAAGTCTGAAGAGTTGGGCTCTTAAATTTGGGATGACAAAGATCCCCTTGATGGTTAAGCCTACAGAAGAGGCTAGGGTTGGAGAACAAATGGTGGTCAGGACTGATTTTGTTGCAGCAGAAGAAGAAGATCTTGCAGTCCCAACTTGTCCTCTAGAGCAGCAGATTGAAGAGTTTGACTTGACAAACTTCATGCTGGAGGAAGAGTTCAATCAAGAGCAAGATTGCCTTCAAACATTGGAGGAAGGAGAAGCTGCTCCAAATCCAAAAGAAGAGGAGCACATTCTAGCTGTGGAGGAGAAAAGTGCAGATCCAAGGCTTTGAGCACAAAGCAGGCTACAGGAGAACCTTCAGTTCTTCTTTCTACTTCACCTCTCTCAAGTTCTAGTACTGAAGAGGAGTTTGATCTCTCAAACTCAATATTGGAGAGTGAAGGAAACCATGGTGGTCAAGTTGCAGATCAAGAGGACACCATGGAGGAAGTTGAACATTTGAACAGCAGGACAGCAATGAGGCAGTTTACCTGTCAGATTTGGAGGACTGTTTTGATGGAGAAGAGCCGGTTGAGTTTTCACCATTCTCTCTTTCATCATCCACATTCCAAACACCAGAGTCTGCTGTCATGAAGGAGAGCTTTCATTTGCAACAGCCTGCATCTTATAGCAGCCCTTTGGAATCAAAATTGGAAGATTTAAATCTTCCATGTTCTTCATTGGAGGAAGAGAAAGGACAGAAGGATTCCACCATTTCTTCCACATCATCCATTCAAGAGGGTCTACAAGGAGACTCCATTCTTGGAGTTGAAAATCAGAGCTATGGGCATATCAAATGGATCAGACCTTGCCCAATCAGGTATTTGGCTTCATTGGAGCCAAAGGAGAAGCCACAACCAGTCATGCTTGCTTCTGAGCATGAGGATGAGCTACAAAGTACCAAGGATCAGCTGCCATACCTCTTCAATCCAAATGCAGAGCAACTAAAAGAGGTATTGGATTTGTTTTCAGTTGATACCTTGATGATTTGGATAGAAGACCAGCTTCTTGTTGATTTTCCATCCATCCAAACAGCCATGATCAGTGCCAAATCAATTGCATGGCTGCCAATTTTGAAGAAAGGAAGCTATTTCTCACAACCAGTTGCAGGGTTTGTTTAGCTTGCCTTTGCTTCCAGTTAGAGTAGAGTAGCTAGGTTTGCTTTCAGTAGAAGAAGTGCTTGTGCACACTCTGCATGTTCCATTTGAAGCATATATGATTTTCAATTTTGTACATATTTTTTGGTATTGCTGGGTTTGCTCTTGCACAGTTCGTTTCAGTGGCATTTTGGTGAGAACAACTCCACGTCCGGTGGGTTTCAAGTGGCTCAGAGGGAGGTTTTCAAAGTTCAGATCAGTTTTCAGGCTACTACTCATGACTCCATGCCCAATGGATTGCTTCAGGCAACTGGTCATTCATCTAGCAGGCAGATGACCCCGCTGAGTCGTCAAAACTGTTATCAAAATTTCACCCCCCAGGGTAAATTTTGATAACATGCATCAGAATATTTCCCAGCAGTTGATTCAGGCAAAAATCATAGGTTGATCCAGGCCTGAAAATCTGAGAAAATGCGAAAAAGGTTGAAAGGCAAGTAGGTTGGGCTAGAGTCCTCGGCTCAAGTCCTAGCCTTTGGGACAGTTGGGACGTGTGGGACAGAAAGACGCGGATCGGCCGAAAAGCCTCCAGGCGGCCCGCTAAGCATTTGGGACAATCGGGCCAGAAGTACGCGGCGGGCGCGAGAAGCCGATCCGGCTGAAAAAGAAAGAAAATCGACTAACTGCTGAGCAGGACAGTTCAGGACAAGAGTACGCGAAGGACCCGAACCGGCCGGTTCGGCCAAAATGGGAACAAACAGGTCCGAAAGCAATTGGGACATTTGGGCCGCGAGTACGCGAACCGGCCGAACCGGGTGAAAAAGGACAAGGCAGTCTGAAACAAAGTGGGACATCTGGGACAAAAAGACGAACCGGCCGGTTCGTGAACCGGCCGGGATCGGGACCGAACGCGGAAGAATTTGTCCACGTGTCCGAAAGGACAAAAGCCCATGGGACAAATGGGACAAATGGGGATGCGTGGGACGCGAAAAGAGCCCAATCAAGCAGCCGTGTCATCGGCCGAAATCAGGACAAGGAAGCCCATTTTGGGCGGATCGGAGGGACCAAAGGGACATCCGGGACAAAAAAACGCGAAGGGCGTGAAAGAGCCGGCAGGGCCGAGGACCAATGAAATGGTGACACGTGTCACAAGGGAAAAGTCCAAAAGTCAAAGGGGCGAGTTTTCGAGCACTGATCCGAACCAATGAAATAGCGCCATGTGTCCCAGCAGGGGCCCACAAGGAAATTTCAAAAGAAAGCCCACCGAAAGGTAGAGGAGAGAGAATCAAGGAGGAGAATTCAGCGACCAATCAGATGCGTGCCACGTGTCGTCCAGGTGGCGAGGCGCGGGAAAATATTTCAAAATCCGTTTTGGTCTGTTTTGTGCCCTAAATCTTCAGATCGTCATATCTTTTGATCCAGAGCTCGGATTTACACGTTCTTGATATCAACAAAAAGCTTATGAAATGCTCTACATGATTCTGGGATCAATCTTGATTTTTGGTGCAGTATGGAGAGATAAAATCAAGAAACAGCACTGACGTGTGATAATGGCCAGAAGTGACGTTTCAACAACCTGTTTTAATGCTAATGGGTCGCATTCTTCTTCAGCACGGCCAGAAGTGACATTTTAGCGGCCAAATTAATGCAAATGGGTCGCATTCTCCTCCAAATCAGTCAAAGATGGCAGGGTATGGGTTGGTAAGGTATCCCATGCCGTTTTAATGCATCTGCAGTCAATGAGGAATGGGCTGGCATGTTTTCCCACGTTTTTGTCCCCTGGGCTCGACCCATGCAATGTAAAAAGCCAGATTTGGCTCAAAAATAACAAGTTGTTCATTCTTTCTGCTCTGCCCTCCCTTCTTTTCTTCTCTAGGGTTGAAAATGGAGTTCGAACCTCCTCCCTTTCTCTGTAATGGCGTTTTTTTTCCTTTTACTAATGGAATGATGTTCTGTGCAAACTTCTGGAGCAACAAAACGTGTTTTGTGATGCATCTGTCCATCCTTGCTCATTTTTGCTTGTTCTCTTCTTGCCTCTCTTCATTGCAGGTATTTGTGCATGTTTGAATGTTCATTGCAGGTCTGGAGCTGTGTTCATGGAGTTTTGGGACATTTTCTGTGTGAAATCTATCCTTGGGCCTGTGATGCATCTGTCCATCCTTCCCATTGCTCACCTCTCTTTGTCCCATGGCAGTTTTGATAGATGTTCAACATTCTCCTTCTCTGGTGTATCACCGTTTTAGTGTAGGCTTTTGTTTTTTTTTTCTCTCTCTCTCTTTGTCTCCTTGGCATGCTTAGATTAGGTTTAGATTAGCTTGCCTGCACTGGAACAGCTTGTGGCAGGTAGTTTAGGAGCAGGAACCAGCCTTCTCTGGAGATTCCTCTCTCAGTTTCACAAGTCCCACACTTGGAGAGAGGTTTCCATGTTGTGCAATCACACTGGATGCCTGAGTGATCAACCTAGAAGCCTGATCTGCATCCAGGGGTGCTGTGATTTTGCACTAACAGTAAGTATTATCAAATGCTCTACCTAAATCTTCTGGTATGAATGTTCATTCTAAAAGGTTAGGTGATAGCCATGGAAAGATATCTACAGTGAAGGTTTTGGATTTACAAAACCTTCTTGTTAAGATTCCAGCGACAAAGTCCTCTATTGTTCGACAGGAGGATGAATGTTAGGTTATTTTATCTTAGATTGAAATACAAGCTTTATTAGGAAATTTGGCATTTAGAGAAATACCAGGGTGTCAATCATAAAAGGGATGAATCTAGATCCCACTAATGGAACTTATGCTGCAAAAAAAGATCAAAGGTTCTTGTTTCTGGCCATGTATCTGAAAAACTTTTAATGAGGCTAACATATTATGTTCAAAATAAATTATCAAAGGCTTGCAGGCAATCTCTCCAGAATGCAAATTGGGTGGTTCTTACAAGGGTTTTACACTCATGGAAAGATTCCTCATCTCATGCCCCCTATTGATACTACACCCTGCTTTACTTTTGGTGAAGAAGTCATGCATCTTATATCATTTGAAGAAAGGAGGATGCTTTATCCCAAGACAATTGGAATATTTGCTGAAAGCCTAAAACCAATTTGTTACCAGAATGGAAAACACTGGATCCAGTCCTTGATCAGATAAGTTAGATCTTTACATATTGTGCAAATAGGAATATATTTATAGTAGTCCTTTTCAGCAATAGCTAAGGAATATATTGACAATTAGTATGCTCCAAACCTATCCCATAGAGTTATTCTGGATTTTTAATAGCATCCCAAGGAAAAAGTTTTTCCCTCCTTTAAGGGCATCACTGAATTTAAGGAATAAACCATTTTTGATTATTTGCCTCATCTAACTAAATTGCATTTTTGGATTCATATTTTCTATTTCTCCATTTTTCACAATGGGTTGAAAAAATATTGTATTGATTCTCAAACTGATGGGTATTCATGATGATCAAATACTATAGGCATATGCTTAACTAGGAATCCAAGTTGATGGGAATCTTCTAAAACTCTATCAAGATTGATTTTAAAGTGTAAAATTTCAACATGAATCTCAAGCATTAGGATACAATTCCTAAGCAAATGAACGTTTTAGCATAAGCAATGGCTATCAGAAGATGCTTTTTTCTTGTCTCGGTCATGAGAAAAAATCCGGTTACACCTTGCCATGGGAAACTAGCAACAAACAAGAAACAATTAGCTGGAAATGATGCCCTCGAGAATCAACATATTTAATAATATTTTATGGATAAGGAGGATATGGCTTCAAATCCCGATTAGTCAGAAGTTGGTTCTGAAGCTGTGGGTAGAGTGGGCCATCTTTATTAAGGAGATTCCAATCATGGGAAACAAGGATTGAAATTTTCTACTCCTCTTGCATTGCAAGTTAACAGACAAGGATCATAATGAAAATGGTTATGCCATAAAGGAAAATACAAATTTCACATGAGGATATTCAATACCCTTGTTGCTCAATGGATTCATAGTGGATAAGGTAAACATAATCCTACTTTGAGGAAATTCCTATGAATTTCGGATGATTCAGCAAATTAACTATGATGCACTGGATAAAAGAAATTGTTTGGTCATGAATTTGCGAAGGATTTTTCCCCCGCCCTGAAGCTTTTGCTCCTTCTATTTTTCAGATGTGTAGCTCAATAAGTAGACATTCTCCACTGCTTTATGTTGTTAGAGAATGATTAGTTTGTTTGTTGTGAGGCAATCAACTGTTTTTGAAGCTGAAAGTTATGAAAGATTCTTGGTTCTTGTGATCCATTCTAAAAATGTGGATTTTTCCTACAACTCTTTTGGGCGTTCATGTTTTGGCTTGATTTAATCAAGCATGCACTTAATCATTGTTAAAATTTTGGCGGCTAAGATGCCTTCTTATACAATAAAGTTTTGGTAACAAAAAACTATTTACCTATACTAAAAATACATATATTTGCAGAGCACCTCATGACTCAAATGAACTATTGACAACTAAAATGATGAATCAAAAATAAACAAGAAGTGGAGATGTTTTGTGATCTAATAATGCATCCTTTCAACTTTGCAAGAGGTAAAAAATTGGATAAGTTTCATTTCAGAATAACCAACTGGCCTAAAACAAATACCAATATGAACTAATGTATGTGGAGCTTTGTGGCAAATCATGCATGAGTATTGAAAGTCCACAGGACTAATTGGGTAACCTTGATCTAAGAGATAATACATAGAAAAATGTCTTTAGCTTGATGGTGTGTCACTTTCGTATGACTTCATGTAATATCCAAGATTTGGTAATCAAATCTTAATGGCTTAGATGGAATTCAATATTTTTCATTGGAACCCAAGAACATTTAATCAAATATAGTTTGAGTTTAGGCAAAATATGTAACAGGATAGTGCACAAAAGGGATCAATGGAGTCCAAAATATTTCTAGAACGATTCCAATTGAAATAGGTGCCATATTGTTTCACCTAGGAAACCTTGTACAGTGATGCTCCATTGATAACCCTGAAACTATTATCATCAATTACCTTGATGCTTTTAAGGTACTTGCACCATTGGAAAATAATGATGAACATCTTCAGATTTGGGATCAAATTTTTGTAATCCACATGTAGGCTAACAACATTTGAGATGTCTTAAACAACTAGGATTCCAAACCATCAATCAACCATTGATCATGAGTAGAATTATAAATCAAAGACCAACCTCATGTGAATGTCATCCTATAATTATAATATGCAATGTGACATGTCTAGACCAATTTTGTAGATTTAAGATGCAAGACGACATTTCCATTGTAGATTATATAAAGTGTCTTCAAATAATTCTCTCCATAAGACTATTTTATTAGCAACACTAATTTATGATACCAAATCTTGAATTTTATCATTCATAAGACTTACTAAAAATGTTAACAGAGTAATATTCCAGAGATCGTATTAATATTCTACATTTATGAGGTTTTTAATATGGTAACCAGATATGAGTTCCTTTCCTGGAAAGAATCCAGAAGTCATTAAGATCAAAATTTTGGTCATTGAATTACCCTTAAATGTTTTACCAAAACATATATCTGAACCAAGAAGATAATGCATACTATTATTACATAATCCTTGCCTATTTAAAAGTTACTAACCAATTGAATCCCATTTACCAATTATACATCCTTTCTATTTGGTAATAACATGTTAATAACTATGCTTAACATCATTGCATGTAAAGTTTTTACCATATTTTCTTCATGCCATCTCCATTGATTCAACACTTGAGTTGCTAGGGGAAAAATTTGCTTAATCAACTTAGTCATTTTTCAACATGTTTCTTGTAATAAATCAGTCACATGACCTTAGGAAAATTCCATGTAACACATGAGCCTACAACTAGTGTCTCTAAAAAGTCCCATTTTTGCATTGAATTATCACCACTTTGTAGCATCTCAGTTGGCTGACATAAGGTATGGATTCTTCTGTTAGTGTTTTTCATCTATTTGCGATTTTCCCTAGCTCTAACCATTTGATAAAGTAGCAAAATGTAACATGCGTCATAGTCCAAAATTTGAATTTGGTCAAACTAGGCATAGGTAAAGTTTCACACCATAGGGTTCCCATTATTCCCTTTAACAGATCATGAACTAAAGATAAACTTATTATATATATAAACAATGTGAATGAAAACTTGTGAATTGTTCATAGTGCATCAATGACTGGTTGTAAGAATGCCTTCTTTTTTAAGATTGCACTATCTCATTTTAGAATCCTTGCAACAGTGGAAACTGGGGAGGTGAAATGTTAGCCAAATGTTCCCCTTGTTTTGTGTGAATTCCCTTCATTATTCCCTCTCTTATGGACAACTCAAGATACATTTTTATGCACATTTTAGGATCAAGATCCAATGAATCCTCGTAATGGCACCATTAGAATTTTTCTCAAACATTTGAAAGGTAAAGTAGTTCCTAACTCCATGTTGAGTTGAAGTTATGGCCATGAAAAATGTGGGAAATTTAAGTATGAAAGGATGCAGCCAATAAGAGAAGGACCACATGTCCTCAAGAGGGTGGAAGATTCAGGCGTCTAGACTCAGGAAACTTTGGAATTTTTGTAACTCAAGTTGTTTGGGAAATGTGTATTTCAACTATAGGATCGCATTCTTTTCACTAAGGAATAAGACTCAATATTCAGGCGTTCCCGGGCCATTTCCTAGGGGTTGACACAAATGCAAAATTTTTGACGCTAGGCCCACATCCAATCAACATTATGCCATTCTTAAAAAGGATTTCAAAGAAGTTCTCAAAGCACGCATCATTTTGACTAAGTGTTGGCAGGAAAAATCTCCAATGGAAAGGCCCACTTTGCCCAATAAATTATTTAACAAGTTGAGACTCATTAGGCCAAGAAGTGAGAATTGAATGAATGATTATTGAAATTTCATTCATATAATTTTCCATCGGTATCTAAAGGTTGCGTAACATGTTAGATAGGAAAGATTATAGACCCACAGCCAATATCTCCTTGACATTGACCACGTGTCCTAAGGGGTCGGATTTGGAATGTGGGGATTTACCATTGGGAATTTTTTCCAAAGGTTTGAAAAATTTTCAACATGTTTGCTAACAAGATATTCTATTCAGTACAATGGGAGCATCTTCACATTAGAGTACCAATAATGTTGGTCTGAAAATCTGTCGCTTGGGCAGATCTATGGATAAACGAGCCAACAGTGTGCACCCAACAGTGTGTAGGGCATAGCCCCTCTTTGAATCAGCAAAGCGAAACTGGTTTATTACTATTCCACTAGCAGGAATCTATGCAAGTCTCACAATATTCTACCTTCGGGGGTTTGGGATCTCATCCCAGTAGGGGTTTTTCCAACTGTGGAAAGAAAGAAATGAAAGAGAGGAGGAAGAAAGAACAGGTCCGAAGGGAGAAAAGAAATGAATTCCAAAGCAGAAAGGTCAGAAGATTTATGTTTTGGGTTGGTAGTAAACAGAGCCAAACCTACTTGCATAAATAAACAAAGCAATACTGATGAACAAATGACAATAAAAGTAGAATGCAGATCCAACAGAATAAACACACACAGATCTAACATAAGAAAGATCTAATGTATATAACACAGGTATTCAGCACAAAGTCTTAATATTGTATTACTAATTTTTTCTGTTACAAAAAGCTCAAAGTCTTTTCTCCTCACTTCTATTTCTCATCTAAAAGATGTTCATCCATCCCCAATACAACAAGTATTGGGGTATTTATAGAAGAAGAGGAGAGAAAGAAGGCAAAAAGGAGCCAACAACTATTTACAAAGATATTTACAAAATATCTAAAAGTCATGTTGACTTTTTACAACTTGATGGATGACATCATCCCATGATGCAACATGGATGATGTCATCATTTGTGCCAACATACTTTAGATATTCCAAAAAGAAAGTCGGAGAAGAGAGAGAAGAAGAAGAAGGAGGAGGAGAAGCTACTCATCGTCATCATCCTGCGGCCGAAAGGGGGTAGCCTGCTTCTGATGCTGCTCAGGTGATGATATGTGGAACTGAGCGCGGTATTCCAAAAACTTGTTAATCATTGGCCCAAATTGATCCTGTGATGGATCCTTGTGCCGTTCACTGATTGCTTCACAAGTCTCCCGCTCATCTATGAGATTTTCTGGGAGTTTGGAATAATCTTTCTCCGCCTCGATGAGGAACCCGATGAAGTCCCTACAGGCCAGCAGGTTGTTGATAGATTCAGCGTCAAATGTGACCTCTGGCCCTGTCCCTTGAGAAGCGATCTCCTTGAAGATCTGGATAGTTTCATCAGCTTCCTCAAGGTAAGGAAGGAGTGAGCAACCCTGGAGACATGTTTAGAACAATTCGCTCCATTTGATGCATTGCATCCAGGGCTCTTCCTTGACCTTGTCTATCTTTTCTAAGGACAAATTCCAGCTGATCTACCCGGTAGTCCAGAGTGGACATGGATTTTGTTGAGGGCCCTTGGATGATCGAAGACACCGAACTTGACCAGATCTTCGACTGAACAGTCGAACATTTGTTGGAATGTCTCATGTTGGAGTCTAGCATGTTCTAACTCTTCTGATATAGGACCTGCTAATGCTTGGAGTTCCTTGTTCGCCTTCTCGATGTTTAGATATAACTGACAACTCGGCGATTACTCTTTCACTATCCTTGAGGATCTGGCTCCTCCAAGCAGAAACGGCCATACCCTGCTCACCAATCTTTGCGTATTCATTGATCTTCTCCTGACTGAGAGCTCAGGAGTTTCGGCGGCAGTTGTGGGAGGTGCACTGCCCATCTTCTGTAAGGCTTGGAGCAGATATTTGTTCTGCTCTTTCAGTAGCCTTTTCTCTTCTTTTGTTTCTTGAAGCTTTTTGCAAAGGGCATCCACTGCAGAAAGAGCTTCCCCCTGGAGACTTTCAGAAGATGTCCCCATTGTGACTTGGGTCACTGTATAATCTGTCGGAGACAGATCTTTTTTATCCTTGAGGGGATTGGGGTACGCAATCTCCATAACTCTCTCACCTGCAGCACTCTGAGAGAAGCGTGTTATAGGGCTTTTGCTTCTTTTCCCCTTTAGTTGGGATGACTGAAAAGTCCATCGGAGTGATGGGGACTTTCCTCTTTTGCTGGCTCAGCTGCTGAGAGATCCAGGCTGGACTTATGGAAGAAGGACCAGAGACAGAGGAGGGGCAGCTGCAGTAGAAGAGGGGAAAAACGTGGAGACACGCGGTGGCGGCATTGAAAGAATAGCCGAAGAAAGTGCTCACGGGAGGAAGGGAAACTGTAGGGGAGGAAGACATAGGAAGGGAAGGGAGCTCGGAGATGAGGGAAGAAATGGAGGGGGACAGATCAGTGAGGGAAGAGAAGATAGACGAAGAAGCAGGGGAAACAGTAGAAGAAGGGGGGGAGGACACGACCAAAGGGATGGTCACTTGAGTCACTCGAGGAGGGGAAGGAAGAGAAGAAGAAGGGATAGAAGGGACCTCTGTTGTTGTAGCAGTGCCGACATCCTAAGTGGATGGGCCAATTGGACTATCCTCTGCTGCTTCTTTCTCTGGCGAATCCAGAGTTATTACCTGTTCTGGCGCTGTGGAAAGAGGACTCTCAGGGGCTTCTTCTTGAATGGTGCTAGATTCACCTTCTATGCACCTTTGCCTTTAAGCTGCTTTTTGGACCGTGAAGGTGCATTGCCCAATGGGGAGGTTGTGAAATCTACCCCGAGGTAGATTAGGCCATTCATCCGGCACCAATGCTCTGTCCTACACAGAGTTTCCTTGACCCTCTCCTCAATTGTCTGAGGAGCCTTAGTTTCTGTCAATGGCTGCAAAAGGCCAATTGTCCCCATCTGTATCATTATATACCTTGATCTACTTCATCTTTAGTTGTTTGGAAGCCTTTTGGGACAATGGCCACCCCATATTGGATAATTTCTGCCAATGCTAGGCGAGAATGATCCTTTCTTCTGAGTTCTGACCTCATGGATAGAACGTCAATGTAAATATCCTCGATCTGAGGAACATGGATCGGATCGAGCTTTTGCTTTGGCAGGCAGCTTCTTGGGTCGAAGGTAGGCCTGGCTGGGAAGTCATGCTTCAAATTGAGTAGCTCCAGCTCTGCAAACATTTCCTTCACCTTGTGGTGGGTAGAGCATGTAGGTATCGGCCCACTGTGAGGGGGAAAGGAGTTCCACCCTTCTTTCTTTTCAGGCACTTCTCGTGATATGTGATCAGCTGTCTTGACAACTCCAGCAGAATCAGCTTAGGCCCAGCATACCTTGGTAGCCTGGTTGGCTCTCCCAAAAAGTTGGATAGCCCTTCAGATAGGTGAACGTGGGGAATTGGGTGAACAGGGCCCCCCATTTCTCGGTGGCTGCCACTATGTTCTTGGTCATTCGACCGTGAGTCATATTTGGCCTCAATAGGTAGATGATGTGATAGAAGAATGCATCGTTGATCTTTTGGTGAATTGTGGGATGCTATTCTCCAGCTTCAACTCTGGATAGTATTCATATATTTTGACCTGAGGCCATACTCCACTTCGCATCAGGCCTGGATAATCCCTCTCTAATGCTGCAGCATAGACTACATAGGAGTTCATATGGAACACTCCCTGTTGTGTTAAACTGTTGTAGCTTCTCAGAGATGGTGCTGCTGATAATTTCTACCCAGCAAAAGCGTTGATCAGGAACATTCTTATTCATTGTTTCCAAGTACCGCAGCATCCATTTATGGAAGTAATGGGCATCAGAAAGCCCAAAGACCCTGCTCAGGAACAGTGATGGTATCACTGAGCTCCTCTAAGAAATCACTGCGGTGGATGATTTGGGGCCACCGGGTCACCACCTTCTTGTTCTTTCAAGTAGACTTCATTCATCAGCTGCATGCACTGGTCTTCATTGTCTTCCCAGGCCTTGATGCACTCTCTTGGCTGACAGCCACGAAGTGCCAGTGATGAGGGATGCCAAGTATCATCTCAAAGTGACGGGCAGTGAGGTTAATGACTGACCTCGCCCTTACTGTTTTCGACACATCTGGTGTCTTTGTTGTAACACTGAGCAACCACCATCATGAATTCATTGTTGACTGCGCTGACGGGGATTCCTCCGGCGAAGTGCAGGGCACTGCCTATTAACTTTGTCCATCCATGGACTTCTTGTAACTTTTTGAGTCCTAACCCAGAACTTCATCCATGTAAATGTGACCCAATTCAGAGTCTCTAACATCTAGGTACTGCACTCAGCCTGTGGATTCGGGCATCCTGACCCTCTGATATTTGTATTTCATCTCTTCTTCTGTCAGCTTAGCTTTTCCTCTTGTATTTGGTGGGCTTCTTTCTTGACGTAGACATGTGTATCTCTTTTCGAACTCAGTTGCTGATCTACATGAAGAAGAAGTGAGACCCAACGCAAAAATGTTGTATTAGTCATTTGATCTCCCATTGGAAGTGCTAGCAGAAGAAAGAGTTAGCAGATTTTAAGGCTTCAGGGCGCAGGGCGCACAGATATAGCAAATTGCATAGCTAAATAGGTAAGGCGCATAGGAAAAGGAATGTTGCAGAGGGTTAATACTCAGTGCCAAAAGGTGCATGGTGCATAGAAACTAAGCAGGGTGCATTTTGTAGCAGGGCACACGGAGAAATGCGTGTTACATTGGGGTTCGGTGTGCGCCAAAGGCGCATGTATTTTTCATGTTACATGGAAATTTGGTGCGCCAAAGGTGTATATATGATTTATGTAACATTAAATTTTTTGTGCGCCTAAGGTAACTTTGGCACGACGCATGAAGGTTTTACACAACATTATGTTACTGCAATGGAGGGATGTGCCCGCACCTTGTTAGTTTTACACTTGCGCGCAGTTTAAGCTGATTTTGTTACACAGAAAGCTGGGTGCGCCAAAGAGGCCCATGAAAACATTATGGGATGCATGGAATAAAGTTGGCGCACCGAAGGATTTTAAGGAGGCGCAAGGATTTAACACTTGTAGCATACAAAAAGGAGCGCACACCTTGAGGGCGCATGATACTCTAGGTGTAGCATAGACAAGATGGGTGCGCCATTGGCGTAGGTTTTGGTCATGTAACATGGCGGTGTACAGATGCGCCGAGGGGCGCAACAATTTTTGTTGCAACAAAACAACACTCAGTCTAGCCACAATTTCTACGCTGAGGGATATGCCCAAATATGGTTAAGTTATTTCTCCTACTTCAAAAGTTGCTTGGGTCAAGTAGAGGTTTCTCAAACCAAGGTTTTTTGCAGACCAAGCCATTTTAAAACAGAGTCCCCTTCCCAGCAGATCTGGAAAGAGAGGAGGGAGAGGAGGAAATCATGAGTGAAAAAAGGAAAGAACAGGAGCAGGACAGGGGAAACTAGCTCAAACATGATCCATTAACCAAAGCTGACTAGCAGTCCAAAACACAGACCAAGCACACAGACCAAGCACATAAGCACGCAATGAATACAAGAGGGAGAACCTCTTACTAGGATATATACGATCAAAAAGTGTGAGAGTGGGTCCACAGACGCGATCGACAAGTGACAGAGCAAGTAGCTAACAGGCTCCAAAGCAAATATCACATGCCTTGACAAAAAGGAATGATAATGACATTAGTGCAGACGCGCCTGATATTTATAGGTGAGGAACTTGTCATCAATGTGCCAACCAACTTTTCGAAATGGCGCATGGAAACTGCATTGTCGACAGGGGAAAGTGTGCGCCCTTTGGCACACGGAAGCACCTCGGCAACATGAAGTTATGAGTGCGCCTTTGGCACATCTGATAGTGCATTGTCGACATGAAGTAATATGTGTGCCCTTTGGCGCACCGAAGACTTGCGCAACAAAAATATTTTCAACACGATAGGCGCATGCGCCACGGTGCACGCAGGAAAGACTCAACTTATCAAGGTGCACCGAAAGATGTCTGTTGACACATGGAAAACCTTGCGCCAAAGGCTTTTAAGGGGGCGCACCAAAAGTTGGTGTTACAAGGCAAATACTATGTGCGCCCAACCAAAAAGGGCTCAAAAATGGCTAATTTCAGAAAACTAGATTTTCTCAGGAGAGGGACTTTACGACATTTCGAATGCGTGAGCGATCCCTAACGAGGGATCGGAACAAAATTTTCGGTATGGTTATTAGTAAAATTGCCCTTGTCAATTTTACGGGATAACAAGTCTGATTTCACCATTCTTCTTACGTACTAGAACCAGATTTGTGACCCAGGTAGAGTATTTGATAGGAAAGATAATTTCTGGCCTCAATGAGTTTGGATAATTCCTTTCTCATGACAGGCTATATCTTTGGATTGAATGGTTGTTGCTTCTATCTGATGGGCTTGATACAAGGATCAAGGTCAATGGAGTGTTGAAAAATACTTGAATAAAAACCTTTGAGTTCTTCATACTCCCATGAGAAGATATCACTATATTTTTGACATAGATAGATGAAGGCATCCTTTTCTTCATACACACAAGCTTTACTGAGAAGCAACTCCTTTCCATGTGCAATAGTGATTGGGGAGCGGTCTTCTTATGTGGCATGCATGTACATTGCTTCACCCTTAAACTCATCATCAAGGCTAAACATTTTCTCTAAGGTGACCAACCCTTTAGGTAACTTGTTTGTCTTCAATTGTATCACTTGGTCACCATATTTTTCATGTAAGTCAGCTTGCATGCTTGATGAGAACTCAGCTTCATTCTGGATAAACTTGATGATCTTCACATCACTATCAAACACTTTCCAACTGGTGTTTTTGTCTGGAATGGATGGTTTGATCACCATCTTGATGTGTTGAGTGTTTCCTTTGACAAAGTCTTTAGCAGGAGAGAACTATGAACCAAGTGTGGCCATCTGGTCATCTTCTGTGTTCATTTTTTGGGGTACCACCTGCAGATTTAGAGCATCAAAGCTCTCAAGGATGTCTCAAACTTTGTGTTTATAATATTTGAGAAGCTTATTCTTTGTCTGGAATTTGTTGGTAACATGGTGGATAACCAATTATGTGTCTCCAAAGACCTGCAGTGTCTTAATTTTCTTCTTCTCAGCAATCAACAAGACACGGACCAGCGCTTCATACCCTTCCACATTATTAGAACATGTGAACTGTAGCTTGTGTGTGAAGAATAATTTCTACTTCTAGATCCATCAAAGTATAACTTCCATAGACAAGATTCAATTTTTTTTTTCTTAAGCGTGCATGGAAACATAACTTATTCTTCTAGAATGCAATAAGTACCAAGCCCAATTTCATAAGCTTCCAGTTATTCAGCATATGGATCAAATTTATGGTGTTTCTCCACCCATTCATCAAGTACTAGGTCAGGAACAATGGGTGTAAGATATTTCTCTTCAGGGATTGAAGCTTGTTCTTCTTGGATTAAATAATTGGCTTGGAGAGGAGATGGACATATGACTCTACATGATAGGAAAATATAGGCTCAACTTGTATGGTAAACTGGGTACCATACCTTGTCTTGAGTAACATATGAGACCAATCAGAAGACAAGTAACCACCCACTTTAGCAGTAAAGTCCCTTGACAAACATAGGGAAAACAAAGGAGGTAGGTCAATGATTGACACATCTTGAGTTATAATTAGGCTTGGACATGCATGGAGGGTTAACTCAAGATCCTTGATGACTCCTAAGGTGGTGAAACTTGAACCATCAACATTATAGGACTCCTTTAGACAAAGGGCTATATTTCAAACCTAAGACATCAGATATCTTCTTAGGCATAACAGAAGTACTAACACCTGAGTCAATCATGTAATTTTACACTAGGTGTTTGCTTATGATCAAGTAAATATAGAAGGGTGGGGTCTTAAAAACTTTAATTACTTGTTTCTCCTCTTCTTGATAGACATTGATAGAAGTGCATCGATTATGCATAGCTGGATCAATGCACGGGAGTTACATCAGAGCTTTATGCAATAGATCTCAATGAGATGGGATGGTCATGGGCATCCCACATTGTGACATTTATGTTTTTTCTCCCTTCATCTGGTCAATAATGCTAAATAGGAAGGGCCCGTTGTCTTATGCATTTGGGGAACATACATCCCTTCTTGACTATTCAGGCACAAAATATTAGACTTTAGCTAGAATAGAGGCTCGACCTACCAAAGGAGGGGAGCACGCTACTTTAGAAGGATATTTGTACAGGGCCTCCTACGTAGGGACTTGAGCACTTTTACTACTGGATGCCTTGTCTACATCTTTCTACTTCTTAAGATCTACTTGTGCTATTGGGAGTGAGACCTGCATGAGCATGAATTCTAACATTCTCTTCTTGAATATATTGTGTTGTCCACAACTTGGGCACGTGGTCTACTTGCATCATCTATAACTTGGTTGATTACACAGAATTCCTCAGTGCCAAATAACATAAAATTTTTCTTTAGAGGAGCTTCTGGTATTTCTTGGTTATCCTTCTTTAGGGGCACTATGTTGAAGGCTCAAAAGCATGAAGCATTTTGGATCATGAAGGTTTGGGTGTGCACGCAACATTGGCACAATGGTATTGACTATGAGGCATGTTACAAGGAAAGCACCATTCTGACTTTTACACTAAATTATTTAGAACCAGAACAAGCACCTAACTTGCACTTAGTGTTGGAAGAGAAGGCGCGAGAGGAACAACTTTCAAGGGAAGATGTGCATTAGGCTACCATCTATCATTCTACTGGTTGGGCGCGTATCTTTATTTCCATACTGATTCCGCCAAGGCTGATTGCTTTGGCCATGTGCATCTTGATTAGAATTACCTCTATATGCTTGCACCTATTACTTTTCTAATGATATGACTTTGTTTGATAAATTTCTAATCAGGGCCTTCAACTCTTCATCTTCCCTTTGCTATGCTGGAGAGTAGGATGTTGAGGCAACTGGTTGCGTGCTTTGTTCAGGAACAGGAATAGGGGCCATAGAAGGCTGGGGTGCTTGTGACATTTCTGGGAACAAGGGCATAGGTGGTCTAGGAGCTAACTTTCCCACCTGAATAAGACTATTTTCTACCCTTACTGCAATACTATAAGTAGCTGGTAAGGTCCTACCTCCCACATGGATTGGATCATAACTGAAATATCATTGTTGAGCACCTTCAAATAATAAAGGAAAGCATGTTGGGTTGTAGGTCTTACCACAAGAGGGATTCTGTCCCAAGTCTTCTGAAATCTGATGTTGAAATCAGTCATCTACTCATTGGGCACCCTCCTTGTTGTTGTTAGTTGCTCCACCAGAGATAGGTGATCTGACTTATCTTCAAAGTAATTACAAAGAGCTGTTCCCAGCTCATCCCAGGTGGTGATAGATCCAAGTCTCAGGCCTCGATACCATTGAAGTGCTTTACCTTTGAAAGAGGTTGTAAGCAGCCTGACTGCTACATCATCATGTGTGATCAAATAGAGTGAACACACATTTTCTATATCCTGGATATGCTCCTGAGGGGTGACTTGATTCTCACCAGTAAAGTATGGAATACTCTTGAGTGTGCCATTTGGCATATCATGTTGCACAACCAGTAGTAAGGGACTTCCTCCAGCAAAGTTTACAAAGTTTCTCAGTGGAGGAGGTGGCTGATGTGCCATTGTAGGGCACATAGGTTGTCTTTTTGAGGAGGAGTTGAATGGGCGGTGCACTAGGAGATGGAGATGCACGTGCAGGGGATTTTCTGAAATGAACTCTTCTCGAGGATAACTAGAGGTACTCAAAATAATCTTCAGCCACTGCACTTCTTCTTGTGTGCACTCTTCTCATGAAAGGCACTTAGGAGTGCTGAAACATAGATCTTAGAACATTGGGAGTCGCTAAATGTCTCAAAATGAGCCTCCAAAGGCTGAAATACTAAGTCCACACACCAGAACTTAGAGATATGAAATTTGAGCTTTCAATGCTTGTCCCACTGGGCGTGCCAGAAACTATTGGTTTCTCAAACGTGCACCCACATCTCAGATCTTGGAAGGGCTGAGGTGTTTGAGACCACAATGGAACTGTCCCCAAGTTGTGGGACCTTGCGTGCTTGGGACGGATCTCTGGAAAAGGCCGATTCCTCTATCTATTTCTACTGCTACTACTACTCCTAGTGCTGGAAGGGAAAACTAAGCTAATAATGCCAAGGGACCAGGGATAGAAGGATAACATGAAAGGAAACTACACTAAAAGGTGATAGCACTAGAAAAAAGGGATGAACACTATCTTTTCTAAGTGAGAATGAAAGGAAATGTGTGAAAGGAGGCTAGGCACGAGTAGCACAACTAAACACGTATTCACCAAATCGTTCTCATGGAACACAACTAAATAAAGAACTGCAAGGGACATGAAATAGCACAACCAACAACACAACACAAAATAAAAGGCAAGAAGAAGGAATGCATACACGTTAGGATAGATAATAGCCAAAAAATGATGCTTTTATTACTTCTAGAAATGCACAAAGCTTTGAAAATGATGAAGGAGGCCGATATCCACATGTAAGAGCCATATCTAGAGGTCTGAAACTTGAAAAAAATATAGAAAGTATGGAGTCCTTAGCAAAATGTGTAAGGATCCAGAGTGTCCAACATAACAAATGAGTCTATCTCTTACATTTATAGATGAATCCATGGAGGAAATAAGGGAAGAAAAGGAGGGAAAACTCGAATTTGAAATACAACCACCAACAAGAAGCATTGAATGCCTGCAAATCTACCTAGAGATCTATGAAATACACTTCCCCAAGCCTGTTTGGTGTGTTGAAGGAAGGAGGGTAGATCATATCAAATCGGGTGGTTGGAGCAATCAAATCTACTCATCAATGCTCAGAGAGATGTTTTCCCATTTCTCACCTACCAGATCCGCCAAGAATTTGAATTTGAATCTCTGACACTATCACTGATGTCACCAGCTTTCTGACAATTCCAGGTGTGCGTTGATTTGAGCTCTGTAGCAAAAGATATGGCTGTCAAGAAGATGTCAGAGTTGTCAGTGCACACAAAACATGTGGCATGCATGCGATTGGCTGAAATGATGGCCAACTGTACAATATTTTTGTCATTTCTGCCACGTGTCACTTGCTAATTTGTTGCAAGGATTCAACTGCCCTGTTGGCACACTTTGACTGGTTGCATGTGACATACTCAAGCATGTCAGAAGATGACTTGGCATAGAAGGGCATAAAAGGAGGGTGCATAGGGATGGGCGTGTGGAGAATGAGGTGAAGAAGATAGAAGTGCATGCAAGGGTGTGCATGGGAAAATGAGGCAAAACTAGTGAGCAGAGAATGCATGGTCAAGGCAGTAACTATTACAAAGTAATGGGCATGACAGGTGCATGAGGGTCAAGGACTTAGCTGATTGAAGCAAGTCTGAGATGCGTGCAAGGTGAAGAAGCTGACATTAGGAAGAAGGTGAAAGTGTAGAAGGTGGGTGTAAGGGAGGAGTGGAACAAAGAGGAAAAGGAAAATGGAAGGAGAGAATAGAAAGTGCGACAAGGGTGTGCTTGAGGAAAAATAAGGGCGTGCAAGGGGAAACTGTAACCAAGGAGTAATGTGTAATGAACTTGAGCGTGCACAACCTTCAATGAGGAACTTGAGAGCCAGAATGTATTTACAAGTTATGCCAAATAACTAGGAGAGTTATTTGGATCTTCAATTACCTAAGGATCCTGATAGGATTAGAATCATCTGAAAATTGGATTTGAATGAGATACCTGAAATCATAATCAGTTTCTCATAGTAGTGATGTTTTTCGTGCCATGAATTCCCTTATTTTTTATGGATATAGATGATTTTATTTTTCATTGGAATTGAAAGCCATCCTTGGAAGTAAATTTGTACATTTCCCGAATATAGCAGCAGGTAAGGAAGTCCATTCAAAAATCAAAATGTTTCATATTCTTCTAAAAATCTAGTTTTGCATTTGATAGGTACACTTCCTCCTAGCACAATGGAAGTTGTTGATTTTTCGAGATACTGGAGGACTGATTTTTTACGTAGTGCACTCTACCTTCCCCCTTTGATTAACAGGTATTCATTCCTCACACTCACCCTATCTATATGAAGGATAATCATACAAAACTTATTGGTGAAACAGGGGCCCATTTATGTCTTATAAATCAAACTTAATTTTAAAATTCAAGACTATCTAAAGTCTGACACTTGATTAGTGCACTTACTTGAAAACAACATGGTGCCTAATAAGTGGTCAAATAAATGAGGTTAATCTTGGGGAGGATCCATGTTACTTCCATCACAAGTCCCCTAAGCATCACTAGGAATAAAAAAGGGTAAACTTGCTAAAACCCACCTAGCTATGCTCCTGCGCTATGTGTCACATTGTCCTAAATTACACTAGAAAGTGCATCAATTTAAATGGACCTTGCAGAATAGTTGCAGTTGGGCTCCAATTTCACTCATCTTGCTAACTTCTTAACATCTTCAAAGGGTAATGTAATATCATCTCATAGCTTCAAAAGATTAATGGTCACCCTCCATGAGTGAGCCTAAAGAATCATCCTGATCACAAGAGTTGATGTGGAAGAGAGTCTGAAAACTACTTAATCATATCGAGTTTCATTTTTTCAACAGGTGAAAGTCAGAAGTCTCGTGGATGTAACTAGAAAGGATTTGAAAGGTGTCAAGGGAGCTATCAAACTCTTATTTGATTCAGGTAGAGGATGTTCATCATGCCCTAGGGTGCATTTGTATTGAAGCCATTACATCATCTCATGGCAAGGTGATCTTGTTGAGGCGAGCTAGTTGAGTCAAGTGAGTTAGGTGAGCTAGTTCAATGATTTGGGTGAGTTGGGCGAGTCTAAGTTGATATAGTAAAGATTTTAATCTCTTTCATACGACTCAAGGAGACATGAAAATTGCCAGAACGAGTTAACCATCCTAGCTTCATTTGAAATGGTGCATTGTACAAATCCCACCACAATTTTCTTAAACACTCATGTGTTTTCAAGCACCTGGCAATGTGGTTAGTGCAATTAGGGGTTCAAACATCATGGAGTTCATTTTTTGATCATCCATTATAATCATGAAGGATCCTAAGGAGAAAGATAGTGGTGTTTAAAAACTAGTGTGAGTGGATTGTTAAGCATGGTCTCGACCACATATTTTTGATAGCTTGTTGTTTGGCTCGGTTCTAACTCGACCACACTAGTGGCGAGTTATAGTGAAGTTGGAAAAATCAAGTGGTTTAGAATCCATAAGAAGATAATCTAGGTGACTCCTCGATTTGTTACATCAAATCAGCTAAGAAAATGTGGTCTCAACACATAATGGAATCCCCAAAAATTTATTAAATAAACTTTTTTGTAAAAATTTCAAAGTGAATTTATTTTTAGATGAGAAAGGTATTTTGATTTAATGAGAAATAATACATTGTTTTAAATGAGGATTGTTGGGTTTCATATTTGCACTTGGAATGAAACCACAGTCAAGGGACAATCAAGTCCCTCCTCTTTAATGGGAGAGGTTCCCTTATTGAAAGTAGGGGCAAAAACTATGTACAAATACACAATATTTAATTCAATGGTAGTTTATTGATATCTTGAAATGTGTTTTATGCCTAGAAATTTATCAATACATGAGGATAGAAGACTTGAAGAGAGGAGGGAGGAATAATAAAACTATACTTTTAGGGAAAAGAGATGGCAAAGAAAACCCTTATATGCATTGAGTGAATGAGATATAGAATAGAACCATTCACGTTTATAATGGGCACAATCTGTAGACTCAAAGTTCTTGAGATTGTATAAACTATAACAAAAAGTTTCTAAGCATGCAAGGATTAAATGATTCACAGATTAGAGTAAGAAGGAAAGAGAAAATAGAGAAAAAAGGGGAAAACCATTGTATCGATTTCTTCCAATTCAAAATTACAGTTTCAGAATATAAAAACTCCAACCTATACAATGGATTTGAAAACCCGTGATATAGATCACAAGAGATGGTTACAATTTCCTCGAGAAATCAAGAAACAATTACAACTTATTCCAATCATCCGCACCCTTTCAAATTCTTGATTTGCAAAGAAACGTTAATGGCAGAAAAACTAGTTTTTAAATATATGACCATTACATTATTGTGCCAGTTAAAACATGGGCCATTCGATTTTATTAAACAACTTTAAATTTGGGCCACCCACGTGGAAGGAATTGATTCAAGTGGGCTTGTAGATGGATTTTGGATTTTCTACCTTTGAAGTTGCGCCAGGAAGACATGTTGAGAGGTTCGCTAGTTCCTTTATACTTAGCCGATTCGGGCCTATTTCCTGCTTGACCTATGTTGACCCCTAGACACGTGGAGGGATAGTGATTATTTTAGTTTCCATTTTAGAAATGCCTACGCCAAGATGATGCATGTCTCCTTCCGCCGATCTCAGAATTTTCAATGGAAAACTCTATCTCTCCATTAAATTTCACCATGTGGAAAGTTGATGCTCATTTGAAGATTGACCCTTTGATTTCACTTCCAGAATGGTGTCGTTAAGGCACGTGGAGACTTCCACCATCCTTCCCATACTTATTCAATTTTAATGATCCACTCTTTCTCTTTTTGGACCTGGGATATGTGGAGGAATGGCACAAGTTTGAGAACTACCCCCGGCTTTGAATCTTGAAGCTACACTGATGAGGCATGTGGTGTCATCCGCTGAACCTTCCATACTTAGTCAATTTGAGATTTTTTTAGCTTCATTTTGTACCTGGGACATGTAGAAAGCTTGTGCTTATTTGAGGACTATCCCTTGGACCCTGTCCTTGAAGTTGCATCGCTTAGACACATTGAGGCTTTTGCTATCACTTGAAACATGGCCATGCCATATCTAATTAGGAATATCCATGTACTACACGTGGATACTGAGGAAAAAATTAACGGGGAATATATGCCTGTCATTCGTGACTACTAGAAGAAAATAAAAAGAAGGGACGAAACTTCACCAATATGCCCAACTTCAAATTGTTCTCCATTAATGGGAAAATTGCAAACAATGTTAGTCTCGACGTGATCCAATTCTCCAAGGAACATACTCAAATTTTTTGAAACTTGACTTCAAAAGAGGGTAATTTTGAGGATGACAACAAGGATCAAATAAGTCTTTTTTTTTGCAAAAAAAATAAAAAAATCATTTACATTCTAATTGAATATGTCATATTTATCGTCAAAATTACTTGTCCTCAAA
Source organism: Taxus chinensis (assembly GCA_019776745.2). Lineage (NCBI taxonomy): Eukaryota > Viridiplantae > Streptophyta > Pinopsida > Cupressales > Taxaceae > Taxus > Taxus chinensis. Next base: position 377,765,417 of record CM034157.1, on the reverse strand, counting down.
CCCCGAAGAGACAATTGTGGGAAGTGTACAGTACTCTTAGTGTACAGTATTCAACACTTTTACACATTAAAACAAGCTCCACAGTATAACAATCTTCCACTTGGAGACTAGTTTTCCTTTGAGAAAGCTTCTTAACCTTTCAGTGTTGTTTGTGAAGACCAACCAAAGGTAAACACAGCTTCATTTTCTCCCTTATGGCCACATTGGTCATCATGTCTACAGGATTCTGACAAGTACGAATCTTCTCCAACTTCAACTTCTTTTCCTCTAAATTTTTCTTAATGAAATGGTACCTAAGTTGTATATACTTTGTCCTAGAGTGGAAAGAAGAGTTGTTAGCTAGGTGTATAAAAATATCACTATGACTATGAAAATTCCCTTCCTTCTACTTATTCCCCAACTCCTCAAGCAATTATTGTAACCAAATCATCTATTTTATTATCTATTTGGTAGAAACATACTCAACCTCCATGGTTTACAAAGCCATAATCTTCTGTTGTCTTGAAATCTAGCTCATTGTTGTCCCACCTATAGTGAAAATATAACCTGTTGTGATCCTCTAGCTATCTATATCTCCAGCCATATATGAGTCTACATAACCATGCAAAGTGGTGTCTGATCCACTGTAGCACAAAAATTTCCTCATGTTACCTCTCAAGTACCGAAGAATCCACTTTACTACCTGTCAATGATCTTTACCTAGATCACTCATAAATCTACTCACAGCTCCAACTTCTTGGACAATATCAGGCCTAGTGCACACCATGACATGCATCAAAATTCCAACCGCTGATGAGTAAGGTACCTTATACATATGGATTCTCTCCTGCTCTATCTTGGGACACATCTCCTTTGATAACTTGAAATGGCCTACCAAAGGAGTTCCAACCAGTTTAGCATCATGCATATTAAACCTCTCCAAGACCTTTTTAATGTACTCTTTATGAGATAAAGTCAGCTTCCATTCCTTCCTATCCCGAGATATCCTCATACCAAGGATTTGTTTGACTGCCCCCAAATCCTTTATAACAAAGGAGTCACTTAGCTGCTTCTTGAGTACTTTTATTTCCTGCATATTTTTACCTGCAACATGTCATCCACATACAAGACAAGATAATATAACTGCCATCCTCAAATTTCTTTATATACAAACAATGGTTAGAATGACATCTAATATAACCTTTCTCCATCATGAAGCTATCAAATTTCTTATACCATTGATGTGGAGCTTGTTTCAATCCATACAAGCTCTTCTTCAGTTTGCACACCATCTCTTCTTTACCTTTGACCTCATAGCCCTCTGGATGCTTGCATATATAGATCCTCCTCCAAATCACCATGGAGAAATGCAGTCTTTACATCAAGTTGTTCTAAGTGCAAGTCTTCTGCTGCCAACTATTCCAAGAACAGTTCTACTAGAAGTATTTTTTACTACAGGAGAAAAAATCTCATCAAAATCTATACCTTTTTTCTGTGCAAACCCCTTGACCACCAACCGGGCCTTGTATCATCTCTTTCCTCCTTCCTCTTTAAATTTTTACAACCACTTGTTCTATAATGATCTTTTGATTTTGGGTAGCTTCACCAAATCCCAATTATGGTTCTCCATGAGATCCTGATGCTCCTCATTCATGGCTTGCTCCCACTTCTTCCTGACATCTACCTGCATTTATTCATCAAAGCTCTCTGGCTCTCCACTGTCAGTGAGTAATAAATAATAAAGAGAAGGAGAAAAATGTTCAGGTTCTCTTCTTACCCTAGAAGACCTCCTCAATATAGGAGTTTGGGGTTCCTGTTGAGTAGGTTCCTAAACTGATTCATGTGTCACTTTCCATCTGGAAGATCCTCTACCACTACATATTCTTTCTTGGATTCTTCCCTTTTTTCCTGCAACTGTCTTTCTTATACATGACTTTCTCATTAAAGACCACATCCCTAGATCGAATGATTTTCTTGTCCTTAATACTCCAACATTTATATCCAAAGTCATCACCACCATAACCAATGAAATTACATTTTTCTGATTTAGCCTCTAGCTTGTTCCTATCATCCTTGTCTATATGAACAAACACCTCACATCCAAAGACTCTAAGAAATGAATAATCAACTTTCTTACCATACCAAGCCTCCTCAGGTATGCCTCCATCTAAGGCACTTGAGGGTCCTCTGTATATCAAGTACACATTTATGCTTACCGCTTCTTCCTAAAAAGAAAGAGGTAGTCTTACATGTAGCCTCATGCTCCTAGCACATTCCATTATTGTTATGTTCATCCTTTCTAACACCCCATTCTGTTGCGGAGTTCCTAGAACTGTATTTTACCTACGGATTCCATTCTTAGAAAAATAATCATCAAATTCATTGCTGCAATACTCCCCTCCATTATCTGACCTGAGACATTTTAGCTTAAGACCTGTTTCATTCTCTACCAAGGCTTTCCATTTAACAAAAGTGTCAAATACATCAGATTTGTTTCTAATACAATAAACCCAAACTTTCCTTGTTGCATCATCAATAAAAGTAACATAATAACTTGAACCCCCAAGAGATGATACCTAAGCCCCTCCACACATCAGAATGCACCAGCTCTAACTTACTCTCTTTCTTTGTAGGTCCAACCTTGAGAAACCTTACTTGTTTCTGTTTCCCATATATTTAGGAAAATCCTTCTTTATGATCTCCATGCGCTTATGGCTCATATTACCAAGCCTATACTTCCACAATGTTGTATCTACTTCTGAAGCCACAAATTAGAAACATTAGTGCTATCAATTGTTAAATACAAGGTTCCAACCTTCTTACCTCTTGCCACCACAAGAGCACCCTTAGTAACCTTCCAAGAGTCTACTTGTAAATATCACAGTACAACCATCACTTCCTGACTGCCCTGCCGATATCAAATTTCATCTTAATGTAGGCACATGTTTGACATCCTTCAATAGCCATGTATTCCCATTTTGCATCTTAACCTGAACATAACCTTTTCCAACTATACTACAAGGCTCATCATCACCAAGAAAAACATGCCCAAAATCCCCTTGAACATAATCAACAAAATAATGCCTATGTGGAGTAAGCATGGAAAGAAGCCCCTGAATCTAAAACCCAAGATTCAGTAATATTGTGCAAAGAAAGAATCAAAGCATCCTGAAATACATTACCCGTTGCCACATTTGCCTCATTGTTTTCTTCCCATTGTTTCTTCTTGTCCCGAACCTCCCAACATTCCTTCTTTGCATGCCCAGACTTTCCACAGTGCCAGCATACTATCTTGCTTTTGGATTTTGACCTTGCCCCGATCTTTTGATTTTCCATGGCTTCCTCTATTCTTCTGTCTCCCTCTAGTTTCCACTGTCAAAGCATTCCCTGAAGTAGAAGATTCCCCAGAGATTTTTCTTCACATTTCCTCGCTTAGAATCACCCCTACAACATCCTCAAACTTCAACTTTGAGTTAGCTGGAACCGAGTTACTTACCGCCATTACCAAGATATTCCAACTCTCAGGTAAAGAGCACATAGAATTAATAAAGCCCTAACTTCTTCATCAAATTCTATTGTAACTCGAAGCTAGCATATTTACAACCGTATTAAAATCATTTAAATGATCTGCTACTGAACCATTCTCAGACATCTTCATATTAAACAAAAAATTCATTAAAAATATCTTATTAGAGGCAGAGGGTTTTTCATACAACTTCCCTAATGCATCCATCAGTTCTTTTGTAGTCTTTTCCTTTGAAACATTAAATAATACCGAAGATGTAAGACATAGCCGGATTGTCCCAAGTGCCTTCCTATCCAGAAAATCCCATTCCACAATCTGTCATGCTTGAGGGTTTTTTCACCTTATCAGAAAATAGAATATAAAGATCCTTCTGATAAAGGTAATCTTCCATCTGCATCTTCTAAAGACTGAAATTTTTCCCGTTGAATTTATCAACCCTAGATCTTCCATCATCTACCATAGCTCCCACTCAAGCTAAAAATTTCCATGCGATTCAACACTTCAACAAACCAAACCAGGCTATGATACCAATTGTTAGGAAATAAGGGATAAAATATGTAGAATAATCCCTCACAGAATCACAACAATAGAAACTAATATGCAGAAAATTATTACAGATTTGAAATAAAAGTGCAAAATAAAAATAACACAACACAAAGAGATAGTATTTAACGTGGTTCACCTAATTTGGGTCACGTCCACAAAGAATCACTTGCTCATATTTTATTACAAGCGACCACTCTCTCAATCCAATACCCAGATCTGTTTGGAGCTATGATCAACAAACTCTACAGAATTCACACCCGAATTCAAAGCACATTTGTAATATTACATCATACCTCTATCATATGCATAAAACCATATAAATAGACAACTGCTTAAGCAGTTTTACAAAACCGTGGGTATCAAAACCATGGGCCAAAACCGTCCCCATAAACCTATGGGTCAAAAACCCCGTCTCATATGAGAAGAGCACATGTTTTGAAATATTGAGGCACAAAGGCCAGTTTTTTTCAAGGGTTGCGCCCCCGAACCCCTGCTACTTAGGGGCCACTGCCGGCATGGCCCCAAACCCTGGCGAAACCCTAGTGAGACAAGTGTAGACAGTGTACATTACTCTTAGTGTACAATCTTCAACATTTTCATACATGAAAACAGGCTCCACAACCTAACAATCATTTATGAAAGATTAATGTTTTTTTCTCAAAGTATTAGGTTAGGTTTTTGTCAGACTATTATAGGAGTATATTACATAAGGTATTGTGCTATGGCATCGAGGGGCGCTTCACCCCCCGAACCTTACCTTGTATAATGATATAGCGATGCATATTATGGGTGCTACCACCGTAAATATACCGCTAAGTGTGAAAACATAGAAGGTGTACCATCACTTGCCATTAATAATGTCAATCCAGGGCTGGTGTCTGATGGCTATATGCATTAAGAGAAGAATATCTTGGAAATCAATCCTTTAAACACAAACCAAACTTGCATAAAATAAATCACACTTGCAGAAAATTGAAAGGCACACTTGTAGAAATAAAGTTTGCATAGAATAAATCACACTTGCATGAAGGAAATAAAACTTGCAGGAATTTAAACACACTTGAATAAATTTAAACACACTTACATAAATTGAAATTGCTTGAATTGGAAATAAACATAATTAAATGAAACACCTGCAGGTTCACAATAGATTGAATTTTCACAATACAAAAATAAAAACAAAACAACAAAATGAATTACAGAAAAATAAATAAACATAAACATAAATAACACAGATCCATCTTCCTTGAAATGAGTGGCCAGCTCATTTCTTGGAAGAGGATTTAAATCATACTTCCGATTTTAAAACTACAGAATATTTGAGAGGAAAGAACATATCTTTATTTCTTGGGAGAAAGAAAATTACATATCTCAGTGTGGAAGGTTGCATTTATAATTCATGCATCCAACCAACTCCTTATTTTAGGAAATACAATCTGATCTTATCTTTATTCCAATCCTAACAACTAAGATCTCCATCTCCACAAAATATGGAGAGAGATATATTATTGAAGTCAAATCTTATCTTGCTTATTTTAGGAAGATTTACTCCCAAATCTTCTCCTTGCTTTTTGGTAACAAGAATCATAATGATTTTATTCTTCTACATTATTGGAAGGAGGGTTTTCCTCAAAATATGATTTTGACCAAATACACTTTCCCAGATTTTCCATTTGACTTTGTTGTTTTTTATTGTGGAACTTTTAACGCTTGTCTGATACGCTTTTTCCTCGGACTGCAGTTCACTAAAAGTTAGATTTCTCTTGATTGGTAAAACATGTAGAAAATATGAATGAGGTTTTTGTTAAACACATTTCTATGAACAAAAACCTCTCTCATATTTTCCATTTGAATTTTTTGTTTCTATTTATGGAACTTTTAGTGCTCATCTGATACACGTTTCCTCAGACTACAACTCACTAAAAGTTAGATCTCTCTTCATTGGTAAAACCTATAAAAAATATGAATGAGGTTTTTGTTAAAAACATTTCTATGAACAAAAATCTCTCTCATATTTTCCATTTGACTTTTCTATTTCTGTTTATGGAACTTTTAGTGCTCATCTGATACACTTTTCCTCAGACTACAGCTCACTAAAAGTTAGATCTCTCTTCATTGGTAAAACCTGTAGCAAATCTGAATGAGTTTTTTGTTTAAAATATTTCTATGAAAAAAAACTCTCTCATATTTCCATTTGACTTTTTAATTCTTTTTATGAGTTTTAGTGCTCGTCCTTCCTTTTCCTCAGACTAAAACTAAAAGTTAGATTCCTTTGAAAACCTCTGGAAAATAAATGAGGTTTTTGTCCAGACATTTCAATGAACTGCTGTCATGTTCCTTTGTAATCTTTGTCCAGTTTTCACAATCTGCTCAAAAACTATCAAGTTCCATTGCAAGTTCTAGAACTAAAGTGATTATTCCATGATTTATGCAAGTTCTGGAACTAAATCTGTCAAGTTCTGGAACTAAATTTGATTTGTCTCAAATTACAAGTTTTGAAATTAAATCTAATGAGTTCTAAACTAAACCTGCCAGAACTAACTCTGTGAGTTCCAGAACTAAACTCTGTGAGTTCTAGGAACTAACTCTGTGAGTTCCGGAACTAACTCTGCGAGTTCTGCAACTAACTTAAAACAACTATAACTTTTGCATGCGACCTTGGATTGAGATGATTATTTTTTGAACTTGCATAATTTTTTGAGAGGAATCTGAATATGAAATCATATTTTATTTTAAATGTATTTTTCATGATCAATTCCACTTTTCCCAATACTAGCATTATCTTTCCTTTATGGCCTGCATACATAAGACTTTGCATCTTTTCCCAAATAATCAATAGGATTAGTCAACAAAATAGATAAAAAAACATATTTCTAAATAATGAACAAGATATATATTCCTATACTCTATCTTAAGCAAACTATAAGTTCCTAGATTACATTTAAATCCACTTTCAAAGGTAACTTGGAAGGACAAAATAATGGTAATTTATGGCCAGTTTATGGCCTCATTAAGAGGGATCATTTATAGAGGTAGGGATGATACACCTCTATCCCCAGCAGCATGGTTTGGAAAATTATATCCCATCATGGAACAACGGGCTGAAATGTGATCTTTGAAACGTGAAAACTACTATCTAATAATACCATGCTCATGTGATGGCTTTGCATGGCTTGAGAAGAAGGATACCAACCAATATTTCATCTTCACATTCATATTGCACTGAGAGCATTCCTACATCCATTGAACACTTTTGTATCCTTTTGTAACTCTTGCATATTGTGGTTTCCACTTGATTTTCTGTGATCATGAGAAACACATTCCTCTATGTTCTTAGCAAAAGTATTGGAGCACTAAATTTTTCACATGAATATTCATCCTCTTTGAATTACAACATAAAATCATCTCTTAAATCAGCCAGGCACATTTTAAGGAGTGAGCATAAACTAATTGTATTCCCATTCCATGGTTTATCTAAACATCTCACTTTGCTGCTCTAGGTAATTGCTTTCAAAAATAGAGTCCACATCAATGAGTCAAAGGTCTTCATCATCTTTCTTATGAAAAATGTCTGCAACATGGAAATATGTTCAAGACAAATCATATCTTGGGAAATGATGATTCTGCAATCTGATTTTTCAATTCTTTCACAAGATTCATGCACATTCTCATTTTGTTTATTCAAAAACAATTGTAGTCAATATCCACTCCTTCTCAAAACTGCATTCCTTGATTTGGTCATGGAAATATTCTTCACGCTTGAGTGAATACCGCAGCATGGAGTCTTGTCCTGAATTGTTAGGACATCCAATGGTGATGAGAACAATTTGATCTTGAGAACACTCACAAGACTCTTGTAACTTTATGATTTGTTCTAAACAACTCTCTTCGATGTAAATCATTTCAACATTTTTCTCACTATCATCCTCCAGTGTGGAGATGTCTTCAAGATTGAGAATATTCATTGTGAATTCAAAATCTCTTTTCCTTTTTCATTCATGATCTTCTTCAAAAATCATGAAATAGAAATATGTGTCTTCACATTCACTTTCACCAACCAAGGCATTTGGAAGGACATCAAGTCCATTCATCTGCTTCGTATCAGCATCAAACATTTGTTTATCAAAATGAGCAGTACAAATTGAATCATACTTATCTTGCATTTCCATATCCTGAATCAGGTTCTCTAGACTGAGTTAAGGGTCTTCAGTTTCTTTTGTAGCCTTTAAGATGTCTTAAACAGATTGTTCTCTTAAAATTTCCATATACACATTCTCATTTTCATGAGAAAAATCTTTTCATTATGCCTCCAGGAGATGGTTGAAAATATGATCTATGCATGGCCAAACTTCATATCGCTCTCTTGCTCTGCATTTATTTTCATGCAAGTATCATATTCTTGAAAGGAATTTATATACTTGATTTTCAAATTCTCAAACACGGAGAAGAGATCCATGTTATGTAGGAACGGCACTCCTTCGAGCTCAAAATCCATTCATCATCCTCTTGGTGAGAAGCATAGAACCATGTTGGGGCAAAAATATGAGAATAATTTTCAACTCTATCTTGATCATTTGTTTAATGAATCTTCTTGTTCATATGGAAAATTAAGGATTTCATACTCACTATGATGATCAAACTTATGTTGCTTGGGTGAGAATGGTGGAGTTAAATCCTCGAAGAGGTTATGCTCAAATTTCTCATTCTCTTTGGCTTAAAAAAATAAATTGGCTTCTTCCATTTATTCATCCATGATTTAATCAAGAAGATAATTTGATTCTTCAACTATCTCCATTTCATTGTTACTTGAAAGATAAAAATTTGAAAGGATATTATCCATGATCACCTCAAAATCACCATCTTCAATATGGGATGCAGGAAAGGCTCCTCGTACTTCTTCATTTTTGGTGGAGTCTTCAAAAAGCATTGGATATTTTTTTGTGCAACAAGAATCCTTCTCATTTTAATTCATTATTTCATCAATGGGTTGTGCCTCGAGCCAGAATAAGTTTATTAATGGTGGTTCAACCTCCATATTTTCTTCTTCATCTTCCATAGCGTTGATTGATTTCTCTATAGAAGGTCCAATAATATGACATTCCTCATAAGCGTCTAAGAATATTCCAAGGATAAAAACCTCATAGTACAGAAAGTCATGAGGATCTTCCTCAATAGGAAAAATCTCCTCTTCTTCTTCCTTGTTATGGAGTCTTTCAATTTGTTCATACATTTCTTGCAAGGTTTCTTCATATTACATAATTTCGATTCATATTTGGGGATTGGAATCTCCTTGTGAAATTTTCATGACCCTTAGCACATATTCAATCTTAAAGGCTGTCATTTCTTCATTTTCCATATGCAAGGAAATCATCCCAAGTTATAGTGATAATAAACATGGCTCTGAGCTTCTCATTTAGCTGTGTGAGATTGAAATTATTACCTTCATCATATTCTCTATCTTTGTGGACTTCATAAAACATCTTGTATCTCCTTTACATATTTTCATTAGTTTCTTATCTTCCTCCTCATTGGTAAGGTATGTTTTATTTCCTTTTTCTAATTGCATAGTATTTCTTAAAGCAAGATACCTTTTTGTCATTCTCAATTTTTCCTCTTTGCAAGAACTAGTCCAGAATGATGGCTGATCAAAAAAATTGTTTCTTGGTAACCATTTTATTCTTATTCACTGTCACTCATTGGCACTTTGCTCCAGTCTGGAAATTTCTTCATTGTGTTGTGGGAAATGAACGTGGCACGGATTCATTCCTTGACAAAGTCGCCTTCACAAATTGATATTTCTTTGCAATATGATTTTTTTATTTTTTTAATATATACTTTTTTGTATTTTTTAGGTAGAGATATTTTTTGGTGCACTTGGGAAAATATCTCCCCAGTCGAGTCGCTAAAAACTATTGGTGAGAAAAAAATTCAATATGGAAAATTATGTGTCTCCACCAATATTCGCGAGGCTATGCCCCTCTACATTTAATGGTGTGGCTCCCATTATTGAAATTAAACTAATATTATCCCATCTAATTATTGTGGATTGGCTAGATAGGTTGGGGATCACACAGGAACACTCTATTGAACATGTGGAAATTTTCTCCCACTTCTCCATTTGGAGGACTCAGCAATTGGATAAAATTAAATGGATTTCTACTAAACATATTGTTGAGATATTTCTTTAGGAAGTTTTCCAAATTTATAATCTAGTATTTGGAAAATTACAACACGCTTCCCCACTTTTCCCCTTCTCTCTCTCTTGTTCCTGCATTAAATTTTCACTTCCTACAAATGAAGGTAATTTTTTTGGAGGAAATAATTAACCAATTTATTCTCTCATTTATTATTTCATTTCTTGCATGTCAAAGAAAATCCCATCCAAAGTGTTGAGCCTGGAAAATGACTAAATCCTAAAACAAAGGATGAGCACGTATGGAAAGACACTATGGAGAAAAAGCGAGTAAGTGAAAGTGTGTGAGGAAATATAGGTTTGCGCATGGGAGAAGGAAAGGGTTTAAGGGTTTAAGGACTTAGCCACATTTTGGTTAAAGGATATCACGTGTAAAAAACACAAAGCTACAGATAAGCCTAATGATGATAAGGTTGTTACATGGAGACTTGGAGCTCAAGAAAAGGATATCCAAGGGAATATTTATGGTTATGAGCTATAAAGTGGAGGTTGTTATGGAAAGATGGCATCTGCATGGCTTGGAAACTTGAGTATAACTAGATATGATGACATTTGGCATGTGGGTTTTCTTTTGGAATGATGATCAGGTAAGCTTCCATCCTATTTAAGGAAGCATTTGGATCTAGACAATGAGGATTGATGATTGGGGATTGGAGATCGTATATTTTGTTAGAGGTTAGAGGTATAGTGTGGGTGCATATGAGGTTTGCATAGCCATGTTGTATTTCTATAGGAAGGATTTATGTAATGGTTCAAGGGGAAATATAGGATTTCTGGATGTGGGGTGTTATTATCTTGATCTATTTGGTCTGCTATGACCATTTTAATGTAGTATGACTACTGTAAATAGTTGTGAATCAATATATGAGAGTTATTGTGAATATATTTGTTTATGGGTTCAAACCCTAGTGTGTTTAAATGTATGCATCCATTATAAGGTTTATCTATGCTTAGATTCAGTGCTTTTACGTCTATTCTAGAGTGAATGCATGTATTTCTGGTTCTATATGATTCCTCCATTAATGGAAAATTATTCTCATGAAGCTCCCATAAAGGAGGGGCTTGGCACCCACACATACCTTGGGTGAGCACCCAACTAACATTAGTTGATGGGCCAATGTGCTTGGGGTTTAAAGGTAGTTAGAAAGGTGGAAAAATGACTACATTTTGGTTCCATTGCCAAGAACTCTCTTGAAGTTCTTGTGAGAATGGTGCCTGATGACAGAACTCTTAACCTTGGAAAACATTGAGACTTGTCTTAAAAACACAGAGGGTGAATTTTCTCAGAGGTTTAGTACTGGATTTGGATTTAATTCATGTAAATGGGTAGAGGAGCACCTGTATCATGAGCTTTATGAGACATCATTTTTCTATTTCCCAGTAGAGTTATATGAATAATTGTCAGCATATGCATCAAGGAAGAGTTGGTATTATAGACTTCGTGTTTGGACCTAAGAAGAGTATCAGATGCTGCATGATGCTGATTTGACAGGGACTCATATTGTTGACAAGTGGTGGAGAAAAGTGTTGACTAGCTATACCTTGGAATATGTGATTTATGCGTATTCTTTCCTGGAGACTGCTGAGTTTGAGTTTTTGAGGGAGATAAGAGGATCTTTCTTGCATGCTTTACCATTATCCATTAAGACCTTGATAATTGCTATGAGTATGGAGGCATTCCCTATGGCTGGATAACTTCTCACTAGGTGTGGGACACGGAAGCTGGTGTGGGAAGAGATGATGGACCCTGCGGCTGAAGTAGAGAGAGAGGAGAGATGGCTCAAGTATAATGAATCATGAGAAAGGTATTTGGTAATACAATGAAAAGTTTCTAGAGTGATGGATTTATGGAGGTAGATGTTGTAGGAAGGATTTGAGGTTTACGCAGAGGGTGCAGGACCTGAGCAGTCTGTGCTATCCCATCTTGGAAAGAATGCGATAAACAACCCCTCAACTTCTAGAGAGAGATCATTATATGCATGAAAGAAAAGAGTTGTAGGTCCACATCTTATCCCACATGGTGACCAAATGTTGACACTTATTTTTCTAGTATCTGAGACAAGTATTTCTAGTCTAGTTGGTGTTAGTGAGAAAGTAGCATTAGGGAGATATCATTTTACATTACACCTATCTATGGCCACATAGTCATTTTTGGTGTTTGGAGGTATTTTGTCTGGCACATCATTTGGGAAAAGTATGGGCACACAAAGTTTGGGTATCACCTCTGGAAGTGATTCAATATCATAGAATGTTGGCATGTAGTTTAGTGCAACGGTGTGTATAAAGAGCGGAGTTGCATCATGCCCCTACCTATGATGGGAGGAGGATCTGGTGGATTAGAAGGAATAAGAGCTAGTGGATCTAGTAGATCTGGTGGTGGAGGAAACACATTAGGAAACCAAGGTACTGGAGTTTGCATGTAAGGACCTCAACCACCTCAACAGGTGTTTTTTGAGATGTCACTCCACTTACCTGATTACAAAGATATTGAGGATGCCACAGAACATGTTCATGAGTGTGAATTACTGTGGCATGCTAAGGGTATCACTACCTTGGAGAAGAAGGCAAGTTAGTTTGAAACTATGTTGTAAGGGTGTGTGCATAGTTGGTACCAAAAGTAAGATCCCATCAGACTGTGGTGGATTATACTGTGTTGTGTGATAAATTCTTGGTGGATAATCACATTCCTAAATTTGAGAAAAAGAGTATTAACACATTGAAGGATATTCAACAAGGAATTATGAAGAGTGTTTGGGAGTATAAATTTCACTTTAAGACTCTCCTGTCTAAATTGTCTTATGATATCCATCCCTCACAACATGTTCAATGGTTTTTTGGAAGATTGATAACACCTTTCAGATGACTAATTTCCCAAAAGACTTTCATAGATCCATGTGAGGCCTTGGAGGTTACTTTGTGTGTTGAGGTTGTTAGAAACATTGACATTGAGGTAAGCCCATTTTTAGAAGTTATATCACTACCATGATGAAGCAACTGGAAACATTATCTACGAATTGAGCTCATAAGACTCACAGTGGACTTTGGTGCACAAATTGTGAAGTGGAAGGTCACATAAAGGAAATTTTCCCTCAAAATTCAATGTGCACAGTGTTAGTGGATTGTGAAATCTATTACAAAAATCATGATTCAAGTAGGTTCCCATTGTTACAATGCACAATCCATAATAATTTGACCTCTTATTGTAAAATTTGTACATCTATGACTCATGACAAGAATGACTGTCACCTGAAAGACCAAATTCATGACGTTATTGATACTGTGGAGTACCATAATAGAGTTATAAGAATTTATAAGAATGAGGGTCGTCAATACGAAGGGAACATAGATGGAGGTGGTCCAGAAAGAGGTTTTCATGGAGGATTTAGAGGTTGTGGTGGTCAAGGATGTAGGAGTGAATTTCCCCATGGAACTTGTTAAAAATGTGGATATACTAAACACTACAAGTGCCAGTGTCTAGATTTGTTATAACATGGTGTAGAAATAAGCATAAGTATGAGGAGTTCCCCAAGTTATTTGAACACATGAGCCAGAAATAGAAGATGGACAGAGGTGTGGGAATGGTTAGTGTGAAGTGGGCTGATCCACAATGGATGCCTAGAGTGACACATGTCCCTAAGTTAGAACCTATCCTAGTTACTACACTGGTGAAGGTCGCATACACCAGGGAAGAACCAAAGAAAATACCCCTCATTAAATGAGAGGAAGTATTACATGGTAAGTATCCTGATCCCACCCATCAGAAGCATTTTTACTAAGAGACCATGGAGGTAATTAGAAACCTGCAAGGAGAGATTCAGTGTTTGAAGGATAAATCACGGAAGCTAGAGCAGAAGAAGAGTGTTGAGGTTCCCCAGAAGGACATGGATGAGGTTAGAGAAGTATGTTAGATGTTGTTATAGGACAAAATTATTCCTCTATTGGGAGAATGGATAAGAGAAAAGGTACCATGCACTAGAGGTGAGCGTGAGAGGTAGGTTCTAGATGCTAATTTTCCTTTTCATAATATTTATTATGACAAGGAAATTATGCTAAATGCGGTGGTTGATGGATGGATTTTAAGAAACATACTAATTGACATGGGTGTGGAGGTCAATTTCCTTACCCTCAACACATGAAATCAGATGGGGAGGCCTCCATTCCAGTCATCTTTAAATGTGTTGTATATGACAAATAGGAAAAAGGCTATGCCCATCAGGGTTTTCAAGGGTACATCCATAACCATTCAAGGGGAAACATTTACTGGAGATTTTTAGGTTCTGGAAGTTGCAAAGGAAGAAAATTTCCCACCATTACATGGGTTCCCATGGTGTTACACAAATAACACTAATTTGCACTTCAATAAGGGGTACATTAGCTTTAAGAACAAGAACAAACATGTCATTATTCGTTTGACAGATGGGAGGTTTGTGCCCTATGTGGAACCCTTAGGAGAAGAGGTTCTAGAAAGAATATATGTGTGCACCATTAGGGACCCTGAGGTTATTCATTCACCAAGAGAAGGCATCATTCAATGGGAAGATACTTAGTCCATGAGTGATATAACTAGTGTTCCATGTGAAAATTGGGTGCATGGGACCTATGAGTTGATTGGAAGGCAATTGAAAGGAACTGTGACTCGTGTTTTTAGGACACATTTAGTTTGGTGCCTAGGAGGAAGGAAGTTACCCATTTACATTGGAGAGGGTAACCCTGATGTCTTTTTGTGTGCGATGGAGGTCTAATGGACATTTCTAATGGAAAGGAGAAGAAAGCTTACTTATACTTGTGTGGGATAGAAGCACATTGGTGGGTGGCCCATCAAGATAACCTTCTAGAGTGACACGAAGTGAGAATCAAATTCTTTGTTAGGTTTCTCTGGAGCAATTTTCCCTTTGCAATACATGAATACCATGGTAAGGAGTCCACCTCATTCCACGTCTAGGAATGTGAGAGAACCTAGATGATAGGCTTGGAAGCCTTTCCTCCTTCACTATGGGTGCATAAGTTTCACTCCACCTTATAGGTATGTGCACACACATGGTATATCCATTCATATTTACATCATTAGATGAGTAATTGGAAAGAGTTTTTTTTTTATTATTGGCAAATAGTTTTTTGAAAGGGACTATACCCTTGAATACAAAAGAAGGCCTAAAAGCCAGGATAAGCAAGAAAACCAGAGCGAAAAGGATCAGAATCCAAATGTTACAATGATGCTCAAAGTAGCTAAAAAACAGCTAGCAAAACGAGACAGAACAACAAAAAAACTACAAAAAAGCAGTATAGGATCCGCAAAAAAACAGCAAAAAGTAAACAAGGACAGCAAAATCAACTGCAGCGACTTCCTAGTAGCTTTGTCTAAGATGGTTTTGATATTCTTCCAGGAATTAAACATTCCCAAAGTAGTCATATGGGCAGCGTCATTAGAATCTAGCTGCTCTAAGGTCTTCTTTCTTTCTTTATCAATACCCCAAAGAGTTGCTAGACACTCCGCTTAGGTTGGATACACTTCTGACATGTTGTTCAATGAATTCCTCTATTGCCCTAAAGATGGCAATGTTGTAATCATGCCTAGTCTTGGCCTTCCCTAAGCGAGAGTCCAAGGAGTGCAATTTCTTGTAAATATCTTCAATTTGGCTGTTGTCCACATCCTCCTCCTCCTCCTTCTTCCTCTTTCCTTTCTGTTTTGTCAAGTTTTTAACTTCATCCTTTAACAATTTCATATCTGCCTCTAAGGCTTCTAGCCTTTTAGTAGGGCTTTCTAATTGCACTTCCCGGGGGCTAGCACTGCTGATTTGCAGGAGGTCATGAGCAATTTCAAATTCATGAGAACCCTTCTCCACAGCAAGGGTCTCGAGGTTAAGCTTCCTAGAAGCCCTTGTAACCGGTCTCTACGAGGTGGAGGCCAAGTGGGGGGTAGGAGCCTCAGAAGGGGGAACGGGAGAAGAAGCCTGAACGGCTGGCATGGGGGTGACAGCAGTGGTGGCAGGGACAGAGAAAGGAGAAATTGGGCTGGCAGCAGCAGAGCTTGGCAAAGGAGGAATCGAGCTAGGGGAGGATGGGAGACCAGGAAACCTAAGAAGACAGCATTTGTGTAACAACAAAAATGAGCCCTTGGTGCAAAGGAACCGCCTGGGAATGCTTTTGAAACTCAAGAATGGAGCGTTCAAGAGAGTTCAGCAAGTAATGGGGGGAAACAAACCAGCCAATCCCTACAAAAATGATTAAGAAAAATAAGGTGCTTCGCAGGAACAGTGACAGACCTCCCTTCCAAAGAGATGAACCGTATCATCATGTGGGTTACTTCATCATATGGTGAAGGGATCGAGCTGACAAGAAGGCCCACTGTTAAGTGGGTCAGTTTCTCCTCTCCCTCAACAAATCTTCTCTCGTCCACATCTCTATCAACCTTTTTGTTAAAGAATCTGAAGCCCTCCAAGCCAAGGCCGGTCACTTCAGCAATAAACTCTTCATTGATTAAGACCTTTTGCCCCCCATAATCCACTGTCCTCTCCTTCCAATATTTTACAAAGCACACAGAGATGCTTTGGTCATGTCCCTGAACTTTTTCCATGAAGTTTGTTATGCCACCCTTGCTAAGAATGTTCCACAGCTCAATATTGTATTTCCAATCTGGGTCCACACTAGGCTCAATTTGACAAGGAGGACCCCCCATCTTCTCTGTTCTGAGCTATTTGCAACTAATTCCCAACTGATTGCCAAAGCCAGTCCACTCTTTGCTATAGTAATCCGCACAAAACTGGAAATGAGAGCCGTTGTTATTCCCACGATCGGCTGCGTGTATGCTAATCTGAGCCTGCTGAACGCGTGTGAGAATAATCCGCTCCCTTCCATAAATCACTTTATTGTCACCTTCGGTTTCCATGGAGATTTGAATCCACCTTTTAACAGTCACATTACAGCCCGCATGCGTGATTTTCAAAATTGTGTATCTCCACTTGTAATTCCCCATATGAATCACACTATCTTGATTAATAGACATGAAATGCATAAACCAATACTTTAAATCAACATGTGTGGGAGTATTTTCCACACCCAAAATTCATCATTCATTTCAAGATATTGCTTACGTATGGAGCTCCACCTGAATGCTATTTTGAAGTTGTTTGGGGATGCTGCTATTGTCCCAAACTGTAAGGTTTACATTGATGCCATAATTTTCCAACACATCCACCAATTTATTACCCTCCCTATAGGTATGCATGATCCTGATGTTATTGAAATTATGACTAATGGACTTTGCAATAAAATCCTTGATGCTCCAGCTTGGAGATGAGCACTGCTTAAGAAGATTAATAATATTTAGGGAGTCTCCTTCAATGATGAGGTTCTGAATATTATTTTCCTGGGCAATTCTCAGACCCCAAAGAGCAGCTAAAGCTTCAGCAAAATGATTAGTTTGAATTCCCATTTTACCAGCATACACAGCTAATAGATTGCCTTTATGATCCCGTATCACTCCTCCCCCTGCCACATTCCTAGGGTTTCCCTTAGAAGCCCCATCAAAGTTCAAATTATACCAATTTAGATCTGGAGGATGCCATTTAATCAAAGATCTATCAATGCTATTCCCGGGAATGTTCCAACTATTAATTGATCCAATCTGCCAGTTGGAGAGAATGTATTCTTCATTTTCTGGATATCTCTTTTTCTTGGGAGGTTTAGAACTAGCAATATTCTCTTTGATACCATTAGAGATTTTCCCAATACTAAGTTTGTAGTTTTGCTTTCTATTTCTGAAGATAATATCATTTCTGTCCTTCCATATTCTCCAGATTAAATGAGGGATAACCAGCTTCCAGATCCTTTTAACAACACAATGCTTAAAGGGTGGGTTCCACTGAGTCCATAGCTGATTGAGATCCTTCGGCATCACCCAGAGAGCTTCAAATTTAGAAAGGGAAAAACTCCATAGTCTAGTGGCATACTCACAATGTATGAATAGGTGGCTGATATCCTCAAAATATTACTTACAAAGATGGCACCTATTAGGGATTATTAATCCTCTTCTCATTATATTTTCATTGGTAAGAATTCTACCTCTGATAGCCAGCCATAGGAAAAATTTTATTTTGGGAGTTAAATCAGTAATTGGAAAGAGTTGATGGTGGATATTATTAAAAATTTTGAGTACCTAAGATCGAAGCCATTAGTGAATGAGGTTTTTTAGGTGGAGAAATTCCTTACCTTGGGAGATAGTTCCATGGTTAAGGACCGAATCCTCGATTTAGTAGGGGAACCTAGTCTAGAAGTGTGCTTCATGGAAGAAGAAGTAGAAGAAGTACAACTTGAGCACACCTGCTTAGAGAAATAAAAAGGAAAGTTAGTCTACCTGATAGACGAGAAGGAGGTAGAGAACTTAGATGCTAACCATACTAAAGGTATGTATGAAGTGTTGGAAAAATAAGATGAGAAGGCTCAAGCTTACTATGAAACCTTGAAAACAAAGAAGGTTAACATTGGTACAAAGTTAGAGCGGAAGGAAGCTATCATTAGAGATTACTGGATGAAACATGAGGTTTTACAAATTATTGAGCTACTGCATGACTTCCAAGACTTTTTTCCACATGGGTACCATGAGCTTAAAGGATTTCACCACTCACTAGGGGAAATGAGAATCAAGTTAAAGGGGGGTGCACACTAAGTTTGGAAGAGACCTTATATAATGAACCTGAATTTACACATAAAGGTTAAGGAGGAAATTGATAAAATGATAGAATTTGGTATCATTGTGGCACTTTAAGAATCTGAGTGGGTGATCTCGATGGTCATTAGTATAAAAAAGGATGGAAGGATAATGATTTGTGTCAATTAGAGATATTTTAATGCTTCATGTGTGATAGATCCTTTTCCAACCCCATTTACTGAGGATATATTGGGAGTAGTAGGGTGGGAGATCTATTCTTTTACTGATGGATTTTCAGGCTATCAGTAGGTAATAATTGCGAAAGAAGACTAGGAGAAGACTACTTTCACCACTGAATGGGGAAGTTTTTCTTATACAGTCATGGCTTTTGGATTGAATAATGTGCATGCTGTGTTTTCACACATTGTAGTACAGGACTTTCAAGACTTCATCCATAAATTTATATAAGTTTACCTGGATGATTAGACAATGTATGGGTTAGTAAGATATCATTGTGACAATTTGGGATTGTTGTTTGAGAGATGCAGGTAGTTAAGTATCTCACTTAACATTAAGAAATGTGTCTTTGCTACCCCTTTTGGCATTTTACTAGGTCACATCATATCCAAGGAAGGATTATTGGTGGATCCTACAAAAGTGGCTATTATCTTGGGTCTGGAGGAGACTACCAGTCAAAGTGCAGTGCATGGGTTTCTAGGGAATATGGGGTACTACAGGAAGTTCATCATGGGCTATGCTAAAAATTTTGTGCCATTATAAGAGTTGTTGAGGTATAAAGGTAATATTCATTGGGGAGAGGCAAAACAAATGTATTTTGACGCACTAAAGGAGAAACTTACTATTGCGCCCATTTTCCCCTTTCCTTCTTGGGATAATCCATTTCACATACATGTTGACACATCAGGTATGGACATAGGAGAAGTGTTAGCACAACCTAGAGAGATGATTTTTGATCACCCCTTGTGTTTCACGAATAGAAAATTAACCCCAATAGACCAAAATTATACTACCACGGAGCATGAGGCATTGTCGATGATTTACATGCTACACAAATTTAGTCAGTATTTTCTAGCGACACATTTTATTTTCTACATTCACCACATGGCAATAAAGTACTTGGTGAACAAGACCATTTTGCAAGGGCAAATATATCAGTGGATCTTGCTATTTCAGGAGTTTGAGATGAGATGAAAGTGAAAGTAATGGCGGTGATCAAGCTAATTGGGAAACCTTATGTCTTCGACATGCAATACTAGAATCTACGAATCTAAGGAAAAGAATTCTCTCCTAACTTAAAGGCGTGTGATGGTATGATCTGATATGATAGCTACTCAGAGACTCCAATTGATGTCTAGCTCTGCCGAGATTCTATTGACTGGTTGCAAAATACGTGGAAAGTAATCTGTAGGTGCCTTGTATGGGTTTCTAGAACAAGGTCATGGAAATGGATACAAGAGGTGTAATGAATTTGTAGAGACTATGGGTGATTTTATGGTTTTGTCTAGAAATCTCTTAGCTTGATAAGTTTCTATGTTCAACAATGGAAGTTTGTGTAATAATATCAGGACATGGAAGTGGTGAAGATATGAATACAAATGTGCATAAAATAGTGTCAATATCTAACTAACTAGTAGGCCTATTGGGTTGTGGGACCTGTGAGTCACAACCAAAGTCTTGTTGAGGTTGCGTCCCTTATATGGTCATGCATGTAATCAAATCCTATTTCCAAGAGTAGTCCAAAATTCATAGGCTTGATTAGCAGTAATGTTCAATTTCTCTATCTTATTTTCTCATTGTATGTGGCAAGTGTATGTAAGACTGCTAAGTCCAAACTTGTTTCAATGTTAGTTATTAGCTATGGCCTGTTGGGTTATGGGACTAGGGGATCACAACTGTAAGTCTTTTCCTATTGTGGACCATTCATGGTCATGTAAGATGAGTTGATTTATTTTCAGTAAATAACTTATTCATCAAAGGAAATCTAATCTTTATTTTTGGTGTTTTCTCAATATATCAGAACAAAGCAGTAAAGAAATCTAATCTATGGAAAATAAATGTTTTTTCTCTTTTCTAACTTTTCAAAAAATGCATCTAATCTAATAAAAAAATTAAATACAAACAATTATTTGGATGTAGCTAACTATTTGTGCAGTTGTATGAATCTAAGTCTAAAAATCTACTCTAATTCAATCAAAATCCTTCTAACCCTACCTCAGAAGTGAAGAAAAAATCATAACCCTAACAAAGCTATTATTCCCCACAACTTCCCTAGTAATGTTGAAGAGACAATTTCCTATTGATTTGATCTACTTGAAATTATCTAGCTAATTGAAATGAACTATTTCTCTACTCTATTTGACATGCAATTGAAATTAACAATTCATAATTGAAAATTTGATAAACAAAGGAAATAAATACACAACTCCAACATGGAAGATCAAGAACCTTAGCAAATACAGTAGTATTAGTATCTGTCCCCTCAGTTCTTTCCTTTCGTTCTATGAGTGTTCATGTGATTCCAAAGGATTGGGAATGCAAAGAACAACAACAAGAGGATGGTGCTTGAGCAATGGCAACTTGGAAGCAATCTGGACACAATGTAAGAGAAGAGAGATAGCTCAAGAGATTTGAGCTTGGCTATGCAATTCCTAGCAATATTATGGCAGCACAACAATGCAAGATACAAAAAATTCTTAGGCCCCTTTTCTTGAATACAAACATGGAATATATAGGAATGAAGGCTAGTAGGTTACTTCATGCACAAGGCAAGAAGAAGAAGTTCCAACTAATTAAATATTATTTAAAATAGAAGAAGTAAGGAGAACCAAGCAAACAAAGATATTTTAAGCCAATTTGGCTCATAGATGCATGCAAAAAGAAAACTTAAGTGAACTGTCACATGTTTAAAACATGCATGAAGATTCTGGAAAAAGTGGGTAGGACCATCACCCTACACAGGGTGGCGGTTTCTGAACCACCGTGTAGGCAGGGTGGCGGTCCTGACATTGAATTCCAAAACAAGCACAAAAAGAAATGGGGAGATGGAAAAATGCATGGAAAAGTTAAGTAAGGCTATCTAGGCTACAAATATATATTGCAAATGAGTTTTTGGAGCTCTAATACCTTCTTGAAAGGATTTTGAATCATCACTAGGGAATTTTGTAACCATTTTCCTAAAAATGTAGCATGTGAAATTTTGGGTGCCTACATATTACCCCCTCGAAGAAATGTCTTAGCCATGAAAAGGCATAAAACATAGAGTTTAAGTATGGAATTCCTGAAATGAGGAGTTAAAATCTATACTTGACATGCCCGTGTGTCAAAACATTATCATCTACGCTCTCGCTTCCTACAAGAAGGAGAAGAGAATCAAGTGCAAATAGATAAGATATTGGAAAATAAACACTAAACCAAAATGATAAGATAACTTACAATCTACGCAGGGATGTAGAAATATACCTACACTAATGCTCTAGCCTTATGAACACATACACTTAAAACAGGTTTAAAATAACATATATTTATTGAAACAAACTCATTTTTCAATTCATTTATGCATTTTTGATTTGGTGAATTTGGAGCTATGGACCTACATTGACCATTTCTGATGCGAAGATAGCCGAAACAACACTTGCGAGATAGTGATCATGCCTCCATGAGTGGGAGATTGGTTGGTACGTTCTTGGGTTAGTTATTTTCTCTTTTGTCTTTTTGTGCCCTAGATGTTAAAATGTTGAAAAGTTCACCTAGGGGGGACATTTTAAAATTTTCTTGTTTCAAATGAGTCCTTAGGGGGGACGCCCATAAGGAATTATTTTATTTTTATAGAAACAGTCAATTTTGTCATTTTAAAGCATTTTTGGGGTTAAGGGCACATTTTGGGAAATCAGGTCAGGACCACCACCCAAGACAGGGTGGTGGTCCTAGGCCACCCTGCACTGGGTGTTTTGAATAGAATGTCTAAAATGATTCCTTAACTTTATTTTTTTGTGTTTTCAATGTTTTGCTATGTTTTTGATGATCTTATCATGTGATGCACATTACTAACTTCCTCTTTTCTCATGTTTTGGTGGATGTAAAGAAGGTGGAGTACATACACTGGAGTAGAGAGAGAGTGTGTGATTGGCTCCTTGGGATTCTGGATCAACTAACCCACGATGAGACCGATCTTCTTTAGAGGGTGGGAATTTGGAAGATAACATGGGTGCCTAAAGTTTCTCCTTCTAGTCACATTCTGTGTGACTTATTCTCTTATTGGGATGTAGACCAAAACACCTTTCAATTTCTAGGCATTAGGGGTGAGTGGAATATCACTTTGGAGGATGTATACCACATCCTTAGACTCTCGGTACATGGTAGGAGGATGACATTAGAGACAGTGGGGTCCAGGGCCATGATGACATAGTGGGCCTCATACATGGGAGATTCTATTGTCTCATCTGGCTCGAAGAAAGGAATGAAGGTTTGTTCCATTACTACTTCTCCCATTCATATCCTTTAGAGATCCATCATGGGTATCCTATCCTCGAGCCTAGTCGGGGACAAGGGAGGAGATACACTTTTATACTACTGAGCCCCCATCATTACAAAAATTAAAGTTCATGGCCGTAAGTATGCCAAGGGGGTGGATATTCTAGGGACTACATACCACGATTTATACAGAGTGGTCAAATTGCAGGGACAATCTTTGAGCCACCCTACTTTGGTTATGAGTAGGGTTTATGAGCATTTTGTCCCTTATGGTAAGGGGTTACAAGTATCAGGTCTAGGGGTTGTCCAAGTAGCTAGATGGATAGGTATTTCAATGCTTCAGACACCACATCATTCACTTGCATCCTTGACTACAGGAGACATGACTACCACACCCTATCAAGACATGGCAGGGATATGGGGTGAGGAGGCTATGGTGATAATAGCTTGTTCTTCCATGAGCCAGCTAGTTGATAGATCCAGGAGACTAGAGATTCAACCCTTTGGTCAGGTACCTAAGTAGTTCAACCTTCCATACCATATCATGCTTCCTTCAGTGGCACCTATTTACAGCACTATTTGGGAGGTACAGAGGGGTCTTAGAGGGGATCTTGGTTGTATAGTTGTTACTCCTAGTGTGCCTATTATAGTTAGGCGTGTAGTCTAGGCTCGGTGGGGAGCTAGTGCTCCTCAATCACCCTTACTTTAGATTGGGGTGGCTCTTGCTCACAGTGGGGAGGAGGATGAGCCAATCAATTTGGACTCTGAATTTGAGGAGGATGTGAGAAATGATATAGAGGGGGAGTTAGTCAGAGAGGAGAATGAGGGGGTAGGACCTTTGGAGGGAGCTGAGAGTAACCTTGAGTGGTATGATACTCAAGAGCTCCTTAGGTTACTGCATGAGGAGGTGAGTGTGGAGAGAGAGACACTAGTCTTGGAGGAGGCAATTGGAGAGGATGATGAGTATGTGATTGGACATCATCACGCCTCTAGATTCGGTGAGGCTCTGAAGCCACCAATAACACCTGCCACAACAACGACTGATCCCACATGTATTCCTAGAGACTTGAGTATGTTCAATACTCCTTTCTCAATTTTATCTATTGATTTTTACATGTTTAGGTTAGCATTCTCCTTTTGATTTACGTTCTATGATTTTCTAGCTCACTACCTCTCTTTTTTTTCTTACAGTGTCTATACACGAGTGGCGAGAGCTCATTCGTCGATTATGTGTGGACACCCTAATGATCCCCTCGAGGAAGAGCTAGACTGAGTTGATTGTTGATTCAAGGCATCCCTTAGCCACTGGCCGGCATATCAAGGTCTTCACTCCTATCTAGAAGGTGGCAAAGATATTGACTTCCCTTCATACCTAGGTAGTTGGATACGAGACTGCTGAGTGCCTAATGAGGTGGAGTCATTCTTATAGTGAGGATATAGGTAGCGGGTGCCACCATGAGCACTCATGCCATTTAGTCCATTCTCAGTGCCATCACAGCCACAACAGGATCCCTAGATATGGTCGCACACTATCTGAGGGATCCCACAGGGATGGATAGGCCGCTGATCCTTTATTGATTTGGTATTGTTTTTGACATTATATAATTTTTTTTGTGTATTTCAGGTTCATTACGAGTGTTTTGACCATGCCTAGCATATGATGACATTGTATAGAAACTTGATATTCTACAATACATACATTCTCTATTTTTTGGTTTGGTATTCCATTGTATCTAAATTGACTCTATTTGGCTTATCTCTCATGTGTACTATAGATATTTAGAACTTCCACTTTTCAATTCTTTTCAAAATGTATGCAATGGATGTGAATGATAAAAAAAATGATTTTTTTTTGTATTTTATGTTGCTGATATATGATGATGCAAACACAATGTGATCTTAAACTTAGCTTCTTTTGTAATCTTTGGTACTTCATATTGTCTTGATAAAACGTGATGATATAATGATACAATAAATAGATGTACTTGCCCCACTCCTAACCCCACACAACTAGTAAGATGCGAGGTCTCAACACCAAGAGTTAGAAAGGGCACAAGTTATGAAATTTGTTGAATGGAAGTGATGAGAGAAAGACAAAGGTTTGATAGAACCAAATTGGGACGCTACAACCTTACTCTACTCAAGATACTTCATAGTTTAGAATGTGAATTACTTTGTAGTTTATCTAGACTTGGATCCATAGATGGCCACTTGGTTGAAAAAATCTAGTTTTGGGGTTTTAAACTCTTCTTGGAATTTTGGACATCTAACTCACTTTGTTTTTTATTTATGATTTCACAATGTTTGACTAGTTTGTAACTTTCAAGTTTATCAAAGAGACCCCCTACGCCTTGCCCCATGTTACCAGTAGGAAGCATGGGCTCATCACCATAGACAAGGCATAGACAAGTAAGGGCATTTCCATCCTTTCCAAACCCTACATCACTAGTAAGAGATACAGGATCAACACTGAAGGTTGGTAGGGCAAAGAAATGTGTATTTTTTTTTTGGATTTTCATTTGACTTACTTATTTGGGAAAAATGTTAAGAATGCTCTTATTTCCAAGGAGGTGTATATGGGATAGATGTGACACCATGAAGCTTCTAGAACAAACCATGAACAAAAGACACCTAACCTAAGAAGAGACCAAAAGTAGAACCAAGTATGTAGGCCTTGGTATGGTTACCATTAAAAAAATTTCTTATCTTGTTTGGATTGATAAGTGATTTAGAAATAGTTGATGATATTATGAAGGTTTGAAGAGACATGATTTGAATGTTTTACCAATATTTTCAGAAGCTTTTAGGAATTGTTATAAGAATAAGCTCCTTGATCAAAATTTTTACCAAAAAAATGGACAAATGAAAATGTAATGCAGATGTAATAATGTACATATGAAAATGATGATGGATCATGCATAGTATCTCTTTAGGTGAAGAGATTTTACAGAAAACTCCTCACGTTCTAGTGTACACAAGTGAAATGCACCATTCTTATAGTCTTCCACTACTTGATATGGACCTAACCACCTAGGTATGAACTTTCTCCTTCACTGGTCTTCTTGTCTATTTAGCTATCCAATCTTAATACCAAATCTCCTTCATAAATATCACATTCATAAACCTTCTTGTTATATTGTTGAGCCATCCAGTCAGCATAAACACTATGTCATTGCTTGACATTTAGTATATCTTCATCAAAAATTTCTAATTAGGAGAGTCATGCTTCTCAATAACCCTCCTCTCCCAGGATCCCATGTAGCGAAATGTAGAGACTAGGTATTTTTACTTCAAGTGGCAGAACTGTCTCAGCACTAAATACTAAGGAAAAGTGGGTTTCCCCCAGTTGTGTTCTAACTGACATTCAGTAGGCCCAAAAAGCTATAAAAATCTTTAGGCACCAATCTCATTTATTCTCCTTAATGGTTTTGAGAAGGATGGCCTTTAACATCTTATTTATAGCCTTAGCTTGTCCATTAGCATAAGGATAGTACAGAGAAGCAGCGTGATGACTTATTTTGAAATTTGTACACAACTCATGCACTTTGTCATTTTTTAAAGACATGCCATTATCAGAAATAATAACACGTGGCACCCTGTACCTACAAATGATCTGGTTCAGGATGAAATTAGTCATTACAAAACTAGGTATGGTGGTAAGGGGCATGACTTCTACCCACTTGGTAAAGTATTATGTGGCCGTGATTATGAAGTTGTGGCCATCCATTTATGAGGTAGAGAATTTCCCTGTCAAATCTAGGCCCCATGTGGAGAAGGGCCATGGGGTTGTGATTGGTTACAAATCTTGTGCCGGTATATGGATCTCATGAGAGAACTCTTGGAATTTTTGACACCTGTGCACAAATTCCACTGCATCATTCTCTAGAGTGGACCAAAAATAACCCATCTAATGTATCTTCTAGGAAGTGGTGTGGCCACCAAAGTGACCTACACATACCTCACTATGTGACTCATAAAGAATCTTTTCAGATTCTTTGGCATCAACACATCTCAAAAACATCCTCTCAAAGGCTCTACGATAGAGCACCTGCTCTAAAATAACATATTTAGTAGCAATGATACGTAATTACCTTATTTTTTATGACATTTCCCCTTCTGGGTATGTGTGGTCCATGATGAAATTGATAATGTCAGTGTACCAAGGGCATACAAATATAGGGGGCCTGGTTTCGATGAAATATACACACTCATCGGGAAAGTCCAGATCTACCAAATCACCCCCATCTAATGGATTGTTAGCTAACCAGTTTGCAATGATTTGACCCTTAACAAATTTTTTATTTATAAATGTTAACGCAAACTCACCCATCAATGTAATGAAATTCCCGACCTTTTTAGATAAGGATCCTTGAATGAGGAATGTTCGTAAGTGTTTTGACTTGACAATAACCCTTGTTTCTTGATTGAGCATATAATGCCTTAAATTCTTTGTTGAAAAAACTATGGCAAGGCATTCCTTTTTTACCTACGTGTAGTGTGTCTCATAATCAAGTAGCATCTGATTGATAAAGTAAACTACCTGTCCCCACTTATCGTCCTCCTCTTGAGTAAACATGTAGGCTAGTGAAACATCTGTAGCCCACGAATATAAGATCAAAGGGTGATCTGATCTAGATGGCATTAGCGTGGGAGGGGACAACAAGAATTGTTTAACTACCTTAAAGGCCTGATTGCATTCCTCCATCCAATCAATGCTATAATCCTTTTTCAACAAATTTTTCATTGGATGAATGATGAAGGTCAAGTTAGGGATGAACCTTTGCATTGCACCAAGTTTCCCAAGAAAATATCTAATACCAAAGTCGTCTGATGGCGGAACCATTTCTAACATATCCTAGATTTTGGCTGGGTCAACATCAATCCCTCATGAATATATAATGTAACCTAGAAGCTTACCACCTATTACACCGAATACACATTTCTATGGATTTAATGTGACACCATACTCAATTAAGCATGAGAGGATTATACGAAGCAACACTTCCTAGCCTTGGCTAGCAGGTCATTTGCGCATGATTCCACAATCTTATGAATACGATCATGGAATATGTAGGTCATTGCTCATTGGTATGTAGCACCAACATTATTAAGACCAAATGGCATGATGACATAACAATAAGTTCCCCAAGGATTTATAAACGTAGTTTTAGATTGATCCTCCATGGATATTTTAATTTTATTGTATCCCAAAAACCCATCCATAATGGATAACAACTCCAATCCAACTATTGCATCAACAATAATGTCAATGGATGGTAGTGGGAAGTCATCCTTGGGAAAAGCCTTGTTAATGTCCTGAAATTATATGCAAATACGGATCTTTCCATTATTTTTGAGAATGGGGATAATGTTAGATACCCATTGTGAATAATCGACTGGCTTGATAAATCCTACCTGGAGAAGCTTCATTACTTCCTCTTTTACCTTAAGGGCCACCTTTAGCTTCATATGTCTTGACTTCTTATTAACTGGTTTGGCATCCAGCTTGGTGATGATATTGTGAACTTTGATGTGTGGTGCAATTCCCGTCATTTACTTGTAACTAAATGTGAAGGATTTTCTATGTTCCTTGAGGACTTGGGTATGAATTTCTACTTCCTTTGGAGTTAAAGAGGACCCTAGTTTTAAGATTTTTGGCTCCTCCTCCATTCTTATGTTTACATCAATCATCCCCTCAATTAAAGAGGTATTACCCTCCTAAAACTCAGGTGGGGATGGAGGCAACTCTAAGTCCCCTTCTTCTTCTACTTCGTAAATCTCAAGATCTTTTCCCGGAGAGGACTCAATCATTGGATTCCCAAAATAGGAAGAGGAACATGGAATTAGGGAAAGGTCCACCTCATGATAGGTAAGATGCATTTCCACAAAAGTGTTTAAATAACTTAAGGTTAACTCCTCCACATCAACAGGGTCTAAAGAGTCAAGATGATCCTCAGCTTCCACGTATGTTAACATTGATGCTACTAGTGCTTTCCGAATCAAGGATTCGGCGTGGATTGAAACTGTGAAGTTAGCTTCCTCTAAGTCACTACTTAGGGTGAAGGGTGAGGTAGAAGTTTTTATAGAGTCTTCCAAAAGGTTTTGTTCATGTGGAACTATCTCGATTGATATAAATTCAAACCCCTTTGTTAGGCCCAACACAACTATGTTGTAGAGTTGTAGGTGTTCAGCCCTAGTTTCATATACCTTGGATATCTAAATTACGACTAGCTGTGAGTCGCCCAACACCCTAATATTGAGGATGCCCATTATCTTAGCTACAATAAGACGTAATAGGACAGCCTCATACTCATCCTGATTATTTGTGCATTTAAAATTCAATTTGAAATCAACAATTAAAACCATTCCTTTGGGTGAAGTAAGGATCGTACCTACCCCAGTGCTGAAGCAACACTTGGCTCCATAAAAATGGAGGGTCCAAAAACTTCTTAGAAATATGAATACTGATTCATCCTTTATAAGTTCTCCTTTTACCTCGGTTACCTCCACCATGAAAACCTCATCTGCTAGAAGGGAACTAAGTCCTAGGGCATGTCCCATACCCATGGAATCAAAGGGGAGAAGGATAGGAAAATCCGTTTCTAATAGCTAAAAAATAATTGTTGTATTTCCTAACGATACCATCTCAACAAAAATGTTTTCATCCTTGACTACCAGAATACCCTCGATCAAACCCGTAACTTATAACTTCATTGTGGGAAGAAACGTTTCTTCTGGTACCATGCTTGTCAGTTTATTTAACTGGTTTGTAGGAAGTTAGAATTTAGAGTGGACCCATGGATTTTTCTTCAAGTTATCCAAATGTATATCAAAGGGCTTTGGATCACCTTGAGAAAAAAGACTTTCCCTAAATGTAAGAATCTGAAATCTTGGAATAGAGTGGAGGGGATTGCTTTCATGCGGTGGATCCAAGGATGACCAAGGATCATATTATAGTTGGTTTCTCGATCTATAATATAAAACTCAGTAAGTACCATATTGGGCCCAAGAGTAACGATAATACTATGGTTCTGATCAAGGTTGCCTTGAGGCTATCATAACTCATAAACGTGTTTCGTGTCAAGGAGAAATTAGTCTCCCCATATCTTAACTTCTGAAGAAAAGAGAAGGGGACTATATTAACCACTACCCAATCATCAATCATTGCGCGTTTCATGTAGTTGTTGTAGATCCAAACCTATAAAAACAAGGTCGGATTGCCTCTACAAGATATTTTAGCATCTGTAGGCATCTTGCTTATGTCAAATACAAACCCAATATCCCTTTCGGGTTTCCTTGGAGGGAAAACGTAAGAGTCTATATGGTTTATCTGTGCCTCTGGCGGAGGGGTAACATTAATCAAATTACTGAGACCTAGCACTTCCAAAAGAGTGGCTCAATGAGTAGGGGAATTCTTCAGTAGATTCAAAAAGGAAATGTGTGAAAAGGTCTTGGTTAGATCACTGATCAAATCATAAGCCCCTACTGCCTTGTTTAGTGTTTCATGATGATTATCTAACACAACTAGATAAATAAGGATTAGATGCAAATAATAGTCTATGGATCTTGTTGTGGAATTAATTTGGGGTTCAGTGTCTAACTAAACCAAACCTGCGTTCTTTATTTGCTGGTGACCATCCAAAGGAGGTGCCACTTATGGGTTTGACAAAGTTGAGGCTTCACGATCATGAGTCCCCATTACAATACCTTTATTCAAACCATTGGGATATAATCTACCATCCTTTTGGATGCATGGGGAGAGGATTGTTAAAGATTCCCAATGGTGTGTTCTATGGAGACATCAGTCCCATATAGGCATTTTGACTAGGTGCAGTTGGGTTTGCATAAAAACATGTCAACAAATAAGTATCTTTGGTCTTCTGGAAAACATGCAAAAAATTATTACAATCATGATAATTTCTTGTGTCATGCCCACGGACCCTATGCAAAACCGCAATACAAGTCAGAATCATAATCCTGAGGCCTTTGGTTTGTTCCTTATTGTGGTCCAAAACTATGGTTATTGTTTGGTTGTTGACTTTTATAATTAACACTTTGGAACCCTTGCCCTTGATTTTGGAATTGGTTGGGGTATTGACTAGGGCTTGGGTTCAGCATTTATATTTTTTGCTGTTATTGGGGATGATTAAAATCTACATCATTTATCGAGGGTGAGAAATGGTTATTTATTTGGTTGTTGCCATTGTTTTTGTTGTTTATAGCACCTGTACCAGTGGGATTAACAACATTAGGCTTTTTGGGCTAGTCAATTACACTGTTGGTTGTGACTTCATGATTCTTATTAAGGATCTTTGGTCCTTGATTGTTATTTGTGTTGTTGGAGTAACTAGAAGTGCTTTGAGCAAGAGTGACTAACTTCCCATTTCTCCATAAGTCTTTCAACCACTATCAATGGCCACTTGGTTGATCTGAAGAGTACCCTCTAGTACCTCTTTATAGCTACTTAGCGGGAATTTTTAAACCTCTTCCTTCATCTCTTTGTTGAGAGAGTGAAGGAAAAATCACAAAGTTCCCTTTGATCCATGTTTGGAGCACTTGCGGAAGAGTAGAAAACATGTTGCCACCTCTGAATGAAGTGGGCTGTAGATTCATTATGTTCTTGTTTAATATGAAAAAATTCTCTGATTCATATTCAAAAAATCATGTTCATATCAAAATATTTGATAAACTCTTATACGAGTTGTTTGAATGAGTGTATTAAATCCTCTTGTATCCTATAATACCACTCGAGAGCAATAATTTTAAGTGACTTAGGGAAAATATTTACAATGACTGCATCCCATGAGAGTAGCTCTCGAACTGCCGTTGCATAAGCCTTGATGTGGGCATTAGGATTACCCTCCCCTTTGAACTTTTGGAGATCAGGAAAGGGTCTCAGGAGCATGACTACCCGAATGGATAAATCTAGGGGTTCCTTGAGATATTAAGAATAAGTCCCCATTACATAAGTTTCCACCATTGAAGACTCTTGTTGAGGAGGTGGGGGCTGCATTGGTTACTGAAATGGGGCAGCATAGACATTTGGTGGGGCATATGAAATCCCTGTAGTTGTCCATATGGACCTAGGTAGGTGTACATGTCCCCCTGTGGAGATTTAGAATACATGTGTACATAAGGGGGTTAATTACCTTGATATGGAGTTGAAGAAGTGAAGCTAGGGAACGTTGCATTTCTAGCTGGTATAGAATTTAAGAATGCACTTCTGGTTGGCACCTATTGTAGGCATCCATATGTGGCTTGAGGAGGCATACCCAAGGTACCCATCCCAGTTAGCAAATCCCCATGGTTCGGAGTATTCATGTAGACTGTAGGATTCTATGCTGTCGGTATTTACCCATAGTTCTGTGGGTAGGAAGGAGTCTGTTCTTTCCTTGTATATGAATTTTGTGTATTTTTGGCAAGCTCTAACTCCTTGAATTTATCAACCAATGCTAAAATGACATTTCCCATTGATGGGGCGGTACCTTGCTTAGATACTTTTGGTTAAAACCTTAGAGGTTGTTGAGGAGTATGGTATCCTACTATGAATTGTTCATGATGTTTCCACCCCTCATTGGTTGTATTGTCATTTGGTGGCGGGTTATCATTATTGTTTTGAAGTAGGACATCACCTTCTCCATGCAACCTATCGAAAGATTGGTTCATTTTTTGGAATTTCTTCTCACTCCTAGCATATTGTGCTAAATAATCCTCATCAAGATGGGGAAGTTGATCAAATTGCATGGTAATGGGTTGTCGAAACAATACCCGAGGAGATGAAATCTCTTCACTAATGAATGTCATGTTATTTGAATTTGATTGTTCAAGGTGATAAGTCTGAGTGACCTGATCCAGTTCTTCAATGCATACAAAAGAACCAACATTGGTTCCCTGAAGCAGAGGATTTTGAGTGGATGAATGATTGTCTACCCATGTTGAAAGTGAAGGTGATTGTTGTGGGATATTTTAATGGTAATGGTACATGTCGAAATATAGGATGGGTTGACCGTACTCATCATATCTTGACATATTCAAGGGGTATAATAATACTCGTAAAATAAAGGATGGAAAAAAATGGAAATACTTAGAGACTAGATCCTCACTTTGGGTTCACCAATTTTGTAGACAAAAAATCAACACGTGACCTTCTTCACACCCAAATT
Organism: Taxus chinensis; assembly: GCA_019776745.2. Classification (NCBI taxonomy): domain Eukaryota; kingdom Viridiplantae; phylum Streptophyta; class Pinopsida; order Cupressales; family Taxaceae; genus Taxus; species Taxus chinensis. The sequence goes on along the minus strand of CM034157.1, from coordinate 377,731,872 downwards.
CCTGAGGTCATGCCGAGACATCTGGTGTGGAGATGAGATGGAATTGAAAGTGATGGTGGTGATCAAGATAATTGGGAAACCTTATGTCTTCAACACACAATACTAGAATCTACAAATCTAAGGGAAAGAATGCTCTCCTAACTTGAAGGGGTGTGATGGTACGATCTGATATGATAACTAATTAGAGAATCCAATTGATGTCTAGTTCTTCCAAGATTCTATTGAATGGTTGTGGAATGGAAAGTACCCTACAGGTGCTTCGTATGGGTTTCCAGAAAAGTTCATGGAAATGAAGACAAGAGGTGTAGTGGAGCTGTAGAGACTATGAGTGATTTTCTGGTCTTTTCTAGAAATTATTAGCCTGATCGGTTGTTATGTTCAACAATGAAAGTTGTGTAATAATATTGGGAGGAAGCAGTGAAGATATGAATACCAATGTGTGTAAAATAGTGTCAATATCTAACTGACTAGCATGCCTATTGGGCTGCGGGACCTATGGGTCACAACTAAAGACTCGTTGAGGTTGAGGCCCCTTTATGGTCATGCATGCAATCAAATCCTATTTCCACGAGCATTCCAAAATTCGTAGGCTTGATTAGTAGCAATTTTCAATGTCTCTAACTGTCTTATTTTCTCAGCGTATGTGGCAGGTGTACGTAAGAATGTTAAGTGAAAACTTGTGTCAATGTCAGTTATTAGCTATGGCACATTGGGTTGTGGGACCAGAGGATCACAACTATAATTCTTTTCCTATTGTGGACCATTGATGGTCATGCAAGATGAGTTGATTTGTTTTCAGAAAATAACCTATCTATCAAAGGAAATCTAACCTATATTTTTGGTGTTTTCTCAATATATCAGAACAAGTAGTAAAGTAAGCTAATCTATGGAAAATAAATGTTTTTTCTCTTGTATAAATTTTCAGACAATGCATCTAATCTAATAAACAAATTAAATACAAACAATTATCTAGATGTAGCTAACTATTTGTGCAGCTATATGATTCTAAATCTAAAAATCTACTCTAATTCAATCAAAATCCTTCCAACCCTGCCTCAGAAGTGAAGAACAAATCATAACCCTAATAGAGCTATTGTTCCCCATAGCTTCCCTAGTAATGTTGAAGAGATAATTTCCTATTGATTTGATCTACTTGAAATTATCTAGCTAATTGAAATGAACTATTTCTCTACTCTATTTGACATGTAATTGAAACTAACAATTCATAATTGACAATTTGATCAACAAAGGAGACAAATACACAACTCCAACCTGGAATAACAAGAACCTTGGAAAATCTAGTAGTATTAGTATTTATCCCCTCAAATCTTTCCTTTCATTCTCTGAGTGTTCATGTGAGTCCAAAGGATTTATCATGCAAAGAACAACAACAAGAGGATGGTGCTTGAGCAATGGCAACTTGGAAGCAATCTGGATGCGATGCAAGTAGAAGAGAGATAGCACAAGTGATCTGAGCTTGGCTATGTAATTTCTATAAAGATTATGACAACACAACAATGCAAGATACATAAATAACTCAGGCCCCTTTTCTTGAATACAACCATGGAATAGGAATTAAGACTAGGAGGTTACTTCATGAACAAGGAAAGAAGAAGCAGTTCTAACTAATTAAATCTTATTTAAAATAGAAGGAGCAAGGAGAATAAAGAAAAAAAAGCTATTTTTAGCTAATTTGGATCATGGATGCATGCAAAAAGAAAACTTAAGTGAAACACTGCATGTTCAAAACATGCATGAAGATTCTTGAAAAAGTGAGCAAGACCGCTGCACTGCACAGGGTGGTAGTTTTAGGACCACCACCTAGGTAAGGTGGTAGTCCTTGCACTGAAGGCCAGAACAAGCACAAAAAGAAACAATGAGATGGAAAAATGTATGGAAAAGTTAAGTAAGGATATCTACGCTACAAATATATACTGCGAATGGGTTTTTTGAGCTCGAGCACCTTCTTGAAAGGATTTTGAATCATCATTGGGGAATTTTGTAACTATTTTCCTAACAATGTAGCACATGTAATTTTTGGTGCGTACAATGACCTATTTGAGAAAATCAAAATCATGTGGGTTTAGAGGAGTGCGTGTCATAGAAGTAAGTATTGATGGAGATTGGTGTCAAAATCCTTGTAAAAACAACATATAATGATAAAAGTGTGAGAACAACATGAGGTAGTTAGAGGCAAGAACTAGGTTTTAAACATAGAGAAAGATTTACTTTGGTGCTATGAGCACACGAAAGGATCTGTGGCCAATGCAATTTTATGTGCCAAAAGGTTGTGGAAGTTTCACAAAATTTTATGCGTAAAGGAAAAGTGCTAGAAAAATCACGCTGAAGGATGGCGTTGGAAAAATCTAACTTTACTACAATTGTATAGTGGGTAGGTAACATGGGAGTTAATGTAGGAAAAATGAAAAGGCTATAAATAGAAGGTATAGGTAATTTATTTCTTTTACCTTACATTGTTTATCGAAGAGCTCTTACAAACTAGGACATCCTTGCGAAGAAAAATTTCATAAAATTACGTGCGAAGGGAAGAGCTTGATAAATTTGTGAACCAGAAGTGGAATAGAGTACACATGTGTGAGTAGAGGAGATTTTTTGGTGGATTCCTATGGGTATTTATGTTGTATTGTGGAAGGAGAGTTTGATAGGTTAGGGTTTATAAAGCTAGGGCATGGGTTTAGAATAGATTTCCCAGGAGTGGAGCCAAGGGACTGTGAAGTTGTGAAGCAAGATGTAAATAAGAATGCATAAGGGTTTGAAAAAATGGCACCAAGGAAAGGATTGAACACTTCACTAAAGAAGGTCAAGGGAAAGGGAAAAGTAAAACTAGTCACAACAACCAGTTTTATTGAGGAGTGGTACTCAGAGATGCATTACCTAGATGGAGTTATTTTAGGAATGGAGTGGGTGTCGCACATACAGATGATGGATATAAGTGATTATAACCATAGGATGAGCATCATGAAGAAATAAATGACATTGTATCTAGTCTACCTGATAGGGGAAAGGATGTAAGAGGATAAACAAGTGTATGATGATTCTGTGAAGACCACATTGGAGAAGGATGGACATTTGCAACTTTACGAGTTGCCTTTTTTTGGTAAACCTGAAAGGTTATACCAGTGGCTGATGTCATACGTACACAAAGATTATTTTTACTTCGTAGGGAGGAGAATGTGCTTGACTGCTCAGTTGATCTCAAAATAAACTGGGCTTATCTACACGTGAGAATCACTGTAGGAGTACTTGGGTGGCAAGGATGCAGTCAAAGAAATAGCTATAGAATATGAATACAACAAGGGTTTGTGTTACTTTGATATCACCAATATCAGAAACCCAACCATGAAGATGGCCATGTACCTTCTCGCCAAGATGAATGGACAAAAATGATGGATACAAGTGAACAAGAGACAGTTGAACATTTGCATGAATATTTTAAAAGGAACAATCTATAACCTCTCAGCCTTAATTGCAAAGGAGATCATATATGTCACATGTGATAGAGATAAGATTATGTATGGTAAAATCCTTCTTACCATTGTATTTTTTGAGATTCAAGTGCCTGATGGTCCAAATAGCTATGTCTGGGAGTACCCTGAAGAGGACCCTTCCCCTGCTAAGAGGTATGAGTCATACACTTATGATACAATGACTGTTACATATAAAGCACACTTGGAGAAGTGGTACAAGAGAATGTGTGATGAATTTAGGGAATAATGGAGAATCCATGAACAACTAACAACCTTGGTGGATGGTGAGGTTGAGTTTATGGCATACTAGCAATTTTTCATAAGAAGATTCAGTTTAATCAATGGTACAAAAATCCCCATGTTGTATGCTACCATTTTCCTTCACAGTGCAGTACTTTCAAATCCTAGTTAACAGGTTCAAGGAGGCCAAGAAACTTAGACTTTATCTAATTGAGGTAAATCAGGATCACTGCGTACTACGTAGAACATAAGTATACCCCAAGAAGCATGCATATGTAGAGAAGTATGTCTCTCATGACGTACATATATTGAAATCCATGGGAATACCAGTTACAGGTAAAATAACAAAAAGGTTATATATCCACCTAAGGGCCGAGTTTGAAAAGGGGGCATATGTTGAAGATGATGTATCCAACCCAAAATACCCCACCAAAAGAAAGAAGGTGGTGCAAAAGAAGAGAGAAAGATAAGAAACTACAACAAGTAGGTCACCAAGCATGGGTACAATTCAGAATACAGGGGAATAGGATTCAAGTGCAGCCCTGACCACTTACACTTAGAGGAAGAAATCCCCCATGAAGGAGAATTATCCTGAGAAGGAAATGTCCCCTATGAGAGAGGAGTCACCAGTGAAGAAAAATCAAAAGGTGACGTAGAGTTCAGACTCTGAGGAGACAAAGATCATGAAGGGTGAAACATCTGAAGAGGAAGATGAGGAGCATGAGGAAGGTGATGATCACCCTGTGTACAATGTACATGAATATGATGATGAGGAGTGAGATGAATATGAAGGAGGTGCTCATAATATGGGAGGAAGTGAATAAGTAGATATGAATGCACTAAAGACCCCACCTTGACTAGAGAGTAGTTAGATGACACCGTGGAAAAGGAGGTGGAAAATTTTATACAAAACTTGGTGGAGCAGAAGGTGGAACACAATGCTAAATAAATATTGAGAGAGGTGGAAGAGAGAATAGAAAAGGAGAAGAGTCTAGTGGTTGGCTTCCCAAAGGTAGCGCACACTAGTGGTAAAGGCTCAACAACAGTGCAAGCACACATAATGACTTATGTCAATGATCTGAACAAGGTCCTACATGCATGGTTCCAGAGCAAGGTGCCCACAACAAACTCTTTTTTTTGTCATCATTTGATAGAGGTAGTGCATATACATGCACCAAGAAGATGATGTCATGGGATTTTGAGTCCCATGTTGATGAGCTCAATTTTGAAGTTAATTTAGATGTGCTGATAGAAACACAAAATCCCAATGAGGTGAATCCTATTGTGGATATTCAATGGATAACCGATGATAAGGTATGTAATGATATCAATAAGGCATCAATAGAAGTAAAGACAAGGTTATTTAGAAGGAATAACATAATCAAATCCTTAGAGGAAGAAGTTGAGGAAAATAATAACGAGATAATTTAGAGAGATAGGGAGATCAAGCAGAAAGAGTCAATCATATCAAATTTAAATATTGAGTTCAAAGAGGAGAATGTAAGAGTGTGTGAAGCATACAAGAAAGAGGAGACTATCTTAGACTTCATTATTTTTGCATGCTCAGATCTAGCCCCTCGTACATAGAAATATGAGTCAGCATTCCACTTCTTGGAGGACTTAATGCATTTGATCACGATGGAGAAGCTACCTCTTGCATTGGAGTTGAAAAAGGAGGTTATGGCATGAAACAAATAAAAAGAGAAGTTGAATATTGAAGAGACCATAACTTAGTACTCTGAGATCCTTTCCTTTGTGAAGATTGTGGTTCACATGGCCAAATTTGTCTATGCCAACTATGGAGATAGGGATAGGGTAGCAAGTATATTGGTTGTTACCCATGAGAAAAAAATAAAGGAGTTCTAGGAAAAGAACAAGAAAAATAGGGTGGAATGGGACAAGATCATAACTGAGGTTGAGAAAAAGTTTGAAGTGATTGATGACTTAAGGGTCTCAATTAAAAATAAAGTAAAGGAACTATATCCCCATGTCACATGAAGGATGGATGCACTGAGCTACCTTAACAAGCAAATGGAGAACATTGTGGATACATTGAAGGCTAAGGGAGAAGAGTTATCATTTGAGGAAGTCAACACATTGATAGGGGATTTATTTCAACAAGTGCAGAGTGAGGTGGATAACTAGAATAAAATTGAAGCATTCTTGAATAAAGACTTCCCAATCCTTTTACAATAGTAGAAGAATTCTTTTGTTCTTTGGAAAATGCCGAACACAAGTTATTCTTTCCCTCCATTATTTATTCTTTGTTAGAGATCAGATGGTTTTCTGAGGATGGAAAACACATTTAGTGTGGGGTGATGTTGATCCTGAAAAATGACTAATTCCTAAAATAGAGTATGAGTGCGTGTGGAAAGGAAATATGGAGAAAAGCACATAAGTGAAAGCATGCGAGGGGATATAGGTTTGCACACAGGAGAAGGAAAGAGATTAAGTGTTTAAGGACTAACCAAATTTTAGTTAAAGGATATCACATTGAAAACACGTGAAGTTGTGGATAAGTGTAATTATGAAAATGTTGTTACATGGAGACTTATATCTCAAGAAAAGGATATTCTCAGGAATATTTATGGTTACGGGTTATAAAGTGGAGGTTGTTATGGCTAGCTGGAATTTGCATGGCTTGGAAATTTGATTATAACTAGATATGATGATATTTGGCATACAGGACTACTTATGGAATGATGATGAGGCAAGATTCCATCCTATTTAAGGAAGAATTTGGATCTAGACAAGGAGGATTGATAATTGGGGATTGGAGATCGTATATTGTGTTAGAGGTTAGAGGTCTAGTGTGGGTGTATATGGGGCTTGCATAACCATGGTGTATTTTTTAGGAAGGGTTTATCTAATGGTTTAGGGGGAAATATAGGATTTCTGCATGTCAAGTGCTATTATCTTGATCTATTCGGTTTTCTATGACCCTTTTAATATAGTATGGCTATTGTAAACACTTGTTAATCAATATATGAGAGTTATTCTAAATATATGTGTTTTTGGGTTCAAAACCTAGTGTGTTTCATATTGCTTATGACTCAAATCTAATTTCTCTAGAATTTTACAATGTATGCATTCATTCTATGGTTTATTTATGCTTAGATTCAATGCTTTTACTTTTATTCTAGAGCAAATGCATGTATTTCTGGTTATGTAACATTCCTCCATTAATGGAGAATTATTCTCACAAAGCTCACATAAAGGAGGGGCTCGGCACCCACGTGTGCCTCGGGTGAGCACCTAGCTAATATTTTGTGATAGGCCAACATGCTTGGGGTTTAAAGGGAGTTTGAAGGGTGGAGAATGACTACACACAACAAGAAAGAAATGGAATGTTTTCATTTCATTCAGCTAATCAAGTTTCTATCACAAACACTCACCCATGGGAAAAATAATAATGAAGAATTTGATATCACACAATCACAGAGCATCCAACAAGGAGGATAAATGTATGGAATGGTTTATGAATAAATATTTAGATTTTATAATTCATTTCTAGTCACGTCAATATCTTAACGTCTATAGCAAGAAGATAGAAAGTATGAATAAAAATTCTAATCCATGCATTGTATAAACCATAAAGCATGTAATTTTTGTAAAAAGAACATCTAAATGAAGGAACTATGAGACATGAATTCAAATTTGGAAGAAATAATAAATCTGGGAACAAATTAAAAAGCAATAAACTTGTATCAAAGAAAGAATATGAGAAAAAACTATGGAATCGATCATATTTTAACTATGAAAGTGGGACTAGAAACAATAACAACTTAATTTAGGAAGATTAATTAGATGCAAAATGGTACATATGAGCATCATACTTAACACCAAAATTTGATAATAGGAAAATATGAAGTGCTATGTAGAAAAATATATGATTTCAATATAATGAGATTTGGAGGATGGATGGGTGTTGTGAATGACATACATACAAATAGAAAATTATATGAAACATGTATGTAATATCGAGAGATTTGGATGGACCTAACTTATGGTATTGCAACAGTTATTCTTCATGCGAGAAAGGAAATCATGAGTCCATATATTAAAGGACCATAACTAAGAGATCTTTCCAGTGCCCAAGCTAAATCATGAGAAAATACTTGCACCAAAAGAAGGCAAGATATTAGTGTAAAATCAAAATAAATATAATTTGCAATAAAGAAAAAACAAAGAGTAATCCTAGGGGAAGACAACCAAAAATACAATGACAGAAAATATAACTATTATATTCGATTGGAAATTATTAGAAACTCAGAGCTTCTGCTCTATATATTATTTTTCTTCTTTTATAATATTTTATTGAGCTACTACTCTACAAATTCCTCTTTTAATATTCTATCAGTCTTTTTTATTTTTCTCTATGTGTTTTCTATTTTCTTCGTTCACTATCTACTCAAGCTTCTGCTCTACATTCCCTTCTCTTCTTATCTTCTTTCTATTTTCTCTCTATCGAGCTATTATTTCTCTCTCTCTCTCTCTCTACATATATATCAAGATTCAAAAACTACACATGTATATATAACCGTCACTCAAAGCACGATGACACATACCCAAAACCAATATTCATTTTGGTGATTTCCACATATTTGAATTTCCCAAGACCCACGCGGATTTGAATCCTTTCCATTTGTGGCTTTAGCTTTATACGTGAACTTTTATTTAATGTACAAATTTCTATACATTTTGTGTCTTTTATTTCATACCATGACTTTTGAATTATGCAGAATACTTAAGTTCTGTGAGAAACTCCAAACCCGCATAACAATGCTACTTACTCTTATGGATTTTACACTTGTTCCTTATCCAACGGCTTCAAAAGATTCCTTTTTTATATGGGTTTGAGACATTATTTTGTCCTTCGGCTTTTATCTCAGCCTTTTCTTCATTAATTCTCTTTGTTGTGCAACTTTCATTTGTACCGCAGTTTTTTCAAGAAATTCAAAATTTAAATGACTAAAAATAAAATAAATTCCTGTTAAAAGCGGTGGTTGGTGGAGAGGGAAAAAATTGAAATATTGCATGAAGCCCAATATTATCAGAAATAATTAATTCTGACACTCCCCCTTAATATTGAACTAAACAAAATTTATTCAAGGATATATTTTAATTTCTAGAGTTGGGTGGTCCTTTATCCATGAAACCCAGTATTTTCCTTGAACATTCAATCCTTTCCTTTGACATAAATTTAGTAAAAATTTCATCTAGCTACATCTCTGATTTAAAAAACTCAAGGTCAATTTCACCTTTCTCAACTAGTTTACAAATAAAATGATATCTGATTTCTATATGCTTGTTTTTGCCATGGAAAACTAGATTTGTTGATAATGGAATTGAAGACATATTATCACAAAAAGTATCATAACCTCCTTGTTGTTCTTTGCACAAATCTAAGAATATTATTTTTAACCAAATCATTTAACAAGCGGATGAGTTAATTGTAATATACTTTTCTTCAACAGTAGACAATGAAACAACTAGTTGTTTATTTAAAGCCCATGAAATGGCTCGTGATCCAAAATTGAACACATATACATAGGTGCTCTTTCTATCATCAAGGCTACCTTCCCAATCATTGTCTCTATATCCAACTAATTGGAAGTCATCATTAAAAGCATATAAAATTCCATAATTTTGTGTGTCATTCACATACCTCAAAATTCACTTTCCTACCTACCAGTGCATCTCCTTTGGTGTCTCCATGAATCTATAAATAAGACTAACTACATGCATTATATCTGGTCTAGTTGTAGTTCAATAAATCAATATTCCTACTAAGATTTTGTTTATTGTGGGGTCTACATTGTTGTTGCAATCATATTTAGTCAATTTTATACTTATCTTTGTTGGTGTAGATGTTGGTTTTCAATCCAACATTCTAAATCTTTGAAATATTTCTTTTGCATACTTTGATTGAGAGAAAAAAAATTCCCTTCTCTATTTGCTTGAACTCAATCCCAAGAAAATACTTCAACAATCCCAAATCATTCATATCAAATGCCTTCTTCATGGCTGATTTAAATTCATCAATTGACTTGATTATATTTTGAGTAAAAATTAGATCATCTACATACCAAAAACAATTAAAATCTCACCATTGTTTGCTTTGATGTAGAGTGTGGGATCACTACTATTTTTGTTAAAGCCATTGCTAAATAGATTGGAATATATCCTACTATACCAAGATTTTGGTGCTTGTTTAAGTCCATATAAAGATTTCTTGAGTTTGTATACTTTTCTCTTATGCCTCGAGATTTCATAACCAGGTGGATGCCCCACATAAACTTCTTCCTCCAATATTCCATCTAAGAAATTTGATTCAACATCCATTATGGGCCTTCTACTTGTGATGAGAAGCTATGGAAATAATTGTTCTCATAGTATCTATCCTTTATACTAGACTAAATGTATCATTGTAATTATGTCTAGGATTTTGTTTGTATCCTTGGACAACTAATCTTGTCTTTTTTCTTTCAATTTTACCTTCAGAAGTAGTCTTTATTTTATAAACCCACTTGAATCCAATGACTTCCTTTCCTTCAAGAAGATTTACTAACTCCCATGTTTTATTCTTCTCTATTGTATGGATTTCCTCATCCATTGCTTTACACCATTTATGACCCTATATTGCTTCTTCATAATAAATAGGGCCATCATATGAAATTAAAACAAATTTAATTATTTCATCTCCATTTTCTTCATGCCTTGATTGCTCATAAATTTCTTGAATAATTCTCATTCTTCCTTATTGTTAGAATAAGTATCATGATGATGAAGATGCCTCAATTGTTGTTCCTTTCATTATTTGTTGAATACTGCCATTTGAAGATTCACACTTTTTTGAAATGGGTGTCAAACTTGGAACATTGCACATTTATAGAAAATTCTTTGTGAAATTCACTTGCATATTTAAATTGAATATAATATATTTATATTTTATGTTTCTGGTTATGTCTTCATCTTAATACACCATATGTAATAGTTCTTCCTATAAAATATTGGGGGTTGTTGCCATGAGTTTCTATTAGAAGCCATTAACACTCCACCTAGAAAAATTGAACCCGAAAACTAAGAACTCAAAAGTTCCATAATCTCTTCACTCTGATACCAATTTGTTGAAAAAATTTGGTGCCAACTGAAACCAACACAAGGGAAGACAAAATAAAAACACAAAAACATACAAAATATAAATAAATTATTTAAAACTTTCTACAAACTCAGAGCTTCAGATTTGTTAATTATTTTTTCTTCTTTTACAATATTCTCTTGAACTACTGCTCTACAAATTGCTCTGTGAATATTCTGTTTGTTTTTCTTCTTTTTATTTGCATGTTGTTGCACGTGTTTTCTATTTTTTTCCTTTACTATCTACTAGACCTACTACTCTACATTCCCTTCTCTTATTCTCTTCTTTCTATTCTCTCTCTATTGAGCTATTGGTTCTCTCTATCTCTTAATATTAAAAAAACTACAAACATATATAACCTCGAGTCACCCAAAGCATGATGACACGGACCCGAAACCAATATTTATTTTTTTGAGTTCCACATCTTTGACTTACCCATATCCTACATGGATTTGACTACTTTCCATTTACATATTTTCCTTTATAAATGAACTTTTCTTCAATTTACTTCTTTTACTTCATTGCGCAACATTTTCTACATATCACGGCTTTTGGTTTATGAAGAAAAATAAAGATCCACTGGAAACTTCATACCCACATAACATTGTTTCTTACTCTCACGAATTTTACACTTTTCCCTTATCCTATGGCTTCAAAATCCAAATTTTTTCTGTGGCTTCGAGACATTCCTTTTTCATACGGCTTTTGGTTTAGCATTTTCTTCGCAGTTTCTTTTTTTTTTTAATATTTCATTTGTACAACAGTTTTGTTGGGAACTTCAAAATTAAAACAACAAAAACTAAAATAAATGGCTATTAGAAGTGGTGGTTAGCGAAGAGGGAATTTTTTTTTTGAAATATTACGTGAGGATCAAGATTATTAGACACCATTAATTCTAACAATAATGAATTTCCAAACCTGTGAAGAGAAGATGAAGGCCACATTATCATAAAAGAAAATAAATAAATAAAGCCTACTATATTTTCACCAAGAGAAATTAAAACAAGAAATGCTTAAAATGATGTTTGAGGAGACAAACCACATAGATTTCTTAGATCCCTCATATAAGGAATTTGATATCTCTTTCTAAGAATGCAAGAGGGAACATAATACCAAGATGAATTATATAACATTTGAAGAAAATTATCTATAAGTAAGGGTATCAAAATGAATAATAATGCATTAAACAAAGAACAATAAAAGCCACACATACGAGACAATAAAATAATTCAACTCTAGTGTAAATATCAAGAGCATTCAAAAGTTTGGAATGGAAATCCTTGCAATCATTTAGGGAACATGTAGATGTAGAAGACGTTAGAGAGATTAATATCATCTCAGTAATTGAGTTTGAAAAAATGGATGAGCATATTACTACTGGAAATCATGATGGTCATGTTTTACTCTTTGAGAGGATGAATGCAAAATATTTTCATTCTCAAAAAACATTTGGAAATAATGGATAAAACTTTTACAAGAAATTATGAATTTCATTTATAAGGACATTAAATATATCCTATTTCATGATTATATGACTCTCAATCTCTTGGATATAAATTTGGAATATTTCCCACTTATAATGCTCAAACTCCATTAACATCTATGACCCAAGTTATGTGACTTACATAAAAATGATTCAATATTTGAAAAATTTGAGTTTGTCTAAGTGGGGATGGATTTTTTGTTACATCCATGTTGGAAGATAGTAAAATTCATTACAAAAAAAATATGAAAGCCTCTTCTAACTCTTCAAGATCTCTTACCAATTTCATTCATGCCCATACGAGTTCATAAATTGACCTACTATATCATCCATATGACAATTGATTTACTCCTTAATATTTTAATTAATGAATGGGAGATGTTCTAGATAGTTATATCCTAAGTAATATTGATGAATTTATCTTGTTATTTTCTCATGTGAACTAATGACCATAGGAATTCCCACTAACTAATTTTTTGAGTAATGTGATGATGTGTGCAGGTTGATAAAGTGCATTCTTTGCCAATTTTGAGGAAGTAATAGTCAAGAAGACCAAGTCTCTCGCCACCATGTCATTCTAGAGGATTTTCTTATAGCAACCTAAAAATGAGGACCTTATTTTTAGCTATATTACAGGATTTCATTGAGCTTTAATGAGGTTTTTATTTAGTTAAATCCGTTACCTATCATTGTGGCATGATCTATAACTAATTGTGTCTATAAAACACCTTCTTGAAACTGTTTCATAGTTAGTAGTTGGTAACTTCTCAATACATTTCTATATACCATCTGATAGTTATTTAAAATATAATGATGAAGCATGTTATGAAATTATTTGAATCAATATAATATATATGTTATTTTGAGTATCCATTGGTGTTAAGTACCTCAATCCCAAAGGAGAGAAAGGGCCCACTCAACTGAGGAGATTGGAGGGTTGATATTTCATGCATGATAATTATTATTGATAAGTTTAAGTTCCAGTACTTTGATTTGAATCGTTATTTGAATGCAATATTCTATTTCCTTGCTTTTTTATATCTCCTTTTTGTCATTTCAATTTTGTGTGTGAATTTTAATTTAACTAAGTAATTCCTTTGAAATCATTTTATTACAACAATGTTGTTTCAATAGATTAGATGTATTTCTTGAATTATGTCTTTCATTTCAGTAGCTTAGAGTTGTATTTACTTTATGTAGTATAGAAGAGAAACAAGAGACAAATACCAACTAAAACCCCCCAAAAGAGAACCACCACAACAACTGTGTTGCATACAACTTCATTGCATACAGCCTAGGACACAACCCTGGTTTGAGAACGACACCAACAATTGAATCTGTTGGTTAAATGATTGGAAATTACAATGACCCATCATTTTTGGTGCTATTTATGGGGACACCATAAACATAACATGCCATTCTATTCATTTTATCTGCTATGGGTGTTAGTGAAGTTAAGCTATGTAACTAGTAAGATTCCTAAGCCTTGTTTACACAAGAAATATTGATGCACATGCCACGAGACACTCAAGGGAGATTTATACCTCATAATATTCAAAGAATATCTCCAAATAGAGCACAAGTAGGGAACAATGAGAGTGACATTGAATCTAATATAACATCCAGGAGTGATACTAAATAGTCTACATCATCTTATTTAGAACCTGAACAAATTTTTGAGATGGGAGACAATGGAAATGATGAGGACCAACCCTTGGGTAGGACCTTTACTTATCCCATTGTCCTAAATGAGGATGAGGATGCACCTATGAAAAAAATCTCCCATCCATTCTCCCTATCTTTTGAGGAATGTCCACAGAAGATCCAGACCAATTCTTGTTTGAATTCAAAGTCCTCTGCCAAACTTATGACTACAAAATAGACAACCAAAAACTCAAACTTTTTCCTTCCACCCTCAAGGACTTCTGCCATGAGGTGGTTTATGGGATTGCCCTCTAATTCCATTCATTCATGGGAACAAATGGAGACTTCCTTTTTGGAAAAATACCAGGACTACTGCAGGGGAAGAGATAGGAGGGAAGATTTCTTTCAGATAAAGCAAAAAGAAGATGAAAATATGGAAGATTATTTGGAAAAATTTATTTTTGTCCATAGAAGGAGTGGTTATGAGTTGAATGCAGAAATCACTAAGACAATTTTCCTTAAAGGACTTGATGATGAAACCAAAGACTCCCTCCATCTCATGGGAGGAGGTGATGTACACAAACTCTCCATGGAACAAATTGTTGAGTTATGTAGGAGATACTCTAGAACAAGAGGAGGTATAAGACAAAGAAAACATCAAAAAATGCCCTAGGTACCTCAGAAATTCTAGAGGAAATGGATAACATGAAAACATACATCTTGTCACAGTTAACTTCAACCATAGATGGGCTGAAAGCTAAGAACAATGTTGTAAAAGAACCTTTAGACATATATTGTCCTAGATGCAGGAAAATGCATCCTTTGAAAGAATGTCCTTTAGATATCACAAACATGTGCCTGATTTGTGATGTCCCTGACCATGATACCAACCATTGTACTCTCCTACCTCAGCTCAAAGAGAGATTAAATTCCATAACTCAAGAAAATGTAGAGGTAAACTTTGTGCAAAGATCAAATAACCAGTCTGCTTATGCCCCTAGACCTGCTCAGAACCCCTAGATGATGTCATGGCCCAATCAGGCTCCTCCACCAACTTGGGGAAAACCTGATTGGACACCACCAAATTGGATGGTTTACCCACAACCACCACCATGGGTGCCTCCATACAATCAGTAGGGCAAGGTTGGGCACCACCAGCTAATACACCACCATGGAAAAATCAACAATGGGCACCTCAATAGAATTCTAATCAGCCAAGGAGGTTTGCACAACAACCAGATTTAATGCCTCCACCACAAAAAAATTATCAGCAAGGGAAAGCAACACAAACTCAACTCCCATCCCAGCCTATCTCAAACCCCAAAAATCAACAAACAACTTCAATTAATGAAGCAGGACAGGGTGAGACAATGCAAGTGAATGCCATTAATAATGTACAACTGAGGTATGGAAGAACAATGAACAATCCTCCCATAGTTATCACAGAAATACCTGAGGAAAATGAGAGGATACCAAAGGAAAGTGAGAGGATACCTGAGGAAAGTGAGGAAACTGGACATGTTCCACAAACATGAGCCACTAGGAACAATCAGGAGAAAGATAAGAATATGCATGTTGCTCCTTTCCCAGAAAGATTAAAAGAAGTACAGAATGAGGAAGAAACAACACTAGTTTAGGAGTTGAAAAAGATGAACATTGAGGTCCCACTTCTGAGAGAAATAAGGGACATTCCCAAATTAAACCAGACCATTAGAAACCATTGCATAAAGACACCAGGAAGGAAGAGGAAATACCCAAAAAATAGTCAAAGTAGAAGGAAATCTGGTTGACCTTGTAGCTGGAAAACTTCTCTCACCAAAATATGGGGATCCTGGGAGTCCAGTCATTACTATTTGTGTGAATGGTCAGTCAATATCTAACATTTTGGTGGATCTTGGTGCTGCCATCAATGTCATAACAATAGATATGTTCAATTTTTTGTCTTTGACAGGATTGTAGCCAACCAATATTGTCCTCCAATTGGCAGATCAATCTATTGTTGTACCAGATGGAGTAATTGAGGATGTTTTGGTCATGGTTGAATCTTGGGAGTATCCTGTAGATTTCATGGTCTTACAACCTAAAGCTCAAAAGTTAGGATACCCAGTCATCTTAGGAAGACCCTGGTTAGCTATTGTTGCTGCATACATTGACTGTAGGTCAGGAAAAATGACTATTTCAAATGGGCAAAAAGAAAAGAATATTTCCCTTTATCCTCCTGCCCAGCCATATGTGGATGTTTGTGAACATGTGTGGGTAGATTTTTTAGATACTAACAACATGAGTTCTTCTTATCTAGCCACCATTGCAGTGAAAAATCATATGGAAGAAATTGTGGAGCCATACTCAATGTCTGATGAAGATGATACTGTGGCTACGGAAACTAGAATTGTGGCTACGGAAATCCAAACTATGGCTACAGAAATGACTGTTTTGAACTCAGTGGATAACATCACCTTGGTAAGTGACATTTCTATTGAAAATTGTGAAGAGACCTATGATTACCATGAAGAACATACAACCACTGATTTTCATTGTCCTTTAGCCAAGGTTGTATCCCTTGAAAACATGACTATTTTTCACATGCTACAACCTCATGCTTTGTCCCTTGAACTCTTTGATTGCTGATACAGAAATTGTTATTCTAAGAGACACTAAACAAGTAACTGTTGAGGTAGGAAGAGAACTGACCATTGGGAACAATTTAGAGGACAACCAAGAGGCTAGGGTCATAGATATCTTGAGGAATCATTTGAAATATTTTTCTTGGGATTATACTGACATGAAAGGGATTCATCCAAGCATCTGCACTCACCATATTTACACTGAGGATGTTAAACCAGTTAGACAACCACAATGAAGAATTAATCTAGCACTTAGAGAAATTGTCAAGAATGAGATAGAAAAATGTTGAGGGTAGGATTCATCTATCCAATATCTGATAGTCAGTGGGTATCACCGCTAGTTATAGTTCCCAAGAAAAATGGTAAGTGGAGAATCTGTATAGATTATAGGGAGCTTAATAAATCCACCAAGAAAGATTACTTTCCCCTACCCTTTATTGATCAGGTTTTGGAAATCTGGAAGGTAAGAAATACTTCTCCTTCTTGGATGGGTTCAGTGGATATAACCAAATCAGTATAACACCTGCTGATCAAGATAAGACCACCTTCACTTGTCCCTAGGGTACATTTGCATATAGAGTTCTACCATTTGGACTTTGTAATGCACCTGCAACCTTTCAGAGAGTAGTTTTAGCTATTTTTGTAGACCTCACCAATGACTGTGTTGAAGTTTATATGGATGATTTTACTATCCATGGGTCTACTTTTGAAGAATCTTTGAGTAATCTTGAAAAAGTGTTAACTAGATGTGAGCAACACCAACTTTCCTTGAGTCATGAAAAATGTTTGATAATGGTTGATCAGGAATTGTCTTGGGTCATCATATTTCTACTAAGGGCATACAAGTTGATCCTAAGAAGTTAGAAGTCAGTACTAAATTTCCTACACTAACTAATCTGACTGATATCAAGAGTTTCCTTGAACATGCAGGATATTACAGAAGTTCATAAAATATTTTAGTAAGATTGTAGCTGCACCCATGTTCTCTTTGCTGGAAAAATATTGTGTTTTTGAATGGTCTCCTCAATGTCAACAAGCTTTTGAAGTTATAAAGGAGAAATTGACCACTGCCCCAGTTTTGAGAGGACCCAATTGGGGACAACCTTTTCATATTCACACTGATGCTTCTAACACAACAATGGGAGATGTTCTTGGAAAAAAGGATGAGGAAGATCAAATGTATGCCATCTATTTCATTAGCAAAAATATGACCCCCACAGAGAAGAACTACACCACTACAGAAAAGGAATTTCTAGTTGTTGTTTACTCTCTGAATAAATTCAGACACTACATTACTGGATATAAAATCTTTGTGTATACTGACCATTCAACCATAAGATATTTGATGAATAAACTAGTAGTAGGGGGAAGAATTATTAGGTGGTTACTTCTTTTGCAAGAATTTAACTTGACTATTATTGATAAGCCTGGAAAGGCCAATGTTGTTGCTGACTTCCTTTCAAGATTGAATGTTTCAGGAGAAGAGGAGGCAGTCCAAGATCACTTTCTGAGATGAGCACTTGTTTGCAGTATCAACACAACCTCCATGGTTTGTTGATCTTGCCAACTACCTAACTACAGGGAAGTTTCTAGCTTACTTTACCAATAAAGAACGTAAAAGACTAGTAAAAAATAATGCTTCATAAAAATGGTGTGATGGAATTCTATTTAAATGTTGTCCTGACATGGTTCTTCGCAGGTGTGTTTGAGAAGATGAGGTGTATGATATATTGTGGCTTGTCATGATGAGCCTGGAGGAGGACATTACTCATTGAAGAGGAAAATTCACAAGGTCCTTAGAGTTGGGTACTATTGACCTTCTCTCCATAAATATGTCAAGAAGTACGTATGGAAATGTGATGCATGTCAGTGAATGGGGAAGCCTACATTGTCTACTGAAATTCCCCTCAATCCTCAGCTGGTATTAGGGCCATTTGAGAAGTGGGGAATTGATTTCATTGGATCTTTTGATCCCCCATCCTATGGAAAAGAGTACTTGATGGTGTGCACTGACTATGTTATAAAATGGGCCAAAGTTAAAGCATTGGCTTCTGCCAATGAGGATGTTATAGTTGACATCTTGTAAAACCAGATCATGCTAAGGTTTGGAGCTCCCAGAGCCATTGTATCTGATCAAGGACCTCAATTCATGTCTAACATGATTGAAGCCTTCCTGAAGATCTACTGAATCAAGTAGAAGGAAATCATCACCATACCACCCCTAATCTAATGAGCAGGTGGAAGTCACAAACAGAGAACTAGAGAACATTTTAACTAAATTTGTCAATGCAGACAGAAAGAATTGGGTGCCAAGGTTTCCTGAGAAGTTTGGGCATACAACACCACCTGGAAGACCACCACTGGTTTTCCCCATATGAATTAGTATATGGAAAGAATCCATTACTTCCATTAAATTTGAATTACAAATTTGGAGGACAAACATTGAAGATTGGAATTGAGATGGATGAAGCTCAACATGAGAGAGTGATGCAGTTAAATGAACTTGATGAAATGCAGATGGAGGCACAAAAACAAACTAAAATTATTTAACATCAGAGAAAATCCTGGCATGATGCTCATATTAAAAATAGGAAGTTCAATGAAGGAGAATGGGTCTTACTGTTTGACTCAAAGTATCAACAATTCAAAGGAAAGTTGAGAACAAGATGGTTGGGACCCTATCAAATTGAAAAAGTTTATGATAATGGATCTGTGAGACTGTTACCAATTGATGGTGACAGAAGAACCTTGTTGGTGAATGGCCATCAACTGAGAATGTATCAAAACCCCAGGATAAGGATACTTTCACTAAAGACATACTGTTGTGCAAAGAAATTGATTTAGTGGAAGACTGCAGCTCTTCCCACCATGAATAGTTTGTTTTGAATTCAAATAAAGGAAGAAGATCATAGTTTCGATCCTCTTCCCTTAGATCATAGTTTTTCTTTGTTTTATTTCATGCTTTCAATAAAGGTTAGGAGATGTTAATTATTAAAATGTGCATTAATCACAATTATTCTTCGAATGCAGGACATGGAGCACCAATGGTCAGTGGAGAGAGGAGATGGAAAGGTGAAGTGCATTCATCCCTTGCTATGGATATTAACTTTTAGAACCCCCCATTGCATTTATTTAATATGTAAAATCAAAATCCTATTCCCAATGAATTTATCACGGGTGTCAAATCAAATCTCATGATGTGAAGTGGGTGATAATGAGTAATAGTGGGCAAATAAATGGTACATGTGTCACATTATTCTAAGAAGGACAAGTGCATAGGAATTCATGATGATCAGATGGGAGACATGAAATTGAACCTTTGAATCCCAATTAAGTACTATCAAACTTTTTCACTTCCAACGTTTTTACCGAACCAATGCTATTTGGAGCTCAAAATATAGTTCAAACTTCCACTATCTAATTTTTCATGCAATTTCTCTATTTCCTTTCACATAAAAACTTCTCCATTTTTCTAATTCCATCCAAGATTTGTCTAAGCTCCTATGGGGTAGAAGAAATCAGAATCAAAGTCTACATAGCCTCTCCTGCGAAATTCTGTCACCTCCAAAGTATTTCATGACTTAGGTTGGTTAGAATTTATTTGAAAATTTTAAGGTTTTGATGAATATTTAGTTGATGAATTCTTGATAATGTTTGAGGCAACATTCTCTTGGATAGGAGGTAAGAGAATTGAGATAAACAACCACATTTTTGTTACCATATCTAGCCTCCCAGATTTTGGGCTTAAAGTTGTAACTAATGCCCCACTTAAGGATTTAATACTATTATTTCATTGATGAAGGGGAAGCTCTTCATCAGAAATAATAGTTTAAAAAAGTAAAAGAATAGTTAGATTACAAGAATGGAATGATTTTTCTTATCATTGTGACCAATTGTCTCTTTGGAATAAGGAATTGGTCTAAGAAAATAAGAAACTTAAGGAAGAAGTTGAGTCAGGATCAAATGCTAAAAAGAAATTGGAATCAGTTGCGGAGTCTATTTGTCCTCTAGCTTGCAAACTTCTATCTTGTAGGAAACCCTACTTTGTTTACAGTCTATTTCTTCAAGAATAATTTTATGCATGACAATTACAAAGGATATATTTGTGGAGGGTCCCATGAGGCTCTAGATGGAAAAACATTTCTAAAAATTTATCAAGGGAGTACTTCAGAAATACAAAAGTTATTATGTTAATTCTATCTTCATAACATGTTGGTTACCAATGTCCCTAACTTCTTCATCAATTTCTCTGTGGGGGAATTTCATTTAAAAGCTTTTCAATCATTTTTTAAGAACCATATTTTATGGGGTGAGAAAATATACCTTTTTAATCAAATAACTTGAAACTATTGGTTTCTATATTAGGCCTACCCACCACAATTATGTTTCAATGAAAAAGGATTTCAGTCTCTGTATTATCAGGATAGACATTGGAAAGAATACTTCAGAGATATTAGCCAAATGTGTTCATAACTTTGAGATTTATTTTCAATAGAATTTTTGTGAATCTCTGAAATCTTGTGACAAAATATGGGACACTTTGAGTCTTACCATTGAAAATAAGGGAAGTGATCTCTCCACAAAACCTCAGTTGGAGTATGAGGAGGGGAGATGCACTTGTTATAATAATTCAACAGTTGGTAGAAAAAGGTGCAAAAGAATACAATAATGAATGGGTTAGACATGCAAGTAAGACCTCCCCTTATTTTCAGTCCTATGAATACTTGGCAGAATACATGTTGACCCAATCTCATGATAATTTCAAAGCATGGGGAGATGTTATCTTGAAGACTCGGGGGTGTAAAGGCATAAGGAAGCAATATGTAGACCAATTTGAGGAGTATTATATGGCATAATAACTTGGACAAAGAGAAGGACAGAGATGAATTTACATGAGCACATGAAAAATGTAAAGTGCAGGGGAGATGATGAGTACATAAATTGACTTATTATATCATTCATATGATTATTGATTTACTCCTAAATATGTTAATTAATGCATGGAGAATGTTCTAGATAGTTGTATCCTAAGTAATATTGATGCATTTCTCTTGTTCTTGTCTCATGTGAACTAATCAATATAGGAATTCCCACTAACTAATTTTGTGAGTAATGTGATGATGTGTGTAGGTTGATAAAGAACATTCTTTTCCAATTTTGAGGAAGTAATAGTCAAGAAGACCGAGTCTCTCGCCACCATGTCATTCTAGAGGATTTTCTCATAGCAACCTACAAAAGGACCCTGTTTTTAGCTATATTATAGGGCTTCATTGAGATTTAATGAGGTTGTTATTTAGTTAAATCCATTTCCTATCATTGTGGCATTGTAACTAATTATTTCTATAAGACACCTTCTTGAAAATGTATCATAGTCGATAGTAATGGTAGCTTTTCAGTACACTTTTATATACTAGTTGATAGTTATTTACAATCTTAATGATGAATGATGTTCTGAACTTATTTAAATCGATATAATATATATGTTGTTTTGAGTATCCATTGGTGTTAAGTACCTCAATACCAAAGGAGAGAAAGGGCCCACTCACCTGAGGAGATTGGAGGGTTGATATTTCATGCATGATCATTATTTCTGATAAGTTTAAGTTACAATAATTTGATTTTAATGGTTATTTGAATGGAGTATTCTATTTCCTTGATTTTGTAGCTTTCCTTTCTGTCATTTCAATTTGTGTGTGCATTGAAATTCACTTAGGTAGTTCCTTTGAAAGTATTTTATTACAAAAACGTTGTTTCAATAGATTAGATGTATCTCCTAAATTATATTTTTCATTTCAATAGCTTAGAGTTGTATTTACTTTCTGTAGTATAAAAGAGAAACAAGAGAGAAATAACACATTTAACCCCCCCAAGAAGAGAACCACCACAACAACTATGTTACATCCAACTTCATTACATATAGCCTAAGACACAACCCTGGTTTAAGAATGACACCGACAATTGAATCTGTTGGTTAAATGATTGGAAATTACAACGAACCATCATAAAATCTAGGGTCAATGCAATATGTTATGTGCAATAACTTGTTATTTCAACTATTGGACATATTTTAGAGCTCATAACTTGTTCATTTACTGATTCCCAATCTAAAATGGTTTTCAGATTTATTTAAACCTGTCTTGTTGGTTTTGTCATTGATGATATGGTGCATTGATGGAAAAGAGTGAGTGATGATATGTAAACTCTTTAAGAGAATGAAAGATGATTGGTATTTCTTTCTTCTGGCCTCAAATGCTTGTTTGGATTGATTTGGTGAATATTCTTGAGAAGTCATGGTGTGTGAACAAGGTTTGGGTGCATGGTGGATGCTTTAAAAAATGAATTCGTGCATGGAGGTGCTTGGTGTGAACTTAATAGGTGTTATATAGGTCTAAAATGATGTTTCAATAGTGTGAAAGGTCTTCTAGGATGATCATCAAGTCAAGTCTTATGGGTCATGGTGTAGACTAGCTCATTTAGGCCTTGTTTAAGGACCTAATGCAAGATTGGATGAGAATATAAACCAAATAAATCAATGAAATGAAAATGAAAGCATGAGAAGTGTGTAGGGACCTTTTATAGAGTCATGATATGATGCTACAGGTCATTCATCAAAATTTTAAGGCATTGTTGTTCTTATTTTCATGACTATCCTTGAGAAAAAGAAATAATTAAAGGTACAAATGGTGTTGGCCAAGATGGTACAAGAAAATTTATGAGAAAAAAAGGTTTAGGACATGTGAAAAAGTGTAATCTAGTGATGTGGAACAAGTTTCATGAAGAAATCAAGAGGATGTTTCAAGTTAGAAGGTTTTTTCTCTACTGAGTTCCTAGAATCCTCTCTCCTAGTTCGAGGGTAATCTTTGAAGAGCTCATTGGTACATAAAAACTTTGCATGGTGACCTATCCTTATCATCAAAATTAGGTCACGGGTTTAAATATATTTTATATTTAGAATGAGAATGAATGAAATCCTATATTTTATGAACAAACTCTAACAATATAAACTTCTTCAAACCCTCCTAAAACCCTCATTTTGATGTGATAGACTAAAAATAAGTTTTTAGTCCTTACTTATTGGAAAATCCAAAGTAATTATCTGGGATCGCAAAGGAATCCTTCTATTTTATTTACGCATTGGCGGCATGCTCTAGGCCAACTGGTCATGTATAGTTTTACCTCTATTTTGAAGAAAATTGGTAGTACAATCATGAATGGAAGAGTTTCAAATGAAAATATTGATGAGGAATAATATATGGGAATTTTCCTTGGTGTAAATGAAAGTAAATAGGTTCATTTAGTGTAAATTTTGAGTGATATCTGTCAATTAAGGTCACTCACCACTAAGGGCTAAACATGTCAAAAACCAATCTATTGTGTTAGAGTGATTCTTGATGAAATGACATGTTCTCAAGTGTTATATGAGCATGTATATGTGCTATAAGACCATTAAAATTTATTCAAGCGCATGAAATTTTTGTAGACACCAAATCATGAAATTTGAGTAAATTTATAGGTTATAATCACATACTACTATTCATATGGTTCCTAAGTGAGAAAAGCAATTGACAGTTATCTTTGGCATTTTGTATGAGTTTCATACATTCTTTCTAGTATTTTACACCCTATAGCCTATTCGATACATTACTAATTTATATTTTGGGCATCTTATTTCCTTATGGGTCAGCCTTCTAGTTGTTAATTGTAAAATTCAACAAAGGGAATCATATAAATACAAAGATATGTGACCATAATAAAGGACAAAGCACTAAGCATATATTATCACCACCTAAGGTTGCATCCAAAGGAATTATAATATTATCAAGGAATCCGTCTAACATTCTTAGAAGGGACAAGGGAATACATTTTTTTACATACATACATAGGAGGGGAAGTTCATTTTTCCATCCACACATTCTATTTACATTGCTACATCTAGGTATCATTTGTTATCAAGTACATCTTGGACAAGAGCTTCCTAGGGAACGATTTATACACAAACGTATAAGAACTACATGGAGTTTGAAATGTAGTGCAATGATAATTCATAAGTTTAATTATTTGGGTGACTGTTGGGGTTAGTCCTACTCCCCATTTGCATCGTTTTATTTATAGGGTTTGATGTATTTTGGGGTTTCAGATATTCTCTCTCTCTCTCTCTCTCTCTCTCTCTCTCTTTGCAGGTTACAAGAGAATACATTAATCATCCAGTGAAACATAGGAAACTAACTATGAAGGTTAGTGACAACCTTGGGACACAAGAAAAGCTATATTTCAAACTCTTACATAATCAAAGGCACCCAACAAAGGTCTCTAGTTCCTAGGTTTTTTTGCCCTAGTCCAGACACCCTAGTCCAATCTCATCTACAAATTATAAAATTTTCTAGGTGTATTTGCGAAAGTTTCCTCCTCATGTCCATTAGTATTCTAGTCCAGAACACTTAGGTATTTATTGGGAAATCATCTAAGTCTTATATTCCCTCTATCACACTTAGGGTTTTAATTTTTATTATCTTATTTCTTGTGTTAGATCTTTATTTTAGTGTTTTATATCATATGTGACTCTTAACTATCTATGGTTTTACAAATTTCAATATTTGTTAAAATCATTTGGTGAACCCATCACTCAAACCCACCTTTACCTCTAGGAATTTTGTCATCTTTTAATCATGGCTACCCCCTTTACTAATGATGATCTTTGTGATCTTAAGGCTCATCTTTCTTAATATACGCAAGATCTATATTTTATCTTATTCACTGCTCATGAGGAGGAAACCAATCTTGCCGAGATTAATTTACCTACATTTTATTCCATTCCAATTTCCACTCAACCCCCTAATTCTACCCTTCCACCTAATTCCAGCCTTCTAGTAACTATTCCTACTCCTACCAACCAATTTAGTCCACCTCTCATTTCTCACACGTGGAAAGTTTCTTCCGCTAGAACTCAATATCTATCCTTTCTCTATTAAGATTTATAAGCACAAATTCATCAACTTCAGAAGGCTACTTCTCATGCATCTCCATCTCTTGAATCCACTTTACTCCTCCATATGCCTTTCACACCTTCCATTTCTACTTATGCATGTCATCTCAATTTCATCACCCCTCGGTTTCCTATATTCAATGGCCATGGTGACCCTCAAGAACATATTTGAGCATTTCATATAGAATTTATAGATTATGGGGATGATCATACTTTATTAGAAAATATCTTTCCTAAAATCCTTTAAGATTATACTATGTATTGGTTATACAATATACCTATCCATTTAGTAACATCAATCACACATTTAAATGATGCTTTTATTGTTGATTTTTCAATGAATATCAGTTCTAAGATCTCCTATGCTCAACTCACACAAATAAAACAAGGATCTAATGTACATCTAACGGACTATGTATTACGATATAAGAAAAAATTAGCTAAGATGTCTAATATACCATCTGATTTTGAGTCACAAGGTCTATTTGTCTAAAGTATTTTACCACCTATACAAGAGAGTATTCAAGACATTTCCTTTATTAGATAAACTATGTCATACTCTTAAATTACGTGAAGGTAAACTTAAGTCTATGGGAAAGCTTAAATATCATGAGAAATATTCATCTTCTAATTGGTTTAAAGGAAAATATACTTTCAAAACATATAATAATCCCATTGAAGCTAAAGCTACTGTTAACACCATCTCTACTCCTGAAAATCTTCAATGGAAACTTCCAAAGTGCACATTTATAAAATTTCCTATCTCTCCACATCTTCTATTACCACAAATTGTTAGGAGAAATCTTATTACGCTTCCACCGCCACTATATCTTGATCCATTTCACCATTAGGGCTGCAATTATAACTAGAACTATAGATTTGACTATCATCAATGCATAGGGCATTCTACCAATCGATGCTTCAAACTCACCCATCTTATTCAAGATCTAATAAAATATAATACAATCTAACTTCTTAAGACCTTGGGAATCTATGTCGATCAATGAAAAAAATGGTAGAAATATTCAATGACCAATTTCCTAAGCATGAAAAACAAGTGGATGATCCTTTAGATAATCATAAATATCACGAAGTGCCTCCTCCTTCATCAGGGGATCTTTATTTTCAAGTTTTTAATGTTGATTCATCTCCACCATTAATTACATTATTTGATCATGATTATCATGCCACATTATCTTATGATACATTAAATATTCGTACTTCTATCAGAATTCATGCTATCAATAATATAATGATCAATCCGTTGATTCATATGGGTGTGTGTTCTATTGCACTTCTGGTTGCTATCAACTATCCACTTTCTCATATCTCATATCTAGTTACCAAATATTATGGTTTTGTCAATATTCCATTTGTTGTTAAGCCTCTCCCCATGCTTGTACCATTCATTATGGCACCTTCTATAAAAGTTTGTGACATGCTCTTAGGTCTCCATTGGATTTGTGTCACTCAGGATATCATTTCCATGAATCAATTATCTCTAAAGTTCATTCACAATAAGAAATTTATCACCATCAAAGGTGTTCTACCATGTACAACATGGCCACAACCTCCTTTTGAGGTTTTCATTGCACTCGCTAGAGAATCTAGGTCTCTTAGACCTCTCAAATTTAAAAACACAATATGCTCCTATCTATCCTATTCACACATGATAATGCATCCTAGAATTTACGAGATAACACCCTAGTCAGGTTGGCACAACACTCAGCCTTGATTGAGCATTCACCTGAAGCATCCAAAGGTACCAGGTCCCTCTTTAGGGTTGTTGTAGCAGGATGTTAGCATGATGAAGGAAGAAACATATAGATTCATCAATAATCCATCATTCTACAATGCATGCTATCCTCATATCTATGAAAGAACAAGTTTAAATAGTAATCATGATTGAATCAATAACATGTAATACTAAATTAAATAGAGAATGAAACTTAGATTTAGCTAATATCTTCCATATATTAATAAATATAGAATCTCCTTACAGTATTGTCAATCTATACCAATGTGCGTATGGATATGATACAGTAATTCAGTCATATGTGTATATCTCTATACCTCCATACATCCATCACACATACATACACACTCATCTACTATGTACCTAACATCATATATATAGGGTGGGGGCTTTCCCTTCACCACTTATCTATTCCAGAAATAGGTTGGATGTTATTGATAGCCATACACCATTTACAAGAATAGCCACACATGCAAGTTTGATATCTATAGACATCTTGCAGTTAACTGAAGTGTTAATCCTATTCTTAGCTCATCTCCATGTAAAATGCTTTGATCCACTCCTCCAAAGATAGACAATGCATGGCGCGCATGTCTCTGCATCATTGGTGTGTTCTGCACACCATCTTCTAAAAATAGGTCTTCATGCTCAAAATCGGCTAAGTCTTGAAAGCTGAACTTGCCTTCCACATGTGGGTCCTTCCTATCCTTTCCACGCCCTTGGTCTTGGCCTTCTATCCCGTGTAGACTCCTTGTGTGATCTTTGAAAAGTATTCTTTCATCAACATTACCCCAAACTAATCTCATTGTCATCCCGAAAATGGGTATCTCCAAAAATTGAAGTAAAGAATAGAAGAATGGAAAGAATAAGAATGAAAGAATGTAGATAAATAAAGAATTTCTATGAGGTTATGAGGCAGCCTCCTCTATATCAGTTTGAAGTATCAACTCTGGATACTCCTCCTTTATTTTGGCCTCCAAAACTTACCATTTAGTGAGTACTTATTCTACTTTTTCTGGGATGTCCACAACAATGGATTCCAACTCATCCCTCACAATCTCTCCTTTCTCATTCTGTAGAACCAACACAACATTGGACATTGATGTCATTCTCCCTTCTAAAAGATCCATCTTCTACATAATTAGCTTCCCAAGCTCTTCCAACTGAGTCTTGTGCGGCTCTTGTGTTGCTGCCAGGGCCTTCGGCTTCTACTTAACCATTGACAATATTTCTACATGGCCCAATTTCTCATCCTTCATTTCTTTTTGGATCTCATTATTTTATTCTAGGGTCTTTATGTTGATAAACACCTCTGGATCTATGCATATGTTTAAATCCTAGTCTTCTTTCTTCAATACTTCCTATAATGCTTGCAACAACCCTTCATAAGATGCAATCATTTACATCACTGATGCTTTCTATTGTTCGGCATCTTTCTCTGAGCTCCTTGGCATTGACATGTGCAAAGGTTCATCTTCAAGTACCAAGTCCACCAACTTTCCTACATAGTGTATCACTGAAGGAAATGTCTGTGGTACCTTGGCCTCCAAGTGTGGCCTTTCTCTAATGACATTGTCCCCAATCTCCTCTGCGATGCTGATAAATACCTCATTTTTCTTCTACGTAAAGTCCCTCTCTTGTGTTATGTGCATTATCTCTACATCCTTTGTCTTCAGCTCCTCGTGTAGCACTCTGATTGTTACATCTTTGTCCATGTTTCTTCTAGCCACCTCAATAGAAACCTTCACCAATGCGTTGCTGACCTACTCATCTAACATGACAGTAGGCTTTACTGTCATTTGTCTAGCTTGGGGTGCCTTCTTCAGTCATCTCAAAATGCATGAATCTTCACACACATAAAATTTAGGCTCATTCATGTGGGTGTGCATTGACCACAATAGTTGATTTTGAGTGCACACAGTCACCATATTCTCATCCATTAGCTCCCAGCTAAATAAATCCTTTTGTGCTATCATTTTCTAGAAGCGGGTGTAGAAAATTTTTCCTACATCCTCTACATACCCCATGGCTGGGGGAATGTGATCTCCACTTGTTCTTCTAGACCGTTGCTGCTCAAGGACTTTAGCTTCCAAATTAGGGACTTATGTCAACATGTCCTAAACATTATCTACAGCTATCTCCTCTAGTCTTTTCTCATCCTCTTCTTTTTACTTTGATTCCTCATCTTGTTCTTCTATGTTCTCTGGAAGTGTAGGAGAATTAGGTGCGATTTCCCCTGAATCTTCCACCTCCTCATTTAACTTTGGTTTCCTCCTTCTTTACATGGTTGCCTCCTTTTATGGAGAGAGTCTAGGTGATCTACACACCATGGTTGGAGTAGCACCTTGGGTCCTTGTTCTCTTAAAAACCCTCTTAAACCTATGCTCCCCTTAGACTACATTCAAGTCCTCATCATCCCCCTCTTGTGGCTGAGGTGGTGTAATGGCATGCTCAACTTCACCCTTATTTATAGGATGTCTCTTACCTCTATGCTCCAAACCACCACTATCTTTACGCTCCTCCTCCTCATCCTCCACTTCAATTAGCTCTGTGGGCTTAGGCACTAGGATGTTCTCCATTGTATGTTTTCCCTTTGGTGGTGATGGAAATGAAAACTCACCTTCCACATACTTGGTATTCTCCATCATTGGCTTTAGCTGGAGATACACCAATGCTGCCCCCACCTCTGCTACAACCATAATTATTGGCTTAATATTCAGCACCTACAAAATTATCCTCTCTTTATAATCACTTCTACCAGGATACACATAATTCTTCCTCAATGTATGATAGTCGCATTCTACCTTATCTGTATTGAATACCAATTGGTGAGTGTCTGTAAATATGTAAAAAGATGCTTAGAAATACCTTGTAGTGAATGCGTAAGAAAATTTACACCAAGGGCTCCAGACTCCATCTTTTATTGGGAAGCGCAAAATGTATAAATATTGATATATAGTAAAATGGACTTGTTTCCCTACCACTATTGGTAGGTCCTTTGGGATGTGCCATTCTTCTCCAAATTCCATGTGGAGCCTGTCATACCATTTCTCCACCCTTTTCATTACGTTGTCTGTCATGGCCCCTTTTCATAGATACTTGCTGAATCTTTCAGCTGGTGACTTGTTCTCCATGGGGTATTCCCATACCTTTTCCTTCGGTCTATCTGGTACTCCAATCTCCATGAATACTAGTGATAGTAGAACAGCCCCAAAGCTGATCTTCCCTTTTGTGTGCACTTATTTGACTATTTGTTTTATAATATAGCCTGAAATGTTGTAGATTTCCCCTTCTGACATCTTACATGTAACGTGTAACTACATAGTATTTACTTGTGACCACCACTCCTGATCATTCAACTTTGTAACAAGGTGTGTTGTTGTTTGCACAACTAGACAGTTCTTCAATTTGTCTATATCTATACTGCGTGGACCCTTCAGGTACCCCAACTCCTATCTGGTCTTTAAAATCACAGCTTTATCTACAAGATCACTTTTTATGTCCTCTTCTATGGCCTTCAAACCTGTAACTGATGAGATAAGTGCAAATGAGATTCTAACTATGCATCTTGCAAAGTAGAAGGAGTCCTCATGCACCTTGCTCATGAGCCACTGATACAAGGGCTCATACTTCCCAAAATATGGAAGCTCATATAATTGGTAGACCCCGATTCTATTCAGAAGCTTCTCTCCTACTTCATCATAAAACTGGCATGTCATCCGCCATGCGCTTGTTCATCCTAGCAGTGAGCAAGGAATCAAGCTCCTTCTTGTTCTCCAAATTCTTGTGATTGTATTCACCTACTTTTCTCTTTCTGATGAGTGAATCCAATTCTTGACCAATGATGACTCCTAGATATTGCATTTCTAAAAAAATTCTTTCAGGTGCCATCTCTTCCTCCTAGACGACCACCTTATTTTCTTTTGCTGCTACTGCAGATGCCTTCTTATGTGCTATTTTTACCTTAGAAACATCTCCTCTTTAACTCTGTAACTTTTCAAATCAAACCGTAGCTTGATTCAATCATGTCCTAGGTGGAAAATTCATAACCTAACTCTTTTCTATCTCCTTGCTTCACTCAAACCCTTCACCATCGGGGATGCAAGATTCTTTTCACACAGATCTAGTTGTCACGCTTGGTTTCACACCCTTCACACCTTAACCCAATCACTCAGCTCTTTACACTTGGCTCATTCCTTAAATACTCTTAGTCACAGTGATAAAAATGAATCCACATTCCATCCTTATATAATTCACCTACCAAATATCCCCTCATTCATTGACCAAATTCATTCATTTCACGTGGTACATATTTGTGCCCCAACTATAACCTTTTAGTGTGCCTTCTTACCCTCCGGTCATAGACTTCTCTTCAACATGTACCCTTACTCCCAAGTACCTCATCACTATACCTTATCCTAGTAGTTATCATGGCCTCCAATTACCTTGCATTATACTATTTTTTCATTCATCTCCATCCTTGGTCACTTTTGAGAAGCAATCTTCTTTTGACTTAAAGCACACCCGTAACAGCTTATTCCTTTCACCTTTCAATTCCCACAATATTTTACTTGGATAACTACAACTGCCCCACATGAAAGGTATGTGTAGTCCTCTGTGCATAGACATTCTTCACATATTAATTAGCTTCATATGCATAAGCATGCTTAATACACAAAAACAACAACTAAATTAACAAAGCATAGCTACAATGAAGGAAACACATTAAGGAAGTATAGAATGGAAAACCTAATCTAAATGGAAATACTACCTTATTACAAACATACAGAAGACTTATTTATAGTAGGGATTCAGCCTAATCCCATTAAAGTAACCAGGTAGCTGTGTTCCATCAAGTGCTTTTAACTAGCAAACACCTAATTCAGGTATATAAGTGATGACATATGGCCCCAACCAATGTACTTTGAGATTGCCTGGATGGCACAAGACCTTTGATTCATAAAGAAGTACCATTTTTCCAATCTCAAACTTCTTATCCCTTATTTATTTTCATGCCATGCCTTCTTCTTGGAATTTTCCTACTTCTGAATCCATTGTGCTATGGCTCGACGCTCATCTAGTTGAATCATATTCTTGATACGCTCTTCTAAATCCTATTCATTAGCTAGAACTCTAGCGCACGGAATACACAAAGAAGGTAACATAAATTCTATAGGGAGAACAACTTCCATGCCAAACACCAACTGAAACAGTGTGGATTTATTCAATCTCTTGTAAGTTGTTCTATATACCCAAAGAACAGATGATAGTTTTTCATCCAAATACTTTCTTCCAGCATCTCAATTTTTTGTCAAAGTCTAGCTCAAAATCTTATTGAAGGCCTCAATAGTTCCATTTTCTTGACAATGGTAGGGTGTAGTTTTATGGTGTGCAACCATAAACTCATCTAAGAGGACCCCAATCGTCTCATTCAAAAAGTGTGTACCCCTATCACTTGTCAAGCTTAAGGGACATCCATATCTTGTAAGAACATTATCCCATAGAAACCTAGTGGTTATAGCTTCTTTACAGTCCTTTCTAGGTGTTACTTCTACCCATTGTGAGATAATCTATGTAAGTAATGATATAGCGTGACCCATTCCTATGCGCGGCTAGTGAAATAGGTCCTACAAAGTCAATGGCCCATTTCTCGAACGGTTTGGCACTAGTAAATGGTCTCAAAGGCATCTCATCTCTTTGCCCTAGTTTTCCTAGGCACTGATAATGATCACATGCCTTCCAATATTCTTTATAGTCCTTATAAAATGTCCCCCACCATAATCCAACAAGTAGGATCTTCCAGGCAGTCACATCACCTGCATAATGGCCTCCTTCAATACCACCATGAGCTTCTTCCATGATATCCTTACGCTCATGCTCTAATACACAACAACATAATACTTCATCTCTACCTAGCTTGTAAAGGTCACCACTGATTAACATAAATGGTGTCATGTGTATAGCAAGTTGCTTCTTTGCTAATGCTTTCATTCCTTCTGGTGCCATACCTATTTGTAGAAAGATAACAATGTCTTCTAATTCCATGGGCGTGCGTTGTGACCTATATAATTGTGCATCTGACATGGTTTCTTCAATTATCAGTGTATCCTCTCCTGAATTGATTCTAGATAAATGGTTTGGTCCAGAATTACTTTTCCCTGGCTTCACCACAACTATGAAGTCAAACTCTTGAAATAGGAGCACCCATCTGCATATGTGCCCCTGTAATATGGGCTTATTTACCAAGTACTTAAATGCCATGTGATCTATATAAAACAAAAATGGTGTTGCTAAAAAGTACTGTGGAAACTTATGTAATGCATAGAAAATTGACAAAGCTTCACACTCTATAGTTGTATAATTCCGTTCAACAGGAGTTAGCTTCCTACGAGCAAAACAAATTGGATGATCTACAATACATTTTCTAGGTTGAGCTAACACAGTGCCAAAGGCCATGCCAGAAGCATCCACATGCACATGAAATGGTTTATCCCATGAGGGAAAGTGCAGAATGGGCATGGTAGTAAGTTTCTCTTTTAATATATCAAACATGCATTGTTTTGGTTATCCCCAACAACATGTACATTTCCCCTTCAATAACTCTTCCTAGGGTGTAGAAATTTTGGCATACCCTTTGATGAATTTTCTATAATATCCTGTATGACCTAAAAAACCGTGCACCTCACTTTAGTTGGTAGGCACTTCCAGGCCTAAAATGACTGCAACCTTCGTTGGATCAACCATCAAACCTTCCTTGTAGATTATATTTCCTAACAGTATCCCAAATGGTGCAGAAAATATGCATTTCTTGATGTTCAATGAGATACACAATTGTTTGCACCGTTCAAAAATTAAGCACAAATTTTCACAATGATCTTTCACAAGCCCATATACTGTCTAATCATCTAGGTAGACATGTAAGAAGTTGTGAATAAAATCTTTGAATGCCTGAAAAACTATGCGCGAGAATACAACAGGTGTGTTTTTCAATAAAAAAGGCATCATAGTATAGGCAATACTTCCCTATTCAATATTAAATGTTGTCTTTTCTTGATCCTCTTGAGTAATCCTAACCTGATGATACCCAAAAAACCCATCTGTGAAGGAATATATTTTGTGCCCTACAACTCCTTCTAGTATTTCCTCAGTGAATGGTGTAGGGAATGGATTTGTGATGCATGTAGCATTCATCTCTCTGTATTCCACACATATTCTAATTCATCCGTCCTTCTTGATACTGATCACCATTGGGATATCCCATTTTGACTCATTAAGCAGATTGATAATTCTAGATTTCAACATTTTATCAATTTCTTCTTTTACCTATTTGTACAAATTAGGATTCATTCTGTAAGATCTCTTTCTAACTGGTCATGCACCATCCTTAAGTTTTATCTTCATTTCCCCAAGTGATTCATGCACGCCTTTAAGTTCATGATACCCTCGAGGGAATAAGTTATGATAATCCCTGAGTAACTCTATGATCTTTGCTACCTCTGATTCTAACCAGTAGTCTCCAATTATGGCCTCTTTAGGCTCAGCCTCTGAACCTATATTCACCCTATTTGTCTTCATGGGTTCATGGTAGGCACATGTATCCTTATCTACACTGTCCAAGACCTCATGCACTACTTATGAATGTTCAATATCCAAGTTCTCAAATTCCTCATCATCCATGATGTAAACCATCTTTACGTTCTCTTTCTCAAGGAAAGTGCGTTCAAGTAGTATGAATTCCATTTCTTCTTCCTTTTAAAAATGTGCTCTGGACTCTACCTCACTAAATAATTCCTGAATATGCTCTTCTACTTTTACACTATTTACCATAGTTAAGCGCATGAAAATTTTTAATGCCTCTTCTACAGGAGGTTTAGTCGAGAAGTAGTCAAAGTTCTGGATCATTCATGTAATCAAATGTTTCCAGTTTCTAGTCTCTTGATGTATTTCTACATATACATACCAGGTGCGTGTGCATCCTTGTAGCATAAAATACAGTCTATGCACCTAGAGTGAAGGTGGTAATGCTTCTTGTCCTACGTCCAAAGTCTCTCATACTACCAAATGTGATGCTGAACAGGTTGATCACCATGATAAGTGCAGATCTGCGTAGGTGTATTTTTCCATATAAATCTAGTAAAAAAATCGACTCCAATCTCTTCCCAGTTTATAAGATTATCTTAGTGGACTACCCACTAGTGCGCTGCTGTCCCGCGCAAGGTATATACTAACATATATCTTCTCTTAATTTGATCTATCCACTGTGTTTCTATGGCCTTAAAAATGTAGGAAGATCTTCTTCCCATGTATACTAAGCTAATGTGTTGCCTCTCTATCGAATCAAATGAATTCCATTCTTAAGCGTAACCACACTTTTCACCTCTCACCCTACTAATTCATATGTACCATGAGCCCAATTTTCACAAGCAATACTCATAGCATCACTAATAGAATGAGAATCCTCCCACTATAGGATGCCTTCTTTTGATGGCTCATTGACCCATGGGTCCTGAATAACATGTACATAAATTTTTTTTTAGTCCTCCTCACTTAGAGGCTCAACATATGGTGTAGACATCCCATATGTCAAAGGTATCATAACCCTTTCATCCTTGTTTTCAAAGCTGATATACCCCTTATTGAATCTCAAGTCAGCATTATTTGCATAACACCAAGGGTGTCCAAGCAGGGATGGAAAATTGTCTTCTTATGCAAGTTCTATTACCTCAAAATCCCTCATGAACTTGGACCCTTATATAGTTATAGATGCATATTTCAAAACTACTATGGAAGTGGCCTTAGTCTGGTTTGCCATAAATAACACATTAGATGATTGCTGAAATTGAGGCCTCCCCATTTATACCTGTGCATCTAATGTAATCACATTTACTTTTGTACCTGTATCAAACAATATGTTTCTCAATAGCCACCCATATACAACAACATTCAGAGATAGTCAATGCTATCAGGTGGGATATTTACATGCAGAATCTATTGTCTAGTCTCAAGAATTGCGCGTGGAGTGTTCCCTTATAACCAACTTCCTAATAGTG
This sequence comes from Taxus chinensis, assembly GCA_019776745.2. Taxonomy (NCBI): domain Eukaryota; kingdom Viridiplantae; phylum Streptophyta; class Pinopsida; order Cupressales; family Taxaceae; genus Taxus; species Taxus chinensis. Next base: position 377,695,463 of record CM034157.1, on the reverse strand, counting down.
GAATAATGTTCTTCTGGTGCAACATCTTGCATACCTCTTGCAGATCATAGATATCATTTTAGACTATCTCTGATGATTTCTTATTCTCCTTTAGGTACTATATCTCACCCTAAAGATTCCTTAGCACTTCCATGGTATCCTGGTAAAATTCCTTCTGATGAGTAGGATTTGGGTACCTTTCATGCAAAACCTCCTCCTTGGTGATCGTAGGATTTTGGTGTAATTCCTCTCTTACATGCACTGCTTTAGTGCATGTAGTAATCTTCACTATCAATGCCTTAGGTCCTTCTACTATCTTGGGCATCCACTTATCTTCTACCATGCACTGGATTCTAACCATCCCAGCACCTTTTTTTTCTTGCTTATGTTGCTTACTCAAATTCTCATACAATTCTGAGAACTCTTCATAGTTATGATTCTTTCCACAGAAAGAACATGCAATATTCTAAGGACATTCACACCTATAGTGGTCAAGAGATCCACACATATAACATGTTCCATGAGGGAACTCACCTCTTCCTCCACCATGGCCTCTTCCTCCATATCCACCATGATATCCACGTCCCCTTCCATGACCTCCTTCAAAATTCCCCTCATTCCTATCATAGTGTGCTTGATTATGATCCCAATCATGGTGCTCATTATTACCCTTATAATTACTTGTTATACTTTTCTTTCGTACCCCAATGTCTATAGCATCCTATATCTAACCAATCAACTGAAAATCCTCAGTATCATGGGTCGTGGACCTGCAAATATTTCAAAATCAAGATACATTCTTCCTTATCACACACTGTAACAAAGGACAATGACTAACATCATGATTTAAATGGTATATCTCATAGTCCAACATTAATGAGTGTACGAATCTGTGAGGGAAACTATCCTTGGTGTGACCTTCTACTTCACAATCTATACACCAAATTCCTGAGAACATTTCATGGGCTGAATTTCTTGATAGCTTCTCTAACTACTTTGCCATAGCTGCAATATGTGCCTCTAGGAATGGACTAAAGCCAGTGTAAATACTCCCAACTACCTCAACACACAAAACTACTTCTAGTGCTTCTAGTGGATCAGTGCATGTCTTATGTGACAATGAACTTCTAAAAGGTGTAATCAATCCTCCATCGAACCATTGCGCATTTTGGCTAGTGTGAATATCATAAGATAACTTAGATAGAAGTGTCTTAAAATGAGCATCATACTCACATACACTCTCAATAGTTCCTTTCTTGATATCCTTGAGCGTACTTATACTCTTCTACTCAAAATCAAGGATATGGAACTCTTTCAAAAAAGCATCCCTCAATGCTACATAATCCACATAAGTTTGATCAGGGTCAAACTTCCTATACCAGCTGTGTGCACGACCATGTAATGTAGTAGCGAATTAAATTTCCTTACACTCAGCAGCCATGATCCTTTAGTGCGCCACAAGATTTCACACATATGCACATGTTCGACAGCATCCTCTATAGTTCTATATTCTAGGAGATGAAGAGACATCTCCATGTAAATATTATGTGGTTGTTGTGGACCTTGAACACCTGATATAGAACTTCATGTGTCCCCTCTGCCTCCAAAACCACTAGATCCACTAGAACTAGAGCCACTTATACCTCCTGATCCTCCACCTGTAGTTCAAATAGGACCTATACATGTACTCCCATGTGCTCCAACAGTAGTACTATACTAAACCCTATAGTCTGTGAGGTAGTTCCACTTCCATAGGTGAATCCAACATTCTACGTGCTCACATTTTGTGTGGATGATGTTCCTAATAATGTTCCTCCAAATAACATTACAATTGTATGTCCTACCATTGATGTACTTGATCCCTGACTTACTCTTGCTCTCCTACTTCCCAAGTTAGCTTGCTGGTTACTTGTCGTACTAAATACTAAAAAACTAAGTGTAAGGGCTAGGTCACAAGGTGGATAAAGATGCATGCCCGTGGTCTAGGTAGTATCTATTGGCACACTTCTGTGGGAGGCTGAGGGGGGATCTCTATCATGTTTTCCAATATGGGGGAGTTCGTGATGCTCTGGCTCCATGTCTTCTACGTGAGCTGTAAATCCTTCGCGAGCCATCTCTCTCCTCAAAGCCATACTTTCTTTAATGGAATGGTGCTTCTCTATCTCCCTTTCATGTGCCTCATTATACTTAAGCTACCTTTCCTCTCTCTACCTCTTTGCTGCTAGGTCTGCCATCATTCACCAAACCTGTTCCTACCCTCACATGTGGTAAAGTTTAGTTAGCCATCATTTTACTCTCTAGGTTCATAGTTACCATCAAGATATTGATCACCAATGGAATACCTTGTAAATATACTCCTCTTGAATACCACAAAAAGTAGAATTTAGCTACCTCTAGGCAAGAGTACTTCGAAATTGAATATTCCAGAATATAACTGTTTAGAAAACCACAAAACCACTTATCCACAGCACGAGTCTAGATCAAGTCAGCATCATAAAGGGCCTGAAATTCTTCATGTGTCTAGACAAGTGTGCGATACCTCCAGTTCCACTGAGATGCATAAGTAATAATCCAATCATATAGTTCTACTAGAAAGATAGTGAAAAATCTCTCATATAAGTTGTCACATAGATTCTGTTCTACCCAAGTACGTGCGTTAAACTCAGATCCATTGCTGAACCACCATGCATATTATTCCTCTAGATCATGTATCCATTCCTCAATACTTGTTATAGTTAACCGGTACGTCTTCATCACAAACCATCTTGAAAACAACTAAAAAAGAGGTCCCAGAAAAGGAACCAATGATTCAGCTTAGAATTTACCAGTTAAAACCGTAGTCGCACTTACACATCACTCAACCTTGATTGAGTGCTCACCCAAAGTAGGTAAAGGTACGAGGTTCCTCTTTAGGGTTATCGTAACATGATGTTAGCATGATGAAGGAAGAAACATATAGATTCATAACTAATCCATCATTCTACAATGCATGCTACCCAAAGATCTATGAAAGAACAAGTTTAAATAGTAATCATGATTGAATCAATAACATGCACTACTCGATTCCACACAGAATGACACTTGTATTCAACCAATATCTTCCATCTATTAATAAATAAATAATCTCCTTACAGTATTGTCAATTTATAACAATACGTGTATGGATCTGATACTATAATTCAATTATATGTGTATATCTCTATACCTTCATGTATCCATCACACATACACACAAACTCATCTACTATGTGCCAAACATCATATATACAGGGTGGGGACTTTCCCTTCACCACTTATCTATTCCAGAAATAATTCGCATGCTATTGATAGCCACACATCGTTTATAGGCATAGCCACACATGAAAGTGTGCTATCTATAGACCTCTTGTAGTTAACTGCAGTGTCAATCCTATTCTTAGCTCATCTCCATGCAAAATTCTTTGATCCACTCCTCTAAAGATAGACAATGCATAGCGCGCACGTCTTTGCATCATTGGTGTTTTCCACATGCCATCTTCTAAAAATAGGTCTTCATGCTCAAAATTAGCTGAGTCCTGAAATCTAAACTTTCCTTCCATGCGTGAGTCCTTCCTATCCTTCCACACCCTTGGTCTTGGCCTTCTATCCTGCATGGACTCCTTGAGTGATCTTTGACAACTATTATTTGATCAACACATGACCTACTCAGTCTCAATGGTCCACTAGTCCATCTCATTAACCTAGGTCCACCACTCAGACAAATCCTTCACATAGGTATACATCACCTCTATAGTATCCTTCACATAGGTACACATCACCTCCTCAGTCTCCTGCACATAGGTGTACATAACTTCCTTGGTATCCTTCACATAGGTGTTCATCACCTCCAAGGTTTTATGCACATATGTCTCATTCACTGATACATCATCTGTCTCATACATCACTGATCTCAAAACATGGTCATACACCTTTATCTCCATAAGCATCGGGTGGAGGACCATCTCCATTTACCTTTTTTGGATAGCTTACTCATCATCGTAAACTCATGGGCATCATGATTACTTTCCCCCTCTTAACATCATCAGGTGTCTCTCATTTTTACTATTACTCTATATGCTTTGCATATTGTCATTCTTATGCATATTACACAAATTGATACACACAAATTGTATCATCATTACCCTATAAAAATCTCGTCTTATGGGGTTCACACTTGACTATTTAGGGTATACTATATTCATGAACGTCACATCACTACACACTTCAAATTTCATACATTCATAACATCTCTTGTTAGCAACCCCTGTTGCACATCATACACATTGCACACTCTACACATTCACGGTATATATTTCTTACATCTACTTTTAAATGATGCACTCTAGTTCCATGGTTCATAGTCGACTGTTGAGGGTATAAATATGAAATGAACCTCACATAACTCACATTTTTTATGCTCTATGCTTCATTGATCATATATTTCTAGCACACATTTCCAAATCATTTTTCGATGACACACTCTTGTTCTATGGTTCGTTCTTGACTATTGAGGGGTGTTTTATAAATGAAAATAATACCATACTCATTCACATTTTCTCATGGGGAGCACTTATCCTATGTTTCTCACCTTACACTCCATTCCATTCACACTCACAACATATTGCATATCAGGGTTGCATATACTCTTATTTACTTATACTAGTTACATCTACACTTTTATTTGATACTAGACATATAATTTGTATGCCATTATCTTTTCTACATATACATGCATGTTAAATTGTTCTCTAGTTGTGATTGTAGACTTTCTATAGATCCTTACATATAGAAATGATTCTTGGCACAGTACCTCTTACGAGTCCCACTGAGGCTCCTGGGGGCATCTACATTTTTACTCTTATACATCATATCTACTATTCTTTCATTATTTACTACTTTGTATTCTTACTAGCACACCACTCTATAATGGAAAATACATGCTTTGACATATTGTTTATCTTTCTAACATGTTAATGGGTGTTTCATGTGTAAGATTTTCTTCTGCAGGAACTATTTTCCACCATGGTTGTCGGATACTTTTCTTTCTTTTATCTTCTATTATATGCCATTATTTTTGGGCTATGCCCTATGTCTTTCTTATTCAATACATGTATGTTTTTCATCACTTTGGCCCTTATTGAATTGTGACATTAGGAGAAATGTCCCATGTTTGAAACCTACTTTTTGTAGTCTACTTTTTTTGCATTATTTCTTATTTATGTTTTCTTATATAACATGTTTGTCACCTTTTCTACTAATAAATGTTTCTAGCCATATTTTTTGCATGTACCTTGGTTTATACCATGCACATTCCCTCCCCCTAATTTCAAATTAGTTTCTGATCCTCTCTTTTGGGATACATCTTCCTATAGATGTCACATGCACCCCAAATGAGGGGGACATACATTGGGTGAATCATTTACCCCATTCAGTAGCTCAGAGCTTCAGTAGATACCCGCATAATATAGGAAAAGAAAAATATTAAGTTATAGAAATTACCTAGATTCTTACTTGGGTATGTATTTTAGCACAGATGCCAACTCCTAGATACATACATGAGTGCTTGGGTGCTCCTAACCTTTCCTGGGAACCTATGACTAGGGGAAGTTACAATTACTTTCTCAAATTTGCATAAGTTTTAACAATCTCCAAAGTAGTTTACACAGTACAAGTACAATCCTGTAACAATCAGAATGCATTCTATCCATTTTTTTCTATTTCCTTGGATCGAACTAGATTGAATATGGAATAAATAAGGATCACACCATCTACAGTGGTGTATAAACTTCAGGAAGCAATCATGGATGAAGTATAAAACTATACCTTTCTCCCCAAAACTCTTCTTCCATGGTGTGAGATCACCCAAAATACTTGTACTTGGAATGAGATTTCCCAAATATCTCGTTCTTGGCATGACATTGCCAAAAAAACTCATTCTTCTACAACATTTTTAGGGCCTTTTTAATCCTTTTCACTCATCATAAATCAGGTGCACACTTTCCTTTAATATATTTTCACATATTTACATACTTTTAACATACTTGGATTAAATTTTTCATATACACGACTTTGACTACTCTTTTTCTCTTCTTTTTGTAGGTCTTTCCTTATAAGAACTAATAGTCTCAAACATAACAAAAGTTACAACAAAAATAGGTACAACATGGTACACACACTATGATTTTCACCCCTAGGGTCACTTCCTCTTCCTTAACTTCCATGCTTGTTCTTTCTATCACTCCGCACGTTCACTTGTCTCCTCGGCTTGCTTTCGCCATCGATTTACACAGAACAAAGGTACAAAAACTCTAAACTACTTTATGTTATTGAGTATTCACCTAACAACATAAAGTGAGAGAAAATGTAGACACTAAATCACACACTTTAGACACATTTCTAGGTCCTAATCACATACTACTATTCATATGATTCCTTAGTAAGAAAACTAGCAATTGACAACTATATTTGGCCTTTTGTCTGAGTTTTATACTTTCTTTCTAGTCTTTTACACCCTACAACCCATTTTATACTTTACTAATTTATCTTTTATGTCTCTAAACACTAGCATTGAGACCGGATGCCACCACCCAGGTGCCCCCATCCTTCTATGTTCCCCTGACCCTTTTTTAATATTACTTTCCTCTTTTAGGTATCTTTTATGTTTTGGGCATATTTTTTTCTTATGGGTCAACCTTCTAGTTGTCAATTACAAAATTCAACTAGGAAATTCATATAAATACAAAGCTATGTGAGCATAATAAAGGACCAAGCTCTAAGCATATATTATCACCACCTAAGATTATATCCAAAGGCATTATAATAGCACCAAGGCATCCATATAGCATTCACTCAAGAGATAAGGTACTTCATGCTCTACATACACACATAGGAGGGGAAGTTATTTTTTCCATCCACACATTCTATTTACATTTTTACATCTATCTATCACTTGTTATCAAGTGTATCTTACACAAACGATTACTAGGGAACAATTTCTACACACGCACAATAACTACATGGAATATGAAATGTAGTGTAGAACTCAGTTGCAAGTTCACTCAGTTGGGTAACCACCGGTGTCAATCCAAATCCCCATTTGCATCTTTTTCCTTTTACAATTTTATGTGTTTTGGGTTTTTGAAAATTATATCTCTTTGTAAGATGTAATTTTAATCAAGTAACTTTACTTTATTAAAATAAAGTTATAATTTGACCTAATTGTTCCCTAAAGTGATGTCATGTAAACCCTAACTACCTTATAAGCAAATTGTGGGTTATAAAAGGAAGTTAGATATCATTTGTAAAGGGTCTTGTAGGTTAGAGAAACTTTATATCCTATGTTATAAAGGAAGGGAAGTAAATAAAACTTTGTGTTTAGATACTTTTAATGGACATTTATCATTGTGAAGACTTTGTTGAAGAGAAGGTAACATGGAAATTTTGTGATCCTTTCAAAGAAGAAATGCAGGGATGCTTTTAGAAATATGTTTGTTGATATTATTATTGGTTATGTTTGTTCTTATTTCAAATATTATATTTCATTTATTTCCTTTTCATACAACTTATTAACATTTTATATCTTTACTTTTATAGTGTACTTTCTATCATGTAGGAATGAGATCCATGTTTTCTTATTCTTGCATGCTCCCTCTCTCCATTATTTTCCCTCACCTCTATTTTTTTCATCTCCCACTTTCCTTTTTTATCCTTTTGGGTTATTCCTAGGTTAAAAGTATCTACAACCCCAAAAACCTAGCATACAAAGGAGTTATACCTCTCAAAAGTAGAGGTTAGATCACCCTGTCAATATGTGATCTATCTAATGTTGCAATTTTTATGTTTGATAATGAAGGTGAAGCATTGAGGAGACTAGATAAACAAAAATGATGTAAAATATTTCCAACAATGATAAAAATAGAACATTACACACTATTTATATGTTTCTACACACTGTTGATTGAAATAATATGCTCCACATGGATTGAAGATATGGGAAAATATTATTTTGATTCAAATTTATGTACATTCTTAAAGTATAATATTATAACCATTAATACAATATTTTCACCCATATTATCCTTATCCTCTATGGATATATAATTCTATTCTTAGATACATACCACAATATTCCCTAATACATATTCATCATAATTAATATTTGATAATATCTCCCCCCAAAATTCATCTCACATTATTTATCCATGTGTAACATACAATAGTTATATAACATTTTTGATAGCATTACCTATATAAGAAACCAATTCACTCTTGTGATACATAAGAGGAAATATATTTGTATAAATACTCTTGACCCATGGCTTGTGTATGTTCCTTCTTCTAGTAATAAAAATACTCCAATTTCAAATAATACATTTGATTACTTCTAAAGTTCTCACAATGATTTTATTATCTCTCGTACTTCATACATGTGGCATGTTATACTTATACTTATTAACATAATATCCCCACATAAGAAAAAACTTAATGGTATATCCATAAATCACTTCTCTTTCACAATATATCAACCCTTTCACATGTTTTCCCTATCACATACTTATGTATTCTATTTTCAAAATTTTAGATCTTACCCATTCATTATTTTTGCACCTACTCTTATGTTCACACATACGCTTAACCTTTTGATGTAAATTTTTTTAGGGATTGCTGTTATTTTTTAGGGAATTATACGTTTATATGACCTCATCCTCATTATGTGACTATTTAGAACCCAAATCACATTCTCCAAATCATGTTTAAACTTATTCACATGTTCAATTTTTCAAGAAAAAACATTCCAATATTCCAAAAATATAAAACTAGGACCTACATGTGACTTGATTTTTTATTATATAGGATCACATACTAATGTTATCATATTTTATCACCTTATTTATCCACTTCTCTATACACTATAATTTAATATTATATATAAGTTTGGTGTAAAATAAACCTCTTTCATGGACACATATGCATATGATTTGTAACTCTAGATCCTTACATCTAGTAATTTTGTATTTTTTAGATAAGATAAAAAGAGTTTAGTTATGAGGGGACCAAAAAACCTCATACATAGAAAGGATCCAGTTTAAACAAAAAACAAAAATCCATAGAGGCCAAGTCAAAAAGGCTTGACAGAAAGCCACCAAAAAAATGAGCCAGAAAAACTGAATCTGAATATTAAAAATTAAATTTTTTGAGAGAAACAAACCAGAAAACAAATCCACAGTCAAAAGGAAACAAAAAAAGGTCAGCAAAAGGCCATCCATTAGTCGTCTTTAGCTTTGTTGTGGGTTCCAACACAACCTATTATCCTTCCTACCTGTAACTTTTATGATCACATGTTTAGGTCTTTTCTCCTTCTCTTCCACAGTCTGGGTGTCCACATTCTCATGTTATTTGGGAAACTTCTCCTCCTTTTCCTCAGTCTGGGTGTTTGACATCTCAGAATCAAAGTCACTATCATTCTCAAATTATGAAGTTTCATCATTGTCAGAACTACTAAGGGCCAGTATTATATTAGGCTTGTTTTTTTCCACATTGGCCACTTAATCCTAAAGGATATAAACCCTTTGCTATTGCATGAGCCGGGAGCTTAATTCTTTTGTTTTGGACCTCAATTTTATAGTGGCACTCCTTCAGCTCTCGGATCAGATTATTATTGACCATGAAAATGGTGTCAGTAGTCAACTCATCATGCATAAGCCTAGCTTCCCAGTCCACAAAATATCTCTCCCTACTACCAGAGCTTTCACCTACATTTTGAACCCCACACTTTCAGGTTGCAAAGAACATCAGAAATCCCTTCAGGGGTTTTTCCCCTTCATTTTCTTCATACAAAGGAAGATGTGGGTTTCTGGTCAACTCAGGGTCACCAACATTCAAAGGCTAAGTAGGGATGATGGGTTTTCCCTTTTGCACTAATAGAAGGATCAAGCCTTGATGCAAAGGAACCTCAATTTGAGGGTTTTAAAGTCAGGTGGATAACAGAACCTGTAGAGGAAGAAAGCCAACTCATAGTTTGGTTCCTATGGAATAATTAGGATGGAGAGATGATAAGAGAAGATATTTCTAAATTTTCCTTCTAGAGTCAAGTATTTCATGATAACAAGGTAGGCATTGGCCCAGCGCTCAGGGAGGAAAGTATGGGAAATTCCATCATCATAGGAAACAATATGTTCACTGGGTTTAAAAAAATGGCTATCTCATGTTTTTTGTGGGTTTTGTCTTTAAAATTTTTGAGACCATCCATAGCAAGCCTAGTTATCTCAGCTATGGATTCTTCCATAACCCTAATTTCCACCCCCTTAAAAATGAAACCCCCTTCAACCCAGTAATTACCAAAATAGACAGAGCATGAGGTCATTACCTTTTAAGGACCATATGTACTTGGAGACCCCCCCCTTTTGTAGCATCTTCCATAGAATGGTGTCATTTTTCAAATGAAGGAAAGAAGTGGGCTCAGTTCTGACTCTGTGGCCTCCCATTTTTTGACCAACACACCTTCTCACTTCTAAATGAAATATAATGGAGTCACTAGTTTTAAGGAAATTGAATAACAACCTAATCAAATGAGTCATAATATTTCCAAAAAAAGAAGATCTTTTTGAGCTCCCAAACATGTGAGCCTTGGTCACCATCATTAAACAACCTCTGAAATACATGTCATCATTTATCAAATTTGTAATGTATTTTTAAGGGATATGTGTCCCTAACCATGTCATCAGATTGGACATGTCATTTCCTTGATTAGCTAGCACATCAATAAGTTTATTACCTACCCTGTAGGTGTGTTAGATCTCCACCTTGTCAAATGATTCCAACATTAAATGAGATTCCTTGATGATATTACTAAGTTTCCATCCATACTTACTTTGGTATTTTAGTGCATTGATGACACATAAGGATTCACCTTCTATAATGATGGATCTTAGTCTCAAATCTCTGCACATCATGATACCCCAAAGCATAGCTTTGGCTTCCACATAATTATTGGTATGATTTCCAATGGGACCTGTATAGGCACCAAGACATCTGCCAAGATGATCATGAACCAAACCTCCCCTCAGTAGTATTATCCTTCTATTTGGTGGAACCATCAAATTTTAGTTTACAACAACCATCAGGAGGTCTCAACCAATTAAATTTGTGGATGAAATTCTCCTTCAAAGGATTGATAGGTGTAATACTCATGCTTTTGAGAATATTTATTTCCTAGTATAGACATACCTTAGATGATTTGGTATTTAAAATTTGAGAATTTTATTTGAGAGACAAACTCACCCTTTTTATAACCATATCCAACCTAGAAATTTTGTTCCTAAAGATCCTATTATTTCATTCAATCCACAGTCCCCATAATGTATGTGGAAGGGAAAGTTTCCAGATTTCTTTGATCAAATTATTTTGGAAGTTGAAACTCCATTGTTCAAGGAGGAGGGCCACATCCCCTAGGAGGACCAAATGTATCTTAAAACACTAGGATCACAGAGAAGACTTGAAAGGAGAAAGAGCATTCTAAGAAGAGATGTTGGATTGACTCCTCGTTACATTTACAAAGACTACACCTGTTAGTGATGATCAACCACCCTTTTCTTAACCTATCCACCATTAGAATCTTTCTTTTAACAACTTCCCAAAGAAAAATATTGATCTTGGGGATAATATTTTTATTCCATATCTTCCTCCAGTAGATATTGGGTTCAATATTCTCAAATTTTAGCAAGTATCTTGACTTGACCCCGTACTCCCTAGTGTCTATGGTTCTCCAAATTAGCTCATCTTGAGCTCTATTCTGGGGTATGTGATAATATTCAAGGATTTTATTAAGTTATTTAAATGGTTGTAAGTTCCTATGATAGTGAGGGGAGGTAGGAGTTGAATCCACTTCCTATCTTCATTTCAATAACTACAAATCAACTCCCCTTTTTCCCGGTTAAATAAATGTCAGAGCTCATTCCATGGTTCCTCAAATATGAGGGCATTGTCCTTAATCCATGGATATTCCCAAAATTTTATCTTTGTACCATCCCCAAGATTCCATTTACTCCCTTTAATTAGAAAACTTTCTAGAATGACAAAGATTATTCAAGAATATAGATCCTCTAAGGAGTTCCAAGTTAGAGAAAAGAGCCAAAGTACCTCCAAAGGGCCACAAATATTTCTCTTTCAAAATGTTGATCTAGATACCCTCCTCCCTATGAAATCTCCAACCAACCTTTTCTATAAGAGCTTGATTCATGTATTGAATATTCTTCAATCCAAGATTCCCTCTTTCTTAGGGTTGAGTAAGCTTTTCCCAAGCAATTAAGGGGATTCTATTATTTTCCTCCTATCAAGTCCATAAAAATATATTTTATATGCCCTTAATAGCTTTCCTAACTCTAAAAGGTAAGGAGAAAATGGACATGATGAAAACATAAATAACCTGTAAGTAGCTTTAAAGAAGTTAAACTTTTTCATCAAGTGACAATAATGATCCTTTCCAAGAGGAAAGTTTTTTATGAAACTTTTCTAGAATTTTATTCCAACCTTCTTCCTCTAAATTTTTCCCACAAAGAGGAATTCCAAGAAAGGTATCTAGGAGTATTTTAATATTTCAGTTCATAATGTTTTCTAGCCTATTCTTCTGCTCCTCCCGCACATTTATGAAAAAATAGCAGCTCTTTATAAATTTTATACTCTAACTAGAAACTTCTACATATTTTTTTAGTGATGTTTTTAAATACTCAATCCTCTTGAATAAAATCTTGTGCAAGGAGCACATGGTCATCCAAAAACTTCTACAAGAATTGATTCTCAACTCCATGGGCCACTTTAATACCCTCCATGTTACCTTCAACTTGGGACTTAGAGCATAACCTGCTTAAGGTTTCAACAACAATAATATACAAGAAGAGTTACAGGAGATATCCTTGCCTCAAGCCCCTTTCTGAGATGAAGAAACCATTAGGATTCCCATTAATAATAACAAAAAAAATGGTTATTTAGTGCAAGATTGGATCATTTTGATGAAGTGAGGATGATATCCCAAATGATTTAAAAGGGATAATAGGAAATCCAAAGAGATCTTGTCATAGGATTTTTACATTTCCAACTTAACAATCATAGCCTCCCTTCTTGAGAGCTCAACATAGTGGATCATCTCATGAATGGTGATTATGTTGTCTAGAATTTGTCTTCTTGACACAAAGGCTCCTTGGTTAGGAGAACTGAAGTTACGTAGCATCTCCCTTATTCTGAAAGTTAGGATTTTGGAGATAAGTTTATACATAGTTTTGCATAAACTTATAGGTCTTAAGTATTCTAGATATTTAGCTCCTATATTTTTGGGTATGAGAGCTATAAAGGTATGATTGATTTTTTTGAGCAGGCATCCGGATCAAAAAAAATCTTGGAAAGCTAAGAACATGTCCTTCTTAACAATATCCTGATGCAAGAAGATTAAAAGGCATCTAATCAAGGTACTACCCTGAGCCTAGCATGTCTAGAGTAAAGAACTCAGAGCCAGAAAATCTATGGAAGGACACAAATGTCAATGTAACTATTTAACCAAAGGCTTACGACAGTTTCCTAAGGGAACATTATAATAAGTTGATGTTGAAGAAAATTGATCTACCTATGTAAGATAGGGATAGATGAAGATTATGCGAAATGCACTTATAAGTTCTCTCAAAAGGTTTCTTCCTGAGGGAGTAGTCATCTCCTCCCAACCCTAAAACCATATTCAAGATAGGTTTTTATAGATCATTTTTACCACTCAGAAGGGGAAACTAGTGTGTATCTGCGTTTAAAGTATAGTCTAAAAATAGGAATTTTCCTAGATTTTATATGTTGTATAGTAATGATGATGAAACTTTAGACTATAGATTAGTCAGCTATAAGAGAAAAGGGATGAAGAAAATGAGGCCATACCAATATCAAGGGTAATAAGTTGATATTATCCACACTGGAAGACAATATGGGTAATGTATACCTGAAATGAAATTTCCTCCACAAAGAATAATATGATGACATGGAAAAATCTACACTCCATCATCTTGGTCCAAATCATTAATTAAACATACCAATATTTAATACAAATTCACCCTCTTCTTAATTAATCATATGACATCTCATGAAAACACCCTTTATTTCTATTCAATTAATCAATTAATTTAATATATGTCCCAAACCACATACTATACCCCCACTTTTTAATATTTCATGATATATACATTATTTATTCAAACTAATATGTCCACATATGAAAAATCATTATTTTATTAAATAATACCTAATTATATAAACCTAACCTAATCATTTTCCTAACTATCCAAATATTCCCTAGAAACCATTTTGACCTATCCTTTAACTCCCTTATCCCAATGAACCTATCATTATCATCTATAAACCTATTAAAAATTATTTATAATCCTAGACAAATCATAACATAATCTAGCTAAATTTAGCTCATTCTATCATCACCCGCCAACTTAACACATTTCAAACTACTTAGCAACTCACTCCTCGAAATTTTAAAAAATCTAAAATTAGCAAATGTTCCAACAATTTACTAAACAAACTCAAACTAACCAAAATTGCAGGCGATTTGGTAAATCACCAACGATTACTTAAACCAATTTTACAGTGTCTTTTTGGGATCATCCACTGACATTTTCAAGCTTGAGTTTTCTATTGGAATTCACCAATGTTATTCTACATCAACGTGATCATGTTACCATATAACATTATTATCAAAACATCAAGACATTTTGGATTTGTTTTGCAGATCAACAAATCATCATCCAACTGCAAGTTTCATCAATTCTTACATCACTCTCAATCAAGGTCAGATATCATTTTATACCTTCATTTATACATTCAGGTATTTATATGTTTATTTCTTATCTCACATCATAATCTAAGTCCTTTGAAAGACCATAATTTCAAATCAATTGGTTAAATCCTTCATTTTTTCATCAGTCTGTTATCATTTACTCCAGTAATTGTCAGTGATTATTAGAATCACCTACAATTCCTACTATTTTATTTTCTTGCAGACTTAATCAAACTTCATTTAATAATTTATATTACATACATCTCTTTTTCTACTAAAATTTTATCAAGAATGGATTCTATTATATGGAAATAGGTGGCCCAAGTCATGAAATAACCAGTATCCACTCTCTTCCTATTATTCGTCATCCATTGCATTAGGAGCAATACAACATTTTACATGACCTCGAGTTATGTGTCATCTATTCCGCCCCTTTTGATAATTTACAAACCATATTTGAATCTACTCAGTGAATCCACGAAGCTACAGATGAATTCTGGGAAGCCTACTTTGAGGTCCTCTGCATACCGAGATGATTTAGCTTGGTTTGAATATAAATACCAAGATGAGTTAGAAGAGTCAATCCCTGAGTCTGAATCTAAAGACCAAACTGATTCCGAGCACTTCGATTCTGATTCTAAGTACCAGTATGACACGGAAGAAGAAGATCCAGAATACATTTCATACTTCTTTAAGGAAGAATACACCAAGGATGAGAATTTATATTTCTCTGAAGAAGAAGACCTTGAAGTCCACTGGAAAGAAGAGAGTTCTCCTTCCTCTGAGAATTTAGATACTGATTTAGATTCTGATTTTGAACCATAGTTCATATCTATATTTCTTATCATTTATCATCTTTATATTTGTAATAATGTAACATTTGTAAAAACATTTATTATTACCATATATCATAAATCATTTATTATTTTTGTACCCACTTTATTGGAAAATAAGATTGACACCCTTGTGAGGAATTCCTTTGATTTCTAGGGACTGGCATTTTCCAGGAAATCCACCTTATATTTTACTAATCATATTTGTTTAGTGTCTTTGATTTACAAGTGTTCTCACTAGAAAGAAGTTTGCATTCATTTCATATACGGAACGCAACTTCAACATTCACAATCAACATCCGCGGGTATCTCTAAACCTCATCATACTAAGGTTAGGTAAGTCTTATTTTATTGCTTATTCAGTTAAGTTGAAGAGGTAGGATTTATTCTAACATCTTGGCATGCTCGGTGGGACATCAGTCCTTCATTTTGTTATTAATTTTATTAAAATTAACTTATGTTTTCATTTTTGTTTTCTCTGCACAGTAATCGTTAGTGATTTAGATAATCACTGAAGATTTCCTGAATGCTTTTTCTTTACTTTGAGTTTTCCTTTTAGTTATTGTTTTTTGTTTCTTATTTCCTACTCTATTTTAAAGATTTATCCAGATATTTACTGTTTCTTGCTTGTTTATTGTGAAAATCTTGAAAAAAATCTTTTCATTTGAAAAATCAAACTTTTTGCTATATCTAGTTTATTGATCAAGTTTTTAATTGCCAACGATTTTGTAATCACCAACGATTCCTAATTTTTGATTGCTTTATAATTTCTTGCTAATCTTTTTATTTTTGTTTTCTGTTATTTGCTAACCTTCTTTTGCTAAAAATTGTTATTACTATTTCTATAGCTTCTTTTACTTGATTGTATTGCTGGATTGTTTGCTAAAAATATAAAAATATATAAAAAAGGAAGCGTTTATCATGGTGAGTCCTAAATCCATATTTTTTTTTTCAGTATCACATTATTTGCGTGATTGTTTTGATTTTTTTTTGATTTGGGTTTTAAAATGAATCATTCATCCTTCTTGTCTCACTTAGTTATAATTATAAAGGTAATCGGTTTCATTCACTTTCCTTTCCCCCACACACAACCAAACAACTTAAACATCAAAATGCATTTAAAAAATTCCCACCCAGGTGGATACCTACTTGGATTTGATCACCAAGAGGAGAAGCCGAATCAATGTATTGGCTGACTATAATCACCTGTCTGTCAGTATATTGGCAAAGCACCTGACACCTTTATCACTGTGGGAATGTGAAGTGAGGGGGTAGGCCCCAATACCATGCACGTATCGGCAACAGTATAAAGTTGAGGCCTCATGTACCTTTGGGTATATTGAGGACTCTGCCCTTAAACACACCTGAAACCCTGTCATAGCTTGCCATTTCCTAGGACCTTTGTTAACCATTTAATGCGTTTCACTCTTTTAATTAAATTAATAAAATTAAAAAAAAAAATCATCTTGCTTGCTTTTGATTGTTGTTTGTAACCAACTCATTTAGTTGATTTTTAGGTAAGTGTTTGTTTGTTCATTATGGTACAAACTAGACAACAAGCCCACAACCAAACCTCTGAAAACATGTCTCAACCACTATCCACACCCTTGCAACAACAAATACCCTGATATCTATTCCATTGTCTACACCATTGTCTACACCTTTATCTAATTTTGTATCTATACCATTATTTACCACACCATTACAACAAACAAAACCATTTTCATCAACCAATTACATCTACTCCTCTATCTGATGCTCAACAAACTTGGAATGAAATAAAAGAGGCATATAATGAAGAAATGAGATAACGTCTCTTACATTCTTCACGTCAATTTTATAGTCAAAATTTCCATACATCTGAACAAGAAGAAACTTAACAACCATACTTCCCCAATTCACAATTAGAATCTTCTGAACTCATTTTATTTAAAAGAGGAGACCTTGTTTTTGAAGAAATGTTAGATTCAAATCTCATTTCTCTCAATGCTTATCTTACAACTAGGGGTGTTTGACTCCAGCCACTTGGACCCGAACCATCTTCAAATATTCATTGATCCTTTATCTAGTTCTTCACATCCTATTGATTCAAACCAATAATATGAACCCAAACCATTTTTAAGTATTCCCGATTCTTCACATCCCATTGATTTAGACCAACAATCTATACCCAAACCACCACCTCCATACAATCCTTTAACTAGTATTGAAAGTCTTATTAATTCAAATCAAGAACCTTTGTTCAAAAAATATACTCATATCCACCTCTAAGTCAACCTAAAACGTTAGAAGTTTCATCTTCCATTCCTATTCTTAGTCTTCATATGGTTTCCTCTTACATCGTCACCTAATCCTTATACTTGTTCAAAACCTTTGAAAAACAACACTGGCCTTATATTTCAATTTAATATTTGGTTTCCTTCTAGTTCCTTTAATAAATCCCATAATCGTCTAGAAAAGCTATCTTTCACTGTTGGAGCCTTCATTCCCTACTCCCAACACTACTCGATGTTGTATATGTTGTTTCTGTTATCAATTTTATTCACATTATTTCCATAAACTACCTTTAAAATCCTAAATTTTCTCTTACATCACCATCATATGGTTTGAAAATACCGTGTAGGATATCAGAGGGTGTTTATCAACTAGAGAATGGCCAAAAATGACTTTTTTAATCCTCCAGAGGAAGTTGTTTTCCATCAAATCTTAATGAATTCATATATCATATCAGGTAATACTCCATCCACATTGTAACACACTTTAGAATATTTTTATCAATTTCCTTTGAGCTAGAGTGAGGTTAAAACTGATGATATTGTGGTTAGAGGAATAGTTTACAATGATCGGGAGGGAAATTTTCAAGTGAGGACTTAGTTGTCATGGCCAAAATTTTAGATTTTGTGTGTTAGAAATTTAGCATGAAAATATATGTATCTAGCTCAGGGACATCATACCACAAGGCGAAATAAATAACCTCATGTATCTCATGGGTAAGTAGACTAGTGCCTTGATAATTAGGAAATAGAACCATTCTATCATCAAATAATATAAGCAATGAACACACACAAGGGAAAAGAAAAAATACACACAATATGAGAGGAAAACACACAAAAAATGGATAGGAAGAACACAACGGAAATGGAAAATATGGTGCTGTTAGTGCAAACCTACAACACCCCCTAAATGAACTTCAGATCTGCTATACATAATTAGGTCATTTAGTGTGATTGCATAACATTGAGTTTTCTCCAAGGTGTGGGACCTTGTAAGGTGAGAAAACTCTCAAGAGAAATTTGGTTCTTACTCCTCTGTTTAGGTGTATGCATGAATTTGTAGAGGTTCAATACTAACTCCTACTCTAAAATTCCAAGGAGACAGAGTTGAAGATGCAAAAAGGGAAAATAAAACTAAGATGAAATGGTGATACACCAAAGGAGTGATGAACTTCTCTCTTGTAAATAAACACAGATCATAAGAATGTGACACAAAACATGCACATATTGCCAAAATATAATGAAAGATCAGAGGACAATAATAAACACATCAGAGGGTTGGAAAATCAATCATAGAACATACATTATCATTCCCAAATTTTAATACAATGCATTACAATGGCAAGGAGGCAAAAATATGTGCTGCAACCTGTATGAGAGGTCTAAAAGTCTACAAATCTACCTGTTAAGGAAGAAAAGAGAGCTTGCAAGAGAAAAATGTCCAACATTACAAAAGATTGAATCCTTTCTATTTGTAGTTGAACCAAGGAGAGAGAAAACAGAGGAGGAAGCAAATCATATGTCTAGCCTCAACCACCCACCATTAATCCTTTCAAATCACCATGTAAACTAGTCAAATCAAGCTTTGTTTCTGCCTTGCATGCTGGGGAAACAAAAATAGTAAATAGAGTTAAATGTTGTCTTCGAAGAAATCTAATCTCACATTTATGGTGTGAGAAGACATTTTAGGGTTTCCCCCATTGAATCGAGTTGATTCTTCATCCTTGGCATGTGGGAGAAGGAAACCATGATGGATCAAGTAGAAAACAACTTGTTCTAAGTAATCTAATATGCATTGAATGTGTGAAAGATGTTTTTAACATTTTCTCCATCAAAACCTACAAAAAAAATGATGTTTTTATTCCTCAAATACATAGAGGAGATCAAGACCTTCCCAATGAGTCTGATTTTTCCCAAATTTGATCTCTGAATCGAAAGATATGCCCATATGAATATTTAGGAAAAAATCAGGGCATAAATTCAGGCACAAATTTTGAGGCACGAGTTAGGGCACACTTGGCAAAAAAATCAGATTTTGAAAACAGGTCCACGGGGTCAAAATTTACTTGTTGTACTTTTGGAAAATTTTCCCAAAAAACTCCATGGGTCCGCCACTCCGAGACACGTGGCACCTCCTAATTCGTCCACAGGCTGAAGATCTATCTTTTTCCTTCGTGTTTTCATATTGGGAAAATTTCCCAAAAACTCCCCGCACACCACCAATCCGCCTTGATGTGCACACGTATCAGCTTCAAAATGATCTGTGGGCCTTTTCTCCATTTTCTCCTTGGTGGGCCTATGGGCTAAAATTTGACTTTGAGCATTTTAGCCAAAAGGGAAAAAATTTCCCAAACCTCTTTGCACCTCTGCCAATGCGCTTCCTTCCCCTTTGTGGGCCTGCGGGCCAAATTTTTTCTTTGCGCCCTTTAACCAAAGCACCAAAAACTCCAAAATCCTCCCGATGCCCACTACTCTGTCCTACCACGTGGCATATTTTCACTGGCTGCAGGCCTTTCTAGGGAAAATTTCCCCTCCAAACCCTGTCGAGCCATGACTCGAAAATTACAAGGAGTTATGAGGAAAAGTTTACCTTTCTGGAAAGGTAAGAAAATTCTCTATCTGATGGAATCATACCCAAATTTTTTTGATTCCCTAAAGCATGTAGAAAAAACCATTTTAATTACCAGCAAAGGAAAAGGAGCCAAAAATAAGCATGGGCTTATTTTGGATAACACTTTTGGTGACTTAGAGGGGTCATTTGCCTACTAGATGAAATGACCAACTACCTTGAAGCCTCTATTGGGCATGGAGCCATAAACTCAACTGCTTGTTACTCTTAATTCATTAGAAAATCTCTAAGATCAAGATTGTGAGAGTAGAAAAATCACTTTGACTTGCAACATGATCTGTAAAAGATGCATCCTTGGGGCAAAAAAACCTATACCAAAGCACTTAGGGAAATTTAAATCTAAGCTACAAAAAAATAATGTGCATAAGCACTTAGAGGAATGAAAAAATCTAAGATAATATGTACAAGGTGAGAAGTTTCCCTTAGTAACAATGTTTTAGATGGATTCCATTAACTAGAATCTATAGTTCCTTACCATTCAATGTAGAAAATTAGAAGGCATTACTATTTTTGCATTTTGTGACCATGTAGGGGCCACTCCAAATGGAAACAAATTTTGAATGCCTTCTTGGCTTTTCTCAATTTTCATCCCATTTCAACACTAAATCTCCAACTTGGAAATTTCTAGCCTTAGCTTTCTTATCAAAGCTTCTCTTGATCAATGTTTGGTCCTTTTCCATTATTTGTGGTACATTCTCTCTAATTTCTTGGAGTTCCATCAATTCTGCATATCTAACCTCCATGGGATCACACTCCAACATCTCTAATTGCTTCATGAGTTTCAATGTTGGAAACTCAAGTGATATAGGCAAGACTGCCTCTTTCCCATAAAAAAGTCTGAATGGAGAGTTACCTGTGGATCTCTTGGGAGTTATCCTATCAGCCCATAGAGCTGATTTGAGATTAGTGTGCCAAGTCCTATGATTTTCATCAAGATTCCTCTTGATGATCCTTAATGGATTCTTGTTTGTGGACTCAGCTTGGCCATTACCTTGAGGGTAATAATTTGATGAAGTGTGGAAATAGATCCCATTTCTAATAGCCCATTTAGTTACCTTTGATCCTATGAATGCCAACGCATTATCTGATATTATAGTGGTAGGTATACCAAAATCTAGTTGCTATCCCTTCATAGAAGTCTAGAATGCTAGATTCATTTACCTCTTTGAGTGCCACCACCTCAATCTATTTGGTGAAGTAGTATGTTGTTGTTAGAATCCATTTGTGCCCTTGGTTTGAGTTTGGATTAATGACTTTAATGAAGTCCAAATCCCATTGCATGAATGGCTGGTCAACTGAGATTGGGTGCAATGGAAGTGCTGCTAACCTCTATTTTCCTCTGAAGAATGCATAATTCTCGCACCTCTTGATCCATGCATAACAATCACTAAACACTTTGGGCCAATAATAACCAGCCTTCATGAACTTGAGAGATTTCACTCTTGGAGCAAAATGACCCCCAGCTGATCCATCATGGAACTCTGCTAACATTTTCTCAATCTAATTTGTCCCAATGCATCTCAACAACACTCCATTGATATCCTTTTTGAAGAAGATGCCATCAACAAGTTCATACGGAATAGCCTACAACCTAAAGTGTCTTCTTTTGGCTTTGTTCATCTCTAGAGGGTATAAGCTTGTTTGTAGGAAGTGCATTATGTCTTGGGTCCAACAAGGAGTGAGAACACCACCTTTTTCTTCTTGAACATCTCTTTGTTCTTGGTTGTCTTGCAGCACCAAAACAACATTCTTCTCTTTTCTTGCTTCAATTGGTTGACTCAAGGCCAATTTCTCACACAATACCTTTCCTTGGAGTAGCTTGGTGACTTTGATATCAATTTCATACTCCATGACATGAGTAATCCACCCTACATGTTTTTCCTTTAGATCTTTGTTGAGGAGGAAGTCTTTAACTCCCACATGAGAAACCAGTGGTTGAACCTTGTTGTTTGAAACTAGATGCTTAAATTTCTTCAAGCTCCTAATCACCGCAAGAACATGATTCTTAATGAAGGAATACCTTACTTCATATTCCTCCAAGCTTTAGCTAAAGAAGACAATTGGCTGCTCTGCATTTCCTTTGTTCTGATGTACTAAAATTGCAAAAATTGTATCACCACCTCCAAATGCATAAAGGATGAAGTCTTTGGAGAAATATGGGTTAATGATAGTTGGAGCATGTGAGATAGATTCTTTTATTTCCTCAAAACATACCTTACCTTCATCTATGCATTTTAATGCCATACTTTTCTTCAACATCATAGTTATTGGCTTGACAAGGGCTGCAAAGTTTGGAACAAACCTTTGAACAAAATTAATTTATCCCAAGAAATTTTGAAGAGTCTTCTTATGACTTGGAAATGGTAGTGCTATTATTGCTTCAACCCTCTCTAGATCAATTGCTAACCCTTCTTTAAAAACAATGTGTCCTAGGAGTTTTCCTTCATGAGCCAGGAATATGCATTTTTGGGGATTCAAGGATACTGCAAATATTCTACATCTTTAGAACACTTGTCTCAAATGAAAGAGATGGTCTACTGCACTTTTACAAAATAAAGTGATATCATCTAGTTATATTAGCACTATTTTTTTGATCAATTCCTTGAATGCCATATCAATTGCCCTTTGGAAAGTAGCTCCGGCATTAGACATCCCAAATGGTATTTTTGTATATGCATAGGTTCCCCATTTGGTGGTGAAGGTTGTTTTGAACTGATCATCTTCCTTTACCACAATCTAATAAAACCTGAATAACCATCTAGTAATGAAAACCTCTCAGAGCCAGCAACAACTTGTAAAATCTGCTCCATAAAAGGAAGTGGGTAGTGACCCTTGAGGGATGCTCTATTCAAATCTCTAAATTCTACACACAACCTCATTTCTTCACTCTTATTTCTAACTAGAACCAAGTTTGTAACCCAGCTTGAATGCTTGATGGGGAATATGATACTTGCCTCTATGAACTTATTCAATTCCTTCTTCATGAGGAGCTCAATGTGTGGATTGACCGGTATCTATTTTTTCCTGATGGGCTTAGTACTTGGATCTAGTTCAATCATGTGTTGAGCTAGCTTGGGATTGAAACGTCTCAAGTATTTATAGCTCTAAGAAAATACATCTAGGAACTCTTGGAAAAGTTGCATGAATTCATACCTTTCTTGCTTGGTTGCCACTTTACCAATTTGAAGTGACTTGCCTTCTCTAACTAAGATGGGATCTAAATCCTCTCCCTTGACTTGGATGTTTTATTTCTCCTTCCTAAATTGATCTTTAGGATTGAAGATAGACTCTAAAGTCACAAATCCTTTTGGTAGTTTATTGGTTCTCAGTTTTACCACTTGATCATTGTACTGTTGTCCCAACCTTTCTTGATTTTTGGCTGAGAACTCAGCTTCCTCTTGCAAGAAATTAATGATTTGTTGGTCACTCTCAAACACTTTCCAACTTGCATTATTTTATACCACTAATGGCCTCATAATCACATGGATGTTTGGATGAATTTTATCTCTTTTGATACTCTTCATAACATCAAAATTTGCTCCAACTACTGCAATCCTATCAGCAGCTTGGTTCTCTTTCCTAGGGATGGAGTCGATGCCAAATCCCTCAAAATCCTCAATGAGATCCCACACCCTATTCTTATAACTCTTGAGCAGGTCATTCCTAGCAGCATGATGTCCTTTAACTTGATTAACAATCAACTCATTATCACCAAAGACTTATAAGTTTTTGATGCCTCTCTTCCTTGACCAATGCAATCCATGTATCAAAGCTTCATATTCAGCAGTGTTGTTAGAACATGCAAAATGAAATCTAAAAGCTGAATAATACTTAATTCCTTGAGGTGAAACAAGAATATCTCCTCCTCCTGCACCTTTTATACTTTTTAATCGATCAAATAACAACTACCATACCTCATTGTGATCTTTATGGTCTATCTTGGTGATGCTAGGAAGAGGATAATTTCCTTCATGCATGTAATAGAATCCTAGTTCAGATTCCTCCATTTCCTTCTAGGGCTCAAAAGCATGTACCTTACTTTCTCATTTGTTAAGATTCAAATCTAGAATGCTTCCAACATTGGTGTCAGCTTCATGTGTGCTTGGATAATCCTCTTGATCAAACGCTGAACAGTTGGCATTGATTGGGCTCAAAGTATGAGGCTCAATGTGAAATTTTGCAATAGGTTTGAACCTGATTGTGGCATTGGCTCCATACCTTGTCCTAAACAGCATGTGTGACCAGTAAGCAGATAGGTAGCCTCTACTTCTAGTTGTGAAATACCTTAACAAACATATGACAAAGAGTGGTGGAAAATCTATCACTGACACATCTTGCAAAACAGTGACATTGGGGCATGCATGTAAAGTAAGGCTAAAATCTTTAATTACCCCAAATTTTGTTACTATTGTCCCATGTAATTGAACCACCCCCTTGAATATGACTTCATATTGAAGGCCCAACTGATCAGCTATTTTCTTGGGCATCACGGATCTACTTGCCCTAGAATAAATCATACAACTATGTAGTATTTTATCCCCAATGATCAATCAAACATAGAATGGAGGGGGCTTCAAAATTTTACCTTGCTGTCCTCCATGATTCCCCTCAGGTTGTGTAGCATTTGTGAGTACCTTCTCTTACATATGAGCTAGCTGATTTGAGGTTGACCAATTCTTTATGGCAGCTTGTAATAGATCCCTTTGTCTTGGGATGGATAGTGACTCCCACAAAGATATGTTCACATTGGTCTTCTTCATTTGTTCAATGATGTTAAATGGGGATGAACCATCTCTTTTCTTCCCTTTAATCTACACATTATTTTCTTGTACATGGGCTACAACAACTGGCATTTGAGATGGTCTAGAAGGTGGCTCAAGTTGTCCTTGCACATTTGGAATTTCATTTTGCTTTCCAACACCTTGTGGAGTGATGGAAGGTTGGGAATCACTTGGATCTAATGATTTCCCT
Source organism: Taxus chinensis (assembly GCA_019776745.2). Taxonomy (NCBI): domain Eukaryota; kingdom Viridiplantae; phylum Streptophyta; class Pinopsida; order Cupressales; family Taxaceae; genus Taxus; species Taxus chinensis. Next base: position 377,669,946 of record CM034157.1, on the reverse strand, counting down.
TCACCAATATTCCTCTTCTTTGACCATGTGTTAGCTGCTATAATCTGAGAAGGTGTTTGATTCATACTACAAAAATTTGTTGCCTGGCAATTCACAAGTGTAGTCTCATTTAGAGTTGTATCTTATTGAGATGTCCCTTTTTCTTGGTTTGTTTCTCGACTTGCTTCACTCTCTGCACCAGTTGTTGTCACCATCAAGGATTGGTTCAAAGAACCATTGAAGCACATAGGTTGGTTATGAGGTTCATTACATGGGAAACACTAGTCATACTCTTGAGCTATATTATTTTACACTGACACTAAGGCTTTAGAGGTAGATGCAACATTGGGGTTATAGGGATGAAATGGTCTATTGGTAGGAGGCCTTACTTGACTTTGGTCTATAGCTAGGTTGGGTGGCCTATTAGGTTGATATGGTTGTTTATTAGGTCAAGTTTGAGGCTGATAAAAAGGCCTAAAATTTTGAGCTTGCTATCTTTTGAGCGTAACCAGCTCATTGCCAAAATTTTGCAATTGTTTCATAACTTCTTGAAGCTCATTTGAAGGATGAAGTAGAAGTTTCATTTGAAATTTGGTTTCTAGGAGTGGGAATAGGAGCTAAAGTAGGTGCTTGACTAGTACTTGGGCTTCCCAAATCTGGACATAAGGGCATAGGAGGCCTAGGTGCAAGTTTACCATCTTGGATCAAACAGTTCTCAGCCCTAATGGCGATGTTGTAAGCTGAAGGTAGAGTTGCACCTCCCATATATTGGATCAACATAGAAATGATAGAATTTAAAGCCTTGAGAAAGTATAAGAAAGAACCTTGAGCTGTTGACATTAATACCAATGGGATTCTAACCCATGTTCTTTAAAATATGAAATTGAAGTCTATTAGCTACTCATTGGGAGCTCTCTTGATAGTTATCGGTTGCTCAAATAGGGAAAATTTGTCCCCTTTCTCTCCAAACTGGTTATGGAGGGTTGTGTATAATTGGTTCCAAGTTTGGATAGAGCCTGCATCAAGACTCCTGAACCATTGCAAGGATTTCCCTTTGAATGAAGATGTCAGTAATTTGACAGCAATTTCCATCTCAATAATCTTATGGATTGCACAAACATTAGCAATTTCTTTAACATGATCACCAAGAGTGGTATGATTTCTCCAGTAAAGTATGGGATGTTGTTCAATGCTACAATTGGAACTGGTTTTTGTGCATTCAGAGTAAGTGGCTTGCTGCCAGTAAAGTTGACATAAGGATTGGGTTTTTCCATTATGATTGGCCTGAGAACCATTATTGATTGGATGAAAGGTCTACCAGGTGGAGAAGTTGACAGAGTTCTATTTAGTGGAGATGGATACCTTTGAATCCTTCTTCCCCTTTCTCTTCTTTCTAGTGATAATTGTAGATAGTTAGACAATTCCTCTTCTCTAGTCCTTGACCTTGTTTGGATTCTTCTCATGAATCTTCAAGCTTGGACTTCTGAAACCAGTTGATTCTATGCTTTTGGACTTGCTAGATTTTAAAATCAAGGCTCTTTCCAATAAGAAACTTACAACAATTACACATCAACTTTGTTACAATGAAGATGAAGACCTCTAAGGTCCCACCAGGCTTGCCAAAAATGTTAGTGTAAATCTACAACACCCCCTAAATGACCTTCAGATATGTTGTACAGAATTAGGTCATTTAGTATGATTACACAACATTGAGTTTTCTACAAGGTGAGAAAAATCTCCAGAAAAAGCTGGTTCTTACTCCTTTGTTTAGGTGTATGCATGAATTTGTAGAGGTTCAATACTAATTCCTACTCTAAAATTCTAAGGAGACAGAGTTGAATATGCAAAAAGGGGAAACAAAACTAAGCTGAAATGGTGATACACCAAAGGAGTGATGAACATTTGTCTTACAAATAAACATAGTCATAAGAATGTAACATAGAACATGCACAGATTGCCAAAATATAATGAAAGATCATAGGACAATAATAAACGCATGATAGGGTTGAAAAATCAATCATATAACATACATTATCATTCCCAATTTTAATACAATGCATTATAATGGTAAGGAGGCAAAACATATGTGCTACAACCTATATGAGAGGTTTGAAACTCTACAAATCTACCTGATAAGGAAAAAAAGAGAGCTTATAAGAGAAAAATGTCCAACATTACAAAATATCAAATCCTTTCTATTTATAGGTTAAGTAAGGAGAGAGAAAATAGAGGAGGAAGCATATTAGATCTCTAGGCTCAACCACCTGCCATTAATCCTTTCAAATCACCCTGTAAATCTATCAAATCGAGCTTTGTTTCTACCTTGCATGTTGGGGAAACAAAAATAGTAAATAGAGTAAAATTTTGTCTTCAAAGCAATCTGATCTCATGTAACAAACCGTTACACCAAAAACTCGAGGCATTAGTGAAATCCACACATGAGGATCATAACATCCCACCACGCTTCCATAGAGCCTGACTCGGGCTCGGTTTATGCCCCACTTCACCAATGTTTAGGCACCCCACGGGCCCCGTCTACATGGCATAACCAACCGAGTGGGATTCGAAGATGGGTGGTTACTCTGATACCAAATGTAATGAACCATTACACCAAAACCTTGAGGAATTAGTGAAATCCACACATGAGGATCATAACATCTTGCATTTATGGTGTGAGAAGACATTTTAGGGTTTTCCCCCATTAAATCGAGTTGATTCTTCATCCTTGGTGTGTGGGAGAAGGCAACCATGGCAGATCGAGCAGAAAATGACCTATTCTAAGCAATCTGATACGCATTGAAGGTGTGAAAAACATTTTTAACACTTTCACCATAAAAACCTATAAAAAAAATGATGTTTTTATTCCTCTAATGCATAGAGGAGATCAAGACCTTTCCAATGAGTTTGATTTTTCCCAAATCTGATCTTTGGATCGAAAGATATGCCCATTTGAAGATTTAGGGAAAAATTAGGGCATAAATCTGGGTACAAATTTTGAGACACGAGTTAGGGCATACTTGGCAGAAAAATCAAATCAAAGGAGGTACAACTTGAGTGGGTCTACATGGAAAAAAAGAAAGGAAAGTTGGTCTACGTGGTAGATGACGAAGAGGTAGAGAACTTGTATTTTAACCCAAATATGGGTACACACAAGGTTATGTATAGTGCTAATGAGAGAGAGTGTGCATACCATGAACCCTTGAAAACTAATAAGGTTAACATTAGAACTGAGGTGGAACCCAAGGAAGCTACTATTGGAGATTACTGGTTGGAAAGGGAGGTTTTAGATATTATTGATATGTTGCGTGAATTCTAGGATTTATTCCCACATGAGTGTCACAACCTCAAAGGAGTTCACTACTCTTTAGGAGATATGTAGATAAAATTTAAGGAGGGCACACACCCAGTTTAAAAGAGGCCTTATCTAATAAATCTAAATCTATGCCTCAAGGTCAAGGAGGATATCGACAAGATGATCACATCAAGCATCATTAAGGTTGTTGAGGAATCAGATTGGATAAGTCTGATGGTCATCAACATTAAGGATGGGAGGATAAGGATTTGTGTTGACTACAAGGATTTAAATGTGGTGTGTGTTATTGATCCTTTCCCAACCCCATTTAGTGAGGATATCCTGGAAGGAGTAGCTAGGCATGAGATCTATTCATTTATGGAAATATTTTTGGGGTATCATTAGGTTATAATTACAAAGGAGGACCAAGAAAAGAAAAATTTCGCCACCAAATGGGGAAGCTTTTCTTATATGAATATTCCTTTTAGACTGAAGAACATGCCTACTATGTTTTCATGCATTGTTGTCCAAGTGTTTCAAGACTTCATAATTTTCTTCAAGTTTACCTAGATGATTGGATAGTTTACAGACTAGTAAAGGACCATTGTGATAACCTGAGGCTGATGTTTGAGAGATGTAAGAAGTTGAGTATATCTCTAAACATTAAGAAATGTGTTTTTCACTACTCCATTTGGCACCCTATTAGGACATATCATATATATAGAAGGATTTCTAATAGATCTATCCAAGGTTTTCGTTAGTGTGGGATTAGCAAAGCCAGCTAGCTAGAGCGTGGTGCGTAGATTCCTTGGGCATATGGGGTATTACCAGAAGTTTATAAAAATGTTATGCCAAGATTTTTGCAATGTTAGAAGAGTTTTTGAAACACAAGAGTATGTTATATTGAGGAGAGGTGCAGTAGGTGGCATTTGATACACTAAAAAATAGACTCACTATTGCATCCATCTTGTGTTTTTCTTCTTGGGAAAATCCATTCCATATACATGTTTATGCTTTAGGAATGATAATTGTAGTATTATTAGAACAACCTGGCGAGGGAACTGTTGATCACCCTCCATGTTTCACGAGTAGGAAATTGACCTCAAATGAACAGAATTATACCACGATGGAATGCAAAGCAATTTCCATGATTTATGCATTACATAAATTCAGGAAGTACATTTTGGCCATTCCATTTACATTTTATACATATCATATGACGCTCAAGTACTTGCTGACCAAGCCTGTCTTACAAGGGTGCATATGTAGGTGGGTCTTATTGTTTTAGGAGTTTGAGTTTATGTTTGTTGTAAAACTAGGTGAGAGTAATTTGGGAACTGACCATTTATTAAGGATTGATTCAGGAGAGGACATTCTAATCTATACAAGAACCATATCAAAATAAGATGGTAAAAATATCATAAAAATTTAATTTTGAAAGAGATGGACATTCTGATCTGCAAAGGAACTATGTCAAAATAGTTTCCTAAGTGACTATGAACTACAATCCTTAATTTTGGCATTTTTAAATTCATTATTTCTTTCTGTTTGATTTGTAATGGATTTTTCATACTTATAAGTAATAAAATATGATGTTTGTCGCTCTCTTCTTCCCTATACTAGTGTTTTATCTGCATCTTTCTTATCTTTTACTCTCATAATGTGTTGTACATATTTTTCTCATTTGTAGACTCCATTTTGATTTTTTTTAATGTTCATATACCTTTTCTTTGTGTTTTCACTTCCTTTTAGCTTAGGATTTCCCTTTCCATGGATCTCCTTCTAACCCTGGTCCCTTGGAAATTTTAGCTTAGGATTTACTTTTAGAATTTGGAGTAGTTTTAACATAAGGATTAGGTAGAGGAACCATCCTTCTTTGGAGTTCTATATCATAGTGCAAGTCCCACAACATGGATACAGTCCCATGATGCCTCGAAATCCCAGGTTATCTATGACTCATGGAAGGGTATAATTTTGAGCTCCAACAGAGATGAAAAATAGAAGCCTTAAAAAAAGAGTATGAGTAAATAATTTTGAGAGTTGTAAAATGAATTTCTTACCCTCAAACCAATGTTGAAATTATGAACTATGTTATGGCTATAGAGGAAAATTATGAGTAGTTTGAGGAACTCCATAGTGAGGATGAAGAGAGACAACTTCCAAAAATAGATTTTTATTTTTCCCCATACTATGAATTGTTTCTACTAGGAAGGCTCTTCATATCTTCTTATGATTTTCATATTCTTTATAATTACACTAAAATTAAAACTCAACACCTTTGTAAATGATGAAATAATCATAAATGTTGAGTCTTTATCCACTTCTACACTCTGATGCACAATCCCTTATAGAAGTAATGTGCATGGGAGATGAGAATTATTTTATCATAATGGATGGTCCAGTGCTTGGTGATAATTCCACTAACCATGAATATATTCAAGATTTGAATCATCCTTATCCACTACAAGTTCTTCAAGAGGATGATATTGAGGTAATTATTGACAATTTCCTCTCCAATTTTGGCTCTTGGTTTGATGTACGAATGAAAAATAATGAAATGGAGAAAATAAAAGAGTTAAATTTCCCTCTTGAAACATTATTTGTTTAGAAAAAATCACAATAACTCTTAGAGGATTTTTATTCACTATCATCACCAAGAGAGTGTGAAACTAATCACCATAGTAAGTATGGAGTCTTATCCTTTCCCTATGAAGAAGAGAATTCTCTAGGAAATGTTCTGGATGGAATAAATGAATATTCTAATGTTATAGCCCCAACATTGTGTTTTTTTAATAAGGATGATTTGATAGATCCTGAATTGGAAGGTGTTCCCTTCTCAATCAACATAGATATTGTCTCTCTTTCTAAAAATGATGAATATTCGTCATGCCTTTCCTTTCAAGAAGGAAACCCCCAAATGATAAGAAATGTGGATCCTAAGAAAGATGATTTTTAAAATAATTTTTGGCCATATGATTTACATGTTTCCAATCATCTCCTTAATACCTAATGTGAACATTTTCAAGTGAATTTTCAAGTGATTATGTGGTAGATTTGAATAATAAATATGTGTAAGATATTTTAAAAGTTGCTGAAGGAATTGAAGACCCTTAACTTATTCTTGAAATCCTGACCTATGTTGTGACTATGAAAGTATTAGATAAGTATGGTTCTAATTTTTATTCTAATTTTGATGCAAAAAAGTTCAATAATGAGATAAAACAAAAAAAGGATCTCAATTTCTCTCTTAAAACAAAGATTAATGAGTATAAATGTGAAGATGAGTCCTTCCTTTTCCCATTTTGTGAAGAAGATTGTATTCATGATGAATGAAAAGGAAAGGAAATGCTTGAATCTACCTTGGATGTATTCTTTCATGAGGATATTACCTCCATCACCGAAAGTGATATCGATGCCAATAATGAGTTGTTATGTATAAAAGGTAATTGTTCATAAAAATAAATTGAGAGGCTAGAATAAGCCTATGAATGGGGAAAAAATCAATTTGTTCTCATCACTTCCAAATTCCCTGATGTTCTAGAAATTAATCCATGCTCCAAAATTCACCTTTAGAATGAATACTAACATTATGTTGAAACAATAAATTCCTTTTTTAAAAACATGGAGGAATAGTTTCTTATGGTCACAAAATATCAAATAGAGAATATAGAAAGTAGAACTTTAAAATGAGTAACAAATTATTCATTCCATGAAAAGGTGTTTTCTGTGCAATATATGTATGAGGATGGAAACTTGTTCTCTCTCCTTCTTGTCAACACATGAAGAGCCATCATGAGAGCATGACATGACCACCTGATTATCATTGAGCTTCATAAGTGGTATGAATTCATCCCACTATTCAATGATGGTACCTACTTATCTCATCTTGTTTCTGGGTGGGTGTACATTATTCCCCTACTTATATAAATTTCCCTCCTATGTACCTGTTATCCAAAATAATCCCATGCTTGTTTTTGGCTAACTCCTCCTTCTTTTCCTATTCTGGTAATTAAAATGAATTTTTCACACAATTTAGGGACTCAAAGTTTTTTGGGTATGATTCCATGAGATAGATAATTTTCTTACCTTTCCATAAAGATAAAATTTTCCTCCTAACTCCTTGTAATTTTTGAGTTATGGCTTGGTAGGGTTTGGAGGGAAAATTTTCCCTAGACAGGCCCATAGCCAGTGAAAAGATGCCACGTTGTAGGGTGGAGTAGTGGATGTCAGGAGGATTTTGAAGTTTTTGGTGCTTTGTTCAAAGGGCACAAAGGAAAATTTTGGCCTGCAATCCCAGAAAGAGGAAGGAAGCGAGTTGGTGGAGGCGTGGAGAGATTTGGGAAATTTTTTCCCTTTTGGCTAAAATGCCCAAAGTCAAATTTTAGCCCGTAGGCCCACCAAGGAGAAAATGGTGAAAAGGCCCGAGGATAATTTTGAAGTTGACACATTTCCACATCAAGGCAGAGTAGCAGGGTGCAGAGAGTTTTTGGGAAATTTTCCCAAGATGAAAATGCAAAGGAAAAGGATAGGTCTTCAGCCCACAGATGAATCAGGAGGTGCCACATGTCTCAGAGTGGTGGACCCATGAAGTTTTTTGGGAAAATTTTCTAAAAGTACAAAAGGTAAATTTTGACCCCGTGACCCATTTTCAAAATTTTAAAAACACACCTCCAAATAAGGTTCTCCTATTAACTCTAGAATTTTTTCCTCCACTATGGCACTATCTCCCATAGTTAGGTTCTTAACAACCTACAATTCCTCATTCACCAATGAATTAGTACTCTGATACTCAAAAGTTTGAATAAGTTTAACTATCAACTCCTACCAGCTTCCTATTTGATGGTGCAATTCTGAATGAATGTACCACACATGTGCACAACCTTGTAAGGTGGAGTAAAGGTTATGCACCCAAAGTGATGGAGGAAAGGCTTTTGCACCTTCCATCCAGGCCTTCTCACATGTCTAGATGTGGGATGAGATGGGTTCCTTCACATTATAGTCTCATATAGCAGTAGGTGCATTACTTTGTAGAAACCTAATGGAGAATATGATTCTCACTTCACACCACTCTAGAAGGTTATCTCGATGGGTCACCCAGCAACATGTTGTGGTACCATGTAAATTATATATAAGAATACTTCTCCTTTCAATCTCACATCTCCATTGGGTATTCATTACTCGTAGGAAAAAATTAGGGTTGCCTTCCCCAGTATAACTCAACAACTGTTTTCCTCCTAGGTGCCTGACTGAGCATGCCTTTTTTACTCTTATCACAGAGCATCTTAAATTCCTTCTGACTAACTCATATGTTCCGTGTGCCCAATTTTAATATGCCACACTATTTTTATCACTTATAGATTGAGTGTCTTCCCTCTGAATAACCCCTTTTTTTTTCAGATGCATAAATAAAGGGTCTCGGATAGTGCACACATAGATCTAGTCCATATCTTCTTCTTCCAAGGGTTCAGTATAGGGTGCTCACTAAAAGGAATGATAACACATTCCTCCTTGTTCTCAAAACGTATATATCCATTTTAGAAACTTAACTCAACATTATTTTTATAGCACCAGGGGAGCCCAAGTAACCCTGGAAAGTTGTCTTCCTTAGCAAGAACCAAGACTTCAAAGTCTCTAGTGAATTTTTCCCCTTGGATAGTAATAACAACATCATTTAACAAACCAATGGGCATCACCTTTATCTTGTTAGAAATATACAACACATTTGAGGATGGATGTAATGGGGGAATTCCCATTTGATTCCATGTATCCATGGTGAGTAAATTAACTTTTGTGCTCAGGTCAATCAGAATATTACTCATGAGTAATCCATCAACCATGAAATTAAAATTAATCTCCTTATCATACTCAAGACTATGAGAAGGAATATTCACATGTAAAAATTTCCTCTCACGCTCTCCTCTAGCACTTAGTACTTTTCCTCTCAGGTATTATCCTAACAGAGGGATGATATTCTCTTAGTGCAACATATTACATACTTCCTTGACTTCATCTATATCCTTCTATGGATCCTCATCACTCTTCTTCTACTCTAACTGTTGCGATTTCTCCTTTAGGAACTAGATCTCTCCTTGTTGGCATCGAATAACATCCATGGTCTCCTAATAAACTTACTTCTGATGTGTAGGTTCTGGATACTTCACTTGCACCACTTATTCTCTTATAACTAGTGGTATCTGATTTGGTATTTCCCTAACGTGCATAGCCTTATCTCACTTCTTCACCATTATAGGTTCTAACTTTGACTCATGCACCACCCTTGGCATCCATTCTAGGTTAGCTCTCTTCATGCTTACCATCATGGTGAATTTTTCCTTTCACTTCTTCAGGATCAAGCGTTTAAATAATTTTAGACATTCCTCATTATTGTGCATCTTCCCATACCAAGAGCACTATAGCAAGTTAGGACATTTGTTCTTATAATGCTCCGTAGACCCACAATTGTAACTAATTCCACGCGGAAACTCACTTCTTCTGCTTCTATGATTTCCACGGCCTCTAAGTCCTCCACAAATAATTCTTCCATGAGCTCCTCCATCAATGTGCCCTTTATAATAATGACCTTAATCCTTGGAATTTCTGGCAAAGCTGGCTTGACGCACCTCACTTTAAATAGCATCATGTATCTAGTCAATAAATCTACAATCATTTGTGTCATGAGTAGTAGAGGTGAAAATATTGCAATAGTAAGATACATTCTTCCAGATCATGCGCTACAACAAAAAAATTCTACTTGTGTCATGATCTCCATGGAAAATCTCATAGTCCATTGACATGGCACACACCAAACTTCACAAGAAATGATCCTTCATATTCCCCTCTACTTTGCAGTCCATGTACCATATCCCACTATAAGCCTCATGATCTGATTTTATAGATAGTTTCTCCATCTCTACTTTTCTATGGTAGTAATTTGGGCTTCAAGAAATGGGCTAACTCTTATATCAACACTTCCCATGGATTCAACATGTAAGAAATCCTCTAGGTCATTGTACAGATATATGAAGGTGTTATGTGAAAGCACCCTCCTGAATGGTGTGATCAACCCTCCAATGAACCACTGAGCATGTTGAAAAGGATGAATGTTATAAGACAACTTAGATAGGAGAGTCTTGAAACATGCGCCATACTCCTGCACACTCTGTACCATTCCTTGTTGAATATTCTTCAACACGCTAATTCTTTTTTTTTCAAAGTTAGGAAAGTGGAACTCCACCAAAAATTCATCATACAACATGATGTAATCCACCACCATTTGGTGTGGATCATACTTCATGTACCAGTTATGTGCACGCCCTTGCAATGTCATTGCAAACTGAATCTCTTTCCACTCTGGGGAAGTGATACCCTTCATGTGCCATAGAAATTTATATTTCTCTACATGCTTTTCAACATCTTTCACACCCTTATAATTCGGCAGATGTAAAGACATCTCTAAAAATACCTATTGAGGTTATTGAGGCCCTTTCCCACTATATCCAAAACCTTGGCCTCCTCCAATATTTCCACCACCTCTACCACCACTAAATCCACCAGTGCCAACTTCTCTAGATACATGTTATTGTCATCATGTCACAAGAAAGGGACCTAAAGTACTTGCGCCTTGTATCCCCACCATCGTGCTAAACTACACACCAATGGTTTGTGATATTGAACCACTTCCAGATGTGTTCCCCATGCCACTTTTAGACATGATACCCAAACCTTGTGAGTCTATAATTTTCTCAAATGTTGTGTGAGAAAATATTCCTCCAAAAACAAGAAAATACTATGCAACCATAGATGAAAATGAGAAATTATACCTCCTAGGTGTTCTTTGACCACCAATATCGACACCACTAACAACCGAATAAGAAAAGTTTTTCTTAGAAACTGGGAGGCTAAGTGTCAAGGTTTGGTCACTAGGTGGGCCTAGAAGTGCACCTACATATCTCTTTTCTTAATGCAATGAACTCTCACTAAAAACTAAGGGGGTAAATCTCGTGCACTTTCTAAGATAGAGTAGCATAGACTTCTTAGACCTCACGCCTTCAACCCAGACCTTAAATCCTTCCCACAGCATTTGCCTCCATATTTCCATCACTCTAGAAACCTCGCGTTGTCTCACAAACTCCCTCTCTCACACTTCATCATACTTGAGTTGTCTCTCTTCTCTCTAAATCTATGCCATAGGATCTGTCATATTTTACCACACTAGCTCCCACACCCCACACCTAGTAAGAGTGTACCCAACCATAGTGAAGGCTTCCAAACTCAATGTAATAACTACGATCTTGATAGCCAGTGGAATAACATGCAAGAAATATCCCATAAGCTCCTTTAAGAACTCAAAATCAATAATCTCTAGGCATGGATACATAGAAATCATGTATTCCAGGGTATAAATTTTTAACACTCTACTCCACTAGTGATTAAAAACATAGGTCCAAGTCAGATTGACGTCATGAATCCTTTGATACTCATATTGGGTCCATAAATGATGTCTATAGTACTAACTTGACCTAGATGCATATTTTGAAAGCCATTTATACAACTCTACTAAGAAATAAAATAAGAATGTATCATAGAGCTCATGATACAAGTTCTCCTCCACCCAGTTTTGTTCATAAAACTCAAATCTAGTATTGAACCTCTAAGAAAACTCATTCTATGTGCCTTTAAGTCAAGCTTCAACACTATCCAAGTTGAAACACTCTTTCATCCCACAAAAAATTCAAAAGAGGTCTCAGAAATGAAACCAAAATGTAGTCTCCATTTACCTCTTACTTCTCTTCAATCACCAAGTACATCAGCACATCATCCAGATTAGACTGGATGCTCAACTGAAGCATGCATAGGTGCTAAGCTCCTCTTTTATGTGACATTTATGATAATGTTCTCCATTAACAAAAACATGGTTGCAGAGATGGAAATTAGTCATTCTTACCACCCAAATCAAGTACTAGATATAGGTTCAAACGTATCACATATAGAAGTAAACATGATCACATTGCAACAATATCATAGATAAACTCTAAATAATATCAAGAACACAAGGGTAAGAATTCATAGAAAATAAAGAGAATACAAATCAAGATCCATAACATAGATGTTTAGAACCATTTCATTGTATTAATTCATCACATTACAGTAGCCAAGAATACATTAAAACATTCCTTGGATGGAACCAGATTTTTCAACAAAAGGGTGGACAAAAATGTAGAAGCGAATAAGTTTGTTAAAATAGGGGAGGAGCTCCTCTTTGTAATAGTTGGCATTAAGATAAGTTCCATACTATAACCCTTTGATGAAATTACCAAAATTATGGTTCGATTTATTTCTCTTGAAGGTCAGTACATTACTATCCCCACAAAACACTTGATTTTTCTAAATCATTTTAGGAGAATCTTTCTGTATGCTTCCCATACTATCTTCTAAATTTAATGGATCGATATATTCTTGACTTTTAAAAACACACCAAGGCCATTCCCCTCCATCAGGGGCTTATCTTCCTCCTCCATAGAAAATGTCTCACCAAATACCCTACCATTCCCCTTACCCTTGTCACCCTACCCATTCCCATTCACCCTATTCCCACTATCAACCCAATCACCATTTCAAGCCATAGAAATGTCAAGACAAAAATATCTTCATTATCCAAAGTGATCGCCTCTTCTTCCATCTGAATCCTTAGGGGCAGAAAGGATATTAAAATTGCCCAAAATTTGTTACATATCAGTACTGCAAGACAAGACAATGTTACTCAGCAAGAGAAGGAGAAAACTATTCACATAATAGAAATATTGTAAAAAGGGGTGGAAAATCACAAAAAACAAATGCATCAGCTAACTAAGAAAAAAGGGAAAAGAAATTTGAATGAGGATGTTGATATTGGTGTAGGTTAGACAAATGAAATTTAAGAGAAATTGAATTCCCTAGATAATAGAATTGGGAAATCTAAGGATAGACATGATCACAATATTTCCATTTTCAAGGCTATATGTGATTTTCTTGAAAAATTTAGAAGCATTACTATGCTTAGTGGAGTCTCTGAGAACATTTGGGGAATAGAAAATGAAAGGAACTAGATCATCTCACAACTAGATGTAAATGACCCCACACATGTCACCAAGTTGGCATTGTTTACCTCTTTGTATACAGTTAAATCAAGAATCAACAGGGATTCAAAGAAATATCTTCTTCAGAGTAAGATGGTTGCAAACAAGATTCCATTTTGTTGTTGATAGTATGTTCTTTCTTTACAGTTTTATCCATGTCTTACTTTTTCTTAGTAGTTTATTTTTTGACTACTGTCTTGCTTATTGTAATATCTAGATTCAAATCTTATTTTGTTACTTTATCATGTTTATTTAGCTGTTGAGCCTCTTTTGTAACAAGGTATAGTCCCTTCAAAACTATTTTCCATTAATAAAAAAAGCATGCTCTCTTTCATATCTTCATTAAAAATATTACAATCACGTATTACACTCCATATCCATCCTATACACACACATATTATCTCACTAACTATATCGAATATCATGAGAAATCATCCATAATAAGGAACCAAAAGAAATCTCTTCTAACCACTCATCATTACAAGAAAAGGCTTGAAATTTTTTTTTATGATCACCTAACCACTGCTTAAGAACAATCCAAATGTCATCATGTATTTCCCTAATCGAGTATCCTTAGCATACAAGTGCCAACTAATCCATAAAAAACTTGGCTCCTTATCCCTTCATGATAATTGTAATGATTCTTTAGAATATTCTTTTCTTGAGCTGTAAGTCTCCATAGTTTATCCATAACTATATCTGGTCACATTTCTATTCGTTCCCTTAATGAAAATTTACCCATAGTCCAAATTTGAATAATTCATCAATTCATCCTACCTCGGCATGAACAATCGTGCATCCTTAAGAGCTACTTCCGTGTGTGCATTTTCTCCCTAATTCTGTGTGCCACAACCTTTCGCACCTCAGGTACTTGGTTAATTCAAAGGTCTAACACCCCATATCCATGGGTATCTCTAACCCCCATCATAATGAGGTTAGATAAGTCTTATTTTCTTGCTTATTCAGTTTGAGTTGAAGAGGTATTATTTATTCATAACACCCCTGTTTCACTTAATTCCTTCTCCAAAAATTATGTTTGATCTTCATTCCCTATCTTTCTTATATTATCCCATGCATTGTAGTAATTTATGCATTGTATTATTACCTTTGGTAATTAGTTGATTATTGTTATATGGTTTTATAAACCATATTTTTCATTTTATTCATGTAGGATTATCTATTACATAGTTGTAACAAATACATTTGTTTGTATTAATTATTTGTGCTTCCCATATGTAGTTTTGGAAGCTTATGTAATTAGGATTATTGTTGCACCTATGCAACATCCTTCTCTGTTTGTATCCAGCTATTTAATATCTATAAATATTACAGCCTGCACTGCTGTACTTTGATTTTCCTGAACATTAATAAAATAATCAGGCTTCTGTCCCTCTTTCATTACTTTCATTTGGTACCAGAGCAGGTGACCTTGTAGGTTGGAGAGAGGTTGCAGAGGTAGAAGTGTCTTAGATAAGAAATATACTTTCCAGGAGAGCCTGTGTTGCCTCCAGCAGCTTCCCAGACATCCCTGCATCCCCACAACCTCCAGTTCTATTCTCTAGGTGTTTGGAAAGATTTTTTTTGCACTTGGTGCCCCCTGCACCAGGAAAAATTTGCTTCCTGCAGAAAAAAAAAATTAAATAAAATTCATTTTCCCCAATAAGGGTTTTGAGCTCTAAATTTAGAGGTCAATGTTAGT
The DNA here is from genome assembly GCA_019776745.2 of Taxus chinensis. Lineage (NCBI taxonomy): Eukaryota > Viridiplantae > Streptophyta > Pinopsida > Cupressales > Taxaceae > Taxus > Taxus chinensis. The sequence continues at coordinate 377,654,861 of CM034157.1, read as the reverse complement.
TGCAATCTAAAAGAAATCAACTTTAGTAATTTGGATGAGGTCTACCAAGCTCCTGAGAGCTCTCTAAAAAATTGAGCTACAGGAGAGTTGAATTATCTCCCCAGGTGAGTTCATGCCGAAAGTGTGTTGAGCATTCAGTTTTACATTGAGTTCAAATTGAGATCCTGATTATTTGTTTGAGCCAATCAATCAATCGAGCTGTTGGTTACATAATTTGAAAGCAATTGTATTGTGCCACATAGGACTGAGCCAAAGTTTTGTATCCATAGGTGGTAACCTAAGCATTTGGACGAGATTTATGTGATTGAGCGAGTCCACTGATCAAAAAAGTCCATTATCCAAACCTTGAAAACAAACCGATTCGAGTTGTGAAACATCTACACTTACCATCCCTGAATTTTATTTGACTCAACTGAGCGAAGGCAGTCTGATCCCATTGAAGGTGATTTATTTTTTATGGGCCGACCAACCCATCGTGTAGATCAAGCCCTACTTTGAACTATTTCCAAAGTTGAGCCCATGGATGAGAAAACTACACTACTGTGAAAACAAGACAATCAATACTCGACCCTACACAATTGTGGACTAAGAAATACAAAGTTCCATGTCAATCAAACAAACATGGTACATCGAGAAATTAAATCAATGATAAAAAAACTTCTAAAACAATGAGCCATGGATAAACAACAAAAAATAAAGTAACCAACAAACAAAAGAAAAATGGTCAATAGAAATAAAAGGAAAATAATAAATAAGGACGGTGCAAAGAGAAGATCAAAGGTAAATCCAACCGTTTTTCGTGGAAATCCCTAAACCATCCACTACAATCCATGTGGATCATCAAGCATTCAGCCACGTCATTTTTAAAAGGTTAGTCATTTTACATTATATTTTAAATACAATTTTCTTCATTTCATATTACATCTTTGAAGGTGCTTTGTTGGTTAAGGGAAAGGACTTAGGAGTTGGAGGTTTGGGGTTCGACCCCCACCCCAAACACTTTGTTTTTAAAGTATTGAAATTTATTGGTAGACCTCCATTTTGGAAGAACTGCAAATATAGAGTGGCTTAAAAACCTGCTAAAGCCTTATCTGGTGACTAAACCCACTCACCAAAAATTTAGAGGAGAAAACCCTAAAAAAAAAAAAATTTCTCCCACATAACCTATTTTTTTATTCTGAGAAACATTTTCCAAAGGAGGGGTGAATAAAAACTACATTTTGAGCTAGTTTTTTGTGGTTTATTGCTTAGAGAGCCATATTGAGCTCTATAGGCCACCAGGGCCCCGCAAAACAAAAAATTTTTTCCTACCATTCAATTTTTTTGCATATTAGATGAAATTGTAATTTTCAGTGTATTTTTCAGTGCATTGTACTAATTTGCAGGTTGTCATATTCAACCGCAAACCATTGTAACTGATTTAAAACTAGAAGATATTTGTAATCAAAAATAATAAAAATTTGGTTCTGAATCACTCACGAGATCTTTGGATCTCATTCGCAGCATTCGGTATAAACAGTGCCTCTGGGAAGCACTTACGGGTAAAGCTATCGTGACTACTACTGCACTTAACACCTAATATAGCTACAACAACATCATCTAGGCATCGACCCTTTAAATCAACGGGGAGTAATAAGGACATAGTGCACACACTTTGAGCCCTCCCATCCATCTGTGAATGATTTCTCGACTTAAATCCAGACTAATAAATTATCCGAGTATATAGCAAAGTTACGCGTGCATATGAGGATATTTCTTTGAGCCAGTGTCAATAATCACACAGACCCCTTTCAGTATTGTCTTGGTACCACGTATCAGATTATTTCACATACATTAATGCCTCTTTCATGTACTGCCGAGTATATAGAAAGGGTGAGCTTCTTCCATGTACCAACGGGTATATCGGAAGGGCACGTATATAGAAAGGTTCGGTATATCAGACTGACGGTATATAGATTGGGAGACCATATACCTGGAGTGATAAGAGCCTTACCCTTTGTCAGTTGATTCTACAAAATGGGCACCAATGCCCCCAAATTCTTTCTTCCAGATTCTCAACTTCTAAGAGGAAATAACTATGCAGCATGGAAGACAAAAATCAAACACAACTTGAGTTTGAAGAGATTTGGAATGTTGTGAATGGTTTTGTAACCAGATCAGCAACTGATACAACACAACAATGATAGTTTGATAGATCCAATCAGAAGGCCAAGCTGATAATCTTGTTTGCAGTGTCTGATGATGTGCAACCCCACATTCGAGATGCCAAAACAGCCAAAGAAGCATGGGATAAGTTGAGCACAGTGTATGAGGCCAAGAACAAGAATGTAATACTGAATTTGTAGAGTCAGTTACACACACTGAAGTTCAAACAAAATGAGAAAATAGAAGCTTTCTTAAGAAGAGTTGCAGAATTAAGGGCTTCACTTCTAGCCCTAGGAGAGGAGGTCACTGATATAGCTCTCATTCCCATTTTCTAAGAGCACTCCCTCCTTCATACCACATTTTTGTAACAACACTCAACTTGTCAAATCAGACAGTTAGTTTTGACAAGTTGGTGAACCTACTGCAACAAGAGGAAGCAATGTACAACAAATATGATGAAGAAGAGTAGGTAGTTTATTCTCATCAGAAATGGAAAGGAAAAGGAAAATACAAACCTAATTCCTCTCAAAATTCCCAAAATCAAAATCATCATCAATAAGGGGACAAGAAACAAAAGAAGGAATTTCCTATATGCAAAAGAGGATGTGAGTTAAAAGATTGTTGGTATAATACTTACAAGAAAGGTTCATCAAGAAACTTTGGACCTCAAAATCAATAATCTTACAAGGGACATTCTAACTACAATCAAGGGCATAAGAAGGGGAACTGGAAGAAAACCCCATCAGCAAGGAAATATAGTTGAGCAAGAAGAACATTCAAATAATGAAGACTTCTTGTACACTGCTCGATCAAGTGAACCTTCCACGTCATCTAGTGATGTTTGGTATGTTGATTCGGGAGCCACTCAACACATGACTGGCCACAGAGACTGGTTTACCACAATGAGGGACACACCTTCAAAAAATCATGTTTCATTAGGTGATGATTCTTCATACACAGTACAGGGGATTGGGAACATTTCTCTACCCCTTGGTTCACACAATTGTAGATTATCAGATGTACTATATGTCCCTGGGTTGACAAAGAATCTACTATCAGTTAGTCAACTCCTAGATCACAATTTGAAAATTGACTTTGATAGTCATTCTGGTAAGAAAATGTGTTTAATTCGAGACAAATCACGAGGCTTGAAAATTGTTGCAAAAGCCTCTAATGTGGGATGTATGTTCCAGCTTGATTTTTCCATAGAGTTGATCAAGCACTTGTGGCTAAGAATTCTACCTCTGCAAAATTGTGGCATCAAAGACTTGGTCACATCAGTTTCAAGTATCTTGAAACACTTCGCTGGTAAATATGGTAAAAGGATTACCATCTCTCTAAAAGGATACAGATAAGTTTTCTAACTGCCTAGCAGGGAAAAAAACACAAAGCTTCATTCTAGAAGAGTACTTATTAGCTCGTGGTAAGCTTGATCTGTTCATACCGATCTTTGCGGTCTGATACAACCAGTCATTATGGATTTCAGTACTTCATGCTTTGTGTTGATGACTATTCAAGAAAAATGTGGATATATTGTCTTCATAAGAAAAGTGAAGCTTTTGAAACTTTCAAGAAGTTCAAAGTGGCTGTTGAGAATGAAACTGGTCATCACATCAGAACTCTCTACTCAGATCGAGGGGGGAATTCACCAGTAACGAGTTCAAATCCTACCTACAAGCTCACGGATTCATCAACAAATGCCTCCTCCACACACACCACAGAAAAATGGTGTTATTGAGAGAATAAATCATACTATCATGGAAATGGTGCATTGCATGATCGATGATTCTAGACTAGCGAGGACATTTTGGGCAGAAGTAGCAAAGACAATTGTATATTTGTTGAACAGAGTGCCCACAGTTGCTCTTGATGGAGTAACACCATATGAAGCATGGTCAAAGTGGAAACCATCTGTTGCACACCTCAGAGTATTCAGGTGCAAAGAAAGTATGCACATACCCAAGTAGAATAGAAAGAAGTTGGATATGAAATCACAAAAACTCATCTTCATTGGCTACAGTGAAGAGACTCTTGGGTACAGATTGATGGATCCAAAGACCAGGAAATTCTACACCAGTAGAGATGTTGAGTTTTTTGAGAAGAAGGAAGCAGAGACTCCTCCTCTAGACTCACCTGATGTAGATTTTTCACCTGTTGTAAAAATAGAAGTTGATGTTCCCACAGATGATGAAAGTGATGATGGGGATGATGGTGATGATCAGATAGAACCATGACCCATGGGAGTAGTTCAACGTATGCCCAAGTGGTATACTAGCATGATACGAGATGCAAAATTGGATGCTCCACCAGATACATCCACCACTGGACCACGGACTCATAGTAAAGCATGAGAAGAAGTAAACTTTTCTTTAATGAGTAGAGTTATTGAATCTGATGAGCCCTCTACAGTCTAGGAAGCCCTATAGTCAAAATCTTGGAAAGATGCCATGGATGTTGAATATCAGTCAGTGATGAAAAATAACACTTGGCAGCTTGTCGATCTTCCACCAGGGAAGAAACCCATTGGTTGCAGATGGATATTCAAAACAAAGTACAAAGCAGATGGGACCATAGACAAGTACAAAGCAAGACTGGTAGCAAAGGGGTATGCACAAAAAAAAGGCATTGACTATGAGGAGACATTTTCTCCCACAACTAAGATCAAAATGATCAGGATGATCTTTGCTCTAGTTGCACAGTTTGGTTGGAAAGTCCATCAGATGGACGTAAAAAGTGCCTTTCTGAATGGAGATCTACAAGAAGAAGTCTACATGACTCAACCTAAGGGATATGTTGTACCTGGTCAAGAAACAAAGGTATGCAGACTTAGGAAATATTTGTATGGCCTTAAACAGGCACCCTGGGCTTGGTACATCAAAATTGATGAGCATCTCGTACAACATGGATTTTTCAGAAATCCATACGATCCCAATCTCTACCTCAAAAATCAAGGGGGGAGATTGTGATTGTTTTTTCCTATGTCGATGATCTAGTCATCATTGGTAGTTCAGTGAAGATGATTGATGCAATGAAGAAAGATCTTAATGATCATTCGACATGACAGATCTCAGGCTGATGCACTATTGTCTTGGATTGGAAGTATGGTAGAAAGAGAATCACATATTTGTTTCTCAGTTGAAATATACCAAGACAACGCTCGAGAAATTTAGGATGATGGATTGCACACCTATTGCTACACCTATGGAGAATAGATTGCAGTTATCTCATTCAGATCCATCTCCTGTGGTAAATGCAACTCTCTATCGGCAGTTGATTGGGAGTCTCATTTACCTCACATACACTAGACCAGATATCAGCTTTGTAGTGAGCTATCTATCTAGGTTCATGCAGGAACCCAAAGTTTGTCATTGGAAGGAAGCAAGGTGAATCTTGAGATATCTCAAGGGAATAGTGGATCTTGGTCTAGAATACAAGAAGAATGAAAAACTTCTTCTTGACTGGATATTCAGATTCAGATCATGCAGGAAACATTGATGACAGAAAATCCACTTCAGGTTTTGTATTTTTTTATGGGATCTGGACCAATATAATGGGGAAGCAACAAACAACACTTTGTTTCTCTCTCTTCTATAGAAGTCGAGTATCATTCTATAGGTGAAGTTGTCTGTGAAGTGATATGGCTACGTCACATACTTGAAGGACTTAGAATACCACACGACAAAACGACCACCTTGTATGTTGACAATGAAGGTGTTCTCAAACTTGTTTGCAATCCAGTTTTTCATGAAAGAACAAAGCACATTGAGGTACAGGTACATTTCATACGTGAGCATGTCTTGAAACACAATATACAGCTTTAGTTTTTTCCAACAGATGAACAATGAGCAGATATCTTCACAAAGTCACTTGCACGTGACAAGTTCGAGTTGTTCAGAGAGTTCCTCTCCTCATCTCTTGAAACAATGCAAAATTAAGGGGGGGAATGTTAGGGTAAACTATTTATACTGTAGTAATTTATGCATTGTATTATTACCTTTGGTAATTAGTTGATTATTGTTATATGGTTTTATAAACCATATTTGTCATTTTATTCGCGTAGGATTATTTTTTACATAGTTGTAACAAATAAATTTGTTTGTATTAATTATTTTTGCTTCCCGAATGTAGTTTTGGAAGCTTATGTAATTAGGATTATTGTTGCACCTGTGCAACATCCTTCTCTATTTGTCTACACATGACTGTACAATACCTATAAGTATTGTAGTCCATCTATTGTAACCTGGTTGATTCTGATTAATACAATCTACATAACTCTCAATCATCCTGGGGTGTCTAAGTCGTGCAAATCAACACACACATATATATAAGGGTGGGGACTTTCCCTTCACCACCTATGCACCTTCCAAAAATAGATTACATGTTAATAATAGTCATGCACCTACACTATAAGAGAATACAAAATCATGCAAGTACTCTAATAATAGATTTCCTATAGTTAACTCTAAGCAAAAATCCTATTATTAAACCAGAACTCTGCATGGCGCTCAAGTTACTACACATCCCAAAATAGACTTGTATGAACTGCAAGCCTTCATAACTTTACATGCTCCACACTCCATCTCCAAAAATAGCCTTGACCTGCAACAAGTGGCTAAGTCCTAAATTCAAACTATCCCGATGCACTCATGTTCCTCCCTAATTTTGTGCCTTCCCACGCATGTAGTACCTGCACATCCAATACTTATGCATTTTCATACTTGAGCTATATTTCATGCACTTAACATTACCCCACACTAACTGTATTATCATCCCCAACAATGGGAAACTGGTCTTATTCCTCTAATAATTAATGAATGAAAAATAAAGAATAAAGAATAAAAGAATGAAGTATTACTCGGCGCTCTGCTCCTCTACCGACATGATCAATTTTGAATACTCGTTCTTGGACCTCTGCCTCCAATACCTGACCAATCGCTTAGTGCCTCACCGGTTTTGTCTAGGATTTCTATCACAATGACATCAAGTTCATACTTGATCCATATTTTCTTTCTCATTTTGCAAAACTTGGACAATATTAGCCATGCCTGATATCGTTCCCTCCATAAAATCCATTTTTTGTGTGATAAGCTTCCTAATTTCATTGATTTTATCCCTGTGTGTATCTTAGGCTGATGTGAGGGATTCACACTTTTGTTTTACTAGAGAAAGTATTTTTTCGTGCCTAACTGTCTCATCCTTCACTACTTCTAGGACTTAATTGTCTTCTTCAAGATTCCTTGTCATGATTACTACATCTACCAAAATCGTACACATGTTCAATGCTTGATTAGTCCTTTTCAGCTCATCCTTCAAGGCTTGTAATAAATATTCATAGATTAATTTTTTTCTAGATAAAATGGTGGCCTTGGATCTTTTTGCTTCCTCTATAGGATCTTTTTGCACGAGCATATGTATGGGCCCTTCTTCTATGATTATTTTGACAACTTGGTGTAGATAGTGCATTGCAGAAGGAAATTTCTAATTAAGTTGAAACTCTAGATGAGGTCTTACCTTCTGAATGTTATCCCCTATTTCCTCATCCATATTGATCCAATGCCTCATTCTTTTCCTCTACTCACTCCTTTTCTACTTTCAGATGCTCTATCTCTTCTTCCTTTGCTTTGACGAATCTTCCTCTAATGCTCTAATGGTTATCGCTTTATCTACGTTCCTGTGCACAACCTCTGCAGAAACCTTTAATAAGGCATTGCTCATGCTCATCTGACATGGTCATGGTCCTAATATTCATGTGTCGAAAATGTGGATATTTTTTCATTTGGCACGACATGTAGGAATCGTTGCATACATCAAAATCTAGCTCGTCCATGTGAGTTTGCATGAACCAAGGATAGTTCCTTCTTGGTACACGTGTTGGCCATATCTACATGCATTAACTCCCAACCATATAGATCCTTTAGCTCTACAATTCTCTGAAATCGTGCATGTATGATTTTACTTGGATCATTTATGTAGCCCAACACAAGAGTCATGTAACCTTTACCCACTTTTTCCTTCCTTGCCCTCCTTCCTTTGTGAATGGGCACATAAATCCAGAGTTTGGCCTTCTTCCTTTGTCTACCTCTACTTATGTTCCCCTCCTTATGAATTCTTCATCACTTCTTCATACCTTCATCACGAGGATCCTTTCATATGTCCTCAGGCTTAACTGGTGTGTTAGGCATTATTTCACCGGAATCATCTTCCTCGTCAAATTAAGCTTCACTTTCGCCTCTTCTTCTTCTTAGATACTTCCTTCTTTGGTGAAATCCTAAGAGTGACCTTCTCAAAGGTTGTGATGAGCATGCGCCCTAAGTCCTTATTCTCCTAAATAACCTCTTTAATTTCTACTCCTATGCGACTTTCTCAAGTTGATATCAATATCCAGCGCACCTATCTCCAATACACTCCTCTTCTTCTTACTGCAGTGGAGGAGTAGTCACACACTCACTTTCCTTTTTATCAATGTCCTACCTGTGACCCCTATGCTCTAACCCACCACTATCTTCATGTAATTATTATTCTTCTTCCTCTTTGAATGGGCGAAATAGGTTATTCATCTGTATCAGAGTGCCAACTGTGTGCTTCCCCTTAGGTGAAATCTAGCAGTTTGAGTTCATTCTCCACATACTTGTCATTCTTTAGCTTGGGCTTAAGCTGAAGGTATATCAAGGCTGCCCCACTATCACCTATTTCCAAGCTCACATGATTCATAGCTATGTCATCAAAAATTAATCTTTCAATATATACAGACTTACCTAGATATGTGTAAGTCTTTTCCAGAGTGTGGTAGTCACATTCTACCTTTTCTGCATTATACAACAATCAGTGCACATTTGCAAATCTAAAAATTGATGCCTAAAAGAAACGCATTGTGAAGTCATAGGGAAGTTTGCACCAAGGACTCCAAGTTCCGTCATTTATCATAAAATGCATGATGTTGGTGCACACTTCTTGATAGGATTATGCACCATAAACATTACATATAAGGAAAAACATCTGTGTCTTTCACATGAACCTTACAACATTGAAAGCTTAATCTCTGAATGAAATAATTGTGCCTTACTAACCTCCATATAATACAAACATTATGGTGTAATCTCCAGAGGCCTTCATTCTTTGAATATAAAATATATACACTCTAGTAGTCCAATCAGTGTGTACGAAACACTATCTGCAAGTATTACACTCATGGACTTGTAGATAACTTTTCGTCTCTTTTAAACAGATCCAGGTATCTTTTGAGGAACATTGGGAGAAGTGACTGATGAACGGGCATCACTTGTATTCACTTAGGAGGAATAAGGCCCATGTTTACAGAGGTTCCAAGAAGACTAATTTTTAGTCCTGGATCTTCTATGTATTTGACTCAAGTCCTTTCCTAAAATTGACCAGTTGGGAGATTCTGGACACTTGGTTGGAGTTTCCCTAATTTCACCTCAAATGAAAAATGATGAAATATCCTTCTTAGTACTTACTATTTATAGACGATGAGACTCTCAAAAGTGACAATTACTGATGATTTAGAAGTGGATCCAACTTCTTACATCAAAATGTTCTATATAGGATTCACCTCGTGGTCTCAAATTTTTTAGTTATTTCACGTAAGGATTCTTATGCTCCAATTTTTGGAGGATTTCATAACACCTTAGAACTCTGCCAGATCTGGGAAAATTGAATTTTTTATGTTAGGAAAAGTTTGTCTAGACAATTAAAAATGAGCATAATTGTAATGCCATTATGATGCAATGTTGGGAAGTCATAACTAGAAAGGTTATTTTTGAGTAAGTTGTTAAAATCTTCACCTGTTAAGGATTTTTCGGACAAGGGGTGCATTGGGAGATATGAACTCACTTTCCATTTTTAACATATGAGGCTATATTTGGACATATAAATCTTTAGTAGCACTGACAACAAGGGAGAGAGATACCTTTGGGTGTTAGTTTGAAAAAAAAACTTCAAGTTATGAAAAATTTAGGTTAATTCTGTAAATTATACAAAGCATCTTTTGGGTGTCTCTCACAATCATCTTAAAAGATTTTTTAGAGGAGTGCACAAACAACATTTTAGTGATCTAATAGATGCACGGTTGTAGAGTTATAATCATTTCTTCATTTTTGAGAATGGATGTTAGGTAAAATTTGAGAAACATACATGGATAAAAATGGAGGTTGGGAGGGTAGTTAAAGAACACATTGGTTTTAAAAAATGACAAAAATTTTTAATGAGAGGGATAGTTATAAATTTCAAATTTACAAAATTTAACTCACCTTTGAACCAACAACTTAAATAGAGTTAGGTGGAGGTTGGAGCTTGATTTACACTAGTGGAAAGGGGGAAAATGGGACAAAGGGGAAACCCATGTGTTATTTTCACATGGTGTTGACATGTGGTTGGATAAAGAATTGACTAAGTATGAATTCTAGGCTTCTCACTCACCCTTTTACTCCTTAACTCACATATTAACTCAATTGCTTTAACCTCAAGCTCAGGTGAAGATTAGTATCTTGAGTTGCATTGGTGTAAGGGGGATAAAGGGAAAACAAGAAACACAAAATACTGCTTTGCACCACAGTGTTGACACGTGGTAAGCTAAAAATTTGACTAAGCGCGAGAATGAGATGCAGAGGGCCTAAGACAACTCTCAAGGGTTGAAAAACAAGTTTCTCATGTGTATTTCAGTTGGATAAGTGGGGGAAGCATAATTTTGTGTCCCCCTTGATCCCTTTACACCTCAAGGATAAGTCAAGGGGATAAATAATGCTCAAAACCCCACACTTTCCATTTTAGGAAGCTGATGTTACCTTTAGAGTCTAAATCAAGACGGTGAGAATGATTTTTCTACCTTAGGAGCATGGAAGAATGTTTTGGGGTCAAACCTTATATGATATTTACTCCAAATAACCTGTTGAAATCATCTCATCCATTTCTGGGATACAACTGTGCTTAAAATTTGATTTTTAGGGCTTATTTCATTCTTGATCGAAAGGATCAGTTGGTGTTCTCTAGATTACCTAGCAGAAAATATTTTATTCTTGGAACAATGTTTATGTCTCCACTAATGTAGATGGATTCCAAAATACCTTTCTAAAGTAATACTTTTTTGTCCTCCTAACTTCCCCTGGAGCTCCCGAAATCATCCAGACAAGTTGGCTTTCATTATTGGAGCCTTCATTCCCTTTACCAAGAATGAACCAGTTTTGTTTAGATATCCCTTGTTATGAATTTAATTCACAGAATTTCCCTAAATTGCCTTGGAAATATCCGATGTTCTCTAACATCACCCTCAAATGGTTTGAATCTTCTTTTTTAGGATCCCAGAGGGTGTTTACTGGCTGCAAAATGGAAAAAGTGACATGTTTAGGCATACAGAGGAAGTTGCTTTCCATCGAATCTTAATGAATTCATATATCATATTAGGTAATACTCCATCCACATTGTAACACACTTTAGAATATTTTTATCAATTTCCTTTGAGCTAGAGTGAGGTTAAAACTGATGATATTGTGGTTAGAGGAATATTTTACAATTACCAGGAGGAAAAGTTTCAAGTGAGGGCTTAGTTGTCATGGCCAAAATTTTAGATTTTTTGTGTTAGAAATTTAGCATGAAAATATATGTATCTAGCTTAGGGACATCATACCACAATGGGAAATAAATAACCTCATGTATCTCATGGGTAATTAGACTAGTGCCTTGATAATTAGGAAATAGAACCATTCTATCATCAACAAATATAAGCAATGAACACACACAAGGGAAAAGAAAAAATACACACAATATGAGAAGAAAACACACAAAAAAATAGATAGGAAGAACACAATGGAAAGGGAAAATATGGTACATGGGAGGGAAATTTATATAAGCAGGGGAATAATATACACACACCCAGAAACAAGATGAGAAAATTAGGTACCATCATTGAACAATGGGATAAATTCATACCACTTATGAAGCTCAATGATAATTAGGTGGTCATGTCATGCTCTCATGATGGATCTTCATGTGTTAACAAGAAGGAGAGAGAACAAGTTTCCATCCTCATACTTATATTGCATAGAAACACCTTCGCATGCAATGAATACTTTGTTACTCATTTTAAATTTCTACTATCTATAGTCTCTATTTGATATTTTGTGACCATAAGTAACTATTCCTCCATGTTTTTAAAAGAGTTTATTGTTTCACAATAATTTTAGTATTCATCCTAAAGGTGAATTTTGTAGCATGGATTCATTTCCAAAACATCAGGGAATTTGGAAGTGATGAGAACAAATTGATTTTTTCCCCATTCATAGGCTTATTCTAGCCTCTCAATTTATATTTATGAACAATTACTTTTTATACATAACAAATCATTATTGAAATTGATATCACTTTCGGTGATGGAGGTAATATCCTCATGAAAGAATACATCCAAGTTAGATTCAAGAATTTCCTTTCCTTTTCATTCATCATGAATACAATCTTCTTCACAAAATGGGAAAAGGAAGGACTCATCTTCACATTTATACTCATTAATCTTTGTTTTAAGGGAGAAATTGTGATCATTTTTTTTGTTTTATCTCATTATTGAACTTTTTTACATCAAAATTAGAATAAAAATTAGAACCATACTTATCTAATACTTTCATAGTCACAGCATAGGTCAGGATTTCAAGAATAAGTTAAGGGTCTTCAATTCCTTCAGCAACTTTTAAAATATCTTACACATATTTATTATTCAAATCTACCACATAATCACTTTCAAATTCACTTGAAAAATGTTCACATTAGGTATTAAGGAGATGATTGGAAACATGTAAACCATATGGCCAAAAATTATTTTAAAAATCATCTTTCTTAGGATCCACATTTCTTATCATTTGGGGGTTTCCTTCTTGAAAGTTAAGGCATGACGAATCTTCATCATTTTCAGAAAGAGAGACAATATCTATGTTGATAGAGAAGGGAAAAACTTCCAATTCAGGATCTATCAAATCATCCTTATTAAAAAAACACAATGTTGGGGTTGTAACATTAGAATATTCATTTATTTCATCCTGAACATCTCCTAAAGAGATATCTTGTTCATAGGGAAAAGATAAGACTCCATACTTACTATGGTGATTAGTATCACACTCTCTTAGTGATGATAGTGAATCAAAATGCTCTAAGAGTTATTGTGATTTTTTCTAAACAAAAAATGTTTCAAGAGGGAAATTTAACTCTTTTATTTCTCTATTTCATTATTTTTCATTAGTACATCAAATCAAAAGCCAAAATTGGAGAGGAAATCTTCAAAAATTACCTCAATATTATCCTCTTGAAGAACTTGTAGTGGAGAAGGATGATTCAAATCTTGAATATATTCATGGTTAGTGGAATTATCACCAAGCACTGGGCCATCCATTATGATACAAGAATTCTCATCTCCCATGCACATTGCTTCTATAAGGGATTGTGCGTCAGAGTGTAGATGGGGATAGAGACTCAACATTTATGATTATTTCATCATCTAATGAGGTGTTGAGTTTAAATTCATTAGAATTCTAAGGAAGATGAAAATCGTAAGAAGAGATGAAGAGCCTTCCTAGTAGAAACACTTTGTAGTAATGGGAAAAATAAAAATCTATTTTAGGAAGTTGTCTCTCTTTGTCTTCACTATGGAGTTCCTCAAACTACTCATATTTTTCCTCTATAGCCATAACATAGTTCATAATTTCAATGTTGGTTCAAGGGTAATAAATTCATTTTACAACTCTCAAAATTATTTACGCATACTCCTTTTTTAAGGATTCTATTTGTCATCTCTGTTGGAGCTCAAAATTGTACCTTTCCATGAGTCATAGACAACCTAGGATTTTGAGGCAACATGGGACTGTATCCAAGTTGTGGGACTTGCACTATGAGATATACCTCCAGAGAAGGATGGTTCCTCTACCGAACCCTAATGTTAAAACTACTCCATATGTTGAAAGTAAATCCTAAGCTAAAAATTCCAAGGGACCAAGGTTAGAAGGAGATGAATGAAAAGGGAAATCATAAGCTAAAAGGGAGGTGATCTAACTAGAAATAAGGGGGTGATGAGCACTCTTATGATGGAAAAATGGGGTCAAAATGGTAGAGAGGGAATACAAATGTGTCACAACTCAAAACAATATCTAACTTACCAATTTCACCTAAAACACAATCAAAATTGGATCCTGTAAATGAAATAAATGTATGCACAACACATCACAATGGTAAAAGGAAGGAAAGAACAAAAATAAAATCAGATAAGACAAACAGAACATATGAAAAAACATATTATATTACTTATAAAATATGTAAAAATCCATTACAACTGAAACAAAAGGCAAAGAATGCATCTACATAGGCCAAAATGAAGGTTTGTTGCTCACAACTACTTGGGAGACCATTTTGACATGGTTCCTTTGCAGTTTAGAATATAAATTTCTTTCAATAATGAAATATTTTACAATATATAGCTAAGAGAAAGAGAGAGAAGAGAGAGAATATGGAAAAGAGAAGAGGTACATCTATTTCCAAACTTTCAACCAAAAATAGTTTTGCATTGAATTCTCCTACAAAGTACATAGGACACTCTGAAATGTCCATTACTATGTATATGTTTTCCTGTCAGAAGGAAATGAAGCCATAATTATTCAATTATGGTGGTTCAGATACCTCATTTGGATCATTTGTGTGCTCATAAGTTTTCTCTCTCCCTACAAATGCCATGTTTTCCATTTGATACCCAAATGTAAAATCCATTAAAACTCAAATATGATCTACATGCAAATTTAAGGGCTCGAGTTTGAAGGACCTTTCCAACGATCATATATTTTGTGTGCCAATGCGATGAGGTTGAAGATCAAAATATATGGCACAAGCTCTAATGAAATAATTCCTTTCTAAGAAGCACATAAACTGTGACACATGGCAATTACTTTGGATTAGCTTGGACTACATCAGCCTCTAACCTTGACATGAGTATATTTATCTTTGAGGATTTTTCCATATATGTCAGCCTCCCATGTGGGTTGTAGCATTCGGGAATTTTCTTCCCTTTAACTCTTCCCTTCCTGAATGATTCCTTGGCGAAGATGGGTCCACCTGAGATGTCAATATCCAATGGGAACTAATAAGACCTTTCCAAATTTCTTCATTTACATGATCAAGACTGCCCTTTTCCCTCTAAAGTCATATCCTTTAGAAATGTGAGCCAATAGAAAACATTTCCATGCACCTATCACAATCGGACTTTTTAACCAACCCCTGACTGCCATTATGAAGTTCGAGCCATATATAAAATGGTCTACTCATTTTTCTGATGTCAAAATACTTTGGGTCGAAAGATATGGCCTCCTATAACCACTGTGAAGCACTAACCAATGAGGAAGCTCCATGCATTTGACATGTTGTCAGTAATTTGATTAATTTATTGAATAACAACTGCCTAAGTGAGACTACTTTGTCAATATAGAAATCTCTATCTCATTTTTGGATACGAGTATTGGGGATTTTCATTTATCATCCTCTGACCATGGTGAGAATGTAACTATGTACCAATACAGGGAGTATCCACGTGTCCTCAGATCTTTTTTGTTTTTATGTGATTCACCTGTTGGTTTCACATCTAGAACTTTTAACTTCTCCAAATGACAACCTAGAAACTTTAAACAATGGGGTTTATCGATAATTTCTTCATACATATCCCCTTTTTGACCTCTGAATGTCCACTACAAAGTGAAATCCAATGAGAAATCTCCATGCTCTTCGCAGTGTTACTCCTTTTGATTCCAAGCTCTTCAAATCCACTGTGAAGTCTATCCATCCTTAATAGAAAATTTACACAAATGTCGACATGTCATCCGATCTCTTTGGGTTGTTGATATTTATTCCACCTGCCGTTTCCATACCCTACTACGTTGTTACTTTGACTTTCTCTGACCCTAGCCTAAGACCCAACATATTATTCATTCTAACTAATTTCCACATGGCACTTGATTTCCACTAGATCCCGAAAGCTATAAGGAGAGATGAATTCCTAGCATTTTTCATGTTGCACCATTCCTGCTTTGCATTAAATCCTTGTATGGCCAAATTAATGTATAAAACTTGGTTCATTCTATGGACTTGAGTTCCACGGAACACATATGTTTGAGGAAGTGACAAAATATCGCCACATGTTTATCTTGTACTATTGATCCAACTGCTACAAGTGATTTCCTCCACCCAGGTGGAAATGTCCTGTAAATTTCCATTTGAACGTAAACTAGGTTTGTAAAAATGGATAAGTTCATTTTAAATTAATCTTATGCAAATTAAGGTCCTCAGGGGTCCATCAGTTTGAGGATAACTAGATTGGTGATGTGTGACCTCCAGGGGACCATTTATTCTATGCTAAATCGTTAACTTCTAATTGATCCTTTACTGCCGACTTTACTGTTGGGCATAGAGTCACAGACCCAAAATGTTATAGAATGCTGATTATTCTATGGTCTTGAAGTCTTCTTACCCCAAAGTGTATGAAGCATAAACAAACTATAAATGATTCTATGTGAGATCACTTTATTATATTTGTCTTTGAAATTTGATGGTCAACTGAAAGGCTTATTTATCCATTTAAACATTTAACTCTGTAAATGAACTATGCAATATCCACAAAGCACACAAGGATTTTAATGTACAAATGGCCAGTGATTTTGGGAAAGGACACAATTGATGGCTAGTTGGAAACATGCAGAGTGTGCACAATGGCAAATTTCATTTTGCTGAAAGGAAGCCTACCTAAATCTAACTCTAACAAAAGGTAAAGAAGCTAAAAAATTCTTGATAACAGGTCAGGGATAATCTAAATTCCCTATATCTTTGACCAATAGTGCACCCATGTAATTAATCCATTGCGCATGAACATCGAGCCTTTAATAAGAGTGAAAAAATTGATTTGCAATATTGAAATTATTCCACCTTGAGCTCTCCAAAGACATAGTACTGAAGTGTAACTATTAGAACCTGATTTGTAGTTTCTCTGATATTAAGTATTTGAAACTGCTCCAACTTTCTGATTCCTACCATTAAAACTGCTCAAACTAATATGGGGCTAGCTCTTAGTCATTCTCTTGAAAGCTGATTTGATTGGGAGTTTCTGATTCTAATTTTGGCTCCAAACGTAGCCAAATCATTATTTTTGACAAGTGAAGAGGCACAGTGACTCCATGATTTAACATATGATCTCTTGGGGCTAAATTGAATGCACTTTGAAAGTCCCCATGAATGGGGGAATCATGATTTTTCCATGAACATGGTTCCTAACTGAAATAAATTGTGCAAAAGCAAAAAAAATCCCATAAAATCTATATATAAACATGTAAAATCATACATTATCCACATGGAAACATGCAAAGTGTGCAAAATCACTTATTTTGTTGAAAACAAACCTACACTACCCTACTATAACGAAAGAAATGAGAAGCTAAATAAATCCTTAAACAAGAAGGGAGAAATAACTTCTATTTCTTATAAAGTGTGGCCATGTAATTAATTTGGAAATGACCATGGCCTATAATAAGATTGAAAATTTTATTTGAAATTGTTTTTCCATCCTTTTTCTCAAATTTTTAATTAATAAGATAAATATCTCTTTTAGTTTCTTTGTATTTGGATTCGAGAGGAATTTTTGGTGATCCTTTAGTAGCTTTGAAGTTCATCCTCATGCTGAATGAAAAACAAGGCATGACTAGTTGTAACTCTGATTTTAGCTCCAAGGGACTATCCAAATATCTTGATTAGGCATCGGGGGTATTGGGAACCAATGGGACGCATAATCCGTATGATTATTCCCATTGTACTCATTATAAGCGTATGTATTATGTATGAATAGGAGTCATGCCTTGTAAATCCCACTTTCTTGAAGGAGGGTGGTTGTTTGTACATTATGCGTATTGCTTTTTTTAGGCTCTACAAACAACTTTGTAAAAAACTTTACCATCTTCTCAACATGAAGATCCTCATGAATGCTTGTTGAATATTATGATGTTCTTGGTGAATCACTACAATTAATCAAAAATTCTTGCTCACTTTGGATCTTTTCTTCCTTTTCTTAAAGACTAAACTGATATTCATCCCTGATTTCTTCATCCAACATGAAGTTTGAAAGATCAAACTCTTCCATTTGAACTTCATGCAAACTAATTTGGGCAGGAGAATCTTCTTGGGTGTTCTCCTCCATGTCAATTTCTTAGGATTTTTCTTTAGTAAGAGGCTCTTTGTGTTGGAATATAAGTGATTCAAAGGAAAAATAAGTGATTTAAATGGGTTCCTCCTCACCAATGCAATCTTCCAGATCTTGATAAAAATCAGCCTCTTCATAATCGATCTAAAACAATCTTGTGGGACACTCCCTTTCATTTGGATGATTCATCCTCCTTGAATCAACTCCTCTTCACGACACCATTGGACACTACATTGATTCTTCCTCCTTTTATTCTATATTTTACAACATTTTCTTATGCTGGGATGAATCAAGTAACCTCCATGATCAGGGTGCCGTTATGCACACTACCTTCAGAATATATATATTGTTCATCATCTTATTCTTTTTCTTTCTCTTCAGAAAAATCAGCCTCTACCATTTGTTCTTTAGTCCCAACCTCTGTTGAAGGCTTAACCAGTTGTGGCATCTGATTGGTTTCAAAATTTAAAGCCCAATCCTTCAAAAAAATTAAAAGTTCTTCTCTATTGGGTTCTTCATCTTGCTTCCCTCCTTGACAGATATTATTATTTTGTTCTTCCAAATATGAATTTGGGAATGAAAGAAGAGGGGTGGGATGGGTCTCCAAATTTTTTTTGTAAAGTTTGAGGTGGAAGGGAAGGTGTATAATCTTCTTGTGGATGGGATTTGGAAGAGAAGATGATAGAGAAATTAATGTGGGATGGAAGGGAAGAAGATGGAGAAGGTGAATCCTCAATGGGAGCAGTTAGGAAAATAAGAACATGGAAAACAAGTTGAGATGTTGTAGGTTGGGGTAGAGGAATGGTATGGTTGTATGATGTTAGCATAGGATTCCCCCATTGATAGGGTTTCCCAACACTAGACTGGTAAACCTCCATTTCTTTAGCCCACTTTGTAATCTAGGGAAGTATCTCAACTATAAAATATAACTTATGCAAAGAGTTGAACCATCTTGGTGTAGGGCCAACTCATGGAAAAGGGACCCTAAAACCAAACTTGGTTTCCTTCATTTGACAAGTAGTCATGGTCTACATCATGCTCATCTCCATTTCTTGAATATTCCTCTACAAAACAACATCTTATATGATATTTCCACCATTAGATGCATAACCTTGTTCTTCATAAACATTTTGTTTAGAAAAATAGGCATATGGGTCAATAGGGGGTGGGTTATACACATATTTAATGATGGAGCTCATAAAACTTATTTTAAGGAGAATTTTGAAAATGTGGGGATGGAGGGAACTAGTTTTACTACTAAAAATAAGAATTTTAGGAAGGGAAGGAAGTCATGATTTCACAAATTAATTAATGAAAGGGAAATGGAAGAATAGAAGGGAAATAATGAACAAAAATGAACAGAAGAAAAGGGAAAGTTCTACAACTGAGATAATGGTTTTGTTGGAGTAGTCGAGTCATCAAATATGTTGAGAAATACCTCTAAAAGATGAATACCATAAAGAACACATCAACCTTGCTGGTATGAAGTTGTAAAGTGCTTCAAACTCTTTCCCACCGAGCATGAAAAAATTGTTGAAGCTCAGAATTGCACCCTACCCCAAGTCATAATCAACTTGGGATTTTGAGGCAATATGAGACTATCTCCAAATTGTGGGACTTCCAATGTGAGATAAACCTTTGGAGAAGGTGTGTTCCTCTACCTAATCATAATGCTAAAACTACTCCTAATCCTGAAAGAAAATCCTAAGCTAAACATTCCAAAGGACCGAGGTTAGAAGGAGATGCATGGAAAGGGAAATCCTAAGCTAAAAGGAGATGATAGAACCAAGAAAATGGTGATGAACATTAAACAAAGTCAAAATAGAGCCTCCAAATGAAAAATTTATGCACAACATATTACGAGAGTAAAAGATAGGAAAGATGCAAATAAAACACCAATATAGGGTAGAAGAGAGCCAAAAACACCATGTTTTATTTCTTTACAACTCAAATAGAAGGTAGGAACACATTTACAAAGGACAAAATGAAGGCTCGCAGTTCATAGCTACTTAAGAAACCATTTTGATATGGTTCCATTGCATATTATAATTTCCATCTCTTTTAAAATGAAATATTTTAATAAATATAGCTCGAAGAGAAGAAAGAGAAGAGGGAAAAGAGAAGGAATGGATTTTCAACTTTCAAGCACCAATAGTCTACATCGAATTCACCAACAAAGCATATGGGAAATATGCAAGGCCATTACTATGTCTATTTTCTGCTATAGTAGTGAAATGAAGCCATACTTCATGAATTCTAGTGGTTGAGCTACATGATCTGATCATTTTACGTGCTCAGGACTACTCTCTCCCTATAAAGCTATGTTTTCCATTTTTACCCACCAAACACCATCAAAGTTCAAAGCTGAATATATCAAATTGAATGGATGGAGGAGATCTTTCTAGTGATATAAAGTTTATCGTATTTGGAGCTATGGGTCGAAATATATGTTCTTCTGAATACTTTCTTGTCATAGAGCACAAGAATGTGACAAGTGGCAATATTTAATAGGTTCAGGGATCATCCTCTACCTACGTGTACATTAAATTTTCTTTTCTAGGTGTCGGTCTCTGGTTGGCTATGAGAAGCGGGGATTCCTTTGCATTTTGCATGACGAAAATGTAATTCTACAAAATAAAAAACTACAAAAAGGGCCT
This sequence comes from Taxus chinensis, assembly GCA_019776745.2. NCBI lineage: Eukaryota > Viridiplantae > Streptophyta > Pinopsida > Cupressales > Taxaceae > Taxus > Taxus chinensis. Next base: position 377,633,843 of record CM034157.1, on the reverse strand, counting down.
CAAAGCTTGAAAATTACCACACAACCACCCTTGATTCATCACTAACCTTTGATGTGATCCAAATGAAAACCCTAAAGCATTAACCAATGAGGGAGTTCAACACTCCTTCATAATTTACTTTTTGACCTCTGACTAACCACTACAAAGTGCGAGCCAATGAGAAAAATCCACACTCTTCGCAATGTAAATTCTTTTAATAAACTCTTTTGTCCCCTACAAAGCATCCAACCAATAGAAATATCCACATGTGTTTCATGTCAGATCTCTTTCACTTCGTGCCTTTCTTTCATTAGAATCCTCTTCACATCATAAGTTTAACTTTCTCTTCACTAGATTTAGAAAAAAATTTCTTTTCATTTCTTCCACGTGGAAGTATTTCATTGAATGTGATATTTGGAGATTACTTTGCATTTTTTATTTTGATTTTTTCTTTTTATTTTACCCATGTGGACCTGAAACCTTTATAAAACTTGATTCATTCTATGGACTTGAGGTCTGTGGAATGCATCTGCTTGAGGAAGTGACAGAATACCACCGCGTGTTTGTCTTAGACTGTTGAACCTCTACCACTTGTTATTAACTCCACCCACCAACTATCCTTTGAGCTACCTTGACCCAAACTAGGACTTGAAACTTTATGCATTCTGATTACCCCTAGGGACTTGAGGTCCTTTGGGGTCCATCGCCTCAAGCTTTACGGGAATAGTGATGCCTTTCCTCCTTGGACTATTGATTCCATACCACTCATCAGACTCTGATTGATCATTGACTGCTCACTTGACTTTACCCTTTCGTGGACCTGAAATGTTATGGAATGCATCTTATTCCACTGACATGAAGTTTGCTAAATCCAAAATCTTTAAGGAAAGTAAGAATGATGCCACTTGTTCTGCTACTTGATTTTTAGCATTGAATTTTATGATAAAATGAATGTCACGTGACCTTTTAAAATATAATTTGCTAATGAATAAAACTTAATCCCCCATGGGTTTTATAATTCTAACATACATTACTTTTGAGAAAGTCAAATTGACGGCCATTTAATGGTCCCAAACTGTAAAAAATGGCCAATTCCATTTTTAATGCGTTATCCAAATTAACCCAGGGGGGTAAATTTGGGATAAATATCTCCGTAAGTAAGAAAACCATCCAAAGGAAGAGAGTCAAAAGACACTACTTTGAGTTTCTCTGTCAACTGTGTGTAATTTAAAACATTGTATTTAAGATATTATTCTTTTTTTAATTTATTTAGAGATTCATCTTGATGAATTTCATACAACATTTCATATCTCTTCTGCATCTTTCTCATTAGGCTATTAGATTCTCTATTACCAGTTAATGTAATTCCCATTCTATTTCCTCTAGCAATAGTTTGTTTGAATTGAAGCCACAAATATTTAATGGTAGGATATTTAGATGCAATAATGTTATTCATTGTATACATGCTTTCCATAAATTATGTAAGAATATCATTTACCTTCTTTACTCTCGTTTACATCATATTTTTTGTTGAAGCAAGAGACCAATTCATTGTTCTAGAATCCATACTTTTGGAAGAGTTATTCTAGAATGATGGTTGACCAGAAATCTAGATATCTTGGTGGTCATCATCCTCTTAATTTTTATCATCACTTATTGATGTTGAATACCAATCTCAAAAATTCATCATTATGATGTGAGAAACAAATGTGACATGGATTTTTTCCTTGATAAAGTCACCTTTAAAACATGATTTTTTTTTTAATATGATTGTTATTTTTGGAATATGTACTTTTTTAGATTTTGTAAAGTTATTTAATCATTGATAGACATATATCTCCCCAGTGGAGTCACTAAAAATTGTTATTGAGATAATTTTTCATAGTTCAAATTATTGGTTTTCACAAAAGGTCACATGGATAAGCCCTTAATTCTTTGGTAGGGTGAGGATCTAATTATTGAATCTAAAATACCTAAAATTGTGGGTTGGCCATTAGGTTAGCGATCAAACAGGAATACTCCACTAAACATGAATCTAAAAGGCATGTATCCTATCCTAGATCTTGCTCTTGTTTCTATCTCGGTGTTCCTGTGCCTTGGTCCTATTCTCCTTAGCTAAGTAGGCCTTCTCAATGACCTTCTCAAGCATGGGAGGAGATAACATCCTAACAAATCCTGCTATATCTGCATTCAGGCCCCAAATGAACCTATTTACCTATAATTTCTCATCTTGCAGGTAGTCTACATACTGCAAGAGATCTAAGAACCTACTCTCATACTATGCCACTGTGTCAGAGCCCTATCGTAAGTTATGAAACTCATCGATCCTCTTCTGTAAAAAATGCTCTGACATATACCAGGCCCTAAATCACTCCTCGAACAACTCCCAGGTCACTGTATCTTGAGTCAAATGGAGCTTCCGCTCCTCATTCCTCCACCAAACGCTTGTTGCGTCTCGAAGGAGGTGTATGGAAAACCTAGCTTTGACATTTATCTCATGAGAGTGAAAGACAAAGAAACTATCTAGGCTAAGGAGCCAGGACTCTACCCCAAAGCCATCTGTTGAACTAGTAAAAGTAGGTGGCTGAAGGTGAAGAAGGTCTCAAATCACACTACCTGTGTCTCGATCCTGGTGATGTGATCTAACAGGTGAAAGGGGTCACCTATCTCCAAATGGTCCCTCGAAGCTGTGTGATCAGCTGTGATGAAATGAGGCCATCCTCTCGCCAAGGATGGAAGGGCTACGTGACCTCTCTCATCTCAGGGTATCGTGCTCAGGTGGCTCTGAATGTGCATCCTCTCCAATCAACTCCTCATCTCCCAACTGAATGTCCTCCTCTCTCGGCTCTTGTGGTGGTGGAAGGTGCTCCTGCATGATGCCTATCAGCTGATGTAGGGTCTCTAATATCTGAGGCCCAAAATTGGGGGCCGGAGGCTCTTACGTAGGTGCACTATGTCCTTAGCCTCGAGCCAATCGTCCCCTCTTGGGTGCCATCCTGAACCTGAGATTAAAAAAATGTTTTATAAACTTTTTTAAATGTTGTTGGAAGCATTGTTTTTTAATTATTATTATTATTATTATTATTATTATTATCATTATATAATGTAACACCAGATGTAATGCCCCTTCCCGTTAATAATTAATTTATAATAATTATTAATTTTCCCGAAATAAATTAACACTATCCCAACAATAATTTAATTATTTTACTCTATTAAGCTCCCTAGGGTCATGATTAAAAAAACTACACCCCTAGAAAATAAATAGTCTTCCCCCTTTTAATTTATTTAGTCTACCCACAAACCCCTCTTAACTTAAATTTTCCAAACCCCCTTTTATTTTATTATATTACCCTTCAAAACTATTTGCCCTTAATACTTATTTTCCAAACCCATTAAAATGTCATGTTTTAAGGAAAAGTAGGGTTGAAGGAGAGCCCTAAGATCAAATCCAATCTTGGCCCTTGATTTCAAATTTACCCTAAATTTTCCCTAAATTTCTCTATGTTTTTTTATTTTATTTTCCATTCTTTTCTCAATTCATTTTGTTTCTTTTCCTTTCATTTTCTTTTTTGTTTTCTTTGTCATTGCAGGTGGAGGAGCTATGGATTTTTATTGATTTTGCATTGTATTGTTTAAAGATTCATATAATGAAGATAAACCTTTTTTCTTTGTTTAATCCATGTATTTTTCTTTTGTGAAACTTGTTGAGGAGAAACTCTAGGTTTGATAAACATTTTTTTTTTTTGCAATCCCTTTTATCTATCCTGAATGGGAGAAGATAAAAAAAACAAAGGGTTTTTGGGGTATAGGTAGGGCGCCGGACTGTATTTTCTGGCTACATTTTTTTTTGTTGCCTTCTGAAGGAAGGTAGTGCTAGTGAGGGAGGAAAGGTAGTGGTGGAAGGGCGTGGCAGGGGCATGGGAAGGGCAGCAGGGTCTTTGCGCAGAGGAAGCAAGGCAGACAGGGGAAACAACATCGGCGCCGAGGAGAGGGGCAGGGGGTCCGCGAATAAGGGACAACAGGGGAGTGGGGGGGTAGGGGGGACAACGTGTGAGGACAAGGGGAGGTGCACAGGGAGGTTGACAGGGAGGGGCAGGGGTCCGCGTGGTGGGTGTGGATTTGGTGTGTAGGGGGGTTGGACAAACTTGTGCGTGGGGGGGTGGTCGGCCCCCCCAAAACAAAATTTGTTTTTTTTTTTTTTTGTTTTTATTTTATTTTATTTACTTTTTTGATATATAAAAAAACAACCATATATATATATATATATACATTTTTTGAATCCATATATATTATTTATATATATATATATATATATATATACTATATATATATAATATATATAAATATTATATAATATATACTACATGGTATATAATATTATACATTATATAATATATAATATATATTATATAATATGTATAATATTTGCTGCAACAAAATTAGTATAAATATATATATATTATTATTTATTTTTGTTTATTCTAGGAAAAACATAGTCATAAGTTAGGAACCAAAAAAATGTATATATATATATATATATATATATATATATATATATATATAATCTATTTTCATTTCCTTGTTTAGTACTACCAACTACAAGATACACTATTGTAGACCAACTAATAGAATCATTTCAATAAATCCTATAACTCTATAACACTAACTTTCCTTCAATGAAAATAGCTAAATAATTAATGCAGATTTCTACAAGAGGGAGATCGAGCAACAAGAAAAACAAAAGATTTTCTTTTAGTACTAAAGCCTCCTTCCAATAAACACCTTTCCTTTAAAAAAAAGTTACAAAAATTTATTTATTATTATTTTTTTAACAAAGCAATAAGATAACTAAAATAGAAATTACCCAAAGAGTCTATGTGTTTGAACCACGCTCTGATACCAAATGTAATGCCATAAAAAAATGCAGATTTAAAAGAATGCTTAACTTATAAAGTTCAGATTTATTTTCAAAAAATACACATATGCCATTTCATAGATTTTTTTTTCTTTTTCTTTTAAACTTGAAAAGTAGACACAACTAAAAATTAAAGATTTAAGTAGGGATGCATAACTACCAGATTTTTTCTTCAACAGATTTATAAACAACAAGGCCTCCAAATGAAGACATTGAAATAAGAAGGGCTCATGGTTTCACATGATTTCAAGATCCAATAAGTCAAGATTCTTGCAATAATGAAGGAAAAGTTCCTTAACAAAGACCATAAAATACAAGTTTTCCCAAGTCAAACAAAAATAGTGTTTTACAAGAAGGTGAAAGCTTCACAAAGCCACATTTATTTGACAAAATACAATGAGGTAATATCCCTCAAATTCTGATGATAATGACCAAGAGGACCAAGATGGCAACAAAGGCTCCAACTATCTCCAAACTTGAGTGTTCTTCCAAGGATGCTGAAATAAGAGACAAGGCTTGTTTACCACCCAACCAATAGGCATCATCACATGCCTTTCCATGGTTGGAAGCCATGCTAGCCTCCCCCAAGCCCATGGGAGAGAGGAACAAACTTCCACAATGTGCACAAGTATAATGGGGATAAAACACAACAAGAAATACATAAGACCATTTAAACACTTAGACATACTACACATGGTAAAACAACAACATGAGGAGAACAAGGTCAACCTCACAAAGGGGGAAGAGAAGAAATAGGATGCCCAAATCAAAGGTGTCCAACCATAGGAACACCAACAAAAGCATGTTTACAAAAATCCTTATTCCTCCTAATCATTCATCCTCCTTATTCCTCCTTTATGTCAAAGAAATCCTTCTTGGGAGGATTTTCAAACCCAAAAGGGTTTCCTCACCAAGAATGGGGAAAGGTTCAAGCCATATGAACCTTTCTCCCACCTCAAACCATATGAGGGGATGAGAAGGGACCTTCATGGCTTGACCAACAACCATGAGGTTTGAGAGGGAAATCCCTCTCTCTTCCCCTACATTCTCCAAAAACCATCAATCCAAATGATGGTGGAGAGAAAACAAAAGAAAACAACAAAGTAACAAAACAAACAAACTACATTCACCATACAACTTTACAACACATCATTTCACACACATCATTTTATTGACCAATGCATAGTTAACAAGATAAGCACAACTAGGAAAGAAAAGGATTAAGAATCCTACCTCTACAATGCTTTCCAAGACTCTAAGCTTTTCCCTTTGTCCAAGCAAACCTCCAAGCTCCCAAAATTCTCCAAGTTCTCCAAAAAAAAAATGAGGCAAGAAGACCCCTTCCTTCCACATGAGGAAGAATAAGAAGAGGAACCCAAAAGTTTCCTCACCAATGGGAAGGTGACAAGTGTCACCCCCTCTCCTCTCAAGAGTCAAAGATTCCAAAAACCAAATAAGTAAAAGTAAACTCACCTTTTAGCCCTTATCACCCAAAATACTAAAAACAAAAATAAAACAAAGTGGAGCAACTTTTAACAATTACACACAAACCAACCATCTTACATGGATGGTGACTAAGGAGGGAAAAATGGGAGGGAAACTCCCTCCAAACCTTGGAAATAAGCCCCCTACCTATTAGGTAGGGTCCAAGGGCCCATTTTCATGCTAAGGGAACTCCCAAACTCAAAAGGGGTCCCTAAAAATGCCTAAAATAACCCAATTTCGGGTTTGGCATGCTTGGGCACAAGGGTAGAGGGTGTGGGGTCCACCCAAGGTTCACATGTGGTCCCCAATCCCTTCTACCAACACACACACACTTACCCAAAACCATCACTTAAATTAAGATGAGATCATTAAACCCCTAAACTAGTTTACTTAATAAAACACACCCTAAACATAATTAATTTTACAAGACATAAATACATTACAATTGAGGGTTCACCCATGGTGCCCAATTAATACACCTATTCTAAGGCCTCAAACATTTAGCATGGTTAGGACTCAGCCCGTGGGCCGCTCGTGCACAATTGCGTAGCTGCCCTGAAACCCATGCTCTCCTATACCTGTCACCTGCACACTCATTGCACACATTAACCACATTTGTCCAATATAATAACATCATCTACACATCACAAATTTAAATCAACTTATAATGTCCTAACATCATTTTACAATTGATAGTGCAATGCATACAATTATACACATAGTTTTCCACGAATCATCCACAGATAAAATTACAATGACATACACTTAGGCTAGCATGAGATTACCATTATTAAATCCAGAAAACTATATCATTAATCAAATCGACCACAAGAAATCAACATCTAACCAATAAATCTCACTATCATGTACCCCTGTTAGTGTCATCAACATCACAAGAAATATATCAATATACGAATCTAGTCCAATTGGCGCTACGCGCCCAAAATACCATAATGTCCATGAGGATAAAATAACATAGAAAAATGTCCAAAATCTATCAGAGTCTCAATCAAAACATGTCTATGCATAACGGAACCAACAGATAACTGGAGCTATAAAAATGTGGGCACTACCCAAAAGATGAATAACATAAAGAACACATCAACCTTTTTGGTATAAAGTTGTAAAGTGCTTCAAACTCTTTCCCACCAAGCGTGAAATTTTTTTTAAAGCTTAGAATTGCACCCTACCCCAAGTCATAATCAACTCAGGATTTTGAGGCAATATGGGACCATCTCCAAATTGTTAGACTTGCAATGTGAGACAAACCTTTGGAGAAGGTGTGTTCCTCTACCTAATCATAATTCTAAAACTACTCCTAATCCTAAAAGAAAATCCTAAGATAAACATTCCAAAGGACCGAGGTTAGAAGGATATGCATGGAAAGGGAAATCCTAAGCTAAAAGGAGATGATAGAACCAAGAAAATGGTGATGAACATTTTACTAGTTAAAATAGAGCCTCCAAATGAAAAATTTATGCACAACATATTACGAGAGTGAAAGATAAGAAAGATGCAGATGAAACACCAATATAGGGCAGAAGAGATCCAAAAACACCATGTTTTATTTCTTTACAACTCAAATAGAAGGTAAGAACACATTTACAGAGGACAAAATGAAGGCTCGCGGTTCATAGCTACTTAAGAAACCATTTTTATATGGTTCCTTTGCATATTATAATGTCCATCTCTTTTAAAATGAAATATTCTAATAAATATAGCTCGAAGAGAAGAAAGAGAAAAGGGAAAAGAGAAGGAATGGATTTTCAACTTTCAAGCACCAATAGTCTACATCGAATTCACCAACAAAGCATATTTCTCAAATATGCAAGGCCATCTATGTCTATTTTTTCTTGCAGCAATGAATGAAGCCGTACTTCATCAATTCTAGTGGTTGAGCTACATGATCTAATCATTTACGTGCTCAAGTTTACTCTCTCCCTATAAAGCTATGTTTTCCATTTTTACCCACCAAACACCATCAAATTTCAAAGATGATTATATCAAATTGAACTGATCGAGGATATTTTTCTAGTGATATTAAGTTTATCGTATTTGGAGCTATGGATCGAAATATATGGCCTTCTGAATAATTTCTTGTCATAGAGCACAAGAATGTGACAAGTGGCAATATTTGACTAGTTCAAGGATCATCCTCTACCTACGTGTACACCGAATTTTGTTTTTTTAGGTGTTGGTCTCTAGTTGGGTATGAGAAGTGGGGATTCTTTTACATTTTACACGACGAAAATGTAATTCTATAAAATAAAAAACTACAAAAAGGGCCTCAAAGCTTGAAAATTGCCACACAACCACCCTTGATTCATTGCTAACCTTTGACCTGATCCAAATGAAAACCCTGAAGCATTAACCAATGAGGTAGTTCCACACTCCTTCATAATTTACTTTTTGACCTCTGACTAACCACTACAAAGTGCGAGCCAATGAGAAAAATCCACACTCTTCGCAGTGTTAATCCTTTTAATAAACTCTTTTGTCCCCTATAAAGCATCCAACCAATAGAAATGTCCACGTGTGTTTCATGTCATATCTCTTTCACTTTGCGCCTTTCTTTCATTAGAAGTCACTTTGCATCATTAGTTTAACTTTCTCTTCACTAGATTTAGAAAATTTTGGCTTTTCATTTCTTCCGCATGGAAGTATTTCATTGAATGTGATGTTTGGGGATTACTTTGCATTTTTTCTTTTGATTTTTGCTTTTTATTTTACCCACATGGATCTGAAGCCTTTATAAAACTTGATTCATTCTGTGGACTTGAGGTCTGCGGAATGCATTTTCTTGAGGAAGTGTCAGAATACCACCACGTGTTTTTCTTAGACTATTGATCCTCTACCAGTTGTTATTACCTCCACCCATAAACTATCCTTTGAGCTACCTTGACCTATACTATGACTTGAAACTTTATGCATTCTTATTAACCCTGGGGACTTGAGATCCTTTGGGGTCCATCACCTCAAGCTTTATGGGAATAGTGATGCCTTTCCTCCTTGGACTATTGATTCTATACCACTCATAAGACTTTGATTGATCATTGACTGCTCACTTGACTTTACCCTTTCGTGGACCTGAAATGTTATGGAATGCATCTTATTCCACTGACATGAAGTCTGCTAAATCCAAAATCTTTAAGGAAAGTAAGAATGATGCCACTTGTTCTGCTACTTGATTTTTAGCATTGAATTTTACGATAAAATGAATGTCACATGACCTTTTAAAATATAATTTGCTAATGAATAAAACTTTCAATCTCAAATGGAGTTTTATAATTCTAACATAATTATTTTGAGAAAGTCAAATTATATGGCCATTTAATGAGTAATCCAAAATGTAAAAAATGTGCCAATTCTGATTTTAACTGCAAGTTATCCAAATTAACCTAGGTTTTTACCGAAATTTGGGATAAATATCTCCGTAAGTATGAAAACCATCCAAAGGAAGAGAGTCAAAAGACACTAATTTGAATTAATCTGTCAACTACGTGTGTAATTTAAAACATTGTATTTAAGATATTATTCTTTTTTTAATTTATTTAGAGATTCATCTTGATGAATACTTCTAAACAACATTTTAAAAAAGAATTATCTCTTCTGCATCTTTCTCATTAGGCTATTAGATTCTTCCAGTTAATGTAATTCCACATTCTATTTCCTCTAGCAATAGTTTGTTTGAAATTAAAGCCACAAATATTGCATTAGATGAAATAATGTTTTTCATTCTATGACATCCTTTCCATAACATTGCATGTAAGAATATCATTTACCTTCTATTATTCTTTCTTTAAATCATATGTTGAAGCAAGAGACCAGTTCATTGTTCCAGAATCCATACTTTTGGAAGAGTTATTCTAGAATGATGGTTGACCAGAAATCTAGATATCTTGGTAGTCATCATCCTCTTAATTTTTATTGTCACTTATTGGTGTTGAATACCAATCTCAAAAATTCATCATTGTGATGTGAGAAACAAACGTGACATGGATTTTTTCCCCATAAATTCATCTTTAAAACATTATTTGCAAGGTAGATCATGATTGTGTACATTTTGGAATCCATGTAATTTTTTGGATTTTGAAAAGTTATTTAACACAAGGGCATATAGGCTCCCCATTAGAGTCACTAAAAATTGTAATTGAAATAATTTATCGCAATGTTCAAATTGATTGGGAACACAAAATTTGGTCACATGGCTAAGTAAAAATTCCATTTGAGTAGGGTATAGGATCTAATTATAATTTATGAAATACTTAAAATTGTGGGTTGGCCATTAGGTTAGCAATAAAATAGGAATACTTCACTAAACATGTGGTAAATTTATTGTATAATGTACAAGGGAGGAATTTTCTATGAAGGGATTTTGTAAGGAACGATAACCAGATCATGTCAAGCCAAGAACACAAATGCTAATTAAACATCACGATCAATAAGATGAAAGAAATTCACCAGAATAACTTTACATAAAACCTTTGCAAACAAATGAGAAAAATATCATATATTATTATGGAACTCAATGCAATACATTGAGAATGGGCCTTACTTAAATAGGCAAGGAATAACAATCTAAGAACTAGTCAAGGTCATAGATCAAGCCATAAATCAAGGAAATAACTAGTCATCAAAGAACTAGTCAAGACCATAGATTTAGGAGAGAACTAGACATCAAGGATCTAGTCAATACCATAGATCTAAGGAAAGAACTAGTCAATACCATAGATCAAGGAAAGAACTATACCTAACAACTAGATAATATCTCCTAATATCTAAATAAGATAAAAGAAATATCCACACACATAAGTGGGTGAGGATAAATACAATAAAGGTAAATAAAGTACCTAGGTGAACATGAGCTAAGGTAAATACCTACTCTAACACCCCCCCTCAAGTGAATCTAGGGGCCAAAATAGAAGTGGCATGTCCACAATATGAGTCCCGACAACTAGGCCTGATGAGGTACTCATGTACAATAACTGGGAAAAAAGGGACACCGCAAGGTACCCAAAACCAGTAACAACAAAGTAAAGAGAGTAAAAACCCTGGGCAAGGCATCCCAAGAAGCCTAGATCAAAAAACTCATATAATGCTGAAGAAGTTTGGTGTGCACTATGGTCTGAATCTGCTGCTTGATCAAAAAAACTCAAAAACAACTGACACTGGGTTTCACCAGAATAGCTCCATACAAGGAGACTATCACAGCGTGATGTCGAAAGTGTTAAAAAAGAAACACCAAACATAATTTGATCATGTGCTGCAAATAGGTGTGTCATGATCCAAGAACAATTTTGAAGCAACAAGGCAAGGACACAAAATCCAAAGTGTCACGATCCAAGAAAATCCAAGGTAACAAGGCAAGGACACAAAACCCGAAGAAGCAGATCTACACCACACCCTCCCATACTGCTGAATGGGTGGAGTGACTACAAATCTGTATGAGTTGTCAAAACAACTACTTGAACACTGAAAAACTAACACTGGGCTCCACCAGAATAGCTCCCCCACAAGAGAGACTATCAACATGCCAAAAGTTTCAAAAATATAGATACAAAATCTCTCAACAAATAAGAGAGATACAATACACCTGCTAAAGAAAAATGCTCAAAACAAGAAGCATCACAATGCAGAAGGTATAGAAAGTGGAGCAAGAGGCCGAATGGTGGAGGAGCCATGCCTGTAGATTCCTCTCAACGAATGCCTATGTCACCACCATGAGTGATCAGATATCCACCCCAAATCAACACAGATGGATGAAGAAGATGCCTGCATATGACTTGGTGCAAAATTCACAATGGGTGCATGCAAAAGAACATCAGAATGTGTGTCAGTTTATCATGTCTGACAAGCTTGAAATCTTAGGTTTCTCAAGCCTGAGTGAAGGTGCAAAACTCATGTGTTTCTCATGATCCTCAGAAAGAGTCGAGCGAATAAAAAAAAGGAGCTCTGTCAATGTGTCTATCCCAATGAAGTATCTTCTCGAAAACCAATGTCATGACGAGAATTCCACTTAACATGTGGAATAGAGGAAACAATACCCTATGAATGTCTTCCAATGACTCCTCTAATGAGACCCATAGAACGGAGCATGATCGAGAACTGAATGCAGTGGTATGATTTTTAAAAAAGCCATGCAGCTGAGAAAAAGTAGGATACACAACATGTGGTACTGTAATAGCCACAGATGTGGAAGAGCATGCAGTAACAAGCCTCACAGGTTTAGAAACATCAAAAGTAGGTTTAGGACTCAAATACTGGCAGATCAATGTCAGTGGATACAAGAGCAATCTTTTAGCTGCAAGTGGACTAGGATCATGGATATGATTGTCCACAATATGATGGCGATGTCACATGCTAATAAGTTTTTTCTGCAAGGAGTGTATTAGTGTATCCTTATTGTGAATGAGTGCTTGTAGAAGAGAATTTAAATTCTTGAGTGATCTATTTTCTTCCACAAATTTTACAATATCCTCTTGAAGTCCACATACTTCAGAGAAAAGCATATCATTCTCAGAATCCATGATAGATACAAAATGCAACTCCAAAAATTTAGGACTTCGGGCTCAGCCAAAAATTAGCATCCACAATTGATTACAACACTCCTCCATATTTGGCACTTTATAATTAGTGGAGTTAAAGTCTAAAAATGAAATAAATCCAATAGATAGAAAAAAATATTATTCATTTTGGGAAGAATTTTTTACAAAAAAAATGGCACTAAAACTGAGTTATAATCAAAAGAAAAAGCTTTTTTTGACTATTTTTCTCTATGGATTTATTTTAGTTGCCACTAAAACAAAATAAATTATTTGCCTTCAAATATGGACAAATAAAATTAAAGCTGGGTTGAAATGTCCAACACCTACTAGTAGGCTAATCATAAGACTTTAAGATTTATGACCAAGTACCATGTTACCTTCTAAAGGATTATCACTTGGAAGATAGCAAGAATTAAATTGGATAGCTTTGTTAAAATAGTACAAATGGGTAATTTATAGGATATTGTGTTTAAAAGGAAAGATTTCAATAGTAGGATTATAAGCAAGAAAAAATGGCTATCTTCATATATTTACAAAAATACACTAAATTCCAATCTATAATATCTGACAAAAATTGCTAGCCATCAAATATAGAAATCCCATGATATTTTTCTTATTATGTGCGAAACTTGAGGCAGATTTTGTGCTTTCTATAAACAATGGAATAAAAACTAAAAAAATGACTGTGAAGATAAAAAATGGTTTCAAGCTTATACCCATCTTATGGGTTTTCCGCCTTCCAAGATCCATTTGGAAATTATCCATTTTGCATAAATCCATGCAAGCTGCAACAAAATACTCAAAAGTCCATGCAAATCATATGAATATATAATGAGCCTTATTTACAAAATAAAATTTACAGATGGATGCCAACAACAATCTACAGCTCTGATACCATGAAAGGAATGATAACCAGATCATGTACCAAGCCAAGAACATAGATGCTAATCAAACACCACATCAATAAGATGAAAGCAATTCGCCAGAATAACTTTACATAAAACCTTTGCAAACAAAAGATAAAAATCATATATTATTATGGAACTCAATGCAATACATTGAGAATGGGCCTTGCTTAAATAGGCAAGGAATAACAATCTAAGAACCAGTCAAGGTCATAGATCAAGCCATAAATCAAGGAAATAACTAGTCATCAAAGAACTAGTCAAGACCATAGATTTAGGAGAGAACTAGACATCAAGGATCTAGTCAATACCATAGATCAAGGAAAGAACTATACCTAACAACTAGATAATATCTCCTAATATCTAAATAAGATAAAAGAAATATCCACACACATAAGTGGGTGAGGATAAATACAATAAAGGTAAATAAAGTACCTAGGTGAACATGAGCTAAGGTAAATACCTATCAAGATTTAAAAATAGGAAATTAAGGAGAGATTGGGTTAATACTTGTGAGAAGACTAGTTCAAGAATTCAACATACATTAATCAAAATAGCACATTCATTTAAAATAAAAACAATTATGATTTTTCCTCAAATAAATATTTTATGAGAAAAATAGTTCTAAATTATGGTAATCACAGCACACATAGTAAATTATAGTAATATATATCAATCTAAGATATTGGTTCTAACTTTTCTTTAGAGAGATAGAGTGAAATCATATCTCAAGTTTTGTAAATATTTAACATTTTATTTTTGAAAGTAAAATTAGTATACAAAGTAATGTAGATTACACATTTTCTTAACAATTGACAATTTAGAATGGAGAATCCATTATCTAATTTATAACATTAAAATGTGTGCATCATAGAAAAATGAATAATTCAGCTTTCCTCAGTCAACTTAATTCATTTATTAGATAAGGTAAGAATAATATTGGCACCAACAATAAATTGCATCAATACAATAATTTAGGAATGTTGTAATTAGTATTCATGATCCAAAAGATTTTCATTTATACTCCACTCATGGGTCCAACAAAAGCTAACTTAGAGATAAGCTTTAAAGGATATGATCTCAAAATAGTACATATACAGTTCATATCAAGGCTACAGTGCCCAATAAAAATGGAGGATAAATTACATAAACTTGTCTAAAGTGGATCAATCATGGTATATCCAGGGTTAGTAATGGGATCCTTTTTTCTCTTGCTAATCAGGGACTGAACCTCTATCTACGACCCGTGGATATTTTTAGTGGCGAATATTCATAATAGAAAATAATGTAGTCTGGAAATTTTTGAAAAGGAATTTTAACTGGCCATCATACTTTTCAAGGAAAATAGAATATTGAAGTTGAAAGTCCCCTTGTTCATGCTAAATTGGAACAATTTATCCTCAAAAATTTCTTTACTTTACCAATCACTAAAAAATGATTTTTATGTATGAGGAATATATATTACAAGTATGGTAATATGGCCTAAAGTTGGACGGCCTCAATCTCTCACAAGATAAATTAGATGATTGTTGGCAAAGTGGACATTAGAGAGTTGCTTGATGGTTAAAATAAATTTTGATGGAGGCTTAAAGAATAATATAAAGAAAGCACACACATTTTGATAGCATTAATTTTTCTCAATGGAATTTTATTGGTCGCAACCTAGGGACGGGGGTACAAATTCCCTCCATTTAGAATAACTTTGATGTTTGCATCAAGCAAGGTTCCTTTCTAGAATTTAATGATATTAGCTAAAGAAAATGGTTGTTTTCAAAATATATTTAGTTTCTTGGGGAATCCACAAACCTTATTAATGTAATGAAAATGGGTAATCCATTTATAAACTTGATAGGATTTTAAGTGTGACAATAAATCTTCATGATTAGTCAAGCCTCTCTTCACTTTACTTTTTAACATGAATTATTGTGAGTGCAAATCAAGTTGGGGATCTTCCCAGAAAATGTTAGGGAATTTGTCAAGGATTTTGTGATGTCACAATTAATGGAAGAGGTATCTTAGAATGAATCCTTAATATAGGTGTTGAAGGACAATAACTCATCCTTCTCCAAGTATTTGGAATTGAGGAATGTGAATTTTCAACTGATATTTCGCATCTAGTTTGATAATAAAGATGCACATGTAATGGATTTTTTATTGTTCTCAAACAATAGAATTATATTTTTAATATATACCATCGATAAACTAAGTTAATATAGAGTTGGCATTCACGCTTATTTATCTCCTATTTGTTATGGATTTGAGATAGGGATGAATCTCCAAATGTTACCATGTTTGACTATTTTCATAGATTCTAGGTGCTCCTATACAAGATAGATAACTTTTCCCCTGAGAAGTCATTTCAGTGCAAAAGTAATAAGATTAAAAGGGTCGACCATTGATTCTTCCCTAACCTTATTGGACTACCCATGCGAGATATCTTAAGTGGCAAGAACTCCAAGGGATGTGATTGTCATGGTGGACCCCCTTGATGCCTTAAGTTTTAGTCCATCCTTAGTTCCCATAAATAATCTCTATGTATGGATACTCATATTTTTATTTTGAATTAAGTGTAGGTCACTAAGATAATGTATTACCAAAAAAATATCTACACATGTAATTATTAGGTCTAATTGAATTGTAATTGGATATTTTTATCTAATCCTTAATTGTTCCATTATATCCATGCTATAATCATGTAATCAATGTAACCTTCAACATCATCTATGAATACATGAATGCATAAATAAGAAAATAAAATATTATTTTTGATGGTATGTTATAATATAGTGATTTCTTTAAAATAATTTAGGCCCTGCATGTCCATTCTCGTGATATCAACTATAAACTACTTAGAAATATCCATCTCTATACCCATGAAAATAACCCTAGCATCATTCCAAGCCTTTCTGAACTCCATGGTAAGAGTGGGTTCGTTCCTCTTCGGTCTGGAAACATACTTTTGTAAACCCCTAATTCTAAACATATCTCATAGTGAAGGATTGTAAAAAATGGCTCCATGACATGAAGGTTCAACCTAAATTCTATCACCTCCCATGGATTCTCTATTATCTTTCCAACAACAGAACAATCACACCAAAAAACTGTAAGGAACAAAGTAAAATACAATTCCCATATTTATTTCACAAAGCTTAAACAATCTACGTTGGCGAGCGCAAAATGTTTTGTCCCTCGTGTGATAAGAAATATTAACATTATGATCTATCATGGTGTATGGTATTATTAATAGCTATGGGGATTACATCACTCTTAACCAAACTTTTAAATCAATGTTATTCAACCCTAAATTAGCCAAATTGTCAGCACATTTATTACCATTATGGGGGGTATGTATGATTTTATAATTATCAAATGCTTTAAGAGGCGTTCCTTAACATTTTTATAATATATATCCCATGTGTCCAATTGTGGATAATGTCTCTTTTGAGGGAATTCACAATGAGCATCAAGTCCTCATCACTTGTGACCTTCCATATTTCTAGGGAATAAAAGTGAGTCTTTTTTCTTATTAATGAAGAAAGACTCTTACAATGTCAAGTTGAAGGTCACTTATGTGAATAAGACAAAATAGTGAAAAAGTACATTCTTAATGAAGATTTAGAGTATGGAGAGGGAAGAAATAAGAGAGAGAGAGAGAGAAGAGGGTTGATCAACCTATTTGAAGATAAAGCCTTGTTCGATGAAGAACTTGTTGACTTGAAGTAATTTTATTATAATATCCTTTAGTCAGATATGGAAACATTGAGATGGGAACATGATGATATTCTTTCATCGTAAGGTAGGAGTTATAATATGTAGATCACTACCTTACTCTTCTTAGCATTCAAAATTCACCTTTGTGACCAATAATCAACTCCAAGATGCTCAAACAATTTCATGCTTGTTTGTTACTCAGTTAAATAGGTCTTCATCTTATAGATAAGAGGATGTATCCTTTAAAGAAATTATTATGTTATGAACACTCATTGAACTAAAATATTGTGATTATAAATGCTTCCTCCTATGAAGTGTAAACACACTTTAAGTAATTGAATGATTGTTTACAAAAACTACTAAGTGAATTGCACCATGTGAAATTAAGATGATTGCTCATTCTTGCAAACATTATAATGCTTTTGAACACAAGGTTTAGAGTCAAAACATGGAGATCACCACCTCACTATACTTAGATTCAAAATTCACCTCTGTGACAAATATTTCACCCTTTTGAATGAAATCAATTGCATGATGCTTAGGAACCTTCGTACACATATGATCCTCATTCAAAATTGTCCTTCTCAAGATACAAAAATTACTCTCTAAATGAAACTCTATTCTTTTGACCTCATGTTGGATAGAAACATTATGGCGTGATCTCTTTCTTTTGTGAGATGCAATCACACTATAAAGTATTCAATGAGTGTTTAGAAACACTATTACGAGACATTACACTATGTGGACCTGCGATATCTTCCTTCTCCCAAAAACATGATGGTCTTGGGTTGAGGAACATTGGGAGCAGTGGATATGATTAAGGGGCATCACTCTTATTCACTAAGGAGGATTAATTCATGTTTCACGAGGTTGAAACACTCCATCAATGTTTTGTTCTAGAGCTTCTCATGTATTTGGTCTAGAGCTTGCATAAAATTAGTATGGAGCTTCCTGATTCACCTTAGTGATAAGGAAATATCCTTTGTAGATGTATTAAACCATGATGAATCTATTTTGTAACAATTAGGATGAGGTGAATCATCCACTTTATTAAATCAAAATGTGTCGTAGAGAATACACCTTGAGATTGATGTTTTGGGAGCTTGTGGGGGTTTTCTCTCTACTTTGAACCATGAGAAAACTTCCCATTCTTTCTACATATAAAAATCAATGAGATAGGAGGAATATGAGTTGATACAAATTATCTAAGCATGATTGCAAGAATTACTATTTTTTCAAAATTCTTGACTAGGATGGTTTTTTAGTAAGTTATACCAATTTTCACCTTTTTAGGGTTTTTACTTTCTTGAAGTGCATAGGTGATGAGAATTAATAGTTTTAGTGTAATATCCACTTCCCTTAGACCCTATTTATGATATAAGTCTAGCTGACTTAGTCGGTTATCTATTTCATTTTGGACACACTGTTAGGGTACCTTGATATTGATACTTTTATATTTGAACATATTTTTATCAGCATTACACATGACATATTTAATTAGATGGAGTGATGGTTATATATATGTCTAATTATATGCATCAATGACGCTAATATTGTGAGGCAGGATTACAATATTATTGTGTTATCTTGATCATGTGATTAATTGATTATTATGAAAATGTTCTAATGTTTATATTTTGAAAAGGATTAAATGATGGAATTCTTTGTTAACACTAGTGTGCTTGAAATTATTGTACTACAAGTAATTGTTCTAAGATCGATTAATTATGATGAATATTCATGTATCTTGATTTCAATTATATTACTATAAGCAATGTATGTTTGGAAATATCTTGGACATATTTGATGCGTGTGTGTAGTGTGCAGTGTTGTACAAGTTATGTATATATAACACACATGGGGACCAAGAGACCAACATGTGAAGACTATTCGGGCTAAGACCCCTTAGCCACCTTGAGAAACAATGTTTTGAGTTTAGAAAAGTGGCTAGACCTTTTATTTGCTTGTGGTTGTTAATTTAATTTTGCTTATTCTTGTTGATGGCCCTTTTTATTATTTACCCTTGTTTGTTTTTATAAATTGTAATTGTATGAAATTTCTTCCTCTCCCATGTGATGATGTGACCCGTTGTCATGACGTTTGGGTAGTAAAAAAATTAATTATTGAGACCCTAAACCCAATAAAGGGTATGGAGGGGCGGATTTTGACTTTGCAGGTATTTTTGGCCAACCCTACATGCACCTAACCTTGTCCTTTATGCCTAAAATGCTCTCATATCCTTAACCCATCATGGGTGGAGTATTTTTGAGGGCCCATTTTACATTCTGAACATTATTGTCTCATTTATCTTTGATTTTGTTGCACATGCTTTGAATTTTAAAATCGATTTAATTTGTTTAATGGTTTATACCTTGGGTGAGTTGGAGAAGTGACCCCAGTTGACACCCATGTGGAGCCAACTCACATTTCCCCCTTGTTATTCCATAAATAAGACTCATGCTTAGAATTTTGGGACGAGTTGATCCAGGTGGTATTTTGGTGGGGAGATTGCTTGTGCTTGAGGATTTTTCAAGAGAGAATTTTGGAGCAAAGGAAGGATTGAGCAATGGATTTGAGGTAGGGTTTAAATATTTGTTCTACCTTGTTGTTATTTTCTTGTATGGTGAAATGGTGAGATGGATTGATTGTATTCTTTTTGATTATTTTGATCATTTTCTCTCCCTCTTTAAATTGTCTTCTTGTTCATTTGTATAAACTAGATGGGTAGAAAGCCTATAGCTTTGGGGTGTTGGAGGGGAGAATGTGGGGGTTAGTTTGGTGGAGGGAAAAGGGTTATTTTAGGCTTATTAATGTAGTATTTTGGCACTTATTTTGGAGGGAGTTAAGGGTAGATAGGGGGTTGGATTTTGTGGAGAGAAAAAGGGAGTTTTGAGGAGGTATAAGGTGTAGTGGAGGTATAAGGAGGGTTTGATATCTTGGAGGTTTAAAACCAATTCCCCCTACCCATTTGGAGACAAAAGGAGACTAACCCATATTCCTCCCTCTCCCACTTGATTTGTACATCAAACCTTTGTTCTTGATGTAGTTGCTTGCATTTTGTGTGTGTGTGTTGTGCTGGTATGTTAGGTCTCATGGAGCAAGAACCTCCCTATTGTTCAAGGGGGTTGTTAGTTATTTTATTGTTCATATGTTGGGGCTTGGGGGCCATTGTGGGAGAGCTCCCCTTCCCCAATGGATTTTTGTTGGGCGGAGAGCGTAGCTTGGCTCCCCCTCGTGTGTTTGAGAATGTTGGAGAAGACTAGAGATGGACCCTACAACAATCTTCATTTTGCAGTGGAGAATTTTAGCTCCATATGGGTTGTATTGTAAACATGTATTAATTGTTTTGTAGGCCTCATGAATAATTCTTGTATTATTCAATTTATAAGCCTCGTAAAGAAGCATTGGAAATGTAATATATTTTGTGTAATGGGTCTTGTAAATTTGGTAAGAGTTCTTATTTGCAGCTTAAATTGTAATAATCTTGGAATCTTTTGTCTTACCTTACTGCTGTATGTAAAAGATATTTTTATTTATAAATTAGATGGTTAATGATCTTGAAATATTTTGCATTATAAGGAATGAAACATACATCTTGTTCAACTTCTTTATATTGGAATCAAGTCTTTTTGAAAGCAATACAAACTAGGGAATGTTGTTGTTTTGCTTCATGACCAATTTTAATGTGGCTGGAAAAGAAATTTTTACTGTTGTTAAGTATCTTGGAAAATTTATAATATGATTTTGTATAAGGATTTGAAATTTTATGGCTCCTTGTTATATTCAGTTCGACAGTAGAGTTTTAATGCATTAAAACATTGTAGTTTTCCTTAACATAAAAAATAAAAAATAAAAAATAAAAATAAATTAGTGTTGAAATAAGGGATTCTTTAATGTTGTTGATAATGGAGTAATACATTGAAACCAAATTGTTGATAATCTCCAACTCCTTAAATTTATAAATTGTCGGTTTCCCCATTTCGTGTATAGTGAACTAGCATATTTTCGTGTATAGTGCACTGACATATTTCCCTGCAACTTTGAAATTACAGTTGTATGGTAATAAAATTTGATATGCATATTACATATGTATGTTAATAAATAAATATAAATAATAGCATACATAAATATTTTTCTAAATACTCTAAAGATATATATATATATTCAGATTTGGATTTGAATTTGTTATATTATTCATTATATGTGTGTGTGTGTGTGTGTGTGTGTGTGTGTGTGTGTGTGTGTGTGTGTGTGTGTGTGTAGATATATATATACATATAAAAAATGAATAATATAACAAACTCAAATCCAAATCTGCTCTACACACATAAATAAATATGTAATCCTCACATCTCAATTTATTATAAATAAAACAACAAAAATAAATAAATAAATCTTCCTTGTACACAAAAATAAACCAATAACCCTAACATTTTTATATTTTATTATAAATAAAACAACGAAAAAAACAAATAAATCTGCCTTGCACACAAAAATAAACCAATAACCCTAACATCTTTATATTTTCATTTAAAATAAACAACAATTTTTTTTTATAAGGACGGTTGGGCCGATTCACCCAACCCCTCTGTAAATTTTGGCCGCCCTATACTCGGCCACTTCCTCCTCCCGCATTAAATCTTTCTTCTCCATTTTTCCCTAGTGGCTGACCTGCACCAAAAAAAGATAAAAAAAGAAAAAAAGAAAATCAAATGAACCAAAAAAAAACCTAAACTAAACCTAAATTATATGCAGCCTTTATTAGTATGTTTTGTTGTGCATAAAATGTAAGTGGTAGTTTTATTTTATTTTAAATTAAAACATGTGTACAGTTAGGGTAGTGTAAAAATAAATTAAAGAAATTTGGTAAGATTAAAACAAAAGTGTAGTTTTTTTAATTAATGGGAATCCATATGTGGGAAAAGGGGGGTAGTTTAGAATAGTATATTATATAATACTAGATAGGATATTTAATATATGTGATTATATAATACGTTATATATATAATTTTAATGTATATATATCATTTTACTTTATATTATATATTATTATTTTATATAATACATGTAAATTATAAGGTTAGAGTAATTTTTATTATTATGACATCTATAAGTTATGATATTGAATTATACATAACATTGTTTTCGTATAGTATAATTATGGGGGTATACTAATTATAATGAGATAACAATGTATCAATTATACAATAGTATCGTTACATTTAATATTTATTATTTATAATAGTGAATTTTCTTTACGGTAATGTTTATAAGGATAGAAATTATAACACATTAGTTTGAACTTATAAGGTCATGTAATTTTGGATGTTATTATAAAATTATAATATTATTAGTATATATCTTTATGTTATTATAATAATAACAACATCACATTGTAATAGAACTAGGGTGTTTATAATACGATATATAAATTATATCATGTGATGAGATATTGTATAATGAAATTAATGAAATAAAGTAAATCTATCATAGTGTCTCTTCAGAGACATATGATAAAATTTGAACAATACAGATAATATTATCATGGTCCATGCGCAAGTTAGTCATGCAGTCATGAAACAAAAAAAAATTACCTTTTTTTAGCCGAAAATTTTGGGGCATCACACTTGGTATTAGAGCCGAAGTTGCCACACTTGGACTCTGGGAACACAAAACAAAACCAAACACAACACAACAAACAAAAAGAAAACATAATCAAACAAACCATAGAAAACTTTTAAGCATATTAAACTAGTAAACTTGGTTTAAAACCATCATACAACTTTTCTAACTCGATCCTTATCTGTGCAGGGGGTGCAGACAAGGCGTGGTCCCTAGAGCTGCAGCCAGGGATTATCCACAGGATTCAAGACCAGGAGTTCCCGTGGGGGTCGCATTACAACGAGAGCTAGGGGTGGTTTATGTGGTGGTAGATCTGGAGTAGGATCTCGAGGAGGACGGGTTAGGTAGCCTGAGGTGGTTCCTGGGGAGCCACCAAAGATAGTAGAGGAAGACACACCACTAGTTGACGACACGACACCCATAGCCCCGCAGATCTTACAAGAATTACAGGAGGTGGTTGTGGCATTGAGAGAGAGAGTTAGTGTCAGACTAGTAGAGCAGGGTGATATTTCTCATCATGATTCACCAGAGAGTAGTTACCAATACATGGGGATAGAGAGGGATCCTCACATCACAGAGGAGAGATCTAGGAGTCCTCCCCCACGAGTGACTGCACTACTTGTGAGACCCATAGACCACTCTAGATAGGCATCAAAGCATATCAGGGAGATCCTAAAGTTACATCCACCATCTTATTCTAGAGACACTACAGGGTTTCAGGCAGAGGCATGGCTTGTGAGCTTAACTGGATGCTTCAAGCTATGTCCATGTTCGAGAAATACCAAGGCACGTGTTGCTATCCACTTACTCAGGGATGGAGTAGGTGTTTGGTGGAGATCAGAGGAGTAGAAGCTCCTAGTGGACTCTGAGACTATATCATGGGACATGTTTGAGGAGAGATTCAGAGCTAGGTACATATCCAAAAAACTTTTTTCAACAGTGTATTGACAAGTTCCATGATTTAAGGCAACAAAATATGACGGTGGCAGAGTATGAGGGTCATTTCTTAGACCTATTGTAGTATGTAGACTACATGCACGATGAGTAGGTCAGGGTCTATCGATTCATCAGAGGCCTGAACTTAGAGATTAGAGGTGTCGTCAGGTTGCACACTCCACAGACTCTAGCCGAGGTAGTTGAGAAGGCCACCATTACAGAGCATAATAGAGGAAGAACTCAGCAGGTTAGAGAGAAGGTGAGGTCACACCTTCAATAATTATAGGATAGTAGATCAAGGGGTGTACCTCCTCCCCCTCATGGTGGATTTGGACCCGCATTCTCTACCTCCTGACCACCACAGTACCAATAACAATAGGCACGTTAGCCACATCTAAAACTTACACAACATAGAGGATTTCCTCGACAAGATGTTTAGAGAGGTCATAGTGTGGGGCCATCACCTAGAGCACCATAGAGGGCACCAACACCACCTAGGGCATAGTCAACAGGAGAAACCCATAACAACCATTTAGGGCACGTTCCACAACATCTTCTACTATGAGTACTAGGGGTCCTAGAGGTATATCAGCATGGTGGAGGTCTACTCCAGCTTGTTATGGTTGTGGAGACCCATATCACTATTGGAACAGGTGTCCACAGAACCCAATGTAATTCAAGGAAGAAAGGTCCCCTATATCAGAGGCCATTGTTGGTGATGTTGGATGTACACATAGGATCTATGCAGTAGTTGATAACCGTCAAGTAGAGCATCAGGCTATGGTGATTGAGACATTAGGTAGTATCAATGGTACTTCCATTTCAGTTTTGTTTGACTTCGGTCTTCAGAATCATTTATATCTCCTTTGGTAATGGATTTTTGTAGGTTGGTGGTAGTGAGACATGGTCCTAGATGGGATGTAAAGGTAGCATCGGCGGATAGACTTTCCACAGACTCCATAGTTAAGGAGTGTGTTCTTGATATAGGATCCTTTTGCACTACAGTTGATCTCCACATTTTACCCTTGGGATCTTATGATGTGATTTTGGGTATGGATTGGTTATCAACCCATAGGGCTAGGTTGGATTACCATCTCAAGGTGATTGAGTGTAGAGATGACATTGGTTTAGAGAGAGTAGTTACAGGTATTCAGAGACCCATATCCATCTACACTATATCCGCTATGTAGCTTAAGCAGAGTATCCAGAAGGGGTGTCAGTTATTCACCATCATGGTGAGTGATAGGATGGAGGAGTCCTTAGGACCATCCTTAGATGATTACCCTATTTTATAGGAGTATGCCGATGTGTTCCCTAAGGAGTTTCCAGGGTTACCACCTTCTCGTGAGATAGATTTCCACATTGACCTTGTACCTGGAGTCGAGCCTATATCTCATGCACCCTATAGGATGACCACTCCTGAGCTTTGTGAGCTCAAGTTATAGCTAGAGGGATTATTAGAGAAGGGCCTCATTCACCCTAGTGTGTCACCATGGGGAGTGCCTATTATATTTGTGAAGAAGAAGGATGGGTCCTTGAGGTTGTGCATTGACTACAAACAGTTGAACAAGGTAATAATCAAGAATCATTACCCTCTCCCACGCATTGATGACCTATTTGATCAGATGAGAGGAACAACTTTCTTCTCTAAGATTGACCTCAAATCAAGGTACTATCAATTGAGGATTGTAGAGGTAGACATACACAAGACAAATTTCTGCACTAGATATGGACACTATGAGTTTATGGTGGTTCCTTTTGGACTCACCAATGCCCCTGCAGTGTTTATGAGTCTGATGAATGGAGTGTTCAGGACCTTCTTGGATCACTTTGTATTAGTATTTCTAGATGACATCCTTATCTACTCACAAACTCAGGAGGAGCACAAAGATCATCTTCATCAGGTTTTACAGTGCCTTAGAGAGCAACATTTGTATGGAAACTTAGAGAAGTGTGCCTTTTTCCAAACAGAGGTCCAGTATCTAGGGCACATTATTTCAGGGGAGGGGATTATAGTTGACCCTTCCAAGATTAGATCCATTCTTGAGTGGCCAACACCCACTAATGTTACGAAGGTTCACAACTTCATGGGTCTAGCAAGATACTATAGGATGTTTATACAAGGACTTCTCTCACATTGCACGCACAATTACCTCTTTGCAGCATAAGGGGAAGAAGTTCGAATGGACTGAAAGGTGTGAGCAGGCCTTTAATATGCTGAAAGAGCATCTCACTACATCTCCCATTCTTGCATAGTGTCTGATCCACACAAAGAGTTCATGGTGTGTACATATGCCTATTTAGCTTGCTTAGGAGGAGTATTGATGTAGGATGGTCGAGTGATTGCATTAAAATCTAGAAATCTCAACGACTATGAGCTCAACTATCCCACACATGATTTGGAGTTAGCATCATTTATGCATGCCCTCATCAGATGGAGTCACTTATTTTTGGGTCAGAGGTTCATTTTGAGGACATATCATATGAGTCTATAACACATCTTCACATAACCTAATTTGAATTATTGTAAGCAGTGTTGGATGGAGCTATTGTGTGAGTATGACATGGAGGTAGTGCATGTGAAGGGAAAGGAGAATGTTGTGGCTGATGCCTTGAGTCGCATGAGACACATAGTGATGGCTACACGAGTGGGCACAAATTTATGTCATAGGATTCTGTAAAAACTTCCTTATGATAGATGGTATGCGATAGTGAAGGTAGAGATTGATTCAGGGAGACCCCTTAAGGGGAAATTTACAGGGATTACTCTTGAGGAAGATGGAATTCTTAGGCATACGGGTAGGATATATGTGCCTAAGGAGGGTGGTCTATGACAACTCATTCTAGCAGAGGCCCATTATGCACCTTACTCAGCCCATCTAGGGGTTAAGAAGATGCATGCTACCTTGAGACAACTTTATTATTGGGCAGGGTTGCTACAAGATATCACATGATATGTAGCTAGATGTATAGAGTGTCAGAGAGTGAAGGCCAAACACCAACATCCCGCAGGACTTCTCTACCCACATGACATTCCAGTGTGGAAGTGGGATGTTATATCTATGGATTTCATTGTGGGATTACCTACATCCACTTACCGACATGATGTGATCATGGTCATAGTTGAAAAATTGACCAAGGTCACTCACTTCTCTCCAGTGAAGACCACCTACACTGTTAGGGCTATTACATGAGTATACTTAGATGAGATAGTGAGATTTCACAAGTTCCTAAGAAGATCATTTCAGACCATGACCCTTTCTACACTTCTAATTTCTGGACCACCTTACAGGAGGCTTTGGGTACTCAACTCAATTTCAGCACAACATATCACCCTGAGACAGATGGTCAGACTGAGAGGTGGAACCAAGTATTGGAGGACATGCTTCGTATGTACGTGATGGACCAGCAATCTAAATGGGAGGAATACCTCTACTTGGTTGAGTTTTCTTACAACAACAATTACCATAGCTCTATCGACATGGCACCATTTCAAGATCTTTATGGAAGGGAGTACAGGTCTCCACTCAGTTGGGATAGACTTGAGGATCAGGTTGTGATTGGACCAGATTTGGTACAAGAGATGGAGCATTAAGGAGATCTCATTTGTCAGAGACTCCTTAAGGCACAAGATAGACAAAAGAAGTATGTAGATAATAAGAGGATTGATAGGAACTTTGAGGTTGGCTCGAAGGTGTTCTTGAGAGTTCAGGCCTCACAAGAGCCCTATCCACTATGGAAAAGGCTCTAAGATATATCCACGGTTTGTTGGACCATTTGAGATTCTTGAGTGGATTGGACCCGTAGCTTATCGTCTCGCATTTCCACCTAGCTTATCACGCATCCATGATGTTTTTCATGTATCTGTATTGAGGAAATATGTATCAGATCCATCTCATGTACTAGATTGGACTGCATTGTAGGTACAAGAGGGAGGACAGGTGATGGTAGAGCCTATATGTATCCTAGAGCATAGGACCCTAGGCCTTCAAGGCCGCGAGATTGATCAGGTCAGAGTTCAGTGGGATAGATACGACAATCATGCAACTTCATGGGAGGATGCATCCACTCTTCGAGTGCAATACCCACATCTATTTGAGTTACTTCTAGGAGGAAGTTGTGTTAAAGTGGAGGGGATGTAATGCCCACTTCCCTTAGACCATTTTTATGATATAAGTCTAGCTGATTTAGTTGGTTATCTATTTCATTTTGGACACACTGTTAGGGTACGTTAATATTGATACCTTGATATTCAAACATATTTATATCAGTATTACATGACATACTTAATTAGATGGAGTGATGGTTATATATGTGTATATATTATATGCATCGATGACACTAATATTGTGATGCAGGATTACAATATTATTGTGTTATCTTGATCATGTGATTAATTGATTATTATGAAAATGTTCTAATGTTTATATTTTGAAAACATTAAATGATGGAATGCTTTGTTAACACCATTGTGCTTGAAATTCTTGTATTACAAGTAATTGTTCTAATATCGATTATTTACGATTAATATTCATGTATCTTGATTTCAATTATATTACTATAAGCAATGTATGTTTGGAAATATCTTGGACATATTTGATGCGTGTGTGTAGTGTGGAGTGTTGTACAGGTTATGTATATATAACACACCTGGGGACCAAGGGACCAACAAACGAAGAATATTTGGGCTAAGATTTTGGGTTTAGATAAGTGGCTAGATCTTTTATTTTCTTGTGGTTGTTTAATTTAATTTTGATTATCCTATGTTGATGGCCCTTTTGATTATTTACCCTTGCATTTTTATAATTTGTAATTTTATGAAATTTCTTCCCCTCCCATGTGATGATGTGACCTATTGTCATGACTTTTGGTAGTGGAAAATTAATTATTGGGACCCTAAACCCAATGAAGATTATGGAGGGGCGGATTTTGACTTTGCATGTATTTTTGGCCAACCCTACATGCACCTAACCTTGTCCTTTATACCTAAAATGGTCCCATATCCTTAACCCATCATGGGTGGAGTATTTTTGAGGGCCCATTTTAGATTTTGAACATTATTGTCTCATTTATCTTTGATTTTATTGCACATGCTTTGAACTTTTTAAAATTGATTTACTTTGATGAATGGTAGATACCTTGGGTGAGTTGAAGAAGGTACTCCTAGTTGGCACCCATGTGGAGCCAACTCACCTTTCCCCCTTGTTTATTCTATAAATAAGATTTGTGCTTAGAATTTGGGTTAGTTGATCCTTGTTCTATTTTTGGTTTGGAGATTGCTTGTGCTTGGGAAGCTTTTAAAGAGAGAAGTTTGGAGCAAAGGAAGGATAGAGCTATGGATTTGAGGTAGGGTTAAATATTTGTTTTACCTTTTTATTATATTGCATGGTGAAATGCTGAGTTTTATTGATTGCATTATCTTGATTCTTTTGATCGTTTTCTCTCCCTTTTTAGATTGTCTTTTTGTTGCATTTGAATAAGTTGGATGGGTAGAGAGCTTATAGCTTTGGGGTGTTGGAGGGGAGTATGTGGGGGTTAGTTTGGTGGAGGGAAAAGGGTTATTTTAGGCTTGTTAATGTAGTATTTTGGCACTTCATTTGGAGGGAGTTTGGGGTAGATAGGGGTTGGCTTTGGTGGAGAGAAAAGGGAATTTTTGAGGAGGCATAAGGTGTAGTGGAGGTATAAGGAGGTTTTGATATCTTGGAGGTTTAAAGCCAATCCCCCTACCCATTTGGAGACAAAAGGAGACTAACCCACATTCCTCCCTCTCCCACTTGGTTTGTCTGTCAAACCTTTGTTCTTAATGTATTTTCTTGTATTTTTTGTGTGTTTTGTGCTTGTATGTTGGGTCTCATGGAGCAAGACCCTCCTTGTTGCTCAAGGGAGTTGTTAGTTCGTTTATTGTTCGTTTGTTAGGGCTTGGGGGTCATTGTGGGAGAGCTCCCCTTCCCCAATGGATTTTGGTTGGGTGGAGAGCATTGCTTGGCTCCCCCTCGTGTGTTTGAGAATGTTGGAGAAGACTAGAGATGGACCTTGAAACAATCTTCATTTTACGGTGGAAAAATTTTAGCTCCATATGGGTATTGTAACATGTATCAATTTATTTTGTAGGCCTTGGAAGAATTGAAGGGTTGTATTATTCAATTTATAAGCCTCGTAAAGAAGCATTGGAAATTATAATATATTTTGTGTAATGGGTCTTGTAAATTTGGGTTGCAGAATTCTTAATTGCAAATTGAATTGTAATCATTTGGAATCTTTTGTCCTACCATATTGTTGTATCTTAAAATATATTTTTATTTATAAATTAGATGGTTTAGATCTTGAAATCTTTTGCATTATAAGGAATGAAACATACATCTTGTTTTTCTTTATATTGGAAAATGTCTGTTTTTTAATCAATACAAACTAGGGAATGAAATTGTTGTTTTACTTCATGACCAATTTTAATGTGGTTGGAAAAGAAAAAGTTTATATTGTTAAGTATCTTGGAAAATTTAAATATGATTTCAAATAAGGATTTAAAATTTTATGGCTCATTATTTCATATTTCTTCCATTAGAGTTTTAATGCATTAAAACATTGTAGTTTTCCTTAACATTTAAAAAAAACATTAGGGTTGAAATAAGGGATTCTTTAATGTTGTTGATAATGGATCTAATACATTGAATATAAACTGTTGATAATCTCCAACTTTTTAAATTGATAAATTTCAGTTCCCCATTTCGTGTATAGTGAACTTAACCAGATATTTTCCTGTAACTTTGTAAATTTTAGTATAATGTTAAATAATATTTAGGTACTTAGGAAATTAGATATGTATGCATAATAATTTAATTTGTCAATTCCTTTTTCATAAATAAATATTCGTGTTTTATTTATAACAACTAAATAAAGTTGAGAAATTTACATAAAATAATTAAAAACCTATCATATAATATAATAATAATATAAGCAAATAAATAATATATAATTGAATGGATAAAAACACCATGTAAATAAACTAAATAATCCTCACATTACAATTTATTCTGTCATTTTTATATAAAAAACAATCAATTTGAACAAATAAATCATATCCATGCACACAGAAATAAAGCCATGCTGACCCTAACATCTTTATATTTGTGAGATTTTGTAAATGGATAACAATAATGGAGAAAAACTCAGGGAAGCTTTGTAGAAGACCTAATTGACATAAACAAAAAAAATTTTACCCTGCACACAAAAATAAATATGTAACCCTAACATCTCATTTTATCATAAATAAATAAAATACCAAAAGGAAAAAATCTACCCTGCACACAGAAATAAATCTCCAACCTCTAACATCCATTCCTATTTTCCCACTTCTGCCACCAAACAAACAAAAATTATAAGAAGAGGAGGGACTGGGCCCATCCCCCAACTCCCTTCCTTTTGGCCATAAACCAACTTGGAAACAACACAAAACATTCAAATGAATTAAATTCTTTCTAAACTATATCCTAATTCCTATGCGGCTAATTTCCTTAATATGTTTTTTCTTTAAAACCAAAAGAAAATAATATGAACAAAAAAAAAAACCTTATTTAATATAAGTATAAGTTTCTTTTATTTAAAATTTAAGCATACGTGTAAAGTTTAGGGTTTAGTTTAAAAAATAGGAAATTTGGTAATGTTTAATAAGTGTAGTTTTTTTTTTTTATATAGAGAAGTATAAGATTATACTTCGTATAATGGGAAATCCATACGCTCAAAGGGGGGGTAGGTTAGAATAGATAGTACATAATATTAGATAAGATTTTATAATATATATATATTAGTATATATATGTTTATATATTATTGTTTTATATAATATATTGTACATGTAATATATAATGTTAGAGTAACATTTATTATTAAGACATTTATAAGTTATAACATTAATTATACATAACATTGTTTTATAGTGTAATAAATAATTATGACTATGGGTATACTAATTATAATGAGATAATAATGTATTAATTATACAATAGTGTCGTTATATTTAATATTTTATTATTTATAATAGTGAAATTTCTACGGTGATGTATATAAGGCTAAAAAGTAGAACACATTAGTTTGAACTTATAAGGTTATGAATTTTGGATGTTATTATAAAATTATAATATTATTATTATATATCTTTATGTTATTATAATAATAACAACATCGCATTGTAATATAACTAGGGTGTTTATAATATGATATATATTATATCATGTGATGAGATATTGTATAATGAAATTAATGAAACGAAGTAAATCTATCATAGTGTCTCTTTGGAAACATCTGATAAAATTAGAACAATACATATAAGATTAGCATAGTCCATGTGCAAGTTATTTACTTTAGGTTTTTATAAGTTTTCTCTACTATAACTCTATAGATATGAAAAATAAACTTTGGTGTCTAAAAATTTCAAGTTTCTTCTATAAATTATATAGATAATTAATGGGGTTACTTTCAAAATCAGCCTGAAGGTGTTTTGAGAGGAGTGTATATGCAAAATATAACTGAAATGAGATGCACAATTGGAGAGTTATGAGAATTTTTCATTTTTGAGCATAGATTTATACTAAAATTGGACCATCATGTTTGTTTAAAATGGAGGTGGGGAGGGTATTTCAACAATACATTGGTTTGAAAAAAATGAATAAGTGTTTAGTGAAAGGGAGAGCTATACATTTCTAATTTGTAAAAATTAACTCACCTTTCACCCAACAACTTAGCTAGAGTTATCTGGAGGTTGGAGCTTGAGTTGCACTAGAAAATGGGATAGAGGGGGAAAATGGGACACCAAATTTCACTTTGTACCTTGTGTTTACATGTGGTAGGATAATAATTTGAATAAGTATGAAATCCAATCTTCTCACTCACCCTTTTTTTCCTTAACTCAAATTTAACTCAACTTCCTTAACCCAGGTCAGGTCTAGGTTAGATCTTGGGTTGGAATAGCAAAAGGGGGAAAAATGTTACATTAGGGAGACCTAATTTCAAATTTTACTAGATTAGGACGAGTGGCAGCCTCTGGTTTCATACAGGGGCTAAAACTTAGCACTTAGGCAATGAAAATATGTTCCTCATGTGTGTTGGAGCTGGATAATAGGTGGGAGTGCACTTTTATGTCGCCCTTGTACCCTTTACACCTAAGTAAAAATCCAAGGGGAAAAAGTATTCGTAAAATCTTGCACTTACAATTTTAGGAAGCTAATGTTACCCGTATAGTTTAAATTAGACATTGATATTGAATTTTCCTCCTCGAACGCATGGAAAAGTGTTTTAGGGTAAAAAATTATACGATTTTGAATCCAAAACACCATATGAGATCATTAAACCAATTTTCATAATCCAATTATACTTAAATATTCATTTTTAGGGCCTATTTCATTCTTGAACAAAAGGAGAAGTTGTTTTGTTTTGGATTATCTTTAAAATATTTGAGTATTAGAACAAATTTTATATTTCCATCATGTATAGGGATCCAAGATATTTCCATTGATTATTTTTTCCTCCTAAAAACTTCCACAACTCCCAAAATCATTTGAAGAATCTAGATTTCATTCTCAAATCCTCCATTCCCTACACCTAGAATTACCCAATGTTACATAAGTTGTTCATGTTATTAATTTTCTTCACATAATTTCACTAAAATACCTTGGAAATCCTCAATTTCCTCAAAAAACACCCTTAGATGGTTTGAATCTTTCCTCTAGGCTTCTGGAGAGTGTTTAATAGTTGTAAAACAACCAAAACGACCTTTTAAGGCCTTGAGAGGAAGTTTTTTTCCATCGAATATTAATGAAATCATCTACCATCTAAGGTCATCCTCCTTGCAAACTACAACACACTTGAAAATATTTTTATAATTTTCCTCTTCGATAAAGTGAGGGTGATATTGATTCCATGTTGGCCATAAGAATCATTCATAATGACCGGGAGGGAAAATTTTCAAGTGGGGGCTTAGTTGTCATGGTAATTTTTATGGTTTCAAATCCCATAAGAATCTCATTTATGGTTTCAAATCCCATAACTTAATTACACTATTTTTTATTACCATCACTCTCCTTCTTAACGCATTTGCAATTTTTAGTGAAATAATGTATCATAGTGTAGATTATTGATTTTCACCAATGATCATGGGGCTAAGCCTCTCCTTCTTAGGTACAGAGACGCTCCCATTTTTGAATGTAAAATACCTAAAACTATGGGGCAACAATTATTACAGGGATCAAACATAAATACTCCACTAAACATTTGGTAAATTTCTTGTACAGTGTATAATCCTTAAGGGAGGGTTTTTTTATGAAGGGAGGTAAATAAGAGTAGATAAAATAGGGATAGAAGGTTAATGTGTGAGCAGACTTACAAAATTCACATACATTAACTAGCACATGTCCACATTAAATTATAATAACATAACAATATAAGCAATCAATAAGACCAATAAACCAGAGGCACACATTTCTGTAAATATATTAATCAAGATTACAAAGCTCCTTCTTGGTTATATAAGATCACAATGCATGTAAATTTATATAGTAGAGAGAGTAGAAGAACATCATAAAGGAATAAAATAAATTCAACTTTTAATGCTTGAAATTATTGTGATACAAATCCCATTAACTTACAACAATCAATAATTACCAACCCTTTGGAATGGAAAAGCCGTTCTAATTTATAACATTAAAAAATGTCTTATCCTCTCCCCACACATGATGTTCAACCTATCCTCATCACTTGTGACCTTTCATACTGCTAGGGAAAAAAAGTGAGCCTTTTTATTATTAATAAAAAAGGACTATTACAATGTTAAGTTGAAGGCCATTTAAGTGAATAAGACAAAATAGTGAAAAAGTATATTCTTAATGAATAATTAGAACATGAAGAGAGAAGAAAGAGGAGAGAGATGAGAGGGTTGAATAATTTTATGAAGATGAAGCCTATGTTAATGAATAACTTTCTGACTTGAAGAAATATGATTACAATATCCTTCTTCTATGAGATATCGAAACATTCTAGGGCCTCAAAAAAGTTTTGAAAAACACTATCATGAGATCTGAATTGAGATGGGAACATGATGATATTATCTTATTACAACTTAGGAGTTTGTATGGGGATATCACTACCATACTCTTCTTGGAATTCACAATTTACCTTCATGACCAAATATTAACTCCAATATGTTCAAACCCTTTTATGTTTGTTTGTTACTCATTGAAAATGACATTCTCCTCTATATGGAAGGATTTCTCATTGGATAAATTTTTTATCCTTTGAACACTATGGTTATTGTAAAAAATTCCTCCTATGAGATGTAGACACATACCAAGGCACCAAAAGCGTGTTCAAACACACAACTAGGTGAATTTCAATATGTTAGTTTGAGATGATTTCTCAATCTTACAAACATGATGACTCTCTTTGAACATAAGGCCAAAGTTGCAATATGGTGATTATAACTTTCTTCCTTGTGACCTCTTTGAACTTCACATTTCACCTTTATGAAAAGGAATTCATATTTTTAAATGGAATAAACCTCAAGATGTTTAAATACCTCTGTGTTCATCTATAACTTATTAGAAAGAGTTTTCTTCTACAAGTGGGGAAAGAGGACAGTTCAAATTCACCATTATACTAATAAGACACATTCCTATACCAAGTCCTATTTGATATCACTTCCTACATCACTTTAAACATGATGAATCCTTTGAACCTCACAATTCACCTCTTTGATAAAGATGTCACCTTGTTGAATGGAAACATACTTAGTATTCGTAGACATATGTTTCCTCATCTACTCCTCCTAGACATCATTTTTATCATCTTATCCTCTAGATAGAAGGATTAATATTTGAATGAAAATTTGTGCCTATAACATCTTGTTGGGAATAAGCAATGTGGTTGTAATATCCTTCTTCTATGATTTTTCGACACACTACCAGGAATTTGAATGAGTGTTTAGGAAAGTTGTTGTGAGGTTGATCCTACAAACATAATGGTATTGGGTTGAGGAACAATAGGAGTAGTGTATATTATTCAAGAACATCAATTTTATTCACCTCATATTCTCAATTCATGTTTGCAGAGGTTGAAAGGCTGCATCAATACTTTGGTTTTGAGTTTCCCATGTATTTGGTTTGGAGCTTGCATAAACTTGGTCTAGAGCTTCCCAATTCACCTTAGTGATGAAGACGTCTCATTTTTGAATGAATTAAACCATGATGAATCCCTTTCTATGATAATTGCAATGATTTTCATAATCCATATTATGATAAATAAGTGTTCCATGTAGAATTAACCTTAACACCAATGTTTTTGGAGCATGTGAGGGCATTATATCTTATTTGAACCATGAAAAAACTTTTCATCCTTGGAATTATGGTAAAAATAAATGAGATAGGTTGAATGTGAGTTGATATAATTGATCCGAGACCAATTAAAAGAATATCTATTTTTAGCAGGTCCTAACTAGGATAGATATTTTTAGTAAGTTTTCACAATTTTTCACTTTTTGATGGTTTTTACTTAATTAGAGTGAATGGGTGCTGATAATTTACTAATTTTTAGAAACATACTATTTTTTACAGGAGAGATAGAGGAAGGCTTGAAAGAAGCATTGAAAGTTTACAATTGGCCATTAAGAGGTGACATTGTCATGTGCACTCCCTCTTAATGGAAACTCTGATAGGACCAACAAAGCATGGAATTTGTAGAACTTTATAGAAAAAAACTACTTTGTGAAGATATCTACAACTTTATCTTTAGTGGAATAGAACTTGTGATCAATATCACCATTCAAGACTTTCTCTCGAATAAAGTGCATATGAACTTAGATATGCTTGGTCCTTTAATGTTGAACTGGATTATTTGCAAGAGAAATGCAATTCTGGTTGTCAAATAGAAGAGTAATTCTTCCTTTGATGCCCATATGTAGTTCATCAAATAGTCTTTTTAGCCACATAGCTTCCTTTGTAGCTTCCAGTAGAAATTTTATACTCTGATTCAGTATAAGAGATAAACACTATTGGTTTCTTCTTTCTACTTCAAGTGATGGCATACCTGCACCAAACTTAAAAACATATCCAGAAGTAAACTTTCTATCCACAACATCACCAACATGTTCAAAATCACAATAGCTAAATAATTATACATCATTACAAGAAGGATAAAGTAGACCATAATTTATTATTCCTTTAATGTATTTCAAAATTCTTTTTGTTCCATTTTCCAATGATCCTCATAAGGATCCTGCATAAATCTTGAAACAACTCCTACTGAATATGAAATATCAGGTCTAGTAATAGTCAAATAAATTATACTACCAACTAGTTGTCTATATAGAGTAGGATCAAATTTAGCACAAGTAGGTTTAGGATCTAATTTAACACCAACTTCAATAGGAATGGAAATAGGTTTACAGTCAATCATGTTAAATATTCTAAGAAAATTCATAGCATATTGAGATTGAGATGCAATAATAGATTTATGATCTTGAAATATAACCATGCCTAAGAAAATGATTTAGCAAACCTAAATCAGTCATATCAAAACATTGTTTTAATATTTCTTTGATTCTAACAATTAAATTTCTATCACTATTAGTAATCAAAAGATCATCAACATACAAGAAAATAATTATAATATAATTATTTTCAAATTTAACAAATAAATAATTATCAGAACAACAGTTAGAGAAACCAAAATCCTGAAAGAAACTACTAATTTTAGCATACCAAGCTCTAGGAGCTTATTTAAGACCATACAAAGAATTTTTTAGCTTATAGACATATAGTTCCTTACTAGGTTCTTCAAAAAAAATTAGGCTGACAGCATGTAGATTTCTTCTTTTAATCACCATTATAAATGCATTTTTAACATCCATTTGGTGAATCTCCCAACCATATTGGGAAGCCAAATAAAGAAGAATTCTAACAGTGCTCATCTTAGCTACAAGGGATTAAAATTCTCAACATAGTCAAGACCAGGTTTCTGAGTGAAACCATGAGCTACCATCCTTACCTTGAAATTTTCAATTTCTCCTACAAAGTTATACTTGATCTTATACAACCACTTGGATCCTACAATGCTTCTCTTAGAAGGAGGGAATAGTTCCCAAGTGTTATTTTTAATAAATATTACATTGTATTCATCTTTCATAGCCTGAATCCATCTATCATCTTGACATGATTCTTCAAAATATTGTGGTTCAACCTCATAGAGGGTCATCAATGCATGATAAGAATGCTCACTACAAGTTACCTTTCTAAGATTAACAGGATGAGAATCCTTAACAATATTTTGAGCCCATTTAGGAATCTTGGGATGCAAGACATTTTGAGATGACTCCCCCTCAATCTCCATCATATCTAGATCAGGATAATCATCCTCTTGAACTTTTGTTTCCATATTGTTAGGAGAAGGATTATCAGGATCTATCTCAGGAGAAACAGAGGAGGGTTCATAAGAAACATCACAAAATGTCTTTTCTAAGACATGAACATTCATGTTTTCAACTATGTCATGCTTGAAAGGGTCATAGAATCTTAATCCTTTAGTTCTATAACCATAACCAACAAAAATACAAGAGAAGAGGTTGGATCAAGCTTCTTCCTTTTAACTTTTGGAATGAAGATAGAAGTAGGACTACCAAATATTCTTAAGTGAGAAATATATAGGTTTTTTCTTTTCTATATTTTATGAGGGAATAGATTTGATGAATATATTTAGTTGGCACTCTATTAATAATATAGAAAACAATTTTCATAGCTTATGCCCATAAAAACTTAGGCACATTAGATGCATAAATCATAGTCCTATCCATTTCTAAGACAATCTTATTATTCCTTTTTGCAATGCCATTTTTTGTGGGGAATAGGGAGTAGTCAACTCTCTTTTAATCCCACATGACACACAAAACTCATCAAAAATTTTTCTAACATATTCACTTGCATTATCAGTCCTAATTCTTTTAATTTTCATATTAGAAGCATTTTCAACTAAAGCTTTAAATTCTTGAAATTTAGACAACACATCAAACTTCTTCTTAATAAAATAAGACCAAGTCATCCTAGAGAAATCATCAATGAAGAAAACAACATACAAAGCTCCACTGAGAGAATGAAATTCAAGTGTAACTCTCACATCAATTTGAATCAACTCTAATAATGAGAAGAATTTAGATCATGATGTTTGTGAAATGGTTCAGCATGTTTCTTACCACAAAGAAACTTTCACATGTTTCATGATCAGATTTCATCTTAGGAAGACCAACTAATAAGATTTAGGTGAGACATTTCATACAAACTTATGAAATTTACATGACCTAATATTTCATGTCAAAGTTTAATATCATTCCTAGAAGGGGAAGAAAAGTAAGATTCAGACACAAATCCATAAAAAATATATAATCCATTTTTCTGAATACCAGAAGCAATAAAATTATTGAATTTATCTTTTACATACCATTTATCTTGCAGCAAAACAACTTTACAGTTTTCTTTAGTTAACTGAGAGCAAGATAAAAGATTATTTTTCAACTGAGGAACATACAAGACATTCCTAATTATTCCATTTGACAATTTAACATTTCCACAACCTTCAGATCTAATGATGGAATTATCTCCTAGATATATATTTTCCTCACATTTAACAACATCTGAGAGGATACCATGAATACAAGTCATGTGCCTAGAGGCACCACTATCTAGGATCCATTCATTGTCATTTGAAGATGAGAGAGTAGTATATAGGGAAATTGACTTCTCAACATTATTTTCATGATTTTTGCTTTGGATTTTTCTTTTGACTATTAGGATTTACTATTTATAGTATTCTTAATAGATTTGTTAGTTTTTACATTATGACAATCAAACTCTTTATGACCAAATTTTCCACACTTGTTACATGTGCCATTAAATTTGACTTTAAAATTCTTTTATTTTTAAAATAGAATTAGACTTAGGATTGGATTT
The DNA here is from genome assembly GCA_019776745.2 of Taxus chinensis. Classification (NCBI taxonomy): domain Eukaryota; kingdom Viridiplantae; phylum Streptophyta; class Pinopsida; order Cupressales; family Taxaceae; genus Taxus; species Taxus chinensis. The sequence continues at coordinate 377,593,764 of CM034157.1, read as the reverse complement.
AAATTTTGATATGATATTAGACTTATGATTAGGATTACTATTATTCCTATTTTGAGAAGAGTTATGATTCTAAGAGAACAATTCTTGAGAAGTAGTCTCTTTTGAATTAAAATTCTCCATTACCCATTCTTCTTGAATTAACAAAGAAGACATAGTATACATATCGGGTAGATCATTCTCATTCTGATATTTAGAGTTAATAATGGAGATATAGTTTCTGATTTTTCATGAATATTTATCTGAATAATGAAATACATAAGCTTATCTTGAAATAGTTCATAATTAAATCCATCTAATTGAGCTTTAATGTTATTAATTTTAGCTAGGTAATTAACTATTTTCTCATCCCCTTTCATAGGAGTTGTAAACAATTCTAAAATTAGCTTAATTATCTTAGACAGATGACTCCCTTCATGCATAGTCTCTAATTATCTTCCAGGCATCAACAGATGAATCCATATGACCTATATGCATTAAAAATTCATCTTTTATGCTTTGCAATAGGATGGATAAAGCTTCTTGTGATCTTTGAGAGAAGGAGCTAAGGTTTTCAGGATTTCTTGTCTACCAGTGGGTCATTTTTCCACACTAGTTATAAGATCCCATAGCTTCTTAGCCATAAAAATAGATTTTAAGCTTACTCTCTAGATACTGTAATTAGTTCCATTTAATAACTGAGATTTATCCATAGAAAAACTAGCAGAACTATCCATTTTTAAATTCTCAAATAGTAATGAAACAAATACAGCTAAAAATAAATTCTAGGAGAGGAACAAAGTCAGAGATAAAAGGAAATCTACATAGCTATTTTAGCAAAATACACACATAAAACTAGCGAAAATGAAACAGACAACCACAGAAGGCTGCAAAGCAAAGATCTAATATTTTCAAATTTTTGAAATCCACGAGGTAAAGACAAAAGCACTTTGAAAACCCACAAAACATAACTTAATTTAAAAAAACGAAATGAAAAAAGAATTAAAATCATGGAAATAAAGAAAGTTGAAAACTTGTGGTCTACAGAGATCAATAATATCAAGCTGATAAAAAAGTTCACAATAATTAATAAAGATGAGATCTTATGGGGCAAACCATGTGAAGTCCCTGGATATTTAACGTATCGGATTTTCACACACTTATCTCATCAAACATGAAGTTAACTAAATAGTGACAAAAAACAATTAATACGTGAAAAAGAAAAAAAACTTAGACATGTGTCTTTAATTACTTAGTTTGCTAAATTCGCAACTTAAAAAGAACAATTGGTGGATTTCTGCCAAAAATGACAGTAAAAATTCGAGAATGATCTCAGTTGTTCAAAGTCTAACAACAGAAAATATAAGCCAAAGAAAAACTAAAATTTGAAAATCAAATGTGTTGTCACAATCTAATGGTTCACAAGAAAAAGCAAATAGATTTTAACACTATGAAAGCTAGGTCCAAAATTAACTACGAAAGGTGTAAATGTACACGGTTATGTTAGTGGCTATTGATTACACTTCGAAGTGACACCTAAATGACTAACACTTGCAAAAATATAAACACATGTGGAACCTTCCTAATGGTTCATCACTTTTCACAAATCAGATAAAGACTGTAAAAACTGAAAAGATGGCTAATTCTTATTGGATCACTTTCACAGTTAAAAAGACTGACAAATGTGAAAAATAAAAGATTCTTGGAGCAATTTATTGGCACTTCAAATTACATATGAAAATAGAAAAAAAAACGACATGAGTGAAATAACTACTTGGAGCCTTATTATTGGCTCAAATTTCACAAATGATAGAAGACAAGATTAAAAAATATTGACAATGTAAAAATACTTGGAGCAATTCTTATTGGCTTGAATTTCACATGAAGAAGAAGATCAACAAAAGAACTGACAATGTGAAAATAGCTTGGAGAAATTCTTATTGGATCAATTTCACAAAGATAGAAACAAGCTTACAAAAACTAGACAATGAAAAAATTAAGTGACTTGGAGCTTTCCTATTAGATCTATTTCACAAGCTTAGATGAAAGCTAACACAAGTTTGACAACACAAACAAAATGTGGTATGCCCTTATTGGCTCACGTTTCACAACTGATCAAACAAGATCAGATAAACAAACATATTGACAATGTGAAGCAAGATGGACTTTATGATTGGCTCAAAGCTTCGCAAAAATGAAAATATCTTTAAAATAATGAACAAAAATATAGAAAAAAATGATTGGATAAGTTTCAAACAACATAACTTCACAGAAAATCAAAAAAGATTTGACTCGGGCTTGGCACTTAAATAGGATCTAGATGAAAAAGCTAGTAAATAAACATTTATAAGGTTTGGGAGTCCACTCCATAAAACTCCGAAATAACTAAATCTAAATAACTTATTTTAAATCCAAATAAAAGTAACTATAATGGTTATAAAAGGACAAAAAATACTTAAAATAAACTCAGCAGACAATGGATTTAAACTAAAATGACTAAAGAATAGGTCGTAGAAACACAGATCTATGCATAATTGCTCAACAAAAGATCTAAACAACCATTTAAGCCAATATTTTGAAAAAAATATTTGGGTGGAAATTGGAGTTTTGAACCTGATTAACTTGAAGATGATGACGTGAGCAATAACTAGGGCTTCTGTAGATCTATAAATAAACTTCAAGATTCTTCACTCTAGCAAATTAAAATATTTCAGATCGATCCTACACACACATAAATACCAAATCTGATACCGTGTCAGTGAAATTAAGAGAAATATAATTAAAAAATTATATATCCATAAAATAAATGCCAAAGATTATAGATTATGATGTACGTAGATTACATAATGTAATGACATGAGCTGAAAGAAAATAATAGTCAAGTAAAGAGACAATAACACCAAATTTAATTGGGGAAAACCTGAAGGTACGAAATCCTACTAAACAAATTACTATCTGTTATTAAGAATTTTTGATACAACTTTTACCCAACACTTCCACTTCACTCCTTTAGTCTTACAAAATGATTACATATCTCTCTCAATCATACAATGCAATGATCATCAATGATCTTACCAATATGATATATATTTAGGTATCAATTTGGTACAAATGTATATGTTGCTTATAGAAAATCCCGAGGGGGATCACCCTAATCAATATAGGGTGGGTGAATCAATCATGTTGCTTCACTCTTAAATGTGGAAGACCATTATAATAAATTTTGATGCATAAAATTTAAAATAATATGAGGTGTACAACAATTATAAGTATCCCACTTTAAATTACTACCCCAACAAAAATTATATGATTATGACTCCAAATCATCTGTTGAGATAATTAAAACAAATATCAAGAGCCAATTTGGCCTAAATTATTATTTTTTTGGGCCTGTTTCATTCTTGACTAGAAGGGGAAGTTGTTGTGTCCTAGATTATCACAATAAATATTAAAGTTTTGGAAAAAAAATGATGTGTCCATCATATAAAGGGTTCCAAAAAAAAATTGTTTATTTTTTGCCTCCTAAATCCTTCCAAAACTCCAAGAATCATCTAGAAAAATTTTCTTTCATTGTTGGAGATTGCATTCCCTATTCCGAAAATGATTCGTTTTTGTCAAGTTTTTCTTATCATCAATTTCTTTCACAAAATTTCCCTAAACTGCCATGTACAACTTCATTTATATCCTACATAGTTACATGATGGTTTGAAACTTCCATGTAGGATTTTGGAGGGCATTTACCAATTGTGAAAAGGAAAAACTTGGCCCTTTCTTGGCCTCTAGAGAAATTTATTTCTCAATCTCATTAAAATTCAATGACTTCATCAATCACCTTAGCCATACATCCCTTCACTTAAAAAATTCTTGAAAATATTGTTAGCACAATCCTCTAAGCTAGAATGAGGATTTCTAGAGTAAGGGTTCACTGTGACTAGGAGAGAAATTTTTCAAGTGAGGGTGTAAACACTATTTTTTCAGCCCTAGGTGATCCGATGCACATAAATTAAATTATCATTACATATCGTTATTATATATATCCTAAGTATCATATAATTTACCATCATAAATCCTATTTACCCACGCAAAACCTATTTACCCTCCCCTAACCACTTAAAACAACCCAAGCCTATTTACCATACTTTTCCTAACCTTCTAACCTCTCATAACATGAATCCATATCCTCTAATTTTCCATAAAAAAAAACTAACATCTCAAAATGGAAAGTGGTTTTAAGTATTTTCCATTCTTTCTTTTTTTGGTTGTAACCTCTGCGGAAAAATTGAAAGTGATACGTGATTCCCTGCAATAATTGCAGATGTTGTGGATCCTATTTAACCAACCTATGGCTCCTTGACCTAGCTATTCAAATTATGCACATGAGGAAGAATTTTTGCACATACTAACAACATAAATGTGTGTAAGACCATGAAAAAACCCCTTCCAAAGTTATCAAGATCCTCATTATATTGTTAATCAACAGTTGGAGAGATTTATCACCTTTAAACTATCCATCAAGTTTAGGGGCTACAACCCCTCTACATTGAATGGTACAACTCCCATTATTGAAAGTAAACTAATCCTAATCCTATCTAAATGTTGTGGGTGGCCAAATTGGTCAAAGATCACACAGGGATACTCCATTAAACCTGTGGTAAAGTGCTTATACGGGGTACAAGGGAGGAAAATCACAGTGATGAGGGGGAAGGAGAGAAATCAAGAAAGGAAGATTACTTCCATGAGTAGATTGCAGATCTCACACCCAGTAACCAGAATAGTTTCACATTCAATATAGAAGAAAGCAACAATGAAGCTAGTGAGATCGATGAATTAAAACACAAAGTCTTCAGATTCATCTACCGAAGATACAAAGCTCTTGCATCACTATGCTTACAAAGTGCATAAACGAGAGAAGTGGAAGAAACATGAGATGCTTATAACAACCATGTTTATTTCATCAATGATGAGAGGAAACCATGCATACAAAGTTGCACACATTCATACATCTTGGAAAACAAAAACTCTATTCCTTGATTGAAATTTACACAAGTTGTACAAAGCAAGGGAAAATAAGAAAGCATGGAAGCAAATTGTAGCTTTATTTCATGTATATGGATGACACAAAGTTTAACAACATATCACAATCCACTATTGCTACAAAGTGATAGTTCTTCAAAATCTATGGAATCCCTTGGAATGGAGAGGCCATCCCAATTTATAGCAATTTGGATTATCCTTTCACCTCCCTCATATGAATCTTCATTTCCATATTCCACTTGTGACCTTTCATTTTCCATGAATTAAGTATTTCTTTTATAATTTTGAGAAAATACTTTTACAATTTTAAAGATAGGTCACTTAAGTGAATAGGACAAAAATAAATGATTATGCCCAATGAAGAATTAGAAAGCAAAGAGAATAAAGAGGGAAAAATAGAGAAGGAAGGAAAAGATGCTGACATCAATGAAGACACTCTGCCTCTAACCTCCTATTATGATGAAATGAGATCTACATCTGAATCATGCCTCCTGATGGTGGATATCCTGGAATGAATTTAAACACTTCTTTGACTACATGGGGCCTAAATCTTCTTGCTCTTTCCAGGATCAAACATGACATTCCTCATTCAAGATCCAAAACTCTTGACACTATGACATACTGAAAATACTTTGTCTATTATGCCAAATAACCTCTCTTAAATTTGAAGCAATATCTGACCTTGAACATGGAATAATGGATCCACCTTATTTCAATTTATGAGGATTTCTTGGAATGCACCATGGGTTTTCTTTGTTGCAAGATGTACGGTGTTCCAACTTGCTCCCGAGCACAAATTAGATGCCACAAGAGTTCTTGTGAAGGATGAAATTACTTGTTTGAGCTATGAAACTATCTAGAAACCATGTAAGGAAGATAAAAAATCTGTGATATAAGTTAATATGGAGATGGTAGCAACTTTCTACAACTAGAACTGAAAACTACTATTTTTGGAAACCATGCTTCAGGAGCTGTTATTTCAGGTATGTTACTTTTTTGGCTCACCTGGTACTGAGGTGTTTCTTTCACATTCCAAGCATTTCCATAGGTGTTTTGGGGTTCAATTCAAAGCAAATTTCCATTTTTGGAAATTTTTTTTTGCTTTTTTTTTTTTTTTAACTTTTTGACCCACGTGCCCAGTTTTCTACTTATCATAGTTTTCATTTTTCTTTCTTCTTGAGGGAATTTTTCATTTTTGGAAACTTACTAAATATCAAAAGTGTGAACCAATGAACTTTCTATTTTTAGAAGCTGAAAATCACCATGTTGGATCATTGATGAATGAAAAATTTGGATTCTTTCTGGGTTTTTGATTTAGATGCTCTGTATAAATTTTCAAGTCAAAATCACTTCCTAGATTGACATAAAATGAAGAAGAACACCCTAGGGCACAAAATTTCAAATGGTTCCATTAAAAATAATGGATTTATTTTGATGTTTGGTTTTTTTTATCTTCAATGATTTTTGGATGAGGAAGGTTTCTCTAAGTTTCACTGAGATTCGATCACTAGGTTCATTAGTTATGAGTAATTCTTCATTTTTGTGCCCCAGGGTTTCTGACAGCTCTTGATCATGGAAATTTCTTGAAAAAACCTTTGATTCTTTAACATTATATAGCAACATGGAATGATTTTTAAAATGATGTTGGAGGTGGTGGAAATTTTTGGAAGTAGAAAAATGGAGGAGAGGAAGAGATTCTGAAGTTGGAGAAAATTTGTGCATGCGTGCAGGAAGAGTGGAAGCAGCTAGTGACAACCTGACAGTTAAATAATTTTGAAATATTTTGATGCATTGGGGAGAAGTGAAATTTTTTTCACCAATTACACGAAATTTTTTGTGCACTTTGTGTAAAAAATTGCACCCCATCCATATTGGTCCACTTGGCAAATGTGATTTGTCGTTGGGTTTGAGCAGAGGGGGCTTAGAAATTTGCACCTTTTTTCACCACATGGGTGACCAAGAGATTAAATGGGAGGGATGGGGAGTTTTTTGTCCCAACCACCCCAAATATTTGGTGCACATGGGAAAAAAAAATGTGCCCTCACCCTGGCTTGAAAAGTGGCGGAGCATGATTGCATGGAGTGGGGGCTGGGAAGTGAAGCCTTGGGGCTTAACTTGCGAGAAAGAGCTTGAACTACGGTCGTGTGGAGGGTCCACGGGCCCAAATAGGGTAGGGAAAATTTTATTTCACCTATTGCACCAAATATTTGGTGCACTTGGTGCAAAAAAGTGTGCCACTCTCCCATTGGTTGGATTTCCAACCCAAAAAATGACTAACTACTGAAGCTTGTGCCTTGGAGAGTGACTTGTCAGGACCATAACTTGAGTTTCCGAGGATTTTTTTGATGAAATTTTATATTATTATTCTTTTAAATGACCTTATAAATCCAATGGTGGTGATCTCATCCTCTTATTCTTCCTCAAACCCCCTAAAAATAGGGTTTTTTCTTGTTTGAAGGTTGTGTCTGTAAAAACTTGTTGTAGGACAGGATGCACCTAGGTGTTGTGAAAAATATGATTCCACCATTTTTAGGGAACATAATTACCTTTCCTAATATATATTTTTTGACTCTTAACTCCTTCCAGAGCTCCTGGAATTGCTTCTGAAGCTCAGGGGTTGTTTTTGCACTTGCACTGCCTAGGCCTCCAAGACCCACTTTTGTTGAAACTGCTCCAAAACTTGTGAAACCTTCCAAAACCTTCTCAAAATGATTTTAAAAATGTTTTTTTCTCTATGGTATACCTCCATGATGATTTTTTTCCTTTTTTCCACTCTGAGGGTGTGCACCAACTTTAAGAAGACTAGGGAAATAACCTTTCCCAAGCTTGCCCAAAAGCATGTCTTGATGGATCAAGTTTCTTGAAAGCACTTGAAATGACTGGATACCCCTAAATCACCTATGGGAACACTGAAATGACACCTTTAAGTTCTCAGAGAGATGGGGAATATACTGAACTCAGGGATTAGGGTGACCTGGGAAAGTGTTTGGAAAGGCCTACAACCAAAAGTTTTGACACTGGGGTCCATTGTCATGCTTGAAAATTGAGAATTTTCCTATTGCACATTTGCATGAAAACAACTGGCTCTAGCTTGGGGACATGTTGTGGATTAAGTGTAGTGAGGAATTAAATAACATGAGAACTCTAGAATCTCAATTTTATTTTACACATTAGTGCCTTATCTATTGGGCTTTAGAGTCACCAGAAAGATAGACTACACAACTTGCTTTATTGAACACACACACACACATAAACAAAAAAACACAAGAAACACACAAAAAGGGGAAACAACAAAAATTAAAAAGGGAAACTATGTATAGGGGAGGGATATTTACAAGAGGTGGGGAAATAATATACACATACCTGAAATGGGTTGAGAGAAGTACATGCCATCATGAAACAATGGATTGAAGTCTAAAATTTGAAACACACAAAATATTATTTGATCAAACCATGCTTTGATGATGGCTTTGAATGGCTTGAGAAGAAGAAGGTACTGATACTCATATTCCATGATTCCACTCATACTACATACTACAATTTTCTTGCATCTCCAATGAACACTTTGTCACTTTCTCAAAACTCTTGTACCTTGATGCTTCCGCTTGACGCCCTATGATCATGAGACATTGTTCTTCCATGTCTTCAAGAGTGGGAAGATTGATCTTTTCATGAAAATGTTCATCCTCTTTGAATTGCAACTTCAAATCATCTCCTACATCAGCAAGGTACTCGGAAGGAGTGAGAACAAACTGATTTTCTTCCCATTCAACAACTTCTTTGGATGTCCCACTTTGTTTCTTTGAGCATATGCTTTCTAGAATAGGTGCCATATCATTGACATGGGAGTCCTCATCATCTTCGAGGGCTTGATGCAGCATGGAAACATGTTCAAGACACATTGGATCTTGGGGGTTGAGTGCAATCTGATTTTGAACCTTTTCACAAGAATCATGCACCTTTTCACTTAGTTCTGAATAACTCTCTTCAACGCTAATCAACTCAACATTTTCCTTACTATCTTCCTCCATGGTGGAGATGTTATCTTCAAGATTGAGGATATCTAAAGGAGATTCAACAACCTTCCTTATTTTTCACTTATGATCTTCTTCACATAATAGGAAAGAGAAAGGTATATTTTCACATTCCCTCTCATTGGACAAGACATTGGGGAAGACATCAAACTCATCCATTTGCTCTGTCTCAACATCAAACATTGGTGTATCAAAATGAGAAGCATAAATTGATTCATACTTATCTTGAATCTCCATATCCTGAGTCAAGAGTTCAAGACTGAGTTGAGGATCTTCAAGTTCTTCTGCAGCCTTCAAGATGTCTTGCACAGATAATTCTTCCAAACTTGTCATATACTTATCTTCATTTCTTATTGAAGAGTCTCTGTGTTGTGCCTCTAGGAGATGGTTGAAAATCTGATCCATATGGGCCCATGATTCATTTGAAACATCCTCATTCATCTCTTCCATGTTTTTTGTTTCCCAAGATTCACTTTCTTGCAAGCACGGGCATACTTGATTCATGACACCTTCTGACAAGGAGAAGAGGTCCATGCTTTGTGGGAAGGGTACTCCTTCAAGTTCAAAATCCATATCATCTCCTCTTGGTATGAAGCATAGGACCATGTTGGGGCAGCAATATGGGAATAATTTTCAGCTCTATCTTGATCATTCATTATTAAATCCTCTTTGCTCATATGGATAATGGAAGACTTCATACTCACTATGATGATCATTCTACTCCTTGGGTGAAAAGAGGTTATGCTTGAGTTGTTCATTCTCCTTAGCTTCAAAAAGGAAGTGGGCCTCTTCCATTTGATCATCCATGATTGAATCAGGAAGGGAATTTGATTCTTCAACTATCTTCATTTCTTCATTCAACATTTCTACATCACTCATAAGAATCAAAATAGGAAGGAAAATTATCCATGATCATTTTGAATTCATCCTCTTGAGTCTTGGGATGTAGGATTACTCTTGCACTTCTTCACATATCTCCATTCCATCATTAATTAAAAGATCAAAGTTTGAAAGGATATTATCCATGATTACCTTGGAATGGTCATTTTGTACTACTTCATTGTTGGTGGAGTCTTTGAAAAGAATTGAATCATCCATCATGCAACAAGAATATTCCTCTTTTGAATCCATTTCTCCTCCAATGGGTTACATCCTCGAGCCAAAATAATTGATGAATGGTGGTTCCATCTCCATGTCTTCTACATCATCCTCCATGATGTTTCTTTGGTTTTTCATCAGAAGGTTCAAGGATAAGATCTTCTTTAGGAGCATCCAAGAATATTCCAGGGATGAACACCTCATAGTGTGGATAGTCATCAGGGTACTCTTGAATTTCTTCATTTTTGGCAATGCAAAGTGCTTCAAGGTGTTCATACCTTCTTTACAAAGCTAGAGCATACCTCCAAATTTCATGATAGGCTTCAGGGTTAGAATTTCCTTCTATTATGCTCTAAAGCCTTTCCACATACTCTCTTTTTAACATGTTCATTTTTCATCACCATATGCAATGAATTCATCTAGAGAGCAGAAGAAAAAGGATTATGTTCTCAATTTTATAGTGAGCTGTGTGAGATTGCAAAAATATTCTCCAGTGGATCCTTCACCATCTGATCATCAGGGTCTTCCATAGGAAAAATCTCCTCTTCTTTTCCTTCATGGGCTGATTCAAGTTTCTCATACATCTCTTGCAAGGCTTCGGCATATTTCATAACTTTGAGGTAGGTATTTGGGGATCAGAATTCATCCTTGTATAATGCTCATGAATCTTTGTGCATACTTAGTTTTCAAGGATGCCATCTCATCATTTCTATATGCAACTAAACCATCCCAAGGGAGTGATGAAAGACATGGTTCCTTAAGATTTTCATTCAGCTATGTGAAGATTGCAAATATTACCTTCAACAAATCTTCATCTCCATTGACTTCATACAACATTTTGTACCTCCCTTGCATATTTTTCATCAGTATCTTGCATTCTAGATTGTCGTCTGCAAAAATTCCCATTTTCTTTCCTTTAATAAAGCTCTTCTTGAATTGTAACCACTAGGATTTGATGACAGGTTCTTCACAAGTGGAAATTTTTCTTATTCTACCTCATCTTTCCTTGATTTTTAGAGACATGTAACTACTTGAAGAAAGATACCCTTCTATCATTCTTGAATTTCCCCTTTGCAAGGGCTGGTCTAGAACCATGGCTGATCAACAATCTTCATTTTTTTGGAAACCATCTTCTTCTTCTTCTTCACTGTCACTCATTGGTACTTCACTCCAATCTAGAAATTTCTTCATGGTGTGCAGGAAACAACATGACAGGGATTCATTCCTTGATGGAGTCACCTTCAAAAATGATTTTCTTTTGAAATATGATTTTTGAATTTATATTATATTATATATTTTTTTTTATTTTTTGGGGCAGAGATCATTTTTTGGTGCACTTGGGAAAATCTCTCCCCAACGGAGTCACCAAAAACTATTGGTGAGAAAATTTTTCAGGTGGAAAATTAGGTGTCTCCACCAATGTTCATAGGGGCTACGCCCCTCTGCATTGAATGGTACAACTTCCATTATTGAAAGTAAACTAATCCTAATCCTATATAAATGTTTTGGGTGGCCAAATTGGTCGGGGATCACACAGGGACACTCCACTGAACCTATGGAAAAGTGCTTGTATGGGGTACAAGGGAGGAAAATCACAACAATGAGGGGGAAGGAGAGAAATTAGGAAAGGAAGATTACTATTACTTTAGTAGATTTCAAAGCTCACACCCAGTAACTGGAATAGTTTCACATTCAATATAGAAGAAAGAAACAATGAAGCTAGTGGGATCGATGAATTAAAACACAAAGTCTTCAGATTCATCTACCAAAGATACAAATCTCTTGCATCACTATGCTTACAAAGTGCATAAATGAGAGAAGTGGAAGAAACAAAATATGCTCATAACAACTATGTTTATTGTGTCAACGATGAGAGGAAACCATGCATACAAAGTTACACACATTCATACATCTTGGAAAGTAGAAACTCTATTCCTTGATTGAATTTTACACAAGTTGTACAAAGCAAGGGAAAAGAAGAAAGCATAAGAAATTGTAGCTTTATTTCATGTATATGGTGACACAAAGTTCAAAAAGATCACAATCCACTATTGCTACAAAGTGATAGTTCTTCAAAAATATGGAATCCCTTGGAATGGAGAGGCCACCCCAATTTATAGAAATTTGAATTGACTCTTTGCCTTTCATCCCCTCACATGACTCTTCGTATTCCATATTCCACTTATGACCTTTTGTTTTCCTTTAGAAATGAAAAATTAAGTATTTCTCTTATAATTTTGAGAAAATAATTTTACATTTACAAAATATGTCACTTAAGTGAATAAGACAGAACACAATGATTATGCCCAATGAAGAATTAGAAATGAGAGAGAAAGAAAGAGGGAGAAAGAGAGAAGGAAGGAAAAGTTGCTACATTTGATGAAGAAACCTCCTACTATGATGAACCCTACTGAATCATGCCTCCTGATGGTGGATCTATGGAATGAATTTAAACTCTTCTTTGTGGGGCTTGAATTTGTCTTGCTCTTTCCAGTTCAGTAACACGTTCCTCTTCAAGATCCAAAACTCTTGTGGCTATGACGTACTGGGATGAAAATTTTTTCTATTATGATGAAAATAACCTCTCTTAAATCTGAAGATATATCCTCTTGAATGTGGAATAAGGGTTTTGTTCTTTCAACCAGAGGATTTCGTAGAATGGCTAGGGTTTTCCTTGTTGTGTTGTAAGGTGTTCCAACTTGCTCCCGAGCACAAATTAGATGTTGTAAGACTTCTTGTGAAGGATGAAATGATTTTTTTGAGCTATGAAACTATCTTGAAACTATGGAAGGATGATAAAAAGAAGTGATATAAGTTACTATAGAGATGGTACAACTTTTTGACAACCAAAACTGAAAACTACTATTTTTGGAAACCAGGCTTCAGGAGTTGCTATTTCAGGAAGGTTTATTTTTTGGCTCGTTGCTGGTACTGAGGTGTTTCTTTCACATTTCAAGTTTTCCATAGGTGTTTTGGGGTCAATTAAAAGCACTTTCCATTTTTGGAAAGTTTTTTTTTGCTTTTTTTTTTTTTCTTTTTTAACTTTTTGACCAGCATGCCCCAGTTTTCTGCTTGCATAGTTTTCATTGTTCTTTCTTCTGGAGGGAGTTTTCCATTTTGGAAACTTACTAAAAATGGAAAGTGTGAACTAGTGACACTTGCTATTTTTATAAGTTGAAAATAGCCATGTTGGATATTGAACAATAAAAATCTTTGGATTCTTTCTAGGTTTTTTATTTAGATGCTCTGTATAAATTTTCAAGTGAAACTGCTTCCTGGATTGACAACAAATGAAGGAAGAACACCCTAGGGAAAATAATTTCAAATGGATTCCATTAAAAACTAGGGAATGTATTTATATATTTTTTTTTTCAGAGCTTCAAGGCGTTTGGATGAGGAATGTTTTCTCCAAGTTTCACTAAGATTCGATAATCGGTTCATTAGTCATGAGCAATTCTTCGTTTTATGCCCTAGGGTTTTTGACAGCTCTTGATCATGGAGTTTTCTTGAAAAAACATATTTCTTCTTCTGTAGCAACATGGAATGATTTAAAAATTATGTTGCAGAGGTGGTGTAAAGGTTGTAGAAGCAGCATAAATGGAGGAGAGGAAGATATTGCTAGATAGTTGGAGAAAAGGTGTATTGTGCAGCAGAATGGAAACAAGCTGTAGAAGCAATATGGTTAGGGATATAATTTTTGCAATATTTTGATGCATTGAGGAGAAGTGAACTTTTGTGCACCACTTGCACCAAATTTTTTGTGAACTTAGTTCAAAAACATGCATCCCCATCCCTATTGTTCAACTTGGTAGCATGTGTTTTGATTGTTGGGGATGAGAGAAGGGGTTGAAATTTACACCTTAAGCAGCTGTTGGGGGCACATGGGTGACCAAGTTATTAAATGGGAGGGAAGGAGAGTTTTTTGTCCCAAAAAAACCCAAATATTTGGTGCACATGGGACAAAAAAATGCACCCTCACCCATTGGCCTAACAAGTGGCAGAGCGTGATTGCATGGAGCGAGGGCTGGGAAATGGAGCATGTGGGGCTTAACTAGCAAGAAGGTGTTGAACTGTGGTCATGTGGAGGGTACAGGGGAAAAAATAGGGTAGGGGTGAATTTTATCACACCTATTTCACTAAATATTTGGTGCAATTGTGCACAAAAAAGTGTGACCACTCTCCCATTGGTTGGATTTTCCACCCAAAAAATGACTAACTATTGGAGCTTGTGCCTTAGAGAGTGACTTGTTGGGACCATAACTTGAGTTCTTGGAGGAGTTTTTTGATGAAATTTTATATTATTCAGCCTATAAATGACCTTATTAATCCCCTGGTGGTGGTATAATCCTCTAATTCTGCTTGACACCCCCTTAATAGGCATTTGTTTTGGCTTAAATGTTGTGTCTAATAAAAACTGGTTGTACACAGGTTGTGCCTAGGTGTTGATATCTAGAAATTAAGCTAAATTGGCAAGCTATATGAACTAAATGCCCACACTAGTAGTCTAACCCTTTAGATCAGAAGGTATCTAAATCATGGAATGTCCAAGAGTATAAGATTTCACATCAACCTATCAAAACATGTCTATGAGCAAAGAAACAACAAGCTACTGAGCTCAACGAAAAAGTGTGGGCACTACAATATTCAACTATCCTCAATAAAGCAATTCAAGATCCTTACTACTTTCTAGTTTGATCTTTTATATCATTTAGCCAATATCAATTTAAAATTGGTTATATCATCACCACAAAATATTCTATGATCTTTCTATCCCTTTTTGGACAATTAGAGTTTCCAAAATCCATCTTACTAAGACAAGATTCAATTGTAATTCTCTTAACCTCTCAGCATGATATTAGGGCTTCAAGGAAGTTATAGAAGCTTAGATTCAAAGTATTCTTCCCTTCAACAATAGAGTTTGTATTACCTTAGGAGATAACACAGAGTTAATTTCAAGAAATTCAAATTTCTCGGTAAGAGGTCATAAAGCCTATGGCCTCAATGCTTTCCAATGATTATAAAATTGTAATCATCTTGGCATGAGAAGGTTTGGAATAAGTAAAATAACTCACTGGTCTCTTAGTTTGATTTAGGTTCTTCAAGAAAGGTATAATCAGTTTTTCTCTGTTTTATCTAAGAATTTAGAGAAAATTAACCCCCCTTGATACAAGAACATTCCTCTCATATATATAAAATTGTCTTTCTCTCTTACCTTTTCCTTTTTTCCCCCAAAAATCTAAATCTCCAAAAGAATATTCTTCTTCTTTGGCACTCAATCTGATTTACTATCATTCCTTTGAAAATACTTTACTTTCATGATGCCATGTGGAGGGATTTCAAATGATTTGTAATTTTTCACTATCTTAAAGTGACTGGGATGCCATGTCACTCTTTAGTATAATTTGTTTAATTAATTATTTTTCATGTATATTGAGATATTTTTTTAATGATTTATGAGCTCCCCCAAATGGTTTGATTTGATGTTTAATGTTGGGCCTCAGAATATTGACTAAGTCCTAAAGGTTACATGTATGTGTGGGACCAGTGAAGAGGATGGTGCACAGGGAAAAGCATGCATGACAGGAGTTTTAGAAGGTTTTAGTAGAAACCATGATGCATGCATAAGGAAGAGAAAAGGATTTCAAGACTTAGTCGTATTCAACTTTCCAAGAGGTAGTTGAGGAAACATATGACCTGACTAGGCATGCTAAGTAGATAATGTGCTAGCCTAGAGACTTAGTAGTCAAGGAAAGAATATTCCACACATGGAACATTCCCAAAAGACATCATTGTAGAAACTGGGGATCTCATATTAGAAGAAGCATGCTCCATTAGAGGACCACCTTAACACTTGACAACCAATCTTCTACTTCAGAAAGGCATGACGATGGGTGTTAAACCTATTTACAGATATGCTTGGGTAGAAGAAAAGGGGAGCATCATCGAGAGATCCATAGAAGAAGAGGGCCATGGTGCGATAAACCATAAAAAAGTAGGTGAAGCTCTGTAGAAATAGTAGAAGATTCTAGGGGTTGGGGTTCACATTATAGGACTATAGGAATGTTAGCATATCTAAGGGAATGGGTCTGTTAAAAAATTTTAATAAGGAAGAATAGCTAGAACTTATGATGCATGAGTCATGATATATTGGTCTGATATGACCCTTTTGGATGTAATCTGGTTACTGAACTATGATCAATATGAATTTATGGTTCTATTCTAAATATATTGTTCATGTGTGTAAACCCTAGTGCCTTTTTCTTTATGTTATGGATTTGACCTACTATCTGTATGATGTTTCTCTTTTTATCTGAATGATTTCAGAATATATGCATGATCATTTACTTTTCTACACTTAATATGTTATCAATAAAAACATCTTCTCACAATTATAACATAAAGGAGGGGCATACAAATGACTACATGTTGGTTATGTTGTTGGGACCTCTTTTCGAAGTTGTTTTGAGGATGATGCGTGATGATAGAGTTCTTGATCTTGGAAAGTGTCAAAGTGTTGTTTAAGAGAATGGAGGATGATTTGTATGAAATATTTAGTACTAGACCTAAGTTTGATGCACACAAATGGGTAGAAGAACACCTATATCATGATTTGTATGAGACCTATTTTGTTGTTTTCCAATAGAATTATATGACTAGATTTTAGCATATGCATCCAGATCGATCTGGTACTATATATCACTCGTTTGGACCCAAGATGATTACCAAAGGATGAAGGGTGTAGATATAACTTTGAAACATGTTGTTGATCACTAGTGGAAAAGAGTGCTAACATGTTATACCCTGGAATACACCATTTATATGTATTCATTTCTAAAGGTTTCTAAGTTTGAGTTCCTAAGGGAACTAAGAGGATCATTTTTTCAGGCTATCCCATTGGCTATGAATATTTTTATCATTATGCTAAGTTTGGAGGTATTTCCTATGGATGGATAATATTCTTTGAGCACTGGGAAAGGAAGCTAGGGTAGAGGAAGATGGCAGAAATTGTGGTGGAAAAAGAGATGGAAGAGAGACGACTCAAGTATAGTGAAGTGCATGAAAGGGAGTTGGCTAGATAACGTGAGGTTGTGGGAGTGATGGATTTATGGAGGTAGACGTTGCGGGAAGGAATTGAGGTTCACGTAGAGGACGTGGAACCTAAGTAGTTTGTGCTACCCCATCTTGGAAAGCGTGGGTGAGAAACCCCTCCAGCTTCTGATGAGATTTCATCATGTGGAAAAAGGAGATCCATCGGTACACATCTAAACCCACCTGGTGACCGACCCCTAGCGCTTAGTTTTCCAAATCAAGAAATAAGTATTGTTAACCCAGTTAGTATCAGTAGAAGTGAATGATGTGCACCTAGGAGGTATAACTTCTCATTTAGGACATCTATGGCTGCATAAACAATTCTTGTGTTTGGATGGATTTTTGGGAAAAGTACAAGTACACAAAGTTTGGGTATCATGTCTAGGAGTGGTGTAGGATACACATCTTGTAGCCAAGAAATATCAAAAATTGTTGGCATGTAGTTTAATGGAACATTGGGAATGTTAGGCGTACCCACTTCAAGCCCATTACTAGCTACAGGAGGAGGATCTGGTGGAGTAATAGCTAGAGGACTTGGTGGATCTGGAGGATCAGGAGGGATATGACCTGGCGGATCTAGTAGTGGGGGAAACACCAGAGGGAATTAAGGTTTTGGATCAAGTGGAAAAGGGCCTCAACCACCTCCGCGAGTATTTTTTGAAATGTCTTTAAATCTACTAGATTACAATAATGTTGAGGATGCTGCAAAGCATGTACACAAGTGTGAATTGCTATGGCGTGCAAATGGTATCACTACCCTGGAGTGAAATGCAAGTAACTTTGTAATGACGTTGGAGGGGAACGTGCATAGTTGGTACCAAAAGTATGACCCTCATCAAACGGTGGTAGATTACACCACATTGTGGAATTCCTTTTTATCTGAATTCTATAAGCCCGAGTTTCAGTAGAAGAGAATTAGTTCCTTGAAAGAGATCCATCAAGGAATGGAAGAGAGTGTGTGGGAATATGATGCATGGTTAAAAACTCTCTTGTCAAAACTATCTTATGATATTCATCTTTCTCAGCATGCTCAATAGTTTTTTAGAGGTTTGATAACACCGTTTAGAAGAGTGATTCCACATAATACATTCACAGACCTGCACGAGGCCTTAGAGGATTCCCTATGCACCGAGGGTGTTGGAAGTGTAGATATGAGTTTAATCCCTTTCCTTGAGGTTCAGATTGCTGCAATGGCTGAGCAATTGAAAAAACTATCTGTGAACTTAGCACATGAGGCTTGAAGTGATCTATGGTGCATAGATTGTGAAGTGAAAGGGCATGCCAAGGACAGTTATCCTTAGAGGTCGGTGTTATCCAAAATGGTGCCCCAGCTCATTTTTTGTGGCTAACTCCTGTGTTCTTGCCTCTCTTAAGCCTCAGTCTACATTTTTTGATTTTTAGGCACTCAAGGCTTTCTGGAAATGGCACCATCAGATAGAGCTCTCTCTCAGCTTTCCAGAAAGGTAAAGGTTGCCACCTAACTCCTTATATTTTTCAAGTTATGGCTCGGCAAAGTTTTTGTGGAAAATTTTCCCATTTGAGGCCCGTAGCCAATAGGAAGATGCCACGTGGCAAAGGAGTTCGGGGGTCGGAGGCAAATTTGAATTTTTTCCAAAAGAGTATAAAAGGTCGATTTTCAAAGGAAAACCCACGGAAAAGAGAAGGAGAGAGAATTTGAAAGCGAATCATAGCTTGCCACGTGGCATCCAATGAACGGAGCATGGGGAATTTTTGAAAAATTTTCCAAAGACAAAAAAAAGGTAAAATTTGAAAAATTTTCCCGCCGATCCATTTTTGGGCCATTTTTGCCCTAAATCTTCAAACGATCATATCTTTTGATCCAGAGCTTGGATTTTCACGTTCTTTATATCATTGGAAAGCTGTTAAAATTATCTACATGATTCCATGGTCAATTTCTAATTTTGGTTCAGTTTGGAGAGAGAAAATTCAAAAATGGTTCTGGTACGTGTCCATGGCCAGAAATGACATTTCAACAACCAAATTTAATACAGAATGGGTCACATTCTTCTCCAATATGGTCAAAAATGATAGGGTATGGGTTTGTAAGGTCCTCCATGCTGTTTTAATGCATTTTCCATTCAATGAGGAATGGGCTCCCATGTTTTTTACATTTTCTCTCTCCTGGGCTCGACCCATGCACTGTAAAAGCCAGATTTGGCTCATTTCTTCATGGTTGAACACTTTTTGGCATTGCAAACTTCTTCTTTCACCTCCAGCAAGTGATAGTTGTAAGAATCAGACCTTTTTCACAGTTTGTAACAGGTTTATACCTCTTTGATGGTGGAATGCAAGAGATTTTTACATGGAATTGACAGTGCAAACTCTGTGAATGCTTTTAGTCCTCTGTATTTTTTTACTTCATTGTAAGACCTCTAATTACATCTATCAGCTTGTGTATGTTTTCCCTTGTTGCATTTCATGAATCTGTGTCTATTTACATGGCAAAAAATGTTTCACCACTCCTTTTGGTGCATCACCATCTTTATTTTAGTTTCGTTTTTGCATTTTTATCCCCGTCTCCTTGTAATCTAGGGTATAATTAGGATTAGAACCTCTGTAGTTGTGCAAAATATAGATATAAATCAGAGGAGTTTGAGGAACTAGCCTCTATGCTGGATATTCCTCTCTCATTTTCACAAGTCCCACACTTGGAGAGAGGTTTCCATGTTGTGCAATCACACTGGATGCTCTAAACATCATTTAGAATCTTGATTTGCATCCAGGGGTGCTGCTGATTTGCAACAACAGTTTTGGCATGCCCAATGGGACCTTAGAGGTCTCATTTTTATTGCAGCAAAGTTGATGTGCATCTGCTGCAATTTTCTTGCTTGAAAAGAGCTATAATTTGCATATCTGGCAACTCCAAAGGGGAAGAATCAACTGGTTTCAGCAGTGCAGGCCTGAAAACTCATGAGAAGAATCACTACAAGGTCAAGAGCTAGAGAAGAAGAGGTGTTGTTTGAATATCTGCAGTTATCTCCAAGAGTAAGGCAAAGTGGAAGAAGGATTCAAAGGTCTCCATCTCCACCAAACAGAACTCTCTCAACTCCTCCACCTGGTAGGCCTTTCATTCAGTCAACAAGGGTTTTAAGACCAATTAGAATGGTGCAAAACAACCCCTATGTCAACTTCACAGGCAGCAGCCCACTTGCCCTCAATGCACAACATCCAATTCCTATTGCAGCCTTGAAGAACATTCCATACTTCACTGGAGAAAATCAGACTACTCCAGGTGATCATGTTAAGGATATTGCTAACCTTTGTGCAATTCATGAAATCAATGAGATGCAAGTGGCTGTCAAGTTACTGGCATCTTCATTCAAGGGGAAAGCATTGCAATGGTTTAGAAGCCTTGGAGCTGGTTCTATCACAAATTGGAATCAGCTGTGTATAGCACTTCATGAGTAATTTGGAGAGAAGGGAGACAACTTGTCTCTTTTGGAGCAGCTGACAACCATCAAGAGAGCTCCCAATGAGCAGCTGACCGATTTCAACTTCAGATTTCAAAAGACTTGGGAGAGAATTCCAGTGGCAGTCAGGCCAACAGCAGAAGGTGCTTTTCTCTACTATCTCAAAGCTCTAAATTCTGATATTTCTATGTTGATTCAGTCCATGGGAGGCATAACTATCCCTATGGCTTATAGCATTTCCATTAGGGCTGAAAATTGTTTGATCCAAGCTAGCAAACTAGCCCCTAGACCTCCCATGCCATTGTTTCCAAGTTTAGAGAGTCCAAATACCAATCAAGCACCTGATTTGACTCCTTCTCCCACTCCTAGAAATTAGAGTTCAAATGAAGCTTCTACTTCATCTCCAAGTGCCCCAAATGAGCTTCAAGAAGTCATGAAGCAATTGCAAAACCTAGGCAATGAGCTGGTTACTCTCAAAAGGCAACAAGCCCAAGGTTTTAGACCTTCTTACCAGCCCCAAGCTCAACCCAACAGGCAGCCATACCAACCACAAAGACCTCCTAATCCAGCTACAAATATAAATCAAACAAGGCCTCCTGCCAATAGACCATTTCAGCCCTATAATCCAAATACCATATATTCCTCTAAGGCATTAGTGCCAACATAAAACAACATTGCTTAGGAGTATGATTGGTGCTTTCCATGCAATGAACCTCATAACCAATCCATGTTCTTCAATGGTGCTTTGAATCAAGAATTGATGGTGACAACTACTGGCATGGAGGGTGAGGGCAGTCAAGGAAACAACCAACAACAAGAAACATTCCAATAGCAATCAGCTCCAAATGACACCACGTTGGTAAATTGGCAAGCAAAGGATTTTTGTGGCATGAATCAAGTGGTCTCTCAAGGTGTGGCAGCCAACACAAGGTCAAAAAGAAGGAATTTGGGTGAAGAACAACCATTATCTCCAACCAATCCACAACCTTCCATGGCTCCACAAATGGTTGGCAAGCAAAATCCAATTTCAAATGCACAAGGGCAGCCAAGAACAGCTCCTAGACCAACTCAAATACCAGTTATTGCTGCCCACGTGCAAGGAGTGAATGTACAAGCAAAGGGACAGCAAAGAGATCCTTCATCACCATTCAGTATCATTGATCAGATGAAGAAGACAAATGTTAATATATCAATGTGGGAATCCCTATCTATCCCAGGCCAAAGAGACTTGTTACAAGCTGCCATGAAGGACTGGCCAACTTCGAATCAGCAAGTTCAGATGCAAGAGAAAGTGCTCACAAATGCTGCCCAGCCTGAGGGAAATCATGGAGGACAGCAAGGTAAAATGTTGAAGCCCCCTCCTTTCTATGTTTCATTAATCATTGGAAATCAGTTAGTGCACAATTGCATGATAGATTCTGGGGCAAGTAGCTCAGTGATGCCTAAACAAATAGCTGATCAGCTAGGGCTTCCAGTATGAAACCATATCCAAAGGGGTAGTGCAGCTGGATGGGACAGCAGTAACAACAGTTGGGGTGATTAGAAACTTGAGTCTTACCTTGCATGCATGTCCAAATGTTGTTGTTTTACAAGATGTATCAGTCATAGACCTTCCACCACTCTTTTCCCTATGCTTGTCAAGGGACTTCACAGCCAAGATTGGGGGATATTTGTCTGCTGATTGGTCACACATGCTGTTCAGAATGAGGTATGGAACTAAGGCTACAATCAGGTCTGAACCTATTGCAAACTTCCACATTGAGCCTTACACTCCAAGTCAGATCAACATCAATTATTCAGCATTTGATCAAGAAGACCACCCAAGCACTGATGAAGCTGACACCAAGGTTGGAAGCATCCCGGATCTAACTCTTGATGAATGGGCAAACAAGGTACATGCTTTTGATCCTTATCAAGAAGTGGAAGAATCTGAGCTAGGGGTCTATTGCATACACGAAGAAAATCAGCCTATTCCTAGCATCACCAAGCCAAACCATGAAGATGACAATGAGGTATGGCAGCTATTTTTTGATGGATCAAGGAGTAGACAAGGTGCAGGAGGTGGAGCCATGCTTGTTTCACCTCAAGGAGTAAAGTACTATTCAGCTTTTAGATTTCAGTTTGCATGCTCCAATAACACTGCTGAATATGAAGCCTTGGTGCAAGGGATGCATTGGGCAATCAAGAAGAAAATAAAGAACTTGCAAGTCTTTGGTGATAGTGAATTGATTGTAAATCAGGTCAAGGGATAGCATGCTGCCAAGAATGATCTACTCAGGTGCTACAAGAACAGGGTGTGGGACCTCATGGAATATTTTGAGGGTTTTGGCATCAAATCCATTCCTAGGAAAGAGAATCAAGCTGCTGACAGGCTTGCAGCAGTAGGGGCAGCCTTTGACATTGTGGAAAGCATTCAACAAGACAAGGTACAACTAAACATCCATGTGATTGTGAGGCCTTCAGTGCCAGATAACAATGTCAGTTGGTAAGTGTTTGAGAATGACCAGCAAATCATCCATTTCTTGCAAGAAGAAGCTGAGTTCTCAGCTAAGAATCAAGAAAAATTGGAACAGCAGTATGGTGACCAAGTGGTACAGCTGAGAACTAACAAGCTGCCCAAGGGAATTATCACTTTGGAGTCCATTTTTAATCCCAATGATCAGTTTAGAAAGGAGAAAGAAAACATTCAGGTCAAGAGAGAGGATTCAGTATCCATCTTGGTAGAAGAGAAAAAACCATTACAAATTGGAAAGATGACAACTGATCAAGAAAGGTATGAGTTCGTACAGCTATGTCAAGAGTTCCCTGATGTGTTTGCTTGGAGCTATGAAGATTTGAAAGGTTTCAATCCCAACTTAGCTCAGCATACCATTGAATTGGATCCAAATACTAAGCCTGTCAGGCAGAAAAAAAGACCAGTCAATCCACACATGGAGCCTCTCATGAGGAAAGAATTGGACAAGCTGATTGAGTCAAGAATCATATTCCCAATCAAGCATTCTAGTTGGGTTGCCAACTTGGTTCCAGTCAGAAAGAAGAGTGGAGAGATCAGATTGTGTGTTGATTTCAGAGACTTAAATAGAGCATCTCTCAAGGACCATTACCCACTCCCTTCCATGGAGCAAATCTTGCAAGTTGTGGCTGGCTCCGAGAGGTTTTCACTACTTGATGGCTACTCCGGCTACAATCAAATTATGGTGAAGGAAGAAGACCAGTTCAAGACAGCCTTCACAACCAAATGGGGGACTTTTACATACAGGAAGATGCCATTTGGGCTGTCCAACACTGGTGCTACCTTCCAAAGAGCAATGGACATGGCGTTCAAAGGTTTGATTAACAACATGGTGCTGATTTACCTTGATGATATCACTGTTTTTTCCAAAAATGCAGCAGACCACCTCTCTCATTTGAGACAAGTTTTCACGAGGTGTAGGAAATTTGGAGTGTCTTTGAATCCTAAGAAGTGTATCTTTCTTGCACATGAAGGAAAGCTCCTTGGCCATATTGTCTCCAAAGAAGGATTAGCAATTGATCCAGAGAGAGTTGAAGCCATAAGAGCACTACCATTGCCAAGCCACAAGAAATCCCTTCAGAGTTTCTTGGGGAGGATAAACTTTGTTCGGAGGTTTGTCCCAGATTTTACAGCCCTTGTCAAGCCCATCACCAAAATGTTAAAGAAGAGCATGGCTTTCAAGTGGATAGCAGAAGGCAAGGAGAGTTTTGAAGCAATCAAAGAAGCCATTTCTCAAGCACCAACTCTCATCAACCCGGACTTCTCCAAGGATTTCATCCTCTATGCATTTGGAGGTAATGACACTATTTCTGCCATTTTGGTACAACAGAACAAGGATAATGATGAGCATCCAATTACCTTCTTCAGCCAGAGCCTAGATGACTATGAGGTGAAGTACTCTTTTATTGAGAAGCATGTGCTGGTAGTAATCAGAAGCTTGAAGAAATTCAAGCATTTAGTCTCAAACAACAAGGTCCAGTTGCTGGTCTCACATGCTGGGGTTAAGGACTTCCTCCTCAACAAAGATTTGAACGAGAAAAGGGCAGGTTGGATCACCCGTGTCATGGAGTATGACATTGAGATCAAAATCACCAAGCTGGTAAGAGGAAAAGGATTGTGTGAGCAGCTGGTTTTGGGGAAGCAAAAAGAAGCATGCAATGAAGGAGAGGCTGTTTTGACAGTTCAAGACAGCCATGAGCCATGTGGCACTCAAGAAGAAAACAATGCTGCCCCCACTCCTTGCTGGACCCAAGGTATAATGCACTTCCTAAGCACAGGCCTATGCCCTCCGGAGATGAACAAGACCCAAAGAAGACACTTCAGATTGCAGGCTGTCCCATATGCCATTGTTGATGGAGTTTTGTTCAAGAAAGATGTGAATGGAGTGCTGCTGAGATGCATTAGCACAAATCAGATTCATAGGGTGTTGGAAGAGTTCCATGGTGGACCAGCTGGTGGTCATTTTGCACCAAGAGTGACAGCTCTAAAAATCATGAAGGCTGGTTATTATTGGCCTAAAATTTTCAGTGATTGCTATGCATGGATTAAGAGGTGTAAGAATTGTGCATTCTTCACAGGAAAAGAGAGACTTGCTGCCCTTCCATTGCATCCAATCTCAGTTGACCAGCCATTCATGCAATGGGGTTTGGACTTCATTGGAGTCATTAATCCCAATTCAAGTCAAGGGCACAAATGGATTTTGACAGCCACGGACTACTTCACCAAATGGACTGAAGCAGTAGCACTCAAAGAAGCAAATGAGTCTAGCATCTTAGACTTTTATGAGGGGATAGCAACCAGATTTGGTATACCTGCTACAATAATCTCAGATAATGCATTGGCATTCATTGGATCCAAGGTGACTGAGTGGGCTGTCAAGAACGGGATCTACCTAAGCACTTCATCAAACTATTACCCTCAAGGTAATGGCCAGGCCAAGTCTACAAACAAGAACTTGTTGAGGATCATTAGGAGGAATCTTGATGAGAATCAGAGGTCTTGGCATACCAAACTGAAATCAGCCTTATGGGCTGATAGGATAACTCCCAAGAGATCCACAGGTAACTCTCCATTCAAGCTTGTTTATGGAAGAGAGGCAATCTTTCCCATGTCACTTGAGTTGCCAACATTGGAACTCATGAAGCAATTAGAGTTGCTAGAGTTTGAGCCCATGGAGGTGAGATATGTAGAGTTGATGGAGCTGCAGGAGGTCAGAAATCAGGCATCCCAAGCAATGGAAAAGGATCAAGCTTTGATCAAAAAGACCTTTGATAGGAAGGCCAAGGATAGATCTTTTCAGGTTGGAGATCTAGTGTTGAAATGGGATGTGGATAGAGCAAAACCAGGAAGGCATTCAAAATTTGATGCCATTTGGAGTGGCCCATACATGGTCATGAAGTGCAAGAACAACAATGCTTTCCAATTGGCCTCATTGGATGGTGAAGAACTGCAGATTCCAGTCAATGGAATCTATCTCAAGCATTGCTTCTAGAGGGAAATTTACCACCTTGTAAATATTAGATTAGATTTTCATTCCTCCAAGTGCTTTGCACATTGTTTTGCTGTAGGTTAGTTTTGCTTTCCCTAAGTGCTTTGGCACAACTTGCTGTCCCTGGAGATGTTTTGCAGTCCTTGCTTCCATCATGTGATATTCCATCTTCCTCCTTGCACATTCTAAGTCAGTTGAGGTTCTAAACAGAATATTTGATGACTCCATGCCCAATGGACTGCTTCAGGCAACTGGTATTTTCATCTAGCAGGCAGATGACCCCTCTGAGTCACCAAAATTGTTATCCAAAATGGTGCCCCAGCTCATTTTTTGTGGCTAACTCCTTGTGTTCTTCCCTCTCTTGTGCCTCAGTCTACATTTTTTATTTTCAGGCACTCAAGGCTTTCTGGAAATGGCACCATCAGATAGAGCTCTCTCTCAGCTTTCCAGAAAGGTAAAGTTTGCCTCCTAACTCCTTATATTTTTCAAGTTATGGCTCGGCGGAGTTTTTGTGGAAAATTTTCCCATTTGAGGCCCGCAGCCAATAGGAAGCTGCCACGTGGCAGAGGAGTTCGGGGGTCGGAGGCAAATTTGAATTTTTTCCAAAAGAGTAAATGGAAAAAGGTCGATTTTCAAAGGAAAACCCGCGGAAAAGAGAAGGAGAGAGAATTCCAAAGTGAATCAGAGCTTGCCACGTGGCATCTGACCAGTGGAGCATGGGGAATTTTTGAAATTTTTTCCAAAGACAAAAAAAAGGTAAAATTTGAAATTTTTTCCCGCCGATCCGTTTTTGGGCCGTTTTTTGCCCTAAATCTTCAAACGATCATATCTTTTGATCCAGAGCTCATATTTTCACGTTCTTTATATCATTGGAAAGCTGTTAAAATTCTCTACATGATTCCATGGTCAATTTCTAATTTTGGTTCATTTTGGAGAGAGAAAATTCAAAAACGGTTCTGGTACGTGTCCATGGCCAGAAATGACATTTCAACAACCAAATTTAATACAGAATGGGTCGCATTCTTCTCCAATATGGTAAAAAATGATAGGGTATGGGTTTGTAAGGTCCTCCATGCTGTTTTAATGCATTTTCCATCAATGAGGAATGGGCTCCCACGTTTTTTATGTTTTCTCTCTCCTGGGCTCGACCCATGTACTGTAAAAGCCAGATTTGGCTCATTTCTTCATGGTTGAACACTTTTTGGCATTGAAAACTTCTTCTTTCACCTCCAGCAAGTGATAGTTGTAAGAATCAGACCTTTTTCATAGTTTGTAACAGGTTTATACCTCTTTGATGGTGGAATGCAAGATATTTTTACATGGAATTGACAGTGCAAACTCTGTGAATGCTTTCAGTCCTCTGTTTGTATTGTTTTACTTCATTTTAAGACCTCTAATTACATCTATCAGCTTGTGTATGTTTTCCCTTGTTGCATTTCATGAATTTGTGTCTATTTACATGGCAAAAAATGTTTCACCACTCCTTTTGGTGCATCACCATCTTTAGTTTAGTTTCATTTTTGCATTTTTATCCCTGTCTCCTTGCAATCTAGCAGTAGGATTAGGATTAGAACCTCTGTAGTTGTGCAAAATATAGATCTAAATCAGAGGAGTTTGAGGAACCAGCCTCTATTCTAGAGATTCCTCTCTCATTTTCATAAGTACCACACTTGGAGAGAGGTTTCCATGTTGTGCAATCACACTGGATGCTCTAAACATCATTTAGAACCTTGATTTGCATCCAGGGGTGCTGCTGATTTGCAACAACAGTCGGTACACACCATGATAGTAGATTGTGAAATTTTTCACGAGGATCATGATGCAAGTAAGTGTCAACTATTATAGGGCATGATCCATAAGAATGTCTCTTGTTATTTCAAGATCTGTACCTCTACAATCCATGACACCAAGGATTGTAGGCTAATTGACCAGATACATGATGTCATTGATCTTGGTGTGTGCAATACCAACCTTGTAAGTAGTTCTAAGGATGATGATCACCATTATGAAGGACACACATATGGAGGAACACATGGAAGAGGTTTCCATAGAGGATTTCGTGGTCATTGCATATGTGGAGGAAGAGGTGAGTTCCCACGAGGAACTTGTTATAATTATGGGTCTCTAAAGCATTATAAGTGTGAGTGTCTTGATTTGTTACAATGCTCATGGTATGGAAAGAAACATAAGTATGAGGAGTTCCCTGAGCTATTTTAGCACATGAGCCATACAACAACAGAAAGAAAAAGGTACTAGGATGGTAAGCATAAAGAAGGATGACTCACAATGGATGCCAAGAGTGGTGCATGAGTCAATACTAGAACCTATACTAGTGACGATGCAAGAAAAGGCCATGTGTGCCAAGGAGATACCAAGATAAAAGACACTGGTTATGAGAGAAAAAGTGGTACATGGGAAGTATCTGGACCCTGCTCATCAAAAAAAGGTGTATCAAGAGACTATGGATGTGATTCAGAGTCCACAAGGAGAGATCTAGTGTTTGAAGGAGTAGTGAAAACAACCAGAGCAAAGGAAGAATGTTGAGGCTTTGCAGGGGTTTGGATGAGGTTGGGGAAGTATGCAAGATGTTAAGGAAAAATAATATCATTACCTTGCTAGGAGAATGGTTATGGGATAAGGTACCACATGCTGGAAGAGAGCATGAGAGGCATGTCCTACATGAAAACCTTCCTCCCCATAGCCTTGACTATGAAAAAGAGATAACTCTGAATGTTGTTGTAGATGGATGGATTATGAGCAATATTTTGATCGATACGGGTGCAGAAGTTAATGTTCTCACCTTGGATGCATGACATCAAATGGTAAGGCCCACATTATAGCCATATTTGAATGTGATGTATATGGAAAACAAGGTAAAGGAAATGCCCATTGGTGTCTTGAAGGATGCGGTTATCATTATTCAAGGGGCCAAGTTCACTGGAGACTTCAAATTCTTGGCGTTAGCCAAGGAGGATAACTTTTCCATCATTTCTTAGGCACCCTTGGTGTTACAAAAAAAATGCATACCTATGGTTTAACAAGGGGTATATCATCTTTGAGAACAAGGAGGAATGGGTCATCATCCCCTTAACAAATGGGAAATCAATGCCCTATACTAATCCCTTAGGAGAAGAAGTACTTGATAGAATCTATGTGCACTCTATTAGAGACCCTGAGATAATTCATCCTATAGGATTTATCTAGTTTGAAGACGTTCAGTCTATGAGTGATAGAACTAGTATATCATGTGAAAATTAGGTGCATGGGACTTATTAATTAATTGAGTGTTAGTTGAGAGGATCGGTGACAAGGGTAACAAAAATGCACTTGGTTAAGGGCCTAGAAGGGAAGAAGTTACCAAGTTACTCTAGAGGAGCTAACCCTGATGATTTCTTACAAGAAATGGAGTCTCAGTGGAAAAATGATAATGAAATAAGAGGTATGCTTAGATATAACCTACTCATGACCATAGCACATTGGTGGGAGACACATCATGAGAGCCTTATAGGATGGTGCAAGGTGAGAACCACGTTCTCTTTTAGGTTTTCTAGAAGTAATGCGCCCACTATCATACAAGACTACCATGGTAAAGAACCCATCTTGTATCATATCCAAGCATGGGAGAAGGCCTATATGGAAGGCATAGAATCTTTAACACCTTTTCTATGGGTTCATAATTTGTATTCCACCTTACAAGGTTGTGCATGTGCATGGTACATTCACTCGGAGATGCACCATTAGACATGGAATTGGCAGGAGTTGGCGGTTGATCTCATTCAATATTTTGAGTATCGAAGTACAAATCCATCAGTGGATAAGGCATTGCAAGTGGTCAAACACCTTACAATGGGAGATAACACTATGGAGAAAGATAGGATACTTGAGCTATTAGGTGAACCTGGTTTGGAGACACATCTTGAGCATGCATGCATGGAAAAGGAAAAAAGAAAACTAGTCCATGTGATATATGGTGAAGAAATGGAAAGTCTGGATGATAACCATTCTAAAGGTACATGCAAAGTCAAGGATAGTGCTAATGAGGGAGCACACACCTACAATGAACACTTGAAGACAAATGAGGTTAACATTGGTTCAGAGGTGGAACCTAAGCAAGCTATCATTTGGGATTATTGGTCAGAGAAATAGGTTTCTAAGATCATTGACCTTTTACGTGATTTTAAGAGTTGTTCATGCATGGGTACCATGAGCTCAAAGGCATTCACCACTCCTAGGGGGAAATGAGGATCAAGTTGAAGGAAGGCACGTTCCTGATTTAGAAGAGACCATATCGGATGAATCTAAACTTACGTGTACGGGTCAAGGAGGATATAGACAATATGATAGCATCATGCATCATTGACGTTGTGGAGCAATCAAAATGGGTGATTCCAGTGGTCATAAGCATTAAGAAGGATGAAAGGATAAGGATCTATGTTGATTATAGGGACTTGAATGTGGTGTGTGTCATTGACCCTTTTCCAACCCCCTTCACTGAAGAAATTGTGGAAGGAGTAGCTGGGCACGAGGTCTATTCCTTCACAGATGGGTTCTCAGGGTATCACTAAGTTAGAATTGCAAAGGAAGACCAAGAGAAGACAAATTTTTCCATTGAATAGGGAATTTTTACCTACATGGTCATTCCTTTTGGGCTAAAGAATGTGCCTACTCTGTTCTCATGCATCATGGTACAAGCCTTCCAGGACTTCATCCATAAATTTCTTCAGGTCTATCTAGATGAATGGACTATGTATGGGCTAGTAAAAGACCATTGTGATAATTTGAGGCTGATGTTTTAGAGATGTCAGAAGTTGAGGATATCCCTTAAAATTAAGAAATGTGTCTTTCCTACTCCACTTGGAACCCTATTGGGGCATATTAAATGTAAGGAAGGCTTGCTGGTGGATCCTGCCAAAATTATAGTTAGTGTGGGATTAGGGGAACCTACCAGTCAGAGTGCAAGTGCACAATTACTTAGGCATATGGGGTACTACAGGAAATTTATTAAGCGATATACCAAGATCACCGTGCCCTTGGAGGAATTTCTTAAACACAAGATTTCCTTTCACTAGGGAGAGACACAATAGAAGGCATTCGACACATTGAAGGATAGACTTGTCACTGCAACCATATTACTCTTTCCTTCTTGGGATAATCCCTTCTATGTGCATGTTCATGCCTTGGGAACAACCATTGGAGCAGTACTAGCACAACTTGGTGAGGGGAGTTTTGATCACTCCATGTGTTTTTATAATGGGAAGTTGACACCAATAAAACATAATTACACAACTACTAAGCACAAGGCATGGTCAATGATCTACGCACTACATAAATTTAGGAAGTATCTGCTAGCGACACCATTCATATTCTACACGAACCACATGGCACTCAATTACTTAGTAAACAATCCCATTCTACAAGGGCACATATGCCGGTGAGTCCTGTTGTTTAAAGAATTTGAGTTTTTAGTTGTGGTAAAACCAAGAAAGAGTAATTCAAGACCTAATCATTATCAAGAATCAACTCAAGAGAGGATGCGCATAGCATTGAGGATACCATGTCAGATGTGCAACTATTTAGGTTATGACGTGCACCCTCTGACTTAGAGGATATTGTAGTGTTTCATAAAATGGGTGTGGTGCCAGAAGGAATGCAGGATTTGGAGAGAAATAAGTTGGCTATATGCATCACACCTTACCTATTGATTAGTGGATATTTATACAAGTTAGGTCATGATGAGGTTCTACATCGATGTGTATTAGAACATGAGTGCAATGTAATCATGGAGGAAGCACATGGTGGGGTTACAAAAGGATACTATGCAGGAAATGTAACCCCATGGAAGATTCTACTTGGAGGGCTTTGGTGGGAGAGTATCTACTAGGGTTGTATTGAGTTTTTCATGGTTTGTGAGTATTTCTAGCACCTTGGCAAACTTAGAAGGAGGGATGAAATATCGTTGCGACCGATAGCCAGGATTGAACCATTTAAAAAGTGGGCTATTGACTTTGTAGGACCAATTTCACCTGCCACGTGAAGGAATGGCTCACGTTACATCATCACTTACACTAATTAATTGAAACCATGGGCATAGGAATCACCTACAAAAGATTGCACCACCACAACAACAACAAGATTCTTATGGGAAAACATAATCAACATGTATGGATGTTCGTTGAGTATAACAAGTGATAGGGGTACACATTTTTTGAATGAAACGATGAGGATTTTATTGGCAAATTTTATGGTGGCCCATCACAAGACCACCCCTTATCACCCACAAGCGAATGGAACTACTGAGGCATTTAACAAGATACTAAGTCACACATTAACTAAGATTTGTGATGTTGGAAGACAAGATTGGGATGACAAGGTATCAGTTGTTCTATGGGCATACAAAACAACCTACAAGAGGTTGAACAAGGCCACACCAATTCAATTGGTGTTTGGTACGGAGGCTATTTTTCCCATTGAATTTATGCTACCATCACTGCGTATAACGTGCACGTAGAGGATTGGTTGATGAACAAGTGCTCGAAGAAAGAATTGATAAGTTAATTCAGCTAGATGAAAGGCAATCACTTGGTAGATGGAGTCACAATAAAGAGATAGCAAGACAAAAATCATGGCATGATCGTCATATTAAAAAAAAAAATTTGAGGTTGGGCATATGGTTTTGTTATATGACTCTAAATTTTTGTGCCATCCTAGGAAGTTGAAATTCCATTGGTTAGGACCATACATCATCTCGTACATCCTTGATTTAGGTACTTTCCAGTTACAAGCAGCTGGATGGGACGAGATTACTAGTGTCATTTCAATGGGAGTAGGTTGAAGTCCTACTATAAATAAGTCTTCTTGGTGTTTGTAAATAAGGTAGTATTGCCAATTAGCTTAGGATTTCCCTTAATGCAATTTTTTTTCTTGTGTTTCCCTTTCTCGTTGCTTGTTCCTTTCTTTTGTGTTGTTTTTTGCACCTTGTGCACTCGGTAACCACATTACTTTCTAAGGTTGTGTATACATAGAGGACCACGTGCATTTGTTTTAGTGTGGGGTGGAGTAGAAGCGAAGTGAAATTAGAAGTTGGTAGTAAAAGTTTTAATGGCCTAGATTAAAATAAAAAGTGCGTAAGGTAGGAAAGTACACATGGGAAAAGGTGGAAAAAGAAATTTTGGTGTCAAGATAGGCTTTAACAAAGACCACGTACAAAGGATATGAGAAGTGCAAGAACAACATGAGGTAGGTGAGGGAAAAATTAGGTCAAGGACAGAAGAAGTGCCTTCGGCTTCTGTAGACGCGCGCTCACATAAGAGTCTTCGGTCAATAAGGATTTTTGCATGCCAAAAGGTTGTAGGAACTTTTTTGCATGTAGGATTGGGCGCATGGGTAAAAGTGCTTAAGATTGGATTTGGTGGAAAATGCCACATTTAATGCTAAGTATGTTGGTAGGTGGCATAACATTTATTTTTGGACAGAATAAAAATGCTATAAGTTAAGGGTCGGGCACATTATTATTCAACTTTCTATTATGAGATTGAAGATCTCTTACGAATTATGGCATCCACAAATAAATATTTATGCGAAGGAGAGTGAAAATCTTAAGTGCGTGACTAGGGTGATCTGAAAACCAGAGTGGAAGGAGTACACGAGCATAGGAAGAAAGTTTTAGTGGAATACGCCATCTTATGGAAAAGTTTTCCATGTCAGGGTTCTACAGCTAGGGCATAGGAACAGAAGGATTCTTTCATGAATTTGAGCCATAGATTTGAGTAGAGTGATGAAGTGGAGTCAAGGAAGAGATTTTTGTAACCCAATAAGAAGATGGCACCAAAGAAGGTCAACCGTTTCACCTAAGAAGGGAAAGGGAAAAGGAAAACAAACTTCCACCACCAATTTCAATGAGGAGTGGTATGCAGAGATGAAGTACCCATATGGGGTGTTACTTGGGAAAGAATGGGTATCCTATGTGAGGAAGATGGTCGTGATCGACTATAACCATCACATAAGTACCACAGAGAAGGAGATGACGTTAGAATTGGTTCGTCTAATATATAAGAGGACACCAAAAGTGATGCCAATCTACAATGATGAAGTGAAAGTAAAATTGGAGAAGGTCAGGTTGCTGTAACTTTAACGAGTTTCCCTATTTTGGAAATCCCAAGCAGCTATACTAATGGTTGATGTCATGCGTACACGAGGACCCTTTCTAATTTTTAGGCCGTAGAATGCTCATAACTCCCCAACTCATCTCTAAGTTTACTGAGCTTGATATGAAGGAGATTCATTAGATGATGACCTGGAGGATAAAGAGGCTATTAAGAAGACCGTGGAGGAGTATGACTATAAGAAGGGGTCTCGCTACTTTGATATCTTAGATATCTCTGACCCTAGTGATGAGGATGGCCACGCACCTAGTAACCAAGTTGAATGGTTCAAGAGAGGTGGACATAAATAAACAAGGCATGGTTGAATGTATGCTCAGAAAATTTCAGAAGGAACCATCTATAACTTGTCTGCACCTACATTGCAGAAGAGATCATCTTATTGATATTGATAGAGGTTACATATATAAGTTTGATCTCCTACAATGGTGGAGTCAACACTCATCTTCAATCCCTCATATCTCTCTTATCCCTAAGATATCTCTAGCTAATCTCTAGGATATCTCTCACACTAAAATAGCTACGTGAGTTATTCTCACAACTCACCAATAATAAAACTATTACAACTATATTATTAATATGAGTTCTATAAACTCATTATTAATAATATTACATTTTATTTAATAATGTTACACAATATTTTGGTAACATTCACTCCCCTATTGTTAACATTATTAATTCCCAATATACACTCCCCTAATGTTGACATGGTAGAAAAAACTCACACTTCCTTCTGCAGCTTGTCGCACATGCTTGCTCATGATTTGGATGGTTTTGTAGGTAAACCAACAACCTGGAACAATTGTCTTTTACAGGATCAATCACAACCTAAAAAAAGGATGGTTTTACAGGAAAACCAACAACCTAAAACAAAAGATGGTTTTACAGGACAACCAACAACCCAAATATCATGCTGCTACTTTTCCTTTGTGCTTTTATCTATCCACTATGTCTTTCCTTCAGGGAATATGTAGGAACCACTTGCCACTGAATACAAATCTGAATAGAGGGAAAATTGAAAATTGAGACCATGTTCTAGTTCCCCCCCTCAATGTGAACATTTCACTTATTCAAATTGGAACTTTGAAATAGATATGTGAAAATAATTACAAATAAAATTAAAGAAAACACACACACACACACTGCCACCACAACTTTGTGTGGCCCCATCATTGGTGACTGAACAAGAGGTCGCTGATTGACCTCCAGCCTCTGTTTCCTCTATCCTCCATGAATATCATGTTGCTACTCAGCAAATGTGATCATGAAGCTCAAAATACCTTCAATATTGACATTATTATGTTTCTTCCCTCCAAAAATGTGTTCAAAATTGAAGGGGCATTTTTTTTATTTTTTCGGACTTTTGACACTAACAAATATTGAAAATGCGTGATAATATGACTTTTGATTTCAACTTACAAAAGACATTACACTTGACTTTGAATTTTATATTGACTTAAGAAAGTAACAATTTCTATATATATAATATTTCCGATAGCTTGTGAAACAATAACACTTACAATACTTTTTCATTGAATTTATTTTGATAATACTCCTAAGAAACATTTGGCATAACTATAGAATTTTATAGAAAATGATTTTGACAATGACCACTAGAACATTTTAAATCTATTAAAATCCAACTATGGATTTAATTTTCCAAGTGAAATTCTATTGACTTTGACATGATTTAAGCATTACCAAAAACAATAATAATACTTTATAATGAAATATTTGAACTCGACTCTGAATTTGAGAGAGAACTAAATAATAAGACATGATTGTAAAATAAATGATCAAAACATACAGAATGAGAGTTGATGAATTTTTGTTGATCCATATGCAAGGTCAATGAATGGGCTTGATTTTTAAAAGATGCTTCATTAACAAAGAGCTCACCTGGATATATTCTACCAACACATGGCGGCCAACCTAATGCAATTTCCATTGAATAGAACAAATTAGAATCTGCATGTAGGAACCAAGGGGACATATTTTATGAGACTTTAATTGAATCTAAGACAACAATCGTGAAGATAAAGATTCCCAAAGGATCGAGCTTTATCCTGATTCGATGTAATATATGAAGATTGTGAATTCTCAGGTGTTCAAAATGACTCATACGGAATTAATGGAATTTTGGACAACTTTTTTGATCCATTCCATACTTTAAATTATTCCTCTCCTCCAATAGATTTCAGAACCAAATCTGATGTCACTGCAGAATGTGAGACTTTGGAGCACCATTGTAACGAAGTTGAAGTTTGGATTATGTTGGATTCACCAAACCAATTAGTAATGGATCAATCTGCCAATCTTTTAACAAATCCACATGGAGACTTTTGACAGATGGACATATGTCAAGATCTATGTATTTGGTATTCCCTTTTGCAATATTTGATGGAACATTCAAATTCATGAACTTCCCAAATCTGACGAATTAACATTCTGTAGTGATAGGATCTGCACGATTTGTAACTTCAAAACCAAGCTCAATATTGAATCGATTGAGATACAATATTTGAAAATTGCAGATTGATACAAACCAAATAGATTTATTTACAAATGGAAATGCCTAGTGGAAAATGGATCGATCGATTGTACCACCAAGTACTCCAATCAGATAATGCAATATAGAGGAAAAATGATCAAAAAATATATTCAACTCATTTATAGGTGTGTTCTAACCTTTCATATGATCCCTTTCAATGTCTATTTTTCACCCACCTCTCAATTTACTAATCGAATGCTTGAAACATATTTGACATCAGTTATAGTTTCCACTGCTTTGCATTTAGGTAGAACTCCCATATTTTGTCAAATGAGGATGTCTATATGACTTCTTTCTAATATGTATCAACACCAGATTCTAGAATCTTCAACACATAAATACACTAATGCTTTATAGGGCTCAGATAATTTCATGGCTTGGGGAATAAAAATTGCAAAAACTCCCCTTCATAATTCATACCATTAATCCTTCCATGACCAGATATGACCTTCTTTGATACCATTGTTAAAAAATGTACAATTATATAACACATTGAATATAATTATAGAAACTAGAAATTCATTTGGATGTAATTTACATAGATGAAGGATACATTTATAGTGTTTGATCTCCTACAATGGTGGATTCAACACTCATCTTCAAACCCTACAATCTCTTTAATGAATCTCTGAGATATCTCTAGCTAATCCCTACGATATCTCTCACACTAAAATAGTTACGTGAGTTGTTCTCACAACTCACCAATAATAAAACTATTACAACTATATTATTAATATGAGTTCTATAAAATCATTATTAATAATATTACATTTTATTTAATAATGTTACACAATATTTTGGTAATTTCACATTGAGGGGGGAACATGATCAACATGAACCAATGTTCCATTTCCCCCATTTTTCATTTGTGTATGTGATTATTCCTATTTCCCAGTGTAAAAACATAGTAACGAACACATAGCATAGTGTAATGTAGCATCATGAGTCTTGATGAGGTAGAACAATCAGATGTGTTCCCTAGAGTGACTGGTTGATAAGAATTCATGATTCATGAAAGACTATTAGGATGAAGATCCCAAGGAAGACTCTTGTTAGAGATTGGAGATGTGTTCCCGACAGTGCTTGGTCGATGAAGAAGTTGATGTGTTCCTTAGAAATTCTACCTTCAGTTCGAAGTGTGTGCCAAGAGGGTCATGAGCGCGCAGAGGTAAGGCAAAGGCTTGCAAAGGAAGTGAAAGAATAGTTCTATTGATACCATGTAAACATTAAGGGGGGGGAAGACAGACTTAGGAAATATTGAATGCCTTTACAAGTTATATTTACCAAAAGGTAAATAATTCAGGGTCAGTTCGTGTATGTTATTGTTATGACTAAAGGAATAAGTATATTAGTTGAGAAGTTGTTTAAACAACTCATAGATAGGCACTCAATATGTAAATAGGTTTTGGTGGTTGTGTGAATACCCGTCAAAGGACCCCAAGCTGTGAGAGATTTTAGGGTGGTTATGTAGTTGAGAGTTTATAGGAAGCTTGAGCTTAAGAATAGGATGTCATAATCCTATACATATGTAAACACTCTCGAATCAATATATTGAAATATTATTCCTTGTGTAAATCTGTTGTTATACCAAGAGAAAGAAGTGAAGAAAAAGGTAAAGAAGAGGAAGGCATTCAAATGAAAATGGGGGAGTGAAGAAATAAATAATAATGATCATAGGACCCCAGCCTCACCAAGGAGTGGCTAGAAGAGGCCTATACAGAGAGAGAAGTTAGTGGATCAGGAAGTGGAGCGAAGTGTTGATGAGATACTAAAGGAGATAGAAGAAGAGAGCATAGGAAACGAGTATGGAAGCATGGGTGGAGATCTCAACTTAGCAGTGAGATTTCCAAAGGTAGCATACATAGGGGGGGAAAGCATGGTAGTAGTGTATGGGTAGGGAATGGGTTATATCCATGATCCAAACAAGGTACTTCATGCATGGTTCCAAAGCACCATGCCTACAAACCAACTCCTGACAATTTCTTTATTTGAAGAAGAAGGAACATACCCACAAACACGGAAAATGATATCTTGGGTGTTTGAGATGATTACAGATGTTATTGTCTTGAAGCATCCAGACCTAACACCACTTGAGAAAAAATATGAATCGACCTTGCAATGCTTGGAAGATTTGACTCGCATCGTTACAATGGAAATGTGACCACTCACCTTATAATCAATAAAAGAGGCACTGGCACACTTGGAGAAGGAGGAAAAGTAGAAGTTTGTGGAGATAATTTCTCGATACACTAAGCTCCTTACTACTATAAAGGTTGTTGCACAGATAACTGAAGCTTCTTATGACAATTGTACTGATAAGGATAGAGTAAAAAGTATTCTAGTTGCTACACATGAGGCATATTTCAAGGAGTTTTAGGAGAAGAATAAGGGAAATAGGGCATAGCGGGATAAAATATTGATCGAGGTAGAGAAGAAATCAGAATCCATTGACACCTTATGGGGATTGATCAAATACTAGCTTAAGGAACTATATCCCCAGATCACCCATAGGATGGATGCGCTTTATGACCTCAGAAAATAGTTGGAAGACATTGTGAGTATGATGAATGATAAGGATGATGAAATAAGTTTTTATGAGGTAAGCGCTCTAGTAGGTGATCTATGTCAACATGTGCAAGGTGAAGTGGACGCCTGGGAAAAGATTGAGGTAGATATAAGGAAGGATTTCCCACTCATCCTTCAGTAATAAACAAATTCTTTTTCATTCCTCCATTATTTATTTTCTTCCATTTCTCATTCTTCATTCCTTCATTCCTTATTCCAACCATTCAAGGTCCCCCCATTATTTATTCTTTGGAGAGAGGATTTTTCTGAGGACAAAGAACAAGCTTAGTGTGGGGTGATTTTGGGCCTCAAAATATTGGCTAAGTACTACAACGTGCATGCACGCGTGGGTCCAGTAAAGAAGAAGGTCACTAAGGAAAAGCACACAAGATAGGGGTTTTAGAAGGGCTTAGTAGAAACCATGGCACGTGCGCAAGGCATAACAAAGGATCTTAAGACTTAGCCATATTCATCTCTCCAAGAAGCACTTAAGGAAAAACATGATCCAACTAGGCATGCTGAGTTGATAAGGTGCCAGCCTGGAGGCTTGGTGGTCAAGGAAAGAATATTCCATGCATGGAAGGTTCCCGAAACACATCATTATAGAAAGTGGAGAGCTCAGATCACAATAAACATGCTCCATTGGAGGACCACATGGACACTTGGAAAGTGATCTGAATAAGCCTTATTGAGGCACTAGACCATGTACTAGGATTTTATGTTTTCTCTCCATCTTGTGAGGTTGGAATTTGAATGTTTACCTTGTGGTAGTAACGAAATATCATATAAGAGTGAAAATAGGTGTGATTGTCTTGTTTTTTGTGAGTAAAATACGTAGAAGGAAAAGTGAAATGGTCTAAGATATGGGATTGATCTCCATTCAGCTGTCAAGGTTATAGTTGGAGAATATCACTCTAAATAGGACTTCTAGGATAGAAAGGAAAATATAGCTATGTAAAATATCATCTTTCAAGGAAGAAGGGGTCGAATTCCTATCAAGGGCAGAGTTGGGATAGTGAACAATTAGCAAGGAGGTAAATTCTTGGATATTTGGAGTAAGACTTGCATTACAATAATGTTGTAAGGATGATTTTGCATGAGTAAGTATGGTTTGAATCTTCTAAGCATCATATACCTTTGAATTTCTTTTCATTATATGCTTTTGATTCATTATAAGAGAGTAATGTTTGCTTTATGAGCTAAATAACCCTGGTTTATTATGCTCTCTGCCTTGAACTATAAAAATAAATAACTTTATTTTTACTTGTCGGAATCAGCCCAAATTTTGGAATGATCTCTAGCATATCATCATGAAATATCCCTAAAAATTTGAGCATGAATAGATATGTGGAACTCGAGATATTGATGACAGAAAATACCAGTAGCATGGGAAAACCGTTTTTGTGGAACCTGGGCCGTATCAGAAGTCTTAACTTCTGAAAAACAAATCCCAATAACCTTAAATTTTTATGTAAGGTCTTGATGAATTTTATGAGGTGGTTTTTTAATGGTTTGCATTGAAAATGATTACTTTTTAAGTAAATGAAGGATTTTGTGTCTGAGTTGTGATCTTGAAATTTAGTTTTATAATGGTCCAAATCATTTGTGAAGTGAATTATAAAGGGAATTGAATATGTCATGATGGATTTATATTCTATCGGGGATCTAAATGTGTTGCATTCCTTTATTTTGAGTTTTAACACATCTACATAGGTCTTAAACAAAGAAATAGGAGGGTGGCTTGAGTTCTAATAGTCTTGATGTTGATTTCATATAAATTCTTGCATCGTGTAAATGGAGGTATAAATAATTATGAGTTCTTGTAGAGGGTAGATTTTATGAGGATGAGATGAATATATACAATGTATATGAAAAGGATATATGTGCTTAAGGTTATGGAGGTTGTAGATAGTGATCTTCTCCAAACACAAAAATTAAGGTTAGGACAATCAATAGGGAACTGTTATTGAACAAAGGTACAAGAATTTACATGGCTATCTAAGATAAAAAAAAATGATAAGACTGCATTTTGGTCCCATTATTGAGTTTGCATAATGTGCCTTGTTTTTCCATGACCGAATATGCTCACAAACATTTCATTTTTTGATTTCATGGTCTGCAGTTCACATTTTCCAACTGAATACCTTCGAAAATGCCCTCATTGTTGTTATTCTGCCCTAAATTGAAGTAAAATCCAAGTTCCCCCCCGTTTGTGCCCTGATTTATTCATTTTCACGGGCTGTACCATTTTCTCCTTTGCCAAATCATGAAAGAGCTCAAAATTGATCAAATCCTGAATTCATGCAAGTGTTTCCCCAATCCCAAGGTCGCAAATGATGTCAAAAGATAATTTAGTTGGTTTAAAATGAAGAATTCTACCTTCCTTGTCAAAAAAATTTGATTTCAGGGCATTCCCTGCATTTTTTGCATTTTGACGGGCATACGGGCATGCTCTACCCGTCAAATTTATCATTGTAAATTTATGCTAACATGGCAGGCTCTCATTGGCCGGGATGTGGTGGAAAAAATGTTATAACTTGTCAAATTTTCAATTTTTGGCGAAGGGAAAATTTTCTCCATGGCCCCGCATTTGCCTAGTGTGCCTACGTGGCATGATTTGATTGGTCAGATGGAGCAGTGAGTGGCGGAGGTCACTTAAAAATTTTTCCTTCATTTTTTGCAAATTTCTCAAAATCAAATTTTTTCCCGAAAGGCCCGCAGTGAATGGCATGATGACACGTGTCCAGGAGGGATGTGCTTATAGGATTGGTCAAGGATGGCAAAGGACTTGGGAAAATTTTGATGTCTTTTGGCTTAGGGTGTCAGGGGAAAAATTTGGCCCGCGTGCCTGTGCCCAATTGGAAGGTGACACGTGGCACAGGAGGTCAGGCAGGTGGCGGGGATAGTTGGAAATTTTTTGAAGTTTTTGAAAATGCCAAAGGAAAAATTTTCCCGAAATCCCGCGCCAAATGAGAAGTAGACACATGTCCAAAGAATGGTCAGCATGGAATTGGAGGGGAAGTTAAAAAATTTTTCAAATTTTTTTTAACTTCAAAATGTTAAAATTTGGACCCAAAGGCCCACCCAATGGAAAGGGTGACACGTGTCCATGGGAGATCAAAGGAAAAGTGGGGTTAGAACGTGTTTTTTGGATTTTTGGAGGCAAAATGGGTAACATTTTGGCCAGATCTCGCACGGAATCACAAGAGTGACACGTGTCACAGGATGAAATGGAGGGGGGCCTTGGAAGTGTTTAAGAAAAGGTCAAAAGGTAAGAAAGAAGTGAAAATTTTGGTTTTTAACAGGTCCCGCGTCCAATGAAAAGTGGACACGTGTCCAAATTTGGGAAAGGTTTGGAGCGCGGAGAGGAAAGTTGGAAAATTTTCCAAAATTTTAGCGAAAAATCTCAAGGTGAAAAATAAACCCACGGAAAAATTTGGAGGGTTGGCTCCGCATCCAATAGGACAGAGACACATGGCACATTTCAAAAGGTCAAAAGGAAAGCTCGGGCCCGCATGGAGTTTTGATGCTTGCGGAGGAATGAAGGAAAATTTGGAGGAGTCGCTCCGTACATCCAATGGGAGATCGACACATGGCAGAGAAACAGCGGGTGTTCGGGGGCACGGAGAATTTTGAGAAAATTTTCCTTTTCTCAAAAAAGTGGTAAAATTCATCAAATTTTGGCCCGCGTTTTGGTGGGGACCCACAGGAGGACACGTGGCACATCCAGGGGCTCACGGGGAAAATTTTCAAAATTTTCCCAAAATCAAAAAGGGGTTTAAAATGCATTTTTAAGGATTGGGGGCCCGCCCCAATCATATTTTGGACACGTGTCCCACCTTGTCCAAAGGAAAAAGAGGAATTTTGAATATTTAAGAGGATCATCTGACACGTGGAGGGCTAGCATTTAAAGTTGATTTTAATCAACGGCAGCTGTGCATTTTCATTTTTTGGGCGCCATTGGAGCTCCAAGAAGTGTGGAATCGTCATTTTTGCACCAAAACACATGAAATTTTATATGAATCTGCATCCCTTCAGCCTTCTGAACACAATGGCATCATTTATTTGAGCTGATTCGGTGCCCTATAGTGTTTTTCATGAGATATTTTTCTCAGCCCGTGAAAAACACGTGAAAGGTAAAAATGAAAAGTTGCAGAGTTAAAAATGATGAGGGAAAAGGGTGAAAAATGATTGCAAATGCATGCTGGCATGGTGGAATGCCAAAAACATGACCCTGGGATGGATAAGGATCTGAGTTCATGCAATATTTTAAAATATTTGTGCATCTCTGGCATTTGGCGAGCTGTTTCACAGTTTTATATCATTTTTCATCAAATGGATAGGGTTTTGTAACAAATTTGATCCCTTTGGCATATTCTTTGCTTTGGATGCAAGGATCCAAGTTGGCATAGGGTATATCATGTAGTTTGGAAGCATTTTTGTAGGTCTGTTGAGAATTTTGGAGAAAGAGAGAGAAGAATTTTCACAGGAAAAACTGGAAGAAGTTCATTTCCTTTTTGAGAAACTACCTGACAGCCATTTTGATTCCAGTTTGCATCAAATGTTCATCATGTTGAGTTGGTTTCAGCTGTAAAGCCATCAACAAGCTTTGAGATTGTCTAAATAACATTCCCTTGCTGATATATTTGATCAAATTCTTGGATTAACTGGTTTTATCTCTTGGCAAA
The DNA here is from genome assembly GCA_019776745.2 of Taxus chinensis. Classification (NCBI taxonomy): domain Eukaryota; kingdom Viridiplantae; phylum Streptophyta; class Pinopsida; order Cupressales; family Taxaceae; genus Taxus; species Taxus chinensis. The sequence goes on along the minus strand of CM034157.1, from coordinate 377,549,638 downwards.
GCTTGCATGCACTTGTATTTCAGTATGTTTTCAATTTGTGTTTCATGCTCATGTTGCAATCTTGTGTTTGGGATCTTTATTGGTCATACATGGTCTCATTTCTTGTAGAGGGTTTGAAGGCATCTGTAATCTTCCATTCAGAAGAGCATTCATTTGAGTGGAGATAAACAGATTTAAATTCATCTTACCTTCCTTGTAAATTGAGGGTGTTTGTAAACCTTTGGGTGTACCTTAGGACATGATCTAACAAGGGGTTCTGAATGCTTTATTGATATTTTTCTTCAAGCCTTTGTGGCAGGCTATCAAAGTTTGTATGGAATAGTGCAGATTTGGGCATCCATATGTGCACACATCCTGGTTGAAAGAGCACTTCAAATTCATTGAAATATCTCTGTTGTTTAGGTGTTGTAATTCTTTTGCAAGGTTTCCCAAAGAAGGTGATGACTCCTAACTACTCTTGTCCCAACATCTCTCATCAGAATTTCACTTTAAACTAACTCATCCTACCTACAATACCCCTGCATCTGCATTGTGTGTCCACAAAAGAATTCAATCCTTTCACAAAAATGCACAAAGTTGATCAGGGTTTTATCATGTCTTTAGCAGCTCTAGCTTTGTTTTGAGAACATTTCCATCATTTAGTAGTGACAGACTCCTTTGAGTTTGGATAATGGATATTTGATCATGTTTTCACAAAGCCTCCTCCACATCATATACAAAACACAAGGATATCTTCATCTCCTTACCATATAGGGGCTGCAATATAGGTTCTCTTACCTTGGTTGATAGGCACAACCTAAAATAGTGAGGGTTAGATCAAAACCCTTATGAAGGTGCTATCCACTCCCTCAATTCTTGAATGCAAACAAGTAGATAGGTGTGATCCCCAGCTATAAATGACATACAAAACATCTATCTATCCTTGAGTGTCTTGTGCAGATTCATGATGTTGTTCAAGTTGTGAAGGAGATTAAATCTGGATACCAACACCCGAGTGGCACCATTGCCAGGGACTTCTTGCAATTTCTTGGTGGTTTTGAAGTACTTGAAAGGTTTGAGCATTTGTGTGATCAAGTATTTGAGCTGTTATATTCTTGAGATATCATTTCATACTTCAGATCTGGATGTTTTGGGTAAGAAAGACTTCAAACTCAGCCTGCTCTCCTCATCTACCAACAGTTTATGTGATTTGGATGCATTGTTTTTGGTTGAATTAAGAAGAAGAAAATCTGATTTGTAAATCCCTGCAAGTTTTCAGTATAGCATGCATTTGATAGAATATTTTTAGTGCTTTCTTTCACAAGTAAGGTGAAAATCCTTGGTGGCGACTCCATGCTGTTGGGATCTTGAAATACCAGTTGTCTAACACATTTTTATCATTTGAAACTTGTTGTTTAAATCTGTCAAACTGGAGGGAAGGAGATCCCTCTTCATCAAGGACTCTTCTAAGAAGTTTCTCACCGAATCAAGAAGCTCAGAACTAGAAGGAAGAAGAGTGTGGAAAGTGGTTGGTGATTTGGTTGCAAGGAAAGGAATCCCCATAGTTGAATTTGAAGGAGAGCAGCCTACCATTGAAGATTATAATTCCTCTTCAAGTAGATCTGATTCAGGAAATCTTCTTGCTGATTTTCATTCTCCATCAGGTGAGGGACCTTCTTGTGTATTTAAAAAACTTGCTCCTAAATCTGCTCCTGTGGTTTCTAAGTTTGCTAAAGTCTATCAAGAGAGAGAGCCTTTGGGGGGTTATCATTTTAGAGATCATTCATCTATTCCAATCAGACCCATTACTACTCCTCATCAGCTTGTTTCACCTCCAAGATCACCCCCACCAAACAATATGGCTCAACCTAGACCTCCATTTGTTGTAAACACCTTTGGTCCTATAAATTTTGGAGGAATGGATGGTTATCCAAATGCTGTCCCACAGGATGTGAGAAATAGGTTACCAAAATTCCAAGGTAACAATGCCATAACTGGAGATCAACACCTCAAACTCTTTGTTAACATGATGGAAGACTTTGAAATAGAATTTGAGGATGTGTATATCAAGTTGTTTATCCATACACTTGAGGAAGATGCAAGAGATTGGTATAAAGCTCTGCCTGATAACTCTATTGATTCATGGACTGAGATGAGTAATGCATTCAGATTACAATATGGAGACAAAACAGATCCAAGGTTCCTTCTATCCGAGTTTGAGAACATCAAGAAGAACCCTAATGAGACCGTTCATGATTTCAATACAAGGTTTAATAAGACATTGAGAAGGTTGCCTGTAATTTTGAGGCCTTGTGATGAATCTTGCTTGATCAAATATGCAGATGCATTTGATAAAAAGGTAGCCTATTACTTGAGAGACAAAAATCCTACAAACTTGAGGCAAGCTTTCACCATGGCACTTCAAATTGAAAATAATATTAAAGCTATTGGTAAACCACTTAAGAGGGATGGTGTGAAGCTGATAAACCCTGAGAAGCCTCAAACTAGCAAGGGTGCTGATTTGGAAGATGTTGTCAAGACTTTGGCAGGGGCTTGTCAAAGAAATTTCCTACAAATTAGCCCGGGCTGAGAAAGGAATTGGGAAAAGTTCACAAGGACAGCAAAGAACTCAAAACCATGATAGATTTGGAAATCATCCTAGGGGTGATCAAAGACAAGATGATAGAGGTAAAGGGCTTATTGGATCTGCAAATAGACAACCCCAAGCACGTGAAAATAGAGTGGTGCCTGACCCTCTGACTGCAAGAGTTGCTGTTGTTCAAGAAGTTGCTGATATGGATTGGTGTGATAGATGTTTTCTTCCTCATCCACCATGTGAAATGGACCAGCAAGATATAGATGATGATAATGAGAATGAAATGGATGATGACATTTGTATGATGGGCAGCTCTTCAGGCTCACAGCAAGCAGCAACATCAACAGATGTGATAAGTGCAAGGACTGCTGCAACCTTTTGGGATTGCATAAAGAGGGTACCATTTCTTTCTCTTCCTCAAACTCATGATGTAGATGTAGTTCAGGCCTTTGAAATTCCTAATAATGACTTTGAATACCTAAGGGCTTTAATGATCAAGAAGTATGATGGTGGTATTCCTTCGGAGGAAGATAGACAATTGTTAATGAATGTTGTGGTTGGTCAAGAAAAGGAGTACAATACTAGAAGTAAAGTTGTTAGAGGAGCTGGTCCTCAAGCCAAGCCAAAGACACCCTTGCTCACAAGCATTCCCAAAGATAATCCTAGAAGAGAAACAATTGCTAAGAACCCTGTTGTCCCATGCAAAAATATCAGTCCTCTTCATGCCCAGGCTGCCAAGAATACTTCTCCATCTGATGAACCTTCTTGTTTCCCTTCCAATGTTGTTTTGCCAAAGAATGTTCCATATGATATAGCCCAGGTATTGAGCCAAATTAAAGTGAGTGTTCCCATTATTGAATTTCTTAGAATTCCTGAACACAAGAAAAGAGCTTTTGAATACTTGGGATTGAAAGAAGAAAAGATTATACCAAGCAGAAATGTAAATGTTGTTGAGAATCCTCTTCAAAGCATTGCTGGCCCTGAAACACCACCACCAATGGAAGATCTTGGAGAGGCACCTGAAGTGTATTTGGGGACATCCTTGGTTGATTCCCAATTGAATGTTGATCCATTCTTCACAACTTTTCTCATAAAAGGTAGGTTGCTTCACAATTGCATGTTTGATTCCGGTGCATCATGTAATGTTATGCCTCTAGAAGTTATGAATGAGTTGGATATCAAGGTGACAGCAGCATATGGGAAGTGTACAGCCATGGATTCAAGGGAAGTGCTCCAGGTTGTTGGATGTGTGAAGGGTTTAGTAGTGCAACTTGCAGCCTATCCGGGTAAGAATTTAAAACTTGATGTTGTAATTGTTGACTGCCCTGCCAAATGGGGTATGCTTTTGTCAAGAAAGTGGGCTGCAAGTGTTGGTGGTAGTGTTCAAATGGACATGTCCTATGCCACCATTCCCATTGAGGGCAGCCTTGTCAAACTCTATGGTGAAAAGAAGATGTTACACTTGATTGAAGATCCCAACAATGCTTCTTATGAAGTGTTGTTTGCTGATGTAGATGTTGACAATTTCATTGGTTTTGCTGATGGAAAAGAGAATAAGATGGAAAAATCAGAGTGCCTTGGTATGGTAGGTTCTCCATGGACATTACTATTTGATGGAGCTTGCTCCAAAGTTGGAAATGGTGCTGGTATAGTGTTGGTTTCCCCTAGTTTAGAAGAGTTTCCTTTTTCCTTCAAGCTCAATTTTGAATGTACTAACAACATTGCTGAGTATGAGGCATTATTATTGGGATTAAGGATTGCATGGAAGTATGGAGTAAAGGATATTGTTGCTAAAGGAGATTCAGAGCTGGTTGTCAAGCAAGTAAGAAAGTTGTATGCTACAAAAAATCAGCGTATGAGACAATATAAGCATGTTGTTTGGGACTTGATTGAAATGTTTGATTCCTTTAACATTGTTTACCATGATAGAAGTCTTAATGCTGCTGCTGATAAGCTGGCTGTTCTTGGTTCTAAATTTGATAATTGCACCATTTCACCTTTTTGTGAATATGATGTTGAAGTGCTAACAAGGCCAGCTGTCCCAGATAATGTGAAACATTGGCAGATTTTTGATGATGATGCACAAGTGTTGAGATTCTTACAATGCCAAGGAGAGTTTTCTGGTCAGAATATTGATTGGGAACCAATGGTGTGCATGAATGAAGGTAGAGAAACTTTTTTTGACAAGGATATTATACAATTGAAAACAAATACCATTCCTAAGGGTCTTGTTGCACTTGAATCCAATTTTAGCAATGTTGATTGCATCATTAATAGAAAGATGTCTGCTTCAAGGGATGTGGAAGAGCATAACTTGGGAACTAAAGACAAACCAAGGAAGATCTGGTTGGGCAGTCATCTCAGCAAAGAAGAAAAATAGTCCTATGCCCAACTTTTAAAGAAATATCAAGACTGCCTTGCTTGGTCTTATTCAGAGCTGAAGGCATATAGAGAAGATTTATTTCAGCATGAGATTCCCCTTGAGGCCAAAACCAAACCATTTAGACAAAAACAAAGGCCTATTAACCCACTACTTTCCATGAAAATGCAAGAAGAGTTGAAGAAATTGAGAGATGGTGGCATCATTCAGCCTACTAGATACTCTTCTTGGGTTGCCAACCTTGTGCCAGTTAGAAAGAAGAACGGAGATATCAGACTTTGTGTGGATTTTAGGAATCTAAACAAAGCATCTATGAAGGACAACTATCCTTTTCCAAACATGGAGAATATGTTGCAGCTTGTGACAGGGTCAGAAATGCTTTCTACTTTGGATGGTTTCTCCGGATACAATCAAGTAGTTAAAGAATCAGAAAGACTTAAGACAACCTTCACTACTCCTTGGGGGACTTATGTTTTTGTAAGGATGCCTTTTGGATTGATGAATGCTGGTGCTACTTTTCAGAGGGAAATGGATGTTGCCTTTGCTGGTTATATCAATGAGTTTATTGCAGTTTACCAAGATGATGTGACTATTTTTTCAAGACAGCGAGCAGACCATTTGCAACACCTAGAGAAGATGCTGATCAGATGTAGGGAGTATGGCATTTCACTTAATCCAAAGAAGTGTCATTTTGGTGTGCCAAAAGGCAAGTTGTTGGGGCATATTGTATCTAAAGAAGGTGTTATGATAGACCCTGAGAGAGTGGAAGCAATCAGCAAGGTGCCTATTCCAAGAACCAAGAAGGGTATTCAATCTTTCTTTGGCCAAATCAATTTCATTAGAAGGTTTGTCTCCAATTTTGCTGAGTTGAACTCTTCCAATCACAAGCATGCTAAGAAAGGATCAAGTTATTAAGTGGGAGGAGGCTGCCATCCAAGATTTTGAAGGAATAAAGGATGCACTCAAGCATGCACCTGTTTTGGCAGCTCCAAACTATAAGATGCCTTTCCAAATCTTCTCTTTTGCATCTGAATTTACTATTGCTTCAGTTTTGCTACAAAAGGATGAAAATGGAGCTGAGAGGCCTATTGCTTTCTTTAGCAAGGCTTTACAAGCAGCTGAATTGAGGTACACAATTATGGAGAAACAAGCATTTGCATTAGTAAAAGCAACAAAGATTTTCAGGCCCTACATTTTGAGTTCAAAGGTTGTTGCTTATGTTCCCCACACCATGGTTAAAGACATCTTATCTGACATGGAGATATCAAGCAAGAGATGTAGATGGGTTAACAAATTACAAGAGTATGATATGGATATCCAAACAACAAAGCTGGTAAGAGGTTTAGGTCTTGCCAAACTCATGGCTGAGAGTAATTTGCAGAATGTAGAAGTGAATCAGCTAGGGGAAGAAAGGGCAGATCTCCTTGACAAATTGATGAATTCTGAGTGGTACAAGGATGTGGTCTATTACCTCAAGCACTTATGCTGTCCCAGTCACTTAAATAAAAATCAGAAAAGAGCCCTCAAGCTGGCTTCTCAGAAATATGTCATAACAGACCTTGGGCTGGCTTGGAAGAACCCTGAAGGTGTCCTCTTGAAATGCATAACTGAAGATGAAGCTCCCAAGTTGATTGCTGATTTCCATGGGGGAGTTTGTGGAGGAAATTTTGCTGGGAGAGTGACAACACATAAGATTTTAAGAGCTGGTTATTGGTGGCCAACTCTTGTCAAAGATGTAAACCGGCTAGTTAGAAGGTGTGATAGTTGCCAACATTTTTCAGGAAGATTGAAAGCTTCAGGCTCCCTTCCTTTGCAGCCTGTATCAGTTGAAGCTCCTTTCAAACAATGGGGAATGGATTTTATTGGTGAGATTTCAGATCCTTCTAGTGCTGGTTACAAATGGATCCTTGTAGCAACTGATTATTTTACAAAATGGGTTGAGGCAATTCCATCTAGAAAGGCAACACACCAAGTGGTAATGGATTTCTTGCTGAATCATATCATATGTAGATTTGGGGTTCCAGTTAAGATTGTGTCTGATAATGCTATGTGTTTTAGAGCCAAGCCTTTGATGGCAATGTGCAATGAATATGGGATAAATCTGACCTATTCTTCAAACTACAACCCACAAGGGAATGGGCAAGCTGAATCAAGTAACAAAAACTTGCTCAAGATCATTAGAAGAACCTTGGAAATCAACAAGAAGAAGTGGGGAGAACAGTTGAAATTTGTAGTTTGGGCTGATAGGATAACTCCAAAAAGAGCAACTGGTAAAAGTCCATTTGAACTGGTGTATGGAACTCAGGCTTTGCTGCCATTACACCTGCAATTATCCACTTTTCAGTTTTCCCAGCAAGTTGGAAGATCAAGAACATGGCCCATATGAATCAAGAATCAATCAGATCATTGAGTTGGATGAAGAAAGGAGAGCTTCTCATCAAAGGCATGTCAGGTTTAGGGAGAAATTGAAGAAGTTGTTTGATAAGAAGGTCACCCCTAGAGCTTTCAGTGTTGGAGATCTGGTTTTGTTGTGGGATAGTAGGCATGAAGACAAGGGCAAGCATGGAAAATTTGATGCTCTATGGATGGGCCCTTATGCCATTGATATCAGGATTGGAGAAAATACATTTTTTCTCAAGGATTTGGATGGGGATTTGTTGGAGCTGCCTGTTAATGGCAGACATTTAAAACACTTTTTGGATTAAATCCCCAAAGGAGGTATGCACAAGTTGTACATTTTGTATAGCCCTTGTTTTTGTTTTGTCTTTTCCTTGTTCTTGCTGTTGTTGGCTTGTGGTTTTCCCTTTTGTCCTTGGCAACCATTGTTGGTGTGGTTTTCTCGGTCTGTTTTTGGTGGAAATTCTAGTTTTCTGGCTGCTCTGCATGTTTTGACTCCTTACCCAATGGATTTTTGGCACTTGGTCTACATTGTGATCTTGTGGCACTCGTTAGGAGTGCCCATCCCCAAGCAAGAACCAATGTTGGTGCCATTTATGGGTTTGCACACTTTACCTTGTTTTTCCATGACCAATTTGCTCACAAACGTTTCATTTTTGGCTTCAGCTGGTGATCTGCAACTCATTTTTTCAGTTGAATGTTTTCAAAATGCCCTCATTGTTGTTATTCTACCCTAATTGAAGTAAAATCCAAGTTTCCCCCCCCCCCCACATTTGTGCCCTGATTTATTCATTTTCACAGGTTGTACCATTTTCTCCTTTGCCAAATCATGAAAGAGCTCGAAATTGATCAAATCCTGAATTTGTGCAAGTGTTTCCCCAATCCCAAGGTCACAAATGATGTCAAGAGATGATTCAGTTGGTTTAAAATGAAGAATTCTGCCTTCCCTGTCAAAAAATTTGAGTTTCTAGGGCATCCCCTAAATTTTTCACATTTTGACGGGCGTACGCATCTCTACCCGTCAAATTTATCATTGTAAATTCTATGCTGACATGGTAGGCTCTCATTGGCTGGGTGTGGTTGGAAAAATGTTATAACTTGTCAAATTTTCAATTTTTGGTGAAGGGAGAATTTGCTCCGTGGCCCCGCATTTGCCTAGTGTGCCTACGTGGCATGATTTGATTGGACAGATGGAGCAGCGAGTGGCGGAGGTCACTTAAAAATTTTGCCTTCATTTTTTGCAAATTTCTCAAAATCAAATTTTTGCCCGAAGGCCCGTAGCCCAATGGGATGATGACACGTGGCACAGGAGGGTCAAACAGATGGCGAAGGACTTGGGAAAATTTTGATGTCTTTTGGCTCAGGGTGTCGGGGAAAAATTTTTCCCCGCGCCCCGTGCCCAATGGGATGTGACACGTGGCCTGGATGTGAGGTCAAGGATTGGTGGCAAGGTAACTTAGGAAATTTTTCTTCCAATTTTGAAAAATTCTCAAAATGAAAATTTTTTCCATAAAGGCCCACCCAATGGATGATGACACGTGTCCAAGAAATGGTCAGGCCGGATGGGGGGAACTTGGAAAATTTTCTTCATTTTTGAAAAATGTCAATGTTAAATTTGGCCCGAAGGCCCGCGCCCAATGGAAGGGTGACACGTGTCCATGGGAGATCAAGGAAAGGCGGAACTTAGAAGAATTTGAAAATTTTTGGTTTCAAAATGCAAAAGAAAAAAGCTTTCCCGGCCCGCACCCAATAGAAGGTGACACGTGTCCAAGAAAGGTGAAATGGAGGGGCGGAATTTGGAGGAAATTTGAAGTTTTTAACTTCAAAAGGTAAAAGGAAAATTTCAATTTTTTTGAAGGCCCGCCACCAATGAACAAAAATTTGAAGTTTTTTACAAAGGACAAGGTAAAAATGAAGAATAGGCCCACGTCCAATGAAAAACAGGACACGTGTCAAATTTGATGGAAATTCGAAGCGCAGAGGAAAGACGAATTTTTTTCCAAATTTTAGCGAAAAATTTCAAAGTGAAAAATAAACCCGTGGAAAAATTTGGAGTTTTGGCTCCACATCCAATAGGATAGTGACACGTGGCATTTTCAAATGGAAAAGAGAGAGCTCGGGCTCACATGGAGTTTTGATGCTTGCGGGGGAATGAAGGCAAACTTGATGAGTCGGCTCCGCATCCAATGGGAGATCGACACATGGCAGAAGACGCAGCGGGTGTTCGGGCCCGTGGGGAATTTTGAGAAAATTTTCCTTTTTGTGAAAAAGTGGTAAAATCCATCGAATTATCTGGCAGTTTTGGTGGGGTCCCACAGGAGGACACGTGGCGCATTCAGGGGCTCGCGGGGAAAATTTTCAAACGTTTTCCAAAATTCAAAAGGGGTTTAAAATGCTTTTTTAGGATTGGGGGCCCGCCCCAATCATGTTTGGACACGTGTGTCCCACCTTGTCCAAAGGAAAAAAGGTAATTTTGGCACTTTTTAGAGAGGATTTGGATCTGCCACGTGGAAGGCTGGCATTTAAAGTTGATTTTAATCAACGGCAGCTGTGCATTTTCATTTTTTGGGCGCCATTGGAGCTCCAAGAAGTGTGGAATCATCATTTTTGCACCAAAACACATGAAATTTTATATGAATCTGCATCCCTTCAGGCCTTCTGAACACAATGGCATCATTTATTTGAGCTGATTCGGTGCCCTATAGTGTTTTTCATGAGATATTTTTCTCAGCCCGTGAAAAACACGTGAAAGGTAAAAATGAAAAGTTGCAGAGTTAAAAATGATGAGGGAAAAAGGTGAAAAATGATTGCAAATGCATGCTGGCATGGTGGAATGCCAAAAACGTGACCCTGGGATGGATAAGGATCTGAGTTCATGCAATATTTTAAAATATTTGTGCATCTCTGGCATTTGGCGAGCTGTTTCACAGTTTTATATCATTTTTCATCAAATGGATAGGGTTTTGTAACAAATTTGATCCCTTTGGCATATTCTTTGCTTGGGATGCAAGGATCCAAGTTGGCATAGGGTATATGATGTAGTTTGGAAACATTTTGAGGTCTGTTGAGAATTTTGGAGAAAGAGAGAAGAAATTTCACAGGAAAAAACTGGAAGAAGTCCATTTCCTTTTTGAGAAACTGCCTGAGAGCCATTTTGATTCCAGTTTGCATCAAATGTTCATCATGTTGAGTTGGTTTCAGCTGTAAAGCCATCAACAAGCTTTGAGATTGTCTAAATAACATTCCCTTGCTGATATATTTGATCAAATTCTTGGATTAACTGGTTTTATCTCTTGGCAAAGCTTGCATGCACTTGTATTTCAGTATGTTTTCAATTTGTGTTTCATGCTCATGTTGCAATCTTGTGTTTGGGATCTTTATTGGTCATACATGGTCTCATTTCTTGTAGAGGGTTTGAAGGCATCTGCAATCTTCCATTCAGAAGAGCATTCATTTGAGTGGAGATAAACAGATTTAAATTCATCTTACCTTCCTTGTAAATTAAGGGTGTTTATAAACCTTTGGGTGTACCTTAGGACATGATCTAACAAGGGGTTCTGAATGCTTTATCGATATTTTTATTCAAGCCTTTGTGGCTGGCTATCAATGTTTGTATGGAATAGTGCAGATTTGGGCATCCATATGTGCACACATCCTGGTTGAAAGAGCACTTCAAATTCATTGAAATATCTCTGTTGTTTAGGTGTTGTAATTCTTTTGCAAGGTTTCCCAAAGAAGGTGATGACTCCTAACTACTCTTGTCCCAATATCTCTCATCAGAATTTCATTTTAAACTAACTCATCCTACCTACAATACCCCTGCATCTGCATTGTGTGTCCACAAAAGAATTCAATCCTTTCACAAAAATGCACAAAGTTGATCAGGGTTTTATCATGTCTTTAGCAGCTCTAGCTTTGTTTTGAGAACATTTCCATCATTTAGTAGTGACAGCTCCTTTGAGTTTGGATAATGGATATTTGATCATGTTTTCACAAAGCCTCCTCCACATCATATGCAAAACACAAGGATATCTTCATCTCCTTACCATATAGGGGCTGCAATATAGGTTCTCTTACCTTGGTTGATAGGCACAACCTAAAATAGTGAGGGTTAGATCAAAACCCTTATGAAGGTGTTATCCACTCCCTCAATTCTTGAATGCAGACAAGCAGATCGGTGTGATCCCCGGCTACAAATGACATACAAAACATCTATCTATCCTTGAGTGTCTTATGTAGATTCATGATGTTGTTCAAGTTGTGAAGGAGATTAAATCTGGATACCTGTAACACCTTTGACAAACAATTATATTCCTCTTTTGCATTACAAGCATTGGCATGTGATTTTCTTGAATGAGGTGTGTTTCCTTGATTGTTGAAAATCATGCTTGTTATGGATAAATCATCTCTACTCTTGGATTCATTGGACTGAAATGATGTGGCTTGCAAGAATCCACTTTCACTTCTAGTAGGTAAGTTGCAATCTGGTTTTGAGAGTTGCAAACTTATCTCTTTTTCTGACTCATCCTTGGATCAATTCCAGTGATCCAAGGAATGTTTTAAATCTCCTTACCGGACTGAATGGTAAAACTGACATTCATAGGTGGAGAGACGTAGCGGACTGAACTTTGTATGTTACAAATTCTTTGGTCTTGTATGAACGTGCCTTCATTCAGTTGTATGTTTGTGCTTGGGTCTTTAGGATTGATCTCTTCAGGACATTAATGGCGTAAATGAAATATAGTCTGCTTCATGACTAAGAAGGGAATCAAAATCCTAAAACTAAAGGATTATCCTAACGGTATCCTAAACTAGGTAAAAGCACCTACTTCCTAGCTATGTCTACTTATTTGGGTTTCAATCTAACCTAAGCTTCTTATTCTATTCTGTTGGGATGGTGTCCTAACCTAAGCTCTTGTGCTAAATGGATAAGGGAGAGATTACTAAAGTAATGCTAGGCTATATTAACCTAATGCCTAATACTATATGGTTGTGAATTTGATCTAACCTAAGGTGGAAATTACCTATGGCTATGTTTTAAGACCTAAGGTAATTATTGTTAGACTAACCTAAGTTTTGGGAAATCTATCCTAAACTATTAAAAGGGAACCTAAGGGGTCGCATGGCATTATGGAAATGGTTCCAATGGAATTTAATTGATTTGAATGGGTTAAATGAATGGAGGTACAACCAGCTTTGGAAAAGGCTAGTAAAATTTAGTGGAGGCATACGTGGAGGCTTCACTAAAGTTGGAAATGCATGCAGAAGTGGAAATAGGTTTCACCAGTTTTAGGAGGCAGTGGCATGGAGAGATAGGTGGGAATTTTGTAATTAATGGCATTAATGGACCTTAGTTTTTGTGTGCAAACCATCTTGGAAACAAGGGAGGTGGATTTGTGAGAGGTTGTTTGGTCTTGCATGTCTCACAATTTTTTCTCTACATGGAGCTATCTGGTTCTTCGAACCAGCAGTTTGAACTTTTACTTTGTGGTTATTTTTGGTTCCTCTGGCCTATTTTCAATTGAAGGAAAGTATATGAGGCATTTGAGGAAAATATGTTTGGTTGTTGATCTTTCATGGAGGAGAAAAAGAGTTGGAAGCTTGGCTGGAAGTCTCCTTCGAATTGGCAGAAGCACTATCAGGCATGATAGGCTCTATCCATTAAGATTTCTTGCTTTCTTCTAAATGATTCATTAAAACAATTCTGCTCTCATGAGATAAATGTTTGCATGATTTGTCTGGTTATTTACTTTCATGGTTTTATGAATCTTTGTGGTTTTTGGATGTAAATCCATTGCAAAGTAATGTTAGCTTTTGGAAACTTCCTCTGTGCAAGTTTAGTGGTGACATGCATGTGAAATTTGTGTTTGAGGCTGTTGTTGTTCTAAACTGGCATTCATTGCCTTGTGTTTCATTCTAAACTTTTATTGGAGCCTTGTGTTTTGTTCTGAACTTGTATTGGAGCTTTATGTTTTGTTCTGAGCTTGTATTGGAGCTTTGTGTTGTTCTGAACTTGTGTTCAAAGCTTCGTGTTTGACACTAAACTCATATTCAATACTTGTGTGTTCTGAACTTGTGTTCGAGGCATTGTGTTTGGTTCTGTACTTGTATTATGAGCTTGATTTTTACTCATATTCAAGGATTTGAAATGCTTAGAACTCATTATGGACTGTCTACTCAAAAAGGCTTGAGAGATAAATTTTGGTTTGGGTTGATTTGGTAACCTCTTTTGAGATCTTCTCCTTGTAGCTTCTTGAGTTGGAATGGTTGTGGCACTTCTATTTTTGGAGACTGTACCGTGTTCTTGAATTGGTAAGGGCATGTAAGTATGGAGGATATTCTTCCCTCCTCTTTTCTGAGAAATTCCATGTCTTGTTGAAGGCTTGACTATTGTGTTTGAAGGATTAATGGATTGGAACTGTATCTTGTTGTGGGTTTGGTTTGATATAGAGTTCATTGGAACAGTCGTTAACAGTTTTTGAGGTTTTATGGAAATGTGGTATGCATACTCCTTTTTGTGATTGACGTTTGAAATGAATACCTTCTCTGTCACTATCTTTTTAGATGGAGCTGTGAGAGTCTTTGTTGTGTTTTCTGTTTCAGTCACGATTGGAGGTAAAGTTGAGACATTTCTTGACTCAAATGTATATTGGGTTTTCTTACTCACTTTCAGATCCTCTTAAATTGACTTTTGGGTTTTTAAGGAAAGAAGAGATGAATACTCTCTCATTCTGAATCTTGTTGATAGGATTTATCACCTCTGGTTTGGGGTTGTTTCTTTAATTTGTCTTCATGATGACCACGAACTATAGGTCTCTTTGATATGGAGTCATGTAAGATCTTGAAGTTGGGAATACAGTTTCTTTTAAGTTTGTGAGTTTAATTGAAACTTGTTTATCTTATACTGTTTTGGGTTTTCTATTCTTTGTTGGATTCATCGAATGAATCTCTGGGTCTTTGAAAAGAGAAAGGAATATGTTCTCTTGTGGACAGTATACTATTTTTTTTTTGGACTGTACTGTGTACTCCTTTCTGAGAATTGAATTCAAAATTGTGTCTAATGAACTGGAATATATAAACCAGGTCGTATAGGTTTATAGGGGAAACTAGAAGTGTGCTTTCTTTAAACTATGGGTTTGGTTTTGTGTTCTCTCTTGGGAACTAGTTAAAGAACTTCTAAGTTTGAAATAGAAATGGGAATTCATTGATAGTATAAATGAAATGAATTATTGATTGGACCTTTTCTATTTGAAATCCTTTTGTAAGATAAGTTCACTTGATTGAACTTCTATGTATTCTGATTTTCTTCTTGGTTGTAGGGTGGTTGTTCTCTTAGGCCTGCTCGACTTCTTAGGTTTAGCTTTCTATCCTTCTAGATGGAAGGAAATAGTGTCAAACCACTCTTCTGAGATGGAAATTTCTTTTTGGATTGTTTAGTCTACTTTGTAATAGTCATTTGTTATAATGATGTGGAAAGAGAATAGTTGAGTCGAATCTTTTGAAAAGAAAATAATAACATGCTTAGACTGATTGCATTGTTTGACTGAGTCATATTTCATTTGGATTTGATATTAAAAGGTTTTCTCTATTTGCACTCTGTCTTATTATGAACCCTTCTTGGATGGACACGAGAAGAGATTAACCATGTGTGAGTCTTGCTTGATTTTTGGAATGTCTGGTTTCAGATCTTTGAATGATATCTTCTAACATGTAGAAGTTAGTTAAGACTTGCAGGTAGACTGTTTTGATACTCTTCCCCTTCTTGGATTGATTTGGGATTCTTGTTAGATGTTGTCTCTTTAATGTTGAATCCTTATATTGTTATCCTGGAACTGAAGCAGTTATGTGTGTTCTGAACCTGATTCTATCTTTCAGATGATTAGTGTATGGGGAACAATATGTATTGATTCTTCTCCTTTGCTTAAGTTGTAGGATGAAACATCCTAATATGAGCTATGTTGTAAATAACTTCTTTTGCTACATAGTAGATATAAATGTTGTCTTTCTATTCAGATAGAATTATGAAACAATTGGATGACAAGACCTTTTGTTTGTTTAAAAGTAATTGATAGGATCAATTAAACTATATGTTATAATGCAGATGTTGCGGATCATATTATGCTCATTTCTTAAAAGTGAATTCAGAATATTTAATTGTACTTCTTTTCTGGTTAATATTACTTATGCTTATTTGTATGATATATTAATTGTTTCATTAAAGCAGAGTTGTTTTAATGGAACAATTAGTGGAATGCACTTCATTTTAATGCTTAGTGCTTATCATGCTCAGTTCATTGAACTGACCCGTGCTAGCAATTTTTGTAGATGGACATCGTAAGTGATAAAAGAAGGAAAAAAAATTTATGATGCATTGGCTTATTTAATTCTGGATCTTATGTAAAGAGTTTCAAATCATTCTTGAGTTGTATTGGAAAAGAAAAGTGATGTTCTTTTAAGATCTAAATTCTGATTGACATGCAGAATGTCTGAAATGCATAGTCTTGTAAATGTATATTTATCATCTTGAATTGAAAGGTTTTGAGTTGGACTCCAATTTGTGGTGTGAATTCTTTTGTACTTGTATAACGGAAATAGTAGTGATATCTTGTCGGTATACTTTATATCTGTTTGAGTACTTTTATTGTTATCAATTAATAAGTTAGATAAAGGGGATAGTACAATTCCCCCTTAATATAAGGAAACTTGTTAAATTACAAAAGATGTCATTCTTTATCTACACAACTAAAGTTTAATAATGAAATATGCATTGGGCATACAATTAAACTATATGAGTAATGAATGATTAAAGGTTATGTTAATCCTAACATCTAACCATGTAGAGGAAGACTCTTCCTCTCTCAAAAGAATGAAAAGATAAAAGGAATAGTGGTTTGATCTTTAATCTTTGTACTTCATTTATAAAAGTAAACACTAGCTGAATCTAGGTGGATGACACACTTGATTTGGACAGCTAGGTTGCATTAAGAATTAAACGATTGATGTTTGTTGTCCTGTTTTTGGGATAACTGCTTGTTAGGCCACGTTAATGAACCTCAATGCAAACATGAGTTAATGAAGTTCTCAATATCAAATCAGATTAATTATGGATATAGAACTTAATGAATGTTGGAATTAGGGTTAGGCATGGTTGTTGTAATCTGAATCTTAATCCAATTTAATTATGAATTAATGACCACTAAGGGAGTATGTACATCATGATGAATCAGTTCTAATGGATGTTGGCACATGCCAACTGTAGGACTGTACCTTCAAGAAGACCAAGGTCTTCTTGAGGATACAGTGTTGCAGTTGACATGTGGCAACACCCTTCCGTATTGTTCATCTAGATCTACACACATCTGGACTTGAACTTAGTTTTCTCTCTAGGTCAAGTTAGTAGCATGTTTAGAATAGGGAGTAGCTTTCTATGACTCAGGGTACCTTGGCACATTCGGTCGACTTAGGTCAGTCGAGTATGCCCATATACCCTAAGTCATCGTGAGCATCTTCCTATAACAAATTATGTTGCTAACCTGAGCTAGGGTCAAACCTTGGGCAAGTGGACTGACGGTAGTCAGTAAAGACCATTCTAGATAACAGTAGAGTGAGGTGAAGGACATATTCTGAAATGACGAATATGTCATCTAGGAATAGTAACATGAACAGTATGTTGAAAATATTTGGCCAAAGTATCGCAAGCTGTTGGTTGCATTGTCCTATGTCACCTAGTTTAAAGCAACGTGATGTCAGATGAATATTGGTAACAAATATTCAAATAGGTTCTTTAAACAGATCACTCAGTACCTGAATAGGGTAGGAGAACCAATTATATGTAGTATACATAAAGTATTCTATACTTTAAGTCAACATGAGAGATCGGTTGGTAACCGAGTCATGGAATGAGAGATCGGTAACATACCGAGTCATTACAACTGCATATGGTTATCTGTTATGAGATTGATTGGCATGGAATGTGTGTTCTAAATGATATTTTATTTAGAATAGAGAACATTATGATTCAAAAAAAAAAAAATCCCTTGTTTCTAAAGTCTTAAAATGGGAATGTTATATTTAGGGAAATCATCCATTAATTTGTACAAGATATTAATGGTGAATAATTAAATAGAAATTTTCGATGGCCAAAAAACTTCATTCTACTGATATATCCCAATTTTAAAATATGAGTCATCCACTTGTGAAATTTACGTCGATGTGGGCTCGAGGAATTCTGATTAATATGAATTTATGGTTATCCTAAATATAAACACGTGGGTGTAAATTTTAGTGCCTTTTTTATTGATTGGATCAGACCTACTATTTGGATAATGTTTCTCTTATTATCAATGGTTTGTTCCTAATATAATAAATGGATCCTACTGGCTTTCATGGGCAGTAACATTCCATTTACTTTTCTAACTTAATATGTAATCCAAAAAACATTTTCTACAATGCTCACATACCACTTCCCCAGGGTTTATAAGACAAGAGCCGCGTGTGCCTCTTTTATGGGCCTTGTTGAACTTCCTGATAGTACTGGTTATAAGGGATTATTAAGGTTGGTGCAAGGGCATAATTATAACTATATCCTAATCCCCCGCATCCATTCCTTGGTTTTTGAGAATCCACCTTGAAACACACAACACTGGATTGGAATATATTTATGAGTTGTGCTGTTTTCCGATTGTAATATTAAAGGAATACTTCCTCATTAGGGCCATGAAGATAAGTCTATTGCATATTTTCTCCTTCATGAAAGTATTGAGTTTGATAATCTTAATGACCCATTCATCGAGATTTTTCAATTGGTTTAACTTTGCCACATACTAATGTCAGTGGAACAAATTGAACCCACTTCCATTATCAAGGATTACATCACCTAATCTTTCTAATGTTTAAAACTGATTCTTATGGTGGATTTCTAATTTGTAAGATGGTGGGAAAATGGTATTCATCACAGACACAATCCTTAGCCAAGGAGGTCTCAAAAATGAACATGGTAGAGCCTTGAAAGGCATTAAATCAATGACTAAACCTTTATAACCATACCCCTTACTAGAAAACAGAGAACACAACAAATGTCTAAGGAAATCTCAAACACAGATGTTCGTGAGCCTTTGATTCAAGCTCATCAGAATCGTATTCTTGTATTTTCCACATTCCAAATTGTTTCTTATAACCTTCATCTTTCAAGTAGCATCACAATATGGTGACTCCTGAGGTTTCTGAAGCGGTTCTTGTCTAGATTCCATGATCTTCACATTACTCCATGCAACTAATAACTTATGAGTTTTCATCTATAATACTAGAGTTCACCACAATCCTCATATTTTCCTCTTAGAATACTATGATCTTCAATGGATGTTAGACATATTTTTAACTCTTTTTTTCAAGGTAAATGAACTCACATTAACATGTACTTACCTATCCTTGGAGAAAATTCCCAAGAATCTCCACCTTACTTGATTCTCCTTAAAGTATCACCCTTGTTCATGTGCATTGGGGAGTACTTATGTTATATCCATCTCCAAAGACTTTACCCATCTTATGCTTTAAGGGACCATTAAGTTCTTAAGTAATTCCATCGATTCACATCAATTGTTCCTTTTAAACCCTTATCTGGGTTAAAAATCATGAAACAATTTCCCACAGGTGGCACTAATTATCTCCTAAAGTAAGGATTCTTAGTCAAGTATCATAATAAGTTAGGGAATTGATGAATATTGATGGATGGCCCTAGGAGAATATTGCAAGTTCATGTAAAAATGGTTGTGATGTCTCACACTTTGGAATAAAATGTTACTTTTTATAAGCATGGTTTTTGGTCATGAATGAGTTGCTTTTCCTTGGAAATTATTTCTGGCTCAAAATTTCTCCTTTGAATGAGGATTTTGTGGTGGTGAAAGCTAGATTAGGTGTCTTTCAAACTACCAGTTTCTTTTCAGGATGAAACATTCAGACTTAAATCCCATGTAACTATTTACTTCATCTACATATTGGTCTAAATAGTTTATTGGCATTAATGCTTATTTGAGATGTTTAAGAATGTTAAATTTTTGAGCTAGATCTAATAAAAAGGTTTTTCTGTTAATCATAGTAATGTTACTGATTAAATGGCTAAAGGTGTGGGATTCTATTATTATTAGTTATGATACTTCTCTATACGCATTTATAGAATACAGGTTAATTAATAACCCTAAAATAAAGGGTGTAGCGATTCTAGAAATTTTGTTTGCCACAAATATCAATGCTAATAGATGCATAATGTTTTCTAAGGGAAAACATAATAAACTTGATTTAAAACAGGTTTCTTGAAGTTGTGGGGTTTTGGAATGTTTTTGATCACATTTATTGTGTAAATTAATTCTTGGAATATTGTGGGTTTTGTGTTTCTTATGAAGTTTCCTTGAAAATTGGGATCCCAAAATAGTTCAAGGTTTACCCTATTGTGAATGATACTTCAAGAAGTAATTAAGGAATTTTACTTTGTTTACTATATTATCTATAAATAAGTATGAGGTTCATTGGTAATTACTAGGATTCGTGGTAATAGATTATTCACTAATAGTTGGGGCTTTGAATCTTTTCTTTCATTGGAAAGTCAAAACTGATTTTACTATGAATATCAAGTGTGTTAATATTATTGTATTATTATTATCTCCTAACAATGAACAAGAATCAAGGTATTCATGCCAGAAAATAGATTTGGAAATGTAATTATTCCATAGAGGATCATTTTGTTTAATCGATTCATGGTCAGTACGACTCTTGTTTTCATTACATTATTAAAACACTCGAGGGTTTATAGATTGTTTCAAATTTGTTAGTAAAAGGCTATTTATAACTAGTTTGAATGTATATTTCCATGGGATAACCTTTTTAAGTTTCACTGTATTGTGTTAGAGTAGAAATGTTGGAACCACGAAACTTGGGGCACTCATATAAAATAGCTGTGGTGTGTTTTTGAAAATAGTTTTTAATATCTTCAATTGGGATTCAAAAGTGTCATGATGGTATGGAAGTCAAAATAATATTAATGTTTCCATAATAGTTAATTAACTTGTTTAGCAAAGAAAATCAGGTACTGATTTTATAATTTGTGGACTCTTGATAGAAGAGTGAATTCTAAAGAGATTATGGAAAATGTTACTTTAAAGTAAAATAGTTAATGCCTTTAAATCATATTAACAATAAATATTAGATGATAACGGTTTCTACTAGAGAAGAACATGATTTAGTTTTGTCATAGCCATTGTTTATAACTGCATTATGATCTTAATCTCAAGAAAGTTGTTAATATTGTACTAGTAGGGTAATATCTCCTTATGACAGATAATGCTGAGTATTCCCCTGGAATATTGGTCAAAGTATGAAGGCACGTGGGCACATGGGATCCCAGTTATAGAAGGGTGCGCATGGATGAAGGCAAAAGGAAGTGCATGAGGAAGAGTTAAGAAGGCACATGGTTCACACGGCACGTGAAAGGAGGTTCGGGACTTAGCCAATTTATGCAACAAAGGTAGAACACATGAAAAGCATGATTGATTGCACATGGATAAGATGTCAGCCTGGCAACAGGTGGCCCAAGAAAGAGCATGCCAGTGATGGAATCTTCTAGAAGATCATCATGAGATGGAGTGGAGAGCTCAGGCCTGAAGGAACATGCTCACTTGGAGGACCACATTCAACACTTGGCGATGGATCTGAGGGTGTAAAGGTGAGTTGGTAGCGCGGGAAGATGATAAATACAAGTGCCTGCAGTGGGAAAAGAAAAAGAGAGCCGAGATAACATACAGATGGGGATATAGAGATAGAGGAAGAGATATACATAGAAGAGAGAGATAACATGGGTGAAGCTCTACAGGATTGCTATGAGTGGAACTTTGATGCAGAAAGGAATGTACTAGGATTAGTATTGTAATTTCTTTTTCTTTTGGCATAGTTATACAAGCCTAGTGATGTGCATCACTGCGATCTGCCCTCTATGGCTCTTTGTAATGAAACAATGAATACAATGAGGTTACCTGTTGCAAATAGACATGGATATCAGTAGCTTTAATGTATATTTCATTCATATGAGTTCTCTTTCCTTGCATGCTATGAATGAATGATTGTATCTTTCTTTCTGTTATAATATATGTTATGGAGTCTGTTAAAACATCTAGTCTGAAGAAGCTATAAGGATCTGGAGGCCATTCTGAGCCCTATGATTCTTGTATGTCTAAACTTCTTTCCTGAATACTCTTACACTAATCATAGATAAATGCTTCCCACTAAAACTCACATAAAAGAGAGACTCAACACCCACGCGTGCCTCGGGTGAGCACTCAGCTTCTGCTGGGTGATAGGCCGACGCATGGGATTCCTTCCTTTTATAGTGGGAGTAAAATTGACTACATCTTGGTTCCATTTCCGGGACCTCTTTTCAAAGTTGTAGTGGGATATAGCATGCATCATGATCTGTGTAAAGAGTAATGATGGATCGGTTAACATTGGAAAATGTTGAGTCATGGTTCAAGAGCACAGAAGATGAATTTTCTTAGAGATTCAGCACTGGACCTGAGTTCAATACACGTAGATGGGTAGAAGAGAATCTCTACCATGATCTGTATGAGACTTTTTTCTGCTGCTTCCCAGTAGAGTTATATGGATGGCTTTCAGCCTATGCATCTAGATCAAGTTGGCATTATGGATCATGGATATGGACCAAAGAAGACTACCAGAGGTTGTAGGATGCAAATCTGACGTGGACCTATGTTGTAGATCACTGGTGGGGAGGAGTACTAGCTAGCTACACTCTGGAATATGCCATTTCCACGTATTCTTGCCCAGAGATTGCTGAGTTTGAGTTTCTACAAGAACCTAGAGGAACATTTCTACGTGTTATTCCTCTAGCTATGAAGATATTGATGGTTACCATGAGTTTAGAGGCACTCCCAATGGCCGGCTAAACCATTCTGAGCACTGGGTAAGGAAGCTCGGGTGGAGGAAGATGGCAGATGATACGATAGAAAAGGAGAGGGAAGAAAGACGGCTCAAGTATGGTGAAGCACATGAAAGGGAGATTACTAGGTGACGTGAGGCTGCTAGTGTGATGGATCTATGGAGACAGACATTGCGGGAAGGAGTTGAGGTTCACGTGGAAGACATGGAACCTGAGCAGTCTGTGCTACCCCATCTTGGCAAGCACGTGAGGGAGACCCCTTCAGCTTCTGGTGAGAGTTCATCACATGGAGAAAGGAGAGTCATTGGCACATATCTGAACCCACCCAGTGACTGAGCCCTGGTGCTTGGTTTTCCCAATCTAGGAGGAAGTATTGACCCAATTGAAACTAGTGGAAGAGATAGATCCATGCCTAGGAGGTATAATTTTTTAGTTCCTTCTTCTATGGCTGCACATATTCCAGTATTTGGAGGAGTTTTTGGACAAGGGGCAAGTGTACAAGCTTTTGGTCTCGCATCAAGGAGTGGCGTGGGACAAAGTAGCGGTAGTGGGGCACTATCACAGACCATCAGTGCACAGTTCAGTGGGACCGTGGGGGCACTTGGCACAGCTCCTACAGGCCCTATTGGAACCAGTGGTTCTGGTGGATCTGGTGGCTCTAGAGGTACAGGACCCAGTGGATCAGGCGGTGGAGGAAACACCAGAGGGAACCAAGGCTTTGGTTCAGGACAAGGACCCCAGCCACCACCTCAGGTTTTCTTTGAGATGTCTCTACATTTACCAGATTACAGGGGCATTGAGGATGCTGTAGAACATGTTCACAAGTGTGAACTACTATGGCACGCAAAAGGTATCACAACCCCAGAATGAAAGGCTAGTCAATTTGTAACCATGTTGCAAGGGCACACGCATAGCTGGTATAGAAAGTATGACCCTCATCAAATGGTGGTGGATTACACTACCTTAAAGAATGCATTCCTAGTAGAGTTCCACATTCCTGAGTTTGAGAAAAAAAGCATTAGCACTTTGAAGGAGATACAACAAGGAATGGCAGAGAGTGTGCGGGAGTATGATGCATGCTTTAAGACTCTCTTGTCTAAATTATCATATGATATACATCCTTCTCAGCATGCACAGTGGTTTGTTGGAGGATTGATCACCCCTTTTAGAAGGGCCTTGTCTCATAAGACTTTTACAGATCCACATAAAGCATTGGAGGCTACCTTGCATGCCGAAGCTGTTGGTAGTATTGATACTGGTGTTAGCCCATTCTTGGAGGCTCAGATTGCTGCTATGGCTAAGTAGTTGGAAAATCTATCTGTGAACTCAGTCCATGAGACTCACAGTGGTTTGTGGTGCACAGATTGTGAATTAGAGGGGCACGTTAAGGATAATTTCCCCTAGAGGATGGTACGTGCTGTGACGTTAGACTGTGAAATCTGTCATGGGGACCATGATACAAGTAGATGTCCCTTGCTGCAGCACATGATCAGGAAGAATGTATCTTGTTATTGTAATATTTACCTCCATGACCCATGATACTAAAGACTGTAGGATCATTTATTAGATACATGAGGCCATTGATCATGGGGTGTGCCAAACCAGCATTGCCAGTGGTTCTAAAAATGATGATCACCATTATGAAGAGTGCATAGATGGAGGCACGCATGGAAGAGGTTTTTGAGGAGGATTCCATGGATGAGGTAACCATGGAGGAAGGAGTGAGTTCCCATGAGGAACATGTTTTAACTGTGGATCTATAGAACATTACAAGCGTGAGTGCCCAGACTTGTTGTAGTGCTCATGGTGTGGTAAGAAGCATAAGTATGAGGAGTTCCCAGAATTATTTGAGCATATGAATCAGCAGCACCAGAAGGAAAAAGGTGCTGTGATGGTCAACATCAAGAAGGTAGACATATAGTGGATGCCTCGGGTAACACGGGATGAAGGTTTGGAGCCTATCTTGGTAACAACAAGGGCAGAAGCCATGCACGCAAGGGAGATACCAAGATAGAAGAACCTAGTTTCAAGGGAAGAGGTCATTCATGGAAAGTATCCAGACCTCGCGCATCAAAAGGAGATATATCAAGACACCATGGATGTTATTCAAAGCTTGCAAGGGGAGATCCAATGTCTAAAGGAGCAATCCAGGAGGGAGGAACAAGGAAGGAGAATCGAGGTGCAAAAGATGACCTGGATGAGGTCAAGGAGGTGTGTAAATTGCTAAGGCAGGAGAACATCATTCCTTTGCTAGGATCCTGGTTGAGAGAGAAGGTACCACACACCAGAGAAGAGTGTGAGAGACAGGTCTTGCATGTGAACCTTCCCCCTCACAGCCTCGACTATGACAAGGAGATTACATTGAATGCAGTTGTAGATGGATGGCTCCTCAGCAATATACTCATTGACACTGGTGCGGAGGTTAATGTTTTGACTTTGGATGCATGGCATCAGATGGGGAGACCTGCATTACAGCCATCTTCAAATGTGTTGTATATGGAAAACAAGACTAAGGCAATGCCCATCGGTGTCTTGAAGGATGTAACTATCACTATCCAGGGAGCCAAGTTTACTGGGGACTTCAAAGTCTTTGCACTCGCTGAGGTGGAAAATTTCCCAGCATTACTTGGGCACCCTTGGTGTTACAAGAACAATGCAGACCTTCAATTCAACAAAGGGTACATCAGTTTCGAGAACAAAGAGGAGTGGGTCATTATACCCCTGGTTGATGGGAAGTCAGTGCCCTACATTGAACCATTGGGAGAAGAAGTTCTGGACAAGATTTATGTGCACTCAATCAGAGACCCTGAGATGGTACACCCTATTAACGGGGTTATCCAGTTTGAAGATGCTCAGTCAGTGAGTGATACCACCAGTCTGGCATGTGACAATTGGGTGCATGGGACTTACGAATTAATGGGATGGAAGTTGAGAGGATCGGTGACCAAGGTAACAAAGGCACATGGTTCGGCACCTTGAAGGAAAAGAACTACCCAAGTACTCAGGAGGAGCCTTCCCTAAGATCTTTCTGCATAGGAGATAAAAGATCAGTGGAAGAGTGAGAAGGAACAGAGGGAGATGTTGATTTACATCTTGATCGGCACAGTAACTCATTGGTGGGCCACGCAGAAGGAGAGCCTTTTAGAGTGGCACGAGGTAAGAATTTCTCTCTCTGTCAGATTTTCTAGAAGTAATATACCCACCATCATGGAGTACCATGGGAAGGAGCCCACCTCTTTCCATATCCAGGAATGTGAATGGGTCTAGAGAGAAGGCACGGAAGCCTTGCCACCATCCCTCTGGGTGCACAAGTTGTATTCTACACTACAGGGTTGTGCACATGCATGGTACATTCATTCAGAGACACACCGCCAGACAAGGAATTGGCAAGAGCTCACGGCTGATCTTATTCAAGCCTTTGAGTATCAGAGTACCAAGCCATCAGTTGATAAGGCCTTGCAAGGTATCAAGTGCCTTACCATGGGGGATAGTGCCAGAATGGAAGATAGGCTATTGGAATTATTAGGTGAACCAGGATTGGAGGTGCACTTCAAAGAGATTGAAGAAACAAGAAAGTTATAGCTTGAGCACGCATGTTTGGAAAAGGAGAAGGGAAAGTTAGTATATGTGATTGATGGAGAGGAATCAGAAAGTTTAGATGTTAACCATTCTGTAGGGACACGTGAAGTTGTGGATAGTGTAGATGCCCATGTGCATGCTTACCATGAGCCGTTAAAGACAAAGAAAGTTAACATCAGTTCAGGAGAAGAACCTAAGGAAGCTATTATTGGAGATTATTGGATGGAGAAGGAAGTATCAAAGATCATTGATCTGTTGTGTGAATTCAAGGATTTATTCCCACGCGGGTACCATGAGCTAAAAGGTGTTCACCATTCCTTGGGGGAGATGAGGATAAAACTGAAGGAAGGTGCACACCCGGTTAGAAAAAGGCCCTACCAGATGAATCCCAACTTACGCGTGAAGGTTAAGGAGGAAATAGACAAGATGATAGCTTCTGGGATCATTGAGGTAGTGGAAGAATCAGAATGGATAAGTTCTGATGGTAGTCAACATCAAGAAGGATGGGTGGATTAGAATTTGTGTGGATTATAGGGAATTGAATGTAGTTTGTGTCATTGATCCATTTCTGACCCCCTTCACTGAAGAAATTTTGGAAGGAGTCACTGGGCACGAAATCTATTCCTTTACGGATGGATTTTTAGGATACCACCAAGTCCGGATTGCAAAGGAGGACCAGGAGAAGACAACTTTCACCACCGAGTGGGGAAGTTTTGCATATACGGTCATGCCCTTTGGGTTGAAGAATGTGCCTGCTGTCTTTTCACGCATAGTGGTGCAAGCATTCCAGGACTTCATTCATAAGTTTCTCCAGGTTTATTTGGATGATTGGATAGTATATGGTCTGGTTAAGGACCACTGTGACAACTTGAGATTAATGTTTGAAAGGTGTAGGTAGTTGAGGATATCCCTCAACATTAAGAAGTGTGTGTTTGCTACACCCTTTGGGACTTTATTGGGGCATATCATATGTAAGGAGGGCTTGCTGGTAGATCCCGCTAAAGTTGCAGTTATTGTGGGGTTAAGGGAGCCTACTAGCCAGAGCGCAGTGTGTGGATTCCTTGGGCATATGGGGTATTACAGAAAATTCATTAAGGGGTATGCCAAGATCGCCACACCCTTAGAAGAGCTGCTTAGACACAAAAGTACCTTCCATTGGGGAAAGGCGCAGCAGAGGGCGTTTGATACATTAAAAGATAGGCTTATTACCATGCCTATTTTATGATTTCCCTCTTGGGACAAGCCCTTCCATGTCCATGTAGATGCCTCAGGAACCGCCATTGGAGTAGTACTTGCACAACCAGGTGAGGGGATTGTTGATCATCCTCTCTATTTTGCAAGCAGGAAGTTAACACCAGCAGAGCAGAATTATACCACAACCGAGCATGAGGCATTGTCAATGATCTATGCACTTTTCAAATTTAGACAGTATCTGCTGGTGACACCCTTTGTATTCTACACCGACCATATGGCATTAAAGTATTTAGTGAACAAGCCCATTCTTCAAGGGTGCATATGTCGATGGGTGTTGTTGTTTCAAGAGTTTGAATTCACCATTGTAGTGAAGCCCAGAAAAAGTAATTGTGGACCTGATCATCTGTCAAGAATTGATTCAGGAGAGGACACGCAAAGTATTGAGGAAGCAATGCCAGATGCACAACTGTTTAGATTGTGGCATGCACCCTCAGATTTGGAAGAGATTTCTGTATTTTTAAAAGAAGGTGTGGCACCGGATGGGATGAAGGCATTAGAAAAGAAGCAGATGGCCATACGCGCTGCACCCTACATGTTGATTAGTGGAGACTTATACAAATCGGGATGTGATGAAGTTTTGTGCAGATGTGTGTTAGAGCATGAGCGCCTGACCATCATGGAGGAAGCACATGGAGGAAGTGCAGGCAGGCATTACGTAAGTGACACCACCACACACAAAATATTAATGGCAGGTTTATGGTGGGAAACCTTGTACAGAGATTGTAGGGATTATTGTAAAGCATGCGACCACTGTTAGCACATTGGAAAACCAGGAAGGAGAGATGAAATGCCTTTGCATCCTATTCCTAGCGCGGAGCCTTTTGAAAAGTGGGCGATAGACTTTGTAGGACCTATTGCACCGGCAACACGTAGGACTGGGTCACGTTATGTCATCACTTGCATGGATTATCTCACAAGGTGGGTAGAGGCAGCCCCAACTAAAGATTGCACAACAGTAACAGTGGCAAGGTTCCTATGGGAGAACATTATCACAAGGTATGGATGCCCTTTGAGTTTGACCAGTGATAGGGGTACACATTTTCTGAATGAGACCATGAGGATCCTACTATCTGAGTTCATGGTGGCTCATCATAAGACTATGCCCTATCACCCACAAGCAAATGGAACCGTAGAAGCATTCAACAAAATACTGAGTCATACCTTGACCAAAATCTGTGATGTTGGAAGACAGGATTGGGATGACAAGGTATCAATAGTTTTATGGGCTTACAGGACTACGTATAAAAGACTAAATAAAGCCACACCTTTTCAATTGGTTTTTGGCATGGAAGATATTTTTCCAGTTGAATTTATGTTACCTTTTCTGCGAATAGCGCACGCAGGATGATTAGCTGATGAGCAAGTGCTGGAAGAAAGAATTGATGAACTAATGAAACTGGATGAGAGACGATCACTTTCCCGTTGGAGCCAAACAGTGGAAAAGGAAAAGAAAAAGGCTTGGCATGATCACCATATTAGAAACAAGAAGTTTGAGGTTGGGCAGATGGTATTACTATATGATTCTAGATTTTTGTGCCATCTTGGAAAGTTGAAAGTCCATTGGTTAGGTCCCTACACAATCTCATACATCCTTGATTCAGGCACATGCCAGTTACTAGCGCTGGATGGAACGAAGTTTCCTGGACACTTCAATGGTAGTAGGTTGAAGCCCTACTATAAATAAGTCTTCTTGGTGTTTGTAAATAAGGTAGTTTTTCCAGTTAGTTTAGAAATTTTCCTTTATGCATTTTCCTTCCCTTGTGTTTCCCTTTCGCGTTGTTGTTTTGTTTTGCGCCTTGGGCACCGGTAACCTTATTGCTATTTTTGGAGAATTTATGAGTGCGCAGAGGACCATGCATCATTTAAGTGTGGGGTGGAGAAAAGTGAAGGAGAAAAGTGAAGAAGCGCATGATTAAAAGTACCAAGGAAGTTGTGTTGAAGAGCCTTGTTGAGTAGCCTGGTTGAAAGAGAGATGAAGAGAAAAGATAGAATGGTTGGTGCTAGGATAAAGCTACTTGTAGATCCCATGTACAAAGGAAAAGGAAGCACAGTTAAAGCAACACGAGGTAGGAGAAAGCAATAATATAGACAAAAGAAGTGCCTTCGGCATGTGTTGAGCATGCGTAAGAGTCTCTTGTCAGGTTGGTTTGCGCACCAAAAGGTTGGAGGCATTTTCACGCATGAAGGGCACGTGAGTTAAAGAGGGTTTTCACGTAGGAAGGGTGCGTGAGTGAAGGCACTGAAGACGGGATTTGTTTTAAAAATCTGCATTAAATGAACAAAGTATGGGGTAGGTAAAGTAGCCTTTAATGACCAGAAAAAGGAAAAACTATAAATAGAGGGTCGGGGCACTCTCATTTTACTTTGCGAAAATGAAGAGTTGGAGATATAAGTGAGTGTTATCAGCTAGGGTTTTTTAGATTCAATCAAGTGGAAGATCTGTGTGATTAAAAATGTGAAGAGCTAGTTTGAGATTGTGAACCAGAAGGAAGGAATTACACGGGCGTGGAAAGAAGTAAAAAGACGTTGTCTTGTGAAGAATTTATCAAAGTTAGGGTTCAACAAACTAGGGCACGGGTTTAGAAGAATTGTATCATGGATCTGAGATCGAAGGTTGGGAGAAGGAAAGTAGAGTAACAAGGAGAGGATTGGAGTGATAAAATTACCTCGACCATGGCACCCAAGAAAGGAAAGGGCAAAGCTAAGGCTAAACAACCAGAACCCGAGGTAGATACAAATGAAGAATGGTATGCAGAGATGCAGTACCCAGACAGAGTGATGATGGGGAAGGAATGGGAATCCCATTTGAGAAGCATACCAGTCAGTGACTATAATCACCACACCAACACTATAGAGAAAGAAATGGCATTAGAATTGGTACGCCCAACCAACAAACGAACACCTGAAGGTTTTCCTATCTACAATGATGACGTAAAGGTCAAGCTGGCAAAGGCAGGGTTACTGCAACTCTATGAGTTGCCTTATTTTGGGAAGCCAGATCACTTGTACCAGTGGTTGATGTCTCAGGTGCATGAGGACTACTTCCACTTTGCTGGGTGTAAGATGCGCATGACTCCCCAGTTGATTTCACAGTTTACAGGCCTCATATGCGAGGGAGATAGCCTGGAAGATGACCTTGGTGATAAGGAGGCTATTCAAGAGACCGTCACAGAGTATGCCTGCAAGAAAGGGTCATGGTACTATGACATCTCAGACATCAAGGACCCCATTATGAAGATGGCCATGCACCTGGTAATGAAGTTGAATGGCCAAGAAAGATGGACACAAGTCAACAAGCCATGGCTACATGTCTGTAGGAAGATTGCAGAGGGGACTATATATAACTTATCCACATACATTGCCAAGGAAATTGTAAAGTGCATGAAGGAAGGGGACAAGATCCTCTTTGGAAATGTCCTGCTCACCATAGTGTTTGTAGAAATTGGAGTGTCAGATGCACCAGACAAGTTTGTGTGGGAGTACCCAGCCGAAGACCCTTCACCCACGAAGAGGTTTGAAAAATATGCATGTGATACAATGATGGCTCCCCACAAAGCACGGCTTGAAAAATGGTATACACACTTGAGAAATGCATTCGGGGTGGAGTGGAGGATCCCTAAACAACTCCCAGCAGCCACACAGGGAGAAGCTGAGTTCATGGTGTACCAGCACTACTGCTTGGGTAGGTTCAAACTTATTGACGAATCATGGAGCCCTTGGTGCAAATTACCTTTCGCGTTCACTTCCCAATACTTCCAAGTGGGAGTGAACAGATTTAAAGAATCAAAGAAGCTAAGGCTGGAGCTAGGAAAGTTGGACTGGGAGCACAGGGATATGAGGAAGAAACTAAACTACCCCAGAGGTAAGTGCACGTACATGGAGAAGTACGTGTCACACGAAATCCATATGACTAGGCCAATAACACTTCCCATCACTGGAGGATCCGCGATGCACGTGTATACATGCACATAAGGCCAAATTTGAAAAGGGCACATACTTGGTGGATGAGATCTCAATACCTGAGGACCCCTTGGGAAAGAAGAAGCCAACATCTAAGAAGAGAGGCAGAGGAGAGGAAGGAGCACCAAGTGTGCTGACTGCTCAGACAGTGAGCATGCCTTCTACAAGTGCCAAGCCAAGCACCTATGTTCAGAGAAAGAAGTCTCCAGTAAAGGAGAAGATGCCAGAAGTAGAGGCACCCAAACAACCCACCACCATGGAGGAGTCACAAGAGGAAGAAGAGAAGGTAGAATATCCTAACCGAAAGACACCTCTCAGGAAGAAGTAGAGGGTGGATGAAGAAGCTAACCTAGAGGTGACCGGTAGCTTGGAGAGATATCTGGGAGAAGGAGAGGATGAGAGTGAAGGAGGTGGCGACGAGGAGGAAGAGCCAGAGAAAGACAAGGAACCTTTGGAACCTCATGTATTTAGTGTCTATGACTCAGAGGAAGAGAGTGGGGATGAAAAGAAAGAGTTCGTATTCACGCAACGAAAAGGCACACAAGGTGATGAAGGCACTGAAGATACAAAGACAGATGAGAAGGATGCCATGGAGAAGTAGGGAGACATAAGTTTTACCAAGGAGCAGATAACTGAAGTGGCAGAAGTGAGAAGCGAAGAAGATGCTCAAGGCCCTTGTAGACCAGGAGTTAGAGCGTAGCGTAGACATAGTACTTAAGGAAGGGAAGGAGGAGAGCGTTGAAAAGGGACATGACAGCCTAGGAGGCCCCACTCTGACAGTTAGCTTCCCCAAAGGCACGTGCTCAGGTAGAAGAACTCTGGATGTAGAATAGAGGTAGATAATGGGCTATGTGCAAGGTTCCAGAGCATGATACCCACTGAGATACTTATAGCCATGGGATCATTCGAGAAGGAGGGCACGTACCCCAGGACCAAGAAGATGCTTTCTTGGGAATTTGAGTCCCACGTTGATGAGCTAGACTTTGAGGTCTACCAAAAGGTGCTTATCACATTGCCAGAGTCTAAGGGAGACAACCCCTTAGTAAATTCTCAGGAGCTCTCAGACGAGCAAGTGTGTAATGCTCTAAACAAGGTCGTGGTTGAAACAAAGGTGAGGCTATTCGCACAGAATGACAATATAAGGGCTTTAGAGGGAAAATTGGCCAAGAAGGAAGAGGAGTTGGCTAAGGTGGCCAAAAACTTGAAATAGGGGGAATTAATCAGTGTGTAGCTGAAGCATGAGCTCAAGGAGGAAAAGGAAAAGGTACAATAGGTCTACAAAAAAGTAGAATCGATAAAAAGTGCCATCATTTTAAAACACCCAGATCTAATGCCAATCCCCCAGAGGTATGCATCGACGCTAGAATTCCTAGAAGACTTAACATGCATCCTCACCATGGAGAGATGACCCTTGGCATTGGAATCTATGGAGGAAGTGGTCACATGCTTGAAGGAGGAGGACCCGTTAAATGTGATAGCACTTGTTGCTAAGTATAGCCAAGTACTCATGGAGATCAAGGTCATTGCCCAGTCTGCAGAAGCCGCATATGACACATGCATGGATCGAGATAAGGTGGCAAGCTCCTTGGTTGCCATGCTTGAAGTAGAGATGAAGGAGTTCCAGGAAAAGAACAAGGGGAACATGGTAGAGAGGGACAAGGTTCTGGCCGAGGTAGAAAAGAAATCAGAGGTGATTGAGGCTTTAAGAAGCTCAATTAAGGCCTGGCTGAAGGAACTATACCCCCAGATCACCAGAAGAATGGACAAGCTCTCATGGATCTGGGTAAGGAAATGGAACAGATTGTGGACACTTTGGGTGCCCAAGGAGCTGGCCTAAGCTTTGATGAAGTGAGCACCCTAGTGGGTGACCTATGCCAGAAGGTGAAGGGTGAGGTTGAAGTGTGGAACAACCTAGAGGTAGATCTGTGACGAGACTTTCCCAGCATTTTGAATTATTTCCCACCCCCCATTCTTCATTATTTCCCCTATTCTTTCATTCCTTATTCATTTTGTAAAATATATGTCTACATCTTGGTTCCATTGAACCAACTTGCACCTTGGTCAAGTAAAATGTTTCTGAGGATGGATAATAGGCATAGTGTGGGGTGATGTTGGGCCCCTAGAATATTGGCCAAGTATGAAGGCACGTGGGTGCGTGGGATCCTAGTTATAGAAGGGCACGCAGGAGGAAGAGTTAAGAAGGCACATGGTTCGCGCAGCACGCAAAAGGAGGTTCGGGACTTAGCCAATTTAAGCATCCAAGGTAGAACACATGAAAAGCGTGATCGGTTGCACGTGGATAAGATGCCATCCTGGCAACAGGTGGCCCAAGAAAGAGCATGCCAGTGATGGGATCTTCTAGAAGATCATCATGAGATGGAGTGGAGAGCTTAGGCCTGAAGGAACATGCTCACTTGGAGGACCACATTCGACACTTGGTGACAGATTTGAGGGTGCGGCAAGGCGAGTTGGTAGCATGGGAAGATGATAAATACAAGTGCCTATGGAACAGAAAAAGAGACCGAGATAACATACAGATGGGGATATAGAGATAGAGGAAGAGATATATAGAGAGAGAGAGAGATAACATGGGTGAAGCTCTGCAAGATTTATGATAGTGGAAATTTGATATAGAAAGGAATTTACTAGGCTTAGTATTGTAATTTCTTTTTCTTTTGGCATAGTTATATAAGCCTAGTGATGTGCATGACTGTGGTCTACCCTCTATGGCTCTTTGTAATGAAACAATGAATACAATGAGGTTACCTGTTGCAAATAGACATGGATATCAATAGCTTTAATGTATATTTCATTCATAGGAGTTCTCTTTCCTTGCATGCTATGAATGAATGATTGTATCTTTCTTTCTGTTATAATATATGTTATGGATTATGTTAAAATATTCGGTCTGAAGAAGCTACAAGGATCTAGAGGCTATTATGAGCCCTATGATTCTTGTATGTCTAAACTTCTTTCTTGAATACTCTTACACTAATCATAGATAAATTCTTCCCACTAAAACTCAGATAAAAGAGATACTTGACACTGCATGTGCCTCGGGTGAGAACTCAGCTTCTGCTAGGTGATAGGCTGGTGTGCATGGGATTCCTTCCTTTTATAGTGGGAGTAAAATTGGCTATATATCTTTTCCTTTTTTAAGGGTTTCTTAGAGTTTGGAAATTATGTACTTGTGATATCTATAGCTTCTTTTGGAGAAAAATATTTTTAGACATCTAACAGAATCCCTCCCAGCTAACCAGTTGTGAGAATGTTTCCCACTTTTGCTACTTTTGATACATGCTAGGACTTTTCAGAGAGAACTACTATCTGTTTAGATACTTTGTGAGGATCTTGTAATGATTTTACTTCTTCTTGCATCTTATTCAATTCTAAGGTTGGCTCTTCAGATTCATCATGCAATGCTACCATTTCCAATTTCTTCTTTTACTGTCCTTGAATTTGGGACTGGCTAGTTGTTTCTTGAGTTATACTATAAACTAGTGCCTTTCCCTTATATGTATCCTCTACTAGAGTAACAACGATTTATATAATTTCTCTTGGGATTTCCCTAGTTAGAATTGTTACCTTGGATAATTCTTCTTTCTTTGTACTATCTACCTCCTTTAAAGGCTGATTTTTAGTAGGGATATCTTCCTAAGTTGGCACAATAATGAGGTGTTGTCTCAGTAATTATTATTCATGTTGTTCAGTAGACCTGGACTCATCAACTGACTTTTTACCTTTGTCATCAATTTTCACATTCTATTTCTCATTTTTATCCACTGTTTTATTGGCTTCTTCTATATTTCTCACCATAGCTTTCTTAATGAGATCTATATCTTGAAGTGACTCATCACCCTTCATATTTTCTACTTCCTTTGGAGAGCAACTCTTAGCAAAGACAATGTTCTCTACAGATGTTCCACCTATAAGTCATTGAATTATTGATTCATCTACTCCTATAGGTGTTGCAATTTTAGTATGGTACTTTTTCACATGAACCTCTCCTTTACCAATTGATGGTTGGGAAACTTCCTTTATTTTTTTATATAACTGAGAAAAATTATCACCTTTTACTATATGTTTTTCAATTTTTACATCAAAAGGTTCAAATAAGGGCATCTCCTCAAGTATATCTGTGTCCATTACCTCAATTGGTATTTTCACTTGTTCATGTGATTGACTATACTGAGGTAAGTCTTGACCCTTGGATTGTACTACACTAGATTCCTCTGGACCTTTTTTTTCATAGGCTAATTGGGCATGGGAATACTATCAGTCACTGGTTCTTGAACTAATTTTATCACTATCTCCTTTGGAGTCATAACAATAGGTTTAAATTTTTGTTGTACAGTTGGATCAACATGATTTACTCCTTGATTTGGTGATGGCATTTCCTTCTTTGTAAATGAGGCAACCAATTTATCTTGATCCTTTGTGAGTGGAATTGGATCTATAACTTCAGGATCTCTATGTTTATGTCTTTCAATACATGACCACTTTCCATCATCGAAATACCAGTGTCCCTTACCAAAGTTTTTATTATCTTAATTTTCTTCTTATGTCTCTCAAAGTGCTTGAGATCTAGTGCCTCTCTTTATTTGGCACTCTATGATTTGGATTGAATCTCAGTACCTACTAAGGCTCCCCTCATCATATTTCCAATGCTAGATGATCCTAGAAATATTTCTTTGGGAATGCTAAGTTTTTTTAAACCTACCCCTTTAGACTGTATGGGCACTATTTGGGTAATAGGGGAATCATTCATAGATTTCAAAATTATTTTTTATGTCTTTGTTTAAAGGAAAACATATAAGTCCTTGTGTTACTAGTAGTATCAGTCCATTCATAAATAATACCTAAATTGATTTTTTTGGTAGGTAGTTGAGGAGATTTTCCTCCTAATGGGTCAATCTTATCTTCTCATTCCTTTAAAAGAGGAAGATATTCCTTCAAGATTCCCAAATCCCTGAAATCATTCAATACCTTTGTATTTTGGATGGATAAATCCATACCCTTATTTTGCAACCAATTCAAGGTCCTTATCATCACATTAGTGATTCTTTCATATGGATTGTCTGATTCTTTTTCATCCTAGGCTATGGGAGTAATTACATGTTCCTCAATATTTTGATCAATATAGTATTTCCTCACTTTCTATTGATCATCCCCTAATCCTTGATGTAATATAATAATCTTGAAGTCAATAATCTACCTAAGAGTCATCCTTGAGAAATCTCTAAGTTTGAATTCTTCTTCATGTCTGTAGTTCATCCAGTAATCTTCAAAGTGATGTTGATGTTTATTTTCATATGAACTCCCCAAAGTTGAGATAATAACTCATCTGATGTCATAATGGGACCTTTGTTCAAATTTTTCCATTTCAAAACTTTCCATCTCTTCTTCTAGTAATCTAGATTTTATAAAGGAGGGGCAGGAATACCTCCCAATCCTAATAGGAAACTTAATATTGTTTTTATTCTTTCCTACAATTAATTTGTGCAATGGTGCTAATTTCCTTGAAATCTCACAAAGGGCCCACTTGTCATTTACATACCTAGGTAATTTATATGGATTCCCATTAAATCCACTAGCTCTAATATAAGTGAAAAAACTGTACTGAATAAAGAAGTAACCATACTCTATATATTACATTTTTATACCCTTCAAATATTTTGTACTGCTACCATTCATGATTGAAAATACATATGATGGGTGTAAAACATGCATCATTTATTTTCCTCACGTTTCATTTCTAGTTGTTCAAACATAACTAGGGATAAAACTCATACACTTTATTATCTTTGAAGTGTGCCTTTTGTGAGAGGCCAGGGAAAAGCTTATGACCTATAATATTGTAGATAAAGTATGACATCATATAGAATTTAAGATCAATAGTGACATCCATGTTAATTTTTACAGCTAATTTAAAGAGATGTGTATGGATTTATGTAGCTATAAGTGATGCCCAACAAATACTTCCTTTATTATCCAAGATAACCCATATGAATGGAGACATCCATTATTTGAATTCATAAGGATCATCCATGCCAACCATTCTACTCAATAACAAAATTATGTCTTCTACTTCCCCCACAAATGTGACCTAACCAACCTTTTAGGAAATCTTGTGGTAGCCTTTTTGTCTTTCAACAACCACTTTGTATTCATGACTTTGGCATAGTCTTTCTTTTTAACCTCATAATCCTTATGGGATGATTTGATACTTATGGTTACTGGCCTTACAATTTTTGGTAGCCCTAACATCAATCTAAATGCTTTGGATGTTAGGGTAAACAATTATTTACCACTCCCATCCAAGACTTCCATTTTTTCGGATCATAATGTTCAGCATAGAGTCTTACCAGCTCAAGACAATGCATGGAAGGAGGAAAAAAATAAAATATAGAAATATGGCTACCCTCAATTGCTTCCATAACTTCATTCTTTTTGGGATCATGGATCCTTCACAGAAAATAATCCAGGTCAGCATTTAACAAATTCATGTTCACTATTTTATCCAAATTACTGGTAATACTGGAGGTGACATGAAATCCTGACACCATGAAATTCATTTTATATGCTTTAATTTCCACCCTTAATATCTTTCTAATCATAAATCAAACAACAAGGATATGAACACAATACAAGACTTACCCCTTTTACATGCAAGCATTGTGTAATTCTCCCTTGCTTTCTTAATTCCGAGTTCTCTAGCTTAATGCAACCACCTTATAGTGGGATTTTCTTTATTTTATTCAAAAATTATTATAGCTATGGCACCCAGTTATTCACATGCAATTGTAATAGCTTGAAATGTTTGAAAAATTCTAAAAAATATGTCTTGATTTGTGTAAAATCACATTAATGGTGGAAACCATAAATGTGTTACATCCTAGTGATCCAAATTTCTTCCTTTGTCTGAATGGACCATCCAAGTGGTTTGATCTGGTGCTTTATGAAATGAGGGAGTATTTTTTCACTTTTTCATTACCTTTCAAACAAATGCAAGTTTGTAGATTTGACCTGAAACCCTACTTCTTGAATTTTTCTGAGAAGCTAAAACATGTCTTAATCTTAAGAGTGATGGATTCACGGGATCTATTTACATATTTGTCTATTTTTTTGAATGGGTGTAAAAATGCAAAGTTGACCTGAGCATTTGCATATTGAATTTGCATGAATAATAGACATTTGTCATATGTCGAGCTTCAAAGGCACATTCACACTTTTCATTCCATTGACTCATTGTTGTGAGAGTGTGTTATTGACCTGATTCCCTGGTCCATTCCCATTTTGACACGTATTCCTTTTCGTGAGAGGAGTCAGCTTCT
The DNA here is from genome assembly GCA_019776745.2 of Taxus chinensis. NCBI lineage: Eukaryota > Viridiplantae > Streptophyta > Pinopsida > Cupressales > Taxaceae > Taxus > Taxus chinensis. The sequence goes on along the minus strand of CM034157.1, from coordinate 377,511,218 downwards.
CCTTTTTCACTATTTGACTTGAATATTCATGGGAATATTCATCAGGCTTCAAGGCTAGTATTGTAATTTGTAGTTATTATGCAAATTGTGTAATATTGTAAAAAAAATCACATTGTAGTGTAGCCAATGGAGATATGGCATATGTGCTTGAGAGGTTGAGGAAAAAATGAAATTTTCAGTAAATATCTAAGGGATGATATAGATGAGGGATTTACATGGTTAAACATGATCAATCATTAAATTATTCACAGGTATCACTCAAGTATGACATGGTTATCACATTCCTCGACCAAAAAAGAGGATTCAATTTTGATTCACGAGTCAAACATGAGGCTTAATTTGTGTTAACATGATTGCATTCTTCAATCATATGTGTTTTTAATTCAAATAAACTAGACAACGAAAATTTTGAAGGCACATTTTGGATAGAAGGGCATGATCAAAACAAGAACTAACAAGTTACATCTTATTACTAGTCATCTACACCATCCTTCATAGCTAGCTCGAGCTCTTCTCCTAATCTAATAATTTATACAACATTTTATTTATTTAGTAATATCCATAAAGATCGTCATCGATCCTTGATAATCATTCAATCAGTTCTCATAACTTTACTTTTTCCATTAGCCTTCCAAAATCATCCAAATATATTTTTTAGAATCCTACATGTTCCTAGACTCCCTCTAGTTTAACCTTACATTTTCAAATTTGTATATTAGCCAACAATACCTATTTTATTAAGTCTTTTTTCAAAGTTAGTAATTTTCCTCTGCAATCACCATTTACTCGTGATCTTCATTGATCGCAATCCATAATCGATTGTTTTATCATTTGTCTTATAAACATATATGAATATATACTTTATGAGTTTCCTAGACTTCTAGACTCTCCATAGAAGACCTTAGTAGAATTTATATCTATATGGAATTCATTATTATCTATTTAATCTATATTTCATTACAACAATAATTTTATTGCTGATCATTGCAACTCCCTAATTATTATCGATCCATATCATTTCTAATAATTTTTAGCATTATCATATTAATATCAATCTGATTCTAGTCTAACAAGTTATTTGCAAGATTGATCTTCTATAGATGAATTTTCCAGGTTTGTAACATCTTATTACTAGCATATACAATCTCTCAATCGTTGAGCAGTTGTTCATATGGTAATAATTTTATATTCTCCATGAGCTCATTCTGTGTGCCATCACATTCACATGAAACATTTAAGATATCAAAGATCAAATCAAAATCATCCAAGAAGAGTGATAAGACAATGAATATTTTTGGAACAACTACTTCGAGGACTTTGAGATTGTTACAACCTAATCCTAAGTAGCTTACAAAGATAAACAAGATCTCCCTATTCACCATGAATTATGAATTATCATTATTATTAACTATATTATTATCATTATTGAAACAACTAAATTGAATCAAATGAGTTGAAACCATTCAAGTAAGTCCTCTTAGATTCCTAGGATCGACATTTTTTGAGCAACTCATTATCATCTTTAGCTAATATTTATTTGTCTAGATACCTTTCCATACAAGTATCTTAACTTGGAGAAAGGAGAATCCTTTTCACATTTTCCACGGTTGATTAACCCAACATTTTTATTTCTAGTGCAAGTATCTATAAACCATGCTTATTTGATTTTTTTATGTTTTCTACATTTTATAGTAATAATTGAAAAACACCTTAAACATCTTGACATGCCTGGTGGGAAATTATTAGTCCCTTTTTCATTTATATTTTTTTATCTTTAATTTATTTTGTTATCCATTTCATCTAACCTTTCATCTTGGAGTACCTTGTTGTTGCTATTTCTTATAAAATTAAATTAAAAAAGTAAAAATGAAAATTGATTACAAGTAAATTATTCTTTTTCGTCATTTTATTTTAGCATCACACTTTCTGTGTTTGTTCTAATTGAATTAAAACACTTTCTTTAGATATAAAAATTAACATTCATACTTTCTTTCTCACATAGATTAATTGGGAGTTTAAATAATTGCATTAAAAAAATACCTTCACACAAAAATAAACCATAGTAAACTTAATTTTCTTCTAAAAAATCCTTCCCTATTGGAATTACTTGGATTTCATCACCAAGAAGATAATCCAATTATAGTCTTTTATTTTACCAAACAACCCAAGGTGCACTGACACATCAATCAGCCGAAATTGAGTGCTCACCCAAAGCATGTAAGGGTACGAGGTCCCTCTTTTATGGAATTTTTATCAAGTAGTTAACATGACAAGAACGTACCCATATATATTCAAGATCCATAATAACAATGTAGTAATTAACTATAAACAAATCTAGATCATAACCTTATCCAAGAATAACTTATACAAGAATCAAGATTGGGTTTACCATACAAGAACTGGTCACATCTATGTCAACAACCAATATCAAACCATAAAGATCCATTATATTAATTATTGTAAAAGATAGAATTTGAATACATGCATAAAAGTGACACCATAAGTCATGCACACTCATAAAACAATAGCATAAATCTATTACATAACTAACTCTCTAAACTGTGAAAATCAATACATATTTATAGGTAGTGGGTAATTTCCCTTCACTACTAATACACTCTCCAAAATATGCTACATGCTAAGAATAGCCATGCGCCACCACAAGATAATTACAAAAACATGTAAGATCGATAATAATATATTTTCTAATAATAAATTTAGTTCTAATCCTATTAATGGGCCAAAATCTATACATGTTGTTTGATCTTCCACTCATTTGAATCAACCTTTGTGTGCTTTCTAAGTCTTCTAAAAATTTTTCTCTACACTCAACATCTATATTTAGCGTTATCTTGAAAAATGACTAAGTACCAAGTTCACGGTTTCCTGGGCATGCCCTATTTCACTATACTTCCAGGTGCACCTTCGTGCCATATGTCCATGCACCCAATGCTTATGTGCATTCAATACTTAGGTTGTAATTCATCAGCCCAACATTACCCCACACTTTCTTCATTACTGCCCTCGGTAATGAGTAATCATGCCTTGAATTCTCCATGAATAAATAATATATACATATATATGTATATATATATATATATATATATATATACATATATATAAAGAATGACTATACATAAAGAATGAAATAATATACTAGTGCGTTACCCTTCTAAACCAAAATGTAGTCTTTTATTTTACCAAAGAGCCCAAGTGACTCATATCGTTTCACAACAAGAACTGTATTTTCATCCACCATGGCCCTTGTCTTGATGATACTCTCAGGATCTATGCACATGTTCAGTGCCAAGTATTCCTTTTTCAATTCATCCTTCAATGTATGTAGTATAGACTCATACCCAGTTATTTTGTGCACAATTGTGGAATCTTATTTCTCTACTTTTGCCGTAACATCATGTGGTTTTGGCATCTAAATTGATCCCTCATCCAACACAATGTGGACCAATGTGCGTAACTAATGCATTATAGATGGAAGTTTTTGTGCCACTTTCTCTTCAAAATCCATATTTTCTTCAAAATTTCATCACCTATTTGTTCTAACATACTCAGCACCATACACTCCTCCTCAATTGTCTCTATTACATATTTGATCTTGGTGTCTTTATCTTTCCTATATTCTAATAATTCATTATACTTTCCACTTTATTTATGTTTCAGTGTGCAATTTCTCTAGATACATGTAGCCTAGATTTTACCACCAATATCTCAAGACACGCTAGCACATCACTCAGCCTAAACTGAGCACTCACCCAAAGTGAGCAAGGGTACCAGGTCCCTCTTTAGATAATCTTGTTATATTTATTATCATGATTGAATGTATATTTCATATCCATAACAGATAATCAATTATTCCACCGTACATAAACCAGATCTAGTTCTTAACCATATAAAAGCAATAACTAAAAAATTATTATAATCAAATTTACCATACAAGATCCATGCTCAATTACATCCAACACCAATATCTAGCCAGTAAGATCCATTAAATTAAATAATAAAAAACACATAAGCTTCTTACATATATAACTATGTCTACATAGTCATGCACACTAACAAACTCATAGCATAATACTACAATAATATCTCATCCCTAACTTGTGAAAATCAACATATATTTATAGGGGTGGGGAATTTCCATTCACTGCCCATGTACCTTCAAAAATATGCTACATGATAATAATAGCCATGCGCCCTTACATGAGAATACAAAATCATGCAAGCTCTCTAATAATATATTACGTAATAATACAATTGTAGTATAATCCTATTATTAGCTCTGAAATTCTAAATGGTGCTCAATCTTCTACTAGTCCCAAAATAGCCTTTATGTATTCTCCAAGTCTTCAAAAAAACATGCTCTTCACTCCACATCCAAAATTATCCCCATTCTAAAAAATGGCTAAGACATGTTTCAAAACCTTCCTTGAGTGCTCCCTTTTTTTCCATACTTCTGCGTGCTTCTACGTGCCATGTGTTCGTGTGACCAATCCTTTTGTGCTTCCATACTTACGTTGTATTTCATTTCGAAGTCCAAAAAATAATGAATGAAAGAATAAAGGAATTAATTTTAAAAAGAATGGAAGACTACTCAGTGCCTTTCTTTTCAACAGAAAGGCTCAACTCTAGATATTCCTTCTTAATATCCACCTCCAATACATTCCAATCACTCAATGCTTGACCAGTTTTATCAAGAACGTTTGTAAACTTGACTTCCATCTCCTCATGATTCATGTTTTCCTTCTCATTGTACTATATTATAATAATGTTATCCATACTAGAGACCATTCCTTCCATGAAATCCATTTTCTGTGCAATGATTTTTCCAATTTCTTTTATCTATTCTTTGTGTGGATCCTGAGCTACTGCAAGTGCGTCACATTTTTATTTCTACTAGAGTAAGCCTCTTCACACGCCCAAGTGTCTCATTGTTCATTTCTTTAAGGACCTCATTTTCTTATTCAATGGTCCTAGTATTTATTATCACATTTGGTGCTTCAAACATAGTTAATGACAGATCTTATTTCTTTAGCTCATCCTTCAAAGTCTATAATATTGATTCATAACTTGTAATTTTTCTTGTAATAGTGGCCTTGGACCTTTGTACCTCTATTGTAACATACTTTGGCTCATGCATACAACTAGGCCCTTGTTCCAATAGCAATTGAACTATTGTGTGTAAATAATGTAGATCAAACTTAAATTCTGCTAAAAACTTATCCTAAAAATGTGGCCTCTTTTCTATGATCTCATCACCAATTTTCTTTTCCATCTTAAGGACATTTCACACTTCTACCTCATCTTTCTCCTTCTCTTCTATAATGTGCTTAATTTCATTTTCCTTATCTTTCTGATCATCCAATAAGGCCCTAATGGTTTTCACTTTATCAATGTTCCAGCGTGTAACTTCAGTAGATACTATAGTTAGGGAATTTCTTACCTACTCATCTCACATGATAGTGGGCTTAATAGTTATATGGTGTGAATGGGGTACCTTCTACAATCTACGTGAAACACAAGATTCCTCACATACATTGAAGTTAGGATCATCCATATGAGTCTGAATCTTCCATGGTAATTATTTATTTGTGTATGTGTTTTCCATCTTTGCATTCATGAACTCCCATCCATACAAATCATTGGGCTCCAAAGTACTTTGGAACTATGTGTGCATGATTTTTCTTAGGTTGTAAATGTACCCAACTGTTGATGTCTTATACATTGATTCCTCCTTTTCCCTACTATAGTGCTTACCCTTGGGAATCCTTGCACATGAATCCAATATTAGTTCTTCACTTGTCTATGCTATAGGGGGCACACTATATGGCTTCCCTTATCTTCACTTATCTCCAAGACAATGGTACCACTATCTATGTTATGTTCCTTCAACTCCTATTCATATCCATTCATCTCCTCTTCCTGAGGCTCATTTGTATCCTCGGTCTAAACTAGAGTGTTTGGCATGTTTTTTATAAAATTTTCTTCTTCTTCCTCCTTCTAAGGGATATACCTGCACCTCTTCTTCTTTTCAAGTTATACCTTCACCAACGAAGTCCTAGGTGATCTCCTGAGGGGATGTGAAGGTCCTACACCCCGAGTCTTTATTCTACGTAGTACCCTCTTATATTGAGGTTCCTCAGGATCTGATCCAGGTCCAAATCCATCGCTCCTGTCTCCATCACTTCATCTTCTTATTGTAGTAGAGGGGTTACCTCATGTTCACTTCTCTCCTCAAAAGTGGGTTGTTTTCTACCCCTTCATTCTAGACCACCACTATTTTCCTACAATTTATCTTCCTCTCCTTATTCTTCCATAAGGGGTGAGCCTAATTTTTCATCTTCCAAAGTTCCTACTATATGCTTCCCCTTGGGTGGGCCAGGAAGTTTAAACTCATTCTCAACATATCTCCCATTTTCCAACCTGGGTTTGAGTGGGATATATACCAAGGCTGCCCCAGCCTCACCAATTACCAAACTCATAGCCTTCATGTTAATATCATATTAAATTAACCTCTCAACATATGTAGAATTACTTGGATAAAATTAAGTCTTCCTTAGGGTGTGGTAGTCACAGTTTACCTTATCATCTTTAAAAATCAACTAGTGCACATCTAAAAATCTGTGTACATATGCTTGGAAGTAATGCATGATGAATGCATATGGAATATTATAGAAATGGATCCATTTCCCTTCATTTATCCTAAAGCATACGATAAAAAAGTGTTGATAAAATACAAACTATACTTGTTTACGCAACATTGAAGGTAACTCCTTTGGTATTCTCCATTCATCCTCAAACATGGCGCAGAGTTGTTCATACCACATGTCTACCCTTTTTTCAAAGGGCCCAATCATGGTCCCATCACAAGTGTACTTCTCAAATTTTTCTACAAAATATTTCTTCATGTCATAATATTGCCAAAATTTATCCTTTGGCCCATCGAGCACTCCAATTTCTATAAAAAATGGGGATAATAGGATCAGGCCAAAACTTAACATATCACCTCCATGCGCTTCCTCAAGGATGGTTTCAGAAATGAAACCCGCTAAGTTATAAGTTACCCATTTAATCATTTTCTTTATTATGTATAGCCACAAGGTATTTACCTATGACCACCACTCCTGGTCATTAAGCTTTATGAGGAGGTGTGTTGCCATTTGAACCACAAAATACTTTTGTCACCTGCCTATATCCATCTCATGCCCTCCCATTAGGAAACCCAACATATTCCTTTTCACCATTATGATGTATTTTTCTGACAAGTCACTACTTACTTTAGTTCCCAAACTCCTAAGTCCTATCAAACTCCTAGTCAAGGGCATCCTAAACCTCATACATCACCCAAAAAAATAGAAGAAGTCCTCATGGAATTTTCTCATCAACCACCAATATAATTTTTCTACTTTTCCAAAGTAGGGAAATTCATACAACTATAAAACTCCAACCTTTATCAACATGTTCTCGCATGTGTCTTCATACAAGGCCATATCATCTATTGTTCTATTGTTTGACTTATTTACCAGTAATTTATCGATTTCATCCATGTTATCCTTCATTTTGTGGTTGTAATTACTCACCTTGCACTGGCGAATGTGTGAGTCCCAATCATGACTCATGTAAACCCCTTCTGGGTATTGCATCTCTAAGAAATGGATTTCATGGGTGTCCTCTACTTCAACCTTGACTTCCTTCTACTTCTTCCCCCTATTGGATGCTCCAGGTGCCTTCCTTGGTGCCATAGTAACTATAAAGGCACAATATTTTACCTTCTTCAAGCTCTACAAGTCCAACCCCTCATGCCCTAACTCAAATACAAACCCTAATAGTTGATTTCTCCTTCCCGCATGCCTTTATGTCACTTAAACACCCTCTCTAATAGAGCATCAAACAATCCCATCCATAAATATGAAAAAATTGACTGGTTTTCAGCTCTCCATACTTCACAACTCTCTTACTCGCTCACTCAACTTAAAATCACTCGAATGATCTTGAATGCAAAGGTGGAAATTATTTTGAAACATGTCCTTATATAGTTTTTCAAAAAAATCCACATTTATTACTCTCCACCTACTAACGTACTTAGCATTGATTTGTCATTCTGTGAATATTTTGTGGTGCTTGTTTATGTACTTTTGGTACCAAAATTAGTTCTTCTCATCATCTCTTTGTCACTCAAGCTCAAATAATTCAAGTATCATTGTGCTGAGGGTATGACCTACCCTCCTACTTTAGGCTCTACCTTTAGCCAGGGTGAGAGGACCCATTCTGTAATCTGTGTTTGTGAAGAGGATGGATGTATTAACAATATTTGACACTCCTTTATAAAGTAATTATAAAACATCTTTGAGAAAACATGGTCATTTCAAAAAAGGCTAACTCTCATGAGTTGTCACTTCTAGACAGTCCACATGTTTTCTAAAAAAATATTAGACTACTAAAGACAACATGGAACCATCTTGCTTTAACATATTTTTGGCTTTAATAAGGAAAGTATGGGTAGTTATAATAGGATTAATTTCTTTTGGTTATATTTGATTGGGGAATCAAGCATAATAAACTATGATTATACCATATTTTCAAGGAATGTTTAACAAATGTTGGAAAATCTACCAAGTTTAAGACAAATTCACCTCAAATGGTTGATAATGAACCTTTAACCAGATGATGTACACTCATGGAAGCCTAAGAATGCACGGTTTCACACAATATTTAAGGATTCAAACACAAAAGCTCATGCTGAAACCTTAATAAAATATCATAGATTCACAATTTATCATGCACCTAAGATACACTCAAAGGATTTACAAGGCAACATTTAACCAAGTGGAAACATAATTAATTTAAAGTTATTTATTACACAAACGAAATGAAATCTCTTTTCAATAGTGTAACTGCAATTCTAAAAATAATACCAGAATGAAAAAGTTCTGTGTGACTTAAAGGATCTCTAAAATAAGATTGCAATGGGAGCATGAATAACTATTTTACAGTATATCATCTTGACAACAGATAAAAATATGTTCATGATTAATGCAATTAATTCAAGGCTCATCAAATTTATCAGCAAGAGAAAGTAAATCTATAGTCTTAGTGCTTATCAATGGTTGTACACTTGCAACCATCTTGACACTATTGAATTTGAAGGCTCAAAGAAAATAACAGGTTTCTCAGATAAATTCACATGAAATTGGTTTTTTCTTTCAATTTTCCTTTCTCTTTGAAAATTTCTCAGAAATTTTAACCCCCTTTTGCACAGATTATTCTCTTCGTATTTATACCATTCTATCCACTCATTAGCTTTCTAAATTTCCCCCCAAAAACATGAATATTCAAGGGAATATTCCCTTTACAACATATTTTTAAACCACATTATTCTTTTGAAAATGCTTTGTTTAGTGTTGTCAGGTGTAAGAATTACGAGCCTTTTTCATTTTTCTATTTGTGTATGACTGGGATACCATGTCATCACTTTTGGCCAATTATTTAATTGTTATTTTCACTTGGTGATTGGATAGTCATTTTTGATGATCTTTGATCACTTCCAGGTGATCTAATATGACACATACTCTTATCTACTTTCCAAGAATCTGTCTTTGGTGCTACACATTTCTTTTCATGTCTTTTTGGCTTAATCATCACACATGGTTATTTTCAAATCAGATTAATTCATCAGTTCTGCTCACTCCTAATTCATTTTAACTCTTATTTTTCTTCATGTGAGCTGAGAAAAATATTCCTTCATCTAATGGGAATGATTTCTCTCAAATAAATCAATATGCACCATTCTTACTATAAAACTCAGCTCTACCCTCTCACCAATATGCATTTCTTTTCCTATCTTGAAAGTAAATAACTTTTTCATAGTTCTTATCAGAAAAATGGAAAAGGTGCTTGTGGAAAATAGTCTGAAAGATATTTCTTCAGAAGATTTAAACCAAATATTTGACCTACATGGTCCAGATGAATCCTTTGTTAGAGTTTTTTTGATATAACACACCTAGGGGACACTAGAGAGCCTTTGACTTATTAAAAATATCAACATGCACTCCTCTTGAGGTTAATCAGAATCAATCATGTCTTCTCATCCTTTCAATCCATGTAATTTCATATATTTTTGGTGGGAATATCATAAGGCTCCTGAAGGCTTAAAGAGATTCCAGATTGAAAGGATGCCTCAAGTGTCCAGACAGACTGATTTTTAGTGTCCTTTTTTATGCAATGAAGAATTTGTGTTGAAGGAGATCCCCAATGAGTCTTATATGGTGTATAAAAAGTCTTCTATTGATACAGTTCCTGTCATTTCTCATAAAATAGATGAACTGAGTGGAGGATTATTTCTTTGAGAAAGGTCAGGAAAGACACGTGCCATCACAACCATTCACAATAATAGTACCATATTTGGGTAAGAGAAGGGGTGAGTTAAGATCCAAAACCCCAATTATCATTTTGGATGGAGAAGAGGAAATATATTTATCTTCTCATCACTCTAGAGTGGTAAATTCTTCTTCCAGAGACAACAGGGGCAGGTTTTCTTGTCCAGTTTTCCACTCATTTACTGCATTGTGCTCCTTCATTTAGAGCATGAATTCTCAGGGCCTCGGTCGATTCCTTCTCTAAGAGAATGCCCACCCCTCAAAAGGAGATGGAAGGCTGAATCTAGCTCAAGATCTCTTGTTCCGCCTGGCCCCCAAGGTGTATTTATTTCTCTTCCAACCACTCCAAATGTCCCTTCTCATTCTATTTCTAATAAGTCTACCCTTCACAAGGGAAAAGCGAAGAAAACATTCTTCACGGGTCGTTTGGATCTCCTAGAATGTATGTCTTCCTATCATAATAAAATTGAGTTGGAGAAGATCATGAATAGTCACAGAATGACTCTTGAGTCATTGATGGATATGGGGATGTTCCGAAATCTAGCGAGGTCCATTGTGTTTATCCAGACATCACATGGCTCAAATGAATTCATGTTGAGGAAGAACAAATTAGTTTACAAACTCCATCCACTAGGGGAAATTTCAAAGAAGGATTAAAGGACAACTGAATGTTGTCTTTCCTTTGGTGTCTTTACTTTAAAAAATTTACACCACCTTTTGTCATGGATTGGGGCCCCTATAGAACCCCATTTTGTCTTTTTTCAAAATGCAAAAAGTACAAACATCTCATTAGTTTATATGCTTTTAAAAAATGCCATAAAATTTCATCCAAACAATATAAAATTCTAATGCATTGTATCAAATAAAAATTTAGATCAGAGAACAATGAGTTTTAAAGTAATATTCATCCTTCATGAAACAAAAATATCAAATAAAACATAAGTCACAAATGAAATATGGAAAGAAGATAAAGTTTTAAGAATGACAAGCCTAAGCTTGTTCACCATTGTTTATGTCTGCATCCTTTTCTTCTTCAGTTTCTTCTCTTTCTTCTTCTTCTTCTAAGCCTTGCCACATATGCATCATATATTTGAAAAATATCATTGATTTCTTCTTCATCTGGTCATGTATGGTGTTGGAAATAAATGTTTTGTCTTGCTATTACATCCACATAGTGGCCCATTTTTTTCTTGTATTCCAGTGGCACAAATGGCTTTTATCTCTGTAATTTTGTTCTCAATTTTTCTCATTATTTTAATAACTTCATAGGAGAAATTTTCTTTCTGGATGTTTTTCTCAAAAGAGCTGAACAAGAAATAAATTTTTAGATTACCATAACTCTTCTTAGACTTATCAAAAACCATATCCTCTAACTCTACAACAATAACATTGAAGGTGTTATCAACCCATTCCTTGTTGGCCTCTATATTTTCTTTGATTCCATTTAGAATTTCCACTCTGATCCTCACTAGTTCCTCCATAGCATGCTGGGTTCCTCTAAATTACTATGGAAAAATCCCTTCTTGTTAAACCAATTCATCACTGAGTTGAGTTATACTATTTTATTTGGGAAAAAATCCTTCAAAGTAGAAGGTTTCATTATCACATTTCTCAATCAATTCATCAATCTCATTAAGCCTATTCTTGAGTTCTTCATACTTTGTTTGGGATTCATCAATTGCTTATTTTCTATTTCTTGTCAAATTATGACCCATACGTCCACAACATAAACTTTTAAAATAAATTTACCATTTTTTTCCATTCCTTCAGGGGCACTAGCAGAAGTACTTGTTTGAGCTTGATTAGAATTCCCAATTAATTACTGTAGACTAGAACTCAAAGCTTTGAATTGTTATTTCAATTGTTTCTTAGTTATCTTGTCCTCATCAACCTTTTGCAACAAGTCACTTACTACCTCTAATACTCCCTATTTTATTTGGTCTCTTGAGGGCTTTCCTAAGGGAATAAGTTGAAAAATGTAGTCACTGGATGTTATATTTTCTCCAATTTTTCCTTCATGAGGGATTGCCACTTCTAAACTTTTAGATCCCAGTGGATCAGTATGAGTCTTGGTAATAACCCTAGCTTTTTGGAGGTCCTCACTATTTTTGGAAAAGATAGAGTTATGAGGTCTATGGCCTCAACAGGTATAATTTATTTTTCCTCCTTTGAAATCAACTCTCCTATCTAGCCCTTTGTAACACTTGTCCTAATTTCTATTTCTTGAAATTCTTGTTGGGGTTTCTTGGGGACAAAAACCATATGTTTGGATATCTCTTGTTCATTTTGGGTTGATAATTCAACTTGATTTTCTTATTCTTCTCCCACAGTTATCTCTTCATTCTTACTCTGTACTGGTACTTCCCCTGATTTTTTTCCTTGTTGGTCTTGAATTTGGGGCTGACCAGTCTCTTCTTGAGTTACATTAGTAATTGGGATATGTCCTTATTTATTCAACTAATGAAATCTTAATTTTATGCTTTTCCTTGGGAGCTTATTAAACTAATATCTTTCTTGCAGGATCTCCTTTTCTTTCAAATATTTCCACCTCTTGTGGATGTTGTTGGGATGACAAATTTTCATCCATTTTCTCTTTTAATTTCTCAATTTTTGTCATGGTGGATTATTTTTCCATTTCTAATTCCCTATTCTCACTCAAAATTTGTACACCCATGTCAGTAATAACCTCAACATTAAGAATTGCATCTTGTGTAACCTCTACTATTTTCTCATATGTTTATTTCCTTGTTTGAAATGGTTCACTTTCCTTAGTGATCTCTATTTGATGAGAAGGATCCTCTTCCCCTAATACCTCAACACTTATACCTTTTTCACTAACTACCTATGGATTATTTGACTCTGAAACCACATGATCTATAGAGGAAAATTCTAATGTATAACTCTAATCTCAGTAGTTGGTATACGAGTATTTTTTTCTACTCCTCCACTCTGTTGAATATCATTTACACCCCTTATTTATTGTTCATAAATAGACATGTTGAATGCATCTAATGTGGAAAAATACTTACCAATATCAACATCCACTATCTCTACCTGACCTTTTGTTGATTCTTGCAATTTTTCATACATAGCTGACATCTTCAACTGACATGGTTTCATATATTTTCATATCTTGATTCAAAATATCACTATCTATTAGATTAGATAAGATATAATTTGGAATTATTTTCTCTTGAGTGCCCCCAATTGTCACTTTATCTGAAGACAAAGATGAAAATAAAGGAATTTATTTCCCAACTCAACCGGTTTGAACAACTCCTGGTTCTAGCACTGTTGCTACATGTTATATTTGAGAAATATTAACTCTTTCAAGTTTTGGGGGATCTACTACTACATCCTTGTGCTTATGTTTCTTGGGTGTATGGGAACCCTCCCTTACAAAAATTGGCTCATATATAATTTTATGTCTCTTATGTTCCCTTTCAAACTTTTTAAGGTCTGGTGTCACTCTCTTTTTTTCATCACATCATGGATTAAATTGTATGCATGAACACTTGATATGGCTCCACTCATTAACTTATCAACACTTTGGTTTTTGAAAAAACCTATGGAGGAATCTTATTGTAGTACATTCCCTTTCCTTTCACTTGAAGTGGTAGTGCAAAAGTGATAGGATCATTTTCCATATATTTCAACAACATTTGTTCGGTTTTTTGCTTTAAGATAGGCATAGAAGTTCCAGTCCCAATGGTAGCAGAAGTCCATTCATCCACAAATTCTTAAGTAGGAATTTTTGAAGGAAATTGAGGAGATTTTCCTCCCAAGGGGTCCATTCTGTCAGCTTCTTCTTTCAAGGGAGGAAGGTCATCTATCAATTTTCCCAAATCCCTAAATTTTGTAAGAAGTTCTAATGTTTTGAATTGATAAATCTATATTTTTCTTGGCTAACCAATTCAATATCCTCCCCATTACATTAGCTATCCAATCATATGAGTCATCCGACTCCTCTTCTTTCCAATTTAGAGGGGATATCGGTTGTCTATACACCTTGTGATCAAGATAATATTAACTCATAGTATATGGATCATCCAAAATTCCCTCAGGGATAACAATAATATTGAAATATATATATGAGTTTGGTTCATTCTTGAGAAGTCTCTTATCCTGAACCCTCCTTATCTCTACAATTGATCTAGTAATCTTGAAATTGAGTCTCATGTTCAAAAGTATTTGAAAGATTGTTAAACACCCACCTAATGTCATAATTGGCCCTTACCTCAAACTTTTCCATCTCAAATTTTTTCATCTCTTCCTCCATTAATCTAGCCTTTATAATTTAAGGGCAGGAATATCTTCCAATCTTGATGGGAAATTTAATGTGTCTTGTGTTTCCCAATAATTAATTTTTGAATTGGTTTCAATTGTCTTGCTAATTCACACAAGGCAATTTTGTCATCTAAATACCTGGGCAATTTACATGGTTGGCCTTCAAATCCACTGACCATGATATATGTGAACTTCTTGTACTAAATGAAGTAGCATCCATATTCCATGATTAATTTTTTATCCTCCTCAAAAGTCATGTATTGTTTCCACACTAGCCTAAATAAACATATAATAGGTGCAAAGAAAGCATCATTAATGAATCTCACATTCCCTTTCCAAGTAACCAACTGTAATTGAGGGAAAATCTCATGCATTTGACATTTTTTAAAGTTAGCACTTGGCAGGAGGCCAGGGAAATGCATGTGGCCTACAATATTATAAATCAAATAGGTCATTATGTAAAATTCCAATTTTACAACACCACCCATCTCTATTTTTTCTGCTAGTGCTACCATGTGATCATGAAGTGCTTCTACGATGAAAGTTGCCTAGAAAATGCTTCCCTTCTTCTCCAAAACTATCTAAAATGTTGACATGTGATTCTTTTCTAAAGATGGCATACTTTTATGAACTAAGAAATCATGTTTGTTGTAGATAATAGGTTATTTTTTGAAATAAATATAACTATATCATGTTTATTCTGAACTAAAAATGAATTATTTCATTTCTTCTTATGTTGAATAATGCACTACATGTGGAAAATAATAAATTGATTTGGATAAACTAATTATTAGTCTTTTTGCACTTGAACTTGTGATTTAGTCTTCATAACCTTTGTCAAAAGATAGATTTACCTTAGATCAATTTCAGTGTTCTAAGGCATGCTTTCAAATTCATGACATTAAGGTCATCTTGACCGATTTGGACAAATTTTAAGATCTCTAAACTCTAGTTGTCTGGGAGTCTCGGGTGAAGTCTGCTGCTCCCGTGCTTTATATGGCTTTCTGATTCTTCTTTGGTAAGTTTTATGTTACCATTCTTAGTTATAGCTAAAGGAACCTAATTAATCTAATTTCATAAGATGGTAATCTTATCCTAAATTGTAATCTATCCTAAGTTACTAAGTTCTTTTATTAATGTGAATGTTAATAAAAAGTAAAAAGAACCTAAGACTATGAAAGAGGGATTCGTGAGAACCAATGTCGAAAAGTGATGCACCATAACAAAGTTGCACTTCGATGGTAACGTCAAGCCAACACAATGTGCAAGATTCGAAACAATGGAAAAAAGATTACGTAGTAAGAAGAATGGGTCTGCTCATGCTCATAGATCGAAAAATAGGAAGTACAAATAGGGGTGCTATGTAACCCCCATGCCTAACCATGGAAATAAACTCAATGATGCCACTGACGCATATGACTTTGACGCATATGACGCCACTAGAAGAGGAGTTACAATTCCAAATAAGGAATGTAACTCCTATGACATCTTGACGCAAATGACAATGTCAGATTCTATGAAAGAATCTGACACTTGTCATTTGACTTCCTAAGACCTATGACTCT
The DNA here is from genome assembly GCA_019776745.2 of Taxus chinensis. Lineage (NCBI taxonomy): Eukaryota > Viridiplantae > Streptophyta > Pinopsida > Cupressales > Taxaceae > Taxus > Taxus chinensis. Next base: position 377,494,975 of record CM034157.1, on the reverse strand, counting down.
CGTAAGGCAAGATGACTCACCTAGGTGATGTGGACGATGACTGGACAATCACACACACCAACATCCCCCCTTCATCAAAGCCGAGGAAGAGGTCAAGGTAATCCAAAACAGAAAAAAAAGACTCCCCTAGAAAACTAAGAAAGATGTGTCAATGGGCCCTGGACAACTAAAGGCTTGATAAGGTGCCCATGTACAAACAACATATTTCTGGAAAGAAGAAGAGGAGAAGAGGAAAAAAAGGAGCGCTATCCAACTCCCCCAGAAGATGATTTCTGATGGAATCCTAATGAATCTAAAGGGACCAAAGGTTTGTTATCAAAAGGAGGAGGAACATGGAGAGTGCCAGAAGGTGGCCCAATATGAGAAGGAGATAATATATCAAGAGAAGCGGTGACAATCCTGTCAATCTCCATAAGGTGAGAGTCCGCAAATATAGATATATCATCAAGAGAGCCCTGAAGGGGCAAATGAACCTGATGTGAAGGAGAGTCAGTGGAAGCTGGTGGGATGGAAACTCTGATCTTGGAAGAGGTAGTAGGTTGAAAAAGATGCTACACTGTGATGTCAATATCCTCAAGCATATCATTCAAGTCTGAGTCAAGGAAATCAATGTCCTGTTGTGGAGGATTATAAGAACCCTTTGAAGAAGCAATCTCGAAGTCTCTGGAAGCAACAGGGGATGGCTGAATCTCCAAGCTAGAATCAATAGAATCAATAGATGCTCATGATGGGGAAAACCTGAGATCCAAGGTAGCATGGTGTGTAGGGGAGAATTCAACTGAAGATTCTTGTGGAGGAGAGTCACTAGAAACTATGATAGGAGCAATACTAATTTCTGAAGGAGCATGCACAGAAATATGTGTGGGCTGCCCTTCATAAGAAAAAGTATCAGTGAACTCACTTTCCTCCATGGATGCAAGATCATCAGAAGATCCATAACCAAATAAAGGAGGATCAAAATCTCCATGAAAATTCCGAATGAAGATCCAAGCTCTGTGTGCAGACTCGGTGAATTTTAATTGACGTTGAAGGTCCTCCGGTATAGTAAGACAAAGAAGCCCGTATGTCATATCATTCTCATTCAACCAATTTTGGTGATGAATGCGGTCAATAGGTTCAGGTGCCAACCCAAGAAGATGTGGTAACAGATTATACATAATACAATGATTGAGTATCCCACTCTTCCATTATACGTAGTTTCCTGGTCCTAGTTGAACAACAGAGCAATGAAATTCAATGTCCATGATGAGAGGAGCCTCCAAGGAACACAAGATTAACCCCCCCTTTTTGTGGCACTTTATAATTCAGTGCGTTGATTACAACCAGATGCGACTGTGTTCCGAGAACTAGTTTTTCACTCACCTTGCAATTAGCGTAATAACACGCAATGGTGGAGACAACAATCAAGGTTCGTAGGGCACAACAGATCGACACAACAAGCAAGCACAAAAAGAGAGAAGCAAGAGGGGGAAAAAAGAGATTTGTGAGAAACAACATCTCACATCACATGAAAGAATCCCTTTGTCATAAGACTATGGCGGACGCACTCACAAGTCCACAAAAAAGGAATAGAACAAAGCTCAAGAAAAAATGAGCTGAACTAAACAATACAAAGACATCCCCCAGAACGTGGTAATTTATAAAATTAGTGCATTTACAAAAATAATGACCCCATCATCTAGAGTGTGAAAAAACATGCAAATTTGACTAAAGAAGTGCTCAAAACCGAGCAACGAGTCAAAAGTTATAGCAAAAACTAATTCCCGCAATTGATGAGAAAAAAGCCAATAAGCCAGCAAACGAATTAAAAAAGTTCCCTAAACACATGAAAAAGGTGTTGTATGTATGTTCATTAGAAATGGCATGGAATTTGAGATAGGGTTTGTTTGTATTGTAAGGGGGGATTAGCCACCTGCCAATCCCGGACCTCACCCTTCGTCTTCAGCACTCGACAGAAGGTTAATAAAACAAGCTAAAAAATTGCAATGCCAATAAAATGTAATGTTTTTACCAAATACCTTTTAAAAGTAATGAAACAACATGTTTTTTAGAATCCCTCTCCAGTGATAAGGTATGAAATAAGCTGCAAACACGCCAGTTAAGAAAAGTGAATAAAAACCGTATTTCACTAGAGAGATATTACCTGGTAGCGGACGAGAAGGCCATGTGGGGATGAAAGATAGGTAAAAATAGATAATGTAGTGACTATCCACCGAAACTAGCTTTGATACCATTAAAGAGGGATTCGTGAGAACCGATGTCGAAAAGTGATGCACCACAATGAAGTTGCACTCCGATGGTAACGTCAAGCCAACGTAATACGCAAGATTCAAAACAATGGAAAGAAGATTGCGTAGTAAGAAGAATGGGTCTAGGGCTAACCTAAGGGGTTGAAATGGATGACATGCAAAAGGGATGGTCAGGTGGCACCAACCTCTATGAATTTATGAGGGATTAAATGTGGTTTTAACTCTCTGTTGTAGCCAAATGGTGGGAGAGTGGAAGGATTGTCAGTCCTATTCGAAATTTAATATTCTTGGTAATGGCGAAAAAATTGCCTAGGAAGAAGGGAAGTTGGAAGAAAGAATGGTTTTGGTTTTGTTTTGATCATTTGGTTTTTATGAGCTTTAGCTCTGCATGTGGTTTTCTCTTTGAACCCTCAGTTTGAATCCTTGCATGTTTTTTTTTCCTTGCATGGTGGTGATAGTGATGAAAATATCACTGTGAAGCTATAAGAGGAAGGAGAAGAAGGTTCTGAGGAGTTTTGTTGGCATTTTCATGGAAAGGAATAGCTATCGAAGCTCTTCTTGAAGATTTACAGTGAGAAAGTGAAGGTAAGAGCTCTATCAGGCATGATAGGCCCTATCCATTAAGTCTTCTACTTTTATTTAAATGCTTCATTAGAAGAACTCTACTCTATTTGAAACCTTCTGGTTTTATGTTTATTTATTCTTTGCTTCAATGGTGTTTCATTTTGTTTCCTTTGGATGCAATAATGATTTTTTTGTGATGTGTGGAAAAAGAAATCTGGAAGTGTTATCTTGTTACTTTGTGTTAACTTATTTATAATCAAACCTTCTTGACATTGGAATGGATCTATGTTTTTCTCTTTGAATGATTGAAAACTTATGTAGGTTGTTTAAGCTTTAATCAGTAGCATGGTTTTGTTGAAATCCATATATTTTAACTTGCATGCTCTCAATTATTACTTTTCATTGGAAACTTTGCTTTGAAGGAGTCTTTATTTTTATTACACCATTGTTTTGGGTTAATCTGTGTTCTGCGTTTTGGGTTGTTTTCTTGATGAATGGCAAGTGGGACCATTATTTTGTTCAACTTGTTTTTGTGACTGTATTTTTGAGTTGAAGCTTACCCCAGTTCATGTTTAGATCTGGGTTATGATATTTGGTCCTTTCCCCTAAATGGGAAACTGATTTTAATCTTTGTGTTTTTTGAAGAACTTTTTCTGGATAAGTTGAACATAAGGAATGACTTGAAAGTTTAGGTTCTGTTTATGTTTTACTTCTTATTTTTCATAACCCACTCTGGGATTTTGGTTTCCTTAGCAGATCTTTTGATCTTGGAAATTTCTCATGAATGTTGAATGTTGATGAACTTTGTTGAGAGGAAGTTGATCTCAATGATCTATACCCTTCTTGTTTTGTCAATTGTTAGATCTTTGGGAGACTAGTTTTAAACTTGGTCTGGGTTGTTATTTTTTCTTTTAGTCATTGAGTTACTTGGAACTGTGGTGATTCTTTTGTTAATCGGTTTAATCCATGTATGGAGATAATACCTTTGTAGGAGGTATAAAAAATAGGTAAAAATTGTTGATAGTCTTGTCTTTGTTCTCTTTTGACTGATCCATTAATGGTTACCAATTTTGGGCTACATTGGTGTTTCAGTTTGAGCTTGTTGATCTTTTGTGGACATTCAAGTTGTTCTTGTATTTGAAGTGCATTTCTCTTGGGAGGGATTTTTCTCTTTTGTTTTTGTCCATATTTACATGGAGTGGTTGATTAGCCTATGAATGGGAAATGGTTGTGGCTTCCTCCTTGATGTGTTGTAACGTCTTATTAGTTTTGTATAAATGGAGGTATTGCCAATTTATTGTTTCTCTTTTTGAGTTATTTCCAACCTTGAAGTTGGGAAAAACTGGATCTATATGGTGTATATTTGCATTCCTTTTTCTATAATTTATATCTATCTTGAATCTTATGTTACTATGATGTCTTTTGAGACTGTTGAACTATTGAAGAGTCTCTTGAGAATGTCCTTGTTTGGTTGGATTCTTTTTTCTTCATTCTGAATTGTTGTTACATTCTTTTTATAATCTTTCCATTTGGATGAAATCAAACTTAAGATAAAACTAGGAATGATATTGTATCAGTATGGTTCTGAAATTTTAGTTCCATGTTCCTTTTTTTGAAGAAGGAATGAAGTGATTGAGATGTGAAGTATCCAAAAGATAGTTCATGCTTCTTATTTGTGAGATAATGAACCTTCAGTTGTTGATGTCTTAAGGATTACAAGATGATATTATGACTGTCACATTTGACTTAGGAATATGATAGGAATGTAGGACTGTGTGAATGTGAACCAGTTAGTTACTTTGGTTATTTCTATTGATTAAGTTATCCTTTTATGTATTGGACTTATTCATGTTCAATGTACTTCTTAGACACTAGGATGAGTTGAGATAGTATGATTTTTAGATGGAATGTAATTCTTATTTGTTTGTCCAAAATAACAAAACAATATACTTATTTGAAAGGTAGTTTTATATATCTTGTATTACTTCTTGAAAAGTTAGAAAAGGTGAAGGGAGGAACTTAATTTGGAACTTGAATGAGAAGGTAAAGTTAGGATGAAATATGAATTTCCCCTTCTTTAATTCTGTTGTTTAATTTCCAGCATGTTGAAAAGAGTTTTTATGATGAAAAGTTAGGATTAACTATGTTGATTAATTAGTCCTTATACATTACATTACATTGAAACTTTAATCTTCTCTCTCCTTCTTGGTTGTAATATTTTAGGGAAAAGTCTTTCTGTTTATCTTGTTTGTGTTTTGGAACTGTTTCATAAACAACAGGGTTCTTTTTATGAAACAGTTAGATAAAAGCACAACATTTTAATGTTATAGTGCTTATCATGCTCAGTTCAAATGAACTGACTCATGCTAACAATTTTGCAGATGGATTTCGTAAAAGATGAAAGGAGAAAGACATATAGAAAGTTACATCTGTTTTACTAAAGAAATTGTCTCTTTATTATGATGATTATGTGGCATCATTACTTGAGATGTACTTTTTTCAGAAAAGGAAAGATGTAATAAAACTAGTTTTATATTGTTGTTATGACACTTTGTAATCTCTGAAATACTTCTGTAATCAGTGAATGGATCACTCCTTTTTGATGAATAAATGGTTTGATGATTGTTGAATACTACTTTATTGTAATACCTTCTTTGGCATAAATTGGGATGTATTATTAAGTAATATCCTAAATGAAGGAGGGCAGTTTATATACTTAAGCTTTATGGGATTTGGTTTGAGGATATTAAATATTAGTTGGTTTATTTTCACATAAAGAGATGCAACTAATAAGTTGACACTCTTAAATAGATCCTTAAAACAATATAAAGGAATTATGATTGAATTATATATATGTGTATGAATTCTTGGTGTGTATTAAAACATATGTATGTTTTCATAATGGACGTCAGTCCTTGATGTAGGAAAAATTATACTTTCCTTGAAATCAATCATAGAGACTTAACTGAAGATATTGTTAAAGTGTTATGAATATAATAAGTGAATGGTTGAATGTGTTCATACTTAGGAAGATTTCTTTAATCAAAATATGGAATGCTTAAAAAGGAATTAAATGGGATTTAGACTTCATCTTCATGAAGTCTAAAATAAAGGTTTATAATAAACTTGTTTAAGCTAAGGCTGAAATAAGAAAGGACCTAATGAACACACTTTCATAACTTAAGATCAATCATGTCATTTATATGATACAAGTTGTTTCATTTAAAGAAAAACTTAAACATGTAATTAAATGGTTAGGAAGTAGATTTTACCTGCATACCTACCTCACATGTAATTTCAACTTGTAACCTTATAGGTTAAATGATGCTAGTTGAATCTTTAAGCGTTGTTATCATTAATCTTTAAGACAATGATTAAATGGGTTAATAAACTTGTAATCTTAAGTATGTTAGTCCAGTTGAGGAAACTCAGTTGGATGTTGGTACACATCAACTGCAGCATAGTACCTTCGTAATGACAGGAGTCATTACGAGGATACTAGGATGCAGTTGATATGTCTCAACACCCCACTTAGTTTGTTTAACTTGATTGACATAAGTGTAAGACTGGATCATGGTTCTACCCTATACAGGGATAGGAACATGATCTAGTGTCGAGGTCAACTCATGTTGACTTAGGATAACTAGACACACCCAATCAACGTAAGTTGATTGAGTATGTCTATGTACCCTTAGTCACCATGAGTAGTCTTCCACACTAGTGCATGTTGCTAACCTTGTCTAGTGTGAAACCTTGAATCAGATTGGACTGACAGAAGTCAGGAAAGACCACTCTAGATAATAGAACAAGTGTGGTGAGGGACTTATTCCATTTGATGAGTATGTCATCTAGGAATGTAAACATGATAAACATTTTTAAAAACTTTGGCCAAAGTATCGCAAGCTGTTGGTTACGTTGTCCTATGTCACCTAGTCTAAGATGTAGGATTTCAGATGAATATCAGGTAACAGATATTCAGATAGGCCTCTTAGACAAGAACACTTGGGTGCCCCTAAAAAGGTAAAAGAAACCAAGTATATACGTAGTATACACATTATTGAGTTAACATGAGAGATCGGTTTAATACCGAGTCATGAAATGAGAGATCAGGTATTACCGAGTCATTTACAGTTGCATATGGTTTTCTGTTATGAGATGGATTGGCATTGGAATGTGTGTTCTAAATTATGTTAATTTAGAATAGAGAACATTATGTATGATAAAAAAAAATCCCTTGTTTCTAAAGTCTTAAAATGGGAATGTTACATCTTGGTATCAGAGCTGAAGGTTGCAGCTCTTGGACCTATTGAGTCCATATCTGATAAAAAATTAATTTTCTTGTTAACAGAAAATGGTTAGAACAAGGGGAGGTGCTGCAAATAACCCACCTCTAGGTGGAGAAGCAAGCTACCGCACAACTTGACGAGATTCTTGCTGCCCTGTTGGACACAAGAGATCATCTGGCTGTACTTGAACATCAAGTTATGGGTAATGAGGAGAGGAAGAAGATGCTGATAATAACAATCAACCACCTCCTGTGGACAATGCCAATATTGGAAATTTGTGCATTGATAATAAATAATGCTAAAAAATGCAAATGTACCCAATCATCTTGAAAATAAAAAGGCAAGATTAGCAGTTGAACTCACAAATGATATAAAAAGGATAAGTCCACCTAAGTTTGATGGCACTACACTGGGGGATGGAGCTGAGAACTGGCTCAATGAAATGGAGAAGTACTTTGCAATAAGAAACTTCTCAGAGGAAACTAAAGCAATATGGGGAGCTTATCAGCTTTCCCATGAGGCATCCTCCTGGTGGGACAACCATAAGGCTGAACTAAACATTGATGAATCAAACATCACTTGGAATCAGTTTAAGAGTTATTTTAGGCAACACTGGCTACCACAACTCTATTATGATCAGAAGATGACTGAATTTCAGAACTTAATTTAGGGAAAGTTAACTGTAACAGAGTACTGGGAGAGGTTTACTAAACTTCTTAAGTATGTGCCTCAGTATCAAACTGACGAGAAGTTCAGGATACAAAATTTTATTATGGGATTAAACCCTATCATAGGGGGTGAGGTAGATGTTCACAGCCCAACCACCATGGAAGGGGTTGTAGAAAAATCCATTCGGCAGGAACAAAAATTAAAAGCAATTTCTGCCCATAAGGAAGAGAATAGAAAGAAAATTCCTAATTCTTCTTCATCTCTTGCACCCAAAAAGTGGGCATGGAAAAATTTTGGTACTAAAAATAAATTTTTTGCTGATAAAAATAAGAAAACAACAACAAACAAACCTGCTGCGAATGTTTGAAACAACTTTGTTAAGAACAATAACAATGGAAAAAAGTCCTATGGAGGACAAAACAACAATTTCAGGGCTGGAAATAAATTTGAACCTAAAAGAGGACCTGTAGGGGGCTGTTACAACTGTGGAAAGGATCATTATGCAAATCAGTTCCCTCTAAGGAAGGATGACAACAATCAACAACATAAGATACATGTTGCAGTAGCTGATAAACAAGCTGAAAAGCAAGTTACGCCTATAGAAGTGCCAGGTAAATTATTTGGTATACCTGTTACTATACTTTTTGATACTGGAGCTACTGAATGCTTTATTTCTAGTAAATTAGCTGCAAAAATAAAAAGGAAAGATGGAAAAATGGAAAAATCTTGGACTTGTTCATTATGGAAATAATGTTGTCCATACTGTTAGTAAGTGTCTTTTTGGAGCAGTCCTAGATTTGCTTAGTTTTTCCACTAAACTTGATCTTTATGTTGCTCCTTTGGGGTCTTATGATGTAATAATAGGTGTTAACTAGCTTGCTGAACATAAAGAAAAGTTGATTGTTTTGAAAAACACATTAGTTGTCTTGATGATCTGTAGAAAATAACAGACATCCAAGGGGTAAAATGAGAAATTTCAGTTAGGAAATTGTCAGCTATGCAACTTAAAAAGGCCAAAAACAAAGGTTGCACCTTGTATGCAGTAAAAATTTCTGAAACAGCTGAAGGGGATAGTGATTTCTTGGAAAATTTTCCATTGTTAAGAGATTTCAGTGATGTGTTTCTGGAAGAACTACCTGGTCTTCCACCCAAATGGGAGTTTGAATTCACAATTGAAATCAAACCAAGAACTGAGCCTATTTCTAAGGCACCTTATCGAATGACTACCATTGAACTGGTAGAGCTTAAGGCACAAGTTACAAGAACTATTATCTAAATGTTTGATAAGACCGAGTGTCTCACCTTGGGGAGCACTGGTAATTTTTGTGAAAAAGAAAGATGGAACACTTAGACTGTGTATTGATTATAGGATGTTAAACAAAGAAACAATCAAAAATAGATATCCACTTCCTAGAATTGATGATCTGTTTGATCAGATGCATGGTGCATCAGTATATTCTAAGATAGATCTTCATTCTGGGTATCACCAGTTAAGAATCAAAGATGAAGACATTCATAAAACAACCTTTAGAACAAGGTATGGACATTATGAATTTACAGTTTTACCTTTCGGTTTGACAAATGCACCTGCAAATTTTATGAATTTAATGAATAATATCTTTCAAGAATACCTGGACAAGTTTGTACTTGTATTTTTGGATGATATTCTTATCTATTCTAAAAGCATTGATGAGCATCATGAGCATTTGAAAATAGTACTTGAAATCTTAAGAAAGAGAAGGTTGTATGGTAAGTTGTCCAAATGTTCTTTTATGAAACAAAAGTGCACTATTTAGGACATGTCATAAGTAAGGATGGAATAACAGTTGATCCATCAAATATTGTTACCATAACTAAGTGGTCTGCACCTAAGAATGTACATGAAGTCAGAATCTTCATGGGGCTTGCTGGTTACTATAGAAAGTTTGTTGAAAAGTTGTTGAATAGTTAACATTAAGCTTCATTACTATACAAAAAAGAAGGAGAACTTCATTACAAAAGAAAGATTTTTGTGTGGAGTGATAAATGTGAATCAACATTTAAAACTCTTAAGGATCAATTAACATCTGCACCTATTTTGGTTGTACCTGATCCAAATGGAAACTTCATGGTAGTTACAGATGCTTCCAGAGAAGGATTCAGAGGTATTCTGTTACAAAATGAACATGTTATAGCATATGAGAGAAGAAAACTCAAGTTACATGAGTTGAATTATGCTCCCCATGACCTAGATCTTGCTGCCATAGTTCATGCACTTCAAGTATGGAGACATTATCTTTTAGGAAGACCTTTTGAATTAAAGACTGATCATCTTGGGCTGAAGTATATTTTCACTCAGCCAAATCTGAATGCAAGACAATGAAGATGGTTAGATTTTTTGTCACAATATGATTTTGACATAAGTTACATAAAAGGAAAAGAAAATAGAGTGGCAGATGCACTAAGTCATAGGAAACATATTTCTGCACTTATAACTTTGAGAACTCAGTTTAAGGATGAGGTAAAAAGTATCATGGAATCTGATTTTTACTTTCAGCAGGTAAAAACAACACTTGCTGCAGATCCAAATGACGTAAGATATAAAGGTTTTCACTTCGATAATGAAGGAATTTTGAGATATGATAAGCGGGTGTATGTACCTTTGGGAAATGAGTTAAGGAAAAATTTAATGATGGAATTTCATAATTCACCTTACTCAGGACATCCTGGTATTACAAAAATGCTTGTTGATGTAAAACAACAATATTTTTGGAAAGGGATGAAGAAAGACATAACTGGTTTTGTTTCTCACTGCTTGGAATGTCATCATGTTAAGGCTGATCATGTGTACCCAGTTGCTTTATTATATCCTCATAGCATACCACAATATAAGTGGCAGGTAATTAACATGGTTTTTTCAGGGGCTGCCTATGTCAAGAAATAAACATGATGTTATTTTAGTTGTTGATAAACTGACAAAAGTAGCACATTTTATTGTTGGTAATCTTAAGGATGATTCACCTGTTTTAGCAAAAATATTTGTGCATGAAATTTTCAGATTACATGGAGTACCTGAATTGATTATATCTGATAGAGACCCTAGAATGACATCTCAATTTTGGAAAATGCTTAATGCAGCCTTAGGAACAAAACTAAATTTTAGTTCCACATACCATCCAGAAACAAATGGTCAAACTGAGAGAGTTAATCAGGTTTTGGAAGATATGTTACAAATGTACTACATGGATCAACAATACAAATGGGAAGAATACCTTCCTTTAGTTGAATTTTCTTACAATAATACATATCATGCCTCTTTGAAAATGGCACCTTTCGAAGCATTGTATGGAAGGAAATGCAGAACTCCAGTTAGTTGGGATAACATTGAAGACAAAGAGGTAATTGGACCTGAAATCCTTACTGAAATGGAACAACAAGTTAAAATGATTCGTGAACATTTAAAAGAAGTTGCAGATAGGTAGAAAAGTTATGCAGATCTGAAAAGGGTTGATAAGAAATTTGAACTTGGTGAAAAGGTCTTTTTACGTGTTAAGCCTAAAAAGAGTTCTATAACCTTTGGCAAGGCAACCAAATTATCACCTCATTATGTGGGACCTTTCAAGATTGTTGAAGTAATCAATCCTGTAGCTTATCATTTAGCATTACCCCCTACTTTGTCACAAATGCATGATGTTTTCCATATTTCTTTGCTTAAGAAATAGGTTTCAGATTTATCACATGTGTTAAATTGGGATTCCTTGCAGGTCCAAGACCCAAGAATAATCATGGTTGAACCCATAAGAGTGCTGGAAACTCACCAGTTGCACTTACAAAATCATGAAATTAGTCAATGCAAGGTTCAGTGGGACCAGTTTAATGAAGAAAGTGCAACATGGGAAAACCTTAACAACATGAAAATTATTTTTCCTCATTTATTTGAACAGAATTAATTCTGATGATTGATAACAATTAAAGAATTTGTTTTTAAATTATCAATAATTCTGCCAGTTTTGGGTAGGTACTATATTCATTAGTACTGGAACAACTATTTTAATGTTGTAATAAATTATGAAAATTTGAATTTCTCAAATCTGGTTTCTGTTTGTGAACTTATGGATGAAAAACTATAATTATGATTATTTTTCTTGTTTGAGAATGTGGACTAAGTTAATCATCGGGATGATGATGATTTTTAGGAGGGAGGTATGTAACACCTCTAACATGGTTGATATCTATGATGGATTCTGTATTGGAAGTTGCAAATGTTGACATGTGATTCTTGTCTGAAGACGGTGTACTCTTGTGAATTAAGAAATCATGTTTGTTGTAGATAATATGTTATCTACTGAAATAGATATCATTCTTCCATGTTTATGCTGAATTAAAAATGAAGTAATTCATTTCTTCTTATGTTGAATAATTCACTGCATGTGGAAATAAGAAATTGATTTAGTTTAAACTAGTTCATAGTTTTGTTGCACCCAAACTTGTGCTTCATTATTCATAACCTCTGTTGCATGATAGCTATACTTTGGACCAATTTTAGTGATCCAAGACATGCTTTCAATTTCATGACATTGTGGTCATCTTGACCAAGCTGGATAAATCATGGGATCTCTGAACTCTGGTTGTCTAGGAGTCCCGGATGAATTATGTTGCTCCCGTGTTTCGTATGTGATCTTTAGATGGATTTTTTATTATTCTTTGGTAAGTTTTATGTTACCATTCTTATCTATAGCTAAAGGAACCTAAATAATCTATGTTCCTAATATGGTAATCCTATCCTAAGTAATCTATCCTAAGTTACTAAGTTCTTTTATTAATGTGAATGTTAATAATTAAAAGGAAAAATAACCTAAGACTAAACCTTAAACTTTAACCTAAGGACCTATGTTAGTTCCCAAACTAATGTTTAACCTAACCTAAAGTTGGGCTAACCTAAAGGGGATAGATGGGATGACATGTTAGGGTAGGTTAGTGGCACCAACCTCAAGGTATTTATGATGATTTAATGGGCATTAAAACTTCTATTTAAGCCAAATTTGGAGAATGCATGAAAGAAAATAAGAGGTTGAGTTGGCACCTCTGCCAAAGTGTTAGTTGCATGAAATTTAAATTTAGTTATAGCCAAAAATGCAAGTTGGTGGTGGTGGGAGAAGTGGAAGGACTGTCAGTCCTGTTTGACATTTAATGTTTTTGGTAATGGAGAAAAAACCACCTAGGAAGAAGGGAAGTTGGAAGAAAGAATGGTTTTGGTTTTCACATTGATCATTTGGTTTTTGTGAGCTTTAGCTCTGCATGTGGTTTTTCTCTTCAAACCCTCAGTTCGAATCCTTGCATGTTTATTTTTCCCTTGCATGGTGGTGATAGTGATGAAAATATCACTGTGAAGCTATAAGAGGAAGGAGAAGAAGGTTCTGAGGAGTTTTGTTGGCATTTTCATGGAAAGGAATAGCTATTGAAGCTCTTCTTGAAGATTTACAATGAGAAAGTGAAGACAAGAGCTCTATCAGGCATGATAGGCCCTATCCATTAAGTCTTCTGCTTTTATTTAAATGCTTCATTAAAAGAACTCTTCTCTATTTGAAACCTTCTATTTTTTTGTTTTGTTATTCTTTGCTTCAATGGTGTTTGTTTTTGTTTCTTTGGATGCAAATGATTTCTTCATTGTTGTGTGGAAATAAAAATCTAGGAAGTGTTGATTTGTTCTAGTTATGCTAGTTTGATTTGTATTTACAAATCAACCTTCTTGACATTGAAATGGATCTATGTTTGTTCTCTGATTGAATGAAAACCTATGCTGAAGGTTGTATATGCTTTAACAGTAGCATTTTTTGTTGAAATCCCATATATTTTAACTTATCCATGAATCTCATTACTATTGTTTGGAAACTTCGCTTTGAAGGAGTTTTCATTTTGGCATTACACCATTGTTTTGGTTAATGATGGGTTAGTGCCCATTTTTTGATTTCTTGATAATGGAAGTGGAGACCATTGTTTGTTCAACTTGGGGTTTCATGACTGTAATTTCTTTTGCAAGGAATACTTTTAAAACTTCATGTTACCATTCAGGTTAGGAGTAAATGAATTATTTGGAGATTGAATTAATATATTTTCTCATTTTTTTGAACCTTTTCTGGATAAGTTGAATAAGAAAGAATGACTGACTGAAAAATTTTTAGGTTTATTCTTTTTGCTTTTACTTCTTATTTTTATAAACCCACTCTTGGGATTTTGGTTTCCTTTTTTAGATCTTTTGATCTTGGAAAGTTCTCTGAAATCATTGTTGATGTTGATGAACTCTTTTAAAGGAATTTGTTCAAATGATCTTATCTTCCTTCTTGTTTTGATGATTGTTAGTCTTTTAGAGACTAGTTTTGAATTGGTCTAGTTTTATCTTTTCCTTTCATCACTGAGTTTTCTTGGAACTGGTAGAAATTCATTTGTTAATTAGTTTAATCATGTATGGTGATTTTACTTTTTGAATAAGGAAGATAACTGTTTTAGATTTTGATTTATTCTTTTTTGGGTTATTCTGTTAATGGTTACCCAATTCTGGGCTACATTTGGTGTTCAGTTAAGATCTTGTTGATCTTTTGGGTTTCCCATGTTGTTCCTAAGCACTTGAAGTGCATTTACTCTTAGGGAGTTTATTCTCTTTTGTTTTTTCCATTTTTTCATGGAGTGGCTGATTAGCCTATGAAATTGGGAAATGTTTGTGGCTTCCTCGTTGTTGCGTTGTAACGTCTAATTAGTTTTTTATAGAAGGAAGTTTGGTAACTTTAATTGTTTCTCTTTATGCGTTATTTCCAATATTGGGTTTGGGAAAAACTGGATCTGCATGGTGTATATCTGATTTCCTTTCTCTGTAACAGTTATACTCTTTGAATCTTTATGTTACTTGATGATGTCTTTGAGACTGTTGTACTGAAGAGTCTCTTGAGATGTTCCTTGTTGGTTGGATCTTTTTCAGTTCTGAATGTTATTTCATTATTTTTAGAATCTTTCTATTTGGATGAAATTAAACTTAAGATAAGACTGGGAATGATATTGTATTTTGAGTATGGTTCTGAAATTTTAGTTCCCTGTTCCCTTCTTTGAAGTAGGAATGAGTGATTGAGTTGTGAATTATCCAAAATTAGTTTGCTTTGATTCCTTGTTCTCTGAAATAATTGAACCTTCAGTTGCTGATATCTTAAAGATTTCTTATGTTATTATGTTTAGTACATTTGAGTTTGGATTTAGGAATGTAGGACTAAACTGTGAACCGTGAGTTACCTGGGTTATTTCTATTGACAATCTTATTTTTCCTTATTGTTGAGTTTCTTAGTTATGACTTCTTAGATGGAATTGATGATTTGAGATAGTATTGTTTTTTCTATGGATTAATTCTGATTTTTTGTTAACTTGAATAATAAAACAATATACTTATTTTGAAAGGTAGTTTTATATCTTGTATTACTTCTTGAAAAGTTAGAAAAGGTTGAAGGAGGAACTTAATTTGAAAATTGAATGAGAAGTTAAAGCTAGGATGATATATAAATTTCCCTTTTCTTTAATTTTGTTCTTTGATTTCTAGCATGTTGAAAAGAGTTTTTATGATGAAAAGTTAGGATTAACTATGTTGATTAATTAGTCCTTACTTATACATTACTTATAGAAACTTTAATATTTTCTCTCCTTCTTGGTTTGTAATATTTTAGGGAAAATTCTTTCTGTTTATCTTGTTTGTGATTTTGGAACTGTTTCATAAACAACAGGTTATTTTTATGAAACAGTTAGATAAAAGCACAACATTTTAATGTTATAGTGCTTATCATGCTCAGTTCAAATGAACTGACTCATGCTAACAATTTTGTAGATGGATTTCGTAAAAGATGAAAGGAGAAAGACATATAGAAAGTTACATCTGTTTTACTAAAGAAATTGTCTCTTTATTATGATGATTATGTGGCATCATTACTTGAGATGTACTTTTGTCAGAAAAGGAAAGATGTAATAAAACTAGTTTTATATTGTTGTTATGACACTTTGTAATCTTGGAAATACTTTTGTAATCAGTGAATGGATCACTCCTTTTTGATGAATAAATGGTTTGATGATGGTTGAATACTACTTTATTGTAATACCTTATTTGGCATAAATTGGGATGTATTATTAAGTAATATCCTAAATGAAGGGGGGAAGTTTATATATTTAAGTGTTATGGGATTTGGTTTGAGGATCTGAAATATTAGTTGGTTTATTTTCACATAAAAGAGATGCAACTAATAAGTTGACACTCTTAAATAGATCCTTAAAACAATAGAAAGGAATTATGATTGAATTATATATATATGTGTATGAATTATTGGGTGTATTAAAACATATGTTATCTGTTTTCATAATTGGACATTAGTCCTTGATATAGGAAAAAGGATATTTTCCTTGAAATCAATCATAGAGACTTAACTGAAGATCTTGTTAAAGTGTTATGAATATAATAAGTGAATGGTTGAATGTGTTCTTCCTTAGGAAAATTTCTTTAATCAAATATGGAATTCTTAACAAGGAATTCAATGGGATTTAGACTTCATCTTCATGAAGTCTAAAATAAAGGTTTTTAATAAACTTGTTTAAGCTAAGGCTGAAATAAGAAAGGACCTAATGAACACACTTTCATAACATTAAGATCAATCATGTCATTATATGATACAAGTTGTTTCATTTAAAGACAAACTTAAACATGTAATTGAATGGTTAGGAAGTAGATTTTACCTGCATACCTACCTCACATGTAATTTCAACTTGTAACCTTATAGGTTAAATGATGCTAGTTGAATCTTTAAGCATTGTTATCATTAATCTTTAAGACAATGATTAAATGAGTTAATAAACTTGTAATCTTAAGTATGTTAGTCCAGTTGAGGAAACTCAGTTGGATGTTGGTACACATCAACTACAACATAGTACCTTCGTAATGACAGGAGTCATTACGAGGATACTAGGATGCAGTTGTTATGTCTCAACACCCCACTTAGTTTGTTTAACTTGATTGACATAAGTGTAAGACTGGATCACAGTCCTACCCTATACAGGGATAGGAACATGATCTAGTGTCAAGGTCAACTCATGTTGACTTAGGATAACTAGACACACCCAATCGACATAAGTCGATTGAGTATGTCTATGTACCCTTAGTCACCATGAGTAGTCTTCCACACTAGTGCATGTTGCTAACCTTGTCTAGTGTGAAACCTTGAATCAGATTGGACTGACAGAAGTCAGGAAAGACCACTCTAGATAACAGAACAAGTGTGGTGAGGGACTTATTCCATTTGATGAGTATGCCATCTAGGAATGTAAACATGATAAACATGTTTAAAAACTTTGGCCAAAGTATCGCAAGTTGTTGGTTGCGTTGTCCTATGTCACCTAGTCTAAGATGCAGGATTTCAGATGAATATCGGTAACAGATATTCAGATAGGCCTCTTAGACAGAACACTTGGGTGCCCCTAAAAAGGTAAAAGAAACCAAGTATACATAGTATACACATTATTGAGTTAACATGAGAGATCGGTTTAATACTGAGTCATGAAATGAGAGATCGGTGTTTCACCGAGTCATTTACAACTGCATATGGTTTTCTGTTATGAGATGGATTGGCATTGGAATGTGTGTTCTAAATTATGTTAATTTAGAATAGAGAACATTATGTATGATAAAAAAAATTCCCTTGTTTCTAAAGTCTTAAAATGGGAATGTTATGAGTCCATATTAGGGATACCCTCAACCCACTTGGTGAAGTAATCAGTGGCCACTAATATCCATATATGGCATACACTTGAAGGATTTGATATTTCCCCCAAAAAATCCATACCCCATTGTTTAAAAGTGGCTTCAATTGATAATGGTTGTAAAAAGAGAGAACCTGAAGCCTTTATTCTTCCTGAAAATCTTTGACAACTTTCACATTTTCTTACTAACAAGGTTGTATCTTTAAAAAGTGTGGGCCACCAATAAATATCCCTTAAGATCTTGTGGGTAGTTACTTTTCTACAAAAATGGCCCCCACATACTCCCCCATGAAAATGCAATTAATTTGGGAGCTTCATCTTCAGAAATACAACTTAGGAAAACCCCTTCAGGATTCTTCCATGCCAACCCATAATTAGTGATGATGTACTTTTGGGATGCTAACTTGAGTGTCCTTGTTTGATTCTTATCTAAATGCCCAGGATACTCCAAATTTCTAAGGTAAAATATGATGTCCTTGTACCATGTAGAGTTAATTAATTTCTCATGAACATTCATATATCCCTCCTCAACTTCATTTATTTCCATCACTTGCAAATTAATTTTTGCCATTATCTTTTCCAAGCCTATACCTCTAACGAATTTAGTGGTCTAAATATCCATGTCATATTCCTCCAATTTGTTCACCCATCGACATCTTTTACTCAAGATATCCATTTCTAATAGGATGTATTTGACCATAGTATGGGGAACATAAGCCATAATCTTGGAACTTAAGATATATGGCCTAAAAAATTTGTTTCTCTAAGGAAAATGCTTTCTTCTCCATGATGATATATTTCAATTCAGCCCCTTATAATGCTTTACTAAAAAAAAAAATTGGCCTTTCAATTCCCTATTCATGTTTCTACAATAACACATATTGAATGGTATTTTAGGAGGTAAAAGAAAACATTTGAAAGGCCTTTTTATAGTCAGGGGCTATGCTGTAACCTAGAATTTACCAGTAATAACCCAAGTGCATTCGAACATCACTCAGCCTGGAATGAGTGCTCACCCAAAGTGCGTAAAGGTACCAGGCCCCTCTTTAGGGCTACTATTGCAGGATGTTAATATGATGAATACTTAATGCATTCAAATCCATAATTAATATAACATTCTACAAAGTATGTTCAGATCTAGATCTAAAGAGTAATATATTTAAACAATATCCATAATGAAGTCGATCATGCAAGAACCTATTATACTCACGATTAATACCTTTATTTAGCCAATACACTCCATTATATTAAACACAATAAATACACATAAGCTTATTATAATAAGTAATACCATAAGCTCATGCGCGCATCGGATATGACAGTATAATCTCACAGTAATTCATATCTAGTTCTCACACACCATCCTCCTATAGTACACAGATCACTGCATATTTATAAGTGTGGGGAATTTCCCTTCACCACTTGCATAATTCCCAAAATAGGTCACATGCTAAAAAAAACCATACGCCTTTACAATAATAGCCACACATGCAAGTGCGCTAACAATAGACCTCTTCTGGTTAACTAGTAGTATTAATTCTATTATTATCCCAAACCCATGCAAAACACTTAGTAGCCACTCTTCTAATAATAGCCCATGCGTGTCACACAAGTCTTTTATCCTATTTGTATGCTCTGCATGCTATCTCCAAAAATATCATGTACAAGTGAAAATGGGTAAGTCTTGAATCTGACCATGTCTTTTGTGCACGTGTCCTTCCCTATCCTTCCCCACCTTTGACTATGCTTTACTCCTTCACGTGAATCTTCTATGTGCCCTCTCATGCACGTCATAATATTGTCTTCTCAATATTACCCCACACTAAACTACATTGTCGCCCCGACAATGGCTACTCCTTGAATAATAAAGAATAAATAATGGAAATAAATGAATGAATTTATGCATAAAGAATCAAATCTCACTGTGTAACATCCTCTATCTCTACTAGAAGAATTAATTTTGGATATTATTCTTTTATCTCCACTTCCAACGTCTACTACTCGGTTAGTACATCTTCTGTCTTCTCTAGAATTCCCGTTGCAATAGATTCCAACTCTTCTTGGGTAATTTTTCCCTTCTTGTTTTGAAGCATTAGAATAATGTTGGACATAGAAGACATTCTTTCTTCGAACAAATCCATCTTCTACATTATACACTTCCCAATCTCATCTAATTTTTCCTTATGGGGGTCCTATACTACTGTAACGGCCTTGCAATTCTACTTCATTGGTGCCAATATTTCCGTGTGTCCCAATGTCTCATCCTTCATTTCTTTCAGAACTTCATTGTCTTCTACTATTATTATGATCCTTATTACTGTCTCTGGAGCTACACATATGTTAAGTGCCTAGTCCACTTTCTTCAGATCCTCCTGTAAGGTTTGAAGTAATGCCTCGTATGATGAAATATTTCAAACTACTACAGCCTTTTCCCTCTCTTCTTCTTTTTCAGGGTCCTTTGGTGCTAGCCTCTGAACTAGTCCATCTTTAAGCACCATATCAGCTAAGGTACGTACATATTGCATAATTGAAGGAAAATGTTTGGGTACCTTGGGCTCTAAGTGTAGTATTTCTTGGAGGACATGATCCCTGATCTCCTTTGCCATGTTGATAAAAACACCATTCTTCCTTTTCTCTAGGTCCTTTTCTCCTTTCAAACATGTTATTTCTACATCTTTTTCCTTGATCTCTTATATTAGCACTTTAATAGTGGCAGCTTTATCTACATTCCTACGCGTGACCTCTGTAGACACCTTCACTAAGGCATTACTCACCTGTTCATCAGACATAACTGTGGGTTTGATGTTTATGTTCCTATTTTGTGGTTCCTTTCTCATCCTCCTTAACACACGTGACTCTTCACACACATAAAAATTAGGCTCGTCCATGTGAGTTTAAATATACCATGACAATTGTTTCCTCACATGTGTGGTTGCCATGTTAGGGTCCATAAAATCCCATCCATATAAGTCCTTAAGGCCTATTGTATTCTTGAATCACGTGTGGAAAATTTTACTGGGGTCATCCCCATAGCCCATAACTGGTGCAACATACTCTCCACTTTCCCTCCTATATCTCGGCCCCTTAGGTACTTGAGCACCAAGGTTTGGAGTTGGATCCAATGTTTCTTGAGAAGTATATTGCTTTGTTTCTCCTAGCTTCTATACCTCTTCTTCTTCAACCTTCATTTCTTTGTCCTTGGGATATTCCACATCCTCTGGTTGTATTGGAGATCTAGGCACGCTCTCTATAGACTCCTCCACCTCCTTGTTCAACTTCAATTTTCTCCTTATTTTCTTAGTTGTCTCCTTTTGTGGAGAGATTCATGGTGATCTCCGTACTAATTATGGATTAGTGCCTTGAGTTCTTGTCTATCTGAACACCCTCTTAAAGTGGAATTCTTCAGGGTCTGATCCTACTTCCAATTCTCTATCTCCTTTTTCTTGTGCCTAGGGTGGAGTACTTGCATGCTTAGATTCTACCTTGTATGAGGATTTCCTTCATCCTCTATGTACCAAGATGCCACTGGCTTCACACTCTTCCTCCTCATCATCTACCTCTATAGGTTTAGTGGGCTTCAGAGCTAGTACATTCTCAACTGTATACTTACCCTTAGTCATCCATGGTAGCACAAATTCATTCTCCACATAATTGTTACCCTCTAACTTAGGCCTAAGTTGAAGGTATATAAGCATGGCTCCACTGTCTCCAATCGCCAAACTCACAGGATTCTTTTCTATCATGTCTAAAATTATCCTCTCAATGTAGGCAGTTTGACCTAGATATACATAAGTCTTTCACAACATGTGGTAGTCATAGTCTACCTTATCTACAAAAATTTTTAGGCATCACGCATTATTAAAGTGATGAAATGATGCTTGGAAGTAGCATGTTGTGAAGGCATATAGCAGTTTACACCAGGGGCTCCAAGTCCCATCCTTCATTACAAATTATACGATGCAGAAGTGATGATACACCAAAAAATACACTTCCTTTCCCACCACCAAAGGTAATTCCTTGGGGACACACCACTCCTTTTTAAATTCCACGCAGATCCTGGCATAACACATCTCTTTCCTCTACTTCAATGGCCCACTCATTGACCCTTCACATAAGTAATTGTAAAATATTTTCGAAAGGGAATTATTTTGCATGGGGTACTCCCAAATCTTGTTCTTTATCCCAATAGGCACTTTGATCTCCATAAATACCAAGGGCAATAAGACAACACCAAAACTTATTTTCTCACCTGTGTGTGCTTCCTCGATGATAGCCTCCATAATGTAGCCTGATATGTTATAAATTATTCCCTTTGACATTCTCCTTGTAATGTGTAGCCACATTGTATTCACCTGGGACCATCTATCTTGATCATTCAATTTGGTCACTAGATGTGCAACTACGTGTACAATTGGGTACTTCAGTTTGTCGATATCCATTCCGTGTGGACCCTTGGTGTACCCTAACTCCTTCTGTGTCTCAACAAACCACAGTCAGGGGAAAAAAAGTCCCTCCTCTTTAATGGGAGAGGTTCCCTTATTGAAAGCAAGCAAAAAAACTTATATACAAATGTACAACTTTTAAAGTGTGGATTCCTGATACTTTGAAATGTTTTATGCCCAAAGATCATCAATATGAAAGAATGGAAGAATTAAGGAGATGAGGAAGGAAGAACATAAAAATACATTTAGGAAATATAGATGGCATAGTATAACCTTATACATATTGAACCAGGGAGATGCAAAATAGAATCATTCACTTTCATAACCAATATAATTCCACAGACATAAAGTTATAGAAATCATATAAAAAAGAACACAAAGTTTTCTATCATAAAAGATGGATGATTCCAAAATTTCAGAAAAGGAAATAAGGAAAATCAAAGGAAGAAAGGGAAAACTTCTGTATTGATTACTTTGAATCTATTACCTTTATAGAGTACAAGGATCCAACCCTAACAACAACATGGAGAAGCTAATAAATAGCTTCAAAGAATGGTTACATTTAGTTATAAAAATGATGAAAACTGATTCAAGAAACTGTTGTGTGAGTCTATCCAATGCCTCTCCCGTTTCCATGCCTGGCGGAAAAACCAGACGCATTGAATCACAGCCGTTCAATCTGTCTTTGTAAACTTTAAATTTGATCTATCCATGTGGGAGAGATTTAAACAGAAGTGGGCCTGAAGATGCCTTTTGAATTTTGTGCCTTTTAGAGAAATAGCACAAACATTTTAGCCTGCCCACCCACTTTTGATATAGGCTAGACACATGGCTTCACGTGAGTGGCAATGGAGTTATGGCTCACTTTTTTACAATTTTACCTCTTTTCAACGTGGGCTCAAAAACTCAAATTTCTCTCTCGGACCACCTCTCCGCTTTTAATTTTAATGTGGGCTTAATATTTGACTTTATCCCTTATGGAAACAAAACTCAATTTCCCAAATCGCTCTGAGGGCCCACTTTCCTGCTTTGACTTTTCAATGGCATCAAAACAAAAAAAGGGCCCACCTCCCCATTAACGCTTGAAACATGGCCACATGTCCTTTGTGGTCCATTTCAGTATTTTTGCATTTTTTACTAAGTCCCTTTTGTTTGGCGGGGTCATATGTCTGACCCTGGACACATGGAGGCTTAGCGCACATTTGGGACTTACCTCTGGATTTTTCCTTTGAAGTTGTGCCAAGCTGACACGTGGAGGCTTCCACAAACCCTTTTATACTTATCCAATTCAATGGCTGATGCTGCCCCTTCTTTTACTTGACCACATGGCAGTTAGTCCCTTGGAGACACTCTTGATTCTTCCTTTGAGATGACACTCATTTGAGTTTCCAGTTCTTTGGATTCACCCCTGAAAGGGCAGAGCCGAGCTCATGAGTTTCCACTTTGGATTCACCTCCTGAAAGGGGGTTGAGCTCCTTCTCACCGGTCCTAGAATTTTCAACGGCCAAATCTATCTCTCCTTTGAATTTGACCACATGGTGAGTTGGAACTCATTTGGAGATTGGCCCTTTGGTTTCACTTCTGAAATTGTGTCGTTGAGGCACGTGGAGGCTTCCGCCAACCCTCTCATACTTAGTCAATTAAATGATCGAGCTCTGTCTCTTTTTTGGACCTGGGACACATGGAGGGCTAACACAAGTTTTGGGGAACTACCCTTGGCTTTAACCCTTGAAGTTGTGCTGATGAGGCACGTGGTGTTGTCCGCTGAAACCTTCCATACTTAGCTGCTTCAGGCTTGTTCTGTCTTCATTTCAGACATGGGACACGTGGAAACCTGCGCTTATTTGAGGACTGTCCCTTGGGCCCTACCCTTGGAGTTGCATCATTTGGACATGTGGAGGCTTATGCTTCCCTCTTGAAACATGGCCATGTCGCATCCAATCAGAGATGTCCACGTACTTCCCATGGATGTTGGGGAAAAAATTGATGGGGAAGATACGCCCGTCATTCACGACTGTGGAAAAAAAATAAAAGAAAGGGAAAATCCCACCTTTATGCCCAAATTTTAAATTGTTCTCCATGGAATGAAAAACTACAAACAATACCAGGATTGATGTGATCCATTACTCCAAGGTACTGGGTCAAAATTTTCAAAACTTGACTTCAAAAAGATTGGAATTTTAAGGGAAACAACAGCTAGCTCTTTCTGGGGATGACTTGACAGAGGAATGAGGCGAGATCAAGAACTATAGAAAAACTCTAGGAAAGCATACCAATACCTTATCCATTGGGAAAATAGAGTCAAAGGAAAAACCAACACAGAAGACAAAACACACGAAAGGGAAACAAACCAAAAAGGAAAGACATAAACAAAACACAAAGGAATGACCAAAAACCAAAACACTGTACACAATATACATAAGGACTGCCTAGTCACCTAGGACTTGAACAACTTTAGATACTTCCCACTATAAGGAAGTGGGAGAGGAGAACCATCCATATAATCCAAATAGAAAGAATTTTCTCCAGCAAAGTGCTTGATTTTAAAAGGACCAAGCCAAAGGGAATCAAACTTACCATGGCTTCCTCAAGGTTCATGTCTTTTTTCCCACAACAGAACAATGTCTCCCACTTGAAAATATTTGGGTCTAGCTTTCTTATCAAACAAAGCTTTCACCCTCAATTGATGAGATGATATTCTATCAAAAACCTGTAACCTGTCTTCATCCAGCTTCTAGAGATACATGATCCTCTTGTCCAAGGAACTGGTAAAACTTGAATCTTCAATAGCCTTCATTAAGTGCAAGGCTGGTAATTCCACTGTTACTGGAACTGAGCTTCAACACCATACACCACTTGAAAAAGGAGACATCCCAATTGCTCTTTTGGGTGTAATTCTATCTTCCCAGAGAGCATCATAAAGTTTCTTGTGCCAATTCCTCTGAGAGTCATTGACAAGATTTTGAACGATGGTTACCAGATTCTTATTTGTTGATTCTGCTTGTCCATTCCCTTGGGGGTAGTAGTATGAAGAGTGAGCAAGGGAAATTCCATAAACATAGTAGAAATCCATCATCTCAGAAGAAGAAAAATTTGAAGCATTATCAGTCATAATATTGTTTGGTACCCCAAACCTTATCAATATGTTCTCTTTAATGAAATTACACACCACCTCAGAAGTAGTGCTTTTGACTGGAATGGCCTCTACCCACTTTGTGAAGTATTCTGTAGTAGTTAGCACATGAGTATGCCCAACACTAGAGGGTGGGTTAAGATTTCTAATGAAATCCAATCCCCACTATTGAAAAGGCTCATCAATCACTACTGGCTTTAGTGGCAAAGCATCCAACTTAGGTCTCCCAACAAAATTCTGACATGCTTCACACTTACCTACCCATTTTGATGCATCTCTAAACAATGTAGGCCAATAGTACCCAGCACAAAGGATTTTATGGGCAGTGACAACAGAAGAGAAATGCCCTCCACAAGCCTGATCATGAAAAGATGAGAACAACTTCTTTTGTTTCTCCTTGTCTACACACTTCAAGAATCTTCCATCTATGCCTCGCTTGAACAAAGCATTCTCCCATAATACATATTGTGCAGACCTTAGCTTAATATCCCTCTTTTCCTTGGAACTCAAGTGGGATGGACACTCTCCATAAGTAATAAAATGTGCAATATCAGCATACCATTCATCTGTTGAACTGAGGAAGAGGACAACAGGAACATCAACTACTTCTTTGGACAACATTGCATCAGCTCCTTCGGAAATAAGCTCACACAAGCCTTTACCCCAAACTAGCTTAGTTGACTTGATAATAAGGTCATATTCTTAAAAAAATTCTACTCAATTTCCTCTCTTAGTTCCAAACTCTTGTTGTGTAAGAATAGACTTAATGGTTCTATCAGGTACAAGCACAACAAAGTGAGAATTAAGAATATAAAAATGAAACTGCTTGACAAGCTTTGACCACTGCAAAATCATGTTTCTCCATCATAGTATATTTCAACTCATGAGCTTTCAGAACATAGCTCATGAAGGAAATTGGAAGTTCATGATCCTCATAATTCTTTTGAGTTAGCACAACAACCAAGGTATTCTCTGTAGCATAGCAATAGATGATAAATCCTTGCTGAAATCAGGACATGCCAAGATGGAGATTTGAGCAATGGCTTTCTTGATACCTTCAAATGCTTCCTTACCCTTAGAATTCCAACCAAATTTTTTCTTTCCTTTCATCATGTGAGCAATGCTCATAGTCAGTTCTAAAAAATCAGGAATGAATCTCCTCAGGAAGTTTATCTTACCAAAGAAAGAGTGAACACCCTTTTTGCTTGTGGGAAGAGGAATCTGTTGGATTGCTTGAACTCTTTCTAGATCTATCTTGATTCCTTCTTTGGAGACAATATGCCCCAGACAACTTGCCTTCAGTGACACAAAAGATAGAATTATCTGGATTAATAGATTCCATGTTCTCTGCACTTCTGGAGGACTACTTCAAGATGTTGAAAGTGATCTGCCCTTGTTTTGGAAAAAAAATCAAATCATCAAGGTACAATACAACATTTCCCTTTAGAATGCCAAAATCCAAGTCCATTACCCTCTGAAAGATAGCACTAGCATTGATAAGACCAAAAGGCATTCTCTTGTAAGCAAAGGTTCCCCAAGGAGTAGTGAAAGTAGTTTTGTGTTAATCTAGGGTACTGAATTCCACTTGATTGTATCCATAGAATCCATCAAGCATAGACAACATATTAGAGCTTGTGAAAGCTTGTAAAACTTGATCCGTCATGGGGAGAGGGCACTTTTCCTTCAAAGAGGCATGATTCAAATTCCTGAAATCCACACAGATGTGAATCTCACCATTCTTCTTCCTAATAGGCACAATGTTGGAAATCCATGTTGAATGATGTATAGGGAAGATGATTTTTTCCTTTAGTAACTTCTGGATCTCCTAAAAAATAGTGCTAGCAACCTTGGGATTGTATTTCCTTTATTTCTGCTTGAATGGTTTGATCCCAGGTTTTAGAGGGATAAAGTGTTGCATCTCCTTTGGCTGGAAAGCCTTGAGATCATCATACAAATAGGCAAGAACATCAACATACCTTTTTAGTAGATTTACTACCTTCTTCTTCTCCTCTTGAGTGCAACATTTTCCAATGTTCACCATCTTGGGTTCATCAAGACTCCCAATATTAATCTTTTCACATTCAACAGACTACCGAGCTCCTTGGGAAGCTTTAGACTTAATGTACCTATCATGCTTATCAAACAAATCTTCCAAACTCACCAGCCCTTTAGGGATCTTGTTACCTTTCAATTTGATGCAGCCATCTTGATCCATCTCTTCCTTGATATCTCCTTCATTAGAGGATACACACTCTCTAGGCAAAGGTCTCACTTTCCTTCAAAATACAACTGGTCAAAAATATCCTTAAGCTCCAAGAAAGAGAGAAAATTTTGATCATCGTTGAAAAATTACTAGTTATTTGCATTATATAGTATGCTGGGCCTATGAATCATTTCAATGGTAAACTTCTCTTGAGATAAATCTGGATGAGGAATCAACAAAGATCCTGAGACAACTAGAGAATCAACTCTAGTGTTCCTTTCTCTTGGCACAAATTCAATGGAGAAAGCATCAAGAAACTCAATGGAATCCCATAAAAGATTCCTAAATTTCTTCAATATCCTATTCTTCACTTGAAAAATATTTCTGACTTGTTTCACAATCATCTCTACATCACCACAAGCACAAAGATTCTTCACTCCCATTTCTTTTTCCATGTTCAATCCAAGTATGAGTGCCTCATATTCAGTGTATTGTTTGTATTTTCAAAAAAAAGCTTGAAAGAAAAAGGATGAATGTTCCCTTCTAGAGAGGTCAACACCACTCCAGCTCTAGAACCAGTTGAAGAGAAACTTCCATCAAACTCCAGAGTCCAAATGCCATTGGGATCATGAATCACTCCCTTAGGAAGCCTTGCCTCATCTTGTGACATGATCATGTAGTTACCATGCCCTGTATCCTCATAGAGTATCTATGCTTTTGGATCATCAGTATTTTGCACAATGTATTCAGTTTGTTTCTCAGGTAGCAGCTTCTTCATTTTTCCATTGACCGGGATCAAAGCATGTGACCAATCCATTTGAATTTCACCTCCTACCTCCTTACAAAAATTTCTACTCAGTAACATCCCATATGAGGGAGGAATATCAGCTACCAAAATGGTGGCTAAGACCCTCTTCTCTGGAAAATTAGCAAAAGCTACTTGTGCATCTTTAATTCTTCCAACCAAAGGCACTTTCCTACTTTCCATGGAATAACAAGAACCAAAGGCACATGTTAGGGTCAGACCCAAAGCATGAGCTACTTTTAAGGCATTACATTGTCTGATGCTCCTGAGTCTATAACACAATTACTGAGTTTATGGCCATAGCTATGAGAAGAGTCACATAGAATGGTTCAATTTTCTCATTAGGGGAAGTGACTGCAGCCACAAGGCTTGATTGAGGTGAGGAAGAGGGGGTGGGAAAAATACCTTTAGAAGTACTAGATGAGACTTTGGATTTGGAATTGACAAAGTTTACCATTTTAGCAAAATCTTTTGGATGAGTCTGGTAAAACTCTGCCTCTGAAATTTGGATTTTGGTCCTTTTGAGGTGATCAATGATATCAAAAGATCCAGAGGTAGATGGGGCATCATTGCTAGGAACTTGAGAGACTTTTGATCTATCAGTTTTAGGATTTGAATGATAAGGAGTTTTGGAAACAGAAGTAGAAGGAGGGGAATTAGCATTACTCACCTTTTGTGTGGAGGCAGTGGGAATAGGAGCTCCTCTTCTTGCAACCACTGGAATAGTTATAGGAAACTCCTTGAACTTCTTAGCAGGATGCACCACTTTTTCTTTTCTGTTTGTTTTCTCCTGAGTCATAACAACATATGACTCACTATTCATATCTACCACTCTTTCATCATATTCATCTTCATCATCCATACCTTCAGTGGTGAGGAAATGAACTTGAGATCCACCAAGCTCCTCTAGTTCTTCATCAACCTCTTCTTCTGGTTCTTCATAGAGTTCATTACACTCCTAATCATCAGGTTCTTCAACTTCACAAGTTGTATTGACTGGAACCTTAATGGGTGGGCCTTCAATAGCCAATCTAGTCTGAGAAGAAGGCAGATGGTTCCTGGGCTGAAAATTCTTCCTTGGAACATCCTGGTAAGGAGTATGATGAGCCAATTATTTCTTGAGAGAAATGAGATCATTTGCAAGCTTTTGTACTAACTGATCAGAATTGGCTCCAAGGGAAGAGGAAGAGGAAGAAGCTTTAGATTTGGAGGATTCTCTTTCAGTTTACCAGACATGATTAAATCATCCTCAACACTGATAGCTAAATGTTGATCAACATCCAAAGTTACAAGGTTAGCTCTCCTTAGTGCATAACTCACTTCAGGAAACTAGGCATTGAGGAAGAAGCACTTTTGGATTTGATCCACTGGATGAGTGTTCTATGGAATTTTATTAATTAGCTTGTTGAATTTAGCCACAAACTCCCTCATGGGCTCAAATGGTTCCTTCTTGATATGAGAAATTTGTGCTAACAGAGCATGCACATCTTCAGCAGGTTTGAAACGCTGCTCAAACTGATTTTCATGGTATTCCAATTAGTGATAGACCCAACAGGAAGATGATAAAACCAATCAACAACATTGTCCTGCAATGTCTCCACAAAAATCCTGACAGAGACATCTTCATGTTCAACCCCAAGAATCCCACATGCAACAATGAAGGCTGCAATGTGTTCATCTAGATGAACTTTCCCATCACCCCGGAACTTGGGAAAATTTTTCTTGTTACCCCTAGGTAACTCATGCAATGGCTGAGGAAGAGCAAGAGGCCCAACCTGTTGTCCCCAAGGCAAAGGGGCTGCCATCTTTGGAAAAATTGACTGAAGGGGAACTGAAACACCAACAAGTATCAAAGCACAGAGATTAGGACTGAGATGTTCCTGAGGAACACTATCCTTGGAATTTCTATCTTTAACAGGAGGTGTGCTTGTAGAACGAGTTCCTCTGTTCCTTCTTGCTGGAAGAGAGAAGTTTTTTTGCTCCAAAAGTTGAAAATGGGAATCCTCAACCCTGAGAGCTTTCTTCCCACATGTATACCATAGAGTCGTTAGACCAACAATGATCTTGAAGTTGTTCTTTTAGAAAGGGATCCATTTGAAACGAAATCCCCAGTGGAGTCCCCAAAAACTATTGGGTTTTTAAATGAAACTTTAACAAACCACAGTCAAGGGACAACAAGTCCCTCCTCTTTAATGGGAGAGGTTCCCTTATTGAAAGCAAGCAAAAAAACTTATATACAAATGTACAACTTTCAAAGTGTGGATTCCTGATACTTTGAAATGTTTTATGCCCAAAGATCATCAATATGAAAGAATGGAAGAATTAAGGAGATGAGAGAGGAAGAACATAACAATACCTTCAGGAAATATAGATAGAAGAGTATAACCTTATACGTATTGAACTAGGGAGATGCAAAATAGAATCATTCACTTTCATAACCAATATAATTCCAAAGACACAAAGTTCTAGAAATCATATAAACAAGAACACAAAGTTTCCTATCATAAAAGATGGATGATTCCCAAATTTCAGACAAGGAAAGAAGGAAAATAAAAGGAAGAAAGGGAAAAATTTTGTATTGATTACTTCAAATCTATTACCTTTACAGAGTACCAGGATCCAACCCTAACAACAACATGGAGAAGCCAATAAATAGCTTCCAAGAACGGTTACATTCAATTATAAAAATGATGAAAACTGTTTCAAGAAACTGATGTTTGAGTCTCTCTAATGCCTCAGTCATTTCCATTCTTGGTAGAAAAACTAGATGCATTAAATCATAGTCATTCAATCTATCTTTACAAACTTTAAATTTGAGTTGTCCACGTGGGAGAGATTTAAATAGAAGTGGGCCTAAGGGACGCCTTTTGCATTTTGTGCCTCTTAGAGAAATGGCACTTTGGAACATTTTGGCTCGCCCACCCACTTTTGATACGGTCTTGAACATGTGGCCTTACTTGAGTGGCGACATGGAGTCGTGGTCACTTTTATGTAATTTTACCTCTTTTCAATGCGGGCTCAAAAACTCAAATTGCTCCACCGGCCCACCTCTTTGCTTTGAATTTTGATGCGGGCTCAACATTTGAATTTATCCCTTGGCATGGATTAGGGCTGCAGGTCACTTTATAACTTTAAGCCCTTATGGAAACAAAGCTCAAATTCCCAAATCACTCTGACGGCTCACTTTCCAGCTTTGAATTTTCAAAGCGTCAAAACAAAAAAAGGGCCTCACCTCCCTGCTAACATTTGAAACATGGCCACGTGTCCTTTGCAGGATAGTTCATTATTTTTGCATTTTTTGACTAAGTCCCTTTTGTTTGGCGGGGCATATGTCTGACCCTGGACACATGGAGGCTCAACACACATTTGGGACCTACCTCCAGATTTTTCCTTTGAAGTTGTGCCAAGCTGACACGTGGAGGCTTCCGTAAACCCTTCTATACTTAGCCAATTCAATGGCCGGCTCTGCCCCTTCTTTGACTATGACCACGTGGTGAGCCCACACACACTTGAGGGACCCACTCTTGATTCTTCCTTTGAAGTTACACTGAGAGACACGTGGAGAGCTTACACCAGTTCTTTTATACTTAGCTGATTTGGGCTTGCTACCCACTTGACCCACTGTTGGTCCCTAGACATGTGGAGAGCTAGCACTCATTTGAGTTTACACTTTGGATTCACCTCCTAAAAGGGTGCCGAGCTGATGCATGGCTCCTTCTACCGGTCCTAGACTTTTCAACAACCAAATCTATCTCTCCTTTGACTCTGACCACGTGGCGAGATGTCACTCATTTGGAGAACTGGCCCTTTGGTTTCACTTCTGAAAATTGTGTCATTGAGGCATGTGGAGGCTTCCGCCGACCCTCTCATACTTAGTCAATTAAATAATTGGCTCTATCTCTTTTTTTAGACCTGGGACACGTGGAGGGATGGCACAAGTTTGGGGAACCACCCTTGGCTTTGACCCTTGAAGTTACACCGATGAGGCACGTGGCGCCATCCACTGAACCTTCCATACTTAGCCGATTTAGGCTTGTTTTGTCTTCATTTTGGACCTAGGACACGTGGAAATCCTGTGCTTATTTGAGGACTATCCCTTGGGCCCTGCCCTTGGAGTTGTATCATTTGGATGTGTGGAGGCTTCTGCTACCTCTTGAAACATGGCCACATGGGATTATATTAGAGATTTCCACGTATTACCCGTGGATGTTGGGGTAAAAATTTACGGGGAGGATACGCTCATCATTCATAACTGTGGAAAAAAATAAAAGAAACGGAAAACCCCACCTTTACACCTGAATTTCAAATATTTCTCCATGGAATGAAAAACTACAAACAATACCAGGCTTGACACGATCCATTACTCTAAGGTACCGACTCAAAATTTTCAAAACTTGACTTCAAAAAGAGGGGAATTTTGAGGGTGACAACTGATTCCACTTTCTTCTTCCCTTTGGCTCCTACGGTAGGTGCTTTCTTTGGTACCATCTAAAAATCATTACTTGTTGTCCTCTGTAGTGTGGAAAATATTTCCTTTTTCCTTTTATAAAGAGAAAGTCCAAAAACCTAGATTGAATCCATGTGCCCTAGATGAAATCATGTGCCTTAGCTCTTTCACAATGCTCTGCTTCATTCAAAAACTTCACAAATGGGGATGTAAGCTTCTCCTATGAACAAATCTTCTCTCCATGTCTGGTTCCACACTCTCTGTACCTCAACATGATTAGCTCAACTCATTTTACACTTGGCTTATTCAAATTGTTGTGATTTACAATGGTATAAATGAACTCGTATCCTTTCCTTATATAGATTTTGAAAAAATTAGTACATTTATTGCTCCTTCACCTACTAATAATCCTCATTAATTGAACCTTTTCACATTTTTCTATACGGTACATCTTTGCACCTCAACTATAACCTTTTAGTATTTCTTCCTACCTTTTGTCTATAGACTTATCTTCAGCACACCTCCATGCACTTGAGTAACTCATCAATGTGCCTTCTCCTTGTAGTCTCCATAACCACTGGTTACCTTATATTATATTGTTCCTTCATTTATCTCCATCTATGGTCCTTATTTGGAAGCAACTATCTATCCACCAAATCTTTAAACTTGAATAGCACATGTAGTAATTTGTTCTTTTATGTGTAACCATTTTATAATAACCACCCACACAAATTATATGTGCAATCCTCTACGCATAAAAATACTGTAAATGGTAATTAGCTTCTAGCGCGCAAACACTCTTATTTCACAAAACACCAACTAAATTGAAAAATCATAGTGAAAAAGAAGGAAATAAATTAAGGAAATACATAATTAACAACTTAATCTAAATGGAAACATTGCCTTATTACAAAAACCTAGAAGACTTATTTATAGTAGGGCTTCAGCCTACTCCCGTTGAAGTAATCAGGTAATTGTATTCCATTAAGCATTTCTAATTGACAAGATCCTATCTCAAGTATGTAAGTGATAACATATGGTCCTAGCCAATGTACTTTGAGTTTCCTAGATGGCACAGAAACTTAGAATCATAAAGAAACACCATCTACCCTATCTTAAGATTTTTGTCCCTGATATGCCTATCATGCCATGCTTTCTGCCTGACTTTTTGTTACTTTTGAATCTAGCATTCTATTTCTCATTGCTCATCCAACTTAATCAACTTATCAATTCATTCTTCTAATACTTTCTCATCAACTAGACCTCCAACATGCATAATACGCAAAGAAGGTAACATGAATTCCATAGGAAGAACTACTTCGGTACCAAACACCAATTGAAATGGTTTAGCCTTGTTTAACTACTTATATGTTGTTCTTTACACCCAAAGTACTGTAGAAAATTTATCATCCCAATACTTTCTTCCAACATCACAATTTTTTTTCAATGTCTAGCTCAAAATCTTACTGAAATCCTCATCAAGCCCATTTTCCTGAGGATGAGATGGTGTAGTCTTATGGTGTGCAATCATGAATTCATCTAATATAATTTTGATTTTCTCATTTAGAAAATGTGTGCCCCTATCACTGGTCAAACTCAACGAGCATCCATACTTTGTAATAATATTTTCCCATATAAACATGGCTATTATAGCTACTATATAATCCTTTGTAGGTGATGCTTTTACCCACCTTGTCAGATAATATATGTAAGTGATGATATTGCATGATCCAGTCTTGTGTGTGGATGGTGAAATAGGACCCAAAAAATATATAGCCCATTTATCAAACGGTTCTGCACTAGTAATAGGTCTTAGAAGAATTTCATCTCTTTGACCTAGTTTTCCAAGGTGCTGACAGTGATCACAAGCCTTACAATATGCCTTACAATCTTTATACAGGGTCTCTCACCATAATCCAATGAGGAGAATATTGCATGTAGTGGTGTCACCTATATAGTTCCCACCTATAATACTACCATGAGCCTCCATGATGATATATGTGTGCTCATGTTCTAGTACATAGCAGCACAATACTTCATCTCAGCCTAACTTATACAGGTCACTGCTAATCAACATAAATGGTGTCACACAAATGGTAAGTTTTTTCTTCTCTATGGATTTCATCCCTTTTGGCACCATACTTACTCCTAAAAATAAAACAATGTCCTCTAATTCTGATGGCATGCGTCGTAACCTATATAACTGTGCATTGGGAATGGTATCTTCAATTTCCTATGCTTCTTCTCCCGACTGTATTATGGATACATGATCTGGTCTAGAATTACTTTTCCCTAGTTTTACCATAACTTTGAAATCAAATTCTTGGAATAAGAGTACCCATCGTCATATGTGCCCCTATAAAATGAGCTTGTTTACCAAATACTTCAATGCCATGTGATCGGTATATAATACAAATGGTGTTGCTAGCAGGTATTATCTGAATTTATGTAGCACATAGATCATCGATAAAGCTTCACAATTTTTAGTTGTATAATTTTTCTCTGCATGAGTCAACTTTCTACTAGAAAAATAGATAGGATGATTTATAATACCTTCTCAAGGATGAGCCAACACAGAGCTAATGGTCATGCCAGAGGTGTCCACATGTACATGAAATAGTTGGTCCCATGGAGGAAAACACAAAATAGGAGTTCTAGTAAGTTTCTCCTTCAATGTCTTGAATGTGAGCTATTGTGGTTCTACCTAGTAAAATGTCCCTTTTCCTTTTAGTAACTCCTTTAAGGGTGTGGCAACCTTAACATACCCCTTTATAAATTTTCTATAGTACCAAGTGTGATCCAAGAATTTGTGCACCTCACTTTGGTTGGTAGGCTCTTCTAGGCCAATAATGACTGCAACCTTAGCTGGATCAAATACACATTTCTTGATGTTTAAAGAGATGCTTAACTACTGAAATATTTCAAACATTAGGCATAAACTATCACAATGATCCTTAACAAGTCCATACACCATCCAATCATCTAAATAAACCTGTAAGAAGTTGTGAATAAAATATTTGAAAGTTTGAACAACTATTCGTGAAAATACAACTGAAACATTTTTCAGACCAAAAGGCATCACAATATAGGTAAATATGCCCCATTCAGTAGTAAAAGTGGTCTTTTCCTGATCCTCTTATGCAATCCTAACCTGATGATACCTATAGAATCCATCTGTAAACAAATATATTTCATGCCCAGCAACACCTTCTAGTATTTCCTCGATGAATGGCCTAAGAAAGGGATCAGTCATACATGCAGCATTCAAATCCTTGTAGTCCACAAAAATCCTAATCTGACCATCCTTCTTAATACTGATCACCATTGGGCTAACCCATTCTAACTCATCCATGGGATTGGTGATTCTAGAATTCAACATTTTGTCAATTTCTTCTTTGACCTTTTCGCATAAGTTGGGGTTCATCTCTATAAGGTCTCTTTCTAACCGGGTCACGCACCTTCTTTGAGCTTGATCCTTCATTTCCCCTAGTGATTCATGCACACCTTTAATTTCATGATATCCCTGAGGGAATAAGTCCTAATAATCTCATAGCAACTCAATAGATTTTTACCACTTCTGAGTCTGACCAATAGTCTCCAATTATGACGTCCTTAGTGCTCAGCCTCCGTTCCAATATTTACCTTCTTTGTCTTCAGTAGGTTCATGATATGCATGTGTGCATCTTTATCTGCACTGTCTAAGACCTCATGCGTATACCCATGTGAATGGTCAACATCCATAGGTTTTCAAATTCTCTCATTGTTCATCTAAGTCTGTAAACCATCTTTCCTTTTTCTTTTCTCAGGCAAAGCATGCATTCAAGGAGTATGAGAGTCTAATCTCTCCTTTTTTAGCAAAATACGTGCTCCCGACTCTATCTTCACCAAATAGTTCCTGAATGAGCTCTTCCACCTTTGCACTATCTCCCATAATTAAGCATGTTTGATAATTTTTTAAGGCCTCTTCTACTAGAGGTTTGGCTAGAGAAGTAGTCAAAGGTCCGGATCATTCATGTAATCAAATTTTTCCAATTTCTCAGTCTCTCTAAGTGTAGTTCTGCATATACATACCAAGCGCGTGTGCATAGCCTTGGAGAGTGAAATATAATTTATGCACCCAGATTGAAGGTGGTAAATGCTTCATGTCCCACTATCTAGAGTCTCTCACACTACTGAATATGATGCTGAACATAGGTTGATCACCATAATAAGTGTATATTTGCTTAGGTGCATTACTCCTTAAGAACCTAGTAGATAGTGCGATTCTGATTCTCATTCCATTCCTATAAGATTATTCTTTGTGAACTACCCACCAACATGCGTTGTTGTCTCGCATGGAGGGTATACGCTAACATATTCTCTTCTCTCCAACCTAGTCTATCCATTGTGTCCTCCATGGCACTGCAAAAATACTGGATAGGATCTTCTACCCTAGTATATCGAGGGTATTGAGCTGTTACCTATACATCCTAATAGAATAAGGTATCCCTTCTTCCGCGCAGACTGCACTCATCACTTTGTGCCCTACTAGTTCATATGTACTATGAGCCTAATTATCACAAGAAATACTTGTAGTATCACTAATAGACTGTAAGAATATTCCCACTGACATAATTCCTTCCTTTGAATGGCTCAAGTGACCTCTGGGTGTCTAAATGACGCATGCACATAAATTCTGTTTAGATCTTCCTCACTCAAAGTCTCAACATAGGGCATAGTATACTTTACATCTATTAAAGGGATTACAACTCTTTTCTCCTTGTTCTCAAAGACTGATGTATCCCTTTTTGAACCTTAAGATCATCATTATTTGCATAACACCAAGGGCGCCCAAGTAAAGCTAAAAAAATTTTCTGCTTCTACGCGAGGGCTGAGTACCTCAAAATCCCCAGTGAAATTAGCTCCCTTGTATTGTTATAGATGCATATTTTAAAACCCCTGATGAGTAGTGGCTTTAGTCCTATTAGCCATAAACAACACATTCAGATGATGGCTTGCAATGGGGGTCTCCCCATGTATGCACCCATGCATCTAATGTAAGAACATTAACTTCTTCGCACCTGTATCAATCAATATATCGTGCCTGTTGTTGCAAATCAGCAGCACCCCTGGATGCAAATCAAGGTTCTAAGTTGATGTTCAGGGGCATCCAGTGTGATTGCACAACATTGAAACCTCTCTCCAAGTGTGGGACTTGCAAGATGAGAGAGGAATCTCCAGATTAGAGGCTGGTTCCTCAAACTCCTCTGATTAGATCTATATTTGCATAACTGCAGAGGTTCAGATCCTAATTTTATCCTAATTTGCAAGGAGACAGGGATAAGAAATGTAAAAATTGAAACTAAACTGATAAGGGTGATACACCAAAGGAGTGGTGAGCACTTCTTGTTCATGAAAATTGACACAAATCAGAAATTGTAACATAAAACATCATGCACAGGTTGATAAGCTGTAATCAAGGGTTTGAAATGAAGCAAACAACACATACAAAGGACTGAAAGCATTCACAGAGCCTGCATTGTGATTTTCAACATCAAAATCCTTGTATTCCAACACCAAAGAGGTAGAAAAACCTGTTACAATCCCTGGAAGGTCTGATACTTCCAAAATCACTTGTTGAAGGTGAAAACAGAAGCTTGCTGTGCAAAAAGGTGTTTAACCTTTGAAAAATGAGCCAAATTTGGCTTTTACAGTGCATGGGTCGAGCCCAGGAGAGAGAAAACGTGAAAAAACATGGGAGCCATTCCCCATTGACTAAAGTGCATTAAAAACAGCATGGAGGTCCTTACAAACCCATGCCCTGACATTTTTGACCATGCTGGAGAAGAATGCGACCCATTTTGCATTAAAATTGGTTGTTGAAACGTCAGTTCTGTCCATGGGCGCGTACCAGAAGAATTTTTTGATTTTCTCCCTCCAAACTTAACCAAAATGTAAAATTGACCATCGGAATCATGTAGATAATTTTACCAGCTTTCCATTGATATAAAGAACGTGAAAATCTGAGCTCTGGATCAAAAGTTATGGCCGTTTGAAGATTTTGGGCAAAAACAGGCCCAAAACGGATCGGCGGGAAAAAATTTCGAATTTTACCTCTTTGGTCTTTGGAACATTTTTCAAATTTTCCCCGCACTCCGCCACTCCAGGTGCCACATGGCACATTTTGATTGGGTGCGGGCCCTTCCTGACCATTTTTTCCTTCGGGTCGCTTGGTGTTTTTTCGCCCTTGGACACGTGGCAGCTCCTGATTGGCTGCGGGCCTTCTAGGGAAAAATTTCCCACCAAAACTCCGCTGAGCCATAACTTGAAAAATACGTGGAGTTAGGAGGAAAAATTTACCTTTCTGGAAAGCTGAGAAAGAGCTCTATCCAATGGTGCCATTTCCAGAAGGTTTTGAGTGCCTAGAAAACAAAATATTCTGACTGAGGCACAAGAGAAGGAAAGATGTAAAGGAGTTAGCCACAAAATGAGCAGGGGGCACATTTGGGATAACAATTTTGGTGACTCAGAGGGGTCATCTACCTGCTGGATGAAGTTACCAGTTGCCTGAAGCAATCCATTGGGCATGGAGTCACTTGATTCTCTATTTAATACCCCAACTGACTAGAACGTTGCAAAGAGGAACATGGAAAATCACCTGATGGAGCAAGGCCTGCAAACACATTCCAGGAACAGCAAGCTGTGCCAAAGCACTTAGGGAAAGCAAAACAACCTACAACAAAACAATGTGCACAAGCACTTGGAGGAATGAAAACCTAAGCTAATATTTACAAGGTGGAGAATTTCCCTCTAGTAGCAATGCTTTAGATAGATTCCATTGACTGGAATCTATAGTTCTTCGCCATCCAATGAAGACAATTGGAAGGCATTGTTGTCCTTACACTTTGTGACCATGTATGGGCCACTCCAAATGGCATCAAATTTTGAATGCCTTCCTAGTTTTGCTCTATCTGCATCCCATTTTAACACTAGATCTCCAACTTGGAAAGATCTACTCTTGG
Organism: Taxus chinensis; assembly: GCA_019776745.2. Taxonomy (NCBI): domain Eukaryota; kingdom Viridiplantae; phylum Streptophyta; class Pinopsida; order Cupressales; family Taxaceae; genus Taxus; species Taxus chinensis. Next base: position 377,455,420 of record CM034157.1, on the reverse strand, counting down.
CCTTCCTATCAAAGGTCTTCTTGATCAAAGCTTGATCCTTCTCCATTGCTTGGGATGCCTGATCTCTGATCTCTTGGAGCTCCATCAACTCTGCATATCTCACCTCCATGGGCCCAAACTCTAGCAACTCTAACTGCTTCATGAGTTCCAATGTTGGCAACTCAAGTGACATGGGCAAGATTGCCTCTCTTCCATAAACAAGCCTGAATGGAGAGTTACCTGTGGATCTCTTGGGAGTTATCCTATCAGCCCATAAGGCTGATTTCAGTTTGGTATGCCAAGACCTCTTGATTCTCGTCAAGAGTCCTCCTAATGATCCTCAAAAAGTTCTTGTTTGTAGACTCAGCCTGGCCATTACCTTGAGGGTAATAGTTTGATGAAGTACTTAGGTAGATCCCGTTCTTGACAGCCCACTCAGTCACCTTGGATCCAATGAATGCCAATACATTATCTGAGATTATTGTAGCAGGTATGCCAAATCTGGTTACTATGCCCTCATAGAAGTCTTTTTGAGTGCTACTGCTTCAGTCCATTTGGTGAAGTAGTCTGTGGCTATCAAAATCCATTTGTTCCCTTGACTTGAATTGGGATTAATGACTCCAATGAAGTCCAAACCCCATTGCATGAATGGCTGGTCAACTGAGATTGGATGCAATGGAAGGGCAGCAAGTCTCTCTTTTCCTGTGAAGAATGCACAATTCTTACACCTCTTGATCCATGCAAAGCAATCACTGAAAATCTTGGGCCAATAATAACCAGCCTTCATAATTTTTAGAGCTGTCACTCTTGGTGCAAAATGACCACCAGCTGGTCCACCATGGAACTCTTCCAACACCCTATGAATCTGATTTGTGCTAATGCATCTCAGCAGCACTCCATTCACATCTTTCTTGAACAAAACACCGTCCACTATGGCATATGGGACAGCCTGCAATCTGAAGTGTCTTCTTTGGGTTTTGTTCATCTCTGGAGGGCATAGGCCTGTGCTTAGGAAATGCATTATACCTTGGGTCCAGCAAGGAGTGGGGACAACATTATCCTCTTCTTGAGTGCTACCTTGCACATGGCTGTCTTGAACTGTCAAAACAACCTCTTCTTTATTGCATACTCCTTTTTGCTTGCCCAGAATCAGCTGCTCACACAATCCTTTTCCTCTTACCAGCTTGGTGACCTTGATCTCAATGTCATACTCCATGACACGAGTGATCCAACCTGCCCTTTTCTCATTCAAATCCTTGTTGAGGAGGAAGTCTTTAACCCCAGCATGAGAGACCAACAACTGAACCTTGTTGTTTGAGACTAAATGCTTGAATTTCTTCAAGCTTCTGATTACTGCAAGTACATGCTTCTCAATAAAAGAATACCTCACCTCATAGTCATCTAGGCTCTGGCTGAAGAAAGCAATTGGCTGCTCATCGTTGTCCTTGTTCTGCTGTACCAAAATGGTAGAAATAGTATCATTACCTCCAAATGCATAGAGGATGAAATCCTTGGAGAAGTCCGGGTTGATGAGAGTTGGTGCTTGAGAGATGGCTTCTTTGATTGCTTCAAAACTCTCCTTGCCTTCTGTTGTCCACTTGAAAGCCATGCTTTTCTTTAACATTTTGGTGATAGGTTTGACAAGGGCTGCAAAATCTGGGACAAACCTCCGAACAAAGTTTATTCTCCCCAAGAAACTCTGAAGGGATTTCTTGTGGCTTGGCAATGGTAGTGCTCTTATGGCTTCAACCCTCTCTGGATCAATTGCTAATCCTTCTTTGGAGACAATATGGCCAAGGAGCTTTCCTTCATGTGCTAGAAAGATACACTTCTTAGGATTCAAAGACACTCCAAATCTCCTGCACCTTGTGAAGACTTGTCTCAAATGAGAGAGGTGGTCTGTTGCATTTTTGGAAAAAATAGTGATATCATCAAGGTATATCAGCACCATGTTGTTAATCAAACCTTTGAATGCCATGTCCATTGCTCTTTGGAAGGTAGAACCAGCGTTGGACAGCCCAAATGGCATTTTCCTGTATGCATAAGTTCCCCATTTGGTTGTGAAGGCTGTCTTGAACTGGTCTTCTTCCTTCACCATAATCTGATTGTAGCCTGAGTAGCCATCAAGTAGTGAAAACCTCTCGGAGCCAGCCACAACTTGCAAGATTTGCTCCATGGAAGGGAGTGGGTAATGGTCCTTGAGAGATGCTCTATTCAAGTCTCTGAAGTCAACACACAATCTGATCTCTCCACTCTTCTTTCTGACTGGAACCAAGTTGGCAACCCAACTAGAATGCTTGATTGGGAATATGATCCTTGACTCAATCAACTTGTTCAATTCTTTCCTCATGAGAGGCTCCATGTGTGGATTGACTGGTCTTTGTTTCTGCCTGACAGGCTTAGTATTTGGATCCAATTCAATGGTATGCTGAGCTAAGTTGGGATTGAAACCTTTCAAATCTTCATAGCTCCAAGCAAACACATCAGGGAACTCTTGACACAGCTGTATGAACTCATACCTTTCTTGTTCAGTTGTCATCTTTCCAATTTGCAATGGTTTGTTCTCTTCCACCAAGATGGATACTGAATCTTCTCTCTTGACCTGAATGTTTGCTTTCTCCTTCCTAAACTGATCATTGGGATTAAAAATGGACTCCAAAGTGATAAGTCCCTTGGGTAGCTTGTTAGTTCTCAGCTGTACCACTTGGTCACCATACTGTTGTTCCAATTTTTCTTGATTTTTAGCTGAGAACTCAGCTTCTTCTTGCAAGAAATGGATGATTTGCTGGTCATTCTTAAACACTTGCCAACTGACATTGTTATCCAGCACTGAAGGCCTCACAATCACATGGATGTTTGGCTATACCTTGTCTTGTTGAATGCTTTCCACAATATACAAGGCTGCCCCAACTACTGCAAGCCTGTCAGCAGCTTGGTTCTCTTTCCTAGGAATGGATTTGATGCCAAAACCCTCAAAATCTTCCATGAGGTCCCATACCATGTTCTTGTAGCACTTGAGTAGATCATTCTTGGTAGCATGCTGTCCCTTGACCTGGTTTACAATCAATTCACTGTCACCAAAGACTTGCAAGTTCTTTATTCCTCTCTTTATTGCCTAATGCATCCCTTGCACCAAGGCTTCATATTCAGCAGTGTTATTGGAGAATGCAAACTAAAATCTAAAAGCTGAATAGTACTTTACTCCTTGAGGTGAAATAAGCATAGCTCCACCTCCTGCACCTTGTCTACTCCTTGATCCATCAAAAAACAGCTGCCATACCTCATTGTCATCCTTATGGTTTGGCTTGGTGATGCTAGGAATGGGCTGATCTTCTTCATGTATGCAATAGACCCCTAGCTCAGATTCTTCTACTTCTTGATAAGGATCAAAAGCATGCACCTTGTTTGCCCATTCATCAAGAGTTAGATCCGGGATGCTTCCAACCTTGGTGTCAGCTTCATCAGTGCTTGGGTGATCTTCTTGATCAAATGCCGAACAGTTGGCATTGATCTGACTTGGAGTGTAGGGCTCAATGTGGAAGTTTGCAATAGGTTCAGACCTGATTGTAGCTTTGGTTCCATACCTCGTTCTGAACAGCATGTGTGACCAATCAGCAGACAAATATCCTCCAATCTTGGCTGTGAAGTCCCTTGACAAGCATAGGGCAAAGAGTGGTGGAAGGTCTATAACTGATACATCTTGTAAAACAACAACATTTGGACATGCATGCAAGGTAAGACTCAAGTTTCTAATCACCCCAACTATTGTTACTGCTGTCCCATCCAACTGCACTACTCCCTTTGGATATGGTTTCATACTGAAGCCCTAGCTGATCAGCTATTTGTTTAGGCATCACTGAGCTACTTGCCCCGGAATCTATCATGCAATTGTGCACTAACTGATTTCCAATGATTAATGAAACATAGAAAGGAGGGGGCTTAAACATTTTACCTTGCTGTCCTCCATGATTCCCCTCAGGCTGGGCAGCATTTGTGAGCACTTTATCTTGCATTTGGACTTGCTGATTCGAAGTTGGCCAGTCTTGCATGGCAGCTTGTAGCAAATGTCTCTGGCTTGGGATAGATAGGGATTCCCACATTGATATATTTACATTTGTCTTCTTCATCTGATCAATGATACTAAATGGTGATGAAGGATCTCTTTGCTGTCCCTTGGTTTGCATATTCATCTCCTTGCATGTGGGCAGCAACAACTGGTATTTGAGTTGGTCTAGGAGCTGTTCTTGGCTTCCCTTGTGCATTTACAACTGGATTTTGTTTGCCAACCATTTGTGGAGCCATAGAAGGTTGTGGATTGGTTGGAGCTAATGGCTGTTCTTCACCCAAATTCCTTCTTTTTGACCTTGTGTTGGCTGCAACACCTTGAGAGACTGTTTGATTTATGCCACAAAAATCCTCTGCCTGCCAGTTCACAAGTGTGGTGTCATTTGGAGCTGATTGCTGTTGGAATGTTTCTTGTTGTTGGTTGTTTCCTTGACTGCCCTCACCCTCCACACCAGTAGTTGTCACCATTAATGCTTGATTCAAAGCACCATTGAAGCACATGGATTGGTTATGAGGTTCATTGCATGGAAAACACCAATCATACTCCTGAGCAACATTGTTTTGTGTTGGCACCAATGCCTTAGAGGCAGATATGGCATTTGGATTATAGGGGTGAAATGGTCTATTAGCAGGAGGCCTTGTTTGATTTAGATTTGCAGCTGTATTGGGTGGTCTTTGGGGTTGATATGGCTACTTGTTAGGTTGAGCTTGGGGCTAGAAGGAAGGTCTAAAACCTTGGGCTTGTTGCCTCTTGAGAGTAACCAGCTCATTACCTAAATTTTGCAATTGCTTCATGACTTCTTGAAGTTCATTTGAGGCACTAGAAGATGAAGTGGAAGCTTCACTTGAATTCTGATTTCTAGGAGTGGGAGAAGGAGCCAAATTAGGTGCTTGATTAGTGTTTGGGCTCTCTAAACTTGGAAACAATGGCATGGGAGGTCTAGGGGCTAGTTTGCCAGCTTGGATCAAACAATTTTCAGCTCTAATGGCAATGCTATAAGCAATGGGGATAGTTGTGCCTCCCATGGACTGAATTAACATAGAAATATCAGAATTTAGAGCTTTGAGATAGTAAAGAAAAGCACCTTCTGCTGTTGGCCTGACTGCCACTGGAATTCTCTCCCAAGTCCTTTGAAATCTGAAGTTGAAATCAGTCAGCTGCTCATTGGGAGCTCTCTTGATGGTTGTCAGCTGCTCCAAAAGAGACAAGTTGTCTCCCTTCTCTCCAAATTGCTCATGAAGTGCTACACATAGCTGGTTCCAATTTTGAATAGAACCTGAGGCAAGGCTTCTAAACCATTGCAAAGCCTTCCCCTTGAATGAAGATGCCAGCAATTTGACAGCAACTTGCATCTCATTGATTTCATGAATTGCACAAAGGTTGGCAATGTCTTTAACATGATCACCAGGAGTAGTCTGATTCTCTCCAGTGAAGTATGGAATGTTCTTCAAGGCTGCAATTGGAATTGGATTTTGTGCATTGAGAGCAAGTGGGCTGCTGCCAGTGAAATTGACATAGGGGTTGTTTTGTGCCATTCTAATTGGCCTTAGAACCCTTGTTGATTGAATGAAAGGCCTACCAGGTGGAGGAGTTGAGAGAGTTCTGTTTGGTGGAGATGGAGACCTTTGGATTCTCCTCCCACTTTTCCTTACTCTTGGAGATAACTGCAGATATTCAAACAACACCTCTTCTTCTCCAGCTCTTGACCTTGTAGTGATTCTTCTCATGAGTTTTCAGGTCTGCACTGCTAAAACCAGCTGATTCTTCTTCCTTGGAGTCGCCAGATGTGCAACTTATAGCTCTTTTAAGCAAGAAAATTGCAGCAGATGCACATCAACTTTGTTGCAATGAAAATGAGACCTCTAAGGTCCCACCAGGCATGCCAAAACTGTTGTTGCAAATCAGCAGCACCCCTGGATGCAAATCAAGGTTTCTAAGTTGATGTTCAGGGGCATCCAGTGTGATTGCACAACATTGAAACCTCTCTCCAAGTGTGGGACTTGTAAGATGAGAGAGGAATCTCCAGATTAGAGGCTGGTTCCTCAAACTCCTCTGATTAGATCTATATTTGCACAACTGCAGAGGTTCAGATCCTAATTTTATCCTAATTTGCAAGGAGACAGGGATAAGAAATGTAAAAATTGAAACTAAACTGATAAGGGTGATACACCAAAGGAGTGGTGAGCACTTCTTGTTCATGCAAATTGACACAAATCAGAAATTGCAACATAAAACATCATGCACAGGTTGATAAGCTGTAATCAAGGGTTTGAAATGAAGCAAACAACACATACAAAGGACTGAAAGCATTCACAGAGCCTGCATTGTGATTTTCAACATCAAAATCCTTGTATTCCAACATCAAAGAGGCAGAAAAACCTGTTACAATCCCTGGAAGGTCTGATACTTCCAAAATCACTTGTTGAAGGTGAAAACAGAAGCTTGCTGTGCAAAAAAAGTGTTCAACCCTTGAAAAATGAGCCAAATCTGGCTTTTACAGTGCATGGGTCGAGCCCAGGAGAGAGAAAACATGAAAAAACATGGGAGCCATTCCCCATTGACCAAAATGCATTAAAAATAGCATGGAGGTCCTTACAAACCCATGCCCTGACATTTTTGACCATGCTGGAGAAGAATGCGACCCATTTTGCATTAAAATTGGTTGTTGAAACGTCAGTTCTGTCCATGGGCACGTACCAGAAGCATTTTTTGATTTTCTCCCTCCAAACTGAACCAAAATGTAAAATTGAACCTGGAATCATGTAGATAATTTCACCAGCTTTCCATTGATATAAAGAACGTGAAAATCCGAGCTCTGGATCGAAAGTTATGGCGATTTGAAGATTTAGGGCAAAAACAGGCCAAAATCGGATCGGCGGGCAAAAATTTGAATTTTTACCTCTTTGGTCTTTGGAACATTTTTCAAATTTTCCCCACACTCCGCCACTCCAGGTGCCACATGGCACGTTTTGATTGGGCGCGGGCCCTTCCTGACCATTTTTTCCTTCAGGGTCGCTTGGTGTTTTTTCACCCTTGGACACGTGGCAGCTCCTGATTGGCTGCGGGCCTTCTAGGGAAAAATTTCCCACCAAAACTCTGCTGAGCCATAACTTGAAAAATACGTGGAGTTAGGAGGAAAAATTTACCTTTCTGGAAAGCTGAGAAAGAGCTCTATCCAATGGTGCCATTTCCAGAAGGTTTTGAGTGCCTGGAAAACAAAATATTCTGACTGAGGCACAAGAGAAGGAAAGATGTAAAGGAGTTAGCCACAAAATGAGCAGGGGGCACATTTGGGATAACAGATACACTTACCTGTAATACAAACCATTAGAAAAAATTTCGTGCAATTGAGCTTTAAGAACTACTAAATAGTATTCAATATTGTTCTCCTTAGTTCCATGTTTGATTTCTCTTGATGAAGTAAAATTCCCTTTTGGGTGGAAGACCTGGTAACTCTCTGGAAACACGTCACTGGTTTTTTAAGGATATCGTTCCATGACCGCTATTCCTTCAGTTGTTTTAGCAATATTTACACCATACTAAAGTACAAATTTTTGGCCTTTTGGATTTACTGAGAGACTCACATTTCACACCATGACTCTGTTGTTTTCTGTAGGTTCTAACCAACTAATATGTTTTTCAAAACAATCCATTTGCCTTATAGAAACCAATTAACCCTATGATTCCATAAGACCCCAAAGGTGCAACATAAAGATCAAATTCTGTGGAAAAACTAGATCTTCAAGGATCTCCAACACATACTAACAGCTAGCTCCATGTCCAGTCCATGTTTTATCCATGTTTCTAGCTTTTCTTTTTAGTAAGCTAATTTACTAGAAATTTATTCCATAGCTCCGGTATCAAAAATCAATCTTTATTATGCCAAATAACTTACCTTCTTGGGTTGTGGCCTATTTTTTAGGCTGCTTGATCAGCTACTGTAGCGTCTATTTTGTGCTACTGATTATGACCATCCTTTTTCAAAACATGATTTATGTTCTTTTCCATAGTTAACAACCTCCTATAGGTCCCTTTCTAGGCTCAATATTTTGTTTCCATCTCTAGAATATCAGAAGAAATCTAAAGACAAAATAAGTTATTAGCCATTCTTGAAAAAGCTTTTCTATGCATTACCATTAGTCATTCGTTGTTTTCTAATAGTATCATTGGTTACTTTTCAAATTGTCTTCCATGTCCTTTCTTAGGTCTTGATGAAGATGGTTGGGGACTATCTTCCTTACTTCCTTCTTATGAGCAGATTTCCCTCAATTCATTCCTTTATGGATTTCCAACCCCTTCCATCGTGAGTTGGGCTGTGAACATCATCTCCTCCTAAATGGGATTAAATCCCTATGACATATCCTAAACTTCTTTGTTTGATACTGAAGGTAATACCTTATTTAGTAAACTGCTCCCAATACTTGGTTACAATTAGCTTTCTTGAGCTAAGTTCTATAATTCAATTGTTTTCTGAATAGTAAAGTTGATATTTGCCAAAGTAACCTTTAAATTGATCATGTGCACTCCTCAATACTTTAGAATTATGAGTTTAAGATGCCTTATGAAAATCTGATATTGTCTTTCCACCATAGAGAAATTCCTTATGCTTCATCTTATCCATTTCAGGGTTTTCTGAGCTCCACACCTAATTGGTGACATCAAAAATCAAGAGGTGGACTTATCCTTTTTATATCATTATGTTCAGCTGTCAGCAATCCTTCTAGGATGATCAGGTATGAAGATTGTTATTGTTAACACCATTGGCGTCTTAAGGTGGCTATTATTATTAGGAACATCTAGTCATCCTCATTACATTAATGTTGTTCAAATAGAAACGATCTCTTGTGTCTTAGGGCAACAAGCTCTCAATCAAGTTTTTGGGCAGTTGCTGATTCCTTCCTTAACAAGGAGGATTATTTGCAACATTTCCATTGTTCTAACCATTTTTGTTAACAAGAAAATTTAAGTTCATCACAATTATGGATGCAATAGGTGTAAGAGCTGCAACCCTTCAACTCTAATACGAAGATTATGTAACATTCCCATTTTAAGACTTTACAAACAAGGGAATTTTTTTTTAAACACAATGTTCTCTGTTCTAAATAAAACATCATTTAGAACACACATTCCATGCCAATCAATCTCATAACAGATAACCATATGCAGCTGTAATGACTCGGTAATACCGATCTCTCATTCCATGACTCAGTTACCAACCGATCTCTCATGTTTGTCTTAAAGTATAGAATACTTTATGTATACTACGTATACTTGGTTTTCCTACCCTATTCTGGGTACTGAGTGATCTGTTTAAAGAACCTATCTGAATATTTGTTACCAATATTCATCTGACATCACATTTCTTTAAACTAGGTGACATAGGACAACACAACCAGTAGCTTGCAATACTTTGGCCAAATATTTTCAACATACTGTTCATGTTACTATTCCTAGATGACATACTCATCATTTCAGAATACGTCCTTCACCTCACTCTTCTGTTATCTAGAATGGTCTTTACTGACTACTGTCAGTCCACTTGCCCAAGGTTTGACCCTAGCCCAGGTTAGCAACATAATTTGTTATAGGAAGATGCTCACGATGACTTAGGGTATATGGGCATACTCGACTGACCTAAGTCAACCGAATGTGCCAAGGTACCCTGAGTCATAGAAAGCTACTCCCTATTCTAAACATGCTACTAACTTGACCTAGAGAGAAACTAAGTTCAAGTCCAGATGTGTGTAGATCTAGATGAACAAATATGGAAGGGTGTTGCCACATGTCAACTGCAACACTGTATCCTCGAGAAGCCCTTGGTCTTCTCAAAGGTACAGTCCTACAGTTGGCATGTGCCAACATCCATTAGAACTGATTCATCATGATGTACATACCCCTTAGTGGTCATTAATTCATAATTAAATTGGATTAAGATTCAGATTGCAGTAACCATGCCTAACCCTAATTCCAACATTCATTAAGTTCTTTATCCATAATTAATCTGATTTGATATTAAGAACTTCATTAACTCATGTTTGCATTGATGTTCATTAACTGGCATAACAAGTAGTTATCCCAAAAACAGGGCAGCAAACATCAAACGGTTAATTTTTAATGCAACCTAGCTGTCCAAAGAAGGTGTATCATCCACCTAGATTCAACTAGTGTTTACTTTTTATAAACAAAGCACAAGGATTAAAGATCATAACCACCATTCCTTTTATTTTTCATTCTTTTGAGAGAGGAAGAGTCTTCCTCTACATGGTTAGATGTTAGGGTTAACATAACCTTTTTATCATTCATTACTCATATAGTTTAATTGTATGTCCAATACATATTTCATTATTAAACTATAGTTGTTTAGTTAGAGAACGACATCTTTTGCAATTTAACAAGTTTCATTATAGTAAGGGAGATTGTACTATCCCCTTAATCCAACTTATTAATTGATAACAGTAATAGTATACAAAATAGATATAAAGAGTATCAACAAGATAACATTACTATTTCCTTCATACAAAGTACAAGAGAATTTACACCACAATTTAGAGTCAGTCTCCAAACCTTTCAATTCATCATGATAAAATATACATTTACAAGACTATGCATTTTAGGCATACTGCATGTCGATCAACATTAAGATCATAAAAGAACATCACTTTTCTTTTTCCAATACAACTCAAGAATGAATCGAAATTCTTTACAAAAGATCCAGACTTAAATAAGCCAATACATCATAAAAATTTTTGCCTTCTTTTATCACTTACGAAGTCCATCTGCAAAAATTGCTAGCATGGGTCAGTTCATTGAACTGAGCATGATAAGCACTAAGCATTAAAATGAAGTGCATTCCACTAATTGTTCCATTAAAACAACTCTGCTTTAATGAAACAATTAATAAGTATTATACAAATAAGCATAAGTAATAACAACCAGAAAAGAAGTACAATAATGAGTCTGAATTCACTTTTAATAAAAGAGCATAATATAATCAGCAACATCTACATTATAACATATAGTTTAATTGATCCAATCAATTACTTTTTAAACAAACAACAGATCTTGTCATCTAATTATTTCATAATTCATTCTGAATTGAAATACATAATTTATCTTTACTATGTAACAAAAAGAGTTACCTTTAGCATAGTACATATTTAGAATGATTCATCCCACAACTTAAACAAAAAGAAGAAGAATCAATACATACTATCCACCATTCACTAATCATCTGAAAGATAGAAACAGGTTCAGAAAGTACTCAACTGATTACCCACATAACTGCTTCAGTTCAAGGAAACCAATATAAGGATTCAACATTAAAGAGACAACATCTAAAACAAGAATCCCAAATCAATCCGAGAAGGGATAGAGAATCAAAATAGTCTACTTACAAGCCTTAAATAAATTCTACATGTTAGAAGATATCATTCAAAGATCTGAAACCATTCATTCCAAAAAATCAAGGCAAGACTCACACAAGGATAGTCTCTTCCGTGTCCATCCAAGGAAGATTCATAACATGATAGAGTGCTAAAAGAGGAGTCCTTCCAATAACAAAATCCAAATGGAGCATGACTCAGTCAAACAAAGCAATCGGTCTAACATGATTATGTTTTCCTTCAATAAGGACAGACTCAGCTGTTCACTTTCCACATCAATACAACAATCGACTTAGTACAAAAATAGACTAAACAATCCACAAGGAAGTTTCCATCTCAGAAGAGTGGTTTCCCACTATTTCCTACAAGATAGAAAGGATAGAAAATATGAACCCAAGAAGTCGAATAGGCCTAAGAGAGTAATCACTCTACAACCAAGAAGAGAGTCGAGCTACAGAGAAGTTCGATCAAATGAACTTATCTTTACAAAAGTTAAAGGATCTCAAATAGAAAATATCCAATCAAGAATTCATTTCTTTTATACTATCAAATGAATTCCCATTTCTATTTCAAACTCAGAAGTTCTTTTACTAGTTCCCAAAAGGGAACACAAAACCAAACACACATTTTATAGAAAGCAACACTTCTAGTTTCCCCTAAGAATTCAAACTTTATCGAACAACAAAATCAATACTAACCTGGTTCATCTATTCCACTTTATTTAAACACAAGTTTGAATTCATTTCACAGAAAGGAGTACACAGTACAGTTCCAAGGCTAAAGTTTAAGTGGACAAAAAAGAATACTGTCCACAAGAGAAATCTATTCCTTTCTCCTTTTGAAGTCATATAAATTCATTCAAATGAATCTACAAGATAATACAAAACCCAACACCAGTATTAATATAAGCAAGTTTCTATAATACTCACGAACTCAATAGAAACTGAAATCCCAACTACAAGGTCTTACACATCTCCATACAAAAGAGACATATAGTTCGTGATCATCAATAAGAACAAATTATACGAAACAATCCTGAACCAGAGGTAATAAATCCTTCCAACAAGATTCAGTAAATGAGAGTATTCAACTCTTCTTTCTTTTAAAAACCAATAAATCAATTAAAAGGATCAAAAAGAGAGTAAGAAAACCCAATGCATGTTTAATTCAAGAAAGGTCTCAACATTACCTTGAACTTGACTAAAACAGAAATCACAACAAAATGACTTTCATAGCTCCATCTAGTACATAAAGATTGAGACAGAGAATGTATTCGTTCCAATAAACTAACACAAGAATAATTATGCACACTGCATTTTCATAAACTTCTAAAACCATTATCGATTGTTTCAAATGAGCTCTAATTCAAACCAAAGAGTAAGTAATAGTACAATATTGAACCAAGATACATTTCCATAAAAGGTCCATCAACCTTCAACAAAACAGTCAAGACTTTCAAACAAGACACGGTTTTCCAGAGCAGAGGAGAGAAGAATATCCTCCCATATTTACACGCCATTACAACTTCAAAGAAAATGGTACAGTCTGGGATAGAAGTATCACAACCATTCCAAACTCAAGATGCATCAGGAGAAGATCCAAAAGAGACTTAAATCAAAATCATTAAATCAAAACTCCTTTCAAGATTTTTCAGTCCCAATATGAATTCAAACATTTCAAAACAAAGCTTTAAGCATAAACTAAACCAAACAAAATGAATCGAGAAACAACACAAGCCTTAATACAAGTTCAAACAAGTGAAACACAAAGCTTCGAATACAAGTTCAAAACAAAACACAAGCCTCGCATACAAGTTCAGAACAAAACACAAAGCTTTGAATACAAGTTCAGAACCAAACACATAGCTTCAAATACAAGTTCCACAATACTTATGCATATCACCATTGAACTTGCACAGAGAGAGAGAGATTTCCAAAGACTACATTATCATGTAATGGATTCATATCCAAAAATCACAGAGATTCATACACCCAAGAAAGTAAATAACCAGACAAAACATGCAAACATTTATCTCATGAGAGCAAAATTGTTTTAATGAAACATTTAGAAGAAAGCAAGAAATCTTAATGGGTAGAGCCTATCATGCCTGATAGTTCTTCTACCAATTCGAAGGAGACTTCCAGCCGAGCTACCAACTCTTTTTCTCCTCCATGAAAGATCAACAACCAAACATATTTCTCTTCCAATGCCTCATATATATTCCTTGGATCGAAAATAGACCAGAGAAACCAAAAATAGCCACAAAGTAAAAGTCAAACTACTGGTTCAAAGAACCAAATAGCTCCATGCAGAGAAAAAATTACAAAGCATGCAAGACCAAACAACCTCCAAAAAATCCACCTTCCTTGTTTCCAAGATGGTTTGCACACAAAAACTGAGGTTCATTAATGCAATTACTCCCCAATCTCCCACCTATCTCTCCTTGCCACCACCTCCTAAAACTGGCAAATGTTATTTCCACTTCAGCATGCATTTCCAACTTTAGTGAAGACTCCACGTATGCTTCCACTAAGTTTACTTGCCTCTGCCAAAACTGGCAGTACTTCCCATTTATTCAACCAAATCAAATCAAATAAATGCCTTTGGAACCATCGCCAAAATGCCATGTGACCCTAGGTTCCCTTTCAATAGTTTAGGATAGATTTCCCAACTTAGGTTAGTCTAACCTTAGTTTTTAGGTCAAAATCATTTCCAAGGTAATTTCCACCTTAGGCTCGATGAAATTGACAACCAAATAGTATTAGGTATTAGGTTAAAATAGCCTAGCATTACCTTAGTAATTTCTCCCTTATTCCATTTAGCACAACAACTTAGGTTAGGACACCATCCCAAAAAAATAGAATATGAAGCTTAGGTTAGATTGTAACCCGAATAAGTAGACATAGCTAGGAAGTAGGTGCATTTACCTAGTTTAGAATACCATTAGGATAATCCCTTAGGTTTAGGATTTAGATTCCCTTCATAGTCATGAAGCAGGCTTTATTTTTCTTATGCTATTAATTTCCTGAAGAGATCAATCCCAAAGATCCAAGCACAAACATACAACCGAATGAAGGCACGATCTTACAAGACCAAAGAATTTGTAACATACAAAAGTTTGGTCTGTTATGTCTCTCAAGCTTATGAATGTCAATTTACCATTCAGTCTGGTAAGGAGATTTAAAACATTCCTTGGATCACTGGAATTGATCCAAGGATGAGTCAGTTAAAAGAGATAAGTTTGCAACCCTCAAAACCAGATTGCAACTCACCTATCAGAAGTGAAAATGGATTCTTGCAAGCCATACCATTTCAGTCCAATGAATCCAAGAGCAGAAATGATTTATCCATAACACGCATGATTTTTGACAATCAAGGAAACACACATTATTGAAGAAAATCACATGTCAATGCTTGCAATGCAAAAGAGAAATGTAACATTTTGTCAAAGGTGTTACAAATTTGGATCACGGATGCTCTCAAAAAGCAAACTTAAGTGAATTTTTGCATGCAATTTTATGCATAAAGATTCTATAAAAATCAATCAAGACCGCCACCCTACCTGGGCGGTGGTTTGCAAACCGCCACCCAGACAGGGCAGAGGTTTCGACACTTAATGCCAAAATAAGCACAAAAAGAAGGGTGAAGCTGGAAAAATGTAAGAAAAATTTAAGTAAGGCTATCTAGGCTACAAATATATACTACAAATGGGTTTTTGGAACTCAAACACCTTCTTGAAAGGATTTTGAATCATCACTAGGGAATTTTATAACTATTTTCCTGACAATATAGCATGTGTAATTTTGGGTGCATACATATTGATCCCTTAAAGAAGCATCTTACCCATGAAAGCGTAAAAATAGAGTCTGAGTATAACATTCCCAAAATGGGGAGTTAGAAGCTATACTTGACATGCCTATGTGTTGAAATCTCACCGTCCAAACTCCCACTACCTACAAGAGAAAAGGAAGACTCAAGTGTAGATAGATAAAATATTGAAAAATAAACACTAAATTAAAATGAAAAGAGGACTTACCATTTGCACATGGTTGTAGAAATATACCTACGCTAATGCTCTAACAATGTAGACAAAAACACTCAAAATGAAGTTATAAATATCATATATATATCAAAACAAATTCATTTCTCAATTCATTTGTGCATTGTTGATTTGGTTAGTTTGATTGATTTGGAGCTCTAGATTTATGGTGACCATTCTTGATGAGAATACAACCGATACGTTCGTGCTGAGATCATGATCATGCCTCCATGAGCGGGAGATCGACCAGTGTGCTCTCAGGTTAGTTATTTCCTTCTTTGTCTTTTTGTACCCTAAAAGTTTAAATGTTGAAAAGTTCACCTAGGGGGGAGATTTTCAAAATTTCTTGTCTTGAATGGGTCTTTAGGGGGGTGCCCATAGGGCATGCTTTTATTTTGTCAAAAATGGTCAATTTTAACATTTTTGGTCATTTCTAGGGTTAAGGGCACATTTTGAAAATCGGTTCAGGACCACCACCCAAAGCAGGGTGGAAGTCATAAGACCGCCACCCTGCACTGGATAGGCAGTGGTTTTGGATAGAATGTCAAAACATACTCGAAACTTAACTTTTTTTTTGGATTTTTCAGAGTTTACTATGTTTTTGATGAGCTTATTGTGTGATGTACTTTACTAACTTGCTCTTTTCTCATGTTTTGATGGATGCAAAAGAAGGTGGAGTACATTCGTTGGAGCAGAGAGAGAGTGTGTGATTGGCTCCCTGGGATTTTAGATCAGCTGGCCCAGGCTGAGATGGATCTTTTACACCAGGCAGGCATCTAGTGGATAGCATGAGTGCCCCATGTTTCTCCTACTAGTCACATTTTGTGTGAATTATTCTCTTACTGAGATGTAGAACGGAACACTTTTCAGTTCCAAGGTGTTAGGGGGGAGTGGACCATCACTCTGGAGGATGTATACCACATTCTTGGACTCCCAGTACTTGGTAGGAGACTGACATTGGCAACAGTGGGGTCTAGAGCTGTGATGACACAACAAGATACATACATGGGAGACACTATTGTCTCTTCTAGCTCAAAGAAGGGAATGAAGGTTTGGTCTATTACTACTGCTACTGCTCCCATTCCTATCCTTCAGAGAACCATCATGGGTATCCTATCCTTGAGACTAATCATGGACAAGGGAGGAGATACACTTTTGTACTATTAGGCCCCCATCATTTCACAGATCGAGGCTCATGGACGTAAGTATGCCTGGGAAACAGATATTCTCGAGACCACATACCATGATTTATACATATTTTTTAGATTGTAGGGAAAGTCCTTAAGCCACCCCACTTTGGTCATGAGTTGGGTCTATGAGCATTTCATCCCATATGGTAGGGGGTACAAGTATCAGATCTAGAGGCTATTCAGGAAGCTAGATGGACAGGCATGTCAGTACTCTAGAATTTACATCATTCAATGGCCTCTCTGACTATAGCTGACATGACCCCCAAACCCTATCAGGACATGGTAGGAATATGGGCTGAGGAGACTATGATGATGATAGCTTACTCATCCATGAGCTAACTAGTTGATAGAGTTGGGAGACTAGAGATTCACCCTTTTGACAAGGTACCCTAGCAGTTTGGTCTTCCATACCCTACCATGCTTCCTTCAGTGACCTATTTATAGGACTATTTAGGAGGCATGGAGAGGTCCTAGAGGGGATCTTGGTTGGACATTTGTTACTCCATGTTATGCCTATCATAGTTAGGCACATAGTCTAGGATTAATGGGAAGCTGGTGCTCCTCAAGCACCCTTACTTTGGATTGGGGTGGCTTCTGCTCATAGTGGGGAGGAGGATGATCCGATTGATTTGGATTTCAAATCTGAGGAGGGTGTGGAGATGATACGAGGGGGAGTCGATCGGAGAGGAGGATGAGGGGGTAGGACCTTCAGAGGGGGCTGACAGTGACCCTGAGTGGTATGATACTTAGAATATCCTTAGATCAGTGGATGAGGAGGTGAGTGCAGAGAAAGAGAATCTAGTCTTGGAGGAGTCACTTGGAGGGGATGATGAGTTTGTGACAGGACAACACCATGCCTTCGGATTCGGGGAGGCTCCACAACCACCAGTAGCACCTACCACAACAACCATTGATATGACATGGATTCCTGGATATTCAAGTATGTTCAATACTCCTTTCTCTATTTTTTCTATTGATTTCCACATGCTTAGTTTAACAGCTTTGGTTTTATATCTCATTATATCTCTTTTTTTTACAGCGTCTGCACATGAGTGGCAAGATCTCATTCATCGGGTATGTGTGGACACACTATTGATCCGTTCGGGGAAGACTTGGGCCAAGTTGACTGTAGACACCTATAATTATGCCCAAGCAATTTAAATACTTAAATTTCACTAATTATCTCCTTTTCCGCAAATAGACGACATATCGTCAAAAGCACTCATATTCCCTCTAATTGTCATTAATTAATTACAATACGCTAATTGATTAAATCACCTATCTAGCTAACAACCTAATTAAAGACCTTTCGTTAATTAAATCAGCCCTTTTACCTAGACTAATTAATTATTATTAATTAATTATCTTTCCCTTCCATTTAACCAATAAATCAATATTTAATTGATTTAATCCCCTTCTAATAGCCTAAATCGTACTAATATTCCTCTAGTTATCTTATATAAGCTTACATATACCTATTAGTTAATCACCTTTGATTAATTTTTTTTCCCATGACTTGCTAAACATGTATTAAACCCTTCTAAAGTAAGAGTTACCTTTAATAAAGCAACCTCATATCCATTCCTAGATCATGTTTTACCTTTATCCCACATTCATGAGAATGTGTTGAATCCTTTATCCTTTGGGCTATATAAAGAGCCCTCCACCTACCTTTTTACTTACACCTAAACTTCTTAAGAGAGCAAATGCAAAGCATATAACAAAGAGACTAAGAGATTGCCTTTTGTTTTCTTCAGCGGTCACCATTGTTAAGAGCTAAGCTTCCTATTCTTGCATTCTTTAAGGATCAAACAAGTAATTTTTATTGCCATTGGAGCTAAATAGGTCCATTCATTCTTGTTGGTAATCTAGGAGATTAGAGATGTTAAAATAGCATGCATAGTTTTGATCTCATGTTTTCAAAGTTATAATATTAGTTTAGATCTTGCTTAGTTCTCTATCTTGATGGTGTTTATGCTTTGTTTTAGATAAATTGTAGAACTATTTTAGGTGTTAGTTCTTGCTTCATTTGATTTAGCATTAAGAAAAGTATACATGCACACATTGACTACTTATTCAAGGCAGCCCTTAGCTATCGGCTGACACACGAATGTGTTCACTCCTATCTGGAAGGTCATAGAGATGATGTCCTCCCTTTGTACCAAAGTAGCTAGATACGAGACCACCGAGCACCTAATGATGTGAAGCCATTCTCATAGTGAGGCTATGGGTAGCAGGCACCACCATGAGAACTCACACCATTCAGTCCATTCTCAGTGCCATCACATCTGCAGTAGGATCCCTAGAAGCGTTCCATGTGCCATATGAGGGATCCCATAGGGATTGATAGGACGTTGAGCCTTTATTGCTTGGATACCATTTTTTGACATTATATGATTTTTTTGTATGTTTCGGGCTCGTTATGAGAATTTTTGACCATGCCTAGTGCATGATGACATTGTATACAAACTTGATCCACTATGATATATATAGACTCTATTTTTGGTTCGGCATTCCATTGTATCCGAGTTGACTCTCTTTGGCTTATCTCTCATGTGTACTCTAGATGTTTAGAATTTCCACTTTTTTATGCTTTTTAGAATGTATGCAATGGATGTGAAATGATAATAGAATGATTTATTTTTATATTTTATAATGCTGATATATGATGATGCAAACACAATGTGATCTTAAACTTAGTTTCTTTTTCAATATTTTGTACTTCATATTTGTCTTGACAAAACATGATGATATAATGATATGATAAATAGATATGCTTTCCCCACTCCTAACCCCACACAACTAGTAAGATGCTGAGGGCTCAACACCAAGAGTTAGAAAGGGCACAAGCCATGAAATTTGTTGAATGGTAGTGATGAGAGAAAGACAGAGGTTTGATAGAACCAAATTGGGACGCTACAACCTTACCCTACTCATGCTACCTCATAGTTTAGAATGTGAATTTATTTGACAGTTATCTAGACTTGGATCCGTAGATGGCCACTTGGTTGACAAAAATCTGGTTTTTAGGGTTTTGAATTCTCTTGGAATTTTGAACATCTAATTCACTTTGTTTTGACTTAAGATTTCACAGTAATTGATTTAATTGTTTATGACTTTAGGTTTGTCAAAGAGACCCCCTACACCTTGCCCCATGCTACTAGTAGGAAGCATGGGCTTATCACCATGGACAAAAGCATAGGTGAGTAAGGGTATTTCTTTCCTTTCCCAACCCTACGTCACTAGTAAGAGATGCAAGCTCAACACCGAAGGTTGGTAGGGAAAAGAAATGTGTAAAATAAAAATTTTCCAGTTGATTTGCATTTGACTTACTTATTTGGGAAAAATGTTTAGAATGTTCTTATTTCCAAAGAGATGTATGTGGGATAGATGTGACACCATGAAGCTTATAGAACAGACTATGAACAAAAGACACCTATCCTAAGAAGAGACCAAAAGTAGAACCAAGTATGCAAGCCTTGGTATGGTTACTGTCAAAACTTTTTCTTGTCTTGTTTGGATTGATAAGCGATACAAAAACAGTTGATGATACAATGAAGATTTGAAGAGACATGATTTGAATGTTTTACCAATATTTTTAGAAGTTTTTAGGAATTGCTATAAGAATAAGCTCCTTGATCACACTTTTTACAAAATGAATGACATAGATGAAAATGTAATGTAGATGCAATAATGTACATATGAGAATGTTGATGGATCATACATAGTACCTCTTTAGGTGAAGAGAGTTTACAGATTCACTAAAATCCTCACCTTCTAAAGTACACAAGTGGAATGCACCATTTTTATAGTCTTCCACCACTCGATATGGACCTAACCACCTAGGTCTGAACTTTCTTCCCTCACCGGTCTTCTTGTCTATTCAGCTATCGAGTCTTAATACCAAATCTCCTTTGTAGATCTCACATTCGTACACCTTTTTATTGTATTACCAAGCCATGCAGTCAGTGTAACACTGTGTCATTGCTCAATGTTTCGTTTAGCTTTGTTGAGGCTTTCTAATTGGGAGAGATGAGCTTATCGATAACCCTCCTCTCCCAGGATCCCATGTAGAAAAATGCGGAGGCTAGGTATTTTGAATTCAAGTGGCAAAACTGTACCTCAGCATCTAAATACTAAGGAAAATGGGGTTTCCCCTGTTGGTGTTCTAACCAACGTTCGGTAGGCCCACAAGGTTGGAAAAATCTTTAGATGCCAATCTCGTTTATTCTCCTTAACAATTTTTAGAAGAATGGACTTTAAATTCTTATTAGTAGCCTCAACTTGTCTATTAGCCTAAGGGTAGTGGAGAGAAGTTGTGTGATGGCTTATTTTAAACTTTCTACACAACTCACGTATCTTGTCATTTTTGAAAGACATGTGCATTATCAGAAATAATGACTTGTGGCACCCCATACCTACAAATGATCTTGTTTAGGATGAACTTAGTGATTACAGAGCCGGGACAGTGGTAAGGGGCATAGCCTCTACCCACTTGGTAAAGTACTCTATGGCTGTGATTATGAAATTATGGCCATCTGTTGATGAGGGAGAGAATTTCCCTATCAAATCTAGGCCCCACATGGAGAAGGGCCATGGAGTTTTGATTGGTTGTAAAGCTTGTGCCGGTATGTGGATCTCGTGGGAAAAATCTTGACACTTGTGACATCTGCGCACAAAATCTACCACATCATGCTCTAGGGTGGGCCAAAAATAGCCCATCTGATGTATCTTCTAGGGCAGTGGCATGGCCACCGAAGTGGCCATCACATACCCCATTGTGTGACTCATAAAGAATCTTTTCAGACTCTTCAACGTCAACACATCTCAATAACATTCCATCAAAGGCTCTGTGATAAAGCACCTATTCCAAGATAACATACTTAGTGGAAATTACACGTAATCAATTTCTTTGTTGTGATGTTTCCCCTTCTAGGTATGTGTGGTCCATGATGAAATTGATAATGTCAGTGTACCAAGGGAATACAGAGATAGGAGGCTTGGTTTCAAAAAAATATACGCACTCATCGGGAAAGTTCAAATCTACCAAATCACCCTCATCTAATGGATTATCAACCAACCAATCTGTAATGATTTGACCCTTAACAAATTTTTGATTTACAAACATTAACTTGAACTCACCCATTAATGTAATGAAATTCCCAACCTTTTTAGACAAGGATCCCTACATGAGGAATGTTTGTAAGTGGTTTGACTTGACGATGACCCTTGTTTCTTGATTGAGCATATAATGTCTTAAGCACTTGGTTACAAAAACTATGGCAAGGCATTCATTTTTTACCTACATGTAGCATGTCTCATAATCAAGTAACGTCTGACTGATAAAGTAAACAACCCATTCTCACTTATCATCATCCTCTTGAGCCAACATATAGGCTAGAAAAATGTCTATAGCCCATGAATATAAGATCAAAGGGTGATCTGACCTAGGTGGCATTAGCATGGGATGGGATAAAAAGAATCATTTAACTTCTTCGAAGGCCTCATCACATTCCTCCATCCAATCAATGCTATAATATTTCTTGAATAAATTGTTGATTGGATGAATGACGAAGGTCAAGTCAAGGATAAACCTTTGGATTGCACCAATTTTCCCAAAAAAAGATATAATACCAGACTTATCTGATGGCATAACCATTTCTAACACAACCCAAATTTTGACTGGGTCAACACCAATCCCTCGTGAAGATATAATGTAACTCAGGAGCTTACCACCTGTAACACCAAATACACATTTTTATTGATTCAATGTGACACCATACTCAATTAAGTGTGAGAGAATGATACAAAGCACCTCTAGGTGATCGCAGTGCTTCCTGGCCTTGGCCAATAGGTCATCTACATAGGATTCCACAATTTTATGAATAAGATCATGGAATATGTAGGTCATTGCTCGTTGATATGTAGCACCAGCATTCTTAAGACCAAATGGCATGATGACATAACAATAGGTTCCCCAAGGAGTTATAAATGTAGTTTTAGCTTGATCCTTAGTAGAGATTTTGATTTGATTATATCCTGAAAACCCATCCATGAGAGACAACAACTCAAATCTAGTTGTTGCATCAATGATAACATCAATGGATGGTAGTGGGAAATCATCCTTGGGACAAGCCTTGTTAATGTCCCAGAAGTCTATGCAAATATGGATCTTTCCATTCTTTTTGAGGATGGGGACAATGTTAGATACCCATTGTGAATAATCAACTAGTTTGATAAATCCTACGTGGAGAAGCTTCATTACCTTTTCCTTTACCATAAGGGCCACCTTTGGCTTCATAGGTCTTGATTTCTACTTAATTGGTTTGGCATCCAGCTTAGTGACAAGATTGTGAACTGCAATGTGTGGTGTAATTCCCGTCATTTCTTTGTAACTAAATGTGAAGGATTTTTGATGTTCCTTGAGGATTTGGGTATGAATTTCTACTTCCTCCAGAGTTAAAGAGGACCCTAGTTTTAAGATTTTTGGTTCCTCCTCCATTCTCATGTTTATATCAATCATTCCCTCGATTAAGGAGGCATTATCCTCCTCAAACTTAGGTGGGGTTGGAGGAAAATCCAAATCCCCTTCTTCTTCTACATCGTAAATCTCAAGATCTTTTCCTGGAGAGGACTCAATCATTGGATTGCCAAAATAAGAGGAGGAATGTGGAATTAGGGAAAGGTCTACCTCTTGACAAGTAAGATGCAACTCCACCAGAGCATTTAAGTAACTTAAGGTTGAATCATCCCTATCAATAGGGTCTGAAGAGTCAAGCTGGTCTTCAGCTTCCATGTATGTCAACATTGACGTTACTGGCACTTTGCAAATCAAGGATTCAGTGTGGAGTGAAACCGTGAAGTTGGTATCCTACAAATCACTACTTGGGGTGAAGCGTGAGGTGGAAGTTTCTATAAATTCTACTAGAAGGTTTTGTTCATGTGGAACTACCTCAATTGATATAAAATCAAACCCCTTAGTTAGGCCTAGCATGCTGGTTTTATAGAGTTGTAAGTGTTCATCCCTAGTCTCGTATACCTTGGATACCTTATTTACAACTAGCTATGAATCACCCAACACCCTAATATTGAGGACGCCCATTCTTTTAGCTACAATGATACCTAGTAGGAGAGCCTCATACCCCCATTGTTTGTGCATTTAAAATTCAATTTGAAAGAAAAAGGTAAAACCCTTCCTTCGGGTGAAGTAAGGATTGCACCCGCCCCGGCACTAAAGCCTTGGCCCCATTAAAATGGAGGGTCCAACAATTACTTGGAAATACATATGTTGAGTCATCCTTTGTGAGTTCTCCTTTTATCTCAGTTACGTCTACCATACAAACCTCATCTGTTGGAAGGGAACCAAGCCCCAAAGCATGTCCCATACCCATGGAATCAAAGGGGAGAAGGATAGGAAAATCCTTTTCTAATAGTTCAATAATATTTGTTGTAGTTCCTAATGATACTATCTCTACAACAACGCTTTCATCCTTGACCACCGGAATACCCTCGATCAAACCTGTAACCTCTAATTCCATTGTGGGAACCAGTTTTTCTTCTGGTAACGTGCTTGCCAGTTTGTTTAACTGGTTGGTGGGAAGCTCAAATTTAGAGTGGACCCCTAGATTTTTCCTCAAGTTGGCCAAATGTATATCAAAGGGCTTTGGATCACCTTGAGTGACAAATAATTTCCCTAAATGTAAGAATCTGACTTCTTGGAATAGGGTGGAGGGGATTTCTTTCATGCGGTGGATCCAAGGGCGACCAAGGATCATATTATAGTTGGTTTCCTGATCTATAATATAAAACTCAGTAAGCACCATCTTGGGTCCAAGAGTGACTGGTAATACTATGGTTCCGATCGAGGTTACCTTGAGACTATCATAGCCCCTCAATGTGTTTCATCGAGGAGCAATTAGTCTCCCCATATCCTAACTTCTAAAGAAAAGAGAAGGGGACTATATTAACTGCTTACCCCATCAGTCGATCATTATGTGCTTCACATAGTTTTTGTAGATCCAAACCTGTAAAAACAAGGTCTGAATCACCTCTACGAGCTATTTCAGCATTCGTAGGCATCTTGCTTATGTCAAATACAAACCCAATATCCCTTTCGGGCTTCCCTGGAGGGAAAACGTCGAAGTCTATATGGTTTATTTGTGCCTCTGGTGGAGGGGTAACGTTAGCCAAATGGCTGAGACCAAGCACTTCCAAGAGAGTGGTTCGATGAGAAGGGGAATTATTCAGTAGATCTAAAAAGGAAATGTGTGAAAAAGTATTGGTTAGATCACTAATCAAGTCATAAGCTCCTACTGGATTACTTATCATGTCATGAATGCTATCCGACACAACCAGATAAATTAGGATTGGCTGAAGAATAGTCTCTGGATCTTGTTGCAACATTAATTTGGGGTTCAACATCTAACTCAACCAAACCTACAATCTTCGTTTGCTGAACCATCCAAAGGAGGTGTGAACCTATGGGTTTGACGAAGTTGAGGATTCATGATCATGAATTACCATTTATTCAAACCATTATCTAGTATACCGTCCTTTGGATGTGTGCAGAGAGGATTGTTGAAGATTCCCAGTGGTGTGTTTTGTGGAGACACTGGTCCCACATAGGTGATATAACTAGGGAAGTTGGGTTGGCTAGAAACATGTTGACAAATAGTTGTCTTTGGTCTTCTAGAAAATAATGCAAAAAATTATTACAATCATGATAGGTTCTTGCATCATACCCCAGAACCCTATGTAAACCGCAATATAGGTCAGGATCATAATCTCGAGGCCTTTGGTTTTCCCCTTGTTGTGGTCTGAATCCACGGTTGTTTTTTGGTTGTTGACTATTATAATTAACACTTTAGAACCCTTACCCCTGGTTCTAGAATTGGTTGGGGTGTTGACTAGGGCTTGGGTTGGCATTTTTCTTTGTAGCTTAGGTTGTTGCTGTTGTTGGGGACAATTAAAATCCACAACATTTACCAAGGGTGAGAAATTTTTATTTATCTAGTTGTTGCCATTGTTATTTCCATTGTTGTTATTCATAACACCTATACCAGTGGGATTGACAATGTTAGGATTTTTGGGTTGATTAGTTACACCGTTGGTCATGACTCCATGATTCTTATTAAGGATATTTGGTCCTTGATTGTTATTTGTATTGTTGGAGTAACCAAGAGTGTTTTGAGCAAGGGTAACTAACTTCCCATTTGTTCCATAGGTCTTACGACCACTGTCAATGGCCGCTTGGTCGATCTGAAGAGCACCCTCTAGCACCTCTTCATAGCTCCTTAACGGGAACTTTTTAACCTCTTCCTTCATCTCCCTGTTGAGGGAGTGAAGGAAAAAATCACAAAGTTCCATTTGATCCATGTTTGGAGCACTTGCAGAAGAGTAGAGAACATGTCACCACCTCTGAATGAAGTGGGCTATAGATTCATTATGTTCTTGTTTAATATGAATAAATTCTCTTATTCTTATTCGCAACAACTTGTTCATATTAAAATATTTGATAAACTCTAACACAATTAATTTGAAAAAGTGTATTGAAGCCTCTGGTATCCTATAATACCAGTCGAGAGCAATACCTTCAAGTGTCTTAGGGAAAATATTTGCAACGACTGCATCCCATGGGAGCAGCTCTTGAATGGCCATTACATAAGCCTTGATGTGGGCATTTGGATCACCCTCCCCTTTGAACTTTGGGAGATCAGGCAAGGGTCTCGGGAGCATGACTGTCTGAATGGAGAAATCTAGGGGTTCTTTGAGATATTCAAAATAAGTCCCCATTGCATACGTTTCCACCATTGAAGACCCTTTTTGGGGAGGTGGGGGCTGCATTGGCTACTAAAATGAGACACCATAGACATTTGGTAGGGTATATGACATCCCCTAAGATTGTCCATATGGACCTGGGTAGGAGTACATGTCCCCCTGTGGAGATTTAGAATACATGTGTATATAAGGGGGTTGATTACCTTGATATGGAGCTGAAGGCACGAAGCTAGGGAACGCAACATTTCTGGCCAGTATAGCATTTAAGAATGCACTTCCAGCTGGTGCCTATTGTAGATATCCATATGTGGTTTGAGGAGGAATACCCAAGGTACTTGTCCCAGTTAACAAGTCCCCATGATTTGGAGTATTCATGTAGACTGGCGGGTTCTGTGTGGTTGGAACTTGCCCATAGTTCTATGGGTAGGAAGGATCCCATGCTTTCCCAACATATGAATTTTGTGTATTCTGGGAAAGCTCTAACTCCTTAAATTTATCAACCAAAGCTGAAATGACATCGCCTATTGATGGGGTGATACCTTGCTTAGATACCTTTAGTTGAACCCTTGGAGGTTGTTGAGGAGTATGGTATCCCACTATGAATTGTTTATGATGTTGCCACCCCTCATTGGTTGTATTGTCAGTTGGTGGAGGGGTAGCATTATTTTTATGAAGTAGGACATCACCTTTTCCTTACAACCTATCGAAAGATTAGTTCATTTGTTGGAAATATTGCTCACTCCTGGCATAGCATGTTAAATACTCCTCATCGAGATGGGGGAGTTGATCAGATTGTACAGCAATGGGCTGTCAAAACAATAACTGAGGAGATGAACTTGCTTCACCAATAATTTTCATGTTATTTTAACTTGATTATTCATAAGGATAAGTTTGAGTGACTTGATCCAATTATTCGATGCATATAGAAGAACCAACACTGGTTCCCTGAAGTAGAGGGTTTTGAGTGGATGAGAGCTTGTCTAGCCATGTTGAAAGTGAAGGTGATTGTTGTGGTATATTTGATTGGTACTGGTACATGTCGAAACCAAGGATGGGTCGATCATACTCATCATATCCCGACATATTCGGGGGGTATAAGAATACCTACATAATAAATGACAGATGAAATTGGAAATGCTTAGAGACTAGCTCTTCACATTGGGTTCACCAATTTATATGATAGAAAATCAAAACGTGGCCTTCTTTGCACCCAACCTCCTGAGGTTGTGCCGAGACAGCTGGTGTGGAATTAAAATGGGAGTGAAAGTGATGGCGATGGCCAAGCTAATTGGGTAACCTTATGTCTTCGACACGCAATAACAGAATTTGCAAATCTAAGGCAAAGAATGCTCTCCTAACCTGAAGGGGTGTGATGGTATGGTCTGATATGATAAATACTTAAAGACTCTAATAAATGTTTAGTTCAACCAAGATTCTATTGATTGGTTGTGGAATATGTGGAAAGTAACCTACAAGTGCCCCATATGGGTTTCTAGACAAGGTCATGGAAATGAGACAAGAGATGTAGTGGAGTTACAGGAATTAAGGGAAATTTTTAATCTTTTCCAAAAAGTCTTAGTCTGATCGGCTGCTATATTCAACAATGAAAGTTATGTAATAATATCAGGTGGAAGCAGTGAAGATATGAATACCAGTGTGCATAATCTAGTGTCGATATCTAACTGACTAGTAGGCCCATTGGGTTACGGGACCTGTGGGTCATAACCAAAGACTCATTGGGGTTGAGGCCCTTGTATGGTCATGCATGCAATCAAATCCTATTTCCAGGAGCAGTCCAAAAGTCATAGGCCCGATTAACAGCTATGTTCAATGTCTCTAACTGTCCTACTTTCTCTACATATGTGGCAAGGGATTGTTAAGTGCAAACTTGTGTCAATGTTAGTTATTAGCTCTAGCGCAGTTGGTTGTGGGACCAGGGGATCACAACTATAGTATTTTCCTATTGTGGACCGTTGATGGTCATGCAAGATAAATTGATTTTTTTTCAGTAAGTAAACTATCTATCAAAGGAAATCTAAGCTATATTTTTGGTGTTTTCTCAATATATCAGAACAAAGTAATAAAACAAACTAATCTATGGAAATAAATATTTTTGTGCTTTTCTAACCTTTCAGATAATGCATCTAATCTAATAAGTAAATTAAAAACAAATAACTGGCCAGATGTAGCTAGCTATCTGTGCAGATGTGTGAATCTAGATCTAAGATCTATTCTAATTCAAATAAAATATTTCCAACCCTACCTCAGAAGTGAAGAACAAATCATGGCTCTAACAGAGCTATTATTCCCCCACAACTTCCCTGGTAATATTGAAGAGAAAACTTCCTATTGATTTGATCTACTTGCAACTATATAGGTAATTGAAATGAATCGTTTCTCTACTCTATTTGATATATAATTGACAATTTGACAAAACAAAGTAAACAAATACACAACTCCAACCTAGAAGAGCAAGAACTTTGGAAAATCCAGTAGTATCAGTATCTATCCCCTCAGTTTTTTCCTTTCTTTCTCTGAGTGTTCATGTGAGTCCAAAGAATTGGGAATGCAAAGAAAAACAACAAGAGGATGGTCACTTGAGCAATGGAAGCTTGGAAGTAATCTGGATGTAATGCAGGTAGAAGAAAGATAACACAAGAGATCTAAACTTGGCTATGCAATTCCTAGCAAGATTATGGTAGCACAACAATGCAAGATACACAAAATTCTCAGGAATTTTGCTTGAATACAAGCATGGAATATATAGGAATGGAGGATAGGAGGTTACTTCATGCACAAGGAAATGAAGAGGTAGTTCCACTCATTAAATCTATTTAAAAATAAAAGGAACAAGGAGAAATAAGTAAACAAAGCTATTTTTTGCAAATTCGGGTCACAAATGCGCTCAAAAAGCAAACTTATGTGAATCGTCACATGTAATTTAGCACATGAATATTCTAGAAAAATCGATCATGACCGCCACCCTGCGTAAGGTGGTGATTTCAAGACCGTTGCCCTGCCTAGGTAGCAGTTTGCAAACTGCTACCCAGAGAAGGCGGCGGTTGCGACACTTAATGCCAAAATGAGCACAGAAAGAAGGGGGAAGTTGTAAAAATGCAAGGAAAATTTAAGTAAGGCTATCTAGGCTATAAATATATATGACAAATGGATTTTTTGAACTCGAACACCTTCTTGAAAGTATTTTGAATGATCACCGGGGACTTTTATAACCATTTTCCCAACAATGTAGCACGTGCAATTTTGGGTGCGTACAGTCTCCCCATTTTTACCCATGCATCTAAAGTAAGAACATTGAATTTTGCACATGTATCAATCAATATATTACTCAAAACCCATCCATCCACAAGAATTCAAAGTGGTTTCCTTGTCATAGTCTAAGCTATGAGGGGGAAGATTTACATGCAAGATTTTTTGTTGAGTCTCAATAATTACGCACATAGTGATTCCCTTTAGCCAATTCCCTAATATTGGAATAATATTCTCCTAGCACAACATCTTGCACATGTTTTTCAAGTCATCCATATCATATTGGACCATTTTTGTTGCTTTATTTATCTCCATATTCCATGATTTCTCCTTTAAACATTGTATTTCACCCTGAAAATTTCTGAGTACCTCCATAGTTTCCTCATAAACCTCCTTCTGATGGACAAGATCTAGGTACCGTGCATGCAGAACCTCCTCCTTAGCGATGGTAGGATTTTTCTGTAATGCTTCTTTGGCATGCGTCGCTTTAGCATGGGTAGTGATATTTATAGGGAATGCCTCAAATTTTGGTTCCAACTTGGGCATCCACTAATTTTCCACAGCATTTTGTATCATAACCATCCCTGTGCCTTTGTTTTATTGTTTATGTTGCTTACTAAGATGCTAATATAGGTCTGGAAATTTCTCATAACTATGATTCTTTCCATAGAAAGAACATGTAATATTCAGAGGAAATTTTCACCTGTAGTGGTCAGGAGATCTGCATGTATAACATGTTCCATGAGGAAACTCACCTCGTCCACCACCATGGCCTCGTCCTCAAAATCCACTATAGTATCCTTGACCTCTTCTAGGACCTCCTTCAAAATTCTCTTTATTCTGATCATAGTGCACTTGATTGTGATCCCTATCCTAATGCTCGTTCTTTCCTTTAGAGTTATCTGACACTGTTTTCTGTCATACACCAATATTTATAACATCATGGATCTTACCAATCAGCTGGTAGTCTTCCATGTCATGATTTGTGGACCTATAAATTTTACAGTAGCAAGAGATGTTCTTCCTTAGTGCACATTGTAATAATGAGCAGTGGCCAACATCATGGTTTAAATGACATATCTCATAGTTTAGCAGCAATGAGTGTGCCAATATGTGGGGACAACTATCCTTGGTGTGACCTTCCACTTCACAATCTGTAAACCAAATCCTCATGCACATATCATGTGCTGAATTTTCTGATAGATTTTCCAACTACTTCGTTATGGCTGTAATATGTGCTTTAAAAAATGGGCTCACCCCAATTTCTATACTTCCAACTTCCTTAATGCGTAAAGCTTCTTCAAGTGCTTCACATAAATCAGTGTATGTCTTATGTGATAATTCCTTCTAAAATGTGTAATCAGACCTCTAAAGAACCATTGTGCATGCTGACTTGCATGAATATCATAAGAAATCTTAGATAAAAGCATTTTGAAATGGGCATCACACTCTCTGAAACTCTCAATAGTACCTTTCTTAATATCCTTGAGTACGTTTATACTCTTGTGCTCAAACTCAGGGATGTGAAACTCTTTAAGGAAATATTATTTTAAAGCTACATAGTCTACGCAAGTCTGATCAGGGTCAAAATTTTTGTACCAGATGTGTGCATTCCCTTGTAACGTATTGGTGAATTAAGTTCCCCTACGCTCAAAAGCCATGATTATTTTTGCGTACCACATGATTTCAAACATGTGCACATGTTCAACAACATCTTCTATGCCCCTATACTCTGGAAGAGAAAGAGACATCTCCATGTAAATATTCTTGGGTTGGTGACGACCTTGCCCACCTGATCTAGAACCTTTTGTGTTTCCTCTACCTCTAGAACCACCAAATCCACTGGAGCTAGAACCACCTATACCTCTTGATCCTCCACTTGTAGTTGGAGATGAACCAGAAGATGTAATTACCTATGTCCCAATAGTAGTACTAAACTACACCCCTACATTCTACGAAGTTTTACCACTCCCAGAAGTGAGTCCGAAATTCTGTGAGCTTGAATTTTGTGCGGATGATGCACCTAAAATGCTACCTCCAAAAAACAACAAATACGTTTTCCCTGCCATCGATGCACTTGCTATATGGCTTACTCCTTCTCTCCTACTGCCTAAATTAATTTTTGGACTTGTTCTCGTACTAGATACTGGAAAACCAAGTGCAAGGGTAAGGTTTCTAGGTAGATTTGGATGTGTGCCCATGGCCCAAGTCATCTCTGATGATGCACTTCTACATGAGGCCGAGGGGGGTTCCCTGTCATGATTTCCCAAATGGTGTATTTCTTGATGCTCTAGCTCCACGCCTTCTACGTGAGCTTCAAATCCTTCACAAGCCATCTCTCTCCTCAATTCCATTCACTCTGCAACATCCCATTACTTATCTATCTCCCTCTCACATGCCTCATTATACTTAATCCACCTTCCTTCTCTCTACCTTTCTACCATTAGGTATGCCATCTTTCACCAAACCTTCTCCTTCCCACGCATGTGGTGGGGTTTAGTTAGCCATCCATTTTATTTCCAAGTTTAGGGTTACCATCAAGATTTTGATCTCCAATGGAATGCCTTACAGGTAAGTTCCTTGGGATACCATAAAACATTGAATTTTTCTACATCTGGAAAAGAATAAGTGGAAATTGAGTACTCCAGAATATAGTTATTTAGAACACCACAAAACCAAGTATCCACAACATGTATCTAAATCAGATCAAAATCATAGAGGGATTGAAATTATTCATGTGTCCAAACAAGTGCACGATACCTCCAATTTATTTTAGATGCATAAGCAACCAACCACTCATACAGTTCTACTAGAAAAATAGCGAAGAAGATTTCATACTAACTATCATATAGATTTTTTTCCACCCATGCACGTGCATTAAAATGTGATCTGATGCTGAACCTCCATGCGTATTCTCATTCTATATCATGTATCCACTCCTAAACACTTGATAAGTTCAATCGGTATGTCTTCATCGTGAACCATCCTAAGAACAACTGAAAAATAGGTCATGAGAATAGAACCAATGATACAACCTAGAATTTACCAGTAATAACCCAGGCGTGTTGGCACATCACTCAGCCTAGAGTGAGTGCTCACCCAAAGCACACAAAGGTACCTGGCCCCTCTTTAGGGTTACTATTTCAAGACATTAGCATGATGAAGAATTAATGCAATCAGATCCATAATTAATATAACATTCTACAGAGCATGTCAAGATCTATATCTAAAGAGTAATAGATTTAAATAATATCCATAATGAATTCAATCATGTAAGAACATTTTATACTCATGATTAATACCTTTATTCATCTAATACACTCCATTATATTAAACACAATAAATACACATCAGCTCATTACAATAAGTAATACCATAAGCTCATACGTGCATCAGATCTAACAACATGATCTCACCATAATTCATATCTAGTTCTTACACACCATCCTCCTATACTACGCAGATCACTACATATTTATAAGGGTGGGGAATTTCCCTTCACCACTTTCATAATTCCCAAAATAGGTTGCATGCTGAAAATAGTCATGCACCTTTACAATAATAGCCATAAATTCAAGTGTGCTAATAATAGACCTCTTGTGGTTAACTAGTAGCCACTCTTCCAATAATATCACATGCATTTCGCGCAAGTATTTTATCCAGTTTGTGTGCTCTGCACACTATCTCCAAAAATATTCCGTACATGTGAAAATGGCTAAGTCCTGAATCTGCCCTTGTCTGTTGTGTTTGTGTCCTTCCCTATCCTTCCATGCCTTTGACTATGCTTTACTCCTACACTCGAATCTTCTATTTTCCCTCTCCTTTGCATCATAATCTTTTCTACTCAACACGTTGCTAACACAGGAGAATTCTTTAGTGCCTCCTTGATTCTTGTGAAATCTTGGATATTTTTTTCTTCCCATTTGATAATCTAGTCCTTCTTTAACATATTTGTGATAGGAATAGTCATTTTAGAAAGATTGGAAATGAATCTCCCAATCAAGTTAATTTGACCAAAGAAGTACTAAATCCCTTTCTTTATTTTGGGCATAGGGGCCTTTCCAATAGCTTCCACTCTTTCAAGGTTAATCATGAACCCTTCCTTAAATACAATGTGCCCCAAAAGATTTTCCTTTTGAACCCTGAAATGAATGTTTTTAGGATTCAATGAGATGACATATTATCTACACCTCAACGACATATTTTCCATATGTTACAAATGATATCTTGGTATACAACAATAAAATGAATTATATAACCTAAGAATGCTACATCAATAGCTCTTTGAAAATGAGATCCAACATTCATCAAGACAAATGGCATTCTCACATATAGGTAAGTGCCCAATGGAGTTTTGAAAGATTTTTTTATTCTTTTTTATTGTTTTCCAACCACCTGATTATACCTCGAGAACCTATCTATTGTGGATAATAGCTCAAATATAGTGACCAATTGCAACATAGTATCCATATTAGGAAATGGATAGTTGTCTTTGATTGAGGCCTTATTCAGATTTCTAAAGTCAACACACAACCTTATATCCCCACTCTTCTTTCTAACTGGCACTAAGTTGGTCACCCATGAGGAATATCTTGTTGGTTGTATGATGCCTCAATCCCTTAATTTCTTTAATTCTTCTTGCATATTGAGGGAAAGGATTGGATTGATTGGCCTTTAATTTTTCCTAAATGTCTTGGAATTAGGTTCTAGTGGTATTTAATGTTGGAAAATATCTTCCCTATATGCTTTGATATCTGAATAAGACCATGCTAAGTAGTCTTGATATTTCTTTAATAAGTTAAAATAGGACTGATTTTCCTCCTTACATAGATTGCTACCTAGACATAT
Source organism: Taxus chinensis (assembly GCA_019776745.2). Taxonomy (NCBI): domain Eukaryota; kingdom Viridiplantae; phylum Streptophyta; class Pinopsida; order Cupressales; family Taxaceae; genus Taxus; species Taxus chinensis. Next base: position 377,420,872 of record CM034157.1, on the reverse strand, counting down.
TTTCTTAGGATTTTCATCAGTCCCCAAATTATGCTCTCTGACATCCCTTGAAGTAGAGATGTGTCTATGAATAATCCTATCAAAATTATATTCCAAAGAAACCAACCCCCTTAGAATGGTGATAGTATTTAACTGAATAATATCTTTTCCAAATATGGTCTCTTTATCATCACAGATAGAAATCATTAGCTCCCAGTTTATATTTTGATTGGTGAATTCTCCTTTATTCTGTAAAAACCTTTGAACCCAAACATCATCCTCAAATACTTTCCAATGTTTAACATTATCAAGGACAGAAGGTCTTGATAATACTTCTATGTTGTAATCAGAATAAGGAGATATTGTGTAATTTTCAAATCTAGATCCCAATACCACCAACCTGTCTACAGTAGCATTCTGATTTCTGTCATGATATATTATATTGAAAGAGTCAAACATTTCAATAATTTCCCAAACATCATGTTTATATTTTTTCATTCTCTAATTCTTAGTTGCATACCATTTCCTAACTTGTTTGACTACTAATTATGAATCTCCTTTAGTAACAATGTCCTTGATACCATACCTCCAGGAAATACTTAAACCCAAAAGTAGTGCTTCATATTCTGCAATATTGTTAGTGCACTCAAATCTAAGCTTAAAGGAAAAACTGAAATTCTCTTGGTTTGGAGACACAAGGACAACACCAAAACCATTCCTAAATTTAGATAAATCTCCATCAAACATCAAAATCCAAGGAATGCAAATTTTTTAGGAATTTTACACTTATTAATGTCATGCTCCTAAAAATATACATAGCCCACAAAATTAACAACATCTACATCTATATATAACACTTCATAAGAGGAATTATTAAGATCCTCAATTAGATGTAGCATATTTTTCTCTCCATACAATTTAACAAGGATTCCTTCTATTGGTATGGTTGCATATGAAAAATCCATCTTCACACTGCCACCCACACTATCAAACCACTTCCTTGACAACAACATTCCCCACTTAGTAGGACAATCCACAATAACTACATTAATAGTTAAACATTTATATGGGTAAGTTGCAAATTACACTACCAACCCTTTAACATACCCAATCACTAGAACTTCTCTTGAATCCATGGTTGTGCACTTTCCAAAAGCTGTTTTCACTTTGATATTTAGTTCATTCATGACCTCAAGAGGCATCACATTACATGAAGCACCTGATTCAAACATGTAATTGCTCACTAATTTATCCTTGATGATTAGAGTGGTATAGAAAGTATCAACATAAAGCTAGGATTAAACAAGAGAAGTACCTAGATATACCTCATGATATTCTCCCAAGTCTTCCAATGCCCATGAAAATTCTAATTCTGCAATGACAGGGGGAGTATTCACATTATTCATATTCTTAGTTTATGGGCCTACCTCCTCTTTGAACCCTAAGTACTAAAATGCCCTCTTTCTATGCTCAGGGATCCTAAGTAGCTCAACAATAGGCATAGTAACTTTTATTTGACTCAAAATTTGGGCTATATCACATGGGATGTAGTTGGGTAAGACTGTGTTAGGAGGAAGGGTGACTGCCTCTTCTTTTGGTATTAAACTCTTCAGAGCTTGTGCATGAATTGGGGTAAAGGTTTTACTTGGTGTAACTAGACTTTTTATAGTTGTATCCTTTTTAAGGGGGTCATTTGGGATGTTATTAAGGAGAGGAATATTTGGTTTAGGGTGTGGCCCTCCTTTAACAAATATAATTCTAATATTGTATTCCTTTTCTTGAGTAACTATTGCATTTATCATTAAGCTATTTGTCTTCCTTAGAAATAATTCCTCCATCATACTTCTTTATCATTAGAGCTATCAAATATTTAAATTCATGATTAGGTAAATAAAAAACTTGCACCATATCACCTTCAACATCATATTTATGAGGGATAAGAGATACCCGCTGAATGTAATTCAAAAAACTTCTTATAGTTCTTGCACTGATCAATTCAGTTGAAGTGGCACCGTGTTATGGATTATAAGGGAACTCTAACAAGTGTCATTTTAGTTTGTACTTGAATTAATTTTAATATTTCAATCTGAGGCAGCATATGATGGTTGTTTACAAAAAAGTGAATGGTAGGAACATAGATTTAGTATAGGTTTCTATCTTAAACTAAATTCATTGAACTGATCGTGATTACAAATGAATTGGCAATAAGTTGCTATACTAGGATTGGAACAAGAGCAAAGATCAAACTAAAGCATTAATATTAAAGACTGAATTGAATTTTGAAAGAAATAGTAATATGATAACAATACTTTAAATAAAAAAGTAATGAAAATAAAAATGAGTCTCCCTTTCGTTGGGTAGGAGTGGCCCTTGCTCCTTCCCTTAGATCAAAATTATACTGAGGCTCTTAGCAAGATAAATTCTCCTGAATTTGATCTTTATTCAATTATCAAAATGCTACTACATAAAAACAACTACTACATTTCTGATTACATTCCTCCTTTTTATATTAGCTTCATATGGAGATCTAATTATTTAGATTGACTAATTATAAATCTAACTGTTTGAACTCCATAATTTCCTTGATTCTCAGAAATATATTAATGACGAGAATAAATCATGGGTGATTGATTGTGCCTTTAGAATAACTGAAGAGGAGGTATATGATTGACTCATAGAAGGATTCAATCACTTCTAGAATATTCCCAAAATCTTATCTTGATTTAAGAAACTAAAGTGGTGATGAGTCTTCAGTTATTGCTAGTGAACTTTATGATTTGGAACAATGATTGATTGATGTTAAGTTATCTAATATAAAATGATGACAACAACTAGAATTCCAGGATCTACTGACCTTCATGTGTGTAGATTCCACTTATGGTTTGAGGCATTTGATGAGATGGGTGTTTTGAATACACTATCATCTGACCCTTATCAACAAGGAAGAGAGTTATGTGCTAACACAAAACAAAATAGAGTCCACTATGCCATATCAAAGAACATAATCTTGTGCTCATTATAAATTTCAACACATGTATCTTTTCACAAGGATTAGCATTTATCCATATCATATTTAAGCCATTCATGTACAAGAATTAACAAGATGAAACATCAAAAATACACACAATAATCACCCATAAACATTTCAAAATAGTAAATATAAATTATGTATTTTTCCCATCATGCATAATAATATCAAAGATAATATAGGTTCTAGCATGGCTTAGACATCATTGCATAAGGTATGACCAGAAAAAAATGGGGCTCATCACTCCACCAGACTAAAGATTTAGCAGGTCCCCCTACTACCTATTAAGTTTTTCTACTATTCTAGAATAATTGTATCCAGTTATAAATGTATTCCATGTTTCTTCAGTTGTTGTATTGGAAAATCTGAAATGATCCACCACATTCTTTCTCTCGGTATTATAACTATCTACCAACTGATCATTAGTCACATTCCACCATGGTACTTGCATAAGTAGTAGAGGTGATTTGTAACACATCCCAATCCACTGCTCTTTAAGACTCAAGATGCTTTTGCATACATCTTTAGCCCTCTTCAAGGAACATTTTAGGTTGGTTAGTGAAATGAATTCCTTTCTTTTATATTAATCAGAAAATAATTGATAATGAACCTGCGATGTAATAAAGTTAACATTGAATGTAGGGATTGCCTGTTCCCTAAAATGTTTGACACTATTTTGAAGAATATTGGTGTACTTGTCTACCAAATTGAGACAATATACCTCTGAATGGAACCTGTTGAAAAACCTGATGGGGGCCAAAAAATCATATCTCATAAGGAGGCCCACTATTGATTTTGACTACACAAATATTTCCCTTTAATCCCTCCATTCACCTTGGTGTCTTAAGGTCAAAACCAATGTCCTCAAATGAACCTCGCCAATATATAAATTGATTGGTATTTCCACCTTCTCAAGAAGTAAAAACTTATGCACATAAAATTCACACAATAAATTCCTATCAAAATCATCGACAGTAGTATATTCCCCTACAAACTGATGATCATTCTCAAACTCAATGTCCAACATTTCCCTTGCTCTAGTGATTTTCCATTTGAAGAATTGTTATTTTAAGAATAGGACATAAAAATTGGAAGGAGGCCTATAAGAGAGCACCTGATCATATAACTGACTAACATAGAAAACATTTTGTTTGAGCAATTGAATTTCGTATTTTAACTTAGTATTTTCCTCCTCAACATTTATTAACCGATAGCACTCTTCCATCAATTTTGTCATGCCTTAAAATATGATAATTTGAGGGAAGTATCTTTCTTGTTCTTCCTAGAAATGAGCCAAGGATATTTCCAATTTTGATTTAGTAGCTTTTAATACATATATCTATTGTTCTTTTTCCTCTAAGGTCTGTTGCAACTAGGAAGTTGCTTCTTCTTGGTGGGCTACGCGAGTCTGCAGTTATTGATTTTTTTCTCTTGAGAATAGAATCATTGAGAAAAGTTTACATCTTTGGCTTCCAACAGGGCCTATAATTTATCAGTCCTTTCCTTAGCTATTTGAAGTTTGAATTATACTTCAGAAAATGATAGCATGTTGGGCATCAAAGTATCAGGATTTAGAGGAGAACTAGGTTTTCCCTTTTCCATGGGTGCTTTACCCTTATCTCTAATTAATCCCTTCTTAAGAATGGATGGAAGCATTGGACCAGGTAGAGTGTTAACTAGGGTTTGAATGGTTGCAGCTAATTCATGTTCTTCCTTTGTTAACAACTGTTCCACTAGTTGTTGTGGAATAATGGTGGGTTTAGAAGAGAAGTATGACAAATTTTTCTAGGTCTACTAGAAATGGATGAGGGAGAGTATAATTGTTGAAATTGGATACATCATCTCATGCCATTCTTGTTTTTCAAAAACTTATGCTTGCAAATTAAATGAATGAGACCCTGAAACCTGAGATAATTTTCCCCCCAATGAAATTTTTTAGTGGACACACTAATAGCCTCATAGAGAAATTGAGGTAGATTAACCTTATACTGGGGTTTTTCCTTGCCATGGGGTAAATATATGAGCATCCTCAATAATGGGCCTAAAACAATCTCATACTAACCCTCAAAAGTAAAATATTTTATCAACCATTTTTATATCCCTACCTAGGGTTATGGTATGCTCTGTATTTTAATCCCTTTTTCCTTTCCTTTACTATGAAATACTAGTTGTAATTTTTGTTTTCTTCCTACTACAAATATCTTAATTAATTCATGGTACAATGTTCACTCGGTAATAGCTAAACCATCATTTGGAACACCTGATAATTGACTAATTACAGTGGAAGATAACGATATTTCCTTACCATTTACTGTTGATTATCCTTCCTCCATATTCCTTGTGAACTCCTCTATCATCGGAATGTTGAATTATTCATATGCTAAAAGAAAATCCAGCCACCCCACTTTGTCAAAAACTTCCACCCAATTCACATCTACCAAAATATCCATTGAACTGGTAGGATAATGTCTGAGTCTAAGCCCCATTTAGGTTGGAAAAAGCACAAGACTAGATAAAGAAGGGATTAAGAGGTATAGTGTAGGAGTAGTATAATGCAATCCAAAGAAAAACCCAATTGAGAGTAAAATCATGAAATAACTCTATTATCGAGGAATGTAACCATCTTCTAGAAATTCTAGGCCAAAATCCCAAGGTGATGAAGTAGATACCTTATAGCGTGTGAGGAATTATGATTTTTAATGGATGGAGGATTTGGAGTGGATTTCAGGACGTATGGCATGGTTCTTGGAAAAGGTGGCCTATTAATATGTATTATGGAACAAATTAACTTTAAATTTAAAACCTTGTAATGATATGGGTTATTAATTGTGCATACCTTGATATTAAAGCTTATCGTTCCTCGTTGTTATTTACAAATGTGAAGTGCGCAATTATTCTGATGCCTTTCCTGACATCATGCCTCAAGCATTTGTTATACCTTTATGATATTACCCATCTTATTCCCCTTTTTTTAGGAGAGAGAAAATTGTCATTGCTGGTTTTTAATGTCCTCTATTATGTGTGTGTGTGTGTGTGTGTGTGTGTGTGTGTGTGTGTGTGTGTGTATTTTTTCTTTTTCTTTCTTTTTTCACTTAACATTGGGCGTCATTTCTAGTTTTCACCCAATGATCCAAGAGAAGATGATTTCCATTCTAGTTTTCAATCATCTCCTCTTTATTTTTATCAGTCTTGGTTTAGGTCTACATTGTGATGGGCAGGATAATCTTTCCTACATAATAAAGGTATGAATCCTCTTGTATTTCCTTTTGAAATGTGTGGAGAGATGTTGGTTCATGGTATAGCCTCAATCTGTGGCCATTAACCAACATGAATTTCCTTTCACCACAAATTAGATGGTACCATTATCATATACTTCAATAATTTGATAAGGACCCATCCATCTCATCTGTATCTTCCCTTTGAAATATTTGTACTTTGAATTGAAGAGTAAATCCCAATCTCCTTTTTGAAATTTCTTTGGCTTGATTTGATTTTCATGCCATAGTTTCCTTTGTTGTTGAATAATCTCCATCTAATGTAACTCCCGAAGCCTAATCTCTTTTAGTTCATTCAATTGAATGAGTATTGCTTGCTGAACTTCAGTTAATTTAATTCCCACCTTAGATATTTTCCTTAGTGTCTAGATTTCAAAATCTATTGGCATGATAGAATTCTTACCATAGACTAATTCATATGGAGTGAATCTTGTTATCATCTTATATGTAGTATTATAGGCCCATACTACTTCTGGTAATTTATTTTCCCAATTTTTCCTTGAGATGTCCACCATCTTTGTGAGTATGTTTTCCATCTCTTTGTTGGTCACCTCCACTTTCCCATTTGATTGTGGATGGTAGGGAGATGATTTCTTATGTCAGAGCTTATATGTCTCTACAAAATAGTTGATCACCCTTGACATAAATTATGGTCCTTGGTTTAATATAATCGATCTAGGTGCACAAATTTTTTGAAAAATTCATTCATACAGAAAATCTACAACCTTTTCATCCTTTACATGTGATAGTTCCTACACTTCAGCCCATTTGGTAACATAGTCAGTACAAACTAATATATATTCCTTACCTTGTGAGGTTGGGTCAAATGGCCCAATGAAATCTAGTCCCCACTTCTCAAATGGCTCTATAAAAAATTGTGGTTGAAGTGGCATCTCCGACGTGAATGTTGGCTTCCCCATTCACTGGCATTTATCACACCTCCATACATATTTCTTGGCATCCTTGAATAAGGAAGGCCAATAGTATTCTGATCCCAAGATTTTATGAATGGTTCTTTGCACCGAGTAGTGACCTATTAATGGTTCATCATGGCATGCCTGTAGGATGTCAATTATTTCATTTTTAGAAACACACCTGTGTAACACATTATCAGGACCACATTTAAACAATATGCTATTTAACCAAATATACATCATACTTTTCTTAATTAATTTCTTCTTTTTCTTAGGTGTGAAAAATTTTGCAAACTTCCATGTGGCTAGATAATTTTCCATTTTTGAATACCAGGGAGAGATGATAGATAGTGCAAACAAATGTTAATCTGGGAATTCATCAATGACTTGTTAATCTTCCTCTGAATTTGTTAACTTGGAGATAAAATTAGCCACAACATTGGACTTTCCTAGTTTATCCACAATTTTATTGTTGAATTATTGTAGTTGTAATAACAACCTAAAAATTCTACCATGAACTAGAGGTTTATTCTTGAGATACTTAATGGAAGAGTGGTTAGTATGTACAATAACTTCATATCCTATGATATAATGTCTAAACTTATTGATCGCATATACCATGACCAAGAATTCTTTTTCAGTGGTTGTATAATTTTTCTCAGCAGGAAAAAGATTTTTACTTATAGTAAATCACATGCATATGTTTCCCTTACTCTTGTTTTCCTATAACAACACCAATTGCTTCATTGGAGGCATATGTTTTGATGTGAAATGGTAATTCCTAATTAATACCTATCAACACTGGAGTACTGATAATTTTATCCTTAATTTCATCAAAGGATCCCTGACATGATTTTTTCCATTCAAAATTAGAATCTTTAGTTAGTAAAGCAAATAATGGAGAATTTTTTTTACTAAAATATCATATGAACCTTCATTAATAACCAACATGACACATGAAACTTATTACTTCCTTTTGATTAGTGGGTGAAGGAAACTTTGCTATGATTTTTACCTTGTCTGGGTAAACTTTAATCCCTTCGATTGAAACATGATGACATAAGACAATACTTTATTCCATCAGAGAAAAAAATTCTCATGATTTAATGAGAGATGATGTTTTTCAAAGTGAGAAAGAAATTTATCTAGATTTTTTATTGCTTCCTTGAAATTTTCTCCATAAACTGTGAAATCGTCCATGTAAATTTCTACATAGTCATGAGTGAGGTCTAAGAAGATATCTAACATAGCTCTTTAGAAAGTGGTTGGTACATTGTATAACCCAAAAGGTAGCACTCTGTAAGAGAAGGTCCCCCAAGGGAAAGTGAATGTTGTTTTGTCTTGGTATTCTGGTGCTATAATTATCTGATTTTATCCACTAAATCCATCTAGAAATGAGAAGTATCTTTTACCTAATATATTATCTAGGACTTGATTAATAAATGGTAATGGAAAATAGTCCTTGTGAGTGTCCTTGTTGAATTACCCATAGTCCAAACACACCCTCCATTTCCCATTATTTTTAGATACTATGAATAAAGGAGAAACCCACTGATTGTCTAAAGTTGGATAAATAAACTCTACATTTAAGAGCTTTTTAATTTAATTCTTAGCAATGTCCCTAAGTGTCAGGTTTATCCTTATTTGAGTTTTCCAAGCAGGTTTAACTTCAGTAGTGTAAATTTGATGTGTACATATACTACGATGTATACCCTTCATATCATTGTATTCCCAAGCAAAATCTTGAGGATGAGAGTAGAGGATTTTAAACAATGTGTTTTCTTCTTCATCTTTCAACTAGTTATTTACTATGAGAGTATTTCTAGGAAGTATAGGTAATTGTTTTGTATCAAATTGGATTAGAGAATTTTTTGGATAAATTATTAGAATGGAATTTAGTGTGAATTTATGTGGTATTAGTTTTTGCACTGAGGTTATGGTATGAAATATGCATTCTATTAAATCGATGTTCCACACAAATGCACAAATAATTAGCTGGTTATTCTCATCTATGAAGTCATTTTTGATCTCATTAAGTTACAGAGATGGACTAGCACAAGAATTAGTGATGGGCCTAGCATAGGGCTCAAGTACAGGACTCAAGAATATGACTCAAGAACATGAATAGAAATAGGCCTAGTGCATGAATCAAGTGGAGGACTTGAGCTATATGCAGGATCATTTTCATGGTAATCAATTTGAATCTGATCTGATTGATCTCAAATTATTACCATGGAAAGAGAGGAAATAATATCTTCTAAACTTTCAGATTCATTGGTAGGCCAATGTTTGTTGTCTATGGAAAACAGCTTAGCTGCAGGGTAGAGTGAAAATTTCTTGGAATGTTGACCATTGGTAATGACTGTATTTCCTATCCTGCAGTCAATAAGAGTAGCAACATTGGCTAACCAAGGATGTCCCATGATTAGGGGTACCCAATATTTCTATTCTTTTTTACTATCATTAAATATACCACATAGTCCTAATATTTGATCATAATAATAACATCTTCTATTATCCCCTTTAGTTTATTCACTGACTGATCTGTCATCAGCAAGACAATGTGTGTTGTTTGAGGTTTGGGGAGTGCCAATGTAGACAAAATATCTGTAGTCATGACATTTATGGAAGCTCCTAAATAAATAAGGACATTAGGGATTTAGACATTTCCTATACAAATAGTGATAATTGGACTTTCGGGATCCCCGTACTCAGGAGGAGGATTAGTTCATTCTAAAATGCTAGCAAGTTCCCATCAACTTGGATGGTTTTTGGTTGATTCTTCCTTCTCCCTGGATTCTTGAAACAAATCTCTTTAATGGTTTTATTTCATTCAGGAATTTCCTTAAGAGCTTGTAACAAAGGAATACTAATACTTCACTTCCCCAGCCCTTGAATTAATTCTGACTCTGGATTCTCAGGTACCATGATGGTTTACTTATGAGCTAGCCTTGAAGGGGAAAGAAATTTTAGTGTTTTACTGTGGAGTTTATTCTATAGTCTCAGGTTGTGCTTTCCTTGAGTCTTTGTTGTCTTCAAAAATATCCTCAATGATAGGGGAAGGAGTTTTATATGTAATATTTCGTGAATGTAGCATTATGTCCTTACAATCCAAAGAGTTTAATGCAGGTTTTTTCTCATATTCTACCGTGTATGCTGGATTTCCTTGCCTTATATTTTTAGGGTTTGCTACAGTCTGAGAAGGAATCTATGATTGGGAAGGTTGATCTGGTTGGGAAACATTACTTGGTCTAGCCAAAAGGTCTTGTTGACCTTGTGATCTTCATTGGTTATAATATCGTTGTCCAAATATTTGTGATGCATTCCACTATTGTTGGTAATGAGATTTATATGGTGAATATTGTGGAATGTTTGGATGTGAATCCCATTATTTTTGATAAAAAATTGGTTATGAATATCATGGGCTCCACTCCTGTGAAACTTGTTGAGCCCAAAGAGGTGGATACAACTAAGGTCTATTCCACTAGTTTGGAATCCATTGCATTTTTTGGTTCTAGTTTTAATGTTGGTTAGACTAAAAATTTCCTCCCTTCTTCTGACCCATGTAGTTTAACTTAGTTTCTTCATGATTTTTTGGTTTTAAATGATTATTGAGTAGGGGAAGCAAACCACACTGATTAGTGGCATGCTTACATTCACAGTTCCTTTAATCCATGTTTCTCCCTACACCTTGGGTAGTAAATGAACAAGGGATATGTATTTCTAGCCTTTTCTCTATCCATGGTAGTGTTGAATTAAATTAAGAGATCATTTTTTAAGTTTGAAATTTCTTCCCTTAATTTGGATAGGTCTCCACTAGCCATTTTTACTTTTTGATTTCTAAAATTGGGGCAAGTTCTTGAGTAATTTCTGCAAAGGTCAATGATATCTATGAATTCTAACTTGTTCATATCACCCTTCCCCATTATTTTGAATGCTTCTTGAGTGTCATCTTCTAATCCTTTGAGGAATAAAGTTTTGAGTAGGTTAATTTTGAGGCCATCTCCACACCTTCTATGAAGAAAAAGGAACCTTTCTAAGTAATCTTTTACACTTTCATCCTCCTCCTACTGGATTCAAAAGAGTTCTTCTTTCCTGTCCCTTACTCGATAGTAGTCCTAGTATTTATCTAGGAACTATCATTCCATATCTTCCCACGTATGGATGGAATCCGGGGTCAACCCCATAAACCATCTCATAACTGCTTCCTTTAAAGTAGAGGGAAAAACTTTAATTTTTTGGCAATCAATAGTGTAGTCATAAGTTTGACACAAAAAATTTTATTCAAAAAGAAATTAATCATGATCTTCTGAAACTAGCCCTCAAAATTTTATCAAAATTGAAGGGGATATATTTTTCATAGGAGATTGATCGTCACGATCAAACCAGATAGGATAGGTAAATGTTATGCCTGGTGGATATTCTACACCATTATCTTCATCACTAGGGTTCACCATCCTAAATTGAACAACATGTTGTTCCACAAGTTGATTTTGTGGGGGATTTTGAGGTTTTATTCTAATAAATCTTCATGTATGGTCTCTAGGTCTAGACATACATTCCTAACATATTGGAAATGGTTCCCTAATTATTGATATTGAACTTGGTTGTGTGTGTTCCACATACTCACCTCAAACAATCCATGTTGTTTTTGTTTCACCTTTTTCTTAGATTGTTTCTTTGAATTGTTGACAAAAAAATGGGGTAACGGGTGTAGGAGGAATACCTATTCAAATGTTGGTTGATGGGTTGTTACACGCGTATGAATTTTGAATCCATAGCTGACCGTGAGAGCTTCCTTTTGGCTATGAGGAACTACCTGTAATGAAAGAAAGACCACTCGAAATAATTAAAACATATGGGAAGTGAACTGCCCAGTATGAGCTAGATCCGGGAAGCATGGTACTATTTATATGGCTATCAGTCCACTGTTTTAAAAAAATTAATGCTAAAAACAAGGTAAATCCTATTGTTCTTTTGAAATAATTTAGGTATCTCACTTAAAACATAATAAGAAAATAGATCTAATCTAATAGGCTAAGCTAGAATAGAATCCACAGGTCAAATGGGGGGTTCTGGGTTCTGTAGGTCTAATAAAGGTCTCAGGTAGGTCACCGGTGAATGAGAGTGAGATGAAATTAGGTGGGTAGGTTTCTGCTCCATGCTATGTGGGCAAATATAGAGATCGATGTCGGTTAGGGGTGACCGACGGAGGTTAGGTGTAACCAGTACCGGTTACAGTGAGATCTGAAAATGTCACAGAACAAGCTTTAGGTCTCCTTTGTGATTGCACATAGGACTTTCGTTGGTCAAGATGATGTATTGGGTGAGTGGAGTAGGATTTTACGAGGCTTTAATGGGTATACGAAGGTAAAAATGTTGGATAAGGTCAATAGGGAGCAAAATAAACAATGAATGATGAAATAATGATGAAATGTAATAACTAGGAAAGTATGATGTTATACTTACTTGGATTTCATTCCTGAAGGTCTATGTGTGAAGGATGGAGGTGTTAATGATGGATTTGGAGGCTGCAAGTGATTACCAACTAAATAAAATCTTCTGCAAGGGCCGCATGCACACTCCTCTTTGCTTGGATAAACCAGATGTGGCTGGGATGGTTGTGCAAGAGAAGATACTCAATCTCCTTCCTTGGATGTGAGTTCTTGATGTAATTAACTCTCTGGAGAAGTGGTGAGTGGTTTGATAAAAGGTAAATGTGAAGAAAAGGTAAAAAAGTGTAGGGGAAGAGGGTGAAAGGTCTACTTGGGCAATCTAGGTAATGGGTCAAGGTCAAAGGTAGCAACAGTCAAATGCAGGCACATGTATAAACTATAGCATGCTAACGGGTTGAAGAGCATGAAAAATCTACATCGTCTAAGGTCAATAGGTTTATCTAAACAAGGGTGAAGTGAATCCAGTATCCAAGGTATAGGATAAGGTTAGGAAACACAACTTAGGTTAGGTGTAGGAATGTTTAGGTATGTTCCGGTACACCAAAGGTAGGGTCAGGATAAATGGTCACGGAAATAGGCTAGGTAAGGTCATTAGGTCGACAACACACATAATAGTGCCACAAGGTGTAGTGAACACATGAGGTAAAAGGTCACTAGCGATAGTCTAGGGATAAATATCGAGATCAAGGCACAGGTAAGGCTGAGGTAGGGGTAAAATAATAAAGCGTCAACAACAGATGCGAGGAGGTTGAAGAAGGTGGAGGGCCAGAGGTGAAGGTAAGGTGGTTCAAGTAGGTGTAGGGAGGGAAAAAGAAAAGGTAGGTAAGGAAAATGAGGTAAATGCGAGGGTAATGAGTACACAGGATAATCTACATTAGTCTGTATGAACCAATGGCGGTGTATGGGAACCGACGGCGGTAGTCTAGGGCATCAGACTGACAGCGGTCAAGGGTTAACCAATGTCGGTCGGGTCGGGTAAATTATAAAAAGTGGAAAACCCGCATTTGAAAAATTCATTGGTGCAGTTGGAAAAGGAGAAAAGGAAAGGAAGAGAGAAAAGGAGGAAGAGGACAAAAGATTATAGCAGAGAGTTTGGGTGGCGAGCCACATAGGTGAGAGTGGGTGAGTGAGAGGTGGGACCACAAGATCAGGTGGCACGATTTGTGTGGCTGAGGAGTGGTTGTACAGTTGAGGATGGTAGAGGCTGGAGAGGGCTCAAGAGGAGTGGTGTGGAGGCCAGAGGTTCCACCACGATGGCGGTAGCGAGATCAGGTAGGATTTAAACCTTTGGTGTTGATGGTTGAGTTAATTTAATGTAGAAAAATAAAAAATGGGGGGGGGGGGTTTGGAGGGAAGAATTTAAAAATGGGAAAAAGAGAGGGAAAAGGTAATAGGGGATGGTAAGGGGTGGGGAAAAAGGGTAATGTAGGAACAATTAAGGGTGTAAAGAGGCATTTGTGTGGGTGAAATGTCGAAGAAGGGAAAAAGTAGGGTTGGAAAGTTGGGGTGGGCAGTGCAATAGTGACCGACGTCAGTCAATTTGTGGCCAACAGTGGTGGGTAGTGACCGGTGCCAGTCATAAGAACAATGATCGATGTCGATAAAGGGGAGATCGTGATCAGTTAGGGGAGAGCATGGCTGGTTAACCCTACACTTGGGTAGGTTTAAGTGAGGGTTAGGTTAGATAGGTTTGGGTAGATGGGTAAAATGGGTAAGTTGGGAGAGGTATACTAATACAGTGCCTTTGTGGGATGCAGGTGAGAGACGAGCTGTGGATGAGAGCCCGGGTGCCACCCTTGTTATTGAGAGTATGAGCGAGCGCAACACAGGTGGAGTGGCAACATGTGGCAAAGGTGGGATTGATAGGGGTGAGGCCCTACCAGCATGTAGTCTGAGAGGCGAGTCTTATGGTTGCCCTCATTGATAGATGGGACTCAGTGACCAATACCTTCCATTTGTCGACGGGTGAGATGACGATCACCCTGGAGGATGTATACAGGATCCTGCAGTTGCCCATATTGGGGGCCCAGGTTTATTCTATCTCTTCAGAGGCATCTGAGGAGTTACTGGCACCCATTTTTGGTGAGGGTGCAGCAGACCTGATGTTCCATAGTGCTAGCATGAGCTATGGAGTGATGTATAGAGCTCATCGAGAGGAGATGAGGTTAGTGGTACTTATGATGGAGGTAGTGTGCTGCTTCACACTGCCAGATGCAGAGGGTGGGAGGTTCCTGAGGTCATTGATGGGAGTCCTCCATGACATGATGATACATCAAATACGATTCGCATGGGCACCTACATTGCTGAAATAGTTATATAGAGAGCTATGGGCCTATGGGTGACTACGGAGGTTCATCCTCTACTGCGTCGTATTACTACATTATTGGGTATACGAGTAAATTATTTGTGTTCAACCAGTGGGAATGCCTCGAGTAGATGCATTCCCATAGAGATTTTTGAGAGTGGGGTACAAGCGATGGATACCAGATATGGGAGAGGCTCGAGGTGCCAGAGCTATGCATGATGTAGCTTATTACAGGAGGTTACTGGAGGGGCTGTCTGGGGTGGATGTCATTTGGAGACCATATGTGGGCTTCCCTTCATACAGACAGATGGCCACGGAGCTAGCTGGGCTACAGATATATCTGTGGATAGAGGGGAGGAGAGTGGGAGAGCATGAGCAGATACCCATAGATCGGGTTAGACGTCAGTTTGGATTAGTGTACGATGTACCACCTCCATTCTTGTAGTACTGGAGAGATGATGTGGAGAGACCTATGTCTCCACCATGACCCACAGTGCTAACTGGACAGGAGGAGCAGCATGTAGATACTTAGATTGATGATGTTGGGGTTAAAGATGGGTATAGGCAGTGGTGGGCAGCACAGCTGAGAGCCGTGCCACCAAGGTCAGGGCAGCCAAACTTAGCCACCATCACACTTCAAAGAGATGCCTTATAGGGGTAGGTGGCTACGTTGGTGACACATCTTGGTATCATGTAGGGGCATCTGACAGGTACAAAGGCATAGGTTGCCACATTATAGGTCCAAATAGTGACGCTATAGGCTTAGGCTGGGTATAGAGTACCTACACAGGTGGAAGTAGGGGGAGATGGAGAGGGGGAGGAGGTAGGTGGAGATGGAGGGAAGATAACCACCCTATAGGCACAGGTTTAGGATTTACAGGGCCAGTTTACCATAGTGCAGGGACAAGTTAAGGGTCTACAGGGCCAGCTGATAGCAACATAGGCACAAATTACTACCCTGCAGGCCTAGCTACAGGCACAAGCACAGATTCCAGGACCGACTCAGGCTCTAGCACTAGTACAGGGCTCAGTGCAGGTTCAGGGATAGGGTCCCATTATATAGGTACCGACGCAAGTAGTGGGACCCATGACACCACCAAAGATAGTGCCCATAACCAGGTTCATGGATGGCCTAGGAGAGGCATGGTATTACCATGATCATTTGTTAGCTGTCAGGCTAGATGTGCCCTCATATGCTGAGTATAGAGCACAACAAGCCTCCAGTGAGAGGACTAGATCCCGCACTCATAGTGTGGAGAGTACAGGGGGCAGTGAGCCCAGGGACAGGGTTGTGGTGAGGTCACTAGTGATTTGCTGTGAACCGTCTTGTGCATTGAGTCATTTTTGTATGTATGATATATTAGACTAGCCTACGTGCCGAAGAGAAATTGTATTTCTTTTTGTACATGATACCAGCCTGTAAGATAAAGACATTTTTGTATTGGATAATAGCATGTGAGCCGATGATGATTATTTATAGTATATTGGCCTACGTGCCAACATTTTTGAGATGATAGCCATGATGAGATTGGCATGTTTATTGAGATACACATTTATGTGATATGGGTGTACATTGTATTGATACACACATGTATATATGAGGAGATAGATGATATTCAGTTGATGCTATTGTGATGTGTATGAGTTTTACTTTATTATGATATGGATAAAATAGATGAGCTAGGCATGATAGAATCAAGTCATAGGCATGGATTGAGTCAGGTTGGTTTAGGTATGGATCGAGTCAGGTTGGTTTTCAGGCATGGATTGAGTCAGGTTGGTTTAGGCATGGATCGAGTCAGGTTGGTTTAGGCATGGATTGAGTCAGGTCAGTTTAGGCATGGATTGAGTTAGGTCGGTTTAGGCATGGATCGAGTCAGGTCAGTTTAGGCATGGATCGAGTCAGGTCGGTTTAGGCATGGATTGAGTCAAGTCAGTTTAGGCATGGATTGAGTCAGTTCGGTTTAGGCATGGATTGAGTCAGGTTGGTTTAGGCATGGATGAGAGTTTGAGTAGGCATGGATGTTCATTTTGGTATTTTGGTAACAAATGGCAATGTAAATGCATGAGATAGTGTAAAATGTGAAAAATGTTGGTTATGTATGAAAATGTGAAATAATATAAGTGGTAAAAGGTATGTGGGATATGGTTCAAATGTCAAGGTTTTTGAGATGAACAGGAAATCAGGTAATGGTGGGGAAAATGGTTAGGGTAAAGAGTGGTCGAGCTAACCTTCCAGGGCCCCATGCCCTAGAAGTGCTGCCTACATAGTCCCAGTGAAAAGGGACCTCAGACCGATGTAGTTCTCCCATAAGCTAGGGAAGAAGATGAAAATGAGTTGGGAGGTTTGTGGTCATGTTGTGGGTTTGGGTTTAATAGGTGGAGGTAGATGATAGTAAAAAATGTTACAGGTGAGGGCGACTATGGCGAAAGGGGAGGATGACCCCAAAAGGTAAGCGTCGAGGACTAAGTCCTGTATAAGAAGATCAAAAGGTAATGAAGAAGAGAAAAGATAAGAGGGGGCAAGAAAGCCACCTGATTGGCAAGGATCAAAATGTATGAAACACATCTATAGATAGGCTAATGAACGTAAGACCCTAAAGACATTACATGATTGATAATTCTAAGAGTGACGAAGAGTCACATGATCACCAAATGTCATAGGTGCAGCAGGTCCCTTGAGGTATGAAGTGAAAAGACAACGGGTAAGGAGGTGCAGGTAATTGGGTCATAAAATGGGAAGTAGAATGCCTTGGGCAATAGAGCCAAGATCACAATAGGCAAGTCCATGACGAAAAGGCGTATATATATATTTTTTTTTGTTAAATAGACTGATCGATGCGGGAAGTCTATACAGGATGAGTATATGTCTCCTTGAGGTCTTCACAAAGCTGATCGATGCGGGAAGCTTCTGAATTTTGATTTTTGAGAAACAATAGTCTTCTTTTTGGAAAAAACTATGTAGAGAGTTGTGAGCTTTTTATAGCTATCCTTCGAGGGCGCAGTCTACTTATAGTGACAATTGAGGGTGGAAGATGTCCTTTTGAGGGATTCATCTTTTATATTGGAAGTTTGACTCAAGGAGTTGATCCCTTATTTTGGAAGATGTCCTTCTGAGGGATTCATCTTGTTTGTTTTTTTTTTTTGGCTTTTAAGTCATGGATGAGACTATAACGAAGCATTTGGTTCTTGTTGAGAAGGAAAAGGTGAACGACCATGGGATCTCATCTAAAAAGAAGATGAAAAGTATCCATGAGAATCATGCCATGTGCAGAGCCGTGGTGCACATATTTAAGAAAAGGAAAAAGGGTGACGGGTAATCACATGATCCTTGTTTAGTCGTTGGAGATGAGGTGTGGAAAAGGTAAATGGTGCTCAAGGGATGAGCATGAACTAGATAAATAGTGATGTAGGACTAGAGGTCAACAGTAGAATGGTCAAAGATGTAATGTGTTAAGGGGCTCAGGTTCGGGTTTACCCTCAAGCGAGGACAAACGATAGGCACCTGATCCATAGGTATGAGTTACAATGTATGGTCCAAGCCAATTAGGAGAAAATTTGCCCCATTTTCTTTTCTCTACTTTGGTTACGTGTTGATTTTCTTTCAAAACAAGGTCACCAACTTGGAAGGTGCATTCATGAACATGTTTTTCATAGGCACGCTTGATGCGTTTTTGATAGACTTGGAGGTGATCTAGAGCATTAAGACGATGTTCGTCTAATAACTCCAGTTGTGCCAAGCAGTCCTGACGAAAGTCATCATCAGTAAGCATGTCATGGAGAGAAATGCAGAGTGAGGGGATCTGGACTTCGAGAGGCAAAACAGCCTCTGTACCGTAGACCAGAGAAAAGGGTGTGGCCGCAGTGGAGGTGTGAATACTAGTGCGGTATGCCCATATGGTGAAAAGGAATGTGCGTATGCCAATCCTTCCCAGTATCATCAACCACTTTCATGAGAATTTTATTGAGGGTTTTGTTAGTGGATTCAGCTTGGCCATTGGTTTGTGGGTAATAAGGTGAGGAGAAACTAA
Organism: Taxus chinensis; assembly: GCA_019776745.2. NCBI lineage: Eukaryota > Viridiplantae > Streptophyta > Pinopsida > Cupressales > Taxaceae > Taxus > Taxus chinensis. The sequence goes on along the minus strand of CM034157.1, from coordinate 377,401,884 downwards.
GCTGAATGCCGAAGGCATCGCAAAGTTTTTGCAGTGTTTTGTTTTTGAATTGTTTTCCATTGTCAGTGATGAGGCGATGAGGGACACCAAAGTGAAAAATGATGTGATGGTTAATAAACTCACATATTTTCTCAGCTTTCGTGGAGATGAGTGGTATGGCTTCTACCCATTTTGTGTAGTATTCGGTAGCAGTTATGATCCATTGATGGCATTGGGAAGAATGAGGATTGATTTCTCTGACAAGATCCAAACCCCATTGAGAGAAGGGCCAAAGGTCACGAGTGACCTGTAAGGCGTGACTGGGTGTCTGATGAAGGTTGGAATGTTGTTGACATTTCATGCAGCATTTGACATAGTCACAACAATCATGATTAAGGTTCGGCCAGTAATAGCCTAGGCGAAGAATACGCTTAGCAACAGCAAGGCCACTGAAGTGACCTCCACATATGCCATCATGAACTTCTTTAATGGTATAGGGGATTTCAGAGCTGGTGAGGCATCATAAGAGAATACCGTCAAAGCCTCATTTATAGAGAAGGCCACCCATGATGACATAACGAGAGGCCTTTTTGAGAAAGGCGCGTTGTCCATTACGTGTGAGATCAGGAGGCAATATAGAAAGGGAAAGGTAGTCCGCAAGCTACTTATACCAAAGATCTTGTGTGTTCAGTGAGGTAGTTTGGATGAGGTTAATACAACAAGATTTATAAGAAGGTCTCGGTATGTGTTTTATGGTAACAAAGATGTCTGAATCGTCAGGTGAAGCGGGTATTTGAGAAGTGAGGCAGGCCATGGTATCTGTGAATTTATTGGTGGATCGCGGAATGGTTTGAATTTTATAGTGGTCAAAGGTAGTCAACATGATGCCAACGTAGAGTTTGTATTCTTGAAGTATTTCATTATGACATCGATAAACACCATTGACTTGGTTTACTACCAGTTGAGAATCACCAAAGATATTAATGGACTTAACGTCTAAGGCATAGGTAGTCATGAGACCCAATACGAGTGCTTCGTATTCGGTGATATTGTTGGTGCATTCGAAGTCGAGTTTAAATGATAAGGGCATGGGTTCACCATCAAGAGGAATGAGGATAATGCCTGCACCACCCCCACACTGACATTTGGAACCGTCAAAGAATAAGGTCATTTGGTAAGGGTCGTCATCCAAAGAGAGGTGAGCAATGGATTCGTCAGGGAAATCAAAGTTCGAGGGTTGGTCCCTGGCAATAGGTGCGTCAGCCAATTGGTCGGCGATATCCTGGCCCTTAATGGACTTTTGGTGGATGAATTCAAGGTCAAGATCAGCTAAAAGCATAAGCCATCATGCGGTGCACTGATTTTGATAAGGTTTAGCGTACATGATGTGTAAAGGGTCAGTGTTGGTCACAACATAGGTTTTGTGGTTGAGTAGGTAATGGCGGAGTTTGGTGGCAATGAAAACTAAGGCTAAGCATAGTTTTTCAGGGTGAGTGTATCAGGTTTCATAGTCCAGAAGGGTATGGCTTATATAATAAACCACCTGCTCCCTATGTTGTTCATCACGATGAGCGAGCATGGCTCCCAAGGAGTGATCGGTAGCTGATATGTATAGGAAAAAAGGTTGGTCATCTTTAGGTGGGATAAGTACGGGTGGTTGGAGAAGGTATTGTTTTAAGGCCTCAAAAGCTTTGTGATAGTCATCATCCCATTTAAAGGAGACATCCTTCCTAAGTAGATGATGAAATGGTTGACACCAGTCAAAGAGTTGGGAAATAAATTGGTGAATGGACTGCAATTTACCTTGTAGGATACGGAGTTGTTTGAGGTTCGTGGGCGGAGGCATTTCCAGAATGGCCTTGAATTTTGCTGGGTCAACTTCTATACCATGTAAGGAAACAATAAATCCCAGGAGCTTTCCTGAGAGAACCGCTAAGACACACTTTTTAGGCTGAAGGCGGATGTAATATTTAATGAGGCAGTCAAATATGGTTTTGAGGATAGCGAGGTGCTCGGTGTGGGCATTTAGTTTTAGCCAAGAGATCATCCACATAATCTTCCAATATGTGATGCATGATATCATGGAAGATGTAAGTCATAGCACGCTGATATGTAGCACCAGTGTTTTTAAGGCCAAAAGGCATGACTCGATAGCAGAAGGTCCCCCAAGGGGTAATGAATGTGGTCTTGTGCTGATCTTCTGGGGCAAGAAAAATTTGGTTATAACCCGAGAAACCATCCATGAGTGAGAGCATTTCGTGACCCGCGGTAAGGTCTACCAGTTGATCAATACCGGGCAAGGGAAAGTCATCTTTCGGGCAGGCAAGGTTGAGGTCACAGAAGTCCATGCAAATGCGGAGTCCCCCTGTTGCTTTAGTGATAGGGACAATGTTAGAAATCCAATGAGGATAATCAATGGGTAAGATGAAGGAAACAGAAAGAAGGCGCTGAAGTTCTTCTTTGACGAGAAGAGCAATGCGAGGGTGCATTTTCCTCAGCTTTTGTTTGATAGGTTTGGCATCGGGAACAGTTACGATATTGTGGACCACTATGGTGGGGTCAATACCAGGCATGTCTATGTAAGACCAAGCGAAAGCATGGTTATGATCTCAGAGAAAAGAAGTGAGGGCTTCCTGTTCAGCAACATCTAAAGATTGTCTGATCTTTAGGATGTGCGGGTCATCCTGAGTATGAATGTTGATCTCGATAGTCGATTCATTCAACATGGTTTGCATCTCAGAGGGTAATGACCGATGAATATATGAGTCTTCTGCACCAAGGTAGGTGAGTATGGATTCATCATCCTGACATTGAACGATGTTAATGGTTGGTGTGTCATCGTCGATCATCTCAGGATACAGGAATGGAAGAGTGGAAGGGGCCTTGCCTTCACATTGATAAGTCAGAGGCCCCAAGGAAATGGTGTTTATGAAAAAAAAAAGTTAGGAGGGATAGATTTAGGATCCATCGACTCCGTCAGTGAGGGTGGTGATGAAGGTGGAGAAGGGCTAGGGTCCTCAATGAATTCAATGTGGGCCTATTTGGTAGAAGGTTCAGGGAAGCTGATACCACTACGGTCATTATGTTTGTGGGTGGTACATGGAATAATGGTATGGTGACCCTGCTCGTAAAAGCCAAAACCAAAACCCTTCCACGCACAATGGTGTAGGAAGGTGTGGGTGAAATGGTGATTGGTAAGTGATTGGAAGTCAGCAGAAAATGGGCGGGGTTGTGAAGGTGGTTCAGGTGTGTAGGTGGTAGTATCAAGTCCCCCATAGGTGAGACTAGTACGAAGATGAGGAGGACCATAAAGGAGGCATTCTCCTATACGGTGATCATAGTGAGGGTGTTGGTGAAGGATTCCATACTCATGCAGAGTAAGGAATGTGTTAACGCTATATAGGCGGTACTCCCCCAGAGTGAGGCATTGAAAAACATCTTCCAAGGGATCAGTGGTTGGTATGTGGGTAGCTGGTATGGACGATGTGTCAGAGGTCGATGTGGAGGTGGTGTTAACGGATTGGGCAGCTAATGGGTCAGCCATGGAGGTTATAGCAGTGGTAGGCATGGAGGAGGTACGTGCGGTGAAAGCAATGGCCGTACTGGTAGGTGTGGGTGTAGGTGTAGGTGAAGCGGTATTGGTTGCGGAAGTAGATGGCTTAACCGGTATGAGTACATCGTTGGGTCGGTAAAGCATGTTGCATGTTTTGAAAGGTGATGGGTCAGCTGGAATGGTATAAGTGTGTCCTTCGTGTTCAAACTTTACACAATGATGCAAAGTGGAAGGAACACAACCCATGACATGGATCCAGGGTCTACCGAGCAACAAGTTATATTGGAATTCCCCCTCCAAAACATAAAACAATTCTGGAACAGTGCGGGGGCCCACACGAACGTGAAGGATGACAGTGCCTAGTGTGGAGGTGATAGCATCATTGAATGAACGCAACATGACCGGATGTTTGTGCATGCAATTGTCAGGTATGTGCATTTGAGAAAATGCATGGGATGAAATGATGTTAATGCTAGCACCTCCATCAATCATCACACGGCGTACCCATATGTCATCAATGTGTACAGAGATGAAGAGGGCTGGGTCTGGGTCATCATTTTGGTATGGCACGGTCTCTGTCTCTGAGAAGCTAAGGGAGGATACTTGGTGAACAAGGTGAGGTGAGGATGAAGGTGGTAATTTGGTGAGAGAGGATACATGATAGGGTGTGATAATGGATGCTACGGGTGTAGGGTCATTGGTTAAAACCTCGATAGATTGAAGAACCTCCATGAGGGCTTGCCGATGGGATTCTGAGGTTTGGATGAGGTCATATAAGGACATTTTGAGGGGTGATTGGTGTAATTGTTTGAGCATGGTGCGATGTGTGACACCATTAGAAATGGGGTATGTGGGGCCATGGATAGTTATCTTAGGTATGGGTGTAGATGGTATGTTAGGTATAGGATTGGTTGGTGGGTCAGCTACCTTTTCTTTACCCTTCTGCGCACGTGTAGTAACATGTACCATGTTGATTTGAGGGAATTTTTCAAATGGAGAGGGTGTAGGGTAAGTGGTATAATGACATGAAGGGAAAAAACCTATGGGAGGAGAAAATCCCTGTGAGGTCAGTTACACATAGCAACATTTGGGTGGTGGTGTGGCAAGTTCTCTGATGCGAACCATGTTAATTTCAAATTTTGTGTGTGGTTCTGGGAGCTGTGAGGGTGGAGGTTGTGGTTGTTGAGTGGGTAGTGTGGGAATGGGTACAGGTGAAGCAGGGTCCTCATCCAGAAGGTCATCGTCATCAAAGTTGGTTTCCGGTGGACACAATTGGATAAGGATGGTTTTCAAGGCCTTACAGTTCTCCACATCGTGCCCTGGCACACGATGGTATGCACAAATTTTGGTATCATCAAACCCTTTTGGCTTGGGTTTGAGGGGGTCGTAAGGTCGAAGTGGCGGTAATGTAATAACAGAAGTCTCGAGGAGGTTGGTTAAAATCTTGGCATAAGACCCTGCTAGTGGATCACAATGGGAAGTAAATGTGGGTTTGGGTGTAGGTATGGTTGGTTGTCTGGGAATTATTTTTGGAAGAGTAGGAACAGGTTGAGCTATGGGTTTAGGTGCCAGTGTGGTTTAAGGTATCGGTCGGGTTCGTTTGGGTAGGGGTATAGTAGATGGATGGGTAGGAAGGTGTGGTTTTGTTTTGACTACCTTGTTGTGGGGTAGTAGGGTTTTGTTTTTGGGGTGCACCTTCTTGGGTAAAGGTGATGTGGGCGTACGAGGTCTAGAAGGAAAAGTAGATGGAGGAAGAGGGTGAGTTACCCATGGGGATAACGGGGGTGCTATGAAGGTAGATGACGTAGGTCGTGCTTGGGGTGTGAGGGACAATGACTGAAGTGTAGTAGGTAGTGAAGCAACGGCTGAAGGTATCAGAGGTATTGGTGGTAAAGAGGCTGCAGGTGTGGGTATGAGTCGTGTTGTGTGACTAGGTAGGTTAGAGATTTGTGAGGTAGGAATGGGTGATTGTGGTATTGGGTTATGAATGGGTGAGGGGTGCTTGACCATGTTAGGCAGCTGAGGTCTTAAGGTAGATGGGACAAGTGCAGGTGTGATTGGTGTGGTAAGGGTATGAGGTTGATGAGTTTGTTTCTTTAGCTTGGGTGTCGGAGTAGGTGTGGTTTTGGAGGATGTAGCTAAATCTAGTTTAATAGGTGGATGAGTAAGGCTGGTGGTCGGGGTAACCCCTAAAGTGGTAATAGGTTTAGTGGAGGTAAATATTGTGGGTATGGGTTTGGGTTTAGGCATAGGTTGGGTTATGGGTAAGGGTGTGGTGTGAGTGCTAATGGGTATCATAGAAGGGGTTGCAACAGCAGTGGTTGTATGTGGTTTAATGGGTGGAAATGTGCTTGGGTAGATAGTGGAGGTGTCATCGAGGGATCTCTGCATTTGTGTTGAGACAGGGAGTAAGAGGCACCCCCATAACAAGGCTCTATCCACATACTCTAAGTGATCAGCCAAATGTGAGAATGAAACATTTGTGGGTGGAGCTGGTGAAGACCTAATGGGAATTCCCGTAAAATGAATCTTGGAGACGGGGAATCAGCCAGTTTTAGCTTCCATGGGTAAGAGAGTTGAAAGTAGGTCTATTGGATGTCAGGTAGTAGATGGAGAATGCTCGCCAAGAGGAAAGGGTATCCCTACCGGGTCTATGATGGGTGGAATGGATGATGGGAGTTCCTCTATGAGGGGAGGAATGGATAGGTGCTCCTTTATGGGTGGAGGAGATAACAAGTGCTCCTCTGTAGGTGGAGGATATAACGGGTGCTCCTCTGGGTGCTCCTCTGGGTGGAGGAGTTATGGTAGGTAAAGGTTCACTAAGTGGAGAAGCTAGGGGTGAGATGGTCTCAATGTCAGCAGAAAGACTCCTCTGTAGGTGATGAAGGGTGTTCTTCTATTGGTGAAGGAATAGTGACAGTTGGTAGACATGGAAGGAGGGTTTCAGGCCAAGATTTCCTCTATGGAAGGAATGTGAGGTAATTGAGATGCAACAGGCACCTCATTAAAGATCACATGAACCTTACGAGTATGGGTATCGTGAGTGGATGTCTCACCTATTTGATTGGATGAAGGGGCATGATTGGGAAATGGTTTTTTAAAGATTTTTAGATTTTGGTTAGGGGTGGAGCTGGATTATCCACAGTCAACTCACCTTTCTCGAGCATTTCTTGGACAATATTCTTAAAAGTGATGCAGTTGCCGTCACTATGACCCTTTACTCGGTGATAGTTATAGAAATCTTGTTCCTTATACCATGCGGGCATGGGGCAAGCAGGGTCAAAACTAGTGTGTGGTTTTATGGGTGGAAGGGTGATGGCACCAGCTTTGATCAGCTTTTCTAAAACAGAAGAGTAAGGTTCCCCAATTGGGGTATATTTTCACTACTCTTGTCTGAATCAAAAAGCCTGTACATGTGATAGATTAGATGAGGGTGTGGCTTGATTGGATGGATGAGCTGGGCCGGCCTTGAGTACCACTGCATTAGTGGTACCTTTAGCCTTTGAATAATTGGTTGGTGGTTTAGAATAAGAAGAGGTTTCAGTTCGACTTGAATGTCGAATTCTTATTTCGTAATTGGATTTTCTTCTCTTCAATAGCCCGAATTTCTAACTTTCGTGCCATAGTGAATGCCTCATCGAATGTTCTGAAAGTTTGGACCTGCAAGGTTGGGGAGATATGTCTGGCGCAAGCTCATGTGAAGAGCTCGATGAGTTCAGTTTGTGGCAGTTGAAAGGTAAGTTGATTGATCAGGCTGTGCCAGTGAGTGACAAAATCTGTGATAGATTCATCCTCATACTGACGTGTGGAATATAGATCAGTCATGGTAACTTTCTTGGTGATGTTGATGGAAAAATGATCCAAGAAAGCTTGGGCTACCTGATTAAATGAAAATATGGAGTGTTTGGGTAACCCACTATACCAGTCTAATGCAGGTCCAGTGAGGGACATGGGAAAAGTTCTCAAAAGTAAGGCATCATCATGAGCAATCAAATAACACCCATGTTTAAACGAGCACAAATGTTGTTGTGGGTCTTCCTTACTATTGAAACGATTGAATTTGGCATTTCCCAATGCACAGGGTATGAACGGATGGGAATGGATGGGTGAATAGGCTCATTGCAAATCTCATCATAAGTGAGAGTGTTGTGGGAGCCAGAAACTGATGCCTCCAGTGTTTGCATCTTATCCATCATCAATTTAATTAGGTCATTGGTGGGTTGTGATGATTGGATGCCTCCTATAATGTGAGGAGGTTGGTTTTGGGTGTATAATGGGTGGGGCATTCTAGTGTATGGGGCTGCCATGTAAGGTGGCAGAGAAGAAGGCAGGGAAATAGGGGGTACGTACCTGGAATGAATGATAGATGAAACAGGTAGTTATTGGTAGTATGTATATGGGGGAGGAAGGGTCGTGGTAACCCTAGTGGCAATAGGGGCTAATGATTGTGGAATAGAAAGAACTACATTCTGAAATGGGGTAGAGGTCACTGACACTGGAGGTGGGAACATAGCTACAGGTATATGTGAGACATGAGGGATGGATGAGGTTGTGTTTGGGGTAATCATCAAGGGTATGGTAGATGTAATGGGTGCTACAGGGGTAACAGACATGGCAGTCATAGTGGGTATAGGACCTAACTATGAAACAACTGGGGATAAGGTGGATGCAGGTAGCACGGAGCCAGATGGGGCTGATGTGGAAGTGGGTGTGAGAGTTGGGGGGATAGATACGGGCATGCCGTATATCAACTGACCCGAGGCATCTCAAGTGGATGAATGGGAGAGGTAAAACTGCAAGTAGCAGGGTTCTGGTCAAGGAGTCATGTGAACTCCTCATCTCTGGTAGTGATATTGGTAGGCTGGATGGGATCCATGGCTAGTGATAAAATAGAGGGTGGTGAAGGACTAGGTGGGAGCGGTTGGTGACTAGCGTGGAACACGAGGGCATTCACTTGTCTTCGGGTTAGTACCATGTGAACCAGTACTGATCAGGTGGGGCTACTTCTCTGTAAATAATACAGAGAATAGTAGAAACAGGTGAATCTGGTGATAAAAAATGGATGAAGTAAAAAATGGTGAGTGGAATGTGAAATAGGGTAACCGATGCCAGTTAGGGACAACCGACATCGGTCAGGGGTAACCGCTGCCGGTTACTGTGGAAAATAGGTAGTGAGTAATCAGTGAGGCAAAAGGTAAAATCTACCAAGTATGCCAAATCTGGGGATGTGTAAAACATCAATGGAAAAAGTGACAGTGACAGAGACTATGGAAAGTGGAAGAAAGTGAAGTGAAATTTTCCTTTTGAATAGGTTAGCAAAAGGACTCTGGAACATGATGGCAATTAGAGGTAACCGATGGTGGTCAGAGGTAACTGATGACGGTCACTACAAAATTGAAACAGTGATGAGAAAAAGTGGTTGTGAATTAGAATTTGATGTGGAATCAAACCCAGAAGTCTGAGAATGATGAAGATGTGGTCTAGACACACTCAGACAAAGTTATAATACACTGACTATGAATGGGAGTGTGCGAGGAAAGACAAAAATAATGATCAATAGATCTCACCTCAAAATGCAAATCAAACAAAACACTAAGAAAGAATGTTCCTAGAGTGCCTATTCTATTATGTTTGTTCAGATTATGCTATTTAGGGACTGACACATGAATTGTGAAGTAGATTTTTTGGTGAGGATGGCTTCCTACAAATAAGGAGATCTAAAGGGTGAGGTTTCAATTTTGTTATGGTGGGGGCGGGCTACACTCTGAAGTATGACTCGACAGAGTAGCGAGCTGGGTGCCCACTGTGTCGTGATCATGTGATCACCTACAACTTCTTCTAGGTAAGATGTTGTTTAAGAATGTATGTATTTGAATTTTTGTGTGGTTTGGTAAGACTCAGAGAAAGAGAAAAGGATAGAAGTGCTTTTCTACGATTCATTTTTTCAACCATCAGCTAGTAATGACTTCCAGTGTATAGGTTGCCCTCATTTAATGTGAGCTAATTCAAAAAATTAGAATGATATGCAATGATTTTAAAACCCAAATTAAAAATGTGAAATTGGATGACATAATAATATGAAAAGGAAGAGGGATGCTCTTTCACTAAAATGCAGAAAACATGAAGAAATGATTCTTTTTAAATACACCAAAAGAAAAGTTTCCTTTAGAGAAAATAGAAAGAAGGAGTGGATTACCAGGGAAGAAAATTAGTGTGTATGCTTTAGAAAGGAAACAAACACACAATTTTTTCCTAGGAATGAATGAAATGCAAGGAACCCTGGATGGGTCCCACCGGGCATGCCAAAATGTTTCACCTTTTTCTTAGATTGTTTCTTTGAATCATTGACGAAACAAATAGGGTAACGGGCGTAGGAGGAATACCTATTCAAATGTTGGTTGATGGGTTGTTGCACGCGTATGACTTCTGAATCCACAGTTGACCGTGAGAGCTTCCTTTTGGCTAGGAGGAACTACCTGTAATGAAAGCAAGACCACTAGAAAGAATTAAAACATATGGGCAGTGAACTGCCTAGCGTGAGCTAGATCCGGGAAGTATGGTACTTCCTAGATGGCTATCAGTCCACTGTTTTAAACAAATTAATGCTAAAAAAGGTAAATCCTATTGTTATTTTAAAATGATTTAGGTATCTCACTTAAAACACAATAAGAAAATAGATCTAATCTAACAGGCTAAGCTAGAATAGAATCCACAGGTCAAATGGTTGGTTCTGGGTTCTGCAGGTCTGATAAAGGTCTTGGGTAGGTCACTGGTGAATGAGGGTGAGATGAAATTATGTGGGTAGGTCTTTGTTCTAGGCTATGTTGGAAAATACAGAGACTGATATCTGTCTGGGGTGACCGACAACGGTTAGGTGTAACTGGTGCTGGTTACTGTGAGATTTGAAAATGTCACAGAACAAGCTTTAGGTCTCCTTTATGATTGCACAAAGGACTTTGGTTGGTCGAGGCGAGGTATTGGGTGACTAGAGTAGGATTTTGTGAGGCTTTAACTGGTATACATAGGTGAAAATTTCAAAGAATGTCAATAGGGAGCAAGATAAACAATGAATGATAAAATAATGATGAAATGAAATAACCAAGAAAGTATGACGTTATACTTGGATTTCATTCCTGAAGGTCTTGTGTGTGAAGGATGGAGGTGATGATGATGGGTTTGAAGGCTGCAAGTGATTACCAACTGAAGAAAATATTTTGCATGGGCTGCATGCACACTCCTCTTTGCTTGGATAAATCAGATCATGGCTGGGATGGTTGTGCAGGAGAAGATGCTCAATCTCCTTTCTTGGATGTGAGTTCTTTCTAGAATTGGCTCTCTAAAGATGTGTTATCTTTTTGAGATCTCATTCTTGCTCAACTTTCTCCCAATGTTTTCCAACCTTGAGAATAAGGTAGTTTAGGAGTTAAGGGGCAACCGACGACGGTCTAGATTAGCCGGTGATGGTTAGGGGTAACTGACGTCGGTCAAGGCGAGATTTTCTAGGTTTACTAAACTTAGGAAGATCCTTCTGATTTCCTCGAACATTGTGTTGTTATCCCACAAATTGGACTGGGAGATTCTATGATCATGTGGGAATGTGGTTAGAGGGATTGTAGGAATTGATTTTTAGGGTTTGGGTAAGTCTTAGTTAGTTATGGTAACTTGCTAAGAATAGGTCTTAAGTTGAGTTAACTTGGTGAGGTGTCTAAGTGAACTATATGCGTAGGTATTATTTAAATAAGATATTTAAATAATAAATATGGTGAGGTTAATGAGTTGATTTAATTAAATTAATTAAATTAATACTAGTGAGGTGAAGGGGGCCATGGCTAGGTAGATGTAATAAAAGGGGGGCTTATATGTTAAAGGACGAAGGGGGAGTGTGACCTAATTTTAGGGTCTACAATTTTACCTAAGTTTTATGATTTTTTTTTTAGAATGACATGGAAAGAAAAAAAAGAGAGAGTTATGGAAATAAAATTTCTAAATGGAAACATTCCACACACCCCCACACTATCTTCTATCTAGCACCTTAAACTTTGATGATGCCTTGTTCCTTGGAAATGGCACCAAAAAGTGATGAGTGTCGTTTTAGCTCGTACTTTAATCAATTTTAATATGTGAATCGGAGGTGGCATCTGATGGTTGTTTACAAAAAAGGGAACATTAGGAACAAAAATTTAGTACAGGTTTCTATCTTAAACTAAATTCATTGAACTAACCGTGATTATAAATGAAATGCAATAAGTTGCTATACTAGGATTGAAACAAGAACAGAGATCCAACTAAAGAATTAATATTAAAGACTGAATTGAATTTTGAAAGAAATAATAATATGATAACAATACTTTAAAGAACAAAGTAATGAAAAGAAAAATCAGTCTCCCTTTTGTTGGGTAGGAGTGGCCCTTACTCCTTCCCTTTGATTAGGATTATACTGAGGTTCTTAGCAAGATAAATTCTCCTGAATTTGATCTTTATTCAATTATCAAAATACTTCTATATAACAACAACTACCACATTTTTTATTACATTCCTCCTTTTAATATTAGCCTCCTATGAAGATCTAATAATTCAGACTGACTAATTCTAAATGTAACTAACTGTTTGAACTCCACAATTTCCTTGATTCTCAGAAATATATTAACGATGATAATAACTCATGGGTGATTCATCATGCCTTTAGAATTACTAAAGAGGAGGTTTGTGATTGAATCATAGAAGGATTCAATCACTTCCAGAAGATTCCCAAAATCTTAGCTTGATTGAAGACACTAAAGTGGTGTGAGTATTCAACTATTGCCACTGAAATTTATGATTTGGAATGCTAATTGATAGATGTTACGGTCTCTGATAGAAAATGATGTTGACATCTAAGATTCCAGGATATTCTTACCTGTATGTGTGTAGAAGCCACTTATGGTTTGATTTATTTGATAAGTTGGGCATTTTGAAGACATTATCCTCCAACCCTTATCAACAAGGAAGAGAGTCCTGTGCTAACACAAAACAAAACAAAGTCCATTATGCCATATCACAAAATAGAGTCCTGCGCCATCATATATCCTAATTACTATACTCAGTATAACTTTTCAACACATTCATATTTTCACAAGGATTAGCATTTATCCATATCATATTTAAGCCAGTCATGCACAAGAATTAACAAGATGAAACATAAAAAAATACACACAATAATTACCCATAAAAATTTCAAAGTAGTAAATATAAATTATTTATTTTTCCCATCATGCATAATAATATTGAAGATATATAGGTTCTAGCATGGCTTAGACATCATTGCATAAGGTATGACAAGAAAAAAATGGGGATCAATCGTTAGCCAAAGTACAGTAGCCAAGATTACATCAAAAGAGTTCCAAGTATGAAGATATTTACCGTAGCAAATATTTGATACATTATAGATCTCACCATCACACATTACACATTTTTACTAACTATATTCCTCTCTTGCTCCCATACTTGTACACACACCTGTCTCTTAAACCTCTCTTGTAAAACCATACATATGAGGAACTATCCAGGAATACTATCTTAACTACTCATCATTACATGAGAAAGCCTAAATGAATATTTCATGATTTCCCTACCACTACCCTAGAACATGCCAAATGCCATCATGTGTTTCCCCTAATTGATTTTCCTTAGCATGTATGTGCCAACTAATCCATAACAAACTCATTCCCTTATTGATTCATGATAACCATATTGATGCCTTGGAATATCCTTTCCTTGAGCTGCAAGTCTCCATAGCTTATCCATATCTATATCTGGTCACTTTTTCATTCGTTCCCTAAACATGTTCTTTCATGCTGTCCACAACTGACTAAGTCCTAAATCCATCCTTCCTGGGTATGAGACTTCACACATCTCTAAGAACTACTTCCACGTGTTCCTTTGTGTCCTTCTTCCATGCACCAATGAGCTTCGCACCTTAGGTACTTAGTTAATTTAGGGCTCCAAAAAGTATAGAGATATCTTCACACAACTTCAAGGAAGCAGTTATAGGTTGGAGAATAATGCAACTTTCTCCCCACAATTCTTCAGCCAAGGTGGTGTGAGATCTCCCAAGAAACTCATAGTACATGATATCCTCTCTAACCCCCTCTCTCTCATCATGAATCAGGTGCACATGTTCATTTTACATGTTTCATTTCTATTACATGCTTTTACTATATACATGTATTTTTACATATGTTTTTTACATATATACATGCATATTTGACTACTTGATCATTTTCTCCTTACCAGTCCAACAATATGAGAAGACAATAGTCAATAACAACAACAAAAATGGTGTCAACAAAAAAAAATTACGGCAACACACACACACACCATACTAACATGCAACTACATCATACACATTGGCAACTACACATGCCTTTCTACCCTATGTTCACTCTCATCACTTTTTTCTGTTTTACATCTTTATTTTTCATGCTCCATCATCTTTTTTTCACTTCATGCTTTGTCTAGTCCTTCGGTGCATTTTCTACATCAATCTACATGGAAATTAGGTACGCATCTATATCTACTTTATATTACCAAGTGTTCCACTCACCAACATAAATTCCTGGTCTCATACTACTATTCATATGGATTTTGAGTGAAGAGATTACTAATTAACCATCATCTATTGGCCATTTTACTTTTCTTTTTATCATCACTATTGACCTCCTATTGGACCTTGAAAATATGACTAAGTATTGAAGAGTGCACACACACACTATACCTTTGGAAGAAATGTGTGTAGGAAAGAGAATGGAAAGTGCATGCATGCATGAAAGTGTTTTATGTGTAGGGGTCAAAAAAGGGTGCTCAAAGATTACTTCATAAGATTTGAGGACTTAGACAATTTTTGGCAAAATACTAAATATAGAGATAGAGTGGGTTTCATGCAAGGGAATATTCCATGTAGGAAGAGTCTATTTTTGGAGTAAGGTACTAGCAGTTGAACACAAACATGAAGACTTGGAGGATACGTAAGGCTGTTTTTAGGAAAAGTGGAAGGATGAGCGACATGTAGTGTTTTAAGCTAATAATAGGATATGAACTAGGAGTTATCTATAGGAGATCTATTTTTAGAATAGATTGCATGTTATTTTATTATGTTGTAAGTGGCGCATGGATATTATTATCATGTACCTTATTTTGAGGATGCTTAGGCGGTGAAGGGAAATCCCTCACCCCTATATATATGTATTGATTTATATGGTTTAGGGATCCAATCTGATCCATTTTTGGTAGTGTTATGTTGTTGGTTTATGAGCAAGAATGACTTATGGTGATACTCTTATGTATGTATTTAACTTCTATGTTTTTCATTAATTAATAAAATGGATCTTTGTGGTTATATATTGGTTATTAACATATATGTTTCTAGATATTGTCTTGTGAATCTGATACTAGTTCTTTTATGATTATTTTATGCATTATGGTTAAGATTTGGATATTTTTATGGTTTATCCTTACATGTTTGTTATGGATATGGATTATGAATATTTTTATCATGCTAACTTCTTGAAAAACATACCATAAAAGATGGACCTGGTACCCTTACACACTTTGAGAGAGCGCTCAGATATGTCTAAGTGATGTGTCAGCATGCCTTGGGATATTGGTAAAATAAAATACTAAATTTTGGTTTGGTTGTTGAGACCTCTTTTAAAAATATTTATAAGGACGTTACATGATAAATACATACCGGTTGACTTTGGCCCTCATTAAGGATAGGGTACAGAATTTAGAGGTAGATTTTTCTCACAAATTTATCACTAGACCTAAATTTGATGCACACACATGGGTTGAACATGTTTTGTATCATGAGATCTATGAGAAATGATTTTCCTATTTTCCCATAGATTTTTCCGAGTGGCTAGTAGCATACACATCAAAGAGAAATTGGATATATAGAACACTTGTTTAGACATAGGAAGATTACCGGAATTTTCATGATGCTATTTTTACTTGGAGATGTGATGTGGATCATTTGTGGAGTGGTGTTTTGTATAACTACACTTTGGAGTACACATTTTCTACTTATTCCTATCCATAGGTTGTTGAGTTCTATTTCTTACGTAAACCTATAGGATATTATTTGTACATTATCCCTTTATTGATTAAGATCTTGATTGTGACTCTGAATTTGGAAGAGCACCCTATGGCTAGTCAAACCCCACTATGCATGGGGCTAGGAATAGGTGTGGTGAAACATGGAAGACCTGGTGGAAGAGACAGAAAGAAGAAAGGTGGCTTAAGATTAATGAGGTACTTGAGAGAGACTTAGCGAAGTAGCGTGATATTATAGAATGAATGGTGTTACAGAGAGAGATGTCTCATGAAGGATTTGGAGCTCACATGGAAGACATAGAGTTGGAGCATTTGGAACTCCCCCATTTGGGTAAGTATGACATATAACCATCTTCATACTTAGATGAGAGTGCGCTAACTAAAACTACAAGGACAACAGGCATAAATTTGATCCCTCCTAACAACCTACCCCTTGCACTTGGTTTTCCATTTTCTTTGACAATAATTGATAATAAAGCTAGTGTGGGTGGTAGAGTAGTGATATATATATTTCATTTTCCATTAAGTTCAGGAGTTAATCAAACAACACATTCATCTATGGTGGCATAGATGTCGTCTTTGTTATTTGGGGGTCTAGTTGGAGGTATATTTTTTGGCGCATCATCAACACAAAATGTGGGCACATAGAACGTTGGTATTATGCATGGAAGTAACACAAATTTGAAGATTATGGGAGTTAATTTAGTATAGTAGTTGGGACACAAGGTAGCACATATTCTGGTCTAGTGCCCACTTCAGGAGGAAGATCGGGTGGTTTAGGATCTAGTGGTTCCTGAGGTGCAGGAAATACATGAGGTAATATAGGTTCTGGATCTAGTGGGCATGGTCTGCACCAACCCCAACAAGTTTATTACAAGATTTCTCTTTTCCTTCAAAAGTACATAGGAATTGAATATGTGTCTAAGCTTGTGCACATGTGTGAGATACTATGGCACACTAAGGGGATCACAACTCCTAAGCATAAGGAAAGTCAGTTTGCTACTAATTTGCAACGGTGCATTCATAGTTGGTACAAGAAGTATGATCTAAACCATAGTTGTGTAGACTATACTACAATATGTAATGATTTCTTATACGAGTTCCATATACCTGAGTTTGAATAGAAGAGAATTAGCATGCTGAAGGACATTAAGCAGGGCATGGATGAAAGCGTAAGGGAGTATGATGCATGATTTAAAACTTTGTTATCAAATTTATCTTATGATATTCACCCTATTCATCATGCTCAATGGGTTTTTGGAGGCTTCATCACACCTTTTATAAGGAAACTCTCACACAATACTTATACAAATCTGCATGAGGCACTTGAGGCAGCTCTGTGTGCTGAGGAATTTGGGAGTGTATACACTAGAGTTATCTTATTTTTGGAATCCCAAATTGCATATATGGAAAAAAAATTAGTAAAGTTATTATATAATTAAAATCATGAGATGCACAATGGTATTTAATGTATAGATTACGAGGTGGAAGGACATACCAAGGATAGTTTCCCTTAAAATTAGTGCATACCATGTTGTTGGATTATGAGATTTGTCATCTAGATCATGATTAAAGTATGTGCCCCTTGTTGCAGCGCATGATAAGGAAGAACATATCTTGGTATTTTAAGAATTATAATTATACCACACATGATATAGAGAATTATAGATTGATTGATCAGATTTAGGATGTCATTGAAATGGGTGTACATCAGACCAGTGTTGTAAACAGTTCTAAGGAACATGACGAGCTTCATAATCATAATCACAACAAAGGGAACTCTAATGGAAATGGTTGAGGTAGAAGTAGAGGTTACCATGGAGAATTTAGAGGCAGAGGTCATGGTGGTGGGAGAGGTGAATTCCCACATGGAACCTATTATACATGTAGATCCCCTAATCATTATAAGTGTGAATTCCCTTAGAACCTTATTTTCTCCTAGTGCGGAGAGGGTCACAATTATGAAGAATGCCCAGATTTGTAAGATAGCATGAGAAAACAACAAAAGCAAGATAAGGGCACTGGAATTGTTAGAGTACAATGCGTTATGGAGGATCAGTGGATGCTAAAGTTAGCCCCTGACCCTAAGGTAATAATTGTGATTATTACTACACATGTTGAGGCTGCATACAAGTGAGAGAATCTAAATTAGAAACTTTTCATTACAAAATAGTAAGTATAGCATACAAAGTATCAAGATATTTCCCATCAGAAGGAAGCTTATAGAGAGATTATGGAGGTCATTCAAAACTTGAAGGGTGAGCTATAATGCTTGAAAGAGAAATCCCAAAAGCTGAAGTAGGAAAAATCAGTTGAGCTCCCTTAGAAAGATGTTGATCACTTGAAGAAGGTTTGTAAGATGTCGTGCCAAGAAAAAATAATTCCATTTTTAGGGGAATTTTTAAGGGGGATTGTTCCACACACAAGATTTCAGAGCATAGACAAATATTACATGAAAACTTACCTCATCACTATCTTGATTATGATAAAGAGATCACCTTGAATGTGGTTATTGATGAATGGTTGTTGAGTAATATATTGATTGATATAGGTGTAGAATGAATGTACTCACCTTGGAGAATAGAACTAAAAAATGAAATTAGATAGGAAGGACACCATTACAACCATCTTAAAATTTGTTTATATGGAGAACAAAACTAAATCCATGCCCATTATTGTATTGAAGGATGACATTACTATACAAGGGGCCAAGTTTACTGGGGAATTTGAAGTTGTAGTCATTATTTTACCATCAATACCTCTTTCTAACCCCAAGTGCACTGGTGTATCACCCAACATATGTTAAGAGCTCACCCAAGGTGCAAGCGGGTGTCGAGCCCCTCCTTTAAGTGATCTTTGTAAGATTTTTCCACCATTAATGGAGGATTAATTGTAGAAACAGAAGTTCATGAATCTACTTAAAAGGAAAAAAATATAACTAATAAATCTACACATTAATGCATCACGAAAAGTAAATAAACATTGTATGAAGCATAAGAAATAAAATTTGAGTCATGACAAGCCAAATAACATGACTGTTTACACCCATAAACAAAATGTACAAAATAAATCCATGTATATTGGTTTAAAAGAGTTTCCAGTAGCCAGACTACATTCAAAAAGGGTCATCTCAGGAAATATACATCAAATGACAGGGAAGACAACCCCTCCAAACTAATTTGATAAGAGATCCTAGCCATTATTCCCCCATTATAATCCTTGTTACGGACCCCAACACCCATATATATGCTTAACAATATCCTTTAAATTCCTCTAGTGTCAAGAACTCTAAACCATAACATTATGTTCTCTAAACACTTAGCATTACCTAACATTTCTGCAGCACCTCATTACCCTCCTCTTAACACTCCCATACCCTCTATCGCCTTCACACTACCTTCTCCCTCCTATTTTTTGTCCCAATCACTCCTCTAAATAGGATCAAAATCCACCACTATGAATTATTTCATGAGAATATTGTGTGCCAAGTTTCAATATGGTCCTACATAGGTAAATACTTATCCTCTTTGCAAAAACTTCCACCAACTATAATGATGCCTCTGAAAATATTCCCTACATGGAATATCCTTTTCTTATCCTCCTTGTTTCTAGGCCGGCACCTCATCCACTTATCATGCTTATTCGGGTCCTCATATTTTTCCTCAAGTGACTCCATGATGCCAAATATGGCTAAGTCCTTTAAACCCTTGTTTTTCCTCTCATGCGTACCTTGGTTTCACTTAAACCCTTTTCCCATACACTTTTCCCTAAGTTCCCTTATATTTATCGGTCATGTACATGAGCCTCTTGGTATTTAGGCAATATTTAGGGCCAAAAATCACCCCACAATACCTGTGTTCTCCGTCCTCAAATTTTTTTTGTTCCTTCAAAGAATAAAGAAGAGTAGAATTGAAATAGTCAAAATAAAGAATGGAAGAATGTGTTACTACTGCATGAGGAGTGGGAACTCCTTCATGGATTCCTTAATTTTCTCCCAAGCATCTACTTATCCCTATGCCTACTAAATTATGTCACCCACCAATGCACTTAATTCATCAAAACTTAGTTCATCTCTCTTAGCTTTCAGCATCTATACAATGCTTCCTAACTGCTTGCTAAGATCACCTAACGCATACATCTTGTGAGTGACTTGGGGGTATAGTTCCTTTAGCCTATTCTTAATAAAAACCTATAAGGTTTCGATTGCTTCTAACATATTCTCAACTTTGACTAGGATCTTATCATGCTCCACCCTATTACATTTGTTATTTTCTTGAAATTCTTTCAAATCCACCACATGTGTAACAACTAGTACGCTTGCTACAATGTATCTATTGGCACAGTTTTCATAATTGACTTCTGCCATCTACATGGAGGTATTTACTGTAGATAGGAGCTCAAAGTACCAAGTCACTATCTCCCTAATCTTCAGCTTTTATTCCTCCTTTTGGCATGTCATCACCTCTTCTTCTGAATCTAATGTGAGTGGCTTCCTTTCCATGGTGAGGATGTGGTTCAATTCTTCCAAGCAGTGTAAGGTTGAATCATATTTCTGCTCAGGTGGGGCTAGATCTAAGTGTTTCAATATAATGGTATCTAAAATGGCCTCTATCTTCTTGTGGACTTCTTGCACCTTCTCCTTTTCATCCCTAATTTCACTCCTTACCTGTGCACTGATCAATTCCTCCTATTTTATCTCCTTGTCCCTCTCAATGATCTCCTCATTCTTTTTCTAAAGCTCTTCCTCCAAGAATCTTATTCTATTGTTCTTGCTGAAGAGTTTTGATTCTACCTTAACTGATACTTTGTTGAGTGCATTAAAAAATTACTCATCTAATAGTTGTTGGGAGTTTACAAGAGGGTTTACTCCCTTGGCATGTGGTATCTTCATCAATGCATCATGATTTACCTCGAAATCGGGTTCATAAATGTGGGACTCAAAATCCCAGGATAACATTTTCCTCATGCATGGGTACACATCCTTTTCATCAAAATAATACCAAGTGAGGAGTTTTTCGGTGGGAATGGTACTTTGGAAGTGTACACGTAGTACATTTCTTGGATCATTAATATAATTCATATCATGTTCTTGTGCTACTACTATTCCCTTCCCCCCTATACGCGCTACTGTTGGGAATCTTACTGTTAAGTTGGAGTCTTCACCCATACTGCAATGTTACTAGTTTCAACATGTGCACATCATGGGAGATATACTTCTCAACATACGCATGCTTCTTGGGGCATATTAACTTCATGCACAAATCACGGTAATATTGATCTACTATACTGAGATCAAACCTGATTTTTTCACCTCTTTGAATCGATTGACTCCAGCCTAGAATCATTATGCTGTGAAGGAGAAAGGAAAGTTACACTAAGGAATCTTGGTGCCATCTATCAAAGTAAATATACCGATATAAAAATGTTGGTATATAGTGAACTCGGCCTCTCCTTTTTCTAATGAAGGCAACTAGTCGGGTATTATCTATTCATCCCCGAATGTGTCGTGCATCCTTTTATACCACTTTTCCAGGTGTGCCTTATGAGCAGCCATCCTGGTGTCAGAATTATACTGTTCAAACCTCTTGGCAGGGAAAGGGTTCTCCTCTAGGTATTTCCAAACAAACTTATTCATACAATTGAGAACTCTAATATCTTAAAAGAAAATGGTGAGGAGGACATTACCAGACATGATATTCTCTCCATCACATGTAGAATTTATAATATCCTCTGCAATAAAAGATGATAGGTTATAGATGGTCCCCTCCGAGATCTTATGGCATACATTTAGCTATGCCTTATTGATCTGTGTCCATCTCTCTTTCCCATTCATCTTTGTGACTAAGCACGTGGCCATCCTCATCACAAGGTCAGTCATTACAGAAATGTCAAAGTTGCATGAACCCTTCTTGTAATCATAAGCTTCAATGGTCTTATTAATGGATTCTTTGTCTTCAAAATCACCGTCCAATGATTCTCCTTAATAGATAATGCTGGTGAACTTAGAAATCAGCTAGGGGGTTATGTGCATCCTCTAACCTACGAAATTGAATTGGTCTTCATGCATATACGACATCAACCATTAGTATATGTAGTAATTTTTAAGCCCTTAGAACAACAGTCTAATCCCATGTGTACTAGCTTATCACCCAATGGGTGCTGGACACTCCCCCGAGGAACGTGCAGGTGCCGAGCCCCTCCTTTATATGAGTATTGTCAGAATACATTACTTATGACAAAGACTTATATGCAAAGAGGAAAAGAACCATGCATTAATTCTGAGAGCTTAGGATGGGTTATTATGTTAATGCATCCATTCAGGTAATAAGAGAAATATCAAACAAATAATAGATTTGATTCATAATATAAAAAATATGCACTAGGGTTTAAAACAATGAATAATGTATATTTAGAAAATAACCATATATTACTCATTAGAACTCAGTTCAATAGCCACATTACATTCCTTAAGGCCGTAACAAACCAGGGTATCAATGCAGATAAGACTTATGCATCATAAATCCTAACCATGCTTCCCATATTATAAAAAATTATCACAGACCCATCCCTCTAGATATTTAATCTCTCCTACAATCTTCCTAATGAGAGTCCATATAACCCATTACTATTTTTGTAGAGCTTTCCTCTTCCATCACTATGTGATGCTAGTGACCACACACCTTTCTCAAAAATCCATCTCTTCCTTCTACCTGAGCATCTCTATATATAGCTTTAGCATCCACTGCCATGCCTTACTGAAGTAACAGATCAGTTTCCAAGTGTTCGTGTGGTCCTTTAGTGGAGCATTCTTCTTCCCATCCAAGCTCACAACTCTCTGTAATGATTTCTTTCTGGATCCTTCCATCACATAGAATATTCCTTCCTTGACCACCAAGTTGTCAGGCTAGGACCTTATCCACTCCACATGCTCAGTTAGGTCACACTTTTGTAATGTACTGCTAGGAATGCTGAATATGGCTAAGTCTCAAAACCCTTTACTTTTCCTAGCACATGCACCATGGGTTTTACTAGACCCTCCTAAAACCCTTTTCATGCACACCTTCACCCCATGCACCCTTCTTCATATAGGTCCTGCACACCCACGTGCATTCTTGTACTTAGCCAATATTTTTAGGCCCGACATCACCCCACACTAAGCTTGTTCTCCATCATTAGAAACAATTCCATTCAGGAATAAAGAATGGAAGACTCTAAATAGTTGGAATAAATAATGAAGGACTGAAGAATGAGGAAAGAATGAATTAAAGAAATCGGGAATGTAAAAGAATTATTCTATTGCTAAAGGAAGAATATTTTCCTCGAGCTTCTCACAGGCATCTACCTCACTCTATGCTTACTAAAAGAGGTCACCTACTAGGATTCTCACCTCCTCAAAACTTAGCTCCCCCCCTTGGAACTCATCGTATAGACAATACCCTTTAGTTGGTTTCCAAGGTCATCAAGTGTGTCCATTCTGTGGGTGATCTGGGGATATAACTCCTTCAGCTAGTTTTTGATCAATCCCCGTAGGGTCTCAATAGATTTTGATTTCTTCTCCACTTCATCTAGGATCTCATCCCTCTCTACTCTGTTCCCCTTATTCTTATCTTGAAATTCCTTAAGCTTCACTTCATGTGTAACAACTAAAATGCTTGCTACCCTATCCCTATCAGCATAATTATCATAAGTGGCCTCAGTAACTTGCGTGACATCCTTTACATCGATGAGGAGTTTGGTATACCAAGAAACAATATATACTACCTTTAGCTTCTCCTCCCTTTCTTGGCACACCAATGCCTCTTCTACGTATTCTAAGGTGAGTGACCATCTTTCCATTATGAGGGTGCGATTCAAATCCTCTAAGAACTGCAAGGCTAATTCATATTTTACTTGGGTGGTGCTAGGTCGAGATGCTTTAAGACAATAACATCCGTAATCATTTCAATTTTCTTAGATACTTTATGCACCCTTACCTTCTCCTCTTTCATTTCACGCCTTAGATGTGCTCTAATTAATTCTTCTTATTCCAGATCCTTTCTTTTCTCGAGAAGCTCCTCCTCCTTCTCCAATTCCTCCTCTAAGAATCTCACCCTATTGTTCCTTCCAAAAATTCTGAACTCAACCTCAACCTCAACTTTGTTGAGTACATTATAGACTTTCTCATCTGACAACTCTTGAGCATTCACTAAGGGGTTTAACCCTTTTTTCTTTAGCATTTTCATCAATTCCCCTTGGCTTAATTCGAACTCAGGGTTATCAATGTGGGACTCGAATGCCCATGATAACATTTTCTTGGTTCGTGGATATGCACCTTCTATGTTAAATGAGGGCATAGATATGAGTTGTTCTATTAGCATGATGCTTTGGAAGTGAACACATAGCACCTTTCTTGGATCATTGATGTAACCCATTCCTTTCCCCTATGCTATAATTATGCTCTTCCTACCTGTTCGCACAACCTTTGGAAAGCTTAATACTAAGCTGAGGTCTCTGCCCATGCTACCATACTCTTTTCCAATGCTCTCCTCTTCTATCTCCTTGATTATTTCATCCACGTTGTGCTCTACCTCTTGCTCTACTAACTCTTTGATAATGCCTGCCATTTCTCTCTCCATGGCCTCTTCAATTTTTTCCTTGGTGATGCTTGGGGTACTCTAATATCTTGTGTTCAATTCTTCACTCACCTCTTTGCCTTGAGCATCTTCTTCCTCCTTTCCGTTCTTCTCTTTTCTTCCTTCTTCTTATAAATTGTGTATATCATACACGGGATGATTATGAACTTCTTCATCCTCATCGTCATCCTTATCACCCCTGTAGGCCTCTAAGCCCTCTGTTTCCTCTGAGTCTTCCCTCTCCACCACCTTATATTTCTTCCTAACTAGTGATTCCAGTATAGGAGACTCTTTCTTCTCTTTCTCTTTAGTGAGTGACTCATTCCTTGGTAAATCTTCTCTTGTAAGAGGATCCTCTTGCTCTAGCACCTACTCTTCTGGGGTTTTCTCTCTAACTGGAGACTTCTTTCTATGTACATAAGTGTTTGGCTTAGCGCTTGATTCTGGCATGCCAATAGATTGTGTTGTCTACACAATAGGTGCCTTCTTCTCTTGCAATTATCTTTCACTTTTCTTAGACGTAGCCTTCCTTCCTATGGGGTCCTCAGGAATGAAGACATAATTTTCTAAGTAGGTTCCCTTTTCAAAATTTGGCCTAATGCGTAAGTATACCCTTACTGTAATCTTCTCGATGATTGGTAGTGTTAATGGCTTCATAAACTGCACTTTGTGGGAGACATACTTCTCCACATATGCACATTTCTTTGGATATACAAGATTTAAGTGTAGCTCGCGGTGGTCGTAGTCTACCTCACTAAGGTTGAACCTTAGTCTGTTAGCCTCCTTAAAATGGTTGATCCCCACTTGGAAGTATTGCGGGAAAATGGTGATGATCTTAGTCCCATTTGTCAAAGTGAATCTTTCTAATGCATAAGTGCTGATATACAACCAACCTCTTCATCTACGAGTGTGGGAAATTTCTCAGGTATCCTCCACTCTAACCTAATGCTTTTCCATTCTCTTGTACCATTTATCCAAGTGTACCTTGTGAGTGGCATTCATGGTGTCATATGTATATTTCTCAAATATCTTCGCTAGTGAGGGATCCTCTTCTGGGTATTCCCATACAAAATTCTTTGGCCCATTAGGCACTCCAATATCTAAGAAGACGATGGTGAGGAGAATGTTTCCGAACATTATCTTTTCTCCCTCCTGTGTGATGCTAACGATTTCATCTACAATGAAGGAAAATAAGTTGTAGATGGTTCCTACTGAGATCTTATGACATACGTTCAACCATGTCTTGTTCACTTCTTGACCATTCAACTTTGTAACCAAGTGGGTGGCCATCCTCCTTACAAATTCAGGGATATATGCAATATCAAAGTAGCGCGAACCCTTCTTGTAGTCATAGGCCTATACTATCTCCTTTATCACCTCCTTATCCTCCAAGTTGTTATTTATGGAGTCTCCTTCATAAATCAGGCCAGTGAAATTTGATATGAGTTGAGGAGTTATGTGCATTTTGTGGCCTATAAAATAGAAGTGGTCTTTGTGCATGCGTGACATCAACCACTGGTATAACCACTCAAGCTTACCAAAATAGGGAAACTCATATAGTTGCAGCAACCCAGCCTTACCCAACTTTACCTTCACTTCATCACTATAGATCGACATACCTTCTGGTGTCCTTCTATCAGTTAGAAAAACCATTTCCAACGCCATTTCCTTTTCTTTGGTACTTGTGTGATGGTTATAGTCACTCATGGCCATCTTCCTGATGTGTGATACCCATTCTTTCCCCAACAATACTCCATCTGGGTACTGCATCTCTACATACCACTCCTCATTAAAACTTGTTGTGGTAGTTTTCTTTCCCTTTCCCTTCTTCTTTGGTGAAACGGTCACCTTCTTTGGTGCCATTTTTACTTATCGACCAAACCCTAAACTCATCTTCCTTTCTTTTATTCCTAACTCTGCCTAATCTTGTGGCTCAACTCTGTGAAAGAATCCTTTTATCTTTGTGCCTTAGCTGTAGAACCCTAACTTGGAAAAAATCTTCCACAAGACAACGTATTCCACTGAAACTTTCTCCCTACGCCCGTGTACTCCTTCCACTCTGGTTTGTAGATCAACCCTAGTCACACACTTAGATCTCTATGATTCCTTCTTCACACAAATATCTCTTCATGGATGCCCTAGTTCATAAGAGCTCTTCAATTTCATAATCACAAGGTAAATAATAACGTTCTTGACTTCATACTTATAGATTTTTCCTCATTTCCAAAAATAAATGTTGTACCACCTACCAACTTACTTAGCATTAAATGCATATTTTACACTAGATCTAACCTTAAGCACCCTTACCCATGCACCCAAACCTACATGAAAATATTTTTCAACCTTCTGGTGTGTAAAAAATCCAATCTGACTAAAGACTCTTACACATGCACCTACAGTGCCGAAGGCACTTCTTTTGTCCTTGACCTGATTTTTTCCCTTGCCTACCTCATGTTTTTCTTACACTTTATCTTCTCTATACATGATTTTGTAAAGCCTTATCTGACACCAAAATTCTTATCCACCATTTCCATGCACATTCTTCTATTTTTTGCACCTTTAATCCTTTCATCTAGGCCTTACAAATTTCACTACCAGCTTTTATTACACTTCACACTACTCCGCATTACTCCACCCCACACTAAATTATGTGTGTGGTCCTCTACACATACATAATATTTTGGAAGTAATAAGTGGTTACCAGTGCACAAGCCGCAAAATAGAACAAAAAGAAAGGAACAAGAGCAAATAAAGGGAAACACAAGAAAAGAAAATGCATAAAGGGAAATCCTAAGCTAACTAGCAATACTACCTTATTTACAAACACAAGGAAGGCTTATTTATAGTAGGGCTTCAGCCTACTCCCATTGAAATGGCCAGGTAACTTCATCCCATCCAGCGCTTGTAACTAACATGCGCCTGAATCAAGGATGTACGAGATGATGTAAGGGCCCAACCAATGGAATTTCAACTTCCCAGGATGGTGCATAAACTTGGAATCATACAACAGAACCATCTGCCCAACCTCAAACTACTTATTCTTGATATGATGATCATGCCATGCCTTTTGTCTAGCCTTTTCAGTCTTCTGACTCCATCTAGCAAGTGATCATCTCTCGTCTAACTGCATCAACTTATCAATCCTTTCCTCAAGTGCTTGTTCATCAGCCAATCCTCCTGTGCACACTATACGCAACGATGGTAACATGAATTCAACTGGAAAAATAGCCTCCACACCAAACACCAATTGAAATGGTGTGGCCTTATTCAACCTCTTTGTAGGTTGTCCTGTATGCCCATAGAATGACTGATACTTTTTCATCCCAGTCTTGTCTTCCAACATCACAAATCTTGGTCAATGTGTGACTCAATATCTTGTTAAACGCTTCAGCAGTTCCATTCACTTAAGGGTGATAAGGCATAGTCTTGTGATTGGCCACCATAAATTCTACTGAAAAAATCCTAAACATTTCATTTAGGAAATGTGTACCCCTATCACTTGTCAAGCTCAAAGGACATCCATACCTACTGATTATGTTTTCCCATAAGAATCTAGCAGCTATCACTGTAGTGTAATCCTTTGTAGGTGTTGCCTCTTCCCATCTTGTCAAGTAATCAGTGTAAGTAATGATATACCGCGAACCAGTCCTTCGTGGCTAATGAAATTGGTCCTACAAAGTTGATTTCCCACTTTTCAAATGGCTTTGTGCTGGCTATCATCCTTAATGGCATCTCATCCCTCTTTCTAGGTTTTCCAAGGAACTGAAAATGGTCATAGGCCTTACAAAATTCAATACAATCCTAGTAGATGGTTTCCCACCAGATCCTTATGGGTAGAATATTTCTTGCAGTTGTATTTCCTGCATAGTTCCCTCCTACAATCCCACCATGTGCTTCCTCCATAATCACTCATGCTCATGTTCTAATACACATCATGCAGAACCTCATCACTACCTAACTTGTATAGATCTACACTAATCAACATGCAGAGCATGGTGCATATTGCTAATTGTTTTCTCTCCAAAGCCTTCATCTCATCCGGTGCCACACCTATTTTCAGAAACACTACAATATCTTCTAAGTCAGAGGGCATGTGCCACAACCTAAACAGTTGCACATCTAGCATGGTATCCTCAATACTCTATGCATCCTCTCCTGAGTCAATCCTTGATAAGTGGTCAGGTCGTGAATTACTTTTTCCTGGTTTTACAACCACCTTGAACTCAAACTCTTGAAATAATAGGACCCAATGGCATATGCGCCCTTGTAAAACTAGCTTGTTTACCAAGTAATTCAGTGCCATGTGATCTGTGTAGAATATAAATGGTGTTGCTAGAAGATACTACCTGAACTTATGCAATGCATAGATCATTGACAGTGCCTCGTACTCAGTAGTCGTGTAATTCTATTCTGATTGGTGTCAACTTCCTACTTGTAAAACACAAGGGGTGATCAAAAACCCCTCACCAGGTTGTGCTAGTACTGCTCCAATGGTTGTTCTTGAGGCATCAACATGCACATGGAAAGGCTTATCCCAAGAAGGAAAGTGTAGTATGGGTACAGTGACAAGTCTATCCTTCAAAGTGTCAAATTCTTCTGTTGCACCTCTCCCTAATGAAAGGCACTCTTGTGCTTTAGTAATTATTCCAAGGGCATGGTGATCTTGGCATATCCTTTGATGAACTTCCTGTAGTACCCCATATGCCCAAGAAATCCACACACTGCACTCTGACTAGTAGGCTCTCCCAATCCCACAATAATAACAACTTTTGCGGGATCCACTAACAAACCTTCCTTACATATAATATGTCCTAACAAGGTTCCAAATGGAGTAGCAAAGACACATTTCTTAATGTTGAGGGATATCCTCAACTACCAACATCTCTCAAACATCAGCCTCAAATTGTCACAATGGTCTTTTACCAGCCCATACACAATCTAGTCATCCAGGTAGAATTGAAGAAAATTGTGGATGAAGTCCTGAAATGCTTATACCATAATGCATGAGAACACAATAGATGCATTTTTCAATCCAAAATGTCTAACCATATAGGAAAAGCTTCCCCACTCAGTGATGAAAGTTTTCTTTCTCTGGTCTTCCTTTGCAATCCTAACTTGGTGATACCCTGAGAACCCATCCATGAAGGAATAGACCTCACGCCTGCTACTCCTTCTAGAATTTCTTCAGTGAAGGGGGTTGGAAAAGGGTCAATGACACATACTGCATTCAAGTCCTTGTAGTCAACATAGATCCTTATCCTTCCATCCTTCTTAATACTGATGACATTTGGGCTTATCCACTTTGATTCCTCTACAGCCTCAATGATACCAAATGTTATCATCTTGTCTATCTCCTCTTCGAATCTTATGTGCAAGTTTGGATTCATCCGATAGGGTCTCTTCGAAATTGGGCATGCACATTCCTTCAACTTGATCCTCATCTCCCCCAAGG
Organism: Taxus chinensis; assembly: GCA_019776745.2. Classification (NCBI taxonomy): domain Eukaryota; kingdom Viridiplantae; phylum Streptophyta; class Pinopsida; order Cupressales; family Taxaceae; genus Taxus; species Taxus chinensis. The sequence goes on along the minus strand of CM034157.1, from coordinate 377,372,198 downwards.
AATGGTGAACCTTTGAGTTCATGGTACCCATGTGGGAATAGATCCTGAAACTCATGCAACAGATCAATGATCTTTGAAACTCTTTCTCTGACCAATAATCCCCAATGATAGCTTCCTTAGGTTTTGTACTCTAAACCAATGTTAACCTTATTTATTTTCAAGGGTTCATGGTAGGCATGATGCTCACTCATCAACACTATCTATGAATTTCATGCATACCTTCAATAATGGTTAACATCCAGACTTCCATCTCTTCACCATCTATTACATAGACCATCTTTCCTTTTTCCTTTTCATGCATGTATGCTCAAGTTGCATCTCTTCTTGATTCCTCTTCATCGAAACATGTCTCCAAACTAGGTTCACCCAGAAATCTAGTAACATATCTTCTACCATGGCACTATCTCCCTTGTAAGGCACTTGAAAACTTGTAAAACCTTATCCACTGATGGCTTGGTACTTTGATACTCAAAATATTGAATGAGATCATCCATTAACTCCTGCCAATTCCCTATCTAATGGCATGTCTTTGAGTGAATATACCATGCATGCACATAACCTTGTAAGGTGGAATACAACTTATGCACCCATAATGAAGGTGGTAAAGCTTTTTTGCTTCCCATCCAGGCCTTCTCACAAGCTTGGATATGGAAAGAGGTGGGTTCTTTTCCATGGTAGTATTGGATAATAGTGGGTGCATTGCTTCTGCAGAACCTTATAGAAAATGTGACTCTTACGCATGCCATTCTAAACAGACTCTCGTGATGTGTTTCCCACCAACATGCTACAGTCCCGAGCAAGGTATAACTAAGCATACCCCTTCTTTTGTCCTCATTTTCCACTGAGCCTCCATTTCTCATAAGAAATCATCAGGGCTTGGCTCCTCTAGAGTAACTTGGTAAATTCTTCCTTCCTAGGTGCTTGACTGAGCATGCCTTTGTTACCCTTGTTACAAATCCTCTCAACTATTGCCAATTAACTCATAAGTCCCATGCACCCAATTGTCACATGCTATGCTAGTTGTATCACTCATTGACTGAGCATATTCAAATTGGATAACTCCTTTTGTAGGATGAATTATCTCAGGGTCTCTGATGGAGCGCACATAGATTTTATCAAGGAATTCCTCTCCTAAGGGCTCAGTATAGGGTGTTGACTTCCCATCTATTAAAGGGATGATCACCCTTTCTTCCTTGTTCTCAAAACTGATATACCCCTTGTTAAACCACACGTCAGAATTTTTTTTATAACACCAAGGGTGCCCAAGTAATGCTAGAAAATTATCCTCCTTGGTGAGTGCCAAGACTTAAAAGTCCCCAGTGAACTTTGACCCTTGAATAGTGATAACCACATCCTTCAGGACTCCAATGGGCATTTCCTTTGTTTTATTTTCCATATATAACACATTCAAAGATGGCTATAATGTGGGCCTTCCCATTTGATGCCATGCATCCAAGGTGAGAACATTGACCTCCACTCCTGTGTCAATGAGGATATTACTCAGAAGCCACCCATCAACAACTGCATTCAATGTGATCTCTTTATCATAGTCAAGGCTATGAGGAGGAAGGTTGGCATGCAGAACCTACCTTTCATGCTCTCTCCTAGTGTGGTACCTTCTCTCATAACCATTCTCCTAGAAAGGGAATGATATTCTCCTACCTTAACATTTTACACACTTCCCTGACCTCATCCACATCCTTCTGCGGAGCCTCAACATTCTTCCTTTTTTCTAATTGCCTTGACTTCTCCTTTAGACACTAGATCTCTCCTTGTAATCCCCAAATCACATCCATAGTCTCTTGATACACTTATTTCTAATGAGAAGGGTCTGGATACTTCACATGTACCACTTCTTCCATAATAACTAGTTTCTGTCTTGGCATCTCCCTTGCACACGTGCAACCTCTGCTCGTGTTGTCACTAGTATAGGTTCTAATCCTAACTCATGTGCCACTCTTGGCATCCACTGTGGGTCGGCCTTATTTATACTTACCATCCCAACACATTTATCCTTGTGGTGTTGTTGGCTTCATGTGTTCAAAAAACTCAAGACATTCGTTGTACTTATGTTTTTTCTGCACCACGAGCATTGTAATAGGTCAGGACACTCATGTTTATAATGCTCTATTGATATATAATTATAACAGGTTCCACAAAAGAACTCACTTATTTCTCCACCATGGTTAATGTGACCATGAAATCCTCTGTGAAAACCTCTTCCATGCACTCCTCCATATGTGCCCCCTTCATAGTGGTGATCATCATCCTTGGAACTACTTGCAAGGCTAGTCTAGCACACACCAAGATCAATAGCATCATGAATCTAGTCAATCAACCTGTAATCCTTGGTATCATGGGTCATAGAGGTACAAATATTGCAATAGCAAGAAAAATTCTTGCGGATTACATGTTATAGTAGAGGACATCTATTTGCATCATGATCCCCATGGAAAATCTCACAGTCTACCATCCATAGTGTGTACTGAATTTCGATGGAAACTATCCTTTATATGACCCTCCACTTCACATTTTGTGCACCAAAGACCACTATGAACCTCATGTGTTGAATTTACAGACAACTTCTCCAACTACTTGTCCAGTACAGTAATTTGAGCCTCTGGAAAAGGGATAACACTAGTATCAATGCTCCTAATAGCCTCAATGCATAGGGTAGCTTCCAAGGCCTCACACAGGGTCTGTGAAAGTCTTGTGTGATAGTTCCCTTCTAAATGGTGTTATCAATCCCCCAAAAAACCATTGAGCATGATTGAGAAGGGTGTATGTCATAGGATATTTTTGAAAAGAGAGTTTTGAACCATGTGTCATACTCTCGCACACTCTCTACCATTCCTTGTTGGATCTCCTTCAGAGTACTGATGCTCTTTTACTCGAACTCAGGGATATCGAAATCTAATAGAAAGGAATTCTTCAACACAGTGTAATCCACCACATTCTAATGGGGGTCATACTTTTGGTACCAGCTATACCTGCACCCCTGCAACATTGTTGTAAAATGACTTTCCTTTCACTCTTGGGTAGTGATCCCCTTCACATGCCATAGAAATTCACACTTGTGCACATGATCTGTAGTATCCTCAATACCTCTGTAGTCTTGTAGGTGTAAATACATCTCAAAAAATACTTAGGGGGTGAGTGAGGTCCTTGTCCACCTGACCCAGAACCTTAGTTTCCTCCTGTGTTTCCTTCGTCAGCAGATCTAGTAGACCCACCAGGTCCTATCCCTCCTAACCCACTAGATCCTCCAAATCCGCTAGGTCCACCAAGTCCTCAGGCCCCTACACCACTAAATCCACCTCTTGTAGCCTGCAAATGGTCTGAAGCAGTCACGCCTAGTGTCCCCAATGTCCCATAGAACTATGCACAAATGGTTTGTGATATTATCCTATCGTAAGTTGTGTCCCCCGCGCCACTCTCAGAAGTGATACCCAAAATTTTTCTATTTACACCTTGTCCAAAAATTCCTCCAAACAAAAGAATGGTTTGTGCAGCCATAGATGTCCTAGACAAGAAATTATATCTCATAGGAATAGATAAATTACTTACACCGATACCAACTAAATTAACAATACTTCTCCCTTGATCTAGAAAACCAAGCACCAGGGGTTGGTCACAAGGTGGGTTTAGATGTGCACCGATGACCCTCATTTCTTCATGTAAAAAACTCTCATCAGAATTTGAAGGGGCTTCTCTCCCACATGTGCCAAGATGGGGTAGCACAAAATTCTTAGGTTCTATGTCCTCTACGTGAACCTCAACTCCTTCCCACAACATTTGCCTTTATAGATCCATCACACCTACAACCTTGCATTGTCTAGCCATCTCCCTTTCACGAGCTTCACTATACTTGAGTCATCTCTCTTCCCTTTCCTTTTCAGCTGCAATGTCTGCCATCTTCCTCCACCCTAGCTTCCTCACCCAGTGCTTAGAGAAAGATTTTCCGGCCATAAGAAATTCCTCCAAACTTAATGTAATGATCAAGATCTTCATAGCCAATGGGATAACATGTAAAAATGATCCTCTGGGTTCCCTTAGGAACTCAAAATTCAACAAACTCTATGGACAAGAATACGTAGAAATGGCATATTCTAGAGTATAACTGGTTAGCACTCCTTTCCACCAGTGATCGCCAACACATGTCTAAATCATATCCACATAATGCATAGCCTTTGGTAATCATCTTAGGTCTACACATGTGATCTATAGTACCAGCTTGATCTATGGATGCATATGCTAAAATCCATTCATATAATTCTACTGGAAAGCAATAGAAGAAGGTTTCATACATCTCATGGTACAGGTGCTCTTCTACCCATCTACGTGTATCAAACTCAGGTCTAGCACTGAATCTTTGAGAAAACTCATCCTCTATGCTCTTAAACCATGCTTCAACACTCTCCAAGGTCAAGCACTCAGTCATCACACATCAATGGAACCAAGATGTAGATGTATCCATTTCTCACAACAACTTAGAAAAGAGGTCCCAACAATGGAACCAAGATGTAGTCATTTTTAAGCCCTTAGAACAACAGTCTAATCCCATGCGTGTTGGCCTATCACCTAGTGGGCATTGGGTGCTCACCGAGGCACATGCGGGTGCAAGCCCTCCTTTAAGTGATTCTTGTGAGAATACATTACTTATTAAAGAGACTTAGATGTAAAGAGGAAAATAACCATGCATTCATTTTGAGAGCTTAAGATGGGTTATCATGTTAATGTATCCATTCAAGTAATAAGAGAATTATCAAATAGATAACATATCTGATTCATAATATAAAGAAGATGCACTAGGGTTTACAACCATGAACAATGTATATTTATAACAGAACCATATATTCCTCATTGATCTTAGTTCAGTAACCACATTACATTCCTTAAGGCCATAAAAGACCAATTTATTAATGCAAATAAGACTCATACATAATAAATCTTAACCATGCTTCCCATATTACATAAAATTATTAGAGACCCCTCTAGATATTTAATCTCTCCTACAATCCTCCTAATGAGATTCCATATAACCCATTACTATTTCTGTAGAGCTTCGCTTCTTCCATCGTTATGTGATGCCAGTGACTACACACATTTCTCAAAAATTTCTCTCTCCCTTCTACATGAGAATCTATATATATATAGCTTTAGTATCCATTGCCATGCCTTCCTGAAGTAATAGATCAGTTGCCAAGTGTCCATGTGGTCCTTCAATGGAGCATGCTTCTTCCCATCTCAGCTCTCCACTTTCTATAATGATGTCTTTCTGGATCCTTCCATCACATGGAATATTCCTTCCTTGACCACCAAGTTTCCAGGTTGGAACCTTATCCACTCCGCATGCTTAGTCGGGTCACACTTTTTTTGTGTATTGTTAGGAATGCAAAATATGGCTAAGTCCCGAAACCCTTTAATTTTCCTAGTTCCCACATGTCATGGGTTTTACTAAACCCTTCTAAAACAGTTTTTCTACATGCCTTCACCCATTACACCCTTATTCATAGAGGTCCCACGTGCCCACAAACCTTCTTGTACTTAGCCAATATTATGAGGCCTAATAGTATAGTTACTAAGGCTTGCTGAAATAGGATAACTCATAGAGTTGTAACAACCCAGGCTTCTCCATTTTCAAGTTCACTTTTTCATCATATATAGGCATTCCATCTAGTGTCCTTTTCTCTATAGGGTGAACCGAATCTAGTGTCATCTCATTTTATATGGTGCTCGTTCGATGGTTGTAATCACTTATGGACATATTTCTAACATGAGACACCCATTCCTTACCAAGTAATATGTTGTCTGTGTACTGCATTTCTATGTACCATTCTTCATTGAAACTGGTAGAAATGGCTTGTTTTCCTTTTCTCTTACCCTTCTTTGGTAAAATTTTTTCTACTTTCCTTTGTGTCATTCTTTCGCCGGGTCCTTAAAACTTCTTCCTCTCTCCTTTTCTTGGCTCTGATCAACTTCGTGGCTCAACTCCTTTGTGAAAATTCCTCCAAATCTTGTTCCCTAGTTATGTAACCCTAACCTAGAAATCCCTTTTTCCACAATATGACTTAACACCCACAAGATCCTTCCACACAACCTTCTCCTTATATGCCCATGTACTCCTTTCCACTCTAGTTCATTGATCAAAATAACTATGTATGTAAATATTCACAAATATTCTCAAACCATCTTCACAAGGATTCCCTAGTTTGCAAGAGCTCTTTGATAACTTAAAACACAAGGTAAATAATAAAACTCATTCGATATTCTATTTATAGATTTTTCTTTTCTCTACAATAAATCCCATGCTACCTACTAATCTACTTTCAAAATAAAGGTGGATTTTTCCAAAGCCAAACCTCAACTCTTTTCCTCTACACTCAATCCTACGCAAAAAAACTTTTGCAATATTCAAGAACGTAAAAACCCTTATTGACCACAGATCCTTACGTGCACACTACAGCACCACAGGTGTTATTCCTCTATATCCTAATCCTAGTTCTTGACATCATCTACCTCATGTTGTTCCTATGCTTTTAATTCTTGTAATTGGTTTCTATAAATCCTTTTGACACCATCCTTCCCTCATGTTCACCTCTTCTACATGTGATCTTCCATTCCATGTGTTTTTAATTTTTTACCCGAGCCATCAACAACCATAGCTTCCAGAACTTGTCACATCACTCCACCCCACACAAAAATGGATTTACAATACTCTACACATATTTTTTTGAAATAATAAGTGGCTACTGGTGCACAAATGTGCAAAAAATAATAGAACACCAACCAATAAAACAATGAGAAATGGAAACATAGAGAAAGGAAATCACATTAAAGAAAATATGAGGCTAACTAGGAATACTACCTTATTTACAAACATAAAGAAGACTTATTTATAGTAGGGATTCATCCTAATCCCATTGAAATTTTTTGGAAACCATGTTCCACTCAACGCTTGTAACTGGAAAGCACCTAAATAAAGTATATAATAAATAATTAATGGGCCCAACCAATGGACTTTGAATTTCCCAGGATGGTGTAGAAATTTGGAATCATACAAGAGAACCATTTCCCAACCTAAAACTGCTTTTTTTTTATGTGTCTATGATGCCATGCCTTCTTCCTGGATTTTTCTATTTTTTGACTCTAGTGATCAATATCTTGCCTCTCATCTAACTACATTAACTTGTCAATCCTCTCCTTAAGTGATTGTTCATCAAATAACCCTCCTGTGTGTGCTATATGTGGTGATGGTAACATGAATTCAACAGGTAACACATCTTCCATGCCAAACACCAATTCCAAAGGTGTGGCCTTGTTCAATCTCTTATAAGTAGTTTGATATGACCATAACACAACAAAAAATTTGTCATCCCAATCCTTTCTTCCCACATCACAAATCTTGGTCAATGTGTGATTCAAAATTTTTTTAAACACCTCAGTAGTCCCATTAGCTTGTGGGTGATAAGGGGTAGTCTTGTGATGGGCCACCATGAATTCTACCAATAAAATTCTAACTGTCTCATTTAAGAAATGAGTACCCCTATCACTTGTTAAGCTCAGTGGGCATCCATACCTACTAATTATATTTTCCCACAAGAACCTAGTTGTTGTTTCTACTATGAAATCCCTTGTAGGCACCACTTCTTCCCACCTTGTAAGAAAATATGTGCATGTAATGATATATCACAAACCTATTCATATCTTGATTGGAGAAATAGGGCCTACGAAGTCAATTTCCCATTTCTCGAATGAATCTACACTTGCAATCAGTCTTAATGGAATTTCATCTCTTTTCCCTAGTTTACCAAGGTGTTGGCAGTGGTCATAGGCCTTGCAATACTTGATACAATCTTTGTAAACCATTTCCCACCAAAATTCTACTAGAAGGATATTTTACACGGTTACATTCCCTACATAGTGCCCCCCTACAATTCCACCATGAGCCTCTTCCATGATTGCAGTGTGCTCATTCATTTGAACTGAGCATGATAAGAAATATAACATTAAAACATTTTTCTTTTATCTAAATGTTTCATAAAAGGAACCCTCATTACGAAAACAAAATAAGCTTAGAAAGACTATAACAAACCAAAAATTCCTTCTCAAGCTAACTTATACAAAACATCATTGTTTCCTAGCTTATATATGTCTCCACTAATTAACATATAGGGTGCGACACATATAGATAATTACTTCCTTTAAAAAGTATTCATTCCCTCTAGTGCCAGACCCATTTTGAGAAACACAACAATATATTCCAAATTAGAGAGAATGCGATGCAATATGAATAGATGTACATCTGGTATTGTATCCTTAATGCTTTGTGTGTCCTCTCTTGAGTCAATCCTTGATAAATGGTCAAGCCCCAAATTACGCATACTTGGCTTTACAATAACCATAAACTCAAACACCTGAAACAATAGGACCCACCTACATATGCACCCTTATAAGATGGGCTTGTTCACCAAGTATATTAAAGCCATGTGGTTCATGTAAAATATAAAATGTGTCACTATCAAATACTTCCTGAATTTGTGTAGTGTGTAGATCATCAATAGTTCCTCGTGCTCCGTGGTAGTATAATTTTTTTCTACTAGGTTTAGCTTCGTACTAGCAAAGCAAAAGGGATGGTCAACAATTCCATCTCTAGGTTTTGCTAAGATTACTTTAATCTCCATCCTTGAAGCATCAACATGTACATGGAATTGCTTATCCCAAGAGGGAAAGCATAATATGGGTGCACTAATAAGCCTATTCTTCAATGTGTCAAATGCCATCTAATGTGCATCTCCCCAATGAAATTTACTTTTGTGCTTCAGCAACTCCTCTAACGATGCGATAATATTGGCATACCCATTAATAAATTTTTGGTAATACCTCATATGCCTAAGGAATCCACACACCACACTCTAGTTGGTAGGCTCTCCCAATCCCACAATAACAATAACCTTGGAAGGATCCACCAACAAGCCTTCTTTACATATTATATGTCCCAAAAGGGTGCCAAATGGAGAAGAGAAAAAATATTTCTTAATGTTGAGAGATGGACTCAACTTTCGGCATCTCTCAAACATCATCCTTAGATTGTAACAATGGTCCCTTAAAAATCCATATACTTTCCAATCATCTAGGGAGACTTGTAGAAATTTATGGATGAATTTCTAACATGTTTGAACCACAATGCACAAAAAAAAAACAAGCGTGGTCTTTAGTCCAAAAGGGATGACCATATAGGAAAAAATTCCCCATTCAGTGGAAAACGTTTTCTTTTCTTGGTCCTCCTTTATAATTCTAACATGATGATATCTTCAGAATCTCTCTATGAAAGAATAGATCTCACGCCTAGATACTCCTTCCAGAATCTCTTCGGTTAAGGGAGTTGGAAAAGGATCAATGACACATAACACATTCAAATCCCTGTAATAAACAAAAGTCCTTATCCTCCCATCCTTAATACTAATTACCATTAGACTTCTTTACTCTGATTCCTCAACAAACTCAATGATGCCTGATTCGATCATCTTTTCAATCTCCTCCTTAACTTTGACGTGTATATTTGGATTCATTCAATAAGGTCTCTTATGAATTAGGCATGCACCTTCCTTTAACTTGATCTTCATTTCTCCCAAGGAGTGGTGAATTCCTTTAAGCTCATGGTACCTGTGTGGAAAAAAATCCTAAAATTCACACAATAGATCAAAAATATTTGAAACCTACCATTTTTTATAGTTATCTCCAATAGTAGTTTCCTTAGGTTCCACCTTCGAACCAATGTTAACCTTCTTGGTATTTAGGGGCTCATGGTATGCGCATGCTTGCTCATCAACACTATCCATAAACTCACTCATACCGATAGTATGGTTAACATATAATTTTTCCACCTCTTTATCATCCATCACATAGAACAATTTTCCTTTCTCTTTTTCCATGTATGCGCACTCAAGTTGTACCTCCTCTGATTCTTCCTCATTGAAGCGTACTTCCAAGCCAGGTTCAACCAAAAAATATAGTACTCTTTCCTCCACCATGGAACTATCTCCCATAGTTAGGCACTTAACAACCTACATCACCTTATCCGATGATGTCTTAATACTCCGATACTCACAATCTTGAAGGATATCAGCCATCAATTTCTTCCAGTTTCCTATCTGATAGCGCAACTCTGAATGAATGTACCATGTGTACATGTATCCTTGTAATGTGGAGTAAAGATTATGCACCCATAAAGATGGAGGTAAGGATCCCGCGCCTTCCATCTAGGTCTTCTCACATGTCTGGATGTGAAACAAGGTGGGTTCCTTCCCATGATAGTCTTGTATAGTAGTAGGTGCATTTCTTTGGAGAAACCTAATAGATAACATGATTCTCACCTCGCACCACTCTAGAATCTTATCTCAATGGGTCTCCCACCAACGTGTTACAGTCCCAAACAAAGTATAGCTAAGCATACTTCTCATTTCAATCTCACATATCCACAGGGTCTCTATTTTTCTTAGGAAAACATCATGGTTAACACCCCTAGTGTTACTTGGCAATTGTTTTCCTCCCAGGCACCTGACTATGTGTGCCTTTGTTACTCTCATCACAGAGCCTCTTAACTACCTTCTGACTAAATCATATGTCTTGTGTGCCTAATTATCACATGCTACACTAGTTGTATCACTTATAGATTGAGCATATTCCCACTGAATAATGCTTTCTTTTGTTGGTTACGCAACCTCAGGATCCCTGATAGTGTGCACATAGATTTTTTCTAGGTCTTCTTCCCCTAAGGGATCAATATAGGGTGATGACTTTCCATCTGTCAAATGAATGATAACATGTTCCTCCTTACTTTCAAAACTTATATATGCCTTATTGAAACATAAGTCAATATTGTGCTTATAGCACCAGGGGCACCCAAATAACACTGGAAATTTTTCCATCTCAGCAAGTGCCAAGAATTCTAAGTCTCCAGTGAATTTCTCCCCTTGGATAGTGATAGCAACATCCCTTAAAACACCAATGGGCATTGAATTTGTCTTATTAAACATATACAACACATTTGAATATGGGTGTAATAAAGGTCTTCCCATTTGATTCCATGTGTCCAGGGTGAGAACATTAACTTCCACACCCATTTTGATCAGGATATTACTTAAGATCCATCCATCAACAACTACATTCAAGGTAATCTCCTTATCATAGTCAAGGTTGTGAGGAGGTAGATTAGCATGTAAAACCTACCTCTCGCACTCTCCTCTGGAACTTGGTACTTTATCTCTCAACCATTATCCTAACATAGGGATGATATTTTCTTGGTGCAACATCTTACACACCTCTCTGAAATCATCTATATTTTCTTAAGGGACCTCAATGCTTTTCTTTAGGTCCAACTTCTTGGATTACTCTTTTAGAGACAAAATTTCCACTTAAAGACTTCTGATTACTTCCTTGGTCTCTTGATATAATTACTTTTGATGGGTTGGATTAGGATACTTCCCATGCAACACTTCTTCTATTGTAATGAGAGGCCTTTGCTTCATAATCTCCCTTGTGTGCATAGCCTCATCTTGCATGGTCACTAGGACATGTTCTAATTCAAGGTTATGTGCTAACCTTGGAATCCATTGTGGATCAACATGCTTCACACTTACCATCCCCCCACCCTTGTCCTTCTTTTGCTTCTGGCTCATGTGCTTATATACATCCAATAATTCTTCATACTTGTGTTTCTTTCCACACCATGAGAATTACAAAAATTTTGGACACTCGCATTTGTAATGTTCTATAGACCCATAGTTATGACAGGTTCCTAGAGGAAATTAACTCCTTCCTCCTTCACGATTATCACTTCATCTGAATCCTCTGAGAAACCCTCTTCCACAAGTTCCTTCATCTACATGACCTTTATAATTAAGACCATCATCCTTGGAGTTGTTCACAACACTGTTCTGGCACACACCAGTATCAATGTACTCATGTATTTGGTAAATCAATCTACAATACTTGGTGTCATGAGTAGTAAAAGTGGAAATCTTGCAATAGTAAGACACATTTTTACAGATTGCGCACCATAACAATGGAAATTTAATTACATCATGATATCCATGAAAAATTTCACACTCAATTGACATGGCACGCACCGATCTCTAAGGAAAGTTTTCCTTTGTATGCCCTTCTACCTCATAATCCATGCACCATATTCCACTGCGAGTCTCTTGAGATAAATTCTTAAATAGTTTCTCTAGTTGTTTAGCCATAGAAGAAATATTGGCATCCAGAAATGGACTAACACTGATATCCATGCTTCCCATGGCCTCAACGTGCAGGGAATCCTCTAAGGCCTCGTGTGGATCAGTGAAGGTTTTATGGGAAAGTGCTCTCTTGAAGGGTGTTATCAATCCCCAATAAACCATTAAGCATGCTGAGAGGGATGAATATCATAAGAAAACTTTGACAAGAGAGTCTTAAAGCATGCATCATACCCCCGTAGACTATCTACCATACCTTTTTGAATCTCCTTCAATGTGCTAATGCTCTTTTATTCAAAATTAGGAATATGGAATTATGATAAGAAGACATTATATAGTGTGTTATAATCCACTCTTGTTTGGTAAGGATCATACCTCAGGTACCAGCTATGTGTGTTCCCTTGTAACATAGTTGCAAATTGACTTTCCTTGCACTCTAGGGAAGTGATACCCTTTGCATGCCATAGCAACTCACATTTGTGCACATGCTCTGTAACATCCTCAACACCCTTATAATATGGTAAATGTAAATACATTTCAAATAAAACTTGCTAAGGTGGTTGAGGCCCTTGGCTTATTAATCCAAAACCTTGATTCCCTCTAGTGTTACCTCCACCACTAGATCCACTAGATCCACCAATGCATGTTTCTCCTGACACACCAGATCCACCAAGACCACCAGGTCCACCAATCTCTACTCCACCTAACCCACTAGATCCACATCTTATAGCTAGTAAGGGTCCTGAAGTGGTTAAACCTTGTGTCCCTACTATCACTCTAAATGAGGCACTGATATCCTGTGATATTACACACTTCCCATATGTGTTTCCCACACCATTCACAAACGTGATACTCAAGCTTTATATACCTATACATTGTCCAAATGTCATGCCAAAAAATATGCCTCCAAACACATAAAATGATTGTGCAGCCATAGATGTACCAAATGAAAAATTATACCTCCTAGGTGTCATTCGACTACTAATACCAATATCATCTAGATTATCAAAACTTATCTCAGGAACTGGAAAACTAAGCACAAGGTTCTAGTCACCATGTGGGTTGAGATGCACACATATGTCTCTCCTCCTTTCTTTATATGACGAGATCTCTCTAGAAGCCGAGGGGGTTTCTCTTTCATGCTTTCCAAGATGGGGTAACTCAGACTACTCAGGTTCCATGTCCTCCATGTGAACCTAAAATTCTTCCAGCAATTTCTACCTCCATAAATCCATCACTCCTACAAATTCACCCTATCTTTCCAATTCTCTCTCCCAAGATTCATTATACTTGATCCACCTCTCCTATCTCACCATTTCTACCACAAGGTCCACCATTCTCTACCATGCCAGCTTCCATGCCCCATGCTTAACAGGAGTTTAACAAGCCATGGGAAAGGCTTCCAAACTCAAGCTAGTGGAATAACATGCAAGAATGATCCTTTAGGCTCCCTCAAGAACTCAAACTCAGTAATCTCTAGGAAAGAATATGTAGAAATAGTGTATTCCAAGGTATAACTAGTCAGCACTCTACTCCACCAGTGATCAACAACATGGGTCCATGTCAGATTGACATCATGCAACTGCTTATGTTCTTCCTAGGTCTAAACATGAGGTCTATAGTACCAACATTACTTTGATGTATATGCTGACAGCCATTCATACAACTCTACTGGGAAACAACGGAAAAAGGTCTCATATAGCACATGATACTAGTGATCCTCTACCCATTTACATGCATCAAACTTAGGTCCAATGTTAAATATTTAAGTAAAATCATCCTCCATGTTTTTGAGCCATGCTTCAACACTATCCAAGGTCAAGCATTCCGTCATTACACATTTCTCTCACAATAGCTTCAAAAGAGGTCCCGAAAATGGAACCAAGATGTAGTCATTATTTTACCCTCAATACCTCTTTCTAACCCCAAGTGCATCGGCCTATCACCTAGCATATGTTGGGAGCTCACCTGAGGCATGCACATGTGCTAAGCCCCTCCTTTATGTGAGATTTGCAAGAGAGTTCCACCATTAATGGAGGATTATTTTTAGAAACAAAAGTACATGCATCTACTTAAAAGGAAGAAGATATAACTAACAGATCTACACATCAATGCATCAAAAAAGGTAAATAAACATTATATGAAGCACACAAAACTAGATCTAAGTCATGAGAATACAAATAACATGAGGGTTTTCACCCATAAACAAAATGTATGAAATAAATCCATATATATTGGTTTACAAGAGCTTCTAGTAGCCACACTACATTCAAAAGGGTCATCTCAGACCATATACATCAAATGACAGAGATCCAACCCCTCTAAACTAATTTGATCAGAGATCCTAACTATGCTTTCCCCATTATAACCCTTGTTATAGACCCCAACACCCATACATATACTTAATGATATCCTTTATAACCCTCTAACATCAAGAACTCTAAACCCTAGCATCATGAGATCCAAACCCTTAGCATTAACTAACATTTTTACATCACCTCATTACCCTCCTTCTTATCTTAGCACTCCTGTAACCTCTATCACCTTTGCACTACCCGTTTATGTTTCTATCACAAGCATTCCTTTAAATAGGATCAACATCCACCGCCATGACTTCTCTCATGAGCAGATCACATGCCAAGTATCAATTAGGTCCTCCATAGGAGAATGCTTATCCTATTTACAAAATCTTCCACTAACTGTAATGATGCCTCTGGGAATATTCCCTGCAAGGAATATCCTTTTTTTGGCCTCCAAGTTTCTAGGCTAGCACCTCATCCAATTATCATACCTATTTGGGTCCTCGTGGTTTTCCTCAAGTGAGTTCATGATGCCAAATATGGATAAGTCCTTTAAACCCTTGTTCTGCCTCCCATGGGTTCCCTGGTTTAACTAAAACCCTTTTCCTTTGTGCTTTTCCCTGAGTTCCTTTTTATTTATTGGTCATGTCTATGAGCCTCTTACTACTTATCCAATAATTAGGGCTTAACATATTTTTTTTCACTTTCCGAATCAAATATTTTTCCAGCATTGCTTGGGCACCCTTGGTGTTATGCAAACAATACTACTATATGATTTAATAAGTGTTATATTAGTTTTGAAAATAAAGAGAATCATGTGATCATTCCTTTGACAGATGAAAAAGCTATATATTATGTGGAACCTTTGAGATAAGAAGACTTGAACAAAATTTATGTGTACACCATTAGAGAACCTAAAGTACTTGAGCCATCAAAAAGAATTTATTCAATGGTGATACAGATTCTATGAGTTGTAAAACTAGAGTTACTTATGACAATTACGTACATGGGACTTATGAACTAGTTGGGAAGGAAATGAAGAGTGTAGCTACTTGGGTAAGTAGACCACATGATGTTAGGTGTTTGGGTAGTAACCAGGTACCAAGGTACACTACTGAAAGAAATCCCGAAGTATTTCTACAAGCTATGTAAGACCAAAGTATAGATCAAGTGGAATGAAGGAATATGTTGGTATATAAATTGCATGGGAAATCAACAAGCTAGTGTATGACACATAGAGATAGTATTTTAGAGTGGAAGGAAGTGAGAATATCCTTCTCTACTAGATTTCTTCAGAACAATGTGCCTACAAAGATATATGAATTTCATGGGAAGGATTTTTCTTCACACCATGTTCATAAGTGTGAGAGACTCTAGAAAGAGTGGTAGGAGGATTTACAAACTTCACTTTGGATGGTGAATTTATAATTCACTCTACGTGGTTGCACACACACATGGTATGTTTATGTGGAATTGAATAGAGAAAAAGATAATTATAAATAATTGACTCCATGTATGATTCATAACTTTGAATATTTTTCTACTAAACTTCTAGTGAATGAGGCCTTAGAAATTATGAAACGCTTGGATATGGGAGATAGTGCGAAGATTGAAGAGATTATTTAGGAATTACTAGGTGATCTTGATCTAGAGGTTTTCATTAAAGAAGGAGAGATAAATGAAGAATAGCTTGGGTGCACCTAGTTGGAAAATCAAAAAGGTGAAATGGTTTACATGATTGATGATGAAGAAGTGGAGAATCTAAATGTTGATCATACTGTGGGTATGTGTGAGATCTTAGACAGTGTAGAAGAGAAGGCACATGTGTATCATGAGCCTAAAAAAATAAAGAAAGTCAACATTGGGACAAATGAAAAACCTAAGAAGGCCATTATTAGTGATTATTTGTTTGACTCAGAGGTTGGTAAAATAATTGAGATGTTGCGTGAATTCTAGGACTTATTTCCTATAGCATATCATGAGTTGAAAGGGCTACATCACTCTTTTGGTGAAATGAGGATCAAGTTAAAGGAAGGTGCGTGTCTGGTTAGCAAGAGGCCTTATAGGATAAATCCTAATCTGTGCATCAATCTAAAAGAAGAGATTGATAAAATGGTTAAGTTTGAGATCATTGAGCCCATTGAGGAGTCAAAGTGGGTCAACAATATGGTGATAAGCATGAAGAAATATGGAAGGATAAGGATTTGTGTGGATTAGAGGGAGTTGAATGTTGTTTTTGTAGTAGATCCCTTTCCTAAAACATTTACAGAGGATATTCTAGAGGGTGTTTTAGGGAACAAGATCTACTCCTTTACTAATGGATTTTCTGGATATCATCAGGTGTAGATTGCTAAAGAAGATCAGGAAAAGAAAACTTTCACCACTTAGTGGGGAAGGTTTGCATACATAGTCATGTTGTTTGGATTGAAGAATATGGTTGTAGTCTATTCATACATTATTGTGAAAGCTTTCGAGGACTCCATTCATAAGTTTTTACACACCTTCTTGCATGATTAGATAGTTTATGGCCTGGTAAAATACCACTATGATAATTTAAGACTAATTTTTGATAGGTTCCAGTAGCTGAAAATCTCTCTCAACATCAAGAAGTGAATTTTTGATACACCTTTTGGGACTTTGTTTGGAAATATTATCTGTAAATAAGGCTTGTTGGTAGATCCTACAATTTTTTTTGTCATTTTGGGTTTAAAGGAACCTACTAATCAAAGTGAGGTGCACAGATTCTTAGGACATGTAGGGTACCATAGGAAGTTCATTAAAGGTTATGCTAAGATAGTTGAACCCTCAGAAGAATTATTGAAGAGTAAAGGAAATTTCCATTGGGGCGAAGCAAAAAAACGTGTGTTTGAGAAATTGAAGGAAAAACTTACTTCTACACCTATTATGTGCTTTTCTTCATAGACAAAACCATTCCATGTGCATGTGGACACCTCTGGTATGACCATTGACACAATATTAGCACAACCTAGAGAAGGTATTATTGATCATCCTATTTTCTTTGCAAGTAGGAAATTCACTCTAGCTGAACAGAATTATACAACTACAAAGTGTGAGGTGTTGTCCATGATTTACGCATTACATATTTTTTTGCAACAATATTGGGAAAATCCTTTTATTTTTTATACATATCACATGAAACTGAAGTACTTAGTGAACAAGCCCATTTTTCAAGGGTGCATATGCCATTGGATTATTTTGTTCCAGGAATTTGAATTTATAGCTGTGTTGAAGGTAGGAAAGAGTAACTTAGGACTACATCAATTTTTCAAGGATTAATTATGGTGAGGATGTGCAAAGAATTGAGGACACAATGTCGAATACATAATTATTTATATTGAACTAATTTCCCTCTGACCTAGATGATATTTATATATTATTGGTTACATACAAGACACCTAAAGGAATGAAGGCCTTGGAAAATAAACAACTTGCTATATATTCCACACCTTACATGTTAATTAGTGGCAATTTATAAAAGTTATGAAGGGATGAGGTTTTGTGTTGGTGTGTATTGGAGCATGAGAAAACTTCCATTATGGAGGAAGCTCATGGTGGAATTTCAAGTGGACATTATGAAGGAAATGGTACCACGTGCAATATTTAATTAGCAATAATTTGGTGGTAAAACAATTTACAAGGATTTTACAGAATACTGTAAGGATTGTGACCATTTTTAGTGCCTTGGAAGGACTGGGCATAGAGATGAAATTTCTTTGAGTCATATTGCTAGTGAAGAATGTTTTTAAAAATGGTAGATTGACTTTGTGGGTCCTATTTCCCCATCTGTGCATAGGACTAGATCATGCTACATTATAACTTTTATAGATTATCTTACCACATGGGAAGAAGTAGTGCCTACAAAGGATTACATGGTATTTATGACAGTAAGCTTTCTATGGGAGAACATAATCAATAGGTACAGATGTCCACTAAGTCTGACAAGTGATAGGGGAACTCATTTCCTTAATGAGACCATCAATATACTATTGGCATAATTTATGGTGGCACACCATAAGACAATTCCCTATCACCCGCAAGCTAATGGTACTACTTAGGCATTCAAGAAGATATTGGGACATACATTGACTAATATTTTTGATCTTGGAAGAAAGGACTAGGATGATAAAGTCTCTTTTGTACTTTGTGCATACAAGATAACCTACAAGAGGTTGAATAAGGCCAAACCCTTTCAGCTAGTGTTTGGAAAAAATGTTATTATACTAGTGGAATTCATTTCACCTTGTGTATTACACATGCAACAAAATTTGATAATGAACAAGAACTTGAAGAGTGCATTGATAAATTGATGTAGTTAGATGAAAGGTGTGCCATTTTTTGATGGATTTAGAAGACAAAAAAATTTAGGCATAAGGCATGACATGATCAAAATATTAAAAATAAGTAGTTTGAAGTTGGAAAAATGGTTCTTCTTTATGATTCAAAATTTTTGCACCACCTTGGAAAGTTCAAAGTGCATTGGTTGGGACCGTATGTTCTTAATTACATACTTGATTCAGGTGCTTTCCAATTATAGGCTATGCATGGGAAATGGTTACTTGGATTTTTCAATGGGAGAAGGATGAAGCCCTACTATAAATAAATATTCTTCGTGTTTTAAATAATGCAGTAGTGCCATTAGATTAGATTTTCTTTAATGCATTCATTTCTTAGGTGTTTCCTTTCAATGTTGCTATAATTTTTGATTTAGTTTAGTTTTTTATCATCATAAGCATGATTTTTCACCTGTTGTTAACTACTATCTATATAAGTTCATGTGCAGAGGACTGCACATACATTTAATGTGGGGTAGAAAGAACGAAACAACATGCAAAATTAAGTGAATATTTTCAAAGGAATTAGTACAATATGGGAGTGCACTTGTTGTTGGTGATGTTGATTATTGAAAAATGGTGATAAAGGGTCATAAGGATAATGGTCATAATAAGGATGATGGCAAGGGAAAATCCATGTACATTGAATAAGTGCACAGGGAAGGCAAGGTAGGCAGTGACATGAAGAACTAGGTATAAAACGTAGAGGTTTATGTACTATGGAACTATGAGCATGCCTATGGAGGTTTGCATTTATTGTAGTTTATGCACTAGAAGGTTGTAAAGGTTAAACATGTTGCACACGTGGAGGAAGGGTGCTTAGAAATGTAGAAACAGTGGGAGCAGTGGTAAAACTGAAATAAATGTAATCATACAATGGTAGGTGGCAAGAATTAAATACATGTAAAAATTAAACCACTATAAAAGAAGAATTAGGGTAAATCATTTTTACCTTACCTTTTGTTAATTTTTAAAGTGTTTTCGTGTGAACTAGGAAAAAATTTAATGATTGAGAAAGAAATTGATTACAAAAATCATGTACCAGAGGGAAAAGTGAAATGCAACCAAGTAAGGGGAGTTTCTTTGGAAGGTTTCTTAGATATTAGATGGTGTGGTGAGGATTTTGAGTTTCTCTGGTTAGGGTTTTGCAATTTAGGGCATTAAATTAAGAATTTAAACAAAATACAGTGGTGTTGTGTTTAGGGTTTATAGCAGGAGGGTTAAGTTTCAAGAAAAGCAAGTAACGAGGTAGGAATTTAATTTTTACATGCTTGAAATGGCACCAAGGAAACCCATGACCATGTCACCAAAGAAAAGAGGAAAGGGCAAGGAAAATACAACCCCCATAGGTAATGTTCAGGATGAATGGTACTTAGAAATGCAGTACCCATATGGATTGCTAATGGGAAAAGAGTGGGCATGCCATGTTTGAAGCATGATAGTGTGTGATTATAACCATCAGACTGACCTAACTACACATAACATGACAACATAGCTTGTCCATCTGACAAAGGAAAGGACCTTAGATGATAAACCAATGTATGATGATAAGGTAAAAAGGATACTAAAGAATTTTGGACTATTGCAGTTGTATAAGCTTCCATTCTTTGGGAATCCTGAGAGACTATATCAATGGTTAATGTTATACGTACATGAAGAACACTTATACTTTACAGGAAAAGGGATGTGCACAACCGCACAAATGATTTAGAAGTACACTAGACTCATTAATATTAATAAATCCTTCAATGATGATCTAGGTAATGATGTCAAGGTGAAGAAAACTGCAAATGAGTATGGGTACAATAAGGTAACATACACATTTGCTATTGTGAATTTGGATGATCCTATCATAAGGATGGCCACGCGGTTGCTTAGAAATCTAATTGGGTAGGATATATAGAGACATGTGAACAAGAGATGATTGTATGTATGTAAAAAAATATCAGAAATAACCATATACAATATCATCTCCTTTATAACAGAATATATTATTGATACAATGCAGGATGGTGAGAAGATCATATTCCGGAACATATTTCAATGCTAGGATGGTGAGAAGATCATTGTATTCCGGAATACAATGCAGGATGGTGAGAAGATCATATTCCGGAACATATTTCTTCTAATATTGTTCTCAGAGATTGGGGCACCTGATGGGCCCAGAGATAAGATATGGGAGTATCCAACATGGAATCCCTCCCATGCAAAATGATTTTCTAAGTAGATATGCAGCACAATGACACTGGTTTACAAGGTGTGTATATATAAATGGTATACATGATGCATTCGACACAAAATGAAGGATTCCAGAACAATTTCCCACCCTTGTATATGGATTTTAAGATTTTATTGTGTATCAAAAATTTTACATTAGGAGGTTTATGTTGACCGATGGCACTAAGAGCCCATGGTGCAAACTTCCATTTTCCTTTTCAAGAGAGTACTTTTAGGCTATAGTAAATAGGTTTAAGGAAGTGCAAAAATTGAGGTATGATTTGAGTGAAGTAGATAAAAAGCACTAAGAAATTATTCAAAAACCTTTATACCGCAAGAAGCATGCTTATGAGGAGAAGTATGTATCAGAATGCATATATATAATGAAGCTAGTAACCTTTCCAAGAAATTTCGTAGATGAAACAAGGATATATTTTTATCTAAGGCCTTGGTTTGTGGATGGGGCATTCATAGAAGATGATGTAAGCATTCCTAAGGAACCCTCTATGTGTAAGAATTTGAACCGAAGAAGAAAAGCAATGAAGATACTCCTTCTATCAGTAGAACTAAAGGAGTAAGTAAAGATAAAATTCCAGTTACAAGTGCACCCACAGGATAAACCTCAGAAAGGAGGGAAACATGGAAAAACACTTATGTCAGGAGGAATCCTGCTAGAAGAATGTCTCCAGTAGAAAATTTAGAACACACATTTAAGTGCCAATCCATCTCATAATAGAAAACCATATGCAGCTATAAATGACTTGGTTAAATACCAATCTCTTCTTTCATGACTAGGTATTATAATGATCTCTTGTGTTAACTCAATAATGTGTATACTAGGTATACTTGGTTCCTTTACCTTTTTAGGGGCACCCAAGTGTTCTGTCTAAGAGGCCTATCTGAATATCTGTTACTGATATTCATCTGAAATCCTGCATCTTAGACTAGGTGACATAGGACAACACAACCAACAGCTTGCGATACTTTGGCCAAAGTTTCTAAACATGTTTAACATGTTTACATTCCTAGATGACATACTCATCAAACAGGAATATGTCCCTCACCACACTTGTTCTGTTATCTAGAGTGGTCTTTCTTGAATTTTGTTAGTTCAATCTGATTCAAGGTTTCACACTAGACAAGGGAAGCAACATGCACTAGTGTGGAAGACTACTCGTGGTGACTAAGGATACATAGACATACTCAATCGACTTACGTCGATTGGGTGTGTCTAGTTACCCTAAGTCAACATGAGTTGACCTCAACACTAGATCATGTTTCTATCCCTATTTAGGATGGAACCATGATCCAGTCTTACACTTATGTCAATCAAGTTAAACAAACTAAGTGGGGTGTTGAGACATAACAACTGCATCATAGTATCCTCGTAATGACTCCTATCATTACAAAGGTACTATGTTGTAGTTGATGTGTTCCAACATCCAACTAAGTTTCCTTAACTGAACTAACATATTTAAGATTACAAGTTTATCAACCCATTTAATCTGTGTCTTAAATACTAGTGATAACAACACTTTAAGATTCAACTAAGTAGCATTTAACCTAAAGGTTACAAGTTGTAATTACATGAGAAGTAGGTATGCAGGTATAACCTTTCCTAACCATTTTGTATTCCATGTTTAAGTTTGTCTTTAAATGAGACCACTTATATCTTATAACGATAATATTGATCTCAATGCTATGAAGGTGTGTTCATTAAACCTTTTCTTATTTCAGCCTTAGCTTAAAACAAGCTTATTAAATATCTTTATTTTAGACTTCATAAAGATGAAGTCTAAATCCCCTTTAGTTCCCTTTTAAGCATTTGCATTTGATTAAAGAAATATGCCTAAGAAAGAACTAAATCAACCATTATCATAATAAATTCATAACACTTTAACAAGATCTTCAAATAAGTTTCTATGATTGATTCAAGGAAAATATCATTTTTCCTTTATCAAGGACTAATGTCCAATTATGAAAATAAATTACATATGTTTTAAATACAATCAAGAATTCATACATATATATCTATATAATTCATTCATATTCCCTTTCCATTATTTAAGGATCTATTCAAGAGTATCAACTATTAGTTGCATCTCTTTTATGAGTAATGAACCAACTAATATTACAGATCCTTAAACCAAAAGTCTTATAAATATAAGAAATATTAAGTTTCCAAATCCCATAACACTTAAATACCTATCTGCCCCTTCATTAAAGATATTACTTAATAATACATCCCAATTTATGCCAATGAAGGTATCACAATAAAGTAGAAATCAACAATCATCAAACCATTTATTTATCAAAAGGGAGTGATCCATTCACTGATTACAAAAATATTTCAGGGATTACAAAGTGTCATAACAATAATATAAACTATTTTTATTACATCTTCCTTTTCTGACAAAATTACATCTCAAGTAATGTCGCTACATAATCATCAAAATAAAGAGACAATTTCTTTAGTAAAACAAATGTAACTTTCTATATGTCTTTCTCCTTTCATCTTTTATGAAATCCATCTGCAAAATTGTTAGCATGAGTCAATTCATTTGAACTGAGCATGATAAGCAATATAACATTAAAACATTTTTCTTTTATCTAACTGTTTCATAAAAGGAACCCTTTTGTTTATGAAACACTTACGAAAACACAATAAGATAAATAGAAAGACTTTTCCCTAAAATATTACAAACCAAAAAGGATAGATAAGATTAAAGATTCAATAAGTAATAAATAAGAAAGGAATAATTAAATCAACATAGTTAATCCTAACTCCACATTCTTATGAACTTATTAAAACATGCTAGAAATCAAAACAATAGTAGTAAAGAAGGGAGAAAATCATATTTCCCAATCTAAATCTTATCTTCTAGTCAAGTTCCAAATTAAGTTCCTTAACTCAATCTATTCTAACTTTTCAAGAAGTAAACAAAGATATACAAACTACCTTTCAGAATAAGTATATTATTTTGTTATTTCAAAGTTAACACCTTAATAGAAACTGAAAGATCAACCAAAAATCTAAATTCATTCCATTAAGCAATCATGTCTATAATCAGGCTCAACATAGAGTCTAAACTTATATTAGTTAAGAATAAGACGTAACATTCTAGGTAAGGAAGGTTTATCCACTAAGGATTAAAACAAGTCCAACATAACTCATAGCAAATTTTCCTGCAACCTGAACTTATTTCAAAGTTGGATCCTAAGTGATCAATACAAAACAAATATTCAGGATTCCCAAAAAAAATACATCAGAAAGGTTTCTTAAAGGCCTTTACTCCAACCCAAATAGAATTCAATACTATGATTTCAAGTATACTAAGGAGTCCCTTATATATTATTAACAATATAATATATTCTAATGATAATGTCAAGACATACTATCCATTCCAAACTTAACAACAGATCACAATCTTAACAAACTGATGGGACTCATCATACATAAGGATCCAAATATGAATAATACAACAAATAAAAGATAACAAAAAACACCAACCATCCTAATGAAGTCATAATGAAAATTCTACAGTATCCTGGTCATGAATATGTCATGAAAACTTAAAGTTCAAGACAATATAAACTACAAACAAGGAATGAATATTGATAAACACCCACCTAGTTCCAATTACCCTAAAAACTCAAAATTTGGAACAATTCTTAAATAGAATCACTAAGATGATAAATACTTCCCTCGTAGAAAGAATTCGTAGTTTGTCCAGATCACACATTCAACACTAAAAGTTTTTTTTCAATTGAAATAAAACTCAAAACAAACAACCAATGTTTCCTCATTTCACAGGGTAACCCAGAATGGGTTTGAGCTCTAAGAAGACTCAACATCCATCACAAAACAAATAACATTCAAAGTTCAAGAATTGATCACCAAAGAAGTTTACTATCTCATCCAAACAAGAAGAACATAAAGATATCATCAATATTTATCAATCCCAAGTAAACTTTCCAAGATCAAAAAGAGATCTTCCAAGGAAACCATAAGCCTAGAGTAACAATTATAAAACAAGAAATATACGAACATTCGAACAAAATCCTTTCAGATGAAGTAGTTTCAAGTCAACAAGGTGAGTATTTCTTATACTCAAACTCAAATGGTAAGGAAACAGAAGATTCAAGGAAGTACAAACATGAATGTTTATTCGAACAAAAAAACTTGCTGGGTTCCATTATTATCAACAAGAAAAAGGTTGACCCAACAATAGAATAGAAAGATTCCAAAATAGTTTCCATTAGGGATAAACCCAAAATAATTATATCTAGATCTAAAATAAAAACTGTATATTCCTTAAAATTACAGTCACAAAACATAATTGAAAAAAATGGGTCTTCAAATCCATTATCAACAAGTAGATCAAAACACAAATCACAAGATTATCCTAAGTCAAGACATAGGTCTCAATACCAAAATGAAGTTTCCTTACTGTTAGTCTTCAAACAACAACAATAAGGAGAACATTCAAAGAAAGACTCTATAGATTCCATCAAAACCAAGATAATATAAATGCATAAACAATCTTCAGTCTAGGTAATCATTCAATAGAGAATAACATAGATCCATTTTTATTCCAAGAAGGTTCAACTGTAAATAAGTTAATCACAACTACCCAAAATTTCATATTCCATACAACAATCACAAAATCATATATTGCATCTAAAAGAAATGAATCAAACACCATTGAAGCAAGGAATAAGAAAACACAAATCAGAACTAGAAGGTTTTCAGAAAGAGTAGAGTTCTTTTAATGAAGTCATTTAAATAAAAGAAAAAGACTTAAAGAGATAGGGCCTATCATGCATGATAGATCTCTTGTCTTCTATTTCTTGTTGTAAATATTCAAGCAGAGCCTTGACAACAATTCTTTTCCACAAAAACTCCAACAACCAGCTCTGTAACCTCCTTCTCCTTCTTCTTATAGCTTCTCAGTGATATTTCCATTACCAACACTATCATGCAAGGTGAAATAAGCATGCAAGGATTCAAAATGAAAACCACATGTAGAGATAAAGCTCACAAAAACCAAATGAACAATGCAAAACTAAAAACCCTTCTTCCTTCCAACTTCCCCTACTTCCTAGGTGGTTTTTTTGTACTATTGCCAAGAATAATAAATGCCAAATAAGACTGACAGTCCTTCCATATCTCCCGCACCACCAACTTGTATTTAGCCATTACCAAATTTAAAATTTCATGCAACTAACACTTTAGTAGAGGTGCCAACTTGACATCATATTTTCTTTCATGCATTCGCCAAATTTGGCTAAAATAGGGAGTTTTAATGCCTAATTAATACTCATAAATACATTGTGGTTGGTGCCACCGACCATCCTTTGCATGTTTCATCCCATCCATCCCCTTAGGTTAGCCCAAGTCTAGGTTAGATTCATAACATTAGTTTAGGAACTAACTTAGGTCCTTAGGTTAATTTATTAGTTTAGTCTTAGGTTTTCCCCTTTTAATTAACATTCCACATTAATAAAAGAACCTTATAGTAACTTAGGATAGGATTACAACTTAGGAACATAGATTAATTAGGTTCCTTTAGCAATAGCTAAAAATTGAAAACTTAAAACTTACCAAAAGAAGAATCAAAATGTCATTCAAAGATCACATACGAAACACGTGAGCAACAGAGTTCACCCGTGATTCCAAGACAACCAGAGTTCAGAGATCCCATAATTTGTCTAGCTCGGTCAAGATGACCACAATGTCATGAAATTGAAAGCATGCCTTGGATCACTGAAATTGATCCAAGGTATAGCTATCCTGCATCCAAGATTATGAAAACTGAAGCACAAGTTCAAGTGCAACAAAGACTTATGAACTAGTTTAAACTGAACCAATTTCTTATTTCCACATGCAGTGAATTATTCAGCATAAGAAGGAATGAAATACTTCATTTTCAATTCAGCATAAACATGGAAGAATGGTATCTATTTCCAGTAGATAACATATTATCTAAAACAAACATGATTTCTTAGTTCACAAGAGTACATTGTCTTCAGATGAGAATCACATATCAACATTTACAACTTTGAATACAGAAGTCATCATAGATATCAACCATGTTAGGGACATTATATACCTCCCTCCTAAAAATCATCATCGTCTTGATGATTAACTTAGTTTACATTATTAAACAAGAAAAATAATAATTATAGTTCTTTTATCCATAAGTTCTCAAACAGAAACTAGATTTCGAGAAGTTCAAATTTTCATAATTTTATTACAACATTAAAATAGTTGTTTCAGTACTAATAAATATAGTACCTACCCAAAATTGGCAGAATTATTGATAGCTTAAAAAAAAAGTCTTTAATTGTTATCAATCATCAGAACTAATTCTATTCAAATAAATGAGGAAAAGTAATTTTCATGTCCTCAAGGTTTTCCCATGTTGCACTTTCTTCATTAAACTGGTCCCACTGAACCTTGCATTGACTAATTTCACAATTTTGCAAGTGCAACTGGTGAGTTTCCAACACTCTTATGGGTTCAACCATGATTATTACTGGGTCTTGGACCTACAAGGAATCCCAATTTAACACATGTGATAAATCTGAAATGTATTTCTTAAGCAAAAAAATATGGAAAACGTCATGCATTTATGACAAAGAAGGGGGTAATGTTAAATGATAAGCTACAAGGTTAATTAATTTAACAATATTTAATGGTCCCACATAACGAGGTGATAGTTTGGCTGCCTTGCTAAAGGTTATTGAACTCTTTTTAGGCTTAACACGTAAAAAGACTTTTTCACCTAGTTCAAATTTCTTATCAACCCTTTTCAGATCTACATAATTTTATTGCCTATTTGCAGCTTCTTTTAATCATTCACGAATCATTTTAACTTGTTGTTCCATTTCAGTAAGGATTTTAGGTCTAATTACCTCTTTGTCTTCAATGTTATCCCAACTAACTGGAGTTCTGCATTTTCTTCCGTACAATGCTTCGAAAGGTGCCATTTTCAAAGAGGCATGATATGTATTATTGTAAGAAAATTCAACTAAAGGAAGGTATTCTTCCCATTTTTACTGTTGATCCATGCAGTACATTCATAACATATCTTCCAAAACCTGATTAACTCTCTCAGTTTGACCATCTGTTTCCGGATGGTATGCAGAACTAAAATTCAATTTTGTTCCTAAGGCTGCATTTAGCATTTTCCAAAATCTAGATGTCATTCTAGGATCCCTATCAGATATAATCAATTCAGGTACTCCATTTAATCTAAAAATTTCATGCACAAATATTTTTACTAAAATGGGCGAATCATCCTTAAGATTACTAGTAGTAAAATGTGCTACTTTTTCCAGTTTATCAACAAAAAATAAAATAACATCATGTTTATTTCTTAACATAGGCAGCCCCTGAACAAAATCCATGCTAATTACCTGCCACTTATATTGCAGTATGCCATGAGGATATAATAAACCAGCTGGGTGTATATGCTCATCCTTAACACATTGACATTTTAGGCAATGTGAAACAAAATCAATTATGTCTTTCTTCATCCCTTTCCAAAAATATTGTTGTTTTACATCATTAAGCATTTTTATAATAAGGGAATGTCTTGCCTAAAGTGAATTATGAAATTCCATCATTAAATTTTTCCTTAAATCATTTCCCAAAGGTACATACACCTTCTTTTCATATCTCAAAATACCTTCATTATCTAAGTGAAAACCTTTGTATCTCACGTCATTTGGATCTGCAGCAAGTGATGTTTTTACCTATTAAAAGTAAAAATCAGATTCCTTGATACTTTTTACCTCATCCTTAAACTAAGTTCTAAAAATTATAAGTACAAAGACATGTTTCCTATGGCTTAGTGCATCTACCACTATGTTTTCATTTCCTTTTATGTAACTTATGTCAAAATCATATTGTCATAAAAACTCTAACCATCTTCGTTGTCTTGTATTTAGATTTGGTTGAGTGAAAACATACTTCAGCCCAAGTGATTCTCTACCCATTTACATGCATCAAACTCAAGTCTAGTGTTAAATATTTGAGAAAACTCATCCTCCGTGTTTTTGAGCCATGCTTCAACACTATCTGAGGTAAAGCACTTTATCATTACACATTTCTCTCACAATAGCTTCAAAAGAGGTCTTAGTAATGGAACCAAGATGTAGTCATTATTTTAAACTCAATACCTCTTTCTAACCCCAAGTGCATTGGCCTATCAACCAGCATATGTTGGGCACTCACCCGAGGCATGCATGTGTGCCAAAAACCTCCTTTAAGTGAGATTTTCAAGAGACTTCTGCAACTAATGAAGGATTATTTGTAGAAACAAAAGTGCATGCATATACTTAAAAGGAAGAAGATATAACTAAAAAATATACACATCAATGCATCATAAAAGGTACATAAACATTATATGAAGCATAAGGAACCAAATATAAATGAGGGTTTACACCCATAAACAAAATGTACAAAATATATTCATGTATATTGGTTTAAAAGAGTTTCCAATAGCCAGACTACATTCAAAAGGGTCATCTTAGGATATATAAATCAAATGACAGGGAATCAAGCCCCTCCAAATGAATCTAATCAGAGATCCTAACTATGCTTTCCCCATTATAACCCTTGTTACAGAACCTAACACCCATACATATACTTAATGATATCCTTTATAACCATCTAACATCAAGAACTCTAAACCCTAGCATCATGAGTTCCAAAACCTTAGCATTACCTAACATTTTTGCAGCACCTCGTTACCCTCCTTCTTCACTTAACACTCCTATAACCTCTAGCACCTTTGCACTACCTTCTCCCTCTTATGTTTCTATCACAAGAAATCCTTTCAATAGGATCAACCTCCACCGCCACGACTTCTCTAATGAGAAGATTGCGTGCCAAGTGATAATTTGGTCCTGTATATGTGAATGCTTATCCTATTTACAAAACCTTCCACTAACTGTAATGATGCCTCTGGGAATATTCCCTACATGGAATATCATTTTCTTAGCATCCAAGGTTCTACGCTAGCACCTCATCCCTTTATCACGCCTATTCGGGTCCTCACAATTTTCCTCAAGTGACTCCATGATGCTAAATATGGCTAAGTCATTTAAACCTTTTTTCTACCTCTCGCGCATGCCTTGATTTCACTTATACCCTTTTCCTTTGTGCTTTTACTTGAGTTCCTTTTTATTTATTCATCCTGTGTGTGATCCTCTTAGTACTTAGCCAATACTTAGGGATCAACATATGTTTTTCACTTTCCAAAGAAAACATTTTTCCAGCATTGCTTGGGCGCTCTTGGTGTTATGTAAACAATATTGCTATAGGATTTAATAAATTTTATATCAGTTTTGAGAATAAAAAGAAGCATGTGATCATCCCTTTGAAAAATGAAAAAGATACACCTTATGTGGAACCTTTGAGTGAAGAATACTTGAACAAACTTTATGTGCACACCATTAGAGATCCTAAAGCACTTTATCCATCAAAAGGAGTTATTCAATGGGATGATGCAGATTCTATGAGTTATACAACTAGAATTTATTATGATAATTACATGTAAGGGAATTATGAAATTGTTGTGAATGAAATGAATGGTGTAGCTACTTGGATAAGCAGACCATGTGGTGTTAGGTGTTTGGGAAGTAACCAGGTACCAAGGTAGACTAGAAAAAGAAATCCTGAAGTATTTATTCATGGTATGTTAGAGGAAAGTATAGATCAAGTGGAATGAAGGAATGTGTTGGTATATAACTTGTGTGGGAGATAAACAAGCTAGTGGATGACACACAAAGATTTCTTCAGAACAATACACCTACCAAGATATATGAATTTCATGGGAAGGATTTTTCTTCACACCATATTCATAAATGTGAGAGACTCTAGAAAGAGTGTTAGGAGGCTTTACAAACTTCACTGTAGATGCACAATTTCTACTTCACTCTTTGTGGTTGCATGCACGCATGGTATGTTTATGTGGAATTGAATAGTTGACTGCATGTATGATTCATAACTTTGAATATTTTTCTACTAAACCTATAGTGAATGAGGCCTTAGAAATTATGAAGCACTTGAATATGGGAAATAGTGAAAAGACTACAGAGCTTATTTGGGAATTACAAGGTGATTTAGATCTGGAGGTGCGCATTGAAGAAGGAGAGATAGATGAAGAACAACTTGGGAACGCCTAGTTAGAAAAATAAAAAGGTAAAATGGTTTACATTATTGATGATGAGGAAGTGGAGAATCTAGATGTTGATCATACTATGGCTACGTGTGAGATATTAGACAATGTAGATGAGAAGGCACATGTGTATCATGAGCCTAAAAAAATAAAGAATGTCAACATTGGGACAAATAAAAAACCTAAGGAGGCCATTATTTATGATTATTGGTTTTACTCAGAGGTTACTAAAATAATTAATATGTTCTTCCAGGACTTATTTCCTAGAGGATATCATGAGTTGAAAGGGCTACATCACTCTTTGGGTGAAATGAGGATCAAGTTAAAGGAAGGTGCATGTCTGGTTAGGAAGAGGCCTTATAGGATGAATCCTAATCTGTGTCAAGGTAAAAGAAGAGATTGACAAAATGTTGAATTTTGAGATCATTGAGCCCATTGAGGGGTCAGAGTGGGTCAGCCCTATGGTGATAAGCATAAATAAAGATGGAAGGATAAGGATTTGTGTGGATTAGAGGGAGTTGAATTTTTTTGGGTAGATTATCCCTTTCCTAAACCATTTATAGAGGATGTTCTAGATTGTGTTGTAGGGCATGAGAACTATTCCTTTATTGATGGATTTTATGGATATCATCAGGTGCAGATTGCTAAAGAAGATCATGAAAAGACAACTTTCACCACTTAGTGGGGAAGGTTTGCATACATAGTCATGTTTTTTTGATTGAAGAATGTGGTTGCAGTCTATTCGTGCATTATTGTGAAAGCTTACCAGGGCTTCATTCATAAGTTTTTTCACACCTTCTTGGATGATTAGATAGTTTATGGGATAGTAAAAGACCACTGTGATAATTTAAGATTTGTTTTTTAGAGTTCTGCCAGCTGAGAAAATCTCTAAACATCAAGAAGTGGATTTTTTATACACCTTTTGGGAATTTGTTCAGAAATATTATCTGTAAAGAAGGCTTGTTGGTAGATCCTACTAAATTTATTATCATTTTGGGTTTAAAGGAACCTACTAATCAAAGTGAGGTGCACGGATTCTTAGGACATGTAGGGTACTATAGGAATTTCATTAAAGGTTATGGTAAGATAGTCACACCCTTGGAAGAATTATTGAATACTAAAGGAAATTTCCATTGGGGAAAATCACAACAATGTGCATTTGAGAAATTAAAGGAAAAACTTACTTCTATGCCTATTCTATGCTTTCCTTCAAAGACGAAACCATTCCATGTGCATGTGGACACCTCTGGCATGACCATTGGCATAGTATTAGCCCAACATAGATAAGGCATTGTTTATCATCCTATTTCTTTGCAAGTAAGAAATTGACCCCAGCTTAATAGAATTATACAACTACAGAGCACAAGATATTGTCCATGATTTACGTATTGCATAAGTTTTTGCAATAGTTTTTGAAAAATCCTTTTATTTTTTATACATATCAGATGACACTTAAATACTTGGTAAACAAGCCCATTTTTCAGGGGCACATATGCCATTGGATTATTTTGTTCTAGGAATTTGACTTTATAGTTGTGGTGAAGGTAGGAAAGAGTAACTTGGGACTAGATCAATTTTTCAAGGATTAACTCCGGTGAGGATGTGCATAGAATTGAGGACACAATGTCAGATACATAATTATTTAGATTTAACTAAGTTCCTTCTGACCTAGAGGATATTTCTATATTTTTGGGTACATGCATGGTTCCTGAAGGAATGAAGGAATTGGAAAAGAAACAACTTATTATATACACCACACCTGACATGTTAATTAGTGGAAATTTATAAAATTTATGAAGGGATGAGGTTTTACGTTGGTGTGTATTGGATCATGAGAAAACTTCCATTATGGAGGAAGCTCATGGTGGAATTTCAAGTGGACATTATGAAGGAAATGCTATTGCAAATAAGATTTAATTAGCAAGACTTTGGTGGGAAACAATTTACAAGGATTTTATAGAATACTACAAGGCTTGTGACTATTTTGAGTTCCTTAGAAGACCTAGGCATAGAGATGAAATTCCTTTGAGTCATATTGCTAGTGAAGAATGTTTAGAAAACTGGGAAATTGACTTTGTGGGTCCTATTTCCCCGCATGTGAATAGGACTAGATCACACTACATTATAACTTATACAAATTATCTTACCACATGTGAATAAGTAGTGCCTATAAAGGATTACATCGTATCTATGATAGTAAGGTTTTTGTGGGAGAACATAATTAGTAGGTATAGCTGTCCACTAAGTTTGACAAGTGATAGGGGCACTCATTTCCTTAATGAGACCATCAATATACTATTGGCATAATTTGTGGTGGCACACCACAACATAATTCCCTATCATCCTCAAACTAATGGTACTACTTAGGCATTTAACAAGATATTGGGACATACATTGACTAATATTTTTATGTTAGAAGTAAGGACTAGGATGATAAAGTCTCTTTTATACTTTAGGCATACAGGATAACCTACAAGAGGTTAAATAAGGTCACACCCTTTTATCTAGTGTTTGATACAAAGTCTAGTATACTGGTGGAATTCATTTTACCTTCCTTACGTATTACACATGTAATAGAATTGGATGATAAACAAGCACTTGAAGAGTGCATTGATAAATTGATGTAGTTGGATGAAAGGTGCGACATTCCTTGATGTAGGTAGAAAACAGAAAAATATAGGCATAAGGCATGGCATGATTGACATATTAAAAATAAGTAGTATGAAGTTGGAAAAATGGTTCTTCTGTATGATTCAAAATTTTTACACCACCCTGGATAGCTCAAAGTGCATTGGTTGGGACCATATGTTCTTACTTACATACTTGATTCAGGTGCTTTCCAGTTATAGGCTATGGATGGTACATGGTTACCTAGTTATTTCAATGGGATTAAGCTAAAGCCTTACTATAAATAAATATTCTTGGTGTTTGTAATAAGGAAATAATGCCATTAGATTAGATTTCCTTTAATGCATTCATTTCTTAGGTGTTTCCTTTCAACGTTGTTATATATTTTGATTTAGTTCAGTGTTTTATCATCATAAGCATGATTTTGCACTAGTTTATAACTATTATTTATATAATTTCATGCGTAAAGGACCACACATACATTTAATGTGGGGTAGAAAGAATGAAACAACGTGCAGAAGTAAGTGAATATTTTAAAAGGCATTAGTACAATATGGGAGTGCACATGTTGTTCGTGATGTTGGTTGTTGAAAAATGTTGATAAAGGGTCATAAGGATAATGGTCACATTAAGGATGATGGCAAGGGAAAATCCACATACATTGAATAAGCACACAGGGAAAGTGAGGTATGCAGTGACATGAAGAACTAGGTATAAGACGTAGAGGTTTATGTGCTATGGAATTGTGAGCATGCCTAAGGAGGTTTGCGGTCATTGTAGTTTATGTACCATAAGGTTGTAAAGGTTAAACATGTTGTACATGCGGGGGAAGGGAATTTAGAAATGTATAAATGGTGGGAAAAGTTGTAAAATTGAAACAAATGTAGTCATATAGTGGTAGGTGGAAAAATTAAATACAAGTAATAATTAAATCACTATAAAAGAAGTGTTAGGGTAAATCACATTTACCTTACCTTGTGTGAAATTTTGAAGATTTTTTTTTTGAACTAGGACAAAATTTGACAATCTAGCGAGAAATCAATTAAAAAGTTCAAAAATTAGGTACCAAAGGGAAAATTGGAATGCGACCAAGTAAGGGGATTTTGTTTGGAAGGTGTCTTATAGATTAGATGGTATGGTGAGGATTTTGAGTTTCTATGGTTAGGGTTTTACTGCCGAGTCTCTCTTTTATGTGAGTTTAGTGGGAAACATCATCTATGATTTTTGTTTAAAATACTTTCAAATGGGTTTAGGACATACAAGAACCATAGAGATCAGAACGACCTCTAGATCCTTGCAGTCATTTCAGATAGAGTACTTAACAGAATCTATAATGTGTATCATATCAGAAAGAAACATACAAGCATCCATATTTACCATAAAAGGAAAGAGAACTCATGAGAGAGAAGTATGCATCAAAATCATTGATATTCATGTATATATAACAGGTAACCTCATTACATCCATGGAGCCATTACAGAGTGTCACAGAGAAGCAGACCGCAGTCATGCATTGCAACTGGACTAATGTAACTAAGCTACCAAAAAGAAAATTACAATCCCCATGCCTAATACATCCTTTCCCAAATGTAATTATCCATTAACAGAGTTCTTGCAGTATTTCTATAGAGCTCCATCCACACTATAAGTCTCCTCGTTTACTCTACAGGTGCTTGTATTTATAGCTTTTCTGGACTACCAACTCATCCTACAGTGCCCTCAGATCTAATGCCAAGTGTCTGAATGTGGTCCTCCATGCGAGCATGCTCCTCCAGGCCTGAGCTTCCCACTTTATCCCATGATGTGCTTCTAGAAGATTCTACCGCAGGCATGCTCCTTCCTAGGCCAACCTGTCACCAGGCTGGCACCTTATCCACACGCACAGTCAGATCATGCTTTTCACGTGTTTGGCCCCAAACATCCAATTTTTCTAAGTCCCAAACCCTTGGTTCTTGTCCACACATGTCATCACGCATGCCACGGCTTCCTTAAACCCTTTTCTAAAACCCTACCTTGCATGCTTTGTCCTTGCACCTTTCTTTAATTGGGACCTTGCATGCCTACGCACCTTTTGTACTTAGTCAATATTCTAGGGGCCCAACATCACCCCACACTACGCCTGTTCTCCATCCGCGGGAACACTTCCCTTAGTGAGAGAAAGAATACAAATAGGCTTATGCCTAGGAAAAAGAATAAGAGGATGAAAGAATGGGAAAGAAGAAAGAATGGGAGAGTGAAAGAATCACTGCAACAGACTGGGAAAATCCTTTTGCAAGTCGACCTCCAATTTATTCCAGGCATCGACTTCATCCTGCGCTCTTTGACAGAGGTCTCCAACCAGGGCGCTTACCTCCCAAAATTTAGTCCATCTCCTTGCACACTCATAGTATCCATGATTTTCTCCAACTCCTTGCATATATCCTCCAACATGTCCATTCTTCGTGTGATACATGGATATAGCTCCTTCAACTAGTTTTTGATTGAAACCCTTAAGGTTTCAATGGCCTCTGATTTCTTCTCAACCTCGGCAAGGATTTTGTCTCTTTCCACCCTATTCCCCTTGTTTTTCTCCTAGAACTCCTTGAGTTCTACCTCATGAGTGGCAACCAGGGTGCCTGCCACTTTGTCTCTATCCACACAATTGTCGTACATGGCCTCACCAGTCTATGAAGTGGCCCTTACATCAGCAAGCACTTTGTTGTACTCTGCGACGAGTGCTACGATTTTCAACTTATCTTCCTTCTCTAAGCGCGCTACCACTTCCTCTACAGACTCCAAGGCTGGCGGCTATCTTTCCATGGTGAGGACCCTTGTCAAATCCTCCAGGCATCCCAAAGTAGATCCATACTTCTGTGTGGGTGATGCCAGGTCCGGATGCTTTAATAGTATGGCCCCGTTGATGGATTCTACCTTCTTGTACACAACACTCACCTTGGCCTTTTCATCCTTCAATTCCCACTGCCACTGGGTGCTGATTAACTTTTCCTGGCTCAGCTCCTTGGTTAATGTAGCTAGCTCTTCCTCTTTCTCCTTCAATTCCCCTTCCAGATCCCTGATCCTATCATTTCACCCGAAGAGTCTAGCTTCTATCTCAATGGAGACTTTGTTAAGCATTGCTCAGTTGTTCATCCAAGAGCTGCTGGGTATCCACCACTGGGTTATCTTCTCCTGGTCCTGGAAATGTTACTATTTCCCCTTGGCTTACCTCAAACTCTGGTTCATCAAGGTGGGACTCAATTTCCCAAGAGATCATCTTCCTTGTCCATGGGTAGGCAGCCTCCTTGTCGAAAGATGACATGCATACAAGCTCCTCCACCAGAAGTGTACTCTAGAACCACATGTGAAACACCTTCTTGGGGTCATCAATATAACCCATCTCTGGCCTCCCCCCTCTGCACACCTTCCTCCCATGCACATACCCTTGGGTATACTTACAGTTAAAACCGGGCCTCTAGTGCTGCCGCGTTCCTCTTCCATGCTCTCCTTCTCCTTGTTCAACACTGGCTCAGCACTGCACTCCACCTTGTCCTCCACCAGGTTCTCAATGTCCCTTGTCTCCTCTTCTTCTGCCACCTTGGCCATTTGCTCTTGTGCCGAGCTTGGAACCTCTTGTTTCTGTGCTAGCCTCTTCATCTTTTCCCATGTCCTGGGTGCTTCCTCCTGCCTGGCTATCCTTGCGCCACACAAAAAGGAACCCTTGTTCTTCTTCTCCACCTTCCTCCTCTGAATCATGTATATTGAAAACAGGCGGCCCTTGATCTTTCCCAGGGTCCTCTTCCCCACTTACTTCTTCCTCACTACCATCCTTCTCTCCTATGTACTTGCCCATACTTCCAGCTTCTTCCGAGGTGGTCCCCTCTTCTACCCTCTACTTTTTCCTAACCAGAGATTCCGGTGTAGGTGACTCTGTTTCTTCTTCTGATGACTCCTTATCTGATGGTTCTTCTGGTTCTGGAGTCTTTTCTCTGATTACAACCTTTTTCTTACATGCGTACGTGTTGGTTCTGGCACTTGTCCTGGGGGAACCTATTTCCTGTGTCTCCACCACACTTGGGATTTTCTTTTCTGGTTCTTTTTCCTCCCATTTGGGTGTGGGTATTTTCCTCCCAGTTGGATCCTGAGGTATAGATACCTCATTCTCTAGGTATGTGCCCTTCTCTGACTTGGGCCTTATGCGAATGTAAACGCGCACCATGGATCCTCCTGCAATGGGCAGAGTCATGGGCCTTGTCATTTATACTTCATGTGACACGTACCACTCTATGTACACATGCTTTCTAGGGTAGACCAACCCTTTGCACAATTCCCTGTGGTCTTTGTCCAAACTACCAAGGTCCAACTTAAACTTTTTGGACTCCTTGAATCTGTTTACTCCCGGGGAGCTTGCACCATGGGCTCCATGAGTCATCTATCAACTTGAATCTACCCAGGTAGTAATGCTGGTACACAACAAATTCTCCCTCTCCCCTAGTGGCCATTGGTAGTTGTTTGGGAATTCTCCATTCTAGCCCGAATGATTTCCCTAGGTGCATGTACCACTTCTCCAAGTGCACCTTGTGCACTGTTGTCATAGTGTCACAAGCGTACTTCTCAAATATTTTGGCGTGTGAAGGGTCTTCATCAGGGTACTCCCATACAAATTTATCTAATGCATCTGGTACCCCAATCTCTGAAAACATGATGGTCAGTAGCACATTTCCAAAAAGGATCCTGTCACCTTCCTTCACGCAGTTGATAATTTCATCCACGATGAATGTGGAAAAATTATAGATGGTGCCCTCTAAAATCTTTCTGCAAACATTTAACCATGGCTTACTGACTTGAGTCCATCTCTCCTGGCCATTTAGCTTTGACACCAGGTGTGCATGGCCATCTTCATTACTGGATCCTTGATGTCTGTGACATCATAATACCTTGACCCCTTTTTGCAAGCAAGAGTGGTGATAGTTTCCTTAATCACTTCCTTGTCTGTCAAATCATCTTCCAACCCATCTCCTTCATAGATGAGGCCTGTGAATTGTGAAATGAGTTGAGGAGTTATGCACATCTTGCACCCCACGAAGTGGAAATAGTCCTCATATATGCATGACATCGGCCACTGATACAGTCACTCAATTTTCCCAAAGTAGGGAAACTCAAAGAGTTGTAGTAACCCTGCCTTCTCCAACTTGACCTTCACATCATCATTATATATGGGAAAACCTTCTGGCATCCTCTTGTTTGTTGGGTGCACTAACTCCAGTGCCAACTCCTTTTCAATTGTGCTTGTCTGATGATTATAATCATTTACAGACATATCCCTAAGATGGACTCCCACTCCTTCCCCAACAACACTCCATCTGGGTACTGCATTTCTGCATACCATTCCTCATTTGTGCTTGCTTCAATTTCTTGTTGCTTTCCCTTGCCCTTTCCTTTTCCCTTCTTGGGTGTACTAGCTAGTTTCTTGGGTGCCATTTTCTAGGTCTTCTACCCACTTCAATCACTTCTGTTACTTCATTCTTTTGCTCTCTCCAACCCTAGATCTCAAACTTGTGAAGAAAATTACTTAACCCCATGCCCTAGTTCTTCAAACCCTAACTGGGATACTCCCTTCACAAGACGATGTCTTCTCACACTTTCTCCCACACCCGTGAAATCCCTTCCTCCTGGTTCACAAATCTGAACTAGCTACTCACGCTTCAATTTCTCCAAATTTTTCTTCACACGGATCAGTTTTTTGGAAGCCCTAGTTTGCAAAGGTGTAAAAAGTGCTTCGTTCTCTTATACGCAAAGTGAAAAATGAAGTGTCCTGACCCCCTTATTTATAGTTTTTCCCTTTTTGAGCATTAAGTGCTACTTCACCTACCACCATACTTTCTTCATTTAATGTGGATTTTTCAAACAAATCCTGACTTAAGCGCTTTCCCTCACGTGCCCAACCTACGTGGAAAATCCTCCAACCTTCTGGCATGCAACCAATCCAACCTGACAGGAGACTCTTACACGTGCAAAAACCAGCGCTGAAGGCACTTCTTCTATCCTGATTTTTTCTCTCGCCTACCTCATGTTGCTTAATGCACTTTCTCCTC
Organism: Taxus chinensis; assembly: GCA_019776745.2. Taxonomy (NCBI): domain Eukaryota; kingdom Viridiplantae; phylum Streptophyta; class Pinopsida; order Cupressales; family Taxaceae; genus Taxus; species Taxus chinensis. The sequence goes on along the minus strand of CM034157.1, from coordinate 377,332,202 downwards.
CTTTGTACATGGGATCTATAAGTAGCTTTATCTTGGCACCAACCATCCTTTTTCTATCTTTTCTCTCCATACACCTCTTTCAACCGGGCCATTCAACTGGGATTTTTAACACAAACTTCCTTGGCACTTTAACCATGCACTCCTTCACATTACTCCACCCCACACTTAAAATGATGCGCGGTCCTCTGCGCACTCACAAATTCTCAAAAAGTAGCAATAAGGTTACCGGCGCCCAAGGCGCAAAACAAAACAACAACGTGAAAGGGAAACACAAGAAAAGAAATGCATAAAGGAAAATTCTAAACTAACTGGAAAAACTACCTTATTTACAAACACCAAGAAGACTTATTTATAGTAGGGCTTCAGCCTACTCCCATTGAAGTGTCCAGGAAACTTCATCCCATCCAGCGCTTGTAACTGGCACGCACCTGAATCAAGGATGTACGAGATTGTGTAAGGACCCAACCAATGGACTTTCAACTTCCCAGGATGGCACAGAAACTTAGAATCATATAGTAAAACCATCTGCCCAACCTCAAACTTCTTGTTTCTAATGTGGCGATCATGCCAAGCTTTCTGCTTTGCTTTCTCTATTGTTTGGCTCCACCTGGCGAGTGATCATCTTTCATCCAATTTCATTAACTCCTCAATTATTTCTTCCAGCGCTTGCTCATCAGCCAACCCTCCTGCACATGCTATTCACAGAGAAGGTAACATGAATTCAACCGGTAGAATAGCTTCCATGCCAAACACCAACTGAAATGGTGTGGCTTTGTTCAGCCTTTTATACGTTGTCCTGTAAGCCCACAATACTGTTGATACTTTGTCATCCCAATCTTGTCTTCCGACATCACAAATTTTGGTCAGGGTATGACTCAGTATTTTGTTGAATGCTTCCATGGTTCCATTTGCTTGTGGGTGATAGGGCATAGTCTTGTGATGAGCCACCATGAACTCTGCTAATAGGATCCTCACGGTCTCATTCAAGAAATGCGTACCCCTATCACTGGTCAAACTCAACAGACATCCATACCTCGTGATAATGTTCTCCCACAAGAACCTTGCCATTGTGGCTGCTGTGTAATCTTTAGTTGGGGCTGCCTCTACCCACCTGGTCAAATAATCCATGCAAGTGATGACATAGCGTGACCCAGTCCTACGTGTCGCTGGTGCAATAGGGCCTACAAAGTCTATTTCCCACTTTTCAAAAGGCTCCGCACTAGGGATAGGGTGCAAAGGCATTTCATCTCTCCTTCCTGGTTTTCCAATGCACTGACAATGGTCACACACTTTACAATAGTCTTTACAATCCTTGTACAGGGTTTCCCACCACAAACCTACCATTAATATCTTACACGTGGTGGCATCACCTGCATAATGCCCACCCACACTTCCTCTGTGTGCTTCCTCCATGATGGCCAGCTCATGCTCTAATACACACCTGCAAAAACTTCATCACGTCCCAACTTGTATAAGTCTCCACTGATTAACATGTAGGGTGTGACGCGTATGGCTAACTAATTTTTCTCTAATGTCTTCATTCCTTCTGGCACCACACCTTCCTTTAAAAATACTGCAATCTCTTCCAAATCTGAGGGCACGCGCCACAACCTAAATAGTTGCACATCTGGCATTGTCTCCTCAATACTCTGCGCATCCTCCCCTGAATCAATTCTTGATAGATGATCAGGTCCACAATTGCTTTTCCCAGGCTTCACTACAATGGTGAATTCAAACTCTTGAAACAACAACACCCACTGACATATGCACCCTTGTAGAACAGGCTTGTTCACCAAATACTTTAATGCCATGTGGTCAGTGTAAAACACAAAGGGTGTTGCCAGTAGATACTATCTAAACTTGAAAAGTGCATGTAGATCATTGACAATGCCTCGTGCTCAGTTGTGGTGTAGTTCTGCTCTGCTGGTGTCAGCTTCCTACTTGCAAAACACAGAGGATGATCAACAATTCCTTCACCTGGTTGTGCAAGCACTGCTCCAATAGCGGTCCCTGAGGCATCTACATGGACATGAAAGGGCTTGTCCCAAGAGGGAAAACGTAATATAGGTGCGGTGACAAGCCTATCCTTTAATGTATCAAATGCCCTCTGTTGTGCCTCTCCCCAATGGAAGGAACTTTTATGTCTGAGCAGTTCCTCTAAAGGCACAGTGATCTTGGCATACCCCTTGATGAATTTCCTGTAATAACCTGTATGCCCAAGGAATCCACGCACTGCGCTCTAGCTAGTAGGCTCCCCTAACCCCACAATAACTACAACTTTAGTGGGATCTACCAGCAAGCCCTCCTTACATATGATATGCCCCAATAAAGTCCCAAAGGGTGTAGCAAACACACACTTCTTAATGTTGAGGGATATCCTCAACTACCTACACCTCTCAAACATTAACCTTAAATTGTCACAATGGTCTTTAACTAGACCATACACTGTCCAATCATCCAAATAGACCTGAAGAAACTTATGGATGAAGTCCTGGAATGCTTGCACCACTATGCATGAAAAAATAGCAGGCACATTCTTCAACCCAAAGGGCATGACCGTGTATGCAAAACTTCCCCACTCAGTGGTGAAAGTTGTCTTCTCCTGGTCCTCCTTTGCAATCCAGACTTGGTGGTACCCTAAAAATCCATCTGTAAAGGAATAGATTTCACACCCAGTGACTCCTTCCAAAATTTCTTCAGTGAAGGGGGTCGGAAAGGGATCAATGACACAAACTACGTTCAGCTCCCTATAATCCACATAGATCCTAATCCACCCATCCTTCTTGATGTTGATTACCATCAGACTTATCCACTCTGATTCCTCCACTACTTCAATGATCCCAGAAGCTATCATTTTGTCTATCTCCTCCTTAACCTTCACATGTAAATTGGGATTCATCTGGTAGGGCCTCTTCCTAACCAGGCGTGCACCATCCTTCAGCTTTATCTTCATCTCCCCCAAGGAATGGTGAACACCTTTGAGCTCATGGTACCCACATAGAAATAAATCCTCAAATTCATGCAATAGATCAATGATCTTAGAAACTTCCTTCTCTGACCAATAATCTCCAATAATAGCTTCCTTAGGTTCTTCTCCTGAACTGATGTTAACCTTCTTTGTCTTTAAGGGCTCATGGTAGGCACATGCGTGAGTATCAACACTATCCACTACCTCATGCATCCCTACAGAATGGCTAACATCCAAGCTTTCTGATTCCTCTCCATCAATCACATACACCAACTTTCCTTTCTCCTTTTCCAAACACGTGCGCTCAAGCTGTAACTCTTCTGTTTCCTCTACTTCTTCTTCAAAGCACACCTCCAATCTTGGTTCACCTAGTAATTCCAACAGCCTATCCTCCATCATGGCACTATCCCCCATGGTAAGGCACTTGATACCCTGTAAGGCCTTATCAACTGATGGCTTGGTACTCTGATACTCAAAGGTTTGAATAAGGTTAGCCGTGAGCTCTTGCCAATTCCCTATCTGGCGGCGTGTCTCCGAATGAATGTACCATGCACGCGCACAACCCTGCAGTGTAGAATACAACTTGTGCACCTAGAGGGATGGTGGAAAAGCTTCTGCACCTTCTCTCCAGACCCGTTCACACTCCTGGATATGGAAAGAGGTGGGCTCCTTCCCATGGTAGTCCTTGATGGTGGTGGGCACGTTGCTCCTAGAGAATCTGACAGAGAGAGAAATTCTTACCTCACACCATTCCAAAAGGCTCTCCTGATGTGTAGCCCACCACCATGCCACTGTGCCGAGTAGGACATAACTTAGCATCCCTCTCTGTTCCTTCTCATCCTTCCACTGAGCTTCCACCTCCTGTAGAAAGATCTCAGGGAAGGCTCCTCCTGAATACTTGGGCAGCTCTTTTCCTCCTAGGCACCGAACTGTGCACGCCTTTGTTACCTTGGTCACCGACCCTCTCAACTACCATCCCATCAATTCATAAGTCCCCGTGCCTAATTTTCACATGCTAGACTGGTGGTATCACTTACTGACTGAGCATCCTCAAACTGGATAACTCCATTAGTAGGATGTATTATCTCTGGGTCCCTGATTGAGCACACGTATATCCTATCCAAAACTTCTTCCCCCAAAGGTTCAATATAGGGTGTCGACTTCCCATCAGCCAGGGGTATAATGACCCACTCCTCCTTGTTTTCAAATCTGATGTACCCTTTGTTGAACCGAAGGTCCGCATTGTTCTTGTAACACCATGGGTGCCCAAGTAGCACTGGGAAATTGTCTACCTCGGTGAGCGCCAAGACTTTGAAGTCCCCAGTAAACTTAGCTCCCTGGATAGTAATAGCTGCATCCTTTAAGACACCGATGGGCATCACCTTAGTCTTGTTTTCCATATACAACACATTCAAAGATGGCTGTAACGCAGGTCTTCCCATCTGATGCCATGCATCCAAAGTTAGAACATTAACCTCCATGCCAGTGTCAATGAGGATATTACTAAGGAGCCATCCATCTACAACTACATTCAACATGATCTCCTTGTCATAGTCAAGGCTATGAGGGGGAAGGTTTGCATGCAAGACCTACCTCTCGTGCTCTCCTCCAGTGCGTGGTACCTTCTCTCTCAACCATGATCCTAGCAAGGGAATGATATTCTCTTGCCTTAGCATTTTACACACCTCCTTGACCTCATCCAGGTCATCCTTTGGCCCTCGACTCTCCTTCCTTGTTCCTCCCTCTTGATTTCTCCTTTAGACACTGGATTTCCCCTTGTAAGCTCTGAATGACATCCATAGTGTCTTGATATACCTCCTTTTGATGCGCAGGGTCTGGATACTTTCCATGAACTACTTCCTCCCTTGAAACCAGGTTCTTCTGTCTTGGTATCTCTCTTGCATGCGTGGCTTCTTCCCTTGTTGTTACCAAGATAGGCTCCAAACCTACATCCCATGTTACCTGAGGCATCCACTGGGTGTCTTCCTTCTTAATACTGACCATTATAGTGCCCTTGTCTTTCCAGTGCTGCTGATTCATGTGCTCAAACAATTCTAGGCACTCCTCATACTTATGCTTCTTTCCACACCACGAGCACTGCAACAGGTCTGGGCATTCACGTTTGTAATGATCTGTAGATCCACAGTTGAAACAGGTTCCACATGGGAACTCAGTCCTTCCTCCTCTATGGTTACCATGACCACATAACCCTCCTCGAAAACCTCTTCCACGTGTGCCTCCATCTACGCGCTCCTCATAATGGTGATCATCACCCTTGGAACTACTAGCAACACTGGTCTGGCACACCCCATGATCAATGGCCTCATGGATCTGATCAATGAGCCTACAGTCCTTAGTATCATGGGTTGTAGAGGTGTAAATCTTGCAGTAACAAGATACATTCTTCTGGATTGTGCGCTGCAGCAAGGGGCACCTACTTGCATCATGGTCCCCATGAAAAATTTCACAATCTACTACCACAACATGTACTATCCTCTAGGGGAAATTATCCTTAACGTGCCCCTCTACTTCACAATCTGTGCACCACAAACCACTGTGAGTCTCATGGGATGAGTTCACAGACAAATTTTCCAACTGCTTGGCCATAGCAGCAATCTGAGCCTCCAGGAACAGGCTAATGCTAGTATCAACACTACCAATAGCCTCGGTGCATGTAGAGAAGCTTCCAATGCCTCGTGTGGGTCTGTAAAAGTTTTATGAGATAAGGCCCTTCTAAAAGGAGTGATCAACCCTCCAAAAAACCACTGAGCATGTTGTGAAGGGTGAATATCATATGATAATTTAGACAAGAGAGTTTTAAAGTGCATCATACTCCCACACACTCTCTGCCATTCCTTGTTGAATCTCCTTCAAAGCACTGATGCTCTTCTACTCAAACTCAAGAATGTGGAATTCTACCAAGAATGCATTCTTTAAAGTAGTATAGTCCACCACTGTCTGATGAGGGTCATACTTCCTATACCAGCTATGCGCGTGCCCTTGCAACATGGTTACAAACTGACTAGCCTTCTGTTCTAGGGTTGTGATACCCTTTGCGTGCCATAGTAGTTCACACTTGTGAACATGTTCCATAACATCCTCAATACCTCTATAATCAGGAAAATGTAGAGACATTTCAAAGAAAACTTGTGGGGGTGGTTGGGGCCCAAATCCTCCTGAGCCAGAGCCTTGGTTTCCACCTGTGTTTCCTCTAACCTGATCCACCAGGTCCTGAACCACCAGATCCCAGATCCTAAACCACCAGATCCACCAGACCCACTAGCTCCTATTCCTCCTGAAACCACCACCGGGTCCACCCACTATCCTCCTAACCACTAGATCCACCAGACCCACCAGGTCCTAAAGTGGTCATGCCAAGGGTCCCCACATTCCACTAAGTACATGCCTATGGTCTGTGACAATTCCCCACTGCCAATAGTATACCCCATGCCACTCCTAGATGCGAGACCAAAAGCTTGTGTGTCTATACCTTTCCCAAAAATTCCTAACACTAGGTTGGTGTTTGCAGCCATAGAAGGCCCAAACGAGAAATTATACCTCCTGGGTGTAGACCAATCACTTCCAATGTAACCAATTGGACCGAAAAATATTTTTCCCCTGATCTGGAAAACCAAGCACAGGGTCTGGTCACTAGGGGGGCTTAGATGTGTGCCAATGGTTCTTCTTTCTCTGACGAACTCTCATCAGAAGCCAAAGGGGTCTCTCTTACGCACTTGCCAAGATGGGGTCACACACACTGCTCAGGTTCCACATCCTCTTCGTGAACCTCAAATCCTTCCCGCAATGTCTACCACCATACATCCATCACACCTGTAACCTCACATTGTCTAGCAATCTCCCTTTCACATGCTTCACCATACTTGAGTTGTCTTTCCTCCCTATCCTTCTCCATCGTAACATCTACCATCTTCCTCCACCCTAGCTTCCTCACCCAACACTTAGAATGGTTTAGCCAACCATTAGGAATGCCTCTAAACTCATGGTAATCATCAAAATCTTCATAGCCAGAGGGATAACACATAGAAATGATCCTCTGGGCTCCCACAGAAACTCAAACTCAGCAACCTCTGGACAAGAATATGTGGAAATGGCATACTCCAGAGTGTAGCTAGCCAATACTCCTTTCCACCAATGATCCACAACATGGGTCCATGTCAGATCTACATCCTGCAGCCTCTGGTATTCTTCTTGGGTCCACACATGTGATCCATAATGCCAACTTGATCTAGATGCATAGGCTGTGAGCCATTCATACAGTTCCACTGGGAAGCAACAGAAAAAAGGTCTCATACAGATCATGGTAGAGATTCTATTCTACCCATCTACGTGCATTAAACTCAGGTCTAGTGATGAATCTCTAAGTGAATTCATCCTCCATGTTCTTAAACCATGATTCAATACTTTCCAAAGTTAATCACTCTTTCATTACTCACTACAGAGATCATGATGCATGATATTTCCCACTATAAATTCAAAAAGAGTTCCTGAAAATGGAACCAAGATGTAGTCATTTTTACCCTTAACACAAAAGAAAGGAACCCCATGCACGCCAACCTATCACCCAGTGAAATCTGGGTGCTCACCCGAGGCACGTGCAGGTGCCGAGTCTCTCTTTTATGTGAGTTTAGTGGGAAACATCATCTATGATTTGTGTTTAAAATACTTTCAAATGGGTTTAGGACATACAAGAACCATAGGGCTTAGAATGGCCTCTAGATCCTTGCAGTCATTTCAGATAGAGTACTTAACAGAATCTATAATGTGTATCATATCAAAAATAAGCATACAAGCATCCATACTTAGCATAAAAGGAAAGAGAACTCATGAGAGAGAAGTATGCATCAGAATCATTGATATTCATGTATATATAACAGGTAACCTCATTACATCCATGGAGCCATTACAGAGTGTCATAGAGAAGCAGACCGTAGTCCTACATTACAACTAGACTTATGTAACTAAGCTACCAAAAATAAAACTACAATCCCCATGCCTAATACATCCTCTCCTGAATGTAATTATCCATTCACAGAGTTCTTGCAGTATTTCTGCAGAGCTCTACCCACACTCTCCATCTCTCTGTTTACTCTGCAGGTGCTTGTATTTATAGCTTTTCTAGACTACCAACTCATCCTCCAGTGCCCTCAGATCTGATGCCAAGTGTCTAAATGTGGTCCTCCATGTGAGCATGCTCCTCTAGGCCTGAGCTTCCCACTTTATCCCATGATGTGCTTCTAGAAGATTCTACCGCAGGCATGCTCCTTCCTGGGCCAACCTGTCGCCAGGCTGGCACCTTATCCACGTGCAGTTGGGTCATGCTTTTCACATGTTTTTCCCCAAATGTCCAATTTTTCTAAGTCCCAAACCCTTGGTTCTATCCATGCATGTCGCGCATGCCACGTGCTTCCTTCAAACCTTTTCTAAAACCTTGCCTTGTGTGCTTTTTTCCTGGTGCACCTTTCTTTAACTGGGACATTGCGCCCTACACACCTTTTGTACTTAGTCAATATTCTAGGGGCCCCAATCAGGTAACATGCACATTTGATATTGTGAATTTGGATGATCCTATCATAAGGATGGCCACATGGTTTCTTAGAAATCTAATTGGTCAGAATATATGGAGACATGTGAACAAGAGATGGTTGAATATATGCAAAACAATATCAGAAAGAACCATATACAATATAAAATCCTTTATAATAGAAGATATTATTGATACTGTGTGGGATGGTGAGAAGATCATATTTGGGAACATATTTCTTCTAATATTGTTCTCAAAGATTGGGGTGCCTGATGGTCCTAGAGACAAGATATGGGAGTATCCAGCATAGAATCCCTCCCATGCATAAATGATTTTCTAAGTATATATGTGGAAAAATGACATCGACTTAGAAAGGCACATATAGATAAATGGTATACATGAATGCATGATACGTTTAACGTAGAATGGAGGATTCTAAAACAATTTCCCACCCTTGGTATATGGAGTTTATGATTTTTTTGTTTATCAAAAATTTTACATTTGGAGGTTTATGTGGCTGATGGCACTAAAAACCTGTATGGTGAAAAATTTTGTTTCCCTTTTCAAGAGAGTACTTTTAGGATATAGTAAATAGGTTCAAGAAAGTGCATAAATTGAGGTAGGATCTAAGTGATAGTAGATAAGAAGCACGAAGAAATTATTCAAAAACTTTTCTACCCCAAGAAGCACTCTTATGAGGAGAAGTATGTATCAAAAAGCATATATTTAATGAAGCTAGTAACCTTGACAACAGCTTCAATGGATGAAACAAGGATATATGTTTATCTAAGGCCTTGGTTTTTGGATGGTGCATTCATAGAAGATGGTGTAAGCATTCCCGAGGAAAGCAAGTGTGTGAAGAAACTCCTTCTATCAGTAGAAATCATGGAGTAAGTAAAGATTAAATTTCAATTACAAGCGCACCCATAGAAAAAACCTCAAAAAGGAGGGAAACATGGAAAAACACTTATGTCAGGAGGAATCTTGCTAGAAGAATGTCCCCAGTATAAATAAAGTAGAAGATAGCTAGTAGCTCAGATTTGGAGAAGACAGAGAGTCAAGAGGAAGGAGTTGAAAGTGAAGAAGAGACAATTGACTTGTGGAGCTGAATTTCTTCACAAAATATCATGTTTTACAACTTGCAAGTTTACACAGTAACCAACATCATTCAGCTCACCATGTAAAATTCCAATTTTAAGACTTTAGAAATACGGGATTTTTTTATCATACATAATGTTCTTTGTTCTAAATTAAGAAAATTTAGAACACACATTCCAGTGTCAATCCATCTCATAAGATAAAACCATATGCAATTGTAAATGACTCGATGAAATACCAATGTCTCACTTCATGACTCAGTGTTATACCAATCTCTCATGTTAACTTAATAATGTGTATGCTAGGTATATTTGGTTCCTTTACCTTTTAAGGGGTACCCAAGTATTCTGTGTAAGAGGCCTATCTAAGTATCTGTTACCGATATTCATTTGAAATCTTGCATCTTATACTAGGTGACATAAAACAACGCAACCAGTAGCGTGTGATACTTTGGCCAAAGTTTCTAAACATGTTTAACATGTTTAGATTCCTAGAAGACATACTTGTCAAATAGAATATGTCCCTCACCACACTTGTTTTGTTATCTAGAGTGGTCTTTCTTGACTTCTGTGGGTTCAAACTGATTCAAGGTTTCAAACTAGATAAGGGAATCAACATGCACTAGTGTGGAAGACTACTCGTGGTGACTAAGGATATATAGACATACTCAATCTATGTTTAATGAAAGGTTTTAAAAAAGATATTGAAATTGGGTAAGACCCCAAAGCTTTGTGCAAATCCCCGTAATGGACCATCACATAAGAAATGAGCAAGGAAACCTAATTTTCATGTATTCAGACTTGAAATAAACAAGAAATCTAGCAAATATAACTAACCTCTATTCTTGAAAGCTTAATAAAATGAGCCTAATAAGTATCTTAGGAATCAGTTATGTTGTTTATTCCATGAGGGTGAATGAATCTCACTAAATGGCTACATGGCCAAGTTTAGCTATTCCATTACTAACTTATCATGGGTGCAAGATGAAGCTATTTTAATGGAGGATAGCCAAGATCAAATGCCTTATTAGTTTAGCTAATGAAAATGAGCTCTTAAGCTTTCTTAGGCTGTGATTTGGCTTTGTGTTATGTAAAGAAGTGTAAGTTTGAATGGGTAGGCCTAGCCTTGTATTTATAGTTTTTGGTTTGGATTAATTTGGAATTTGGGTGCATGTGGGACTAAATATTTTAGATTATATCAGGATAAGCATGCTTTAGGCTTAGTTAAGCTTGGTTTAGGCTAGTTAAACTTGATTAGCAAGTGATTAAAGACTCATTGAGAGTTGGGAGGGGTCTGGTTAATCAATTTTGACTAATAGATAGTGTATGAAGCCAATAGAAGTGGTCTAGAGAGAACTAGGGAGGTTTTGAATGGTCAAAAGGAGGAATGTTTAGCTAATTAGAGATATATTATCCAAATAAGTTGATTATAAGATGAATACGACTAAGAAGGTGTCATAAATGGGCATCCGAGAGAGGAGCAAAGAAGGTTTGATTAACGAAGTGTCATTAATTAGTTGAATTAGATTAAATGCTAAATGTAAGCATACTTTAGGTGTCTACATCTGCCCCTCTTTGGGGTGGCATAAGTAAAGTCACTTCAAAGAAAGTAGACAAACATAAACAAGTATAAAATTTTGAAGGGATAGAAGAAAATTGAGTAGAATGAAGGATGCCCCCTCAATTGTCGATAGGGTGATAGAAGAACTTAATTAACAATTGAAAAGATGACAGAAAGAGAACAGAAGAAAGAATAGTGTGAATAAGAAAGCGGATATAGAAGAAAAAGGAGTATGATGAAGAGGGAATGAACTAACATCCATCCAGTGCCTTTTAAACAACTTTATTTTTCATCATATTGCTGAAATCTTCATCATCGGTCTTTAGTACAAAGAATGAAAAAAGGTGTAGTATGACATGAAAAGCCATATACGAAAAAATTTCCATTACTAAAAGCACTAAATCCATGCAACATATAAAAAGCAATACAATATGAGAAATTGAAATATTCCTAACTCCATGCAACATATATAATGCAATGCAATACGAGAAAGTAAACAAGCTAAAATAACAGAGAAACAAGTACAATGTTTTTGTTATCGAGCTTCAGTTCAAACCTTTTTGAATTAATGACAAGGGTTGATGATGGTTCCCCAGGAAAGGATACATGCAAGGGGAATAACGGAGGACACTTTGGTCCAATGATAAAGTAATGTGCACTACGAAACAGTACCAGGCAACTCATTGTGCCCCAGAGTATAGACGAAGTAAGCAACCTATATTTTGTTGATGGAGGTAGATCAAGATGATCCATGAGTCACGCACATGAACAAGTGAGAAATAAAGAGCAAAGTTTTGTAGGATGATTTTCACTTTTTAGAAGTTTTCTTAAACATATTTGAATTTTTTGATTTTTCTAACATATTTGAATGTTTTGATTTTTTTTACATATTTGAATGTTTTGATGATTTTGAATTTTTTTTGAAACTATGTACAGGAAGACGAGGAAGCATGGATTTCCCTAGTGATAGATAGGATCTACAAGAGCATAAAGCCATGTGCGTACAAGAAAGGTGAAGATGTAAAAAATTCCCTAGCAATTAGGTGGGAGTATTCAAAGGAAAACTCTTCACAGGTAGAAGCGGGACCCAAGGCCATTATGGATAGGTTCAACATGATGATGAACGTAAACCAATGAAGTGATGGGAAGAAGCAAGGATGCCCCCAACATAAGTTGGCCTAAAAGCACATGATAGAAAGGAAGGAGAAGATTATATTTGTGAAAGGGGACAAACGTGTCCGAAAACATGGCAAAAAAGTAATCTTATACACATGGATGTTCTGAAAAAAGTAGAAGAATGATGTGAATGATATGAATGTATCTTAGAAGCCTCACAATGAAGAAGTGATTAGCCAAATACATAAATTGTGAGACGAGATATGGACTAAAGCAAGAGTTTGAAAAAGGTCCAAATAAGACACTTGGTAACATACTAATCATGTTTTTATCATAGATATCTAGTGTGTGCATGTGGAATTTATTACCTCTTAAAGGGAATATTTATTAGACAACAAGTGAAGACACCCTAACCAATGTGTAGGAATGATTTATTTTTAAAGGTGATAGGTGATTTGTGAATAAAGGGTGGAAGGATAATCGTACATTGCTCCACTGCAAGCTAGGCATCCATAGCCCCGATGGAGATGTATTTGATTCTAATCACAACATTTCTCTACTACCAGTTAGGCATTCATAACCCCGATAGAGATTATTAGAAATACCCCAAGAGAGAGTTATATATCAATTTGCTTTTGATTTTAGCTTTTAGCTTTTGATTCATTGATTTTTTTCTTTTGCCCTCTGAAAACTTATTTCATCTCTCTTGTTTGACAATGGCTTGATGAAAGGAGATGGAAGTGATTGTGATGATGACATTGGCTAGTGTCAACAAATATGTCTAAAATTTCTTCGCAACAAGTTTATTAGATGTTGAATGTGATAGGATCTCTAAGAGGTCAGTCATTCTTTAATTTACCAAGGTGATAAAAGACCAAGGTCAAATAGATACCATAGAGATAAATGTCAAAAAATGCACGTGAAAAGGCTAACCACAATATCACCAAAGGGATGAAAATGGAAGGAAGACTTTCAAAATAATAACGAGGAAGGGAAGAAAGAAACATCCATGTGTACATAATACTTGATTGCAATGTTTGATCTTTGTACCTTTGATTTTTGTTGTGTTTTCTCATGTGTTTGTATTTTTGAATTGTTTTGATTTTTAGATTTTTGATAGTTTTTGGAAAGTTGGGACCAAAAAATTCACTCTGCGTGATAAGATCCAACAAAAATGTTTACGAATTCCTTGATAAGGGAGACTAGGCATGTTTGTTTATCAAGCATAATATTTTCTCCAATCTCGATGATCATGGTGAGCTCATACTCAACAAATGACTATGATTTATCTTGAAACATGGATTTTCATATGTGGGAGATTGAATTCCCGAATCATAGGTTTCTACACTTTGCACCATACTTGATGGTTTTTTTGGTGTGCATTCTTAAATCGTGATATATTTGTAAACTTAAGATCCTTTGATTTATTAGGAGCTTTGGAGCTCTCAGAATTTTTTACCTAAGCTTGATTAAGAAAAGGTTTTGGTTTCTTATAAGCTGATGCATGACTTGTCTAATCCTGAGAAGGAGAAGAAAGAGAATGTTGATGTTTAGAGATGATGTGAGAAATGACCATGTAATTTCTAGAACCATTGATAAAAAAAGATGTGATGGATGAAAAGGATATAGTCCAAGAATTGAAGAGGATGGGCTAGGAGGAGGTGAACCACTAATAGAAGATAATGAAGGGATGCTAGAATATGGCCCTAAGATGGAAAATTTTCAGCTATGAGGACATGGCCCAAGAATAGAAGAATATGAAGAAAGGTTGCTAGGGTGTGACCCAAGTATAGACAAGGAGCGACTACTAAGAGGTATCCCATAGATAGAAGAGGATGAAGGGATACTAGGACGTGGCCCAAGAATAGAAGGTAATGGGCTACCAGGAGGTGACCCACAAGTAGAAAATTGAGGGATACTAGGATGTGGCCCTAGAATAGAAGAAGACTGATGGAATACTCAGCAGTGACCCAAGGCAATATTTTTATTGAGGAATGATGATAGATAAGGAATGATTTGGTAATGAGAAGATAGGCCATGGATCAATGCTAGACCCTGACATCTCATCATGCTCAGAAGAAGGTGAAGATGGAATAACAGAAGAAGAATCAAGTTCCATGACTTTAGGATCTTCCCTTATGTTCTGATAAAAGGAATCAACTTCTTTTCCCCAATACATGAGCGTATCGAGTTCTAGAAAGAATCCTTGTTTGAAATAATCTAAAGGGATATTTTCATGTACTCTAATTGTTTCTTCATTCTAATAGAAATCAACCAGTAGAGGTTGTTGTTTTTTGACCATGGGAGGTTGACTATAAGAAATGGGTTTGACAAGAGGGGAAGATTGATTTACAGAAGAAGATGAAGATGGTCGATGATGTAGATGAGGGGAAGGCCTGACTTTATCACTCCCATGAATATTTTTTATAGTGTTTTGAAAATATATCTTAGCATATGGATTTCTTGTAATGGTTTGACGTGGTTGCATACATTGATCTTTATAAGATGATTGAGGAAATGGTACGATATGGTTGAAAGGGCTCAACGGTTGAAGATGCATTTGAGTTAGACTGATAGCATAATGTAACTCAAGAGATGATGTAGGCTTGGTGGCAGGTGTCTCATGAATGGATGAATTAGATCTAGACTTAGATAATTTTTCTAAAATATGACCTAATGTGGGAGAGAAAATAGGATCACATAGCCATCTGTTAAGTTGTAACATAGGATTCAAATTAGATGATTGACTAGAGGGAATCTGAGTCATGGAACTCTTCGACGGAGGAAGAGGTCATTGAGATGACTGATGAAGGAGGTCCTGCGAAGAAAGGGAGGACTGTGACTCAAGACTTGAATTAGATGTTTGATTGATGGAACTTGGAGTCACATGAGTCTTCAAAGGAGGAAGAATTCATTGAGGTGATTTGTAATAAGGTCCTGTGAAGGAAGGGAGGACTTTGATTCAAGATTTGATCTAGGGGTATCCAAACAATAGTTGGGATTGAGTCTTTAGAAGAAGAGTGGGAGTCTGAATGGTAGTTTGGATCTGAATTGGAAGAAGAAGAGTGGAGGGAACCTGAATAATAATTTGGATCAGAATCATCCAAACCATACCACCGAATATGAGCTGAAGGTGGAGAACAGGGTACTCGAATGCTCCCTCTAGCATGAAGAACCAAATGAGGTTTAGTTGTAATGGGAATCTTTTAATTTCAATTGTTAAACCTAGGTTCCATATTGTAGTAAGTGTGAGAAACCATGCGATATTTAGTCATTGTTGGCATCGTTTAAGAAAAAATTTCTATCTATAGATAATGTGATGGAACTCCTTTAAAGGGAAGGAAGTGACATGTCGATTCATGGAATCATAATGACATCCAACTAGAAATTTTGTAAGTATGGAGATGTGTGTGTGATTTTCTAAAGAAAATCTAGGGAAAATAGACATTGAGATGATATAATCTCGATGAGATTGAAAATGATTGTCCCAGAAAATAATTTTTCCAGATGAATAATCATAAGGAACAATCATGAAAGTGTGAAACAAAAATCCTATCAATGAGGAAACACACCCTATGAAAATGCATGTGTGAATTGATAGTTTGATTCAAAGATGATCAACCCAATGTCAATATTTACATCAAGCTAAAAATGAAAAAAGTGTGAATATTAAAAAAGGGTAGATGTGACTCCTAATTAAAGGATACAATGACACTTTCAACAACCAACAAGGCCAAAATGTTAAAGGGAGAGGATTACAAATGTAATCCATGTAACCACACCAATTGGACATGTTAATCAAGCTTCACGAAGAAGCGAGATATTAGTGGCAAAGTGGTATCAAAATGACACATACAAAGTAAGTGACACCCATCAATATTTGGAGAAATTTTTGAATTTAAATCATGTCAAGGTATACTGAAGATGTGTTAAAATGTGCACAATGTAACTCCACAATGTGGATACTTAGATCACGTTTATGAAAAACATGACATAAGTATCTTAATTGTGTTGATACAATGTGAGCAAGGTAACACATCAAAGGGATATCAAATGATGAAACCATCCTAACTATAATGATGATATTGAAATAAAGATTAAGTGGTCATCAAAGATATGAGGACACATCCATGCACTTTAGACGTTTAACAACTCAGCCACAAACATGGATGAGCGTAAACAGACAAAAAAATGGTGAACACTATCTATGACAACACTCCAAAAATATGCCCTCTCTTGTCCCAATTGGGCAGCAAGAATGCAAAGGTGTAAATCAAAATATGAAATTAAACTAATTGTTACTTGGGCAGAGTTTCACCTCATCCAAAGGTGAGAAAGAAACTAAAATAAGTAACACATTGTAAACTTCGTGATGAAATACACTTAGATCTAACTTAAATGGATTTGTTATTATGTTAAAAAAACAAGGCTTTGAATCCAAATAAGTTATCACTTCCTGATGGCCAAGATGCAATAAAGGACTAGTAAAGTGGGCTCCAAGATGAAATGGCTTCCTTAATAAGATATCTCAGCTAGGTGTCACAAAGTTGTCTTAAGAGAGCACGATTTGCCCAAAAAGTCATAATGACTATATTGGGAGTATCTCAAATTTACTTTTGACCCCTTCAAGAATAGTTGGCAATAAATGTGTCCATGTGTACTCTCACTGGGGTTTCCAAACGGACAACTGGTAACGCTAACTCACAATGGAAAACTAGTCAAGTGGGTAAGAGGAGTGCTTCCTATTTCATCCATGAGGTTACTTAGTGGTGGATTACTTTAGGGTTCCTAGAACCACCCCCATTTTTGTAGCTTAAGGTGTTATGCAAAAGGGGTTATGTTCTAGTTGAGCGGATGGGGATGTACCCTTTTCCAAAACCTGCAATACAGTGTGAAGGGGAATGGTGTGTTTTTTATCTTTTTAACTTAAATGTGGTTTTAAGTAGCACACCATTTGTCAACCTGTATGAAAACACATGTTAGTGAGATCTTGTTTTGTCTTAGCTCCTCTTTTCTTTGACATGTGATTTTTGTCCTACATACCAAGGTTAGTAATTTTCCAAAATCTCATACAAAGGAGATAAGATGTTGTTTTTGATTTCCTAGATCATCTTAAGACACAAGGAAAGAGCATACGCAACAAGCTATCTCACTCAAATTTTGTAATAAATGGAAAATTCCTAAGTACAATGTGAAAAAGATTTATTTTTTACCAACTTTGAAAGTTATTTAAAGCATTTCTCAAGTATGAAGAAAGTGGTGAAACGTTTCTGATTCCCCAGATCACGTAGAAAGGCACAAGAGAAGAGCATACACGTTTCAAACTTTCACAAATGAAGATGAAAACATTTTAAAACAAGTTAGTAAAAAAGAAATTAATGAAGAGTAAACTTATAAACTAGTGTTATAACCCTACAAAAGTTATAAATCCAAGAAAATCATAAAATTCTAGAACTATTTTTTTAGTAGTTTTATAATAGTTTTAGTATTTTGCATTTTTAGAGGTCTTTGGGGAACTTTGGGAGTTCTTGAGATGGAATTAATTATATCAAAGGTATATTAATTTTGGAATTTCAATTGTAAATTTTTCTTTGTTCTCTTTCTGATGCCTATTCAAACTCCAAAAACAGGTTAACGATTCAAAAGATATGATCAAAACAAAGAGCACTAAAAATGAAATGAATAAATCCAAACTACACAGAGACCCTACGTGTCCAGAATGAAACATGTGCGCCCCATCCACCGGATACGTGTCCTAACAAATGTAGATGCATGCAAGGTAAAAATGCAAAGGGGGATAACACCTATGTGGGCTTTTTTTGACATGTACACTAGGGTTCTGACGCGGACGCACCTAACTCAATGGATACACCTGTAGAACAAAATTAGTAAAATCCATAGTATACCAAAAATAAAGATGCATCTAGAGAGACAAAGATGCTTGCAACTCGATGTGGATGCTTAGGGTTCAACGGAGATGTGTCCAAGCATAAAACAAAAATTTTCAATTTATTACATAGTGGGGTTATTTACACAGATGCGTCTAGAGAGACAGAGACACTGACCCGCCGACGGAGATGGATGCGCGTCCCTGCAGAGAAAAAACATTTTAATGATAAGTACATCTAGAAAAGTGCATTCCTATTCTAATGGGGACATTAGGGTTTCAATGTGGATGTGTCCCTTTACAATACTTATGCGTACCCTATGAAAAACCTGTAAAACTCATGGAAATGATTTTTTTTGAAAACTAACAGGTTATTTGTTAGTACAAGAAAATCATTTCTTACCTTAACCCACAAAATGACTATAAACAAAGATGATTTAGCCCCTTTAAGAAATGGAAACAAGCAAATAACAAGCTATTTTTTCTAAAAAGATGAAAAATGGGCTAAGAAAGCTTGAAAGAGGCCTCCATTAATGGAGTAGGGACTTCTTGTCCCACTGGGCATGCCAAATGTGTTAAATGAAAGGTTTTACAAAAGCTATTGAAATGGGGTAAGACCCCAAAGCTTTGTGAAAATCCCCTCAAAGGACCATTAGATAAGAAATGAGCAAGGAAACCAACTTTGCATGTATTCAAACTTGAAATAAACAAGTAATCTAACAAATATAACTAACCTCTATTCTTGAAAGCTTAATAAAATGAGCCTCGTAAGGATCTAAGCAATAAGTTTTTTTTTTATTCCATGAGGGTGAATGAATCTCACTAAATGGTTACATGGCCAAATTTAGCTATTCCATTACTAACCTATCATGGGTGTAAGATGAAGCTCTTTTAATGGAGGATAGTCAAGATCAAATTCCTTATTAGCTTAGCTAATGAAAATGATCTCTTAAGCTTTCTTAGGATTTTTTTGGCTTTGTGTTATGTAAATTTGTGTGTTTGAATGGGTAGGGGTGACCCTTCTATTTATAGTTTCTCCAAATGGAAGAATTTGGAATTTGGGTGCATGTGGGACTAAAGCTCAAAAGGCACTTTTAGATTAGATTAGGATAAACATGCTTTAGGCTTAGTTAAGCTTGGTTTAGGCTAGTTAAAATTGATTAGCAAGTGATTAGAGACTCATTGAGAGTTGGGAGGGGTCTGGTTAATCAATTTTGACTGATAGATAGCCTACAAAGCCAATAGAAGTGGTCTAGAGAGAACTAGGGAGGTTTTGAATGGTTGAAAGGAGGAATGCTTAGATAATAAGAGAGATATTGGCCAAATAAGCTGATTATAGGAGGCATACAACCGAGAAGGTTTCGTAAATGGGCATCCAAGAGTGGAGTGAAGAAGTTTTGATTGATCTTATGTCAATCAAGTTAAAAAAATTGAGTGGGGTGTTGAGACATAACAACTACATCTTAGTATCCTCATAATGAATCCTTTCATTACAAAAGTACTATGCTGCAGTTGATGTGTTCCAACATCCAATTGAGTTTCCTCAACTGTACCAACATACTTAAGATTACAAGTTTACTAACCCATTTAGTCTTTGTCTTAAAGATTAATGACAACAACACTTTAAGATTCAACTAAGCAACATTTATCCTATAAGGTTACAAGTTAAAATTACACGAGAAGTAGGTATGTAGATAAAACCTACTCTCGTAACCATTTTGTATACATGTTTAAGTTTATTTTAAAACAAAACAACTTATATCATACAACGACATGATTAATCTCAATGTTATGAAGGTGTGTTCATTAAACCTTTTCTTATTTCATCATTAGCTTAAACAAATGTTATTAAATATCTTTATTTTAGACTTCATAAAGATGAATTCTAAATCCCCTTTAGTTCTTTTTTTAAGCATTTGCATTTGATTAAAGAAATCTTCCTAAGAAAGAACTAAATCAACCATTATCATAATAAATTCATAACACTTTAACAAGATCTTCAAATAAGTTTCTATGATTGATTCAAGGAAAATATCCTTTTTTCCTTTATCAAGGACTAATGTCCAATTATGAAAATAGATTACATATGTTTTAAATACAATCAAGAATTCATACATATATATCTATATAATTCATTCATATTCCCTTTCCATTATTTAAGGATCTATTCAAGAGTATCAACTATTAGTTGCATCTCTTTTATGAGTAATGAACCAACTAATATTACAGATCCTTAAACCAAAATTCTTATAAATATAAGAACTATTAAGTTTCTAAATCCCATAACACTTAAATACCTATGTGCCCCTTCATTAAAGATATTACATAATAATACATCCCAATTTATGCCAATGAAGGTATCACAATAAAGTTGAAATCAACAATCATCAAACCATTTATTTATCAAAAAGGGAGTGATCCATTCACTGATTACAAAAGTATTTCAAGGGTTACAAAGTTTCATAACAACAATATAAACTAGTTTTATTACATCTTCCTTTTCTGACAAAATTACATCTCAAGTAATGTCACTACATAATCATCAAAATAAAGAGACAATTTCTTTAGTAAAACTGATGTAAATTTCTATATGTCTTTCTCCTTTTGTCTTATATGAAATCCATCTGCAAAATTGTTAGCACGAGTCATTTCATTTGAACTGAGCATGATAAGCACTATAACATTAAAACATTGTGATTTTATCTAACTGTTTCATAAAAGGAACCCTGTTGTTTATGAAACAGTTTTGTAAACACAAAACAAGATAAACAAAAAGAATTTTCCCTAAAATATTACAAACCAAAAAGGAGAGAGAAGATTAAAGATTCAATAAGTAATGTATAAACAAGGACTAATTAAATCAGCATAGTTAATCCTAACTCCACATTCTTATGAACTTATTACAACATGCTGTAAATCAAAACAACAGTAGTAAAGAAGGGAGAAAATCATATTTCCCAATCTAAATCTTATACCTTCTAGTCAAGTTCCAAATTAAGTTCCTTAACTTCAATCTATTCTAACTTTTCAAGAAGTAAAAAAAAATATATAAAAACTACCTTTCAGAGTAAGTATATTGTTTTGTTATTTCAAGTTAACACCTTAATAGAAACTGAAAAGATCAACCAAAAATCTAAATGCATTCCATCAAGCAATCATGACTATAATCAGGCTCAACAAAGAGTCTAAAATTAGATTAGTCAAGAATAAGATGCAACATTCTAGGTAAGGAAGGTTTATCCACTAAGGATTAAAACAATACCAACATAACTCATAGCAATGTTCCCTATAACCTAAACTTATTTCAGAGTTAGATCCTAAGTGATCAATAAAAAACAAATATTAAGGCTTCCCAAAAACATCTACATTAGAAAAGTTTCTTAAAGGCCTTTACTCCAACCCAAATAGAACTCAATATTACTATTTCAGGTACACTAAGTAGTCCCTTATATATTATTAACAATATAATATATTCTAATAATAATGTCAGGACATACTGTCAATTCTGAACTTAACAAAAGATCACCATCTTAACCGACTGATGGGACTCATTATACAGAAGGATCCAAATATGAATAACACAACAAACAACATATAACACAAAACACCAACCATCCCAAGGAAGTCATACTCCAGATTCTACAGTATCCTGGTCGTGAAGATGTCATGACAACTCAAAGTTCAAGACAATATAAACTGCAAACAAGGAATGAATCCTGATAAAAACCCACCTAATTCCAATTACCCCAAAACTCAAAATTTGGAACAATTCTTAAAGAGAATCAATAAGATGATCAATACTTCCCTTGCAGGAAGAATTCATAGTTTGTTCAGATCACAAATTCAACACTAAACCTTTCATTTCAGTCGAGATAATAATCAAACCAAACAACCAATGTTTCCTCATTTTATAAGGTAACCCAGAATAGGTTTGAGCTCTAATAAGAATCAATGACCATCAAAAAACAAATAACATTCAAAAGTTCAAGAAGTGATCGCCAAAGAATTTACTATAGTCATCCAACAAGAACAACATAGAGATATCATCAATATTTATCAATCCTAGCAAACTTTCAAAGATCAAAAATAGATCTTCCAAGGAAACCATAAGCCTAGAGTCGGTTATAAAAATAAAAACCACATGAAATTTACGAAACAGAACCAAAGCTCAACATAACAGATATAGTTTCAAGCTCAAGGTGAGTATTCAAATACTCCAAATCAAATGGTAACAATAAAAGATTCAAGGAAGTACATATACATGAATGTTTGTTGAAGAAAACTATTGGTTTCCATTATTATCAACAAGAAAATTTACCCAACACATACAATACAAAGATTCCGAAATAGTTTCCCATTAGGGAGTAAAACCCAAAATAATTATATCATAGAACTAACAAACTATATACTCCTTAAAATTACAGTCATGAAACCAATCGAAAAAATGGGTCTTCAAATCCATCATCAACAAGTAGATCAAATGTAAAGCACAAGATTATCTAAGTCACAGACATAGGTCTCAATACCAAATGAAGTTTCTTACAAGTTAGTATTCCAAACAACAAAAATAAGGAGAACATTCAAAGAAAGACTCTTCAGATTCCATCAAAACCAAGATACTTATAAATACATAAACAATCTGTAGTCTAGATAATCACTCAACATAGAACAAACCAGATCCATACTTGTTTCCAAAGAAGGTTCTACTGCAAATAAGTTAATCAAATCACAATACTGCCCAAAATTCATATTCCATACAAAAACACAAAAATCATGATGTATCCAAAGGAAACAAGCTGAAATACCATTGAAGTAAGGAATAAGAAAACACAGATTTATAACCAAGAAGGATTTCAAAAAGAGTAGAGTTATTTTAATGAAGACATTTAATTAAAAGTAGAAGACTTAAAGAGATAGGGCCTATCATGCCTGATAGAGCTCTTGTATTCTATTTCTTGTTGTAAATATTCAAGCAGAGCCTTGAAAAAAATTATTTTCCATGAAAAACTCCAACAACCAGCTCTTTAACCTCCTTCTCCTTCTTCTTATAGCTTCTCAGTGATATTTCCATTACCAACACCACCATGCAAGGTGAAATAAGCATGCAAGGATTTCAACTGAAGGTTCAAAATGAAAACCACATGCAGAGATAAAAGCTCACAAAAACCAAATGAACAATGCAAAACCAAAAACCCTTCTTCCTTCCAACTTCCCCTACTTCCTAGGAAGTTTTTTTGTAATTTCCAAGAATAATAAATGCCAAACAAGACTGAAAATCCTTCCATATCTCCCGCCACTGCCAACTTGTATTTAGCCATTACCAAATTTAAAATTTCATGCAACTAACACTTTAGCAGAGGTGCCAACTCAACCTCATATTATATTTCACGCATTCACCAAATTTGGATACAACAGGGATTTTGAAACCATATTTATTTCCTCATAAATACATAGAGATTGGTTCCACTGACCATCCTTCTACATATCCTCCAATCCAAACCCTTAGGTTAACCTAAGTTTTAGGTTAGGTTCATAACATTAGATTAGGAACTAACTTAGGTCTTTAGGTTAGTTTATTAGTTTATTTTAGGTTTTCCCACTTTTAATAAACATTCCTTATTAATAAAAGAACCTAGTAACTTAGGATAGGATTACAACTTAGGAACATAGATTAATTAGGTTCCTTTAGCAATAGCTAAAAATTGTAACTTAAAACTTACCAAAAGAAGAATTAATAATGTCATTCAAAGATCACATATGAAGTAATGTGAGCAGCAGAGTTCACCCATGACTCCAAGACAACCAAAGTTCAAAGATCCCATAATATTTCTAGCTTGGTCAAGATGACCACAATGTCATGAAATTGAAAGCATGCCTTGGATCACTGAAATTGATCCAAGGTATAGCTATCCTGCATCCAAGATTATGAAAACTAAAGCACAAGTTCAAGTGCAACAAAGACTTATGAACTAGTTTAAACTGAAACAATTTCTTATTTCCACATGCAGTGAATCATTCAACATAAGAAGGAATGAAATACTTCATTTTCAATTCAACATAAACATGTCAGAATGGTATCTATTTCTAGAAAATAACATATTATCTACAACAACATGATTTATTAGTTCACAAGAGTACATTGTCTTCAGACAACAATCACATATCAACATTTGTAACTTCCAGTACAGAAGTCATCATATATATCAACCATGTTAGAGGTATTATATACATCCCTCCTAAAAATAATCATCATCTCGATGATTAACTTATTCCACATTTTATCAAGAAAAATAATCATAGTTATAGTTCTTTTATCCATAAGTTCTCAAATAGAAACCAGATTTGATAAATTCAAATTTTCATAATTTATTAGAACATTTAAATAGTTATTCTAGTACTAATAAATATAGTACTTGCCCAAAACTGGAAAAATTATTGATAAATTAAATAAAGTCTTTAATTGTTATCAATCATCAGAACTAATTGTATTCAAATAAATGAGGAAAAGTAATTTTCATGTCCTCAAGGTTTTCCCATGTTGCACTTTCTTCATTAAACTAGTCCCACTGAACCTTGCATTGACTAATTTCATGATTTTTTAAGTGCAACTAGTGAGTTTTATAGGACTCTTATGGGTTCAACCATGATTATTACTGGGTCTTGGACCTACAAGGAATCCCAATTTAACACATGTGATAAATCTGAAATGTATTTCTTAAGCAAAGAAATATGGAAAACATCATTTATTTGTGACAAAGTAGGGGGTAATGCTAAATGATAAGCTACAAGGTTGATTACTTCAGCAATCTTGAATGGTCCCACATAATGAGGCAATGTATCTTATGCTATTGATTATCATCATATTTCCTTACAGGGCACTGATTTGTATAGTGATCCTTGCCACAGTTGTAATACCCCCCTGCAGGCCCTCTTTTTGGTCCAAATTTATTTACAGCTCTGAAATTATTGTTCTTTCCTCCATAAGACTTCTATCCATTGTTATTGTTCTTTACGAAGTTATTTCATACATTTGCAGTAGTTTGCTATTGTTTTCTTATTGTTATGAGCTACAAATTTATTTTTAGTACCAAACTTTTTCCATTCCACTTTTTTGGGTACAAGAGATGAAGAAGAATTAGGAATTTTCTTTCTAGTTTCTTCCTTGTGGGAAAAATTTCTTTTAATTTCTGGTCTTTCCAAATGGTTTTTTCTACAAGCTCTTCCATGGTGGTTGGGTTGTGAACATCTGCCTCACCCCCTATGATAGGATTAAATACCATAATAAACTTATGTATCCTAAAATTCTCATCTATTTGATACTGAGGTACGTACTTAAGAATTTTAGTAAACCTCTCCCAGTACTTTGTTACAGTTAACTTTCCCTAAATTAAGTTCTAAAATTCAATCATCTTCTGATCATAATAGAGTTTTGGAAACCAACATTTCCTAAAATGACTCTTAAAATGATCCCAAGTAATGCTTGATTTGTCAATGTTCATTTCATCCTTACGTCTATCCCACCAGGAGGATGCTTCATGGGAAAGATGGTAAGCTCCCCATACTATTTTAATTTCCTCTAAGAAGTTCCTTATTGCAAAGTACTTATCCATTTCGATGAGCCAGTTCTCAGCTCCATCCCCCAGTGTAGTGTCATCAAAATTTGGTGGAATTATCCTTTTTATGTCATTTGTGATTTCATCCGCTAATCTTGGCTTTTTTATTTTCATGATGATTGTGTACATTTGCATTTTCATTTGCAGTATTTTTATCTGCTACATTTTTATTATCAACGCCCAAATTTCTAATATTGGTGTTGTCCCTAGGAGGTGGCTGATTTTTATTACCGACATCTTCTTCCTCCTCATTACCCATAACTTTTTGTTCAAGTACGGTTAGATGATCTCTTTTGTCCAACAGAGAAGCAATAATCTCATCAATTTTTTGTGTGGTAGCTACCTCTCCACTTGGAGGTGGATTATTTTCATCATGTCCCCTTGTTCTAACTATTTTCTGTTAACAAGAAAATTAATTTTTTATCAGATATGGACTCAATAGGTCCAAGAGCTGCAACCTTCAACTCTGATACCAAGATGTAACATTCCCATTTTAAGACTTTAGAAACAAGGGAATTTTTTTATCAATCATAATGTTCTCTGTTCTAAATTAATACAATTTAGAACTAACATTCCAATGCCAATCCATCTCATAACAGAGAACCATATGCAACTGTAAATGACCCATTGAAATACTAATCTCTGATTTGATGACTCGGTATTATGCGGATCTCTCATGTTAACTCAATAATGTGTATACTAGGTATACTTGGTTCCTTTACCTTTTTAGGGGTGCCCAAGTGTTCTGTCTAAGAGGCCTATCTAAATATTTGTTACCGATATTCATCTGAAATCCTGACATCTTAGACTAGGTGACATAGGAAAACGTAACCAACAACTTGTGATACTTTGGCCAAAGTTTCTAAACATGTTTAACATGTTTACATTCCTAGATGACATACTCATCAAATGGAATATGTCCCTCACCACACTTGTTCTATTATCTAGAGTGGTCTTTCCTAACTCCTGTCAGTTCAATCTGATTCAAGGTTTCACACTAGATAAGGGAAGTAACATGCAGTAGTGTGGAAGACTACTCGTGGTGACTAAGGATACATAGACATACTCAATCAACTTATATCAATTGGGTGTGTCTAGTTACCCTAAGTTAACATGAGTTGACCTCAACACTAGATCATGTTTTTATCATTGTTTAAGATGGAACCGTGATCCATTCTTACAATTATGTCAATCAAGTCAAACAAACTGAGTTGGGTGTTAATACATATCAACTGCATCTTAGTATCCTTGGAATGACTCTTTTCATTCTAAAGGTACTATGTTGCAGTTGATGTGTTCCAACATCCAACTGAGTTTCCTCAATTGGACTAACATACTTAAGATTACAAGTTTATTAACCCATTTAATCTTTTCTTAAATATTAATGACAATAATGCTTTAAGATTCAACTAAGCATCATTTAACCTATAAGGTTACAAGTTGTAATTACATGAGAGGTAGGTATGCAGGTAAAATCTGCTTTCCTAACCATTTAAATTCCATGTTTAAGTTTGTCTTTAAATGAGACCACTTATATCTTATAACGATAATATTGATCTCAATGCTATGAAGGTGTGTTTATGAAACCTTTTCTTATTTCAGCCTTAGCTTAAAACAAGTCTTATTAAATATCTTTATTTTAGACTTCATAAAGATGAAGTCTAAATCCCCTTTAGTTCCCTTTTAAGTATTTGTATTTGATTAAGAAATTTTCCTAAGGAAGAACTAAATCAACCATTCTCATAATAAATTCATAACACTTTAACAAGATCATCAAATACGTTTCTAATGATTGATTCAAGGAAAATATCCTTTTTCCTTTATCAAGGACTAATGTCCAATTATGAAAATAGATTACATATGTTTTAAATACAATCAAGAATTCATACATATATATATATATATTCATATCATATTCCCTTTCCCTTTCCATTATTTAAGGATCTATTCAAGAGTATCAACTAATAGTTGCATCTCTTTTATGAGCAATGAACCAACTAATATTACAGATCCTTAAACCAAAAGTCTTATAAATATAAGAACTATTAAGTTTCCAAATCCCATAACACTTAAATACCTATCTTCCCCTTCATTAAAGATATCACATAATAATACATCCCAATTTATGCCAATGAAGGTATCACAATAAAGTAGAAACCAACAATCATCAAACCATTTATTTATCAAAAGGGAGTGATCCATTCACTAATTACAAAAGTATTTTCAAGGATTACAAAGTGTCGTAACAATAATATAAACTAGTTTTATTACATCTTCCTTTTCCAACAATAGTACATCTTAAGTAATGTCGCTACATAATCATCATAATAAAGAGACAATTTATTTAGTAAAATAGATGTAACTTTCTATATGTCTTTCTCCTTTCATCTTTTATGAAATCCATCTGCAAAATTGTTAGCATGAGTCAGTTCATTTGAACTGAGCATGATAAGCACTATAACATTAAAACATTGTGTTTTTTATCTAACTATTTCATAAAAGGAAACCCTGTTGTTTATGAAACACTTCTGAAAACACAAAAAAGATAAACAAAATACTTTTCCCTAAAATATTACAAACCAAATAGAGAGATATAAGATTAAATATTCAATAAGTAATGTATAAGCAAGGAATAATTAAATCAACATAGTTAATCCTAACTCCACATTCTTATGAACTTATTACAACATGCTAGAAATCAAAATATAGTAGTAAAGAAGGGAGAAAATCATATTTCCCAATCTAAATCTTATCTTCTAGTCAAGTTCCAAATTAAGTTCCTTAACTCAACCTATTCTAAATTTTCAAGAAGATAAAGACAAAGGATATATGCAAAACTACCTTTCAAATAAGTATATTATTTTGTTATTCAAGTTAACACCTTAATAGAAACTGAAAACATCAACCAAAAACATAAATTACATTCCATCAAACAATCATGACTATAATAAGGCTCAACACAAAGTCTAAAATTAGTTTGGTCAAGAATAAGATCCAACATTCTAGGTAAGGAAGGTTTATTCAACTAAGGATTAAAAAAAGTCCAACATAACTCATACGCAAATTTCCCTGCAACCTGAACTTATTTCAGAGTTGGATCCTAAGTGATCAATACAAAACAAATATTCATGATACCCAAAAACATCTACATCAGAAAGGTTTCTTAAAGGCATTTACTTCAACCTAAATAGAACTCAATATTACTATTTCAGATACACTAAGTAGTCCCTTATATATTATTAACAATATAATATATTCTAATGATAATTTCAAGACATATCGTCCATTCTAAACTTAACAACAGAATGCAATATAAATCAACTAATGGGAATCATACAGAAGGATCAAAACATAAATTATACAACAAATAAAAGATAACACAAAACATGAACCATCCCAAGGAAGTCATACTCCAGATTCTATAGTATCTTGGTTATGAAGATTTCGTGACAACTCAAAGTTCAAGAAATTATAAACTGCAAACAAGGATGAATGTTGATAAACACCCACCTAGTTCCAATTACCCAAAAACAAAAATTGAACAATTCTTTAAAGAGAATCACTAAGATGATCAATACTTCCCTCACATGAAAGAAGTTGGAAATGTCCAGATCACACACTTCCACACTAAACCTCAAGTGTTTCATTTGAAATAAAAATTAAAAAAACAACCAATGTTTCCTCATTTTGTAGGGTAACCCAGAATGGGTTTGAGCTCTAAGAAGATTCAGTAACCATTAAAAAAAAATAACATTCAAAGTTTAAGAACTGATCACCAAAGAAGTTACACTAGTTTTCTAATAAGAAGAATAGAGAGAGATCATCAATAGTTATCAATCACAGAAAACTTTCCAAGATCAAAAAGAGATCTTGCAAGGAAACCACAAGCCTAGAGTGGGTTATAAAAATATAAAATATACGCAACAAAACCAAATTTCAAGATGATGTAGTTTCAAGCTTAAGGTGAGTATTCTTATACTCTAACTCGAATGGTAACAACAGAAGATTCAAGGAAGTACAAACATGATTTTTTTTTACAAAACTATTGGGTTCCATTATTGTCAACAAGAAAATTGACCCAACGTGTAGAATATAGAGATTCCAAATAGTTTTCATTTTGGGGTAAACCCAAAATAATTATATCACAGAACTAACAAAATGTATACTCCTTAAAAAATATAGTCATGAAACCAATTGAACAAATAATGGGTCCTCAAATCCATCATCAACAAATAGATCAAACGCAAAGCACAAGATTATCTAAGTCACAAACATGAGGTATCTAATACCAAAAAAAGTTTCCTGCAAAATAAAATTCCAAACAACAACAATAAGGAGAACATTCGAAGCAAGACTCTATCAGATTCCATCAAAAGCAAGATACTTATTAAATGCATAACAATCTTCAGTCTAGGTAATGATTCAATAGAGAACAACACAGATCCATTCTTTTTCCAAATAAGGTTCTAGTGTAAATAAGCTAATCACAAAGTAAATATAAAAGAAAAATATTTCATTTCCATACAACAAACAAATCAATTATGCATGCATATAAAATAATTCAAAAACACCATTGAAGCAAAGAATAAGAAAACACATAATCAAAACTAGAAGGCTTTCAAAAGAGTAGAGTTCTTTTAATGAAGATTTAAATAAAAGTAGAAGACTTAAGAGATAGGGCCTATCATGCCTGATAGAGCTCCTACCTTCTATTTCTTGTTGTAAATCTTCAATTAGAGCCTCGAAAAAAAATTCATTTCCATGAAATCTCCAACAACCAACTCTATAACCTCCTTCTCTTCCTTCTTATATCTTCTCAGTGATATTTCCATTAGCAACATTGTCATTCAATGTGAAATAACATGCAAGGATTCAAACTAGAGGTTCAAAATGAAAACCACATGTAAAGATGAAATCTTACAAAAACCAAATGAACAATGCAAAACTGAAAACATTTCTTCCTTCCAACTTCCCCTACTTCCTAGGAGGTTTTTCGTAATTGCCAAGAATAATAAATTCCAAACAGGACTAACAATCCTTCCATATCTCCCACCACCACCAACTTGTATTTAGCCATTACCAAATTTAAAATTTCATGTAACTAACACTTTAGCAGAGGTGCCAACTCGACCACATATTTTTTTCATGCATTCACAAAATTTGGCTACAATAGTGAGTTTTAATGCCCATTTAAATCCTCATAAATACATTGAGGTTGGTGCCACACACCATCCTTTTTCATGTCATCCATATCCAACCCCTTAGGTTAGCCCAAGTCTAGGTTAGGTTCATAACATTAGTTTAGGAACTAACTTAGGTCCTTAGGTTAATTTTATTAGTTTAGTCTAGGTTTTCCCCCTTTTTAATAAACAATCCGCATTAATAAAAAAACTTAGTAACTTAGGATAGGCTTACAACTTAGGAACATAGATTAATTAGGTTCCTTTAGCAATATCTAAGAATGGTAACTTAAAACTTACCAAAAAAAGAATCCAAATGTCATTCAAAGATCACATATGAAGCACATGAGCAGCAGAGTTCACCAGTGACTCCAAGACAACCAGAGTTCAGAGATCCCATAATCTATCCAGCTCGGTCAAGATGACCACAATGTCATGAAATTTAAAGCATGCCTTGGATCACTGAAATTGATCCAAGGTATAGCTATCCTGCATCCAAGGTTATGAAGACTGAAGCACAAGTTCAAGTGCAACAAAGACTTATGAACTAGTTTAAATTGAACCAATTTCTTATTTTCACATGCAGTGAATCATTCAACATAAGAAGGAATGAAATACTTATTTTCAATTCAACATAAACATGGAAGTATGGTATCTATTTCCATAAGATAATGTATTATCTACAACAAACATGATTTCTTCACAAGAGTACATTGTCTTCAAACAAGAATGATAATAATTTTAATAAGGAATTTTAGAGAGAAAAAAGAGAATCTTGTGAGGAAGAAAGTATTGCACATCTAAGAGGTGTGCAAAATTACATATCTTCATTGTATATTCTCTACAAAGATTTATTTAATAGATTTGCTGTTTCTTAGTGGACGTAGCACACATTGGGTGGACCACGTTATATTTTGTGTATTTTTCTTCTGGATTATTTCTGTGTTTTATTATTTGTATGATTAGATATGATATATATTTGTACAACTGTTGTGATTAACCCCAAAAATTGACATCAGAATTTTTTTGCTTGAGGGTTTCATGTTATGACAAATTTACTCACAGAGGGATTTTTGATTCAACGGGAGCTACAATAATGGCAGAAGATGGAAAATACATAGTTGAAAAATTTGAAAATCGTATTTATCAATTACGGAAGATGCAGGTGGAAGATTATTTGTATAAGAAAGATCTATACTTACTGCTGGATGAGAAGTCAAGACCTACAAAGATGAATGATCAAGAATGGAAAATTCTTAACAGAAAATCTCTGGGATCTATAAGATTGAGCATGGAAGCATTTGTGGCTTCAAATATTACCAAAGAAGAAACCATGGTAGAGTTGATGAAATATTTAGCTAATTTTTATGAATAACCTAGTGCTTCAAATAAAGTTTATTTGATGAATAAATTATCTAATTCAAATATATAAGAAGGTGAATCTGCATCAAGTCATTTGAATGATTTCCTAGATATTGTAAATCAATTAAAATAGTTAATATACAATTTGATGATGAAGTGAACAAAATTTTATTCTTATGCTCTTTTCCAGATAGTTGGGATAACTTGGTAATGGTTGTTAGTAATACAACGTCTGCTACTATTATTTTTAAGTTTGATGATGTGGTTAGTATAATCCTTAATGAAGAAATATGCATGAAGAGAACATGAGAATCATTATCTGGAAATTATTTGAATGTATAAAGAAGGGGAAGGAAGAAGGATATATCTAAGAGTAAGAGTAATGGGAAATAAAATTCTAAGAATGGAAGATCTAAATCCAGAGGTAAAGGAATCACTTGTTGGAATTATGAAAAGAAAGGGCATGCAAAAAAGGATTACTGGTTCAAGGGAAACAAAGAGAATCTACCAAATAAAGGTAAAGAGGTATATGTTGCATCTTTAGAGGTAATTCAAGATGCCCTTATTCTCTCCTTGGATAGTAAAATTGAATCACTGGTTTTAGATTCAGGATCTTTTTTTCATATTAGCCCTATTAAGGGTTATTTCAGAAATTATGTCTAGGGAAATTTTCGGCATGTTCATTTAGGAGATGATGAACCATGAAATATTATTGGTAAAGGATAAGTTCACCTAAAATTACAAAATGGAAATACACAGATATTGAAAAATGTGAGGCATGTGCCAAGCTTCAGGAGAAATATAATTTCTGCAAGACAACTAGGTGAATCTTGTTGCATGGTTACATTCACAACCGACTCTTGGAAATTTACCAAGGGCTCTCTTGTTGTCTAAAGAGGAAAGAAGGTAGGAACATTGTATTTATCTACCTATATTACTAATTCCTTTTTTGTGATATCTACTTCATATTCATATGCAAGTGTAGACACCTATAATCTTTCCCAATCAATTTAAAGGCTTAAATTTCACTAATTATATTCTTCTTCACAATTTGACAAGAAATCGTCAAATGAAATTCATTCTATCTTCTATCATCGTAAATTAACTACATTATGCTAGTTATCTGACTCCTTTATGATAATTAATAACCTTCCATTAATTAAACCCTGTTCTACCAAGATTAATTAATTAATTCTAATTAATTAAGTTTCCTCCTCTATTAGATGAATAAATCATCATTTATCTAATTTAATCCTTCCTATCCCCTAAATCATGCTAATTCTCTTCTAAACTAGCCTAATAGGCCCATATCCTTATTAATTGATCACCTTTGATTAATTATGTGTACCCCTAATTCCCATGGGTAATTAAAGGATAAATTAAACTCTCCTAAGGTTGACTCAACCCTCCCTAAACCTTCCTTATCCATAACTAACTCAACCTCTCTATTATCCCACATGTAAGGGATGTAGAGATTATTTTATCCAATGGGATATATAAGGATCTCTCCTCCTACTTTTCTACTTACACATAAATGAACATAGAGCCTATACTATAGAAATTTTATAATCTTAGAGAATTCTTCATTACACTAGAGCTATGAATCATCTATTTGCATTCAATCATCCAAGATATTTTGTGAAGATCAACGGAGTTAATCAAGCAAGGCCTTGTTGCCATGACTTGATGAACCTCCATCCTCAATCTTCTTGGATCAAGAAACAACTATAAACCCTTTGATAGCTAAAGGATCTACCTTGGTCCATTTCATTGATTTAGCTTTCTAAAGAGTAGAGTAATAAATGTTAGTATGTTATCTTGAGGTTTATTTTCAAGGTTCTAATCCTTACTGTTGATGTTTATTAGTTGTTTAGCTCTTAGCATGATGGTTTATTGATCTAGTTAGCATTGTATTGAAGCTATTAGGTGTTAAATTTGATTTCCTTTGCATTGTTAACTAATTCATGTACATATTTGGTACACGCGATGGGATGGATCCTTAGTCCCTTAGCATTGTAGTTCAATTTTTGTTGTTATTTCAATATTGGGATAACCCTTGATATGCACATGTGTGGAATAATGTTAAATTTATTATGATTTTACTAAATTTTCATGTGTTGATTCTTGTTTAGGGGTTTAATTTTGATGGTTTGTTGTTAATTTTGAGCTAACATGTTAAAAAATTATGATTTTTGATCTTGCTTATGTCATTGTGTCATATTTTGACATCATTGCCAGGTAAATTTTTTGTAGGGGGCATGCAAGAAAATGAAAAAGTGTGTAGGAACTCATTTTAGCGCACATATGCACTTTCTCTAGTGCACATACTACTGCATTATTGTACCATGTTTTTATCAGACCCGCGCAGGTACCTTGAGAGTCACACATGCACCCATTTCCTCGCAAAGACACAATTCTACCCACACACACATACTGTAATATCTATTTAGCCATATTTTTTGCTTCTCCTACGCACACATCCATCCACTCACACAGGAACATTGAAGCAAGTGCGCACATCTCTCTAGCCATGTTAGTATCACCCTATCATTGTTTTGATTCACATAGAGGTGTGCATGTACCCTAATCTATGTGCATGCATGATCCACATGTATGCACCCAAAGTACCAGTGTACACATAGTTGATTTTGAATATTAGTTTAACATTTACAAAAGCATGTGTCATTAAAATACTAACATCTTATTGGTTTATTCTAATTAACTTATATTTTTTAGGTTGTATTTACATGCTTTTGTTTAAATTTTATTAAATTGGATAAAAATTACATGCTTAATCATAAGAGTAAAGTCACGTATGATCTTCCCTCACACATTTTAAGCGATCTTGGGAATCATAAATGATTCTTATATCTTTCATTTTCTTTGAAAAACATTTGGAATTTCAAATTTTGTTAAAGTAAACATGTGTCACATTTGAAATTAAGTATTTTCCATTTGTTGATTTCTTAGTTGGATCTTGTGTAACATATGTTCTTCTCTTGCATCCTAAGCAAATCTTGAGAATTAGAAAAACACTTATCCTCTTTATGTGTATGGAAAATTCATAATCCATCATACATGACCTAAAACACTTGTCAAAGAAAGGGGAAATTGAGAAAAAAAAAATACTAATACAGTTTCTGTGCAGGTTGCCAAAAGGTGTTCAAGTAAACCACATTAAGCAAAAAAAGATAAAAATAACACACTAAAAACATCACACTTTATTTATAGGTTTCGAAAAATGGTACATCCCTATCCGCTCAACTAGAACATAACCCCTTTGACATAATGCCTTAAGCTACAACAATGGGGTGGTTATAGGAACCCTAAAGTAGTCCAGGAAAGAGGGAACCTTGTGGACTTAACAAGAAGTGCTCCGCACAACCTACTTGACTAGTGTTACCATTTGTGAGATTTAGCGTCAAAGTTATTTGTATTGT
This sequence comes from Taxus chinensis, assembly GCA_019776745.2. NCBI lineage: Eukaryota > Viridiplantae > Streptophyta > Pinopsida > Cupressales > Taxaceae > Taxus > Taxus chinensis. Next base: position 377,296,436 of record CM034157.1, on the reverse strand, counting down.
GACCCCAGTGAGAGTACACGATGGACGCATTTATTTCCCACTTTACTTGAAGGGGGTAAAGTAAAGTTGAGATAACCCAATATTAATCGACGTGGATTTCTTAGCAAATAGATCTCACATTAGATAACTTGTGACACCTAGTTGAGCAAGCCACCTAGGAAGATATCTTTTACTAGGAGCCAACTTTGACCATTTCAAAATTAATTTGAGTTGAGAGCCATCGCGAAGGGAGAAATTTTATGGAGTCATAACCTTTTTTCTATAATAAGGGGAGAGTCTATTGAAGTTTGAATGACGTGTCATTCATCACAAGGATTGTGAAGTCTTATTTTTGTTTATTTTTTACTTTCCCTAGGGTGAGGAAAAACTTTTCCAGAGTGAATCTGAAATCTCTTCAAACTAATTGATCTACTTCCTTCATTTTATTTTGATGCTTTGTTGATCAAAGGAAGATTTATTACCCTTGTGTTGCTAATTGGTTATATTCACCACTTTTATGTTTATTTACACTCATCCATGTTTACGAATGAGTTGTTAAACGTCTAAAGTGTGTGGGGACGTTTTCAAATCATTGGTATCCTTTTTTTTATCTTGATACCAAAGTCAAGATCATCAATCATAACTAGGATTGATTTGTCATCTTGATTTTCCTTTGAACTATTATTTTGATTATATTATGTCACTAAATTTTTGATATTTACATCTTGTTTCTCGTAAACTTGGCCTAAATATCTATATTGTGATGTTACACTATACACACTCTAACAATTCATTAGTATACTCTAGCTCTAGTTTGATTTCAATTACTACCTCGATTTTGAAAAGTGTTGAGTGTTACCATTTGTGCACATTATATCAATACCATCTTGATATTAATACCTTACTTTTTCAAAAAAATTGGTTAATATATCTTGATGATATTGTTGTGTCATTCATGATCGTAACTACCACTTTTTAGAATATAGGTATTGATTGGATTCAACCTCACATTTAGTATAATTTGTTTGGAGATTGTATTAACTTCTTGTTATTAGTTATGCCTTGTTCATTTCATTTAACTTGACATAAGTGGTGATATTTTTTATTCATCTTAAAACACCAACTACCATTTGGAAACAAACTTAAGAAGTATATCATTTAGTTGATCAGGTTGGAACTAAACATTGTGTGATTGTTTGTATCTTGTTTGTCATTATTAAATTATTCTTTTTAAGACAATCACTTTGGCACTTTTATCCTTTGGCATTCATTTTTCTTGGAACTATTGACATTCTTTTTTCTTTTCAATTAGGTTTGATCAATACCTTTTGAATGAAATTCAAGACACCTTAGTTAAACACTCACACATCATGGCCCCTAAAACAAGATTTGGAGCCAAAATACAAGCATTTGAAACAAAACAAGCACAAACATGGGAAAACTCAAATAAACAATTGTCAAATCCTTTTATTGGTCATGATCTTGGGCCTTTATTCTCTGCAAAGAAAGAAGTGGAGGAGATGGTAGATCATAGTGGTGATGAGTTAGGGTCACCAGGTGCAGAGTGTGATTTTGACCCTACCTTATTAGATGAATTCCTTTTTAGGAACAAATATTTAGTGCTAGCAAGAGTTGTGGAATTAGGAGCTAGAATGCCTACAGAACATGAGACAATCCCACCCATGAATGAAGCTAATGACGAAGAACAACATCTCATTAACATAGAAGGAATCCTAACACATGGGCATGCTTCCACATCTAACATAGGAAATGATAATATGGTGGGTTATAAAATGCCCTTCATCAAGATTCCACGTAGAGTTAGACTAGAACATGAAAACGTGGAACAACCTCCACACAACAAAGAAGAAGAATAACATCTTGAGGAAGAAGTCACTATTCAAAAACAAATCCAAAACCTTAGTCAATAATCAGCTTTACTAACATCTCATGTACAGAAGGAAACAAACAAAAATGTACATAAGGAGAATCCTAAGGTCAAAACTAGTGAACTTCACATGGGAAACCAAGAAGGAGAAAATGTGAAATACAATTATTTATATATTCCCACTTCTCCTACTAAGGAGAAATTACTTACACAAGAAATACAATCCATGAAATCAACACTTACAAACCTTAAATAAAGTAATGTTTGGCATAGAAGAAAGTGCCAATATAAAGAGCTATACCCCCATCCATTCGATAAAGCTATGATGCTTCAACCCTTTCCTAAGAAGTTTGACATGCCAAAATTTGACAAGTATAGAGGGAAAGGTGACCCATGAGATCATGTGAAATATTTTTACATGGCATGCCAAGAAGTGGCATATAGTGACAATTACCTCATACGAATCTTTCCAAAGAGTCTAGGGGGACAAGCCTTAGAATGGTTCACTCATTTACCTCATGGGTCTATCTTCACATGGCCTAAACTAGCAGAGAGGTTTGTTCAACATTTCTCATATAACATAGAAAGTGACATAACTATGGTAGACTTGTGTAATAATAAAAAACGTCCTAATGAAACATTCACGAGCTTCTTATAAATATGGTAGGGAATAATCAGTCGCTTCTCTTGCGCATTTCCCAAAAAAAACATCTTGTGAGCAATCTTTATACCCATCTAAATCTGGACATTTCTTTCCATTTACAAATACATTGTTTCCATACCTTTGAAGAGGTCAGAAAAAAGGGCATACCGATTAAAAATTCCCTCATTGCAAAAGGAACAATCAAATCATCGTCAAAAGATAATCAAACTAACAAACTAATAGAAAAACCAAAACAATTTAACAAAAAAATAATGTGGTGGGAGATAGAATCATGGACTCCAAACGAGTACAAACAATCCAAGTTGGTCAACCTCTTAAACTGACCAAAGGACCCATTCAACCACCACCAAAGTGTATAATGTTCACTCCTCTTAATGAGTCTTTGTTTGTAATATTAAAACAATTGGATGTAATCACCGTGGTGACTTATCCTACAACAATTTTTTTTGATGACAATGCTTCTAAACCATCATGGTATCGAGAGCATGAATATTGTGATTTTCATCGTGTAAAGGGACACAAGATAGAAAAATTCCTAAGACTTCGCCACTACATCAAAGATCTCATTAACAATGGAGAAATAGAAGTTGATAGACTAGAGAGAAATCAAACACTAAATGAAAACATGGGGATATTCAAAAAACCATTCCCTAAGCATGGTAAACCAAATGAGAAAAATTTGGATTAGGGAGAGTCATCCCAAAGCTACAAAGCCACAAACTATCTATATACCAAAAGTGACAAATATCATTATGACTCACTCATTGGATGTGTTTGCTCTTCTGATGAGTATGTGAATACCATTAGGATCAAGGGAAAAGATTTCACTGTAGTAACAGGGCACGTTCACCTCACGATATTAGATTCTCCTTTGTCCACCCCTCAAGATGGTTAGTACAACATCTTAGAAAATTTTGAGAAGACATGTGCTAAGATTTTAATCTTAGATCTTCTTAAGATATCAAATGTACATAAGGACATCCTATACAAAATTCTCTAAGGGTCAGGAGTGCCAATGGAAATAGAACGTTCACATTTACAAGTTGCGGTGGAAAACATTGTATCAAATGAACACATATCATTTAACCACAAAGAAATTCCCAATGAAGATCACATGCATAATCTTCCCTTGTATATAGTGGTATTTATTACCCGCAAAAGATAAAATGGGTGTTTGTGGACAACGGGTCGGGATTGAATATATGCACATTGAAATTAATCAAACAACTAGGACACATAGAGGAAGATCTAGAGTCCCATATCATTACCATAACCACTTAAAACAACACAGAGCGGGAGTCAGCTGGAATAATTACATTGCCAATGAAAGTAGGACCAACTTGTCACAATACCAAGTTTCACATTTTAGACTTGGAACTTCCATATAATATGCTTCTTGGCCACCCCTGGATTCATGCCATGCAGGCTATACCATCAACATTCCATCAGTGCATCAAGTTAAAACATGAGGGACACATTATTACAATACAAGGAGATCCAAAACCTTCGCTCACTACAGATCTCTCAATAGCTTTGCACGTAAGGGTACATATGCATGTCCTTCTGCTCATATAGTTGTTCCCCTTCAATTAGAATCTATCGAATCACAAGTTTATTCATACTCCCTTAGTACTTGTGCTTGAGAGGCTTCTACATCTACTTCTCCCTTTGATTCATGGGAGATGAAAAATTTGGAATATGGTTGTGGAGAATACAATGTGCAACAAAGTCTCCTAGATTCAGACTTATATTTATCACCAAAAAAAGAGGAAGGGCCAATTATCGATTCAAGCGGCCTAGAGATGAACAAACTATTGGGACATTATGACCTGAGTGATTACTTGTAGAAGAGAAGTTGTTGAACCCACCTACAACATGGGTCTCGGAGGACACTCATCCAACCTGCTACCAAATCCCTGAATATGAGAAGTTTAGTCGAATGATTTATTTTATGGGCTATAAGGGCCTAGGATGTGGAAATAATGAGTAAGGACTAAGAAAACTAGTTCTACTTCCACATTTCAAAACAGAAAGATATGGTATCATAATTCAACCATATGGATCGCACCCCAATGATTAAAATGCTACCATTTCTGAGCACAAGGATAGCTCTGATTATTTAGACAATGACACAAATTCCCATTGTAGCCAATATGAGGATCTTACCTCCACAAAACTTTTTATGGATACCATTTTCCTTACCTTAACACCTACTAAAAATAAAATTGACCTTATCTACCCTTCCCTTGTCAATTGGGACCAACAACATCATGTGTCATTGGACCTCTTTGAGAACGATGAGGCTATCACAGAATTCATGGGCATACGAGATACAATTCCAATTAGAGACCATAAGAAAGGTTTCTTCATTGACTTAGATACCTGTGCCTATTTCAGAGAGGAATCTAAGCTTCGTGGTCAAAAAAATTTAAGAAAAATCAAGGGAAAAGTTTCAAAGAAAATCCTTGGGAAACACAAAATTCCAAGTCACATATTGAAAACCTCTTTGAGGCGCTGGCCAAAAACAAGTAAAGAAATCAATGGACAAGACAAGTGACCATGCTAAGGGTGAAAATCTTGTAGAGATGCCCTTAGAAGAAGATCTCAACCTTCCTTCCAATCCTACACACATGGAGGATATGTCAAAAATGTTAGTAGAAGAAACCGTTGATGTGAACATTGAAACAAAAGAAGATAAAAAGATAGTCAAGTTGGGATATTTTCTCTCAACACAAGAGAAAATGACATTCACCTTACTTCTTAGAGAATTTGTGGATATATTTGCATGGTCTTATAAATATATTTCAGGCCTGGATCCAATTTTGTTAGTACACAACTTATTTCTGCATGCAGACACAAAACCCATCAAATAGAAGCTAAGAAAAATGCATCCACAGGTGTCTCTACTTGGTTAAAGAAGATTTAGAAAGATTGCTAGCATAAGAGTTCATTATACCTATTGACTACTCGGAATGGATATCGAACATAATACCTATACAAAATAAACCCGTTGGAATCATAATTTACATATATTTTAGAGACATCAACAAGGCATGTCCAAAAGATGATTTTCCCTTGCCTAACATCGACATGATTGTCGATTCCACTGCGGGCTATGAAATGCTTATCTCTTATGGATGTTTTTTTTGGATATAATTAAATCAAGATAGCAGAAGAAGATCAACATAAGAAATCCTTCACAACCCCTAGGGGAACATTTTGTTATCAGGTAATGCCCTTTGGCCTCAAAAATTCGATGTAACTTATCAAAGGGAAATGACAGTGATATTCTATGATATGCTACATGACATCATGGAGGAATATGTAGATGATATCCTAGGAAAATCCAAGACAAGAGAAGACCACCCTAAAGTTTTGTGGTGCATATTTGAATGTCTGTGGGAATATAAAGTCAGATTGAATCCAGATAAATGTGTGTTTGGAGTATTATTAGGGAAGTTACTAGGATTCATTGTATCAAGAAGAGGAATTGAGGTGGACCCAGCTAAAGTCATCGTAATAACTGAAATGCCTCCTCCCAAGAATATCAAATAGCTTCATATCCTGCAAGGGAAAATACAATCCATTCTCTCACTTCATTTTGAAGCTTGTTGATAAATGGCATTCCTTTACTCATCTTCTTAACAAGGATGTTGATTTCATTTGGGGACTAGAGCAACAAAAAGTATTTTCCTTGCTTAAACAATACCTACCCAACCCACCTATCTTCATGCCTCCATCCCCAGGTGAGCCATTTTTGCTATACATATCTGCAACACATTTTTCTATTAGCAATTTTCTTGCACAATACGACCTAAGACAAAAAGAGAAAGCTATGTACTACCTTATCCATACCTTGATTTCCTATGAGCTCCACTACCCCCAAATTGAAAAGGCTTGTCTATCTTTTGTTTTTACCTTTCAAAAAATCCACCATTACCTATTAAACAATAAAATCAAGCTTATTTCTAAAGTTGACCAACTCAAGTACCTATTGTCAAGACCTGTCCTTATAGGTAGAATGGCTAATTAGATAATTCTTCTCAGTGAATTTTACATCGAGTACGTACACTAGAATTCAATTAAATGAAAAGTGCTTGCCGAACAATTATCAGAAGTGCCTTTACTTGGAACAGAGCCTATAAGTCTGGATCTACCATACACATCACTGATGTATATTGAGGAATTTGTCATGTGGCAAGTACACTTGACAGATCATTCACTTTCCATGGTTTAAAAATTGTAGTGCTAATCACTCCTTTAGGAGACCCCATACCGCAAGCTTTCCATCTTGGCTTTCCTTGCACAAATAACAATGTAGAGAAGTTGGAAATAAAATGGAATATTCACCACCTTAAGGTTGTTGGTGACTCACAACTAATCATCAAACAAGTCAACGATGAGTACAAGTCAACGATGAGTACAAGGTCAAGGATGAAAATCTCATCCCATATAATAAATTGGTGGAAAATCTAAAAGAATACTTTGTGTGCATCACCTTTGATAAAATTCCAATGGCACAAAACCAATCTACAGATGCAATAGCAACAATGGGTTCTATGCTACGGATTCTTCCATAAAATAATGATATTCCTTTCTTTGTTGAAAATCTACGTCAACCTGCATATGACATGTTGGAATCATGCTTGGGATGTGAATTTTTTTGCCTCTATTCCCCATGGTATGACCCTATTTTTAACTACATTCCAAAGTGGTACCTTTCTTCCTAACATCTTTCGATTCAAAAAACAAATGCTTATCCACCAAATAGCTCGTTACACCCTCCTATGAGGTATGCTCTTTTATTGTGGCTATGATGGGAATTTGTTACATTGTCTAGATGTAGCAAAGTTAGTCCAAGCAATCAAGGAGGTACGTGAAGGGGTGTTTGGTGCCCATACAAATGGAATGGTCCTAGTGAATAAATTGTTAAAGGTAGGCTACTATTGGCCTACTATGGAGATAGATTGTTGCAACCATGTAAGGAAATGTGTTCTATGTAAAAAGTATGGGAATTTCATCCATGCACCGTCACAGTCATTACAACCAATTACAACATCATGGCCATTTTCTAAATGGGGACTCGATTTAATAGGGAAGCTCACCCCTACCTCATCTGATGGTCATACCCACATCATCATGGCCACAAAATATTTCACTAAGTGGGTGGAGGTTGTTCCATTGACCTATGTTAGATGTGCTCAGATATCAAAGTTCACCATGAATCACCTTATTTTCCCATATGGAATTTATGCGGCCATAGTTATTGACAATGGAAAATTATTCAAGAACAATACAATGAAATATCTTTGTCATCAATTTCAATTAAGATTAAAGTGGTCCATGCGGTAATGGGAAAGATTAAGCCACTAACAAAATATTGTTTTGGATCATGGAAAAGATGGTGTGTAAAATAGGTCGCAAGTAGAATTTTTAAATTCACCCTTCCCTCTAGGATTGTAAGACCTCCATTCATGCTCCTACAGGTGTGACACCTTACTCTCTAGTGTTTGGGACAAAATCTATCATCCCATTAGAAATAGAGCTTCCTTCCCTAAGAATACCTCTTAGGGATTATCTAGACAAAGATGAGGATTACAGAGTGGTCAGGCTAGTAGAATTAGAACTCCTATATGAAAAGCACATACGCACCCTTAACCATCTCAAGATCTATCAAAATAGAGTCTCCCAGAACTACAAAAATAGATCATACCTCATCAATTTGAGGTTGGAGATTTTTTCATGAAATAGAATTAGTTCAACACAAGGGCAAAAAGAGAGAAGAAATGCAAGTTCGAACCACACTGGTGAGGACCTTACATCATTGTGGAAAAATATGGGTCGGGAGCATACAAGCTAGCTCATCCTAATGGAAATGAACTCTGTGAACCTATGAATGCCATGCATCTCAAGCGGTTCTATGCTTGAACATGGCTCTTAAAATTTAAAGAAAAAACAACAAAAAAAAGTAAAAAAGGATCAAAATACAAAAAAAATCAAAAAAAAAGAAAAAAGAAAAGAGAAAACAGGTTATCCATATGTGAAAAAAGACACAATTGTGGTGCTTTAGATAGATCCCTTGGTGAAAACTGGCTTTTGGTGCCTTAGGAGGACTCGTTGTTCACAAGAATCTAGTTTCTAGGGGTAATTTTACTTATCATAGGGCTATTTCCACTTTGGCATCCGAGATTCCTTGCGAGCCTATCATGTCAAGCCTTGATCTAGCTATTTCTCCTCTTGTAAATCAGTGAAGGGATTGCCTTTTTATACTCCCCATCTAACACTGGGGGCACCTTCTCTCTTTCACCTTCATGTTTATAAATACATGGTGCATGCCCTTGTATATTCTCCATGTAATGTTGGGGGAATCCAAATTTCTCGGTTTCCTATACATAGCTTTGGAAAACCTTAGAAAATCACAAAAAGATTCAAATATGTTCAAAAATAAAAAAACATATGCAAAATACTTAAAAAACCGTAAACAATAGAAAAACACAAAAAACAAAAACAAAAAAATTGTTTCACAAAATTCCCACAAACGCAAAACACACTAAAAATAATCTTATAAAAACATAGCTTTAGTTTACTTGTTTTATCTTGTTTCTTGATTAGTTTGTTACTTTGTTTACATTGATTGCTTGAATAGTTTCTGCCTGTTTGTACATTTGTATAGTTTGTCACTTAAACATAATTTGCTAGATTCATATTTTCTTTCTTAGATTAGATTCATTCTTGCTTGTACATATGAAGTATGTTTTTGCATGCTTGTAAATAAATGTGCATAAGTTGTGTTATTTCATGTTGTTTTAGTATGGCTATATTTGGTAGAATTGGTAATGTTTGTTGTGTTTTCTTGTTGCACGTACATATTTTTGTTATCACATCATCATATCTCCATCTATATCATCACATTTAACATCATTTATACATCATATATATAAAAATATGAGTGTACATCATACATGTATGCTAAGATAATCATCACATATTGTATCATCAAATAGGGGAAAAAGGGATTGTAAATATCGAAAGCTATCCCCCCCGAATCAATATCACCATATCATCATGTACAATAAATCTAAAAAAACATCATAAATGCAACAAAAAATGATAACATCTACGGATATATCATGAATCAAATAACCATGTAATGCAACATCAATATCATAACATCCATAATAATCATCATCATCATAAATATCAATGTCAAATGTCCACATATACATGTATGTCTCAAAATATGCGTCATCTGGATACAAAAATGGTCATCGTGGGCATAAATCAAAATGAGACCTTCATCAAGAGGCATGATAAAAAATAATACATGTACATCAAGCAAAAATAATCCTTCATAAGAGGCATACATCATGATACATCATACATAATACATGATAAAGGAAGAGTCATCCATGACTCTAGCCCCTTGCCTGGGCTACCTGGTTTGGGGTGATGAGGTGGCATTTGTTGCTATGGATAGGAGGGTGCTACCCCTATAGCCTGCTGCCCAACTGGCTATACCAACCGAAAATATTTAGATGTCCTGTGGGATCTATTCCCTAATCTACTGACAACAAGCTACTCAAAGGGTATAAGCCTCTAGTCTTTTGGAACTTCCTTGAGGTAAGTTTCCTTGTAATAGGTAGTGTTATCTCCATATCACTGCACCCCCTGAATTGCCTCATAATTAATCATGAAATTTGGTGTGATTGGGAAACATGGGATCACCTCTCAAGTTGTGGGAATTGTGCTTGAGGTGAACCTCCAGAGAAGTCTGGATTCCTTTTCCTAAACTAAACACAACACTACTTATGATGTAAGAAAGATGGCTAACTAGACCTATACTAATAATTCACGGGATTGGGGAGAGATAATGAAAGGAAATAAAATATATGCTAGAAGTGGTGATGTACCAAGAAAAGGGATGCTCAAATTCCAGAAGGGTTAATGTGGGTAGGATGCTTCAATCATTGGCCACCTTCACCTATTGTATCTTGGAAAGGGCACAAAATACCATAGACTAGAAGCACATGTTCCTTTGTTAAACTTTAAACATACACAATAGAAAGATCAGCTTTGATTTGATACATAGATAATTTATCAAGAGGATAATCATAAGCACATTTCAAGTATCCACTTAAGAGATAATAATAATGCAACTCTCAATCAACAGAAGGAAAATAGTTTCTCACAACTGACGAAAGGTAACCACACTATTCTTTTCACAATATGAAACATATAATCTAAAATAAATGTAAATTAATCAATAATGCCAAGGAATCTCATTCACAAAGCATACAATGACTAATCATTCAATACAATAAAATAGATCTTCAAGTGCAAGGAAATTTTGAATATAATTAAAAGGTTTCAACAAATCTCTGAAAGCACTCTTCAAAAATTGAAGAGAAACTTCACCAAAAATCTCTAAAAATATGTCTATCAAATAATGGAAGCATTCCACTAATTATAAGTTCCTAGGCTGAGCAATTACAGCTGAGCCTTTATCTAACATTTAACTAAAAATAGTAATGTCATTAATATAAGAGAAAAAGCTCCCATGAAAATAGAAAATTTGTTACTAAAGTTGACCAAGTCAACCCTACAGCTTTGACTGATTCAAGATCTTGAAGTTGTCCTTTCATGGCTGCTTTGCTTTGGCCTGATTCATCTGCATCTCCTTTCTCTGCTAGTTTTTGTTATCCTCCCTCTGATACAACCATTCGATTTATGTACTTGAAGAATCTCTTGATAACATCCTGAGTTTCTTCATCTCAAGGTCCATATGCATAGTGATTCACTATGTTTACTGTGTCGATCTCTTTTGTGATCATGGTTGGAAATCTTCAAAGTTTATTTTTGACTTTCTTTAGTCTCCCTATGAAATTTTTACATAAGACCAGTTGGTCAATGGAATCACTATTGAAATTCTTCGTGATGTCATCATCCTACTTCACTAAATCTTTGAAATTTTCCTTAATCTAGTCCTCAAGAAGAGCATCAATATTTTCATTGAAGAAATTATAGTTGGTGTTATCAAACTCCTCTGAGATATCATTCAGGGCATCTGTAATCTCCACTTGCTTCTCCTACAATTTCTTAATCAGATCTTGTAATACCTAAAACCTTAATTCCATAGCCTTTTGATATTCGAATAATTGAGAGGCATCATCAATTACCTCTTCCTGAAGAAGCAAGTCAAAATATTCCTCTCTAATGTCACTCCATGTTTCCAAAGTTAAATTTAAATTATTACTATCCTCAGAGAAGGATTTGTCCATCTTAGCAATGGTGATTTTGGTAACCTGTAAATCATTGTAAATCTCAGCAGCTTCCTTGATCAAAGGATTAGCTTCCTGCAGGATTCTCTCCATGCATCTACTCACTAATCTCCCTTTTTGGCCTAGATTCTTGAGCTCATGATAATACATATCATCGATTGTAGATGAAATTTTCATAGCCATAGTAGTTGAGATGTCAGTGGATGGAGTGGGCTGGGTTAATCTATGCAGCAGTGCAGTGAGCTGCTCGACTTTGGCCTTGAGCTCATCCTTGGTGGCCTTGTATTTGTCATATTTCTCCAAAAGGGCCCCAAGAGTAGTGTGTACATCTTTCTTGGCTTCTTAATGAGTAGCCTTCCCTAATGAGAACTTTGATATATGGTAATATGTTGTTGTGATTGTTTCTTTAGTTTTCCCCTCAATAGGGGTAGCTACTTCTATCACACACTCTCTAGATGGATTAACTGTCAGACTTGATACGGTTCTCGGTCTCTTGGCATGTCTTTTGGGCATGGATTCCAATATACTATTATCTATAACATCTCCTAGAGGAACCTTTTCCTTTTTCTTATGAGTATTTCTAAATAACCATTTTGATATGGCTAGAGCTGATGAAGATGGAGTATCAAATCTAATACCTGAAGCATCAGTTAGAAAAAGATCACTAGAAATACTAGTTGATATCTAAGTAGATGTAAAAATGATGGAAGTTGTATATAAGGACAACCATAGGAATTGACAAAGCAATGTTAGGGGTTGTAATTGAAGAAAATGGGAGTGTCAAAGGAAGTGAAGAGGAAACGAGTGACCCAATATTTTCCCTAGCTTATAGAACTAGAAGTGACAAGAATACGTGAGCCATATAAGGGAATGAGAAAGAAGAAATGATGGTGGAAGTGGAAACAAATGATATTGGAAGTGATAATGGAGGAAGAGGAAGGTGTGATGGATCGTGAATGACACTAGGAGAGTCACTGACTTCAACTACTTCTATTACTAACACTGCATATGATGTAATCTTGGGAGCAATAGACCTAGAGAGAGATGAGCCACCAACCACAAATGAGATCTTATTTAGAATGATAGGAACCCTTTGAGTTGACCTCTTTCCTTTTGTGGGTGTTGGTTGGTTTATTGCTGGTGTAGACCCTATATTTTTAGGTTTATTTTCCCCTTTGGGTGAGATTGCTAAGGTGGAAAACTAACTTAAAGTCCTCTTTAGAATGGGTCTCAAACTTTCCTTAGTATTGCTGCATTCTTCCACATACCAATCAACCCATGGTAGTGGTTGATTGGAAATATTATCACTCTTGTATGATGAACCTAGGATCTCATCATTGTCCTACATGTCCTTTAACACATCAGCCAATCCAAATTTCTGAACTTCATCGAGGGTTAACGTTTCATAATCCCTTTTCCACACAATGTATTCATCCTGACAATGGGTCCATATATCTTCTAATTGGGGTACATGAGCACTGGACTGACCTGTCTCCAAAAACTTACCCCAATAGTCAAAATTAGTTTGCGGATGAAAGGTTAGGATGGTTACCTCAGCCATTTCTGCATCCACATTTTTTCCCTTGTGAATATTTTAGCAATAATACCTACCAATAAAAATAGGGAAATGCATTCCCACCTTGTGACACTTATTTTGGATTCGATGATAATCCAAAAACTGTCAAAATAATTCTAAAAGAATCCATTTTTCATTGGGGCACCTCAGTAACTTGCTTAGGGAACCCATGAAACCTAGGATCCGAATGTAGGTGAATGTAGGAAACTAAAAGTAGATTGCACCCCATTCTCACACGTCTTAGAAATCCTCATAAAAAACCCTCTGATTATATAGTTCTTTTTCAAAAATATAGAGGACGATAATGAAGAAAGCATCGTTGACTCTTCGTAAATTCTTGCTCCCCCCTCTAGGGTGAGTTGGGGATAAAAATTGTATATTTGGGAGGTGCTGCGAACACCCCTGGTATTCAAACCTATAAAATCTCCCATTGCAGCAGCCACATACACTAGGAAAGATTTCATGTAGAAAGTCTTTGTTTCTGACACTTTTCCCAACTGATAGCGAATGTTTCTACTAATATGCTCCCCCCATCGGATAAACTCATCATTCTTCTTGATAGTTTCTATGTACAAAAACATCCATTCCTAGAATTCCTTTGAAAAAGGAAGACCTGAAACTCTTCTTAAAAGCACGATGAGATTGTTGACTTCCTGAATAAAATCCGATCGATGTATAGTATTGGGTAATTTGTTGAAATTCTTAGTCAGATAGGATTTCATCATAACCTTTAAGCATACTTCTTCTTTTTTATCCCAGTGTTCCACTGCTATTTCCGGTGAAATTGTGGTGTAATCTTGAACATCTGGAAGTTTAAAAAAGTCCTCAAAGACATTTGGGTCCAAATGGATCACCACCTTATTATCACTATTCCTAACTGACATGGAGTCCTTGTCGAAGTGGGTTGCTGCAGCTAAGAAAAACTCTGGGCATTACATAGATGCAGGAAAACCGATGGTAAGAGAAAGAGCACTGTTGTAGATGGCTAGCATCCATGGATTCTTGTTTGGGGTCTTTAATCTCTCCCAGAACTTGGGAAGATCAATTTGTCCTAGATCAGTGTCCCCAATATTTCCTAAGTCAGAGGACAGGTAGGATTGGGGAGAAACCCCAAGAAATGTGTACTTCATCTTCTCTTTTCCCTTTGAAGTGGAGGTAGACATCAAAACCTGTGTTTCGGGAGCTGAATGTCACAGAAATTCCAAAAACTTGAAAACAAGAAAACTCTGAAATTCTGAACCAAAAAAGTCTGAAAATAATCACCAAATCAAAATCCCTGAAAGAGTTTCTTGAACTTAAATTTTTGAAATCAAAAAATCTGAAAGAAATCTTAAAAATGAATTTATCTAAAAATAACTTTTCTGAAAGAGTTTCCCAAAGCTGGAGGTCTCAAAAACCCAAAAGCAACAATTCTTCGAAATCTCAAATACAAGAAACCTTGAAAACAAGAAATCTCTAAAATTTTGAAAGTAACAGTTCTAGGAAATCCTAAAATGAGAAGGTTCTGAAACTAAAAAAACTCTGAAAATTTTCACCAAAGGAGTTCTTTGAATGATTTTCCCACCTTTTGATCTCCCAAAGGAATTCTCTGAAATGAATTTTCTAAATGAGTCTTTCCAAATATTTCTGGAGGAAACTACAAAACAAATGTTAAATTTTCAAGCTGGAAATCGAGAAATGAAAGGAAGTACGAGAGGCCTAAAAAGATATTTTGAACAACCTTGAAAACCTGGAGGAAACTCAAAAAATGAAACATGGTGAACCAAAAGAACGACATCACAAAAAATGTAGAGGGAAACCAAAAGAAAAACCCAAATGAGGAGGAAACAGAGGAAAATGACCTAAAACCAAAAGATAATTAAACAAAAAACATACCTTGAAAAAGATATCACAAAGTACAAGAATGAAATGTCAGAGTGAATGTGTCAGGTAAAAAAGACAAGTAAAAATCTGAGTTTAAATAGAAATCCCAATATTAATGGTAAAAATCTGATCCATACGGAGGTAGGTGAAAATTAATTACACACAAAATCTCTGAAAGTCTGAAACCCGAAAGCCTGAAATTCTAAAAATTTGGGATTTCAAACTTCAGAAAAAGGGAAGCAAAAAAATGAATTGACAATTGAAAATTCCAAAACCTGAAAACCCAAAAGTCTAAAAATTTTGGACTTTCAGAAATTTGGACTTCGGTAAAACTTCAAGTGAAAATCCTAAAAATGACTCGGAGAACTCTAAAAACCTGAAACCTGAAAGTCTGAAAAATTCAGACTTTCAAAAATTTGAACTTCAGAAGTCCGAGAAGGATTTAAACTAAATGACCCAAAAAGTCCCGAAACTCAAAAACCCGAAAGTCTGAAAATTGGACTTTCAGAGTTTCAGACTTTGGAAAAATTCAAATGAATTTCCAAAACTGAGCTTAAAAACTCTGAAAGAGAAAAAAATCCTAAGTCCAAAAATTTAAAAAATTTCAGATTCTTGGCCTTAGAAAAATTCATTATGCGAGGATTTCTTTAAAAAAACATTAGTCTAAAATATAGCCTTCTTCTGGTAGGTTAAATGGTTAACATTTTTAGCGATCTCCAGGGAAAGATTACCTACTAAGATTCTAGAACAGTAGCCTTAAGCAAAACATTGGGCAAAGGAGTCTAAGAAACCAAAACCAAAATAGAAAACACACAAGCAAAAGAAAAGAAAAACAAAACAATGTGCAGAGCACTTGGAGGAAAAAATAGAAAACTGTACAGGGTGGAACCTCCTCAAAAGAAAGCTTTGAGGTGTATCCCATTCACATGAATGGGAAATTCTTCTCCATTGAGTCTGGATAGGAAAAATGAATTTGCCTCTTTGCAGCTTGTAATAACATAGGGCCCGCTCCAGAGAGCATCAAACTTGGTGTTCTTACCTGGTTTGGTGTGATCTTCATCCCATTTTAGAACCAAATCCCCTTCCCTGAACAACCTATCTAAGGATTTACTATCAAAGGATTTCTTAACTTGAGCCTGATGCTCTGTCAACATATTCATGGTGGTGTTTCGAATCTCCTCTAGTTCCATGAGTTCTAAAAACCTCACTGTTAAGGCCTCATCCTCCATAACTTCAAGCTGATAAGCCAAATCCAGGGAAGGCATTTCCAAGGAAAGTGGAAACTTTTCTTCCCTTCCATATACAAGCATGAAAGGAGAAACCCCAATGGCCTTTTTAGGCATTATTCGATCGGCCCATAGGGTGGTCTTGAGCTGTGTATGCCAGGTTCTTCTATTGGCCTCCATAGTGCACTTAATGATTCTTATAAGATTCTTGTTGCTGGATTCAGCCAACCCATTTCCCTGTGGGTAATAGTTAGATGAAGTCTTGAGGTAAACTTCATTCTTGATGGTCCATTCTCTTATCTTCATCCCGAGGAAAGACATTGCATTGTCTGAGATAATAGTAAAAGGAACACCAAACCTTGTCATGATACTCTCTAGAGAATTCAAGGACAACCTTTTCATTACTTTCCTTTTAAGTGACCACTTCTGTCTAGTGGGTAAAATAATCTGTGGTAGTAAGGACCCATTTATGTCCCTCACTAGATGGAGGATTAATCATACCAATAAAATCCAACCCCACTGAACAAAGGGTTGATCCACTTGAACGAGGCATGCAATGGGAGAGCTGTCAACCTCTGTTTTCCTACAAAAAGAGCACACTCTTTACATTTCCTTACCCAAAAATGAGAATCTTTGAACAAGTCTGGCCAGTAGTAACTAGGCTTGCATGATCTTGGTAGCAGTTTTGTGCAAAGAAATGTCCTCCTGACAGCCATTGTGGAACTCCTCTAATATCTTGTTCACCTCTTCTGGTTTGATGCAGCGTAAAAGAACACCATTTAAATCCTTTTGGAAAAGAACATTATCTATCACAACATATGGAATAGACTAGGAGATGGAAATTTCGTCTTGGAATTTATCCATATTTGGAGGATATATCCCGAGAGAAGAAAATTTTCCATCTTAGTTGACCAATCAATCTGATCATTTCCTTCATCATCATTGAAGCATGAATTCTTCTTATCATCCTTAATCTTCCATGTCCATGTAGCCAACTGCTGGCATAACCCTTTTCCTCTGACAAGTTTAGTGACCTTGATGTGTACATCATACTCCATTACTTTTGTAATCCACCCAGCTCGTTTCTCATTCATCTCCTTATTCAACAAAAACTCTTTAACGCTAGGATGAGAAACCATTAAATGTATTTTGTTGTTAGACAACATGTGCCTAAACTTTTTTAGAGCTCAAATGACTGCAAAGACCTATTTTTCGATGAAAGAATACTTGAGTTCATATTCCTTGAGAGACTGACTGAAAAGGCAATGGTTGCTCCATCAGGTCATCATTTTATGAGTGAGGATACCTGAAATACTTTCATGACCTGCGAAAGCATAGAGAATAAAATCCTTGTCAAAATGAGGATTTACCAGTGTAGGAGCTTGGGAAATAGCTATTTGATAGCTTCAAAGCTTTCTCTTCCCTCCTTCAGTCCATGAGAAATGGAATATTCTTTTTAAGCATGGCTGTCAGTGGCTTGGCAAATGTTGCAAATTGGGAATAAATCTCCGAACAAAATTTATAGTTCCCAAAAAACTTTGGAGACCCTTTTTATGACTTGGGAGGGATAAGAGACAAAATTGACTTGAATCCTAGCTGGGTCAATTGAAAAACCTTCTACTGAAACAATATGCCCCAATAACTTTCCTTCTTGAACTACAAAAATGCATTTTTTAGGGTTCAGTGAGACCCCAAACTCCCTACACCTTCGAAAAATTTCCTTAGATGGGTGATATGATCTTCAACATGTTTGGAATAGATAGTGATATCATCAAGGTAAACCAAGATCATATCATTGATGAGTCCCTTAAATGCCATATCCATGGCTCTCTGAAAATGTAGCCCCTGCATTGGATAATCCAAATGGCATTTTGTTGTATGCATACGTGCCCCATTTAGTGGTGAAAGCCATTTTGAATTGATCAGATTCTTGGACCAGAATCTGATTGTACCCTGAATATCCATCCAGAAAGGAAAATTTTTGAGCCCCTGCCATTATTTGGAGGATTTGTTCCATTGAGGGGAAGAGGGTAATGATACTTTAATGAGGCACATCTATTCAAATCCCTGAAAATCTACGCACAAGCTGAATCTCTCCATTCTTTTTCCTTACGGGTACTAGATTAGCTACCCATGAAGAATGCTTGATAGGAAAAATTATGAGGCCTCGATAAGCTTGGTTAGCTCTTTCTGCATCAGTGGCTCAATTTTGGGATTAATTGGCCTTTGTTTTTGATGAACTGGCTTTGGCAGTTTTGATCTAGTTTAATCATGTGTTGAGCTAGGCCTGGGTCAAAACCACACAAGTCTTTGTATCTCCATATGAAAATATCATGACATTCCTGACATAACTCAATAAAATATTCCTTTTCCTCAGTAGTGCATACCTTACCAATCTTTAAACATTTCTCGCTTTGCCACCTCAACTTCTTCAAAATCCTCCTCTTTGACGACTATATTAGTGCTCTGTCATTTGGCTTGATCATATGAATTGAAGATGGATTCCAATGTAACCAAGCCTTTTGGTAACTTTTTTCCTTTCAAATGTATAATTTTATCACCATAAGAGTTCTTGGAATTTATCTTGGTGTTTGGCAGATGAATTTTGACTTCTTGTTGTAGAAAAAGAACAATTTGTTGATCACTATCAAACACCTGCCAACTACTCACATTATCTGGTACAACGAGATGAACCACCATTTTGACTGTCTGCTGCCCTTCTTTCATGATGTTTATTAGGTATATCATATTGAGAACCAATGGTAGCAAGTCTTGTCAGCATCTTGATTTTGTTTCTTGGAACCACATGAATTCCTGAAAGCTTCAAAATCCTCTATTAGATCCCAAACTCAATTTTTGTATGATCTTAAGTAAATCATTTTTTGATGCACTATGGGCTGTTACTTGGTGCACAACCAATTCACTATCGCCAAAGACAATGAAGGTGTAGATTCCTCTTTTTTGGGCCAGTTGAATTCCTCGTATAAGAGCTTCATATTCAAAGACATTATTAGTGTAACTGAATTGCAACTGAAAGGAAGAGAAATTTTTATTTCCTTCTGGAGATACTGACATACCCCTACACCAAATCCATTTTTACTTCGTGATCCATCAAAGAACATCTGCCACAGTCCATTTGTATCACTTAATGCCTTAACCAACTAAGGTACGATGGAATCTTCTTCATGAATGCAATACATACCTAATCGAATATCTTCCAAGAAAAAAAACCAGATTCTTCTTTTGCCAATAAATCAACATAGGGGTCATATTGATAGTTTATGCTCACTTCATCTAGAATCATATTTGAACCTCTTTGACAAGATTAGTTGGCTCATGATCTATATCCTCATCTTCGTGATCACAAATGGTGTAATTACCATTTATGGGTTTGGATGTGTATGGTTCCACATGATTGTGACAAATTGGTTCTGCCCTTATAGTTACCTTAGTCCCATATCGGGTCCTCAGGATCATCTGTGACCAGTCTGATGATAAATAACCTCCCATTTTTGTGGTGAAATCTCATGATAAGTAGATGGCAAAGAAGGGAGGGAGATCAATGACAGATATATCCTATGTGAAATTCAAACTAGGACATGCATGGATAGTGAGATGAAGCCTCTTAATGACCCCTAAAGTTTGGACTATAGTACCATCTAGTTGAATAATCCCTCTTGAAATTGGAGGATATGGAATTTGTAGTACATCTGCAACCTTCTTAGGCATCGTAGAACTATTGGCTCCAAAATTGATAATACAATTGTGCACCAAATGATCACCAATAAACAACAAGATATAAAATGGTAGAGGCGTGTTGGTTTTAGCATGTATTTTTATCTCAGGTTGGCATAAGCTGGTTGCCACTGCTACTTCCTGGCCTTACAGTCTACTAGTAGTGCCAAAGTTGTTCAAGGCCTCTCGTAGTAAGTTCCTTTGAGAAGGAATTGAAATTGCATCCCACATTGTGATGCTCAAATTAGTCTTCTTCATTTGTCCCATGATGCTAAATGGAATCACTCCCACTTTTCTAATGCATTTTAAGGCATTAGGGTCTTCCTTTGGATAATTCTTATTGGGTTTCATGATACTTGGCATCCCATATTTCTTTGTAGTCTGATCCGTGGATACTTATGATGATTTCTTTTTCATGCCTCTATCATCTGGTACCTATGTTGGGGCCTGAGAAGTTGGACAGTTTGATCAATATTGGAATATTGTGGGTCTATTTCCCTTTTCTTGGAACATGTGTTAGATGCTACGATGGAGTTAGTATTCACACCACAAAATTCTTCTGCTTGCCAATTTAGTAATGTAGTTTCATCAGGAGCTTGGTCTTGGCTATCTGAAGTGGATGGTCCAGCAGATGATTTAGGTGGGGTTGTTATGCTTTGAACCATGAGGGCTTGACTGAAACCTCCATTTGGGTAGAGATTCTGATTATGGGAATGAGAATAAGGGTAGCACCATTCATAGTCTTGGATGAGATTGTTTTGGACTGGGACTATAGGTTGGGAAGAACTAGTAGCATAAGGGTTCCAAAAATTCAAAGGTTTTACATTCGTGGCTTGGCTTGTGGCCTGATTTTACAATTGACCATTTCCATGGAATGGAGGATGGTTCGTCTGATATTGGGGTTGAAAGGGGTGAGCATACTAGGACTACTGCCTCTTCATTGCTACGAGTTCATTCCCAAAAGTTTGTAATAGTGACTTTACCTCAGCCAAATCATTTGAGGGATTGGATGCATGTGTGGCTACTGGAATAGAAGCTTTTAGAACTAGGGTAATGACTAGATGTTGGTCTATAAGCTCTGTAAAAACAGGAATGGGAGGCTTAGGAGAAATTTTTATCTCGTACAACAACTTCGTAAGCATCAGGGATAATGGTCCCCCCATGGACTAAATCATGATGGAAACATCACTATTCAATGCCTATAAGTAATATAGAAATGTACTTTCTGGGGATGGCCTTACAAGTTCTAGGATCTGTTTCCAAGTCTTGTCAAAATGGAGGTTGAAATCGCTCATATACTCTTGAGGGGATCGCTTGATCGTATGAAATTATTCTACAAGCAAGAGATTATCACTTTTTTCCTCAAACCTTTTACACAACTTTGTGCCTAAATCATTCCAAGTGGTAATGGATCCAACAACTAAACTCTAGAACCATTGAAGTGCTCTACCTTTGAATGAAGTAGTAAGTAGTCAAGCTACCACATTATCTTCCGTAATACTGTGTACTGTAGATGCTAGCTACATCCAATCTGTGCTCCTGAGGTGAAACATTGGTCTCCCTAGTGTAAAATGGTAAAATTTTCAAGGCAGTTGTTGGTATGACGTCTCTTTGTGCTAACAACAAAGGACTGCTAGCATTGAATGGAGGAAAAGTATTGGCTGCCATGACATTCAAAATCTGGTTGTGTCTTGATGGGAAAAAATGTCTTTCAGGAGGAGTTGAATGCCCTTTGCGAGGTAAAGTGGCAGCTGATGATACTGAAATATTTCTTCCCCTTCTTCTTGGGGGAGACAAAGAAATCTCTGTATGATTATAATTGTCCCACCTTGAAGAAGCTCTTGTGTGAATTCTTCACATAAGTTGATGTACTAAACTTTGAAATCTAGAGAGATGGAGTCACCAGGTACCTTGTGTCAATGGAATGAGAAGAGAAGTACCAACTCTCTGTCCCACCGGGCATGCCAAAAACTGTTGTCTCCAAATCACTGCACCCCCCAAATGGCCTGGGAATTAATCACAACATTTGGTGTGATTGGGACACATGGGATCACCTCTCAAGCTATGGGACTTGCAGTTGAGGTGAACCTCCAGAGAAGGCTGACTTCCTCTTCCTAAACTAAACACAACACTACTTCTGATGTAAGAAAGATGGCTAACTAGACCTATACTAATATTTCATGGGATTAGGGAGAGAGAATGCAAGGAAATAAAATCTATGCTAGAAGTGGTGATGCACCAAGAAAAGGGATGTTCAACTTCAGAAGGGTTAATGTGGGTAGGATGCTTGCATCATTGGCCACCTTCACCTATTGCAACTTGGAAAGGGTACAAAATACCACAGACTAGAAGCACATGTTCCTTCACTAAAATTTAAACATACACAATAGAAAGATCAGCTTTGATTTGATACACAAATAATTTATCAAGAGGATAATCACAAGCACATGTCAAGTATCCACTTAAGTGATAATAATAATGCAACTCTTAATCAACAGAAGGAAAATAGTTTCTCACAACTGACGAAAGGTAACCACACTATTCTTTTCACAATATGAAACATATAATCTAAAATAAAGGTAAATTAATCAATAATGCCAAGGAATTGCATTAAAAAAGCATACAATGACTAATCATTCAACACAATAAAATAGATCTTCAAGTGTAAGGTATAATTCTGAATATAATTAAAAGGTTTCAACAAATCTCTGAAAGCACTCTTCCAAGCTTGAAGAGAAACTTCACCAAAAATCTCTAAAAATATGTATATCAAATAATGGAAGCATTCCACTATTTATAAGTTCCTAGGATGAGCCATTACAACTGGGCCTTTAACTAAAATTTAACTAAAAATAGTAATGTCATTAATATAAGGGAACAGGCTCCCATGAAAATAGCAAATTTGTTGCAAAAGTTGACCAAGTCAACCCTACAACTTTGACTGATTGAAGAGCTTGAACCTGTCCTTTCATGGCTGCTCAGCTTTGGCCTGATTCATCTACATCTCCTTTCTCTACTAGTTTTTGTTGTCCTTCTTCCCATACATCCATTCAATGTCTGTACTTGTAAAAGAAGCACTTGATAACACCCTGAGTTTCTTCATCTCCAGGTCCACATGCATAGTGATTCACTACGTCTGCTGTCTCGATCTCTTTCGTGATCCTGGCTGGCAACCTTTGAAGTTTATTTGTGACTTTCTTTAGTCTCCCTATGAAATTTTGACATAAGACCAGTCAGTGAATGGAGTCACTATTGAAAGTCTTTGTGATGTCATCATCCCTCTTCACCAAATCTTTGAAATTTTCCTTAATCTGGTCCTCAAGAAGAGCATCGATATTTTCATTGAAGAACTTGCAGTTGGCATTGTCAAACTCCTCTGAGATATCATTTAGGGCATCTGTAATCTCCACTCACTTCTCCTCCAATTTCTTAATCAGATCTTGTAATACCTGACACTGGAATTCCATAGCCTTTTGATATTCAAATAATTTAGAGGCATCATCAATCACCTCTTCTTGAAGAAGCAAGTCAGAATCTTCCTCTCTAATGTCACTCCATGTTGCCAAAGTTAAATTTAAATTATTACTATCCTCAGAGAAGGATTTGTCCATCTTAGCAATGGTGATTTTTGCAACCTGCAAATCATTATAAATCTCAACGGCTTCCTTGATCAAAGGATTAGCTTCCTGTAGGATTCTTTCCATCCATCCACTCACTGATCTCCCTTTTTGGCCTAGCTTCTCGAGCTCATGATAATAAATATCATCAATTGTAGATGAAATTATCATAACCGTAGTAGTTGAGATGTCAGTGGATGGAGTGGGTTGGGTTACTCTACGTAGCAGTGCAGTGAGCTGCTCAACTTTGGCCTTGAGCTCATCCTTGGTGGCCTTGTCTTTTTCATATTTCTCCAAAAGGGTCCCAAGAGTAGTGTGTACATCTTTCTTGGCTCCTTCATGAGTAACCTTCCCCAATGAGAACTTTGATATCTAGTAATCTGTTGCTGTGATTGTTTCTTTAGTTTTCCCCTCAACAGGGGTAGCCACTTCTATCACACGCTCTCCAGATGGATTAACCGTCAGACTTGATATGGTTCTTAGTCTCTTGGCCTGTCTTTTGGGCATGGAATCCAATATACTGAGATCTATAACATCTCCCAGAGGAACCTTTTTCTTTTTCTTAGGATTCTGTCTAAACATCCATTCTGGTATGGCTAGAGCTGATGAAGATGGAGTAGCAGATCTGATACCTGAAGCATCAGTTAGAACAAGATCACTAGAAATACCAGTTGATATCTGAGAAGAGGTAGCAATGATGGAAGGTGTGGATGTAAGGACAACCATAGGAATTGACAAAGCAATGTTGGGGGTTGTAATTGAAGAAAATGGGAGTGTCAAAGGAAGTGAAGAGGAAATGGGTGACCCAATATTTTCCCTAGCTGATAGAACTGGAAGTGATGAGAATACCTAGGCCATAAAAGGGGATGGGAAATAAGAAATGATGGTGTAAGTGGAAAGAAATGATATTGGAAGTGATAATGGAGGAAGGGTAAGATGCGATGGATCCTAAATGACACTAGGAGAGTCACTTACTTCAACTAATTATTTTACTGGCACTACAGATGATGTAATATTGGGAGCAGTAGACCTAGAAAGAGATGAGCCACTAACCACAAATGAAATATTATTTGGAATTATAGGAACCCTTTGAGTCGACCTCTTACCTTTTGTGGGTGTTGGTTTGTTTATTTTTGGTGTAGACCCCATGTTTGTAGGTTTCTTTTCCCCTTTGGGTGAGATTCCTAAAGTGGTCAGCCAACTAAAATTCCTCTTTAGAATGAGTCCCCCCCTTTCCTTAGTATTGCTGAATTCTTCCACATACCAATCAACCCATGGAAGTGGTTGATTGGCAATATTATCACTCTTGTATGATGAATCTAGGACCTCATCATTGTCCTACATGTCCTTTGGCACATCATCCAATCTAGATTGCCAAACTTCATTGAGGGTTAACCTTTCATAATCCCTTTGCTACAAAATGTATTCATCTTGAAAATGGATCCATATATATTCTAATTGGGGTACGTGAGCACTTGACTGACCTGTCTCCCCAAACTTACTTCAATAGTCAAAATCAGTTCATGGATGAATGGTTTGCAAGGTTACCTCTTCCATTTTGAATCCACATTTTTTGCCTTTGAATATTTAGGAAAGAATACCTGCCAATCAAAATAGGGAAATGCATTCCCACCTTATGACACTTATTTTGGATTCGATGATAATCCAACAACTGTCAAACTAATTCCAAAAGAATCCATTTGTTAGTGGGGCACCTTGGCAACTTGCTTGGGGCACCTATGAAACCTAGGATCTGAATGTAGGTGAATGTAGGAAACTGAAAGTAGATTGCTCCCAATTCTCACACCTCTTAGAAAGCCTCATTCCAAAACCCTCCGATTATATAGTTATTTGTCAAAAATATAGAGAACGATAGTGAAGAAAGCATCGTTGACTCTTCAGAAATGCTTGCTCCCCTCGTCTAGAGTGAGTTGGGGATAAAAATCATATATTTTGGAGGTGTTGCGAACACCCCTGGTATTCAAACCTATAAAATATCCCATAGCAATAGCCACATATACTAGGTAATATGTTATGTAGAAAGTCTTCATTTCTGACAATTTTCCCAAATGATAGAAAATGTTGCTACTATTATGCTACCCCCATTAGATAAAGTCATCATTCTTCTTGATAGTTGTTATGTACAAAAACATATAATCCTAGAATTCCTTTGCAAAAGGAAGACCTAAAACTCTTCTTAAAAGCACAATGAGATCATTGAATTCCTAAATAAAATTTGATCAATGTATAGTTTTGGGTAATTTGGTAAAATTCTTAGTCAAATAGGATTTCATCATAACCTTTTAGCATACCTTTTCTTTTTTATCCCAGTGTTCCACTACTATTTTTTGTGAAATTGTGGCATAATCTTGAACATCTAGAAGTTTAAACAAATCCTCAAAGAAATCTGGGTCCAAATGGATCACCACCTTATCATCACTAGTCCTAACTGACATGGATTCCTTGTCGAAGTGGGTTGCTGCAGCTAAGAAAAACACTGGGTATTACAAAAATGTGGGGAAAATGGCAACAAGGGAAAGACCACTATTGTAGATGGCCTGCATCCATGGCTTCTTGTTTGGGGCATTTAATCTCTCCTAGAACTCAGGAAGATCAATTTGTCCTAGATCAGTGTCCCCAATATTTCCTAATTTGGAGGACATGTAAGATTCGATAACAACCCCAAGAAATTTGTACTTCATCTTCTTGGGCTAGTAACCCCAAGAAAGATGTCATGTAGAAAGTCTTCGTTTCTGACACTTTTCCCAATTGATAGTGAATGTTTCTACGAATATGCTCCCCCGATCAGATAAAATCATCATTCTTCTTGATATTTTCTATGTACAAAAACATCCATTCCTAGAATTCCTTTGTAGAAGGAAGACCTGAAACTCTGCTTAAAAGAACAATGAGATCGTTGACTTCCTGAATAAAATCTGATCGATGTATAGTTTTGGGTAAATTGGTGAAATTATTAGTCAGATAGGATTTCCTAATAAACTTTGAGCATACTTCTTCTTTTTTATCCCAGTGTTCCACTGCTATTTCTAGTGAAATTGTGACGTAATCTTGAATGTTTGGAAGTTTAAACAAATCCTCGAAGAAATGTAGGTCTAAATGGATCACCACCTTATCATCAATAATCCTAACTGACATGGATTCCTCATTGAACTGGGCTGCTATAGCTAAGACAAACTCTAGGCATTACAAAAATGTGGGAAAACTGATGGCAAGGGAAACACCACTGTCGTAGATGGCTTGCATCCATGGATTTTTATTTGGGGCCTTAAATATCAACCAGAACTCAAGAAGATCTTTTTTTCCTAGATCACTGTCCCCAATATTTTCTATGTCGGAGGATAGGAAGGATTGGGGAGCAACCCCAAGAAATGTGTACTTCATCTTCTCTTTTCCCTTTGAAGTGGAGGTAAACATCAAAACACGTGTTTTGAGAGATGAATGTCGCAGAAATTCCAAAAACCCAAAAACAAGAAAACTTCAAAAATTCTGAACTGAAAAATTCTGAAAAGAATCACCGAATTGAAATCCCCAAAAGAGTTTCTTGAACTAAAATTTCTGAAATCAAAAAATCTGAAAGAAATCTTTTGAAATGAATTTGTCTGAAAATAAATTTTCAGAAAGATTTTACCGAAGGCGGAGGTCCCGAAAACCCAAAAGAAACAATTCTCCAAAATCTTGAAAATAAGAAATCTCTGAAATCCTGAAAACAAGAAATCTCCAAAATTTTGAAAGCAATAGTTCTCCAAAATCCCGAAATGAGAAGGTTCTAAAACTGAAAAAACTCCAAAAATTTTCACCAAAGGATTTCTCTGAATGATTTTCTAACCTTTTTATCTCTCAAAGGAATTCTCCAAAATGAATTTTCTAAATGAGTCTTTCTGAAGATTTCTAGAGGAAACTAAAAAGCAACTGTTAAATTTCTAAGCTGGAAATCAAGAAACAAAAGGAAGTACGAGAGGCCTAAAAATATTTTTTGAACAACCTTGAAAACCTAGGGGAAACTCAAAAAATGAAACATGGTGAACAAAAAGAACAAAATCACAAAAAACGTAGAGAGAAACCAAAAGAAAAACCTAAATGAGGAGGAAACAAAAATAAAACCAAAAGAAAATTAAACAAAAAACATACCTTGAAAAAGATGTCGCAAAGTACAAGAATGGAATGTTAAAGTGAATGTGTCAGGTAAAAAAGACAAGTAAAAATATGATTTTAAATAGAACTCCCAATATTAATGGTAAAAATCTGATCCGTATGGAGGTAGGTGAAAATTAATTGCACATAAAATCTTTGAAAGTCTGAAACTTGAAAGCCCAAAATTCTGAAAATGTGGGATTTCAGACTTCAAAAAATGGGAAGCAAAAAGATGAATTGGCGATTGAAAATTCCAAAACCCAAAAACCTAAAAGTCTAAAAATTTGGAATTTCAGAGATTCAGACTCCAGAAAACTTCAAGTGAAAATCCTAAAAATGACTCAAAGAATTCTGAAAACCTGAATCTTGAAAATCTGAAATTTCAGACTTTCAGAAATTTGGACTTTGGAAGTCTGAGAAGGATTTAAACAAAATGAGCCAAAAATTTCTGAAACCTGAAAACCCAAAATTCTAAAAATTTGGACTTTCAGAGTTTCAGGCTTTGTAAAAATTTAAATGTTCTGAAACTGAGCTTAAAAACTTTGAAAGAGAAAAAAATACAAAGTCTTAAAATTGAAAATTTTCAGATTCTCATCCTTAGCAAAATTCACTATGCGAGGATTTCTTTAAAAACATTAGTTTGACATATAGCCTTCTTTGGGGTAGGTTAAATGATTAACTGGTAGCTTCCCCACTAGCTCTCATGATGCTAGATAACATATCTGACTATCCAATAGTGATTTTTTCCTCTACGTCATCCTCTCACTCCCCTATAATCCAAGCTATAACAACTTGTGCATGTGTCAATCAGTCCACCTTTCTATCTCTGTCAGCAGTAATTGTGAGGACCTGAGCCTGTGCATGATCCCTCTGTGAAGTAGTGTCTTGTAATTGTAACTGTGCCTACTGTAGTAATCTCATCATATGATATATCTAGATTTCCATCTACTAGATCTATAAAAACCTTGTGGCCCCATCTCCTCCCTAACGAGCCTATGCTCTAGC
This sequence comes from Taxus chinensis, assembly GCA_019776745.2. Classification (NCBI taxonomy): domain Eukaryota; kingdom Viridiplantae; phylum Streptophyta; class Pinopsida; order Cupressales; family Taxaceae; genus Taxus; species Taxus chinensis. The sequence goes on along the minus strand of CM034157.1, from coordinate 377,267,453 downwards.
CTGGTCTCACTTAGTTGTAAGCACATGTATCCAGGCCCAGTCTTAGTATCTCTCTTCCACCACCTCAAGTTGGACAGCTATGACCTATTATAATTGTTTTCATAAGGAAGCTAGCTATCGCCTATCATCTCCACCTTCTCATCCTCTCAGAGGACTGTAAGTAGGGATATGTCTCAAAGCTTGTGGTATGGGTATTACCTGTTATATCATTGGGACCTATCTATGTCTCTACAACCTAGATCTAGGACCCTTCATTGGACCCTGTCTGCCATCTCCATCATCACGCCTCTATCCATCAAAAGGATTCTCATCATCATCACCTTCCCCATCACCTCCCCCATCACCACCCTCTACATCATCACCCTCATCACTGTTGTAAGGAATCTCTAGTGGTGGCCTCACACCTGTATCCCATGCACCATCTAGTATGGTCAATCGATAGGGAAAAACCATGGCATACCAAGTTAGGTAATCCTATGTGATCCCATGGTCCCTAATTTGTCATAATAGGGCCCAAACCTATGGTACTATTTGCTAAAAGTTGGCATTTGCTCTAGCTATCTGAATATAAGGGGCCATGGTCTGTCTCTCTGCATCACGGTGGGCGTACCACATATCAGGCTGGTGAACACCCTAAATGGCACCAAACTTCTGATGACATCAGTCAACCCTATTAAAATATGTAATTTAGCTATGACTTCCCATAAGAAAATGCTCCACCATTCAAATATTGAGCTCTACTCCATCCTCTGGCCACTGTATATTCGTATAGGGCCTTCAGATAACATCTCTCTGTTGTAGATCATCAAACTCTTGATGATAATAATATATATCTCCCAAGTGCCCTTGGATATCATCCCCAAAAGAAACCCAACCCATGACTGTCAACTCCTCTGGAGCTCACACTCCAAGTACACTAATAGGGTGACTAATGGCTATGTGGTCCCACGATCAAATCTATAGTAATGAAGCAAGTCCCACCATCTTCTAAAGATGGTATGTGATCAAATGAATGTACCAGTATAGATGTGCTAGTATGTACTGACCCCAACTCTATCTCTCACCAATGTATAGGATGTGCATAATGGTAATCAAGCCTAATGGAAATGAAGTCCTTGTCTTATCGGTGAGTAAAAACCCACTGATAAGAGCCATCAGATATAAGGGTCCTTGATGAATGGTAGGATCTAAAATTCAGTGATGTAGGTAAATTTTCATACCCTAGTGGGGTATGTCATCCATATAGAATACATCACGGATAGCCATTGTGATCTACCCAAATTCACTAGTATAGTCAATTAGGGAACCAACAATAGGGAAGCGTAAAATGTGCTAGATGTCATTTAGGGTAACAGTCATCTCCCCTGTAGGGATCTGGAAGCACTTGCTCTCATTATGCCATCCCTCTATCAATGTTGTCAAAAGGCCATGATCCAATGTGATCGATAGCATCTGGGCTATGTGTCCTAATCCAACAATCTCTAATAGTACCTCCATATCATGATGATCTTTTCGAGGTAGGATCGCATATATCTTGGCAATATGGCTATGCTGCTCTCTAGTTTGCAGCACCAGCAATCGTCTCTACAAAACAAAACACGTGTTAGGCACTAACATTTCTTCTATTTTCTATCATATGCTAATTTTTACCTTCTTCTATAGGTAAGTTTTCTAAAATTTACTACTTCATCCTATCTTTTATTTTTTGTTGGGAAATTATTCCATTTTTGGCACCAACATGCCCATCTAGGCATGCATGTGCCCCGTTTGGTGTATACATGCATGATGTGTATACCCACCTTATTTGGAACCTACACACACATCTTTATGTATATGCACTCCTTCATAGCTAACTTAACCTGTGTGTGTGTACGCATGTACCTTAGGGTGCCTACATGACCATTATGGCACACATGCATAAGCACATATGTCTATCCCCCTCAGGGTGCTTGTGCGCAAGTTTTGGTGCCTGCGCATGTGCATTGGTGAAATTTTGCATGTGCACATATGCACACACACTATTGTGGTGCCTACGTGCCCACGAGGATTATTGAGCCCCCAAGGGTGTGTGCATGTACCTTTCATAGGTCTAAAACATTTAATAAAGAAATAAATGTGTGAAATTACAAAAGCAAGGCTAAACTACTCACGAAGGAGCCATTGTCTACATGTCAGGATACTCTCGGACTCGGTCGACACGTCTCTTGTGGGATAGTGCTCTCACCATCGTCTTATTCACTCTCAGTGGTCTCACAGTAAATTTTGGCAAGGGATCGTAACAAATGAACTGATTATAATGATTTACCCCCCCTTGAGTGGGGTATATCTAGTTATTTTCACCTACCGCAATGCCCTAGGGGCATTTTATACCACCATTCTTATTCTAACCCTTGATCTGGTCAACGTGAATAATTATTTTTATTAAATAACTATTTTTTTAATTTTTCGTTGTGCTGAGGAATTCTCGCCACCTAGTAATTACTTATTCTCACTAGGACAATTTTATTGCTTCTAGGTGATATCACTTCTTCTACATACTCCAACGAATAATTATTTTTATTAAATAATTATTTTATTAATTTTTCGCTATGTTGGGGTAGTACTTGCCACCTACTGCTTCTTCCTTCTCCATGGTTCATTTATTTCTCTCCTAGGAGACTCTTTTTTTGTTCTTTCGACTTATTCTATACTAAAATCTAATGATCCAAATAGTCAAAAATCTAAAAAATTAAAAAATCAGTTAAAAACCTAAAAATTCAAAAATCAGTTAAAAATCTTAAAAATTGTAAAAAATTCAAAATTTTCCAAAAATAGGTAAACAACTCACAAACGGCTGAAACCCATGTCTTACACATGGTACTTATCCCATATATTTTTGGAATCTTCAGATGTTTGTAAACCAAATAACTCATGGATCCTCATATTTACAACCATTTACAAAGCTAGTTTGCTTGCTTCATTAGTACTCTGGGGCACATCCAGTTGTATGATACTATTTTGTTGTGCACAATGCTTTATCATTGGACCCTGCATCCTTCATCATCTTCACTTACATGTATCCTTTCTAGGGTCATCATTTTTAACCCTTTTCATCAATCAAAAATGTTTGGGGTTCTTCTTCTGGATAACAAAACATTTGTGCAATATTTTTGACCATTGTTGGTTTGAGTACATGTGTTTGTACTTGTTTCTCTATTAAATGAGCCTTTTTATTTCTTGTATTACATTTCATTTGGTGTGTTGCATTGAGTTGGTGTTTTCAGCAATGGATAATTATTCGTATTATGGATTTTTATGTCATTCTACCTTTTTTGTATGCATATATCTTTAATAAAGACCAATGACACAGATATTTGGCTATATGATGACAATATGGTTGTTCAAATGCAATGAGTGAAGGCTCATTCTTCTCTCTCTCTTTCTTCATAATTTTGATAGCTCATTCTCCTCTTGACACCATTCTTCCACTTCGTTTGGGGCATCCTGCCCCTACCCATTCTTCTCCTTCACTTGGGGCATCTTATTCCTCATTTTCTTTCCATTTTCCTCATCTTTCTCTATCGTTGATCACCTTCCTTCATCACCCCATCAACACTTAAGGGGGCATCTCTAACTTATACTAATTTTTATTCTACCCATTCAAACTTTTTACCTATCTACTATCTTTGAAGTGATGTCACTTATGCCACTCTAAAGATGGGAAAATGTAGACACCTATAATCTAGCCCAAGCAATTTAAAGGCTTAAATTGCACTAATTATACTCTTCTTGAGATTCTCATGGCTAGAACAAAAGCCTCCATAGAAGGTGATCATTTTGCAAAGTGCCTTGTCTCTAGACTGAATATTGACTACTTTAGACGATGGGCCAAGAGGTGTTGGGAAACTAATGGAGTTGTTAAAGTCTCAGCATATGCAAATGGTTTTTTATTATTCTCTTTGCCTAATAAAGACCATGTGGTGAATATTTTGGCTTTTGATCGTCCTTGGTTTATTGGAAAATCTCATGTGGTTGTTTAGAAATGAGAACCAAGATTTAACCCTTATATGACATCTATTTCTGAGTTCCCTGTCTGGGTCAACCTTCTAGTCTTATCCTTGGAGTTTTGGGATCCGAAAGTATTTATTGGCATTGCAAAAAGCTTGGGTAGGCTGATTTCCCTAGATCCAATCACTAAGGCTAAATATAATCTCACTCATGCCAAATGTTTTGTCAACATGGGTCAAGATGCTATTCTAGAGAGTAATATCAAACTCTTGACTTATGAGGGAGTTTGGATGTAGAGATTTAATTATGACCCATCTCTATTTACTTATAGAAAATGTAAGATAGTGGGTCATGATCATAGAAATTGTCCTCTTCATAAGAAAAAAAATTGATCCCATAGTTGATCTTCAAAGGAAAACTAATAAGGAGGTAAAGGAATGGAGTTTGATTGGGAAAAATGGAAGAGTTGTAGAAACAAAGGATCCTCTTATTATCTAAGAGGCTGTAAATAAAGCGGATCCATTGGTCCATCTTAATACCCCATGCAAGGAATTGATTGTTTCTAGTTTTCATGAAAAATTTAATGAATTTAAACATGAAAATGAAAATCAAGATCTAGTCTTGGAAGAGGTGGTTGTAGAATTAGAGGAAGGGGCTAGCCATGACGCGGAAGGATATGTTTTTCTCTACAAGTGGCATGTGGACGTTTGCTAGATGAGGTTTCTTCTATTGGTCAGATTTCCTTTGGTCAGAGACAAGAAGAAATCCTACGCATGTCTAATTTTTTGGATTTCTTGTAGACTATATTACTGATACATATGATTTGGTGGCCTCTCCTAAGACTCTAGTAATTAAATCTAAACATGTCACTCATAGTAACTCTAGAGTTGATGTTGGTAAGGACTCATCTCTTAAGGGCATAAAATGTAATAAGGAATTAAGGGAGACTAACTCTAGGAGGGAAGTAGATGCTGGTATTCAGAGTACATTGGGAAATTTGTTTCCTTGAAATAAGAAATGTTAAATGATCCTTCTCTCTTGTAACATTAGGGGATTTAATAATCCCAGTAAACACATAATTGCTAAGGATATTAGATTTAAAAAAACTAGATATTTTCATGCTCCAAGAGACCAAAATTAATATGGACAAATTTATAGAAGTGGGTAGGATTATTTGGAAAGAAAGTTCCTAGGAGTTGTATATCTCCTTAGGAGATTTGGGAGGTGTTTTTACTATGTGGGATCTTATAATTTTGCATGGCATTCTGATCCTTTCTTCCTCTGGTCATGTGGTTATGAGTTTCATGGAAATTGTCTCTAAAAAATCCTCGTATGTTTCTAATATTTATGTTCCTTATAAACTCAGTGAATGAAGGAAGTTATGGAAGGATCTCTCGAGATTTATACAACTATTTAAAGATGAAGATTGGATTATTGGAGGTGATTTCAATACCCCCTTTCCCTTGGTGAAAAGAAAGGGGGCTTGATCTCTTATTCTAAAATCATGGATGATTTAGCTGATTTCCTAGCCAGTAATAGTCTGTTTGATTTAGAATTGGAGGGCTTCAAGTTTAATTGGGATAATAGAAGGATGGGAACTGAGTTCATTCAGATTAGATTAGATATATTTGTGGTGAGTCATCTTTATATGATCAATCAAATATATTATCTAAAAATTATCCCTAGAATCGAATTGGATCATAATCCCATTCTTCTTTATTTGGAGATGAATCAATTGAAAAAATATAGACCTTTCAGATTTGAAAAGATGTGGTTTGATTACCCTGAAATTTTCAACAAAATTCAATAATGGTGGGATATTCAGGTTTGTGGGGTTGCTATTTTTATATTTTATTTTAAACTGAAGCATATTAAAAGTAACATTAAAAGATGGAATAAGGAGACTTTTGGAAATATTTTCTAGGAAAAAAGTAGAAATGCTGAGGATTTAAGAAATATTGAGGAACTTATGTAGAACGATGGTCTTAATACAATTCTCAAGGATCAAGAACAAAAACTCTTGTCTGAGTACCATGAGATCCTAGCTAAAGAAGAGGTGTATTGGAGACAAAAATCTAGGGTAAATGGCTTAAGGAGGGTGATAGGAATACTAAATTCTTCCATTTTTCTACCACTTCCAGATCTAATATCCTAAATATTAATGAGATAAGAAGTGAGAATGGTTAGATATACTTGGATAGTAGGGATATCAATGCCACTATAATAAATTACTTCAAGGATATTTTTAAACAGGGGTAGAGGACAGAGGAGCTGGTTCACAATAAAGTCCTGGATGTTTTCCAAAATGTTATCACACCTCTTTAAAATAGAAATATCTTAAGGAGCCCCTCGAAGGAGGAAATTCGTTTTGCATTCTTTGATATGGAACTGAATAAATCTCTAGGCCTGGATGGTTTCCCTTCCTTTTTCTTTCAAATATTTTGGGCGGTGATAAAGCACGAGGTAATTGAAATGGTCTAAGATTTTTTCAACAATGGTCATCTTTTGAGGCAAATGAATAACACTTTCCTTGTCCTAGTGTTGAAAATTGTTGGTGCTAAAGAAGTTAAGGATTTTATACCTATAAGCTTGTGCAACACCACCTATAAATTACTGACAAAAATCATAGCTGGGAGGATTAGAATGGTTCTTCCAAACTTTATTTCCAGAAATCAGGGGAATTTTGTTCTGGGGAGGTAAATTACAAACAACATTATTGTGATTTAAGAACCCATTCATTCCATTGATAGTTCTGGAAGATCGGAAATGTTTCTTATGTTGGATATGCATAAAGCCTTTGATAGGATAACATGTTCCTTCCTCTAGGCTATTCTATTAAAAGTTGGTTTGATAAATTCTTGGTAAACATGATAATTACCTACATATCCATAGCTAGTTACTTGGTTTTGGTTAATGGAAAACTGAAAGGTTTCTTCTAATCAGGTAGAGGTTTGAAACAAGGTGATCCTCTTTCAGCTTTCCTGTACATCATAATGGTTGAATCCTTGAGTAGAATCTATCAACAAGCTATGTTTTCAAACTATATCCAGGGTATTAAAATATCTAATGGTCTTCCCTCTATCTACCTTAATTATTTTGTGGATGATAAGTTTATGATGGGGAAGGCCTTTGTCCATGAAGTCTCCAATTTTAAGGTGGTTCTTAATGATTATGAATTAGTTTCAAGACATATGGTTAACTTCCATAAAAGTGTTGTTTTTTTCATAAATGTGGAGAATCAGGTTTAAGCCAAATTAGCTTACATCCTAGGGTGTAGGATTAAGAATTTTCCAAATTCTTATTTGGGTATGCCCCTGATCCAAAAGAATCCTAACATCACAGTTTGGAATGATCTGTTGGATAGATTTAATAGTAAACTCCCATCTTGGAAGGGTCTCTTGCTTTATCAAGCTGGTAAGATTCAACGCATCTAAAGCTCCCTTCAAGGTATTCCCATTTATGTGACGTCTCTTTTTAAGCTCCCTGCTAAAATTATTGAATCCCTATATAAAATCCAAAAGAGATTCCTTTGGATGGGAGCTATGGAGAAGTTCAAATTCCCTCTTATGGCCCGAGAAAAAGTCATAAAACCAAAGCTTTATGGGGGATTAGGGTTAAAAAATATTTCTCCTATGAATGAGGCATTAATTTCCGAAGTGGGTTGGAGGATTGCTAGAGAGGAAGGTCTTTGGGTGGAAATTATAGAGATGAAATATTTGCAGAATATAGGAAGATTGGAATCCTTTTTTATTCATGATAATCTTCCTAGAGGGTCTTTTTTTTGGAACTCTTTTGTTGCCTCCAAAGAAATATTAACAAAAGGTACTATGTTAGAGATAGGAAAAGGCTCTATAATTAGTTTTTGGTATGATAGTTGGATCGAGGATTCCCCCTTAGTTAACCTAGAAATCTGGAAAAGGGTTGCGTAGTACTACGAGGAAACAATAAAATTTTAGATTCGTGAATTTTGGATCCAGGAGGATTTTTTTAGGTGGGAAACCATTGATCCTCCTCTATATTATGATGGAGACATCTAACCCTTTCAGGATCTCAACAATAAATTAAGGGACTTCCACATCCCCATGTTCTAGACCAAGGAGGATTCCACCAAATGGAAAGAGGAAGATTTGGGAATTTTCTTGGTTAAATCTACCTACATGTTAAATTTAAAGTCTGATATGAAAAAGGACTATTAGGGTGAGCTCTGGGTGAAGGATCATATCCCAAAGGTTAATATCTTTTACTAGCCGGCTATCCAAAATAAAATTTTGACAGTTGATAATCTCAGGAAAAGGGAAATGAAGCTTCCTAATAGATGTTCTCTTTTTAGGAAAGAGGAGGAAAATTTCAACCATCTCCTCCTTCATTGCTCCTTCTCCCATGATGTGTTTGCTTCCATTCTAGAATTTTTTAATATCCAATGTACCTTTCACTTGATGATTGAGGACTGTTATTTTCAATGGGAGACTCGCTTCTATTTTCCCATTTTTGTCTAGGCTTGGAATATTTCCCTCCCTCCTTTTTGGGGGCTTATGGAAGGCCAGGAATGATTGTATATTCCGGGATCATAAATCTCTTATCTTGAAATTTAGAATAAAATTTTTGGTTGTCATTAAGGAAAACATCAAACTCTTTAAAGTCAAGGCAAAGAAACCCTTCCCGAAAAGAGAGTAGAAAGTTTTTGACAAGTTTTCCCTTGGACCAGTAGAATTACACAAACCAAAAAAAAATCTAGTTGGATAAGGCCTGTGGAAAATGTTGTTAAGTTAAATTTTGATGGGGCGTCAAAAGGGAATCCGGGTCTAGCTGAGGGGAAATTTTAAGAAACAGTGAAGGTGATTGGTTATTTTTTTATGCCGGTCCATTAGGTTCGAAAACAAACAATATGGTGGAAGCTAGAGCTCTCCTTTGGGGGGTTTTGTTGGCAAAAGAAAAAGGTTTCAAGGACATCCAGATTGAAGGTGACTCTCTCATCAATATTAATGCTCTTAAGAATCAGGGTTCCATCAATTGGCCCTTAAGAAATATCCTTAATGATGTTAAGGAAACTTTAAAACATTTTGCAAGGGTTGTTTATAATCATACTTTGTGTTAAGGGAATAAGTGTGTGGATAAGATGGCTAATTACGGAGCCATTAGTAATGATTACAAGATTTGGTATAAAGGAGATGATTTACCCATGGACATTAATCAAACCATTATTAGAGATAGAGGGCACTAAGTTTGATGATGTTTGCATGAGTGAGCTCTGGGGCTATGACATCTTACTTAATAAGTTGTATTCCTCAGTTTTTGTTAGTGTGAAAGGGGGTCTAATTTTTAGAAGTGTTAACAAAAATGGGAAGTTTGGTTTTGTGAAGATAGGTGGGGATAGAATTAGGGTTGAACCTACTAGCCAGAACATTGAATCTTTTAATCAACATTTGTGGAAAAAGCTTAAGATTGGAGGATTCAGTAATCTCATCACTAAATTACATGGTCATGACCCCTCCCTCTCAAAGGATTTTGGAAAATCTTGGAAAGAGGAAAATTTCAAGGTTGGAGGTATGGAAATTGAGGTTTCTAAGTCCACCATTTCCCTTACGATGAAGATGAAAATGGACGGGCTTAAAATTTTTAAGGATAGAACCCGTAGAGAGCATGAAATTGAGTTGTTCTTCATGGCTAAGGAAAGGCACTCTTTCTTTATTGATGGTATTGCTAGGTCGTGTATCCTAGGAATATGGAGAGATGTTTTCCTTCAAATGATGAAGTATATAACTCTGGAAGGAATACTAAAAAATATATACTCACCATATGACCCGTCTAAATATATTCTACCATAAGGTCATGGTAAGCATCCCTTTCTTCCTATTTATGTCTTTGAAAAATTATTTATTGGTGTTTTAGTAGGAGAAGGTAGAGATTCCTTTAGATGAAGGGCTCATCCTTCTTCTATTTCAAAATGGGAAACCTATTCTAAATTTTTCTTTGGAAGATAAGGTGGAAGTGGATGATCTCACTCTTGCAGAATGCCTTACGAAGATGAAGGAAGCGAAATGTAAAAAAGTGGGGGAGTTTTCAATTTGTGCATTAGTAGTTACGAGGATGAGATAGAGGAAGACATAAATGTCAAGGGAACTAAGGGTTCTGAGATCAAATTCAGTCATGTTGGTAGTAGTGAAGGTTCTCCTAAAAATTAGCTGGGTTTTCTAGACTGTTGGCAAAATTTTGGCAAACTTCTACAATTTTGATGGTGTAGGGATGGTTTTCTTTTTCTCTATTTTTCTCTCTTTGGTTTAAAGTCCTAATCTTCATTGTAAGAGTTAAGCATGTTTAACTCCTTTCTTTCCATTTCTTTCTTGCTCGTTGGTTTTTGTTCCTCCTTTTATAAGACCCATGGGAGCCAGTCCCTATTTTAACCTTATATAATAAAAAACAAATTGAAAACAAATTGTCAAATGGCATTCATTCTATCTTCTATCATCATCAATTAACTACATTACACTAGTTAGTTGACTCCTCTATCTAGCAAAGACAAAAATTAATGACCTTATGTTAATTGAACCATGTTCTATCCACATTAATTAATTAAGTTTCCTACTATATTATATGAATAAACTATCATTTATCTAATTTAATCCTTCATATCCCCTAAATAATGCTAATTCTCTTCTAAACTAGCATAATAGGCCCATATCTTTATTAATTGATCACCTTCAATTAATTATGTGCATCCCTAATTCCCATGGGTCACTAAAGGGAAAATTAAACTCTCTTAAGGTTGACTCAACCCTCCCTAAACCTTCCTTATCCACAAATCACTCAACCTCTCTAGTATCCCACATGTAAAGGGATGTAGAGATTATTTTATCCACTGAGCTATATAAGAATCCCTCGTCTTACCTTTCTACTTACACCTAAATGAGCATAGAGCTTATACTATAGTAATTTCATCATCTTATAGAATTATTCATTAGAGTGGAGCTAAGCATCATCCACATGCATTCAATAATCCAAGATATTTTGTGAAGATAAATGGAGATAATCAAGAAAGGCCCTGTTGCCATGACTTGATGAACCACCATCCTCAATCATCTTGGATTAAGAAACAACTATCAACCCTTTGATAGCTAAAGGATATACTTAGGTTCATTTCATTTATTTAGATTTCTAAAGATTACAGAAATAAATGTTAGCATGTTAGATTGAGTTTCATTTTCAAGGTTCTAATGCATAGTGTTGATGTTTATTACTTGTTTAGCTCTTAGCATGATGGAATATTTATCTAGTTAGCATTGTATTGAAGCTATTAGGTGTTATATTTTATTTCCTTTGCATTTTTAACTAGTTGATGTACACATCAATCATGTGGAATAATTGGTTGGGCCATATGAGTAAAAAAGAAATGCATATCTCAAAGGAAAAGGGTAAATTATCTGATTTGAAATATGTAGATCTTGATTTCTATGAGCATTGTATGTTTGGAAAGAAAAATAGAGCGATATTTCTCAAAGTTGGGGCAACAAAGAAGGAGAAAAAATTGGAGCTTGTGCACTCAGATGTGTGGGGACCATACCAGGTAGCTTCTCATAGAGGATCCCAATATTATGTGACTTTCATTGATGATGCCAGAAGAAAGGTATGGGTTTATTGTATAAAGTGTAAATATGATGTTTTTGAGACTTTTAAAAGATGGAAATCCCTTTGTGGAAAATGAATAAAATTCAAAGTTAAAATGCCTTAGATCTGACAATGGTTGTGAGTACTACATCAAGGCTTTCAATTATTATTGTTCAATGAATTCAATACATAGAGAAAGAATGGTTCCTAGAACACCACAAGAGAATGGTGTTTTAGAAAGAATGAATAGGACAATCATGGAACGTGCAAGAAGCAAAAGGATACGTGCTAGATTATCCTTATAATTTTGGGAAAAATTAGTAGACACTGTAGTGTATTTAATCAACCATGGGCCTTCAAGTACACTAGATGGTGGAATATCAGAAGAATCTTGGATTGGAAAAGAGGTAGATCTTTCTTTTCTTATAGTATTTGGTTCAGAAGATTTTGTGCATGTTGATAAAGAAAATAGAAAGAAGTTGGATGCTAAATCCAAGAGATTTACTTTCATTGGTTATGGATTTGGTGATTTTGGATTTCATTTTTGGGATTTAGAAGATTCTAAGATTGTTAGGAGTCATGACATTAAATGGAATGAAAAGAGAATGTAGAGGGATTAAGTTTTAGTACCCAAATATGAACTAGTTGAAAAGTTTTTGGAAGAAAACTCATTCTTGGATTTAGAAAAAATATCTACAGGTAACATTGTCAGTCAGCTTGAATTGACATTAGTTGAAGAGAACTAGCATTGGTCACCTAGACCAATTTTGGCTTCAGAAGAGAAGAACTGACATCGGTTACCAGGACTGATGTTGGCTACATGTTATTGGTGTCAGTCACTGTCAGAGGTGGATACAAATGTATAAGACATGCAGATTGAGCCTCTAGTACCCAAAATTTATGTGAGAAGGTCACAAAGATTAAGTAGACCTCTCGAAATATTTTCACCTTCCTTGTCTTATTTATTATTGATTGAAAGTGTTGAACCATAAAGTTTTGAAGAAGTAATGCCGAATGAAACCAACAAGAAGTGGGAGCATGACATGGATGAGGAGATGGAATCCTTGAGACAGAACCAGACATGATATTTGGTTAAGTTGTTAATAGGAAAGGGAACATTGTAGAAAAAATGGGTTTACATGATCAAGGAAGAATAGGGTGGAAAAAAAATATACAAGGCTAGGCTTGTGGTAAATGGATTAGTAAAAAAAATCAAGTATTGACTTTGGTGAGATATTTTATCCTGTAGTAAAAATTACTTCCATACATACTGTATTGAATTTATTTGTATTAAAATATTTGTACTTAGAGAAACTTGATGTTAAGACGGATTTCCTTCATGGTGATTTAGATGAAGAGATATATATGTAGCATCCGCTTGGTTATGAAGTCAAGGGTAAGGAGAAACTTGTGTGCAGGTTGAAAAAGATATTGTATGGGCTCAAGCAAGCCCCAAGGAAATGGTATATGAGGTTTGATAGTTTTATGCATGAGCATGGTTATATGAGATGTGAATATGAACATTGTGTTTATTTCAAGAAGCTTGAAAATGGAAGTTGTATTATTTTGTTACTATATGTGGATGTTATGCTTATTTCAAGATCTAGTATGTAGGAATTTTTTGAACTTAAAGAAAAGTTAGCTCACACATTTGTAATGAAGGATTTGGGAGTTGCAAAGAAAATCCTTAGCATGCAAATACATAGAGGTAGGAAGAATAAGAAATTGTATTTGTCTCAGGAGAACTATATCAATAAGGTGTTGGAAAGGTTTAATATGTAGAATTCAAAACCTGTAAGTACACCTATGGCTGGACACTTTAAATTGAGAAAAGATCAATGTCCTACATCACATGAGGAGGTTGAGTACATGACACGAGTTCCATATGCTTTAGCAATTGGAAGTCTTATGTATGTTATGGTTTGTACCAGACCAGACATTACACAAGCAATGGGAGTTGTGAGCAGATTTATGGCTAATCTAGGTAAAGAGCATTGGAAAGAAGTCTAATGGATTCTCAAGTATTTGAGAGGGATATCAAGCATGCAATTATGCTATGGAGGGTCAGATACTTATTTATGTAGCTATGTTTATTTAGATATGGCTGGTGATTTTGATGGTAGGAGGAAGCACCATTGTATATGTATTCATAGTAGGTGGGACGAAAGTTAGCTGGATTTTGAGATTGCAGAAGGTTATGGCCTTGTCTACTATAGAGGCTAAGTATGTTATAGCTACAGAGGATAAGAGATGATATGGATGATTAGGTTCATGGAAGATTTGGGAAAGGAGAAAGAGGATTGCAAATTGTACAGTGATAGTCAAAGTGTGATTCATCTGGAAAAGAACTCAATGTTTCATTCAAGAACGAAACACATTCAATTGAGATATCACTTCATATGGAAGATGTTGGAGGATGGGTAACTGAAACTAGAGAAAATTCATACAAATAAGAACCCTTTGGATATGCTAACAAAGTCCTTGGCAAAGGAGAAGTTGGAGCTACACTCCACTTCTGTTGTCTTTGTGTTTGAGACTTGAAGAGGAAGAAACAAAGCTAAGGAAAGGATCCAAGAATGGAGTTGTATGGTATAGTGCAATAATTTATCTCCAAGTGGGAGATTGTTGAGTTGTGGAGCTTAATTACTTCACAAAATAACATGCTTTATTAACTTGCTAGTTTACATAGTAACTGATCAGTCGGGGGGACGTGTCTGACTGAGTCATCGGTCAGGCTAGTAGGAACCTGCATTGGTTATTGTAACCGACGTTAGTCTCTTATGAATGAAATGTTTTTATTAAGATGTGGGATTATATCTAACCTTTTATATAAATTTTATCTAATGGTTGTAATTGTATTTCTAAAGTACCCTAAGTTTGTATATGCATATATAAGATAGAAAGCTAGGATTAACATAATAATTAGAGGAATTCTTGGAGAGAGAAAAAAGAAGCTTGTGAGGAAGAAATTATTGTACATTGAAGAGGTGTGGAAGATTGCAGATCTTCATTGTATATTCTCTACAAAGATTTGAATAATAAGATTGGTTGTTTCTTGGTGGATGTAGCCCACACTGGGTGAACCACGTTATATCTTGTGTATTGTTCTTCTAGTTTATTTTCATGTTTTATTACTTGTATGCTTAGATATGATATATATATTGTACAACTAGTGTGATTAACCCCAACATAGGATACAAAAGTTAGGAAGGAAGAATTTCTTAGAGTTATAAGAATGTTACAGTTAAGAAGTCGAGCTAGAATATACAAGTGCATATGGTAGAATAATCAAATGGAGAAGGTCAGGATGAGCATTACAAAGATACACATGCTATGGATATGGATGAAGAGGGTGTTTTGGCAACCAACACATAGGTAATCAAGAAGAACCTTATTGTTGAGACCAAAATGGAGAACATGAGAATAAGGAGCACTCCCAACCCCTAACGTGGAGAAAGAAGTCATGGAGATTATTTAAAACATGGTGGAGCATGAGGTTGTTCATCACTTGGCATAGAGGAAGAAAAAATGAAGAATAGTTAGAGTGATTAAAAAATATTATGTAGTAGATTCATGTCTTTCTGTGATTTTTCCTAAGGGTACTTGGAAAGAGATGACGTATATTCCCTAAGGGCTATTATCATGAAATATGTTGAGGATCCCAACAAGGTATAAGAGCACCATCCTTACCAAAATTTTATATTGATTTGATAAAATAGAGTGAACTCCCTCAAAAGAAAGATGTTGTCTTGGGCTCTTGAATTCCCATATCAAGGAACTGGAATATGAAGTAAGAAACCAGATCATGGTTGGAAACTCATGGATCTTAAATCTCTAGGGAAATAAATCTGGTATTTTATTACAACCAATTGACAGATGAATAATCATGTAACACACTTAACAAGTTGTCATAGAAGTGGGTTCTAAGATTTTTGAGAAGAATAACCATGTCTTCGTATATCTTACAGAAGACAAGTGGAGGAGAAGAATAGAGGAATACTTGAGAGGGATAAGGAAATAAAGGATAAGGAAGAAATTATTGTGTAATTAAAACATGATTTCAGGGATGAAAAAGGATGGATGTGCGCTATGTATAAAAAAGAAGAGTGCATTATGATACATTTTTAATTACACTCCTAGACCCAAACCCCTGGATAAGACAATGTATGAGTCTGACTTTCATTATCTTGAGGATATTATGTGCACAATTACTTCCCAACTAGAAACCCTAACTTTAGAATTTGTAGAAGTTATGGCATGACAAAATTAACAAGAAAAATAACAAGTTGAAGCCACCATATGGAATTAAATGAATTGATAGAAGTAGTAAAGGAAGCTACTCACATGACAGAGGTCTTGTATGATAATTGTGAGCATAGTGACCATGTGATGGGACTATTCTATTTCCAAAAATGAAGTAGACCTTAATAAGTTCCAAGAAAAGAATAAAGATGAACATGGTAGAATGACAGAAAATATTGGCCAAAGAACAAAAGAGGGAAGAAATTGAATCATTAAGGGCAATTTTGAATAAGTTAAAGGAACTATGCATGCAGGTCATGCATAAGATGGATGTGCTAACAAACTTGGGAAAATAGTTGGAGACCCTGTGAACACATTAAAGGCTAAGGATGAGGAACTAACATTTGATGATATCACTTCTTTGATAGGGGACACCTTTATTCAGGAAACAATGAACTAGAAGATTGGAAAACACTAGAAGCATTGGGGAATAAGGAGTTCCCTCTTATTTTTGCACTGTATAATTAGAAATTCTTTCATTATTTTGTGCAATACCTTAAGGACATTATTTAGCTATTTAGTTTTTCATTAAGGGATTATTTATCTCTGGGCATGAGATCAATAGTAGATTGTTAATGTTGAGGAAAGACAACATACCTAGTGTGGGGTAATGTTGGGCCTTGAAAATATTTCTAAGTATTGAAGACTACACACACATGCTAGACCTCTAGAAGAAACACTTGTAGAAAAGAGTATGGAAAGTGCGTGCATGGATGACAGTGTTTTGTGCACAGGGTTTAGAAAAGGGCACTCAAGGATTAATTTAGAAGAGTTGATGAATTAAACAATTTTGGGAAAAATGCTAAATATAGAGATAGAGTGGGTTCCATGTAAGGGAAAATTCCATGCAAGAAGAGTCTATTTTTGGAAAAAGCAACTAGTAGTTAAAATTGGAACATGAAGATTTGGAGGTTACACAAGGCTATTTTTTGGGACAAGTGGAAGGATGAGTGACATGCAGTGTTTTGAGATAATAATACGATCTGAACTAGGAGTAATCTATCAGAGATCTATTGTTAGAAGAGCTTGCATGTTCTTTTGTTATCTTTATAAACTAAACATGGCTATTCTTAGCATGCAACTTATTTTGAGGATGCTTAGGTGGTGAAGGAAAATCCCCTAACCCATATATATATATATATATATTTCATGGTATCCTATGTATTCGTATCATGATATGTATGTATGTATGTATGTATGTATGTGTATATGTATTGATTTACACTATTTAGGGATCCAATCTTATCCACGTTTGTTAGTGTTATGTTGTTGGTTTATGAATGAGCATGAATTATGGTGATACTCTTATGTATGTATTTAGCTTATGTTTTTTGTAGTAATTAATACAATGGATATTTGTGGTTGGATATTGGTTATTGACATATTTGTTTCCGGATCTTGTATGGTGAATATGATATTAGTTTTTGTTTGATTCCTTATTCATTATGGTTAAGATCTAGATTTGTTTATGGTTTATCCTTACATGTTTGTTATAGATCTAGATTACAAATGTTTTTATCATGCTAAATCCTTGAAAAAGATACAATAAAAGAGGAACCTGATACCCTTGTGTGCTTCCGGTGAGTGATCAGATTTGTCTGAGTGATGTGGCAACATGCCTTGGGATTTTGGTACAATAAAATACTACACCTCCCATACATGCATGCCCAACCTGTGTTTGTCTTTTTGCATCATTTTATCCCTAGATGGGGTGCCCACAGGTGCATTAGTCCTAGTCAGAGTGCCGTGATCCTTTTTTAAATTTATCTCCATATTTTTGGCATGTTTAAGCCATTTGAGCATTCTATATTTTTTATGGTCAACCTCTTCAGGGTTAATTATGAAGTTAGATCAAGAAAACCATATAAATATAAATTTATGATACTATAATGTGGGACCAAGCACTAGTCACTACTATCATCACCTAAGGTTGCATATATCTAAGGGATCTAAAGCTTATTTACATCCATCTAGCTCCATCACAAGGGACAGGGTTGGTTCATCTACATCACACATCATAGAAGGGAAGTTTATTCTATTCCAACCACCATTTTATTACATTTCTACACATAGTTATTTATTGCTACTTTCACAAAGTGCAAATGGCGCAAGAGCACAAAGGGCTTGATCACACACACATAAACATAGAACTACATCGGGTATGAGATGTAGTGCAACTCTCACCTAGTAATTCCAAAATTGTGACCACTGAGGATAGTCTGAACCCTCCATTTATATATTTTTTTTTTAGGGTTTGATGTTTTTTGGGGGTTTTGTAGGTCTTCCAGTCATGATTGATTATGAGTGAAATCCAAAGAAGTGCATAAAATTACACACAACATATAGAAAATTCTCTACATCACCTTACATCTCTACAAATTCATTCCTCAAATCTCATGCTTCTACTAAAGCTATCTGAGAATTCCAAAAAGACATATGTGGTGGACACTTCAACAGTTTGGTTGTTGCCAAACGCGTCCTATGAATGTGATATTACTAGACTAATCTAAATAGAGATGACTGATAATACATTAAGAAATACATTAAATTTCAACAACATTCCAATCTCCCTCACACTCCCAATCAGGCTCTACATCCTACGTAGGATTTGTGGTGCTTCTCACAATGGGGACTTGACCTCATTTGTCTCATCAAACCTTGTTTTTCACAACAACACCATTCAATCATCACCCCTAGTAAATATTTTATTAAATTAGGGGAGGTTATTCCTCTTGTCTCTTCTAAATCAAATAAAATATTCGATTTCATTTATCATCATATCATATCTGATTTCAACATCCCTAAAAAACTTATCAATGATAATGGAAAATATTTTAAAAACAAGTAAATGAATAAACCATGTGACACTTTCAACATCATATTAATCTTCTCATCCCCTTATTATCCACAATAAAATGGTCAATTTAAAGATTCTAAAAAAACACTTAAATTTTTTTTTCTAAAAATCATTGACCAAATAGGAAGGAATTTGTATCTCTAAATCTCATTTTCTCTTTGGGATTATCAAACTAGCATCCATCATCCTACAAGTTCTATGCCCTTCTCTTTATTCTATGAACATTAGGATTTCCTACCCCTTGAAGTTTAAATTCCATCTCTTTGTGTGTCCCTCAAATATTTAATCTCTAACAAGGATTGTCGTTAAGAATGTCTAGCACAACTTGAATCATTAGACGAATGTCACTTAACTAGTAACATCCCTTGAGCACCATCATGTCTATGAAGAAAACATAAAATGAGCATAAAAGAAACATGTAAAAGAACTTTAATTCAACATTTGTGATATTTTCCTCAAAGATAATAAAAATTTCACTACTCTAGAAATGAGTAAACATGAAAAGTTTTCCCCTAACTGGATCAGTCCATATATGGGATGAGATCCTATCGTTTAGCCTCCCTTGATGGTACACCTAAAAAGGAAAATTTAAATACCTTTAATTTATGGACTTTATATTGTTAACATATCTAACTTCATAAATTTATTTACGTCGAAGATCTCTTTCTGCCACTGAACTATCACTCGTTACTGTAATGATTTGGGAATATGTGGTCTACTATCAGAATCCTATATTTATGACCTTAAAGGTGAACATCATGGATCTATTCATTGCATTTTACTCATGGATAATTTCCTCCTTAGCATGAACCCTATAATAATTACACTCATCTACCCTTTATTTACGAACTAAAAACATGCTAATGGATCATGTGTGTGGTTGTACACATCTTTCCCTCCTTAAATGGTTTACCTGGTATGCACTCAGCACTCAAATATATATATATATATATATATATATATATATGCACACTATAAAATAAAATATAGGTAGGTCACGTGAAGGAAAACTATTAATAATACTATAAAAGTTCATACTAATCCCTTGAAATAAATATTCTTATCAAACATATACCAATCCCATGAAGGAAGGCTATCTATGAAATCATAAAACCAAAATTTCATACCACTCCCTTGAAGGATGGATACCCATATCATTATAAAAAGGGTTCCTGCATTGATCAAACTTCATATCATAGTCAAAATATCCAAAGAGTCCTAGGAAATATTCCCACATTGATCAAATTTCCTATTAAAGAAAACTTCCCGCATTGATCAGTTTACACAAATAAAATATAGCTGCGGCATAATATTATAAACCATCAAAGGATAACATACTCTCCCGTATAAACTACACATCAACCCTTCTCGTGTTATAATAAGGTACATAAATACATTCCCATCAACATCCATGATTCTACATGTGACTAATTATTTTTATTTATATGTTAACTTTTGTTACAAAGGCCTCAAAATGCATTGGCATATATAATTTTACCGTCAGATCACATATGTATCAAATTTAGTCCAAAGACAAACATTTCACAATTTATTCTTAACTGTGATTTTAAAGTACATTTTGAAACATATATCAAGATCTATAGACTTTAAGTCACATCACATCAACATCAAATATCACATAAAATATCAAATCAACATCTATACATCTAAACATTATCTCAACATTGGATCATGAACATCAAACATAAAATAAATCAAAACCACATGAATCCAAAACATAATAATCATATATATATGTATGTATGTATGTATATATGTATCATCGAATGTTTATATGAAATGTATGAATATGGTTCTATACAAAAGCATCTATTATCAGATAATATACATAACCCACATACTACATACAAAAATCAAAATCTTACACCTAATAGCTACCTTGGCCTCCTATGGCTCCTCCATCAGGCATCATATATCTTCGTGGATGTATGAAACTCCCATTTCTCACTGAGGTATATGGGTGAGATGACCTATGATCACTCGCTCTGTGCTCCAAATAATGATGAACACTAGGAAGGCGCTCTGTAACTAAAAACTCATAGTATCTCATCTCCTTGCACAATGCTCTATACTGCTCAATTTTCATAAAACTAGGAGGCCCCATATTCCCTCCTACCACCAAATCTCCTCCTGCAGGTATCAATTCCTACCCTGTACTAGGTCCTACCCCTTTTCTATACTACTTGTTTCCTTTGAATCTATACCCACCTCTCCATACATCGCTTGCAATTCCTCCCACTACCAATGATATCTATCTCATTGTTGTAGATAGGTATCACACTCTATTTTTTGAAATCCCTCTCCCATTGTAACACATCTCACTCCTAGCAAGCTATGTCTCTCTCAATCACCAACCTCTCTTTCTCAAGATTTAAGGTATAAAAATATGCCTTCAACTATGCCAACTCTTCTCCACCATCACCCTCCTCTTATGCCACCTCTGTACCCATTAACCATTTACCCACCCTATCTCCATGAGCAGTATCCCACCAAGCCAAACCCTCCTCCACTCTAACATCATCCTCATTAATCCCCTCCCAATATCCACTACCTGTACGGGTAAGTCTATCTTAGAATCATCATGTCGATATACTATAAGCTCACTAGGAATTTTCTGTGGAAATCTAAAATTATCGTTGCACTTAAGGAATATGAACTACCTCTATCATCTATATTATCCTCCCTACACCCTCCATACCTACCTCAATCCATCTAACTCTGTATCCATCCCTAGCCATGCAAGGAATATCACATAAGGTTTGTATACTACATCATCTATTAATAAACCCTATATATGATCAATATAATAGTAGGTCTCCTATCTCTCAAACCCATCATCCCTCATCCAATTAAATCTCCATCTCCAAATTACCGCTAAATACATCACTAGATCACCATCCCTCCATGACATCCATGGTGTTCCTCATTATTACTATATACTCATAGGCCCAACAATGTAATAATAACCCCACATCTAACCTAAACCTCCACCTAGTCACACACATCCACAACTCAGGGTATACTTAAGCCAACAATGCACAAGTCTAGGAATACACAGTTTGATGCTCCATAATATTTGCAATGGCAACCACAAGTGTCCATGGAAATATTCTACCCCCTACATTTGGTAACACATAACATGATATAACCAACATAATAATTGACATTAACCAGCTACGTGACACATCCATGTCATAATAGGACTCAATATGGGAACCCCCTAATGTATATCATATATATGTATCCTCATCTCAATATAACCACCTCATAATATCAAGACGAGGCTCTCTGGTGATAGGTACCATATGCTCACCTTAGATCAATAACTTGAGGATCATGCATACATCCTCCAAATTTATTGTCATCTCACTAGTCAAGAACCAGAATGTCTCAGTGCTCAGATCCCATCTATCAATCCAAGATATCATGAAACTTGCGTCTCGAGGAATCTGCTGGTATTTGTAGAATCCTCTAAATCCTATGGCCATAAAATGGGACCACTCTATATCATTCACATCATTGTGTATCCTCTCAAACGTCTCTAAAACTTTGTCCTGGAGATAGATTGAATCCGTTTCCTTTAAAACACACTAGTTAACAAAATTTTCACAAATAATAATCTCCACCAATTTATAATCAGTGATCTTTGCATTAACCTAATCAATAGTGATCCCCTCAATCTCCCCTGATTGTCCAATCATATCCAATCAAGTTTTCTCACCCCAATTTTTTTTGAAATTAAAAACAAACAAAATATTAAAAATGAAACACAAATTAAATCTTACTTACCCCTCTCATGGTCCTATGTGTCTTTATGTCACTACCACTTTCCTCCATCTCTTAAAAACAGTAAAAAGTCACAACTCAAATCTCTCAAATTGTACTAAAAAATTTCACCAATGAACTATTTGTCCGACCACTTAGCTTATATATTTTCCATTTTTGAAATCATGGGTGACCCTTAATCATCGTCAATTTTTTGTCCCAAATTTAAACGATCCATAATTACCACCAATTTTAGACTTTCTTACACAAATTTTCAAATTTTGTTCACCTAGACCTTTTCCTATCACATCACAAGATCATCAAAATATTTCATGCCTTTTCTTTGATGCTCAACATCTTGTCATAAAACTCTATTTTTTACCATACACCAATTTTTCACACATTGTAGGATGTTTCCTTTAAACCCTTAGTGACATGACTTAACACATCCTCACAAGAGAGCTCCTAGTGAACCCTCTCCATGTAGTGGTCTTCCCAAAACATGTGTCTGTAGGTAGTCCAAAATCATGTCCGTTACCAAGTGTTTCCAAGATTACTACCATCATTGTGAAAACTTCCAGCATGGTCATTATGGAATACAATAAAATCCTATAACATCTATAATGCAAGCCTATTTAAACAATCAACTCTCTTCAATATAATGACCAATATAGTCACTCATTAGCTTGAGGGGGAATAATATCACCATATCCTTATCAAAAAAATGGGGCATCCTCATGCACTAGTTTTAATCTCGTAACTTAGTACCTATCGATAACTCAACAAAAATGGTAAAATGTAGACACCTCTTTTTCACCCCTAGGTGACCTGATGCACATTAATTAAATTATCATTACCTATCGTTATCATATCTATCCTAAATATCATATAATTTACCATCGTAAATATTATTTATCTATGTAAAACCTATTTACCCTCACCTAACCACTTAAAACAACCCAAGACTATTTTACCATACTTATCCGAACCTTCTAACCTTTAATAACATGAATCCCTAACCTACCACCATCCATTCGACAACCTAACATATCCAATAGCAAGTGGTTTTAACCATTTTCCATACTTCCTTTTGTTGGTTTTAACATCCGTGGTAAAATCAATGGTGATCCATGATCACTGATGATCATTGTGGACATCATCTATCTTATTTAGCCAACCTCTGTATCCTTGAGCCAACTAGTAAAAATATACACATGAGGACAAATTTATCCATGTACCATCGACATCATTATGTTCAAGATCATCAACACACCTCTACTAAATCTATCAAGAGCCTCATCATATTGTTAATCAGCTATTAGAGAGATTTATCACCTTCAAACTATCCATCATGGGTAGCATCCTTTATTTTTCATTTTATCAATTAGTTTTACAGTAGTTGCATCTTTTTCCCAGTCATCTACACCTTCCTGCATAGTCTTCTTGATATTTTATCTCGATCCAATAATTTATCCAACCTTTTTAATATGTAGTAATATCCAAAAATATATCCATCGATCCGCAATCACCATTGATCAGTTCCCCAACCTTTACTTCTTCCATTATCCTCCTAAACATGTCCAAATCTTCATTTTCAAAATACTATAGGTTTCTAGATTCCCTCTAGTTTAACCTTACATTGTCAAATCTGTCTATCAGTGAATCATACCTGTTTTATCAAGTCTTTTATCAAAGTTAGTAATTTTCCTCCCCAATAACCATTAATTCCTGATTTTTCATCAATCGATATCCATAATCCATTTTTTTATCATTTTTCTTATAAAGATATCTAAATATATACAATCTACGTTTCCTAAAATTTTAGACTCTTCATATTTTGCCTTCGTAAAATTTATCTCTCTGACTTTCATTATTATTTGTTTTATCTATATTTTATAAAAACAAGAATTTTAATTTTGAACTCCATCGATCCCTAATCACCGTTGATCCCCATCATTTCAAATCATTTTTACCAATTATCATTTTAATATCAATTTGATTCTTGTCTAAGAAATTATTTACAATATGGATCTTTTATAGATGACTGTTCTAGTTTTGTCACATATTATCACTAGCATATACGATCTCCTGATCGTCTAATAGCCATTAATGTTGGAAAATTTTGATATTATCCATGAGCTCATCATGTGCACTAGAACATTCACACAAAACATTAAATATATCAAATTTCATATTGAAATCATCCAAGAAGAGTATTAAGCCACTTAAAAGTTATAGTATGGCTACTTTGAGGAATTCAGGATTGCTACGGCCATAGCCTGGGCCACTTACTATGCTAAACATGATCTCACTATTCACATTGAATTTTAAAATATCTTTATTATCATTTATCTTATGATCATTATCAAAACAACCTAATTTTATCAAATGAGATGACACCCTTCAAGGAAGCCATCTAGGATTCCTGGGATTAGGAATTTATCGAGAAATTCGTTAATATATTTATCTATATTTCCTTGTCTATTTTTCCTTGCATACATGTATCTTCACTCTGAGAAAGGAGGAGCCTTTTCACATTGTCCACATTTAATCATCATGAAATTGTGATTGTTAGTGCAATTATCGTTAAACCCATCTTATCTATTTTTTTGGTATTTTCTACATTTTATAGCACTAACCGAAAAACACCTTAAACAAGGGGCTTAATTGTCATGGACGAAATTTTCAATTTTACATGCTAGACATTTAGCATGATAACAACTTTATAATATTTTCCACTACAGTGCCTTAATACAAATGAGTAGCTTTGTAGGAACTATATCCACTCCATATTCATTTGGTTCAACTTGGCTTGTCTATTGACAAATTGTAGTAACTAATGGTGAGTGTACAAGATAAAATCATTTGGCAAAAAGTAATGGCTCCATTTCTTCAATGCTTAGATTATCAAGTAAAAATCATGATCATAGGTTGAGTATCTCCATTTGGAATCATTTAAATTTTCATTGAAATAAGTTATGGGTTTCCCTTTCTTGGCTTAGTACTATGTTAATGGTTTTTCTACTAATGTAATAATCCACATAAAATACCTTCTCAAAACTTGGTAATGCTAACACTAGCTATGCAATAATCATTTCTTCAATTCCTAGAAGTTGGTATTTGCTTCGTTTATTCACACAAAATATTTGCAATATCCCTTTATGGTCTCCATGATTGCTTCACATATCCCAATGAATCTCCTAATAAGCCTTGTATAAAAATGTTGTGCCTCAATCACATTTCTTGGTGAGGGACACTAAAAAATTACACACACCTTTCCTAGATCCATTCACAAAACTTCTTGGGATATTATAAAACCCAAGTATAATAATTTTTTACACATAAAGTTACACTTATATATGTTTACTAATAATTTTTCTTCATGCAAGAGCTTCATTACCTTGTTCAGGTGTTCAATGTGTTATTCCTTTGTCTTAATGAATAATAGTATATCATCCAAATATACAATTACAAATTTTCCCAAAAATGGCTTCCATACCTCATACATCAATCTAATGAAAGAAATTAGATAATTGGTAAACCCAAAGTGCATGACTAAACACTCATACACACCTTAATTCATTTTAAATTTGGTTTTTCACTCATCTCCTTCCCTAATGCATATCAAGTGATAACCACTCTTCAAGTTGATCTTGGAAAAGTACCTTGTGCCACTAAGGAAATCCATTAAGTTATCCATATTGGGTAATGGGAACCTATACTTAATAGTAATCTTGTAGATGGATCTGGAATCAATAGACATGCACTGTTGTCCTCCTTTTTTGGTGCTAACACTTATCGCACTACACATAGACTCAAAAAATTCCGTACTAGCCCTATATCAAGTAGTTCTTATAATTTCTTTCACAATTATCCATTTTACTCAAGAGACATCCTACATGGGGCCTTTTTTAGAAATATTACTCTTGGGATCAAGTCTATCAGGTGACTGATGCTACACTCTAGTGGTAATATGTGTGGAAATTCCTTTATCACAATTTCTTAAAATTATTTTAACACCTTACATACTTCCGTCAGACCATCTTCCCTTGTGAAATATTAACAAAATTATGTAGGTGCTAACCTATAATATTAATCTCCTTTATCCAATTATTGTAAGAATTCCTTTTCGGATACTAGTAAGAATCTTGCACAAAATCCACTATGTACCTCTCCTTTCTCTTCCTCCTTTAATGGTGACAAGTTAAAATTACACCCATATTTGTCGATGCGAATAATATTTGAGTTCCCATTATGAAAAACCTTACTATCATACTACCATTTCATTCCTAATTGTAGGTAATAAACATCCATGAGAATTACATCACATAATAATTTAATGTAATAATTTCCAATATGAAACTTGACAAGACTTTTCTTGTTTACCGAAACTTGGTGCCCCTTTTGTAACCATAAAACTTAGTAGGGGTTTGGGTTCATAATATTCTGCATCGCTAAATTTTCCACCATCTCACAAGAATAAATATTTCCTCTGGTTCTGTTGTATACAATTACTTTACATTATTTTACTCCTAGCTTGCAAATGGTTCTAAACAAACTTTTTCTCTACATAGATTCATCTTCTTTCTACAATTTATTCAACAAGACCTTCCTCATCTTTAGGGATTCTCAAATTTCTGGTATCTCAAAGTGTTCTGTAGATCCCAATGATTTTTCATATCCATGTGTTAAATTTTAATCCAATTTCTTTATACATAATCATGACTTCAACTTGCGTATTTGGACATTTAAATGGAATATGTCTTGCAAATCCATAATTGTAACACGTTTAAAAGAATCCCATACACCTTCCTTGGCTAAATATCCCATGTAATCTTGAAGAGTTAAATTATTCATTAATCTATTCACTATTCTGAGATAGTTTCTACACACTATTGCGATCCTCTTCTTGCAGTCTATTATATCCTTGGTTACTTCCTCCTCTACTATGTACATTATGGTTTCCTCATCTGAATTCATTTTGAATTTCACATGCCATATTATCCTCCACCTTCAAGGATAATTAGTAATATTATTCTACTGTTTAGATACACAATAGGCTGATTAAATATTAAATTCCAAACCTCAAGCCATTTATGTATTGTGTGACCTTCTCCTGGTCAACTTTCATAAGTTTGGAACTTATCATGATTTTTTGGAGCTCCTCTATTAGTTCTTAACTGACATCTCTTTTTTCCTTAAGTTCTGAAACTTCTTAAATAATCTCATCTCATAGTCAAACGACTAGAACTTACTCCTCATTTTCATTACCATTAAACCCTAACACATTATTATATCCTTACCTATTCATTGTCATTTTCTTTACACATCCTTCCACCACAGTACTACATGTTCCCTTAGCTTGGTTTTCACTACTATGACATGTTGTGGATCAAAAATTTCCTCAAAATCAAAGTATTCCTTGATACGTGTCAACCAATCTATAAATTCGTCTAGGTTCAACCTTTTAAAAAATGATGGAACATCCATTCTGGGTCATGTAGGCAAAAAATATATGCACTTGGGTACAATTATAGGTCCTAGAACATACTAATATATACATGATTCATAAGAAATAAAACTAGTGGTTTACAACATCGTTTGAGGATTTTTATATGTCTCTTATACTTATTGACCTTACACACCTTACAGTCTGTTAGTATATGACTTATTTATATTTAATGGCCTCAGAAACTAGAACCCATTTAGGAAAGAAGAAACCAGGTGCTCTTGTCCCTTCTGGGATGTTCTTCCCTTATTTGTATTCTTCTTACTCTTTTGGGTATCTTTTTTACTTTAGGTCATATTTTACAACCTTAGATCAGCCTTTTAGTTGTCAATTACAAAATTAAAACAAGGGAATCATATATATACATAGTTATATATCTCAAATAAAGGGCCAAGCACTAAGCATTACCTATCATCACCTAAGATTGAATTCAAAGGAAAAAGGAGATATTCAAAGCATTCATCTAGCACATACATATAAGGGACAAGGAATGCATCAATCTACATACATAACGTAGGAGGGAGAAGTTCATTTTATTCCATTTCACACATTCTATACATTGCTAAATTCTAGATCTAGTCCACTATCATTGTAAAAATTACATAAGGGTGCCATAGGGTATTATTACACACATTCACACAAAGCTACATGGATTCTTAAATGTAGTACAATGCTCAATACTAAGTTCACTCTTCAAGTGGCGTTTGGTGTCAGTCGAACTCCACATTCTTCATCTTTTTATTATATTTAATGTGGTTTGTAGACATGTGTAAGTAGACAATTATTTTTCAAGTTACAATTATAATTGGAAATCTAGGATAAAAAATAGAATGATAACAACAAACCAATAGTGAATCTCCTCCTGCACAGAAAAGGACAAAATTTGAGCACCTAACTAGACACTAGCGCTCAAATCAGGAATTAGTGCTTGGGTGCTATTCTCCTCCAATGGGAACTTTTATCCGTGCACATCTTGAATCTCTGAAACTCTCAATGGGCCTTGAAAACACTAACTTACAATCTAAATTTATAACAGTTATCCTGCCTAGTTCATCTCCAAATTGTGCAAAATAAGTTAAGTCAAGATATCTTTTTCTCTTGCTTAGGGTTTCATATTATTGCATGCTTCTTGATTTTCCATTATTGTATTTTATTACTTGTATATCATTAATTATAACAGTTACTATGAAATCATATTTAATTGAATTTGGATTAAATCATTTGGTGAAGCATTCAGTTGAACCCTACCTTCCTCCTCACCTTATACTTTTTCATTTCATTGTGTCACCATTTGGTCTTGGTCTTCCATGTATATTGACCCTTCCTTAGTCTAATGAGACATTTTCTCAATGCTCATCTATGTCTGAATATGATAATCCCTTAAAAAACTCAACCAACATCTGTCTTGAAAATTCTTGATTCATAATGAACTCGTAAGGAGGATTATAAATGTGCCCCATGAAAGTTGAAGCACTTTCAAACCATCTCTAGTTCCGCAAGTTCTTCATTATGGTGTCCATTATACTTTCTACACTGTCCTCAATTCTTGTTACTCATTTCAAGATCCTATTATCTAAGATATGTTGCCCCAATATCCCTCTGCCTACTTCTACATATTTCCACATTTATCTTGCTCCCATTCACCATGCAATCATAGCTAACTCATTACTAGTCCATGCTCGTAACCAATACTCAACATATAAAACATTTCTTCATTTGAGCTTACTCTGATGACCTAGCCTCATTTCAATGAAATGATCTGGAAATCCCAAATTCTCCATGGCTTACCATAAGCTACTCCAATGTCCATCTCCATCTCTAGACTCCTCACCTTACTTCATCATACCCTTTTGTACTGAATGATCCTTTCCACTTATGCACTTCCTCTTAATTTTTTTACACCCAAGCTTCCCACCTTAAATGTCCATGGAAACCTTCATGAGCACCTAAGCAATCTTTCATGTGGAATTTCTATATTACATTGAAGATGTACACTATTGGTGTAAAGATATTTCCTTGGAGCCTCCAAGAAAATATGTTATGTATTGGTTTTATGATCTACTTGTGACATTTAGTAACTTATTTTACGCTTTAAAAGATGAATTTCTCACTAAGATTTTTCAATCAATATCCCCCTTCAATGAAAATATCCTATGCTCAACTACACTAAATCAAATAAGGTTCTAATGAAATTTTTCTGGACTATGTTTTGCGATATAAGAACAAACTTAGATAAAATTACTAATGTACTCGTTGATTTTGAATGGCAAGATATTATTTGTTCAATGTATTTTATATTATCTAAAAGAGAGTTTCATCTTTAAGACATCTCCAAAAATTGATTAGTTATGCCATACACTCAAATTGCATTAAAAAAATTGCTATCCATGGGAAAATTTAATTATCATGACCATCCATGTATTAATCTTCTAATCAAAATCAAAGTAAATCTACATTCAAGCAAGATGATCCTAAGCCTAAAATGAAGGAAAATTTATTAAAAATGTTGTTTCAGTCTATTCTAGAACTACTTCAATTACAACCTCCTAAAGTGAACTTTTACTTAATTTCCTTGTGCAACTCATTTCCTATTTAAATTTTTCTCATTGAAATCAATCTCATTACCCTTCTCAATACCAGTGAATTTGATCCATCTCGTCCAAGGATCAATTACAATGAAAATACACAGATGAAACTATTTTACGCATTGGCCAATCCTACTGATCATTTTTTAAATGCTAGGCATATTATTTAAGATCTTGTTGATAATAATGCAATCAAGCTCCCTATTCCTTCACATATGTAATTCAATGATAATAAAATGTTCAAAATATTATGATCCTCTTACTTAAGGAATGAAAGATAGATAAATGATTCATCTTCTAACCATACATATCATGATTACCATAGATGTCCTCCTTCATCGGGGGCTCTTGATTTACTTTGCAAATTTTCTGCCAACATCATCACCACTGATACAATTATCCATCACATTACATATTCATGATTCTATTAGACCTCATATTATCCAATGATACTCATCATTTCCTATGATTGCACTAACTCCTCGTCACTTCAACTACCCACTCTTCTGTTTCGATCCACTTCCTAAATCTTATGGATGTCAATAAAGTGTTAGTGTAGGTTATTATTTATCCTTTCAATTATTTATTAGGATTTTTACTACACTTGTGTTATCCCTACACTTGTTGGGTTATCTTGCTTAGGTGTACTAGTTGTGTGGAGTTTTCTTACTAGTTGTGTTGAGTTAGCTTCTCAGTTATGTGAAGTTAGCTTACTAGTCTTTTGGAGTTAACTTAACT
This sequence comes from Taxus chinensis, assembly GCA_019776745.2. Lineage (NCBI taxonomy): Eukaryota > Viridiplantae > Streptophyta > Pinopsida > Cupressales > Taxaceae > Taxus > Taxus chinensis. Next base: position 377,236,087 of record CM034157.1, on the reverse strand, counting down.
ACCAGTATCAATTAGTGGGAGTTCTTCACCACTGATTTAGGTAGTAGTTGCACTTCCCTCCTCCTATATGTACATCTTTATTATTGAATAATTCAAGTCATTCTATTGTAATGTATTGAGCATTATGGATTATGATGGATTTCCATATATGGTATTTTAGCTCTTATGTTTTTGCATATCTAATGTGGTATGATATTATAATATGAGATCGCATCTTGGAAAAATCTTCTTATCATTCCTTTCATGGTATCAAAGCTATAGATGATGCATACATCCATCTATAAGTTTTTCTTTGCAAGTAAGGGTTTATTATTTTCATGTATTTGGAATTTGTTATCACTTTTCTGCAACATGCATTTTTAGGCCAAAAGGAGTGTACCATTAGATTTGGAAGGTGTCAAAACCCTAGAATTGACTGTAAACTTGACCATGTTTTGAGACAGTCAAATTTGGACATTTTAAAGGGGTTTTTTGGCACATTTCTCAAAAATTCGTATAATTATGTACAGACATATTTTTTGACACACAAATTATATCCGATTTTTGTGTTTTTTGAAAAAAAATTTGGGCTTCTCTCTATTTTTTTATACAGGTGCTAGAAAAAGAGATATTTGCAGTCAAAGTTTGTATCAACAATTATACTTTTTAACTGCATTCTTTTATCCATTAGATATAAGCATGTACCTTCTAGATGCATTATTTTACCCTCAAACAAATGGATATTTCTGGTTTTGGATGCAATCTTTTAATCTATGGATGTACAGATCTATACCCTCTAGGTGCATTCTTTTATCCATTGGATATAAGCGTGTACCTTCCAGATGCATTCTTTTACCCTATGGATATTTCTTTTTTGGATGCAGTCTTTTATCCACTAAACAAAGATCTGTACCCTCTAGGTGCATTCTTTTATCCATTGGATATAAGCTTTGTACCTTCCAGATGCATTCTTTTACCCTCTGGATATTTTTAGTTTTGGATGTAATCTTTTATCCACTAGACGTGGATTTGTACCCTGTGGGTACATTCTTTTATCCATTGGATATTGACATGTACCCTTTGGATGCAATGATTTACCCTCTTTCATTTTAGGTTTTGGGCGTACAGGCTTTTATCCTTTGGTCTAATAAGCATGTATCGTTTGGATGCACTCTTTTACCCTTTGGACATTTAATTGTCACGTGTACCTTTTAAAAAAGATCAGCATTAAAATATTATTTTAATAGAAAAACCTTGTAGAGCTCATAACTTTTGATCCGTAACTCGGATTAAGGTGATCTTTTTTATTGAAATTGTGTATTTTTTCAAGATCTACGCATTAGTGACATTTTTATACACATATTTCAAATGTAAAAGGTCAATTTTTCTCATTGTAATATTTACATGCACTCAATTATAAAGTGCCGAATTCGGAGGGTGTTGTAATCACTTGTGGATGCAATTTACAATTGAGCCTAACGTCCTAAAATTTTGGAGTATTGCATTCTTGTATCTATGGGGGTATGTATTTATATCTCTCTTATTTGTTGAGATATTTTGGATCTATATTTTCGACACTTTATTTTTTGGCATGGTGAAGTCAGGGTCAGTGGGGGAGCTATTCTGGTGAAGCTCAGTGTTAGTTTGTCAGTGTTCGAGTAGTTGATTTTGGACACACTCATACAGATCTGTGGTGTCACTCTACCCATTCAATAGTATGGGAGCATGTATGGTGTTGATACTCAGAATTCAAGTTTTGTGTCCTTGCCCTTGTTACTAGTGTTGATACTGCTTAATTTGGTTTCTGTTTTTGTTACCTTGGATTTTCGTGGATCATGGCACTCATATTTATTTGTATCTTATGTCCTTGCCTTGTTGCCTTGGATTGTTCTTGGATCGTGGCAACACCTATTTATAGCAGTTCATCAAATTATGTTTGGTGTTTGTTTTTGCACTCTTCGAAATCACTCCATTGATAGTCTCCTTGCATGGAGCTATTATGGTGAAGCCCAGTTTCAGTTGTTTTTTGAGTTATATGATCGAGCAATGGATTCAGGACTATAGTGTACACCGCACTTCTTCAGCATTGTATAGTTTTTGGAGTTGAGCTTCTGAGGATATCTTGTAGTAGTATTTTGCTCTCTACTTTGTTATTACTGGTTTTGGGTACCTTGCGGTGTTGAAAATTTTCTCAGTTATTGTACGTGGGTACCTCATCAAGCCTTGTTGTCGAGACCCACCTTATTTTCCACCCACCTAAGATATGCTTATGGGAGGGTGTTAGTGTAGGTTATTATTTATCCTTTTATTTATTTATTAGGATAATTCTTACACTTGTGTTAGCCCTACACTTGTTATGTTAGCTTGCTTAGGTGTACTAGTTGTGTGGAGTTAGCTTACTAGTTGTGTTGAGTTAGCTTCTCAGTTATGTGAAGTTAGCTTACTAGTCTTTTGGAGTTAACTTAACTACAAGTATCAGTTAGTGGGAGTTCTTCACCACTGATTTAGGTAGTAGTTGCACTTCCCTCCTCCTATATGTACATCTTTCTTATTGAATAATTAAAGTCATTCTATTGTAATGTATTGAGCATTATGGATTATGATGGATTTCCATATATGGTATTTTAGCTCTTCTGCTTTGCAAATCTAATGTGGTGTGCTATTATCATCTGAGATCGCGGCTTGGAACAATATTCTTATCATTCCTTTAAGATCTTAGGTCTCCCTTGGCTCCACACCACTCAAGCTATAATTTCCATGAATCACTTGTGTTTAAAATTCACTCACAACAAACAAATTATCACTATCAAAGGTGTTCCTCCATGCACACCCCATCCTCAACCTCCTCTTAAATTTTTCATTGCACTAGCTAAATCATCTACGCCCCCTGGGCCTCTTGAATCTAAGGCATATTTTTCACCTATCTCGCATATTTGCACACGACCTGCTCATTCCCATCAGTCTACTAGTCCATCTTCTCATCCTAAGTCAACTCCTCAGTCTCCTTCACGTGGGTTCTCATCACCTCCTCGGTATCTTTCACATATGTGTTCATCACCTCCTTGGTATCCTTCACATAGGTGCTCATCACCTACTCGGTCTCCTTCAAATAAGTTCTCTTCACCTCCTAGGCTTCCATTACACATACATCAGTAGTCTCATACACCACTGATCTTAGAACATGGTCACGTGCCTTTATCTCCTCAAACATCGGGTAGAGGACCCTTACCCTTAACCTTCATTCGATAGCTTACTCATCATCACACACTTGGGGGTATCACCTTTACTTCTCTCCCCCTCCTAGAATTATCAGGTGTCTATCATTTCTACTATTATGTTCTATGCTTCGTGCTTCCTAATTCTAAGCATCAATCATACAAAAATTATATCATCGTTATCCTATGATGCACTCTAGCTGCATGGTTCATACTTTACTATTGAGGGTCTAAGTCTGAAATGAATCTCACCCCATCCACTCTTTACGCTATATGCTTCATGATCTATCTTTCTAGCACACATTTTCAAACCATTTCTCAATGATGCACTCTAGTTCCATGGTTCATACTTGACTGTTGAGGGTCTAAATCTGAAATGAACTCACTCTTTAAGCTCTATGCTTCATGATCTATCTTTCTAGTGTAAATTTTCAAACCATTTTCTGATGACGTACTCTTATTCTTTGGTTCATTCGTAACTTTCGAGTGGTATTTTATAAATGAACCTCATCTCATACATACACATCCACTTGGGGGGCACATTGTTCCTATCACATTCATATTGCATATTATTCCATCTCATTCATTCACAACATATTACATATCTTGGTTGCATTTACTCTTGTTAGCTTATTCTAATTACATCTTACACTTTGTTTCCCATGCTATTTGGATACTTAGTATGTCATTATCTATTTATATGTACACATGTGTATTCACTTAGTATTTTAAGGTGAATGTAGGACCATTTATAGATTTATACAAAATGCATGATGCTCGACACTGATCTTTACTAGTCTAGCCAAGGATCCTAGGGCATCTACCATTACTACTCTTATATTCTACACATCACATGTTCTATTGCTACATTATTCACTACTTATCGTTACTATCACTTTAATTTTCATACTTTTACATACTATTTATTTCTCTAACATGCTAACGAGTGTTTCGTGTGTAGCATTTTTCTTCCAGGATTATATACAACCATGTTTATATGTCACATTTTGTTTACTATTGTTTGCGAGATATGCCCTATATATTTCTTGATCATTGTTTGTTCATGGTTGATTTGTCCATTATTACCTTGTGAAATTTTGAGAGATGTAACTTGTATGAAACCCACTTTTTGTGATCCATCTTGTCTTCACACTTACTTGTTACACTATCTTCTATTACATGATAGCTTTGTTTTCACCAACACTTGTTTGTTACAAGCGCATCTTGTTTTTATGTGACTTAGTTTCTGCCATGTATATCCACTATCACATGTAGGTATCCATCATCATATATGCATATCAATATTGAGTCCTCTCATTTTAGTTGTATTATAGTCATCACATACATAAAAAATGATGGGGCATCATTCAAGTGAGAAAATCACTCTTCCAATAGCATAAAGTTACATAACATATTAGCTCATTACATAATCGACATAGTTAAAAAGTTACACAATGGTCAAAAATAGATTTAGATAGCAGATACAAAGTATACACTAACACTCAGTCCTAGAAAGTAGATGTGGGTGTGTTTCCCCCCTCAAAGCTTGTGTCCTTAGGGAAAAAATAGTCATTTTATCAATTCAACATAGTTTTTAGCAATTCATAGTGTAGTTCTACAGTAGCACTCACTTGACTCAAGTTACAGAAATTAAGTTATATTTAGTTTTCATTCAGTTACATACAATTGCATTTAGTTAATTACATTGACCTACTATTTGAAATGGCTCTTGTTTTGTTGCATCCCACATTTTCATTTGATGTTGTCATAAAATAGAGTTATTTTATGTAAAGTGGGTCACAAGGACTTGAGGATTATAAGCATTACTCGACTAGTTTCGTAGCTAAGTGTACATATATAAACGTTGATAAAGATATACATACTTATGCCTAGTTGTGAACCCAACCACGTAACGACGCTTGTCACCAAGCACAAGTGAAATACTTCAAAATAATGAATTATTTTTATTTCTTGGTTGTATGATCTTAGTTTACCTTGCTAAGTGTGATGAATTTGATGCTTGGGAATATTTCTTGATTGTTGTACATATTATTGATATTACTGTTGACATTTCTTTCTAGAAATAATGATTTGTAAAAATGATGAATTTATACATAGATGTAATGTATTATTTCATTATATGAGGAAATAATGATGAATGTTAAAAGTTACTAACTCTCCTTAACATGACAATGATCATTGGTTGCACACCAATAAGATGGACTTATTTGGAGCAGGTAAAGTAGGTATCGGCCAGGTAAATGTTTAAATTTGGTTTCATGATATTTATATCTGTAAGACATGTGCAAGTATTTGTATTGTAATAGAATATTAATACCATTTAACTGATCTTGATTAATCACTTAATTGTTAAGTAAGTTTGATCAAAGAAAATGTAATATTTTATTTATGATAGCTTTATTGATCACAATATTCGTAGATACAAATTTGTTTGGATGATAAAGTTTCCTTCAAACAATTAATACTACTTTATCTTTGGACACTACAGGTTTCGATCTAATACCCCAATGAAAATTGAAATTTTTACTAATTGTTTTAATTGATAATAGAACATCTGAAATGGAAATGGTAACTAAATTGTTGAAGGATATCAAACATCTTAGGTAGCATGTTATTTTTATGTTTTACATGGGACTAAATAGTTGAAAAGGTTAAAATTTGGCTTGATTATTGAAGGGTCTTTGACCATAGTCATTGGTCCTTTCTTTGGATATGATTAATATGAACTTGGCCATATTCGATTGGAAATTAGTTTTAAATTATTTAAAATAATTTATTAACGACCCATGAAATATATTAAAGTTTAATTTTAATTTATCTTCGGAAAAGTGACAGGTGAGCTTGAGAATCAACAAGTAACTCTTCTGCGTACCCGACCTCCCGAGGTCGTGCCGAGACAGCCGGTGTGGGTAGAATGTGCAGGCAAACTAGTTAGGCAGTCTAATGTCTTCGACACGCACTAATGGTATTTGCGAATCTAAGGCAAAGAAGGCCCTTCTAACTTGGACTGGTGTGATAGATCGATCAGCGAGGATGACTGCTCGAAGGCTCCAATCAATATCGAGCTCTGGCGTGATTCGATCTATGGGTTGTGGGATGCGTGGAAAATGACCCGGGATGGTTTCGTGTATTTCTCCTGATAGGGTCATATGGTGGATATAGTCAACTCTATGGACGATTCTCTGGCCTAGTCCAAAATTCTCTAGTTTCGTTGGTTATTGTGTCTAGTAGGGATAACTGTTGAATGATGAGAGGTGGAATCGGAGTAGACTGAAATACTAATTTACGTAGGCCAGTGTCTATGTCTAATTCTCTTATGGATTCGTTAGGCTGTGGGATCTGTGGATCACAACCATAGACTCTTGGTTGTTGCGGTCCCGTTATGGTCATACGGGAGATCAAGTTCTGATTCCTAGTATCCAGTAGTCGTAAGCTTTTTCAGCTTCTATGTTTAGAACCAACAGTTGTGCGATCTTCTCAGAATACCTTACAGGTGTTATCGCAACTTGGATTCTTAAGCTGGTATCTATATCTACTAGGGTGTCTCCAGCGTCTGGCTGTGGAACTAAAGGATCACACCCGAATGTTTGTTCTCTTTCGAGCCCTTCTACAGTCATGTGGGTATTTTCTAGGGTAATCTGTAGTTTGGCTGATTTGACCAAAACAGATGTGCTTGGTCGTCTTCGATGTTTAACCCTCTCAACTGTGCCCTGATCTGTTGGAAGTCTGTTGTTGTTTGGAAGACTTGTATCCTAAGGTTTTGGTCAATATCAGTTATTGCCACTACGGTATTGGGCTGGGGCACAATTGGCTCGAAAATGTATTCCCTGGGCTCCCTAGGTCCCGTAATTGTCATGCAAAAGCAGTAATGAAACAAACTATAATAAAGTAAAATCTAAGTGCACTTCTAGCATATATAATTTCTTTTTGTATTTTCTGGCAATTTATAAGAAAGCAGCTATTTAAAATATTTAGAATTGACAACTAAACTAACAACGTAAAACAAACAAAATAGCCGAGTGTAGCTATTTGTCTGTGCAATTTTGTATATCTATTCTAAACAACGAAATAACTAATCTATCTGCAAGATTCTCGATCCTACCTCAGAAGTGAGGAATGAATCATAGTTTCTCAGAAACTATCAATCCCCACAACCTCCCTGGCAATATCGAGAATAGAAATAACTGAAATAAAATGATTAACTACGTTATTTGATAAATTCTAACTAAAACTTTGAAAGATGGAACCTGGATTTCGCAGAACAGTGGCGAATCCGACGGTGTGTGTGTTCTTGTCCCCTCAGTATGATCTCTTCGTTCTTTGTGCTCACGTGAATCCAGAAAAGCGTGGAATGCTTGCATCAACAGGAATAGATATTTGGATCAATGGACAGCCTTCAGAATGCAGACAGAATAGAATGCGGATAGGAGAGGGATAGCGCAAGAGTACAGAGCTTGGCCTATGCAATTCCTAGCGGGGTCTACTGCGAATCATGCAACAAAAGCGTCCAGAACCTGAAACTAGTCTGTATGAAGAGCAAAACCTGCAACTTTAATGGCTGCCTAGACTATTCTACTCCAAAACAATAATACTGTTTGCACAAGTTGGATCTGTGGCTTACCAACAGCAACACAAAGCTAAAACAAACCTGCAACAAACTATACTACCAATCCTAAGCAAACTAAAGGGACATAGCACTGAAAACATGAAAGTTGGAGTGAAAATGGTGGCCCAAATAATGTTTGCACTTGCACAAGTTGGATATGTGGCTTACCAGCTGCAACACAATACTAACCAAAGCACTCAATGAGAAAACTAAGAATCCTAAGCAAAGGAAAACTAAAACTGCTGTAACAAGAAATTCAAAAGCAAACTTTGGAGCAAAATTCAGAGGGGCCATTTGCATGTGCACAAACCATGCATTTATAGGAATCCAAACATCCAAAAATCAAATCCAAACTGAACTCCTAAACATTAAACAAAAGAAAAACACTATTCCAGGGGACCAAAAACATTAATGCATGCTCAAGTCGGCAAGAAAAGCTGGTGAGTCGTGATATTTCACGCGGGTCGCGTCAAAAGAGCGTTCTGGAAAACGCGCACAGGACCGCCGCCCTGCTCAGGGCGGCGGTTACAGGACCGCCGCCCTGTTCAGGGCGGCGGTTTCGTCACTGAAGACCAAAAAGCCAAGAAAAGAGGGAAAAATAGGGAAAACAAAGCACGCGGGGGCTAAGCGGGGCATGCGGGATGTTAACGCATATCTGTAAAGCTTTTCTGGATCCCGAACACCTTGCGAAGAGACCTGTATCATCATTGGGGCACTTATTACATCGTTCCGCAGTACAGTACCTTACAATTTTGGGTACGTACATATTGCCCCCTCGGAGAAGCGTTTTAGCCATGAAGAGGCGTAAAACGGTGGGTCCGAGTATGGCCGTCCCGAAATGGGAAGTTAGAAGTTATACCTTACACGCCCGTGTGTTGAAATGACGCCGTCCAAAATTCCCGCTACCTGCGAAATGAAAAGAGAACTCAAATGCAGATAGATACAATAATTTGGAAAATAAACGTTAAAATAATAGAGAAAGAGGACGTACCATTTGTGCGAGGATAGAAACTTACCTCCGTCGGTGCTCCGAACCTGTGAAAAAGATATTTTAAAACGAATCGGGGCGTTATATATATGAAAGTGGGCCCATTTTCCTATTCATTTGCGCGAGTCGATTTGGTTGATTTCGAGCTCTGGGACCCACGGTGACGATTTCTCACGCGAGTAGAGTCAAAACGTCCGTAGTGAGATAGAGATCATGCCTCCACGTGCGGAACGCCACCCCGCGAGATCACAGGTTGGTTTTCTTCAATTTTGTGTTTTTCCCCCTTCTGATTTGAAATGTTAAATTCTTTGCAATGGGGGGGTTATTTTCGAAAATGTTTGGTTTAAAGGGTCCATCTAGGGGGGGCGCCTACTGGGTAGGCCCCATTTTTGATTAAAATAGTCATTTTTTGCATTTTTTGGGCTTTTTAAGCCCAAAAACCCGCGCGGGTTTTCGGACCGCGACCGCCGCCCTGGACAGGGCGGCGGTTACACGACCGCCGCCCTGTACAGGGCGGCGGTCACGAGACCGCCGCCTTTAAGGCGGCGGTTACAAAACCGCCCCCCTGCTCAGGGCGGCGGTTCTGAACAGAATGCAAAAGAACCTATTTTGAAAGCTTGTACTTGTATTTTTAGCATTTGTACGTGTTTTTATGCTTCTCTTGATATTGTTTAGATACTAACTTACTCTTCCTTGTGTGTTTTTGGGTGTATGCAGGCAAAAGAGGAGTACATTAGATGGAGCCGGGAGAGAGAGTGTGACTGGCTGCCCGGGGTATTGGATGCCCTCTCAGCAGATGAGGAGGACACATTGCAGAGGGCCGGCATATTGCGTATATCGCGTGTGCCCCACGTTGCTCCATCCAGTCACATTCTTTGTGACCTATTTTCATATTGGGATGCAGATCGGAACACCTTCCGACTGCCAGGGGTCCGTGGTGAGTGGACCATCACTTTGGAGGATGTTTACCGCATCCTGGGGGTCCCGATCATTGGGAGGAGACTTACACTAGAGACAGCTGGTTCCAAGGCACAGATTGCTCAGTGGGCTGGTTATATGGGGGATGCAGCCATCTCTACGGGGCCGAAGAAGGGAGTGTGGGTCAGATCCATTCCTTCTTTGCCCATCCCTATCTTTCGACAGGCCATTATGGGGATCCTTGCCTCGAGACTCATCGGGGACAAGGGAGGGGACACCTTATTATACTGTTGGGGCCCCATCATTGCACAGATAGAGGGACATGGCCGGAAATACGCCTGGGGCGCGGACATTTTGGGGACCACCTACCATGACTTATACAGGGTGGTCCGATTGCAGGGACAGTCCTTGAGCCACCCCACTCTAGTCATGAGTTGGGTGTATGAGCGCTTCATTCCGTATGGCAGAGGCGTGGAGGTGGCAGATCCCGGGGCGGTGAGGGCAGCCCGATGGTCAGATATGTCAGTGCTCAGAGCACCTCACCAGCCAGTAGCCACCCTTACCACGGCAGACATGGAGGCTACACCGTACCAGCTTATGGCCGGTATATGGGGAGAGGAGACCACGACATTGGTCTCCTGCTCCATCACAGGGCAGCTTATCGATCGTGTGGGACGGGTAGAGGTACATCCCTTCAGCAGGGTTCCTCAGCAGTTTGGCCTCCCATACGCGGCTATGCTTCCTCCAGTAGCACCTGTTTATAGATCAGTCCGAGAGGCTAGAGGGGGGCCTAGAGGCCGTGGTTGGACAGTGGTTACCCCTGGCATTCCTATTACAGCCAGGGGGATAGTTCGGGCCAGAGGGAGAGCTGGTGCGCCTCAGGCACCATTACTTCAGATTGCTGCAGGTCCTGCTCATAGCAGTGACGACCCCATAGATATTGACTCCGATTCTGAGGAGCACACAGAGGGAGGGTCAGAGGAGCAGACGGACGAGAGCGATCCTGAGTGGCATGATACTCAGGACATTCTGCGGGCAGAGAGGGAGGAGGAGAGTGCAGAGAGAGAGACCGTGGCTTCTGAGGAGCCACTCTCCCGAGGCCATGGTGGAGATGATGAGTCCGTTGCGGGGCGCCATGTTGCCCCAACTACAGGAGCAGCTCCTCAGTCAGCAGCGGCATCAGCAGCAGGTGCTGGCCCTGGCGACCCATCTTGGAGGCCTGGTGATCCGAGTAAGTTATCCTCTCCTCCTTTCAATGCTTGTTTGTTTTAGGATTTGTCTTTGAATGTTAACTCTCCTTATATTTGTATTGTGTACACTTTAACCTCTTGCCTAGTTCCTAATTCGTTTTTCTTTCTTTGCTTTGCAGAGACTGTTGATGAGTGGCGGGATCTAATCCGTAGGGTTTGCGTCGATTCTCTGATGATCCCTATGGATAAGACCCGTGCGGAGTTATCTGTGGATGCCGGAGAGCCCTCAGCAGCCGGCAGGCACACTGACGTCTTCGCTCCCGTTTGGCATGTGGCCAAGATGGTGTCAACTCTCCGTACAGAGTTGGCAGGCTATAGGACAGCCGAGCGTCTTATGAGGAGCCGCTCTCATGGCGAGACTACGACTGCCCCTAGGGACCCCGAGCCCTCCGTCCATTCAGAGCGCCAGCGTAGCCGGAGTCCTAGGCGAGGGCGCGCACCTTCAGCGGGATCGCGCAGGGGTTGAGAGGCCACTTGGCTTTCTGTATTTGTATTTAGATTCTTTTGTGTATTACGGGCTCTTTGAGCGTTTTGACCATGCCTAGTGCATGATGGCATTGTATATAAACTTTGATTATTTATATATATGCGTCGGTTTTGGATCAAAACTTGTCATTTGTATTCTACTTTCTTTATTTCCAACTGCTTCGTGTATACTATGATGTATGTATTATATGCTTTCTAGAATGTATGCAATGGAAAACAGATGATGCAAATGTTTGCTTTCTTTTTGTGTTTCATGATGCTGATACATGATTTTGTAGATATATTGTGATCTTAAATCTTAGTTTCTGTGAGCAATTTGGATACCTCATGATTTGTTTTGGCAAAGTGATGAAAATAATCAGTATGATGAACAGATTAACTTGCCCCACTCCTAACTCCACGCAACTAGTAGGATGCGAGGGCTCATCACCAAGAGCCAAGAAGGGCGCAAGTTATGGAATATGGTGAAGTGATAGTGACGAAAGACAGACGAAGCTTTGGTGGAACCAAATGAAAACTACAAGCTTATTCTACCTGAATGACTTCATAGTTTTGGATGCAACTTGCTTTGCGGTTTATCCAGACTTAGACCCGTAGATGGCCACATAGTAGACAAAATCTGGGTTTTTAGGATTTTTAACTCTCTTGGAATTTTTGAACATCTGATTCATTCGTTATTGACTCAAAGTTTGAATTGATTGTTTATGACCTTTTAACATTTACTTTGTTTAGAGGACCCCCTACACTTTGCCCCATGCTACCTGTAAGAAACATGGGTTTATCACCGTGGGCAAGGCATAGGCGAGTAAGGGCATTTCCATCCTTTCCCAACCCTACGTCACTAGTAAGAGACGCAAGCTCATCACCGAAGGTTGGTGGGGCAAGGAAATGTGTAAAAATAAAATTTTCTGTTTAATCACTTCTTGACTTGTCTATTTGAGTAAAATGTCAGTATATGCTTATTTCCAAAGAGATGTGTATATGGGATAGATGTGACACCATGAAGCTTCTAGAACAGACCATAGGCAAGACACCTATCCTAAGAAGAAATCAAAGCGAGAACAAACTTGCAGATCTTGGTATGGTTACCGTTAGGACTTCGTCATGTCTGATTTTGTTTGATAAAAGATTCTGAGTTGATTGATGATATTGAAGACGGAGAAGTATGATTAAAGAACTTTATGCCAGAAACATCACGAGTTTGAAATAAGTTGCTTTGAGAATAGATTCCCTGATCACAATTTGTGTAAGAACAAGTGGACAAAATGATCCTAATTTATATGAAAATGCGATGTAGATAGTTATATAGGCAGCGTTAGCTGCTTACGCGTAGAAACGTTTGAGGTGGAGAGAATTGACTGTTTCGCCAAACTCCTCACCTTCTAGCGTGCATAAGAGGTATGCACCATTTCCGTAGTCCTTCATGACTCGGTATGGGCCCAACCATTTGGGCCGGAATTTCCTTCCTTCGCCGGTCTTCTTGTCGATCCGGCTGTCTAACCTTAGAACTAGGTCACCTTCGTATATGTCACGTTCATAGACCTTCTTGTTGTACTGCCGGCACATCCGGTCGGCATAGACTCTATGTCGTTGTTCAGCATCTAACCTAGTTTCATCCAGGCTTTCTAATTGAGAAAGACGTGCTTCTCTGTAAGCGTCCTCATCCAGAATCCCTTGTAGCGAAATGCGGAGACTGGGGATTTCAACTTCGAGTGGGAGAACTGCTTCTGACCCAAATACCAATGAGAAAGGAGTTGCTCCTGTTGGCGTTCTTATCGAGGTTCGGTGGGCCCACAAGGCCGGATATAACTTTAAATGCCAATCCCGTTTGTTTTCTTTTACCGTTTTAAGGAGAATGGCTTTCAACGTTTTGTTTGTTGCTTCAGCCTGCCCATTGGCTTGGGGATAATATAAGGAAGCCGTATGATGGCTTATTTTGAACTTACTGCATAGCTCACGAACTTCTTCGTTTTTGAAAGAAGTTCCATTATCTGAGATAATGATTTGCGGGATACCGTACCTGCAAATGATTTGGTTCAAAATGAACTTAGCGATTACGGAACCAGGTACAGTTGTAAGAGGCATAGCCTCTACCCATTTAGTGAAATATTCTGTGGCCGTAATTATAAAATTGTGGCCGTCTGTGGATGAGGGAGAGAATTTCCCTATTAAGTCTAGGCCCCATGTAGAAAAGGGCCACGGAGTAGCGATCGGTTGCAAAGCTTGTGCCGGCATGTGGATCTCATGAGAGAACTCCTGACATTTATGACACCTGCGTACAAACTCTATTGTGTCATGTTCTAGAGTGGGCCAGAAATAGCCCATTCGATGTATTTTTCGAGCAGTGGCATGGCCACCGAAGTGGCCTCCACATATACCGCTATGGGATTCATGGAGAATCCTCTTGGACTCTTCTGTGTCAACACACCTTAAGAGCATTCCATCGAATGCTTTCCGATAGAGCACCTGCTCTATAATGACGTATTTAGCTACGATAATGCGTAACCGTCTTCTTTGTTGAGGTGTAGCTCCTTCTGGATACCTATGGTCCATGATATAGCTAATGATATCAGCGTACCAAGGGCACTCAGATATAGCAGGTCGGGTTTCGACGTAGTATACGCATTCATCTGGAAAGTCTAAGTCTACTAAGTCGCCTCCGTCTAGCGGGTTATCAGCTAACCAATCTGCGATGATTTGCCCTTTAACTGACTTTTGGTTTACAAAAGTTAATTCGAACTCTCCCATTAAGGTTATAAAACGTCCAGCTTTTTTGGACAAGGACCCTTGTGTGAGAAAAGTCCGTAAATGGTCCGTCTTTACTATGACCCTTGTCTCTTGATTTAGCATGTAGTGTCTTAGGCGTTTAGTAGCAAAGACTATGGCAAGACATTCTCGCTCTGCTTGTGTATAGCGTGTTTCGTAGTCGAGCAATGTTCGGCTAATGAAATAAATCGCACGCTCTCTTTTGTCATCGTCTTCTTGGGCTAGCATGCAAGCTAACGAAACATCGGTAGCTCGTGAGTACAAAATTAAAGGGCGATCTAGCTTTGGTGGCATTAGCGTAGGCGGTGATAGCAGGAAACGCTTGACTGCATCAAAAGCTTCATTGCAATCTTCAGTCCAATCAATGCTATAGTCCTTCTTGAGTAAATTGTTGATTGGATGAACGGCGAAGCTTAGATCCGGGATAAATCTCCGGATTGCACCCAACTTTCCGAGAAATGATCTGATTCCAGATTCATTCGAGGGTGGGACCATTTCGAGGACAGCCCGAATTTTGGCTGGATCAACATCGATCCCTCGTGACGATATGATGTAACCTAGGAGCTTTCCTCCTGTTACACCGAAGACGCATTTCTCTGGGTTTAGGGTAACTCCATATTCTATTAGGCGTGAAAGGATGATGCGGAGTACTTCAGGATGGTCACAACGCTTCTTGGCCTTAGCCAACAAGTCATCTACGTAGGATTCCACGATTTTATGGATTAAATCGTGAAATATGTATGTCATGGCCCGCTGGTATGTAGCACCGGCGTTCTTAAGACCAAATGGCATAACAGCGTAGCAATAGGTTCCCCAAGGAGTTATGAACGTGGTTTTAGCTTGATCTTGCTCGGATATTTTGATTTGATTGTATCCCGAGAATCCATCCATGAGAGACAAGAGTTCAAAACCTGCTGTTGCATCAACAATAACGTCTATGGATGGTAAAGGGAAGTCGTCCTTAGGGCAAGCTTTGTTGATATCTCGAAAATCTATGCAGATGCGTATCTTTCCATTCTTCTTGAGAACGGGAACGATGTTAGATACCCATTGGGAGTAGTCAACTGGCTTGATGAATCCTACTTGGAGGAGTTTTATTACCTCCTCTTTTACCATGAGGGCTACTTTGGGCTTCATGGGTCTTGATTTTTGTTTAATTGGCTTTGCATCTGATCTAGTGACGAGGTTGTGTACCGCAATGTGGGGTGCGACTCCTGTCATCTCTTTGTAATTAAATGCAAATGCCTTTTGATGTTCTTTGAGAACCTGAGTATGTATTTCCACTTCCTCTGGGGTTAACGAAGAACCTAACTTTAAAATTCTTGGTTCATCTTCCGTTCCGATATTGACATCGATTGTTTCTTCAATTAAAGAGGCATTACCCTCTTCGAACTCAGGTGGTGCCGGAGGTAGATCTATATCATCCCCGTTTTCCACCACGTATATATTAGGCTCTTTTTGTGAGGGAAGATTCATTACAGGATTTCCGAAGTAGGAAGATGAATGCGAGATCAGAGATAAATCTAGCGTGTGATAGGAGAGATGTAGTGCTGCAAAGGCATTTAAGTAATCCAAAGTAGCCGCATCATTTCCAACATGGTCTAGGACGGTAGATTTACTTCCGTTTGAAAGAGGATCCATCATTGTTTTTATTAATGGTTCGTTACGAATGGATACCGTGAAATGAGTATCTTCTAGCTCATTGTTTGGAGTAAAACGTGATGCTGAGGTTGCTATTGAATCGGCGAGAAGATTTTTTTCTCGCGGGATTGCTTCAATGGATATGAAGTTGAACGCCTTGCTTAAATCTAATACAGCGTTTTTGTAAAGTTGCAAGTGTTCGGCTTTAGTTTCATATACCTCTGAAACTTGGTTTGCCACTAATTGCGAGTCTCCTAAAACTCTGATATTATCAATACCAATTCTTTTGGCTAAGGTAAGGCCAAGGAGGAGGGCTTCGTACTCAGCGCTGTTGTTTGTGCATTCAAAGTTTAATTTAAAAGAGAATGGGAGGACCTTCTCTTCGGGCGAGGTAAGAATTATACCTGCCCCCGCTCCATAACGGCATTTAGCTCCATCGAAATGGAGAGTCCAATACTTAGCCGGGAGTATGGATGTAGGTGTATCTGCTGTGTTTGCACACTCTACTTCTACCATACAGAGATCTTCTGCTGGCAAGGAACCAACACCTAGGGAAAATCCGATACCTACTGAATCGAATGGTAAGAACATTGGTGAATCTTGTTCTATCAACTCAACGATCTTCGCAGTAGTCCCTAATGATACTATTTCTTTAGTTTTACCTTTAGGGGTTGGAATTGTTTTGGCTATGTTGGTAGTTTCAAGATCCGTCGTAGGTATCAACTTTTCCTCTGGCTTTGGGTCAGAGGGTTTGTTAAGTTGGTTTGTTGGAAGTTCGAATTCTGAGTGTATACCTGGTCTCTTCTTTAAATCAGCTAGGTGTACATCAAACGGCTTTGGATCACCTTTGGCTACAAATACCTTTCCCAGATGCAGGAATCTTACTTCTTGAAATAGCGTGGAAGGGATTGCCTTCATTCGATGTATCCATGGCCGGCCGAGGATCATATTATAGTTAGTTTCCCGATCTATAATATAAAACTCAGTCAGGATTGTTTTAGGTCCTAAGGTGACCGGTAGTATTATAGTTCCTATCGATGTGGCTTTAAGGCTATCGTAGCCTCTCAAGGTATTTCGTGTAGTAGAACAGTTTGTTTCTCCATATCCCAATTTTTGGAGAAAAGAGAAAGGGACTATGTTAACTGCAGCCCCGTCATCAACCATTGCCCGTTTTACATAGTTATTATAAACTTGTACTTGCAAGTGTAGGGCTGGATCGCCTCGGCGTGCGATCTCAGCATCTGTAGGCATTTTACTTATTTCGAATATGAATTCAACATCCCTATCCGCCTGTCCCGGTGGATAAACATCAAAGTCTATATGATTTACTTGCGCTTCCGGTGGTGGAGTGATACTAACTAAATGACCCAAACCTAACGCCTCTAAAAGAGCAGCCCTGTGAGCAGGGGAATTCTTTAGTAAATCAAGGAATGAAATATGCGAGAAGGTTTTTGTTAGATCATTAATTAGATCGTAAGCACCCATAGGTTTTGCTACGGTTTGCTGGATGTTATCTGTTTCCGGCAGGTGGCTTGGACTTGGTTGAGAGAAATACTCTCGTGTTCTCGTAATTGCTTCAACGGGTAATTCGGAGTCTAACTCTACTAATCCAACTACCTTAGGTCGTGGTTGACTTCCTAGTTGTGGCGCGACTAACGGATTTAGCGAGGTTGAGGCCTCGTGATCGTTGTTTCCTGTTATTGCACCTTTGTTTGTTCCAGCTGGTTTCAACCTATCGTTATCATGATTTGGGAGTGGATCATTAAAGATCTTGAGAGGGGCATTCTGAGGGGAAACTGCCCCTGCGAAGGTATTTGCCGTTGGTGACGTAGGATCTGCTAAGAACATATCCATAAAAATTTGTTTTTGTTCACTTGGCAAGCGTTGCATGAATTTGTTGTAATCACGACACGTTCTAGTGTCATGACCTTGAATTTTATGGAAACCACAATAAGAATTGGGGTTGTAATTCCCATTTTGTTGGTTTGGTGTGTATTGTGGCCTAAAATTCCGATCAAACTGTTGCCTATTAGGACTAAAGTTTTGTTGTTTCTGGTTTTGACTTTGGTTTTGATAACCAAAGGAGTTTTGGCTTGGTCCTTGTATGGGATTTCGCCGTTGTTGTTGTTGTGGATTATTAAAATCCACCGTATTGATCGTCGGGGTAAAATTGTTGTTTCTTTGGTTGTTTGTTTGTGACGGAGTATTAACGACATTTACCCTCTTGGGCTGGTCAGTTACCCCATCTGTTGTTACCCCACGATTTTTGTTAAGGATTTTGGGTCCTTGATTGACGCTTGTGGTGGTTGTAGTATTTTGAGTAGAGGTGATTAACCTCCCGTTTGCTCCATACGTCTTACGGCCACTATCTATCGCTGCTTGATCAATTCGCAGAGCGCTCTCAAGTACCTCGTCATAAGTCCTTAGTGGGAACTTCTGGACTTCTTCCTTCACTTCTCTGCTAAGAGAATGAAGGAATAAATCGCATAGCTCCATCTGATCCATGTTTGGAGCGCTTGCCGAGGAATAAAGGACTGTGCGCCACCTTTGGATGAAATGGGCGACAGACTCGTTATGTTCTTGCTTGATGTGCAAGAACTCCCTGATTCCTGTCCTTAGTAGTTTGTTCATGTCGAAGGCTTTGATGAACTCAGACACGAGTTGTTTGAATGAATGTATGGAAGCTTCGGGTATTCTGTAATACCAATCGAGGGCAATGCCTTCCAGCGTTTTGGGGAATATTTTAGCAACAACCCCATCCCATGGGAGTAATTCACGAATGGCTGTAGCGTAAGCTTTGATATGCGCATTCGGATCTCCTTCTCCTTTGTATTTGGGCAAATCGGGAAGAGGCCTTGGAAGCATAACGCTTCGTATGGCGAAATCTAAGGGCTCCTTTAAATATTCTGAATAAGTCCCTATCGCATACGTCTCAACCATTGATGGTGCCTGTTGAGGAGGCGGTGGCGGAACGGGTTGTTGATATGGCGTAACGTACGCGTTGGCAGGGGCATAAGGCAATCCCTGCATTTGAGTAAACACGCCGGGGGATGAGTACATATCCCCTTGTGGTGATTTGGAGTACATGTTTAAGTACGAAGGTGTACTATCCAGGAATGGATTGCTCTGTACTGGACCAGGAGGAACAGTGCTAGCGATAGTGGGTCTAGTTGGCACTTGTTGTGAATATTAAGGAGTCATACCTAACGTGCCTACTCCTGTGAGGAGATCTACTTGGCTAGGATGGTATGGAGGATTGGAACTCCCTGTTTGTATGAACGGAGGATTTTGATTTGCTTGAGCAAGTTCTAACCCTCGTACTCTTTCTACTAACGTTGAAATGACTTCATTTGGTGAAGTCACGGTACTTTGCCTGAGTGGCGTTTGTTGTGTACCTTGGTGTTGTATAGGCATGTGATAGCCTGTCATGAACTGATTGCTATCCTGCCAAGTTTCTCCAAGAATATTTCCTGTAGAGATATTTTCTTGAAAATGGGTCTCGGGTTGTACTTGTAAACCTCCTATAGGTGGGTACATACCCCGGGAGCGTTGTTCACTCCTAGGATAAGGTATTGATTGTCCATCGTCTAAGACCAAGTATGGATCTGATTGTCTACTAATAGGCGGTCTGAGTAATACCTGAGGAGATGAAGCAGACTCTCCAGTTAATGTCATATTGTTCGAGCCTGAAGGCTCTGTTTGTGTTTGAGCAAGTTGCTCCAACCCCTCTGTTTGGAAGGACGAGTTATATCTAGTCCTTGGTGTTTGTGTTGACAACTGATTAGTTGAATAGTTGTCGCCCCACATTGAGAGTGAGGGTGATGACTGCCTATTCTGTTGGGCGTAGTATGCCTCAAGACCCAAGAGGGGTCTGCCGTATGCATCGAATCCCGACATATTCGGGGGGTATATGAATACCCGCAGAATAATGGGAAGGAGCGAAGGTGATTTGGAGAAGATGAAACTTCTCAAAGAGAAGGTGAAAGAATTGTTTGTTTCACGTCGGGTTCACCAATTTTGTACGTCGGAAAAGTGACAGGTGAGCTTGAGAATCAACAAGTAACTCTTCTGCGTACCCGACCTCCCGAGGTCGTGCCGAGACAGCCGGTGGGGGTAGAATATGCAGACAAACTAGTTGGGGAGTCTAATGTCTTCGACACGCACTAATGGTATTTGCGAATCTAAGGCAAAGAAGGCCCTTCTAACTTGGACTGGTGTGATAGATCGATCAGCGAGGATGACTGCTCGAAGGCTCCAATCAATATCGAGCTCTGGCGTGATTCGATCTATGGGTTGTGGGATGCGTGGAAAATGACCCGGGATGGTTTCGTGTATTTCTCCTGATAGGGTCATATGGTGAATATAGTCAACTCTATGGACGATTCTCTGGCCTAGTCCAAAATTCTCTAGCTTCGTTAGCTGTTGTGTCTAGTAGGGATAACTGTTGAATGATGATAGGTGGAATCGGAGTAGACTGAAATACTAATTTACGTAGGCCAGTGTCTATGTCTAATTCTCTTATGGATTCGTTAGGCTGTGGGATCTGTGGATCACAACCATAGACTCTTGGTTGTTGCGGTCCCGTTATGGTCATACGGGAGATCAAGTTCTGATCCCTAGTATCCAGTAGTCGTAAGCTTTTTCAGCTTCTATGTTTAGAACCAACAGTTGTGCGATCTTCTCAGAATACCTTACAGGTGTTATCGCAACTTGGATTCTTAAGCTGGTATCTATATCTACTAGGGTGTCTCCAGCGTCTGGCTGTGGAACTAAAGGATCACACCCGAATGTTTGTTCTCTTTCGAGCCCTTCTACAGTCATGTGGGTATTTTCTAGGGTAATCTGTAGTTTGGCTGATTTGACCAAAACAGATGTGCTTGGTCGTCTTCGATGTTTAACCCTCTCAACTGTGCCCTGATCTGTTGGAAGTCTGTTGTTGTTTGGAAGACTTGTATCCTAAGGTTTTGGTCAATGTCAGTTATTGCCACTACGGTATTGGGCTGGGGCACAATTGGCTCGAAAATGTATTCCCTGGGCTCCCTAGGTCCCGTAATTGTCATGCAAAAGCAGTAATGAAACAAACTATAATAAAGTAAAATCTAAGTGCACTTCTAGCATATATAATTTCTTTTTGTATTTTCTGGCAATTTATAAGAAAGCAGCTATTTAAAATATTTAGAATTGACAACTAAACTAACAACGTAAAACAAACAAAATAGCCGAGTGTAGCTATTTGTCTGTGCAATTTCGTATATCTATTCTAAACAACGAAATAACTAATCTATCTGCAAGATTCTCGATCCTACCTCAGAAGTGAGGAATGAATCATAGTTTCTCAGAAACTATCAATCCCCACAACCTCCCTGGCAATATCGAGAATAGAAATAACTGAAATAAAATGATTAACTACTTTATTTGATAAGTTCTAACTAAAACTTTGAAAGATGGAACCTGGATTTCGCAGAACAGTGGCGAATCCGACGGTGTGTGTGTTCTTGTCCCCTCAGTATGATCTCTTCGTTCTTTGTGCTCACGTGAATCCAGAAAAGCGTGGAATGCTTGCATCAACAGGAATAGATATTTGGATCAATGGACAGCCTTCAGAATGCAGACAGAATAGAATGCGGATAGGAGAGGGATAGCGCAAGAGTACAGAGCTTGGCCTATGCAATTCCTAGCGGGGTCTACTGCGAATCATGCAACAAAAGCGTCCAGAACCTGAAACTAGTCTGTATGAAGAGCAAAACCTGCAACTTTAATGGCTGCCTAGACTATTCTACTCCAAAACAATAATACTGTTTGCACAAGTTGGATCTGTGGCTTACCAACAGCAACACAAAGCTAAAACAAACCTGCAACAAACTATGCTACCAATCCTAAGCAAACTAAAGGGACACAGCACTGAAAACATGAAAGTTGGAGTGAAAATGGTGGCCCAAATAATGTTTGCACTTGCACAAGTTGGATATGTGGCTTACCAGCTGCAACACAATACTAACCAAAGCACTCAATGAGAAAACTAAGAATCCTAAGCAAAGGAAAACTAAAACTGCTGTAACAAGAAATTCAAAAGCAAACTTTGGAGCAAAATTCAGAGCCATTTGCATGTGCACAAACCATGCATTTATAGGAATCCAAACATCCAAAAATCAAATCCAAACTGAACTCCTAAACATTAAACAAAAGAAAAACACTATTCCAGGGGACCAAAAACATTAATGCATGCTCAAGTCGGCAAGAAAAGCTGGTGAGTCGTGATATTTCACGCGGGTCGCGTCAAAAGAGCGTTCTGGAAAACGCGCACAGGACCGCCGCCCTGCTCAGGGCGGCGGTTACAGGACCGCCGCCCTGTTCAGGGCGGCGGTCACGGCCGCCGCCCTTAAGGGCGGCGGTTTCGTCACTGAAGACCAAAAAGCCAAGGAAAGAGGGAAAAATAGGGAAAACAAAGCACGCGGGGGCTAAGCGGGGCATGCGGGATGTTAACGCATATCTGTAAAGCTTTTCTGGATCCCGAACACCTTGCGAAGAGACCTGTATCATCATTGGGGCACTTATTACACCGTTCCGCAGTACAGTACCTTACAATTTTGGGTACGTACAGTAATAAATTAACCAAAAACATCGATATTTTATACCCACCATTTAATCACACTACATTATTAAAATCATTTATCCTAAGTCTAATCATTTCATCACATGTTAAATTCATAAATTTTCACTATCCTAACATAAGACCTAACCACCTAGATAAATTAATCATTTTCTAAACCACCCAAATCAACCTAAATATATTTCCTAAAATCCATTTAATACTATGTTTAACCTATTTCCTAACTCCCTTATCTCAACAAAAAAAAAATTATCATTCACACACACCTATCAAAATCATCTACAAACCTAAAATAGACAAATTCAAACTTAATCAAAATTAAGCTATATCTAGCCTATTTTATCATCTCCTCTACCCTTACAACACATCCCTAAACAGTCTAACAAATCCACCCCTCAAAATTTAAACTAAAGACCTTGATTTAGCAAACTGTTCCAACCATTTTCCCTCCAAAGCTCAAATACCAAAATTACCAGTGATTCAGGTAATCGCAAGCAATTACTTAAGTAAGTTTCCCAACCTCTCTCCAGGATCCTCAACTTCAGTTCAAAAATTATTTATTTTGATTTAGTTCCATAGCTTCTTATACATCATCATTCAACACTTGGACAATAAAATCAACATCAAGCATTATCATCTATCTTCATGGAGCATCTTAGAGAAATTTTGGATCACCTATAATTATCTCTTCACCACTCAATCTACAAACTTCATCATCCATCACGGATCACTCTTCAATGAGGTTTGAGGCTTCTTTTAGTCTCCAATCAACCTCTAGGTACCTCTTACTTGTTTATTCATCTCTTTTACATCATCTTTGAACATTTAACATTATGTAAAATCAAGTTTTAATCATCAGATATTTGAATTTATCAGTTTATTACAAAGCACCAGAATCGCTAGCGATTGCCCCAATCACCAGCGATTCCTAGCACTTTTATTTTTCTATAATTTCATTCATTTTTCATCAATTATATTTTATCTAGCATATCAAACTAGTTTCTTCTAACATATTATTGAGTATGGATTACTTTTAGATGGCAATTGGTGACCCCTCTCATGAAATCACTAGAATTCACTCCTTTCCTATAATTCATCATCCTTTCTATTGGAAACAATATGACTTGTTGCATGATATAACTCTTTGTGATATCCATTGTTCCCTGTTGGACGAGTTAGAGAACATTTTTGAGTTCACTCAGCAAATCCATGACATTGTAGAAGGATATTGGGCTGCATATTTTGAGTATCAACGCATCCGAATTGAACTTTCTTGGCTTGAGTACGAGGCCCAACAGCAGGATCCATATTTTGAGCTCGAGTTCAAGCCATAGTCTTCCTCTTCCTTCTCTCATCTATTTTCTATCTGATTTGTAATAAACTTATCATTTATCATCATATTATCTTGTATCAGTTATCATATATCTTTTATCTTTAAAATCCACTTAATTGTTTAAAAATGGATTGACACCCTTGCAAGGAAGCCCATTGACTTCTTAGGGACTACCTTTGCCAGACAAAATCCACATATTATCTTACCAATCATATCTTGTTTAGTGTCTTATTTGAAAGTTTCTTAGCAAAGGGATCTTATACCAACATTTCATGGAGTGTAATATCTAACATCATCATCCATTATCTACAGGTATCACAAAACCCCACGTCTTCTGAGGTTAGTTTATTTCTATTTTCTTTTTTTGTTAATTCAAGTTTTAGAGGTAGGAATAATTCTGAACACCGTGGCACGTCGGGTGAGACCGAGTCCCTTAACTCATTTTTTTATTTTATCAAAATAATATTTGTTTTTATTTTATGGTTCTCTTCTCAGTAATTGTTAGTGATTTAGTCAATCTCCAGTGATCGGTGAATCTCCAATGATTCAGTCAATTACTAATGATTTGTCTAATTTGTTTTGCTTAATTTTTAATTTTCCTTCTAGTTACTATTTTTGGTCATTTCTCTATTTTCTGATTAGATTGGGTTTGTAGATTTTTGTTTCTATAGATTTACTGTCGAAGTCTAAAAAAATCTTTCATTCATCCAGAATATCATATATTTCCACATCTGGTTTTCTATTTTGTAATCGTTAATGATTTGGTAAATCGCTAGCGATTATCACAATCACCGAAGATTCCTTTGAATCCTTTTGATTACTTTATATTTAGCCTTCTAATCTTTTTTTTTCTATTGTTTCTTCTATGTTTCTTCTAACCTATTTTGCAAGTTGTTGTTTTTGGAGATTTTGCTTGCTGGATTGCTTGTTACTTAAAAATTAAAAAAAATTACAAAAAATAAATTAAAAGGAAGAATTTACCAAGGTGAGTCCTAGTACCTTATTTTGCTTGCAATATTACATTATTTTTTTGTTTTTTCTCATCGAAAATAACATTTTTTTTGGTCTTAAAATGAACCATTACATCCTTCTTGTTCACATAGTTTTAATTAGGGAAAATTAATTGGTTACATTCACTTTATTTTCCCCCACACACAACCAAATCACTTAAAACATCAAAAACACATTTAAACAATTCACACCTAGGTGATAACTATTACGATTTCATCACTAAATAGGGAAACTGACTCGGTGTTCTACCCAAGTATAAACACTTGTCTGTCAAGTATATTGGCAAAGCACCTAACTCCCTTATCACTTGTGGGACTGTGAAGTGAGGGGGTAGGCCCCAATACCAAGCCTATATAGGCAACAGTATAGAGTTGATCCTCATGCACCTTTGGGTATATCAAGGATGCCATCCATAAACATACTTGAAACTATCCATAGACTGCTATTTCCTAGGACCCATCAACCATTTTTCACATATCACTTTTTTCTTAATTAAATCAAGATAATTTAAAAAATTCTTTCTTTCCCTATTGTTTGTAATCAACCCACTTATTTAATTTTTTTAGGTGATTGTGTGTTTTTTTACTATGGTACTTACTAGATAGAAATCCCATAATCAAACTTTAGAAAACATGTCTACACCATTATCTACACCATTACAACAACATATCCCATCATCTATTCCATTATCTACACCATTACCTACCACATTCTCTACACCATTACAAAAACAAAACCCATTTTATTAACCAATCACATCCACTCCTATTATTGATGATCAATAAGCCTAGGATGAAATAGAGGAGAAATATAATTGTGAAAACATATCTTAGATTCTACACACCAATTTGTCGTAAAATATTCCATAAACCTAAGTAAGAAGAAACTGAACAACCATATTCTTCTAGCTCTCAATCAGAATCATCTAAACATCCATTCTTTGATAAAGGAAACCCTATATTTGAAGACATGTTAAATTAAAATCATGTTTCCCCTTAATGCTTATCTTGCAACTAGGAGTTTCCAACTCTAACCATTTGTATCCGAACCACACATTCATGATCCTTCATCTAGTATTGCACACCTTATTAATTCAAACCAACAACCCATTGTCCAGAAAATATATTCATATCCACCCATAAGTCAATCTAAAACATCAAATGTTGAGTCTTCCATTCCTATCAGTCAACCTAAACATCTAGTGTTATGTCTTTTGTTCTTGTTTTTAGTCTTCATATGATTTCTTCTCAAGACACAACTACCCAAAAATCCACATCTTCACTTCATCCTTCCATTGGTTCCAAACCTCCCTAAGAATATAATTGTCTCCTCATCTACCCCTCCAACATCTTCAACCATCCAGAAACCACCAGTAAGTTTATGTTTCCATTTCTACCATCGTATCTCAACCAGTTAGCAACCTCAATTAGAACATCACTATGTTTATTCCCTCATCCATTCCCTTAATTGATACTAGTGATATCACCACCACTCATCCTATTTTATTCCAATCCTCTATACCCCTTGTCTCATAACATATTCCAAAACCATCATAGCCATTAATTCCCATAACACAATCTATTCCTATTCAAAAAATCCCACAACAAGCACTGTTGTTGCAAATCAGCAACACCCCTGGATGTAAATCAAGGTTCTAAATTGATGTTTTAGGCATCCAGTGTGATTGCACAACATGGAAACCTCTCTCCAAGTGTGGGACTTGTGAAAATGAGAGAGGAATCTCCAGATTAGAGGTTGGTTCCTCAAACTCCTCTGATTTAGATCTATATTTTCACAACTGCAGAGGTTCAAATCCTAATTCTACCCTAGATTGCAAGGAGACAGGGATAAAAATGCAAAAATGAAACTAAACTAAAGATGGTGATGCACCAAAAGGAGTGGTGTAACATTTTTTTCCATGTAAATAGACACAAATTCATGAAATGCAACAAGGGAAAGCATACACAAATTGATAGATGCAACTAGAGATCTTAAAATGAAGTAAAAACAATACAAACAGAGGATTGAAAGCATTCACAGAGTTTGCACTGTCATTTCCATGTAAAATCTCTTGCATTCCACCATCAAAGAGGTATAAACCTAGCTACAATACTTGAAAAAGGCCTGATTCTTACAAAATTCACTTGCTGGAGGTGAAAGAAGAAGTTTTCTATGCCAAAAAGTGTTCAACCCTAAAGAAATGAGCCAAATCTGGCTTTTACAGTGCATGGGTCGAGCCCAGGAGAGAGAAAACATGAAAAAATGTGGGAGCCATTCCTCATTGATTGAAAATGCATTAAAACAGCATGGAGGTCCTTACAAACCCATGCTCTAACATTTTTGACCATACTGGAGAAGAATGCGACCCATTTTGTATTAAATTTGGTTGTTGAAATGTCATTTCTGGCCATGGACACGTACCAGAAGTATTTTTGAATTTTCTCTCTCCAAAATAAACCAAAATTAAAAATTTACCATGGAATCATGTAGATAATTTCAACATCTTTCCAATGATATAAAGAACGTGAAAATCTGAGCTCTGGATCAAAAGTTATGATCATTTGAAGATTTAGGGCAAAAACGGGCCAAAAACGGATCGGGGAAAAAATTTCAAATTTTACCTCTTTTTTGTCTTTGGAAAAAATTTTGAAAAAATTCCCATGCTCCACTTGGTCTGAGTGCCACGTGTCAGGCTCTGATTGGCCACTGGAATTCTCTCTCCTTCCTCCTCCGTGGGTTTTCCTTTGAAAATTTTACCCTTTTTTATACTTTGGAAAAAATTTCCCGATTTTCCCCCCGCGCCCCGCCACTTGGGACACGTGGCATGATTTGGTTGGTTGATAGGGGCACCGGGAGAAACCTTTCCCTTTTAATTTTTTGGCCAAAAACTTTTGCCAAATTTTCCTATGTTCCACCTGAGCTCCAAACTCCCCTTCGGCCCTGTAGGACACGTGTCCTGTTTCTATTGGCTCGGGCCCTCTCTTCAAACTTCGCCTTTGGAAACTTCCACCCAAACTTAGCAACACTTCCTCCCCCAGTGAAAATTCCACCCATGTTCCTCCGCTGGGCACTCCTGAAAATTTGCCATTGAAAATCTCGGCAAAAAACACTTAGCGTTTTTGATTTTCTTCCTCCGGGTTCGGGCTCCATTGGACACGTGGCCCATTTTCATTGGGCGCGGGCTATGCGGGACAATTTTTCCTTTGAACCTTTTACCAAGACTTAGCCAAAATTTCAATTTTAACCCCGACGCCCGCGCCCCTACTTTGGACACACGTGTCGAGTTCCTATTGGCCGCGGGCCAAAATTCAAAATTTTTCCTTCTCAAACACTTAGCCAATTTTTTCACTTGCCTCCCCTTGTGACACGTGTCACACTGTGATTGGTCTGCGGGCCCCGCGGGAAAAATTTTCCATTTGAACCTTCGACCAAAACTTGGAAAATTTTCCAAGTTCACCTCCGACCCCCGAACTCCCTGCCACGTGGCAGCTTCCTATTGGCTGCGGGCCTCAAATGGGAAAATTTTCCACAAAAACTCCACCGAGCCATAACTTGAAAAATATAAGGAGTTAGGAGGAAAACTTTACCTTTCTGGAAAGCTGAGAGAGAGCTCTATCTGATGGTGCCATTTCTAGAAATGATTTGAGTGTCTAAAACTCAAAAAATGTAGACTGAGGAACAAGAGAGGTGGGAACACAAGGAGTTAGCCACAAAAAATGAGCAGGGGCACATTTTGGATAACAATTTTGGTGACTCAGAGGGGTCATCTGCCTGCTAGATGAAAGTACCAGTTGCCTCAAGCAGTCCATTGGGCATGGAGTCATCAAATTTTCTATTTGGAACCCCAACTGACTTAGAATGTTGCAAGGAGGAAGATGGAATATCACCTGATGGAAGCAAGGACTGCAAAACATCTCCATGGACAGCAAGCTGTGCCAAAGCACTTAGGGGAAACAAAACTAACCTATAGCAAAACAATGTGCAAAGCACTTGGAGGAATGAAAATCTAATCTAATATTTACAAGGTGGAGAATTTCCCTCTAGAAGCAATGCTTGAGATAGATTCCATTGACTGGAATCTGTAGTTCTTCACCATCCAATGAGGCCAATTGGAAAGCATTGTTGTTCTTGCACTTCGTGACCATGTATGGGCCACTCCAAATGGCATCAAATTTTGAATGCCTTCCCGGTTTTGTTCTATCCACATCCCATTTCAACACTAGATCTCCAACTTGAAAAGATCTGTCTTTGGCCTTCCTATCAAAGGTCTTCTTGATCAAAGCTTGATCCTTCTCCATTGCTTGGGATGCCTGATTTCTGATCTCTTGTAGCTCCATCAACTCTGCATATCTCACCTCCATGGGCCCAAACTCTAGCAACTCTAACTGCTTCATGAGTTCCAATGTTGGCAACTCAAGTGACATGGGCAAGATTGCCTCTCTTCCATAAACAAGCTTGAATGGAGAGTTACCTGTGGATCTCTTGGGAGTTATCCTATCAGCCCATAAGGCTGATTTCAGTTTGGTATGCCAAGACCTCTGATTCTCATCAAGAGTCCTCCTAATGATCCTCAACAAGTTCTTGTTTGTAGACTCAGCCTGGCCATTACCTTGAGGGTAATAGTTTGATGAAGTGCTTAGGTAGATCCCGTTCTTGACAGCCCACTCAGTCACCTTGGATCCAATGAATGCCAATGCATTATCTGAGATTATTGTAGCAGGTATACCAAATCTGGTTGCTATCCCCTCATAAAAGTCTAAGATGCTGGACTCATTTGCTTCTTTGAGTGCTACTGCTTCAGTCCACTTGGTGAAGTAGTCCGTGGCTGTCAAAATCCATTTGTGCCCTTGACTTGAATTGGGATTAATGACTCCAATGAAGTCCAAACCCCATTGCATGAATGGCTGGTCAACTGAGATTGGATGCAATGGAAGGGCAGCAAGTCTCTCTTTTCCTGTGAAGAATGCACAATTCTTACACCTCTTGATCCATGCATAGCAATCACTGAAAATTTTAGGCCAATAATAACCAGCCTTCATGATTTTTAGAGCTGTCACTCTTGGTGCAAAATGACCACCAGCTGGTCCACCATGGAACTCTTCCAATACCCTATGAATCTGATTTGTGCTAATGCATCTCAGCAGCACTCCATTCACATCTTTCTTGAACAAAACTCCATCAACAATGGCATATGGGACAGCCTGCAATCTGAAGTGTCTTCTTTGGGTCTTGTTCATCTCCGGAGGGCATAGGCCTGTGCTTAGGAAGTGTATTATACCTTGGGTCCAGCAAGGAGTGGGGGCAGCATTGTTTTCTTCTTGAGTGCCACATGGCTCATGGCTGTCTTGAACTATCAAAACAGCCTCTTCTTCATTGCATGCTTCTTTTTGCTTCCCCAAAACCAGCTGCTCACACAATCCTTTTCCTCTTACCAGCTTGGTGATTTTGATCTCAATGTCATACTCCATGACACGGGTGATCCAACCTACCCTTTTCTCATTCAAATCCTTGTTGAGGAGGAAGTCCTTAACCCCAGCATGTGAGACCAGCAACTGGACCTTGTTGTTTGAGACTAAATGCTTGAATTTCTTCAAGCTTCTGATTACTACCAGCACATGCTTCTCAATAAAAGAATACCTCACCTCATAGTCATCTAGGCTCTGGCTGAAGAAAGTAATTGGCTGCTCATCATTGTCCTTGTTCTGCTGTACCAAAATGGCAGAAATAGTATCATTACCTCCAAATGCATAGAGGATGAAATCCTTGGAGAAATCTGGGTTGATGAGAGTTGGTGCTTGAGAGATAGCTTCTTTGATTGCTTCAAAACTCTCCTTTCCTTCTGCTATCCACTTGAAATCCATGCTCTTCTTTAACATTTTGGTGATGGGCTTGACAAGGGCTGCAAAATCTGGGACAAACCTCCGAACAAAGTTTATCCTCCCCAAGAAACTCTGAAGGGCCTTCTTGTGGCTTGGCAATGGTAGTGCTCTTATGGCTTCAACCCTCTCTGGATCAATTGCTAATCCTTCTTTGGAGACAATATGGCCAAGGAGCTTTCCTTCATGTGCAAGAAAGATACACTTCTTAGGATTCAAAGACACTCCAAATCTCCTGCACCTCGTGAAGACTTGTCTCAAATGAGAGAGGTGGTCTGCTGCATTCTTGGAAAAAATAGTGATATCATCAAGGTAAATCAGCACCACGTTGTTAATCAAACCTTTGAACGCCATGTCCATTGCTCTTTGGAAAGTAGCACCAGCGTTGGACAGCCCAAATGGCATTTTCCTGTATGCATAAGTTCCCCATTTGGTTGTGAAGGCTGTCTTGAACTGGTCTTCTTCCTTCACCATAATCTGATTGTAGCCTGAGTAGCCATCAAGTAGTGAAAACCTCTCGGAGCCAGCCACAACTTGCAAGATTTTCTCCATGGAAGGGAGTGGGTAATGGTCCTTGAGAGATGCTCTATTCAAGTCTCTGAAGTCAACACACAATCTGATCTCTCCACTCTTCTTTCTGACTGGAACCAAGTTGGCAACCCAACTAGAATGCTTGATTGGGAATATGATCCTTGACTCAATCAGCTTGTTCAATTCTTTCCTCATGAGAGGCTCCATATGTGGATTGACTGGTCTTTGTTTCTACCTGACAGGCTTAGTATTTGGATCCAATTCAATGGTATGCTGAGCTAAGTTGGGATTGAAACCTTTCAAGTCTTCATAGCTCCAAGAAAACACATCAGGGAACTCTTGACACAGCTGTATGAACTCATACCTTTCTTGTTCAGTTGTCATCTTTCCAATTTGCAATGGTTTGTTCTCTTCCACCAAGATGGATACTGAATCTTCTCTCTTGACCTGAATGTTTGCTTTCTCTTTCCTAAACTGATCATTGGGATTAAAAATGGACTCCAAAGTGATAAGTCCCTTGGGCAGCTTGTTAGTTCTCAGTTGTACCACTTGGTCACCATACTGTTGTTCCAGTTTTTCTTGATTCTTAGCTGAGAACTCAGCTTCTTCTTGCAAGAAATGGATGATTTGCTGGTCATTCTCAAATACTTGCCAACTGACATTGTTATCCAACACTGAAGGCCTCACAATCATGTGGATGTTTGGTTGTACCTTGTCTTTTTGAATGCTTTCCACAATGTCAAAGGCTGCCCCTACTGCTGCAAGCCTGTCAGCAGCTTGATTCTCTTTCCTAGGAATGGATTTGATGCCAAAACCCTCAAAATCTTCCATGAGGTCCCATACCCTGTTCTTGTAGCACTTGAGTAGATCATCAGATCTTGGCAGCATGTTGTCCCTTGACCTGATTTACAATCAATTCACTGTCACCAAAGACTTGCAAGTTCTTTATTTTCTTCTTGATTGCCCAATGCATCCCTTGCACCAAGGCTTCATATTCAGTTTGGAGTGTTATTGGAGCATGCAAACTGAAATCTAAAAGCTGAATAGTACTTTACTCCTTGAGGTGAAAC
Source organism: Taxus chinensis (assembly GCA_019776745.2). Taxonomy (NCBI): domain Eukaryota; kingdom Viridiplantae; phylum Streptophyta; class Pinopsida; order Cupressales; family Taxaceae; genus Taxus; species Taxus chinensis. The sequence continues at coordinate 377,203,786 of CM034157.1, read as the reverse complement.
AAGCATAGCTCCACCTCCTGCACCTTGTCTACTCCTTGATCCATCAAAAAATAGCTGCCATACCTCATTGTCATCCTTGTGGTTTGGCTTGGTGATGCTAGGAATAGGCTGATTTTCTTCATGTATACAATAGACCCCTAGCTCAGATTCTTCTACTTCTTGATAAGGATCAAAAGCATGTACCTTGTTTTCCCATTCATCAAGAGTTAGATCTGGGATGCTCCCAACCTTGGTGTCAGCTTCATCAGTGCTTGGGTGATCTTCTTGATCAAATGCTAAGCAATTGGCATTAATCTGACTTGGAGTGTAAGGCTCAATGTGGAAGTTTGCAATAGGTTCAGACCTGACTGTAGCTTTGGTTCCATACCTCGTTCTGAATAGCATGTGTGACCAATCAGTAGACAAATATCCTCCAATCTTGGCTGTGAAGTCCCTTGACAAGCAAAGGGCAAAGAGTGGTGGAAGGTCTATGACTGATACATCTTGTAAAACAACAACATTTGGACATGCATGCAAGGTAAGACTCAAGTTTCTAATCACCCCAACTGTTGTTACTGCTGTCCCATCCAGCTGCACTACCCCTTTGGATATGGTTTCATACTGGAGCCCTAGCTGATCAGCTATTTGTTTAGGCATCACTGAGCTACTTGCCCCGGAGTCTATCATGCAATTATGCACTAGCTGATTTCTAATGATTAATGAAACATAGAAGCAAGTGGGCTTCAACATTTTACCTTGCTGTCCTCCATGATTCCCCTCAGGCTGGGCAGCATTTGTGAGCACTTTCTCTTGCATCTGAACTTGCTGATTCAAAGTTGGCCAGTCCTTCATGGCAGCTTGTAGCAAATCTCTTTGGCCTGGGATAGATAGGGATTCCCACATTGATATATTGACATTTGTCTTCTTCATCTGATCAATGATACTGAATGGTGATGAAGGATCTCTTTGTTGTCCCTTGGTTTGCACATTCACTCCTTGCACGTGGGCAGCAACAACTGGTATTTGAGTTGGCCTAGGAGTTGTTCTTGGCTGCCCTTGTGCATTTACAATTGGATTTTGTTTTCCAACCACTTGTGGAACCATAGAAGGTCGTGGATTGGTTGGAGCCAATGGCTGTTCTTCACCCAAATTCCTTCTTTTTGACCTTGTGTTGGCTGCAACACCTTGAGAAACCACTTGATTCATGCCACAAAAATCCTCTGCTTGCCAGTTTACCAACGTGGTGTCATTTGGAGCTGATTGCTGTTGGAATGTTTCTTGTTGTTGGTTGTTTCCTTGACTGCCCTCACCCTCCACACCAGTAGTTGTCACCATTAATGCTTGATTCAAAGCACCATTGAAGCACATGGATTGGTTATGAGGTTCATTGCATGGAAAACACCAATCATACTCCTGAGCAATGTTGTTTTGTGTTGGCACCAATGCCTTAGAGGCAGATATGGCATTTGGATTATAGGGCTGAAATGGTCTATTGGCAGGAGGCCTTGTTTGATTTATAATTGCAGCTGGATTAGGAGGTCTTTGTGGTTGGTATGGCTGCCTATTAGGCTGAGCTTGGGGCTGATAAGAAGGTCTAAAACCTTGGGCTTGCTGCCTCTTGAGAGTAACCAGCTCATTGCCTAGGTTTTGCAATTGCTTCATGACTTCTTGAAGCTCATTTGGGGCACTTGGAGATGAAGTAGAAGCTTCATTTGAACTCTAATTTCTAGGAGTGGGAGAAGGAGCCAAATTAGGTGCTTGATTAGTGTTTGGGTTCTCTAAACTTGGAAACAATGGCATGGGAGGTCTAGGGGCTAGTTTGCCAGCTTGGATCAAACAATTTTCAGCCCTAATGGCAATGCTATAAGCCATAGGGATAGTTATGCCTCCCATGGACTGAATCAACATAGAAATATCAGAATTTAGAGCTTTGAGATAGTAGAGAAAAGCACCTTCTGCTGTTGGCCTGACTGCCACTGGAATTCTCTCCCAAGTCTTTTGAAATCTGAAGTTGAAATCAGTCAGCTGCTCATTGGGAGCTCTCTTGATGGTTGTCAGCTGTTCCAAAAGAGACAAGTTGTCTCCCTTCTCTCCAAATTACTCATGAAGTGCTATACATAGCTGATTCCAATTTGTGATAGAACCAGCTCCAAGGCTCCTAAACCATTGCAATGCTTTCCCCTTGAATGAAGATGCCAGCAATTTGACAGCCACTTGCATCTCATTGATTTCATGAATTGCACAAACATTAGCAATGTCTTTAACATGATCACCTAGAGTATTTTGATTTTCTCCAGTGAAGTAGGGAATGTTCCTCAAGGCTACAATTGGAATTGGATGTTGTACATTGAGGGCAAGTGGGATGCTGCCTGTGAAGTTAACATAGGGGTTGTTTTGTGCCATTCTAATTGGTCTTAAAACCCTTGTTGACTGAATGAAAGGCCTACCAGGTGGAGGAGTTGAGAGAGTTCTGTTTGGTGGAGATGGAGACCTTTGAATCCTTCTTCCTCTTTGCCTTCTTCTTGGAGATAATTGCAGGTATTCAAATAACACTTCTTCTTCTCCAACTCTTGACCTTGTGGTGATTCTTCTCATGAGTTTTCAGGCCTGCACTGCTGAAACCAGTTGATTCTTCCCCTTGGAGTCGCCAGATATGCAAATTATAGCTCTTTTCAAGCAAGAAAATTGCAGCAGATGCACATCAACTTTGCTGCAATAAAAATGAGACCTCTAAGGTCCCACCGGGCATGCCAAAACTATTGTTACAAATCAGCAACACCCCTGGATGCAAATCAAGGTTCTAAATTGATGTTTTAGGCATCCAGTGTGATTGCACAACATGGAAACCTCTCTCCAAGTGTGGGACTTGTGAAAATGAGAGAGGAATCTCCAGATTAGAGGCTGGTTCCTCAAAATCCTCTGATTTAGATCTATATTTTTCACAACTACAGAGGTTCAGATCCTAATCCTACCCTAGATTGCAAGGAGACAGGGATAAAAATGTAAAAATGAAACTAAACTAAAGATGGTGATGCACCAAAAGGAGTGGTGTAACATTTTTGCCATGTAAATAGACACAAATTCATGAAATGCAACAAGGGAAAGCATACACAAGCTGATAGATGCAATTAGAGGTCTTAAAATGAAGTAAAAACAATACAAACAGAGGACTGAAAGCATTCACAGAGTTTGCACTGTCATTTCCATGTAAAATCTCTTGCATTCCACCATCAAAGAGGTATAAACCTAGCTACAATACTTGAAAAAGGCCTGATTCTTACAAAATTCACTTGCTGGAGGTGAAAGAAGAAGTTTTCTATGCCAAAAAGTGTTCAACCCTGAAGAAATGAGCCAAATCTGGCTTTTACATTGCATGGGTCGAGCCCAGGAGAGAGAAAACATGAAAAAACATGGGAGCCATTCCTCATTGATTGCAAATGCATTAAAACAGCATGGAGGTCCTTACAAACCCATGCTCTAACATTTTTTACCATACTGGAGAAGAATGTGACCCATTTTGTATTAAATTTGGTTGTTGAAATGTCATTTTTGGCCATGGACACGTACCAGAAGAATTTTTGAATTTTCTCTCTCCAAACTGAACCAAAATTCAAAATTGACCATGGAATCATGTAGATAATTTCAACATCTTTTCAATGATATAAAGAACGTGAAAATCTGAGCTATGGATCAAAAGATATGATCGTTTGAAGATTTAGGGCAAAAACGGCCCAAAAACGGATCGACGGGAAAAAATTTGAATTTTACCTCTTTTTTGTCTTTGGAAAAAATTTCAAAAAAATCCACACTCCGCTGGTCTAATGCCACATGTTGGGCTCTGATTGGCCACTAGAATTCTCTCTCCTTCCTCCTCCGCGGGTTTTCCTTTGAAAATTTGACCCTTTTTTATACTTTGAAAAAAATTTCCCATTTTTTCCCCGCGCCCCACCACTTGGGACACGTGGCATGATTTTGTTGGTTGACAGGGGCACGGGGTCAAACCTTTCCCTTTCAAATTTTTGGCCAAAAACTTTTTCCAAAATTTTGGCCAAAAACTTTTTCCAGCTCCGAACTCCCCGGAATTGGCCAAAAACCTTTCCCATTTGCCAAATTTTCCATTTGTCCCTTTGAAAATTCCCCGACCACTTAGCAACTTTTTTCTAAACCCCGCACCTGACCCTCCCTAGCCACCTCACGTGTCCTGTCATATTTCTATTGGCTTGAGCCCTCTCTTCAAATTTCACCTTTGGAAACTCGGGCAAAAACACTAAGTGAAAATTCCATTTTCTCCTCCACCACTTCGGGCTCCATTTCAAGACATGTGGCCCATTTTCCATTGGACACGGGCCATGTGGGCCAAATTTTCCATTTTGAACCTTTTGACCAAAGACTTATCCAAAATTTCAATTTTAACCCTGACACCTGCGCCCCTACTTTGGACACGTGTCGAGCTCTTATTGGCCGCGGGCCAAAATTCAAAATTTTTCCTGCTTAAACACTTAGCCAATTTTTCACTTGCGCCTCCCCTTGTGACATGTGTCACACTGTGATTGGTCCGCGGGCCTTGCACGAGTAAAAATTTCCATTTGATCCTTCGACCAAAACTTGGAAAATTTTCCAAGTTCACCTCCGACCTCTGAACTCCTCTTGCCATGTGGCAGCTTCCTATTGGCTGTGGGCCTCAAATGGGAAAATTTTCCACAAAAACTCCGCCGGGCCATAACTTGAAAAATATAAGGAGTTAGGAGGCAAACTTTACCTTTCTGGAAAGCTGAGAGAGAGCTCTATCTGATGGTGCCATTTCCAGAATGATTTGAGTGCCTAAAAATCAAAAAATGTAGACTGAGGCACAAGAGAGGTGGGAACACAAGGAGTTAGCCACAAAAATGAGCAGGGGCACATTTTATTCATAACCTTTTACCACCACATCTATCCCACATCCTTACCATTATATTAAACCATCACAACCGTTAGTGTCCCAACCTTCCTGTAACATTCCATAAAAAAATATTCCTTAACAAAATATCCCTCAACAATATATTTCACAACAATAAATTCCTCAACAAAGAATTCCCTCTCAACAAAACATTCTATATCAACAAAGTATCCCTAAAAAATATATCCCACAGAAGAATATTCCATAAAAAACATTCCTCATCAGAACATTCCTCAAATATCATTCTTCAGTAAAACATTCCCTACCAAAAAAACATTTTTCTATAGTATCAGACATATCCAAAATCTATCCAGTTCTCATTTCAACATGGCTCATCCTCACAGTGAAAAACACAACCTGATCCTCTTCATGCCCTCATGAACCACGTATCCAATATTGAAGCTACCTCACCAGGACCCAAGAATGTGCTCTCTTACAACCAAATTTGTATCAATCCCATTCACCCTTTAGTACCATATAAAGCATATCCACCCCATTTGGAACTTCCAAAGTTTATAAAATTTTATAGCAAGGAAGATCCCTAGCAACAAATCTTTGTTTTCCATGATTCTTTCTATCTAATATCTCATGACCAAGATCCCATGATGATGAATTTCCTCATGTCCCTTACCAGTATTTCCTTAAATTGGTACAATAACATCCCTCAGTAATCCATTTTTTCATTCACACAACTTGCACAACTTTTTCTAGAACACTTATTCATAAACTTAGCCCATAAAATCACTATTAACGACCTCTATGCCATCAAAAACATTGAGAATGAGTCTATTTCTAACTTTGTCACCCATTGGAGGGGTACAATCAATCAACTACCCTTCCCATTACCAAAAAATGAACTCATTGAACTTTTATGTTGCTCATGTGCTAAACACATTTCAACAACACTACAAATCCAATATTTTCATATGTTTGATGAATCGTTCACCATGGCCTGTAAGTTGGAATTGTGAGCCCTAGAAGATGTGCGCATTAAAATTTTTCCTAAGAAACCACAAACTAAATTCCCATCTAAGTCATCTTCCAATCCCGACAAATCCAAATCATCTCCTAACATTGTAGTAGTCAAATCTTCTCCTAAGGAAAAAACCACTACTGATCATTCCCGTCTACAATGTAATTATACAACTATAGGATAAACTTATAGTGTATTTTTTGACAATTTGCTTACTGCAAACATAATATATATCCCACCCATCCGACCTATCGATACATCCATATCCAAACCATCATGGTATCGAGATAATGATTATTTTAAATACCATAAGATTGAGGGACATGACATAAAAAGGTGTTGCACATTTCGTAATTTCCTTCAAGATTTTATTGACAGAAGTGAGCTCCATTTATACAATCCAAATGCACCCCAAATCAAAACATTGACATATTTAAACAACCCTTTCCAAATCAGACCCTTCTACTGATCAACCACAAAAAAACATAGTCCATGTTCATCATACTATTAATACCATCACTAAAACATTACCTATTCCTGATTCCACATCAACACCTAAAGAACCAACAGCTACACCTATAAAAATAATGTCTACATCTATATCATCAAAATCAACATCCATTGAACCTAAATTTACATCTACTGAGTCCTCGTCTGCTAGCAACATTACTAAAACCATTCTCCCATCCTTCTGACATGTTATTACTGAATGCACTTCCCCACCAATCAAAATCTATAGTATAACCATGCCTACGTCTATGCCTCAATTTGTAAATGTAACTATGATACCTCTTGAAACAAAAATGTCCACCTAAGGCAACCATGAATCATATTCATCCCCCATCTACAAAATCAATAATATCTACACTAACAAATCCAAAACCTAAAAAATCCACAACTCATTTAGATCTCATCAATCACATCATTCAAAATCCTCTTCCTTCATCAACACCTAATTATACATCCACATGTTTCTCATCTAAAACTACAAAGGAACCTGATAAACAAGGTGTTGTTAAAGTCTTTAAAATCCCTTACTATACCTTCCCTGAATCATACCATTTATGTGGTCCCTATCCTTTTATTCTACCTCTTCCTAGAAAATTCACCTCCATGTTTAGACACCACCCTACCATTTCAGGTGTAAGGCCTACCTATCAAGCCTCCACATTTATTCCTCATCCTTCATCCATCAAATTCATCTAATACTCCTTAGCGATAAACAACCCCACAACCCACAATCAAATTCTTACTTCCTCTCAAGGATAAGATACCCAAAAATTCACTACCATTCGAATCTACACCTAGGAAGCATTATGAAACTATTTAAGATGACCTCCTTCATCAGTCACTTATAATGTTACCACCTCCCAAACTATCTAACCCTCGATGATGGAAACCCATTTGGTATGACTTCAACGTTTCCTGTGATTATCATAGGACACAAGGTCATTCTATAGAGGATTATAAGGCCTTTCATTAGATAACTCAAAAACTTGGTAACCTGGCCTTCCTTCCTTCTAAACCATACACAACATCATAATATTCATCTAAATCTAAAGAAAGCATGTCCAAAATCTCTTCCCATCAATTTTATGTAATACACGTAACCAATCACTCATAGAACTATAACACGGATCCATCTGAGCCTAAAAACAATAAAAATTGCATATCCATACCTCTACGTCAAGAGTTAATCACTTTGTATAATAAGCTTAAAGTATATATCTCCATAGCCCCTGAAGAGTCTAATCAAACAACGTGACCCAAAACCAAGGTTTCAATACTCACCACACCACCCTCATCATCCACCTCAATACAAAAAATCATTATTAAACAATTACACTAAGCTCCCATCAAAATGTCACTTTATGAAATAGTACAAACATCACCTTCTCATAATAAATCCATAATCAAATACCTCTAATCAATAACAATACCGAAATATGACCCTTCATCTTTCACAAACTTTGTGGGAGCTCTTAAAACATACACATCCATATCATTCGAGCCATCCAAGATTCCCTCGCTTAGGCAAAAAGAGCATGATTTACCACTCAAATCAATGATGTCCTCATCATGAGGGTTATGATTGATGGGGTGCAACCATCAACATTATATCATCCATTATTTTTAATCAACTTAAATCATCACCTTCCTTTATTGGTCAAACTCCAATTTTATTACAGTCCTTCAACAACATTATCGCACCCACATTAGGTACTATTATCCTACCACTTAAAGTTATAATTAAGACCGTACATGAAGTATTCTACATCATAGAAGGAGATTTCCAATATAACATTTTGTTATAATGCAGTTAGATGTGCACACTACGGTGTGTTCCTTCTACGCTTCATCAATGTCTTAAATACAGACATGAAGGTCAAACGTTCATAGTCCCTATAGATCCAAATCCCTTTGCCAACTATTACATGACATATCATCCAAATGATTTCCTTGTACCTAAAGCCACATCATAATCATCTTATAAAGCATCTACTAGCATGTTCATCCCTTCATACAAACTACTAGATGGGTCCTCCCTTAGTGACATTGTACAACACCTTACGTTGGGGGAGTACTAATTTATCATGCTCAATTATGTCCCTTTACCTAAGTCTTATGTTTTCCCTGACAAGTAACCCACATATGAGCCTAACATAGGAGATGTTATCCCTTTTGGTCCCATTTATCTTAAAACAAACCTTTTTTATGGGGTACACGATCATCCTTCATCTCATTCTATCAACCAACATCATGTCATGCATTTCACTTCAGACTTCAAATCCCTAAATAATCCAAATTTTGCTTATATGTACCTTAACCATTGTACATGGAAAGGTTTTGGCCTTGGCCATTATAAATAAGGAATACATGACTTGATTGTCTAACATTCCCTTAAAACTTATGATAAATATGGCTTAGGTTATGAGAAACTCTACTCTAACCCATCCAAACCCACTACATCCGTGCATATAACCAAACTAGAACCATAATCACCCACAACCCCTGAAGATACTATAGATGTGGATGCCATTATATCCATCCTGCCTAACTTTCTTTTAGTCAACATTGTTTTCTTAGGTCCTTTAACTTATCAATCCAACCACATCACTAAACAAATTCCTCTTATTTTTCCAGAAATGGTTGAAGAAGATTTACCCACTATAGATATCCTTTAATGTCATGATGATTAGGACATCCTTTCCCATATGGGAGTTGAGGATCACTTCCTTCAAAAATCCATACTATCTTATACACCAAACATTCTTAAAAAATACACTATCGATGTTAACATAAGAATCCCTTACAATCCTCTCATAGTTAAGGTTGGTGTTTTCATGCAAATTTGCAACAAGAACATTGACAATTTTTTAGCATGACAACTATACGCTATGTCAAAAATTTCAATTTTAACCCTTCCGAGGCACCCCAGGTCTACCCAATCAGTATAGTGACCTCCTAGTTGATATTAGATCAGTCTCCTAGGTGATTCAGGAAAGTTAATTTAACCCCCTAGGTGATTTTAGGAGTTCTTGGAAAATGCAAGTTTTGGGCAATTTTGGGAAGGGCTACCACTGGCCTTCCTAGGGACTATTGCACTCCCCTGGAGTAGAAGGAATGAGAAAAAATCACCATGGATAAGTATTAAAGTGCTAAAAAAATTGGAGTTTATTTTGGAATATTTAGGGAAGTTTCAGAGGTTTTAAAGCAGATTCAGTGAAAGCGGGTATTTGGGTTTGAATGAGCATGCGTCGTTAAAATGGACCTGAACTTCAAAAAAATATTTTAAGATCTCCATAGTGATTTGGAAGCCAAAAAAACTACATATGGAAATCATTTTCAATGATTTACATGATGGAAAAAATGGGATTCCTCGAAACCCCATACTTTTATCTAGGAAGCTCATTCTTCTAACGCAAAGCTAGAGGTCCTAAGAAAAAATGAGTCATTTAGAGGTGTTTCAATCATAATTGAGCCTTGGGACCATCACAATTATTTTCAAATTTCCTTTTTGATTCAAAACAATATAAATAAGCACCCAAAATCTCATCTGGGTGCTCAATATATGGCCTTCAGAAGTAGGCTCTCAAGGTACACTCTTTGACACTTAATCAAGTTTTTGATGGGACACGTGACATCCTATGGTTAAGGATCATATTAATTTCCCTTATGTCCCTTTTTAAAATGGAAAAAGGGGACACAAAAATTTTCCCATCCCTTTTTAGCCCTCAGAACACCAACGTGACATCATGGCTTGCTAGTTTAGCCCTCGGGAGCTAGTTGGAGCCTTTCCTCTCACTACACGGATGATCGTCAAGCATTGCGATGAGGTGTGAGGTGTAAATTTATGTCCTCTTAATAAATTTTTCCAAAGGGATGAAATGTAAAAAAAAATTCTTCCTCCCCCCTCATTTCCACATGGTTTCTCATATGACCAAGTCTCAGCCCCTTTGAGGAGAAGGTAGTCAAAATAGGTACTTGATCTTCATCGGATGATTGCGAGAGCTCCGTAAGGAATTAGGAGGAAATTTTTTTTTTTTTAAAAACTGAGAATATCCTATAAAAGATGGTGAAATCATATTTTTCACAACACTTTTGCGAAATAGTTTTTTTCATAGGCCTACGTAGTGTACATACCTAAAAAATATATTGATCTTCGGGAAGTGATTCTAGGAGCTCTGGAAGGAGTTAGGAGCTAAAAATACATCATAGGAAAGATAATTCAAATATATAAAATATGGTGAAATCATAGTTTTCACAACACCTTGGTGTAATAGATATGTAATCAGTTTTTTCATAGGCCTAGGTAGTGCACAGAGAAGAAAAAGCTACTAAGCTTTAGGAAGTGATTCCCTGAGCTATAGAAGGAGTTAAGAGGCTAACAAATACATCATTAGAAAGATAATTTAGAGATATTAAATATGCTGAAATCAAATTTTTAAAAATACTTTGGTGAAATAGTTTTATATCTAGATTTTTCATGCTCATATAAGAATCTAGAACAAAAATCCATTTTTTCAAGGCCTAGATGGATGAATCAAGATCTTAAACCCCCCATTGGATTCAAATGGAAATTTTAAGTCAAATTAATATAAAATTTCACCTTGAAACTCCATAGATAACTCTAGTTATGGCCTTCACAATTTTGCTCTCAAGTTTTCATACTTAGTCAACTTTTGAAGTGGACACGTGTCAGCTCCAGGAGCCTAGCAAATTTTGATGTCCATTTCATCCCTTTAAAAAAGGGACATGAGGGACATAAAATTACTTGCAGCCCTATTTTTCCCTTTGGTCACCCATGGAACCGTCTGCATCACTAGTTTAGCCCCTAGGTGCTTACCCAAGCTCATCCCCTCAGTTGTCCAAAATGTGATAAGTGTCGCATGGAGGCACGATGTGCAAAATGATGTCCCTTTAATCCCTCAAATTTTAAGGGACATCAAGGACACAAAAAATTTCCCCACCCCTGCAATGCATTTTTTGAATGATTTAAATATTTGACTTAGTCATTATTTCCCCCCATTTCTCCTTCACAGCTTCACACCCTATCATAACTATGTTCATGCTTGTCCATACACCCAGTCCACTATTCCTACTACTAATTAGATCTGGTAAGACCAAAAATATCCTTCACACCATGAAAACACAACAATATCAAAGGAAGAATAACTTGCAATATCAAAGAGCGAAGAGAAAATGAAGATTTTTTTCCAGATAACCACAAAGTCTTCCAATAAAAAAAAATTCATATCTTTCAAAATACAAGTCAGATTTGGATTCCATATTTTTTTGAATTATTCATTTTTCAAGATGATCAGGATGTAAAAAATGGGAGGTTGAATGGTGCTCTGAATCATTTGTTCTAATAATACCCCCATTTCGTGCACTAGCTCACATTCATCGGATTTCCCATCAATCTAGAAATGGAAAGAACTTAAAAACTTGCAAACAAACTCCAAATGAAAAACCTATCAAAATGGAGTTGATATCATCATGATCAGAAATAAAAACAAGACCTACAAATTTTAAGCTCCATTAATGGCCATCATGGTAGTTCCATGCTTGAATTGATTGCCAGGCGAAAATTTTAAATTTTATTTTCAAGAATTCTAGAGGACGAAATCAAGTGAAATTTGGAGGAGATGACTATGATGATGAGATGAGTCCAAAAAATATGTTCCATTAAAACCAAGCACAAAAAAGCTACTTTCCAAAAATAGTAAGCTTTCCTACACAAGTCTTCTATCTTTGGTAAGTCTTCATCAAAAGTGATTGCAATAAAGATAATGTGCACCAAAAGTCACTAAGAAGTTAGAATGAGTGTTTAGAGTAGAAAATAGTGAAAATGACCACATACTAAAAATAGTAAGTTCTCTATATGGGTGCTTACTAAAACTAGTAATTCACCCCAAGAATTGGTCGAGTCAAAGGGAATTTTTGGCATAATGGGACATAGAGGGATGATTATTCAGGTCAACATCATCATTTGAGATCATCCATGGGAATTTCTCATAGGGAATTCAAGATCCATTCCATGGAACCCGATAGTTTCTTTCAACACTCACTACATGGCTCAAGTCATATGTATCTCATGTGTAGGGTGGGAGTTGCGGTCATTGGTGGAATAGTTCATTTAACTTGGAAAACATTTTTGAGCTAAGATCCATGAGTTTCTCATGGTGCAAAGAGTTCATAGATTCAAATTTTCACTACTTTTGGATCTTTCCATCAACAAGGACTAGTGAACTTCATCAAGAATGATATCTCCTCTTCTTCTTCTCTCTCTTCTCTTCCTTCCCCCAACTTTCTCTCTCCTCCATGTTCTAATTTTTTGTTGGGGTTGCACTTTTTCATAATGCCTTAAATAATTAAAAATGAATTTATTTTCATAGTAATAAGTTTCGTTAAGTTATAAAAGGGGACTTCAATTTTTTCTAAGAGAGTGAAAAGTTTTAAGGCATATGAAGGGTCAATCGGGGTTAGATGAAAATTCTTTTATATTCCTATAAATTGTAAATCCATTCCCATTTCAAAGGGTTGGTGATAAATTTTGTAAACACAAGAGTGCATTTTACTTAGAGAGAAAAAAGGAGATAGCCATTTCCCCCACTCTCAAATTTCCTCCATTCCCATAATATGTACAATTTTTTTTAGCATCAATATAAGAGGTAGTTTCATTCCTTTCTTTTGATGAGGAGATTTTAGAAACTTTGAGTTCTCAGTCTTAACTCATCTTGTTTCCATTCACAAGGTCGTTTTCTTCTTAATTTTAATGCATGTGATGAATCTTCTGATTGATGTATGAAAGACTTGGATTTTATACTTGCAACATTAGTTCTCTTATCTTTATATTGTCACTCCCTTTCCCAATCTCTTGAAAAAATCCTCTCTAACATGAAATTGCTAGCTTTTCCGCAGGGTGAGTGGAGTGCTCCTGTTCGAGCCCTAACCACAAAGTCACCACGAAAATCCAAATTTACTCATGCATGCATATATAGAAGTTGTACTAGTTAACTAGAGGGAATTTGATTCCCAGAGCATTGACAAGAAACCCACAAATTTGTCCCCTAAAATTTTTTCTCGCCAACAGTCATTTAATCACTTAATCCATAAGAACTTGAGGATTTTACTTCCTTTTTATCAAAATATAGTCAAGCTTTTTTCTAGTCATATAATGATATGAAAAGTATCGATCCTAAAATTTTCATACACAACATCATCAGATATCTAGATGCTAAGATGGTTAAGAAAAAACTCCATAAGATGTATCCTCACAAAGCTCTCTTTTTCAATGAAGAGTTATAATGCCTTTTATCTACTACTTTTATCATACCCGTTGATTATCTATAATGAGTTTATAAAATTGTTCCTGTAACCAAAGCTTTGGGAAAGTTACGCATTTGCACAGACTTTAGGGATCTCAATATTTTTTTTTCCCAAAGATGATATCCCTCTGGTAAACATAGATCAGAGAGTTGACCTAACAGTCAGCCACAAAATGCTCTCCCTTATGGATGGATTTTTGGCTTATAATAAAATTCTTATCACCAATGATGATCAAAATAAAACATCTTTCATCATTCCTCAAGGAACCTTTTGCTACTATGTCATGTCATTCAGTTTTAAAAATGCATGAGATACTTACCAATGTGTCATGATCTCATCAAAAAAATAGTTGAAGACTATGTTGACGACCTCTTAGGAAAATATAAAAAAATGAAAAGATCAACTTGTCATCCTTGAATCCATATTTATTCATCTCATCCAGTATTGTCTTCATCTCAATCATGCAAAGTGTGTTTTTGGTGTTCTCACTGAAAAACTTCTAGAATTCATCATATCTATATGAGGTATTGAATTTGACCTAGCAAAGGTTAAATCCATCATCGAAATTCCTCCTACATCCAATCTTAAATAACTATGTAGTTTATGGGTGTCATTATTCCCTTCATTTAATCAACTCTCTATTGATTTCATATTCAAACCTGGGGTGTGTCTAAAGTTATATGCAACAAGAATAATCTTATTGATATAGTAATTGATTATAGGTATTTTGTATTTTCTAGGGGATATTTTCAATGTCTTAAGGACTTCTTGATTAAAAACCTTATTGGAATCAAATTATGAAAACCTGTTGGAATTAAACACACTTTACAGAAATGAATTGCTGGAAATAAACACACTTTATATAAATGAATTGTTGGAAGTAAACACACTTTACATAAATGAATTGCTGGAAATAAACACACTTTGTCGTTACAAGTAAACACACTTTACAAAAATGAATTGTTTGGAAATAAAAAAACATTCCATAGAAATAATCACACAATTGAAAATGCTTTGGAAAATGATTGCAAAGAAATAAGAACTTAATCTAGAACACATGCAGGAACAAGGCTATAACATATTTCAACTTAAGGAATTGAAAGTGATTTACAAATTTAATAGATCTACACTATTTTCTTTAAAAATATAAATACCAAAAAAAATGAGGATCATCTTTCTCAGAGGAGTCAGGCCCTTTCTCTGCCTTGAAATAAGACTGGATAACTTAATTTTCTCTCAAAATAGAAATGGATATTTTATTGATATTTTTTTTTACATTACAGAAATGTGTACTGGTTCTATGTGTATCAAGCTATGTCTAATCCTCTTATGTATTGATCTATATCTATATTTCCTATATCTAATATATCTATAGGTCTTTATATATATACTTCTTTCAGGGATGAATTTATAGATGTAACTATTCCATTGATATGATGGAACTGAATCCTACCCAAAATAGATGTTGAATTGGAACATGGCTGGATGTACAATTGTGTGATAATTATCCTAGATCTATGCATGTATGGAGAGTCATAAAGTCTTCTAATATGCTTCTGATTGATATGATCATTGATTTCACAAATCACTAGATGTTTGAAATAGTTTCTTATTAGTTTCCAGTAACTTTCAGAATAGTTTTAAGAAACTAAAGGAAATCATTCCAGGTCTAATTGAGAGAGTTCTGGAGCTATCTGCAAGAGTTCCATGGAACTAATTCTGATAATTCCAGAACTAAGTACAAGAGTTCAAGAACTGAGTCTAGAAGTTTTGGAACTAAGTGACAAAACACTTGTGACTATGTAATGGAGTTCCAGAACTAAGTCTAGTAATTTCGGAACTAAACTGTATTGATTCCAATGCTTCCAAGAACATGTAATCTGCTTCATATTTGTTTCTTTCACCTAATTGTGAAATGTTTTATTACAAAACTAAGTTTCCAAAGACACTTTTTTAGGAATTTTAGAGATTTTAAACGTTAGAAATCACAATCAACATAATATGGACGATTACATCCTAACTTATATCAGATCAAACAAAAGTAACAAAATATAATCCAACTTGATAAAAAGGAGAGTTAAGATGATGATCATTTATTGTAAATTTATTGAGACATATTCTGGCCTTATCATTTCCCCCCATACTTACTTGTTTGTAAGTCCCCTTACAAACTTTACTCTTTAGATCTTGAGTCATGGATTCTGCATTCCAACTAATTTCTCAGGTCAAATGGCTGGATACTAAATATTCCCAGTGTTTTAATTCAGAGGTGCTATATCCTGATGCTTGGTGTCTACCTTCTTTAGCCATGCCTCAAATTCGGTGGGATCTTGTGGTTCTCTGTTCTACCATGGTGACATGGGGGTGAAAAGGAGTTGATGCTCTTGTTCTCATTCCCATCCATATTCCCATGTGTGCTTTTCATTTATCTGAGGAATTAGCGTACATAAGACTTTTTCTCTATGCAAACTCCAGATTAATTTTTTGGGAGATATTACTTCCCTTCTTCTCAATGCCACTGTTAAGAAATTCCCATCCTTTTAAATATTCCTCATAAATATTTTCAAATTTTTTCCTCTTTATAAGAGATGAAGGTATTAATACTTCTCTGTAAATTGGCAAGATAGGGTTACTTGAACCTTTTATCAAATGCATGTGATATGAAATGTGTAGCAAAGGTGGATTGTTTACCATAATGAATCCTCATACAGAGACTAGATGAACAAGCCTTTAACATATGCTTTGAATCCCTTTCCTTTCATGCAATCTGATTTTTAAGAACATAAACAAATGAATTAAGCTGACTCTTCTCTACATACAAATTGATCATAAAAACTGAGTTCTTTTCCAACATGAAATTATAGAGATGGAATTCACAGAGAATATTTTTCTACTATGCATTGGTTAAGGAATAGGCTACCATGAAATTAGCTTCATATTTTATTTCATGTGGAAAGGCCACATTTTATCCTTGACAATTCCCAGCGAATGAATTGTTCCTCCAAAAACACACTATATGCAGGAGAAGTTCTTCTGACATGCAAGTGATTTCTCACTCATCATGCAAACCATTTGTATTTTTCACAAGATATTAAAAATTTGTCACTTTATTCTTTATAAAATTTTTTCTTCCCATTGTTTTCTTGATTTCTTCTCTTCTTCTATCTTAATTTTCAATTCCTTAATATATGTATTGGATTCACTATGTTCTCTGCAAGTATCATCCCATAGCTTGTCTACGTGGCCAATAAGTTAATTCAGTTTGTGTATAGACTATTGACAAAGTAGTTTTTTTTCTGGAATTTTGACATTCTTCCTCTGTCTCCATTATTTGTTGTTTAACTCTTGTCAATTCCACAATCTTGTCAGTTAGCTGAGTTGCTAATTCCCCAATAACCATTTCTCTTTGTTCTAATTTAAGTTTCGAGAAAATTCAACTCCTCATCATTTTCTCTAATAATGAGTTCTTCTTTGGACAAAAATAGAGCCTGTTTAACTTGCTATGTTTCTCTTCTTTCTCTAAAATTTCCTTGGGGAGTTGAGCATTCTTCTTCTACCAGGAGGAAATTTCCCTTTTCATCTCCAAGATGCCAACTCTTCTTCTTTATGTGATAATGCTGATGGTTTACCAAATCTCTTGGAGGATCCTATTCCTCATACTCTCTTATCTTATTTTTCTTTCTCTATTTGGCTTGGTCCAAGAGGAGTCATAGCCATGCTGCCTAAAATATCAGTAGCTCCCTTTTGCCATCCCTTCTTGATCTTCCATTTCCTCTAGAATTTCTCTAGAAATTTTTATGAATTCTCCTTCTTTGAGGTTCCTCCTTCTTTGAGGATCCTTAAAATGTATAGAAATAGGTCTCCTCCTAGAGCTTCTTCTGATTTTCACCTCTTTCTCTTGCCTAGGTGAACTGTCACTATCAAAGACATATATTGGCTCTCCTGTAGCTACTACAGAGGAAGGAATTTCTTAAGAAGGCACAATAGGTTCTGCAGTTTTAGTCCTTCATCCATATCTTCTTATTTTTGGTATTTACTCTCCACTTAGTTCCTTCTTTTCATTTGTAGTGGCATCGATTTCCAAATTATTTGAAGGAGCAGAAGGAGTTGCTATTACTCTCCTAAGAATATCAGGGCTCTGCTTAAACTTGCTAAGAAAATTATGCCACATTTCTTCTCCATTTTTATTCGAAAGAAAATGGTGCGGAGCATAATAAATGCACTAACCCATGATGTCTGATTATTCCCACACCCCAAGAATACCTCTCGTCCATTTTATGGATAGATTCAAAAATAAATCCTGGAAGGTTTTCTATATATTCTAGTTTTGTAGCTCCATATCTAAGGTATATGAGAATCTTCATAACTTCTCTTCCTAC
The DNA here is from genome assembly GCA_019776745.2 of Taxus chinensis. Taxonomy (NCBI): domain Eukaryota; kingdom Viridiplantae; phylum Streptophyta; class Pinopsida; order Cupressales; family Taxaceae; genus Taxus; species Taxus chinensis. The sequence continues at coordinate 377,185,686 of CM034157.1, read as the reverse complement.
TAACCTAAATTGACCATCGCAGGTTAAATACTTGACTATCCAAAATTACACTCTGTCAAAGGGTTTGGGCAAGCTGGCCCTTTTGACCACTTTTATGATTTTATTTGTGTTGTAAATATATTGGGGTTCATCTTCCCTCTTTTTTAGCATGGTTTCAACTAGTTCTTTTAATGTCCCCTGACAGGGTTTGGGACATGCACAATTGGCACTCCAGATATATTACTTATTGTGTTCAAAGAAAAAGGAATGAAAACATTTCTAACCTTTGTCCTAGATTTCTCTAAATTTATAATCAATTCTCTTACCAAATCATCGTTATACTTGGGGAACTTTCCCAAAAGTTCTAGCCATCCTACCTATTGAAAGAGATCTGCCACTTCTTCATCTACAATGAGTTGGGTATCATCCTCTGATTTCAACTTATTTTTAATCCCCATCATACAGAGGTGATTCAAATTCTTTTTCCTTTAATCTTGTGCAGGTTGGCTAAAGGACTCTTCACTTAGCTACAAAACTAATGAATTTAGCTACGGAACTAATGTACTTAGCTATAAAACTTATGTGTTGTAGCTGCAGAATGCAAACCTTATTCATTGCTTCTTCCTTGAGGTTTCTCTGCAACTAGCTTTCACTTTGTTGATTCCACACTAATGATAACTCATTATAACTATGCTGCCAATTTATTCCATCAATATCTTTCTCATGATTACTCACTTTTAATCATGATATCAAATTTTAAATCAAATCTAATCACACATGCAAACTTTTAATCTAAACTTTAATAATTTAAAGAAATAATTACCATCCTTGATGATTTAATACCTCCGTCATGATGACTCATCATTCCTAAAAAGTGAAACACAAGGAAAACAGTTAGAAAAATAGTCAGAATTCCAATATTTTTTAAAATATTGAATTAGCCATTTATTTGAGAATATCAACTGCCATTGTTAGTTTTCAATTGATCTCTGAGAGAAACTTTTTTTGGGAAGAGAACACCATTTACTAGTTTTCCACTCTCTTCCCTTATTTTTTTCTTTTTCTTTTTGGGGGAAGAGAATTCCATTTACTAGTTTTCATTCTCTTCCCTTTATTCTAGATCTATCCATTTGATTATTTGATCATTGTGGAAGAGCTAGGTTCTTCCATATGATCAAATTCTTTATTTTCTTTAATTTTCCTCAAGAATTCATCCTTAGTAGGAGGCTTCCTGTAAAGCTTTAGCCTATGTCCATTGACCAAAAGTGTTCTTCTGTTATCATCAATGAGAAGTAACTAAATAAAACCATTGTCAAATATTTGTTCAATCTGATAGGGTCCCAACCATCTGGTTCTCAATTTTCCTTTGAATATGTTGGTACTTAGAATCAAACAACTAATGCCCAATCCTCCTAATTTGAATTTCCTTTTCTTGATATGTGTATCATGCCATTTCTTTCGTTGATCTTGGATTATCTCTGTCTGCTAAAGTGCTTCCATCCTCAATTCATCCAACTCATTGAGTTAAAGGATTCTATCCTTTTGAGCAACATCCAAATCAATACCCACCTTAATTATTGTCCTTAATGTCTGTAGTTCAAAATTAATAGAAAATAAGGGTTTTTTACCATAGAATAACTCATATGGTGAAAAACCTATTGTAGCTTTCCAATTTGTTCACCTTTTTCTTAGGTTGTTCCTTTGAATGGTTGACAAAACAGATAGGGTAACGGGCGTAGGATGAATACCTATTCAAGTTTTAGTTGATGCGTTGTTGCGTGCATATGACTTCTAAATCCACAATTGACCATGAGAGCTTCCTTTTAGCTAGGAGGAACTACCTGTAATGAAAACAAGACCACCAGAAAGCATTAAACAATATGGGTAGTGAACTACCTAGCGTGAGCTAGATCTCAGGAAGTATGGTACTTCCTAGATGGCTGTCAGTCCACTATTTTAAACAAATTAATGCTGAAAAAAAATTAAATCCTATTGTTATTTTAAAATGATTTAGGTATCTCACTTAAAACACAATAAGAAACATATCTAATCTAACAGGTTAGGCTAGAATAGAATCCACAGGTCAAAGGGTTGGTTCTGAGTTCTGTAGGTCTGATGAAGGTGTTGGGTAGGTCACAGGTGAGTGAGGGTAAGGTAAAATGGGGTGGATAGGTCTCTATTTAAGGCTGTGTGGGTAAACACATGGAGACCAGTGTCAGTCAGGGGTGACCGACTCGCGGTTAGGTATAACCAGCGCCGGTTACTATGAGATCTGGGAATGTCACAGAATGGGGTTTTTGGTCCCCTTTGTGATTACACAAAGGATTTAGTTGGTTGGGAGGAGGTATTAGGTGACAAGGGTAGGTTTTTACAAGGTTTTGATGGGTATATGAAGGTACAACACATTTGGATATGGTTAATGAGGAGCAAGATGGACAATAGGTGGTTTAAACAATGATGAAATGAATTAACCAGGGAAGTATGATATTATACTTACTTGGATGTCATTTCTGAAAGTTTGTATGTGAAGGATGGAGGTGCTGATGATGGGTTTTGGAGGCTACAAGTGATCACCAACTGGAGAAAAGCTTCTACATGGGCTGCATGCACACTCCTCTTTTGCTTGGGTAGATCTAAATGTGGCTGGGATGGCTGTGTAGGAGAAGATGTTCAATCTCCTTCTTTGGATGCGAGTTCTTGCTGGAATTGGCTCTCTGAAGATGTGTTATCTTTTTGAGATCTTGTTCTTGCTTGTCAACTTTCCTACTCCCAATGTTTTCCAACCTTGAGAATAAGGTAGTTTAGGAGTTAAAAAGGGGTAACCGATGGCGGTCTGGCTTAACTGGCAGTGGTTAGGGGTAACTGATGTCGATCAAGGCAGGATTTTCTAGGTTTTCCAAACTTAGGGGAGATTCTCCTTATTTCCTTGGATCTCGTATCGTTATCCCACAGATTAGACTGGGAGCTTCTGTGAGCATGCGGGGATGTGGTTAGAGGGAGTGTAGGCATTGATTTTAAGGCTTTGGGTAAGTCTTAGTTAGTTATGGTAACTTGCTAAGAATAGGTCTTAAGGTGAATTAGCTTGATGAGGTGTCTAAGTGAGCTATATGTGTAGATATTATTTAAATAAGATATTTAAATAGTAAATATAGTGAGGATAAAACATTAATTTAATTAAATTAATTAATTAAGGACTAGTGTGGTGAAGGGGGCCATGGCTAGGTGAAAGTGATGAAGGGTACTTATATGTCAAAGGACAAAGGGGGAGTGTAACCTAATTTTAGTGTCTACATTTTTCCCCATTTTTGTTGTGTGGCTTGTATTGGTAAGTGATGCTAACAAAAATAAGGTGTGGTTTCCCCATGTGGGGGTGAAGTTGATCCCCCTCAAACCAGAAAATGACGAAGCAAGCTAGTTGAAGTGGTGAGTGGTTTGATAAAAGGTAAATGTGAAGAAAAAAGTAAACATGGATGCAAGAGAAGAGGGCAAAAGGTGTACTGCGGGAAATCTAGGTAATGGGTCAGGGTCAAAGGTAGTAACAGTCAAATGCACATGCACATGTATAAACTGCAGCACGCTACTCAGGCTGAAGAGCAAGAAAACTTTACATTGTCTAAGGTCAATAGGTTTATACAAACAAGGGGTGAAGTGAATCCGGTATCCAAGGTATAGGATAAGGTCAGGAAACACAATGTAGGTTAGGTGCAGGAACATTTAGGTATGTTCCAGTACACCAAAGGTAGGGTCAAGATAAACAGTCATGGTAATAGGCTAGGTAAGGTCATTATGTCAATAACACAGGTAACAATGCCGTAAGGTATAGTGAACACATAAGGTCAAAGGTCACTAGCAGTGGTCCAGGTCCAAATATCGAGACCACGGCAATAGGTAAGGCCAAGGTAAGGGTAAAATAATAAGGCGTTAACAACGAATGCAAGGAGGTTGAAGAGAGTGGAGGGCCAGAGGTGTAGGTAAAATGGTCCAGGTAGGTGTATAGGGGAAAAAGAAAAGGGAGGTAAGGAAAATGAGGTAAATGAAGGGGTAATGAGTACGTAGGGTAACCAACATTGGTCATAATGAACTGATGACGGTGTAGGGTAACTGACGGCGGTAGTCTAGGGCAACAGACTGATAGCGGTTTAAGGTTAACTGATGTCAGTCGGGTCAGGTAGGGTATAAAAAGTGGATAACCCACATTTGAAAATTTATTTTTGCATGTGGAAAAGTAGAAAAGGACAAGCAAAGAGAAAGGGGGAAATGACAAGAGAGTGCAGTAGAGGAGCTTGGTTGGCGAGCCACATAGGAAAGAGTGGGTGATTGGGAGGTGGGGCTGCGAGATCAGGTGGCACGATTCATGTGGCTAAGGATTAGTTTGTGCATTGGAGGATGGTAGAGGCAGGAGAGGGGTCAGGTTGTCCACCCGTATACAATGGCCAGGATATACCGCCATATCGTCGGAAGAAGGATGAGGTAAGCTGTACACCATTGCTTAATGATTTGATTAATTAAGTAGGGTAAAATATGGGTTGTAAGAAAAATGTGGGGGGAAGATTTGAATTTAGGATTGGGAGATAAATTGGATATAATTGGGGTGGGGGAGGTTGGAATGTAGGTCAATAGGAGTGGGAAGGGAAGTAGGGAAGGTGTAAATAAGTTTGGTTGGGTAGTGGGGTGGATTTGGTCAAAATGAAAAAAATATAGTTGGGGGTTTTGGCATTGTTTGCTATCACAGTGACCGACGGCAGGTCCTTGTAGTCTGACGTCGGTCATGTAGAAGTGGGATCAGTCACGACATAGGTGACCGATAGTAGTTAAAGGCTACCAGTGATGGTTATGGGTAACCGGAGTCAGTGTGAAAATAAGGAAATGGGGCCAGAAATAGGCAAAAATGGGTTAGGTAGTGGAAACAGATGGTCAATGGGTAGGGTAAGATATGGAAAGGTGTGGTTTAAGAGAGAGAGGATGAGTTGTGGTTGGTTTGGTTAAGGATTAGGGTAGAGGGGTGTCATGAAGAATAGGTGGTTAGGGGGGTGAACATAAGGTAATGGAACAGGCATACTAATATATAGTGTTGGATGGATGCAGGTCCAGGATGAGCTATGGATGAGGGATCGGGAGCCACTTATATTTCTAGAGCTGCATGGACAGGTGACTTTTGAGGAGTGGAGCCACATTGATGATGTCATCCTGATTGGGATCCACCGTTATGGGTAGGTTATGAGAGAGTAGAGTTTGATGGTCACACTCATCGAGAGATGGGATTCAGTAACTAGCACCTTCCACTTACCGACAGGGGAGATGACCATCACCCTGGAGGATATATATAGGATATTGAGACTACCGATTACTGGAGACCGGGTGTACTCAGTGACATCTGAGGTTGCAGCGAGGTGTATAGATGAGGTATTTTTAGAGAGAGCAGGTGAGTTTCACTACCATAGTGCTAGCCTGAGTTACATAGAGGTATATGCTACCCATCCTACAGGAGATGCGGTTGATAGTGTTGATGATGGAGGTGATCGGATGCTACGCATTGCTAGATTCAGAGGGTGGGAGATTCCCACGGTTTCTGATGGGTGTCCTTCGGGACATGATGATTGAGCATACCAGTTTTTCTTTGGCACCGGCTTTCTTGGTGCAGTTATATAGAGAGTTGTGGGCCTATAGACAATTACGAAGATATAGTCTGTGTTGCACTTTCCTTCTATACTGTTGGGCTTATGAGCACATTGTGTGTGTGTAACCGACAAGCCTACCCCTGGTAGATGCATTTGATTTGGGATTCATCTGAGTTGGTTGTAGGTGATGGGCACCGAGGGTGGTGTACAGAGAACCTGGGCTACATACGACATAGCATATTATAGACAGAGACTGGAGAGCCTGTCCAGTGTGGATATAGTCTGGAGACCCTATGTGACATATCCCTCTTACAAAGGGATGTATACAGAGCTAGAGGGACTACAGTTATAGAGGTGGATAGAGGGACACCGTGCCAGGGAGCACAAGATGATACCTGTCGACCGAGTGAGGTGACAGTTTGGTTTAGTGTAGGATGTGCCCCCGCCCTTCCCACGGTATAGGAGAGATGAGGTGGAGAGACCTTTGTCTCCACCCCATCCAACAGAGTTGACATGGGAGGAGGAGGAGCCCATAGACCATAGCATAGATGATGTAGGGGTGAAAATAACATACAGCTAATGGTGGGATGTACAGAGGTAGGGTCAGGTAGGGACAACTGGGGGTAGGGGCCACAGGTACAGGCCAAAGGCTAGAGCCACAGATACAGGTAGAGAGGTGAGAGCCTCAGTTACAGGTAAAGGAGGAGGATCTTGAGCTGCAGATACTAGTAGATGGTGTGATGAGACCACTACAGACAGTCTCCAGTGAGAAGACACAGTCATGCACGTATAGTGCCGAGAGTGTAGGTGGCCAGCGAGCCCGAAGGAGAGAGCAGAGGACATCGAGTAGTGCACGGGGGTCAGCATTAGATGTCGGTCCATCTAGTGGTAGATGAGGGACAATATGTCACCTATTTTTGTATTTTTGGATTTTGGATGTATACCAGCCTACGAACCGAAGAGATATTGTATGTATATTTTGTTCATGATACCGGCCTGCGAGCCGAAGACATTTTTGTATTGATTATAGTGGTGTACATGATACTGTCCTGTGAGCCGATGATGATTATTTATAGCATATCGGCCTGACGTGTCGACATTTTTGAGATGATAGCCATGATGAGACAGGCATGTTTATTGAGATACACATTTATGTGATATGGGTGTACATTGTATGGAGACACACATGTATATATGAGGAGATAGATGATATTCAGGTGATGTTGTTGTGATATGTATGAGTTTTACTGTACTTATGATATGGATGGAAAATAGATGAGCTAGGCATGATAGAGTCAGGTCATAGGCATGGATCGAGTCAGGTCAGTTTAGGCATGGATTGAGTCAGGTCGGTTTAGGCATGGATTGAGTCAGTGTTATGGGTCATGTTAGGCATTGAGTCAGGTTGGTTTAGGCATGGATCGAGTCAGGTCAGTTTAGGCATGGATCAAGTCAGGTTGGTTTAGGCATGGATTGAGTCAGGTTGGTGTTAGGCATGGATTGAGTCAGGTCGGTGTTAGGCATGGATCGAGTCAGGGCATGGATTGAGTCAAGTAGGCATGGATTGAGTCAGGTTGGTGTTAGGCATGGATTGTTTATTTCAGTTTTTTGTTTAACAAAGGGCTATTTAAATGTATGAGATGGTGTAAAATGTGGAAAATAATAGTTATGTTATGAAAATGTGAAATAAGTTAAGTGGTACAAAGGTATGTGGTATATGGGTTAGATGTTGAGGTGTTTGATAGGAACAGGAAATGAGGTAAAGGTGGGGAAAATGGTTAGGGTAAAGAGTGGTCGAGCTAACCTTCTAGGGCCCCATGCCCTAGAAGTGCTGCCTACATAGTCCCGGTGAAAAGGGACCTCAGACCAATGTAGTTCTCCCATAAGCTAGGGAAGAAAGATGAAAATGAGTTAGTAGGTTTTTAGGCATGTAGTGGGTTTTAGGTTTAATGAGTGTGGGTAGATTATAGGTAAAATGATGTAGGTGAAGGTGATTATGGAAAAAGGGGAGTGCTACCCCCAAAGGTAAGTGACAAGGACCAATTCCTGTATAAGGTAATCAAAACGTAAAAAAAGACAGTTTAAAAGATAAGAGGGGGCTAGAGAGCCACCTGATTGGGTAGGAACCTACCGAGTAGATCATACCTTGGAGGAGGTGATAAACACAAGACCCAAAAGACACCACATGATTAACGGTTCTATGATGAAGGTAGTCATAGGATCACCAAATGTCTAAATTCCAAGATGTCCCTTGAGGCAACTGAGGAAATGAGGGTAGAAATGGTAAGTGGGAAAAGGTAGTTAATTTGATATGTTTGAGTGATAGGGCTTTTGGGCAAGAGGTCCTAGGGCACAATGGGCAAGTCCATGACTAAAAAGTTTTGTTTCTTGTGATAGACTGATTGATGCGGGAAGTCTATATGGGATAAATAATATGGTACTCCTTGAGGTCTTCGTGAAGCTGATTGATGCAGGAAGCTTCATTTTCTCTCTCTTTTTTTTTTTTGAAAGCTTCGCATAGCTATCCTTCGAGGGAGCAGTCTATTTATAGGAGCAATTTGGTCAAGAGGAAGATGTCCTTTTGAGGGAGTCATCTTTTATTATAAGTTTGACTCAAGGAGTTTGGTCCCATTGGAGGTCTTTGAAATCATGGACAAGACCAAGGTGAAGGATAGGACTCTTATTCAAAAGGCAAGGTGGAACGACCATGGGATCTCATCTAAAGATAGATGAAAAGTATCCATGAGAATCATGTTATGTGCAGTACTGTGGTGCACGTATTCAACAGTAGATAACAAGTGATGGGTACTCACATGATTCTTGTTTAATCGTTAGGGAGGTGTATGAAGTGGATAGCACTCAAGGGGTGAGCCTGTAAAGAGACAAAGGGTGAGGTAGGACAATCAGTCAACAGTAGAATGGTCAAAGATGTAATGCGTTGAGGGGCTCAGGTTTAAGTTTACCCTCAAGTGAGGACAAACGATAGGCACCTGATCCATAGGTATGAGTTACGATGTAGGGTCCAAGCCAATTAAGAGCAAATTTTCCCTATTTTCTTTTCTCCGCTTTGGTTACGTGTTGATTTTATTTCAAAACAAGGTCACCCACTTGAAAGGTTCATTCATGAACACATTTTTCATAGGCACGCTTGATGAATTTTTGATAGACTTCGAGGTGATCCAAAGCATTAAGACGATGTTCATCTAATAACTCTAGTTGTGCCAAGTGGTCCTGATGAAAATCATCATCAATAAGCATGTCATGGAGAGAAATTTGAAGTGAGGGGATCTAGACTTCGAGAGGCAAAACAACCTCTGTACCATAGACCAGTGAAAAGGGTGTAGCCACAGTGGCAGTATGCCCATAGAGAAAAAGGAATGTGTGTATGCCAATCCTTCCCAGTATCGTCAACCACTTTCATGAGAATTTTATTGAGGGTTTTGTTAGTGGATTCAGCTTGGCCATTGGTTTATGGGTAATAAGGTGAGGAGAAACTAAGCTGAATGCCGAAGGCATCTCAAAGTTTTTTGCAGTGTTTTGTTTTTGAATTGTTTTCCATTGTCAGTGATGAGGTGATGAGGGACACCAAAGTGAAAAATGATGTGATGGTTAATAAACTCACATATTTTCTCAGCTTTCGTGGAGATAAGTGGTATGGCTTCTACCCATTTGGTGTAATATTCGGTAGCAGTTATAATCCATTGATGGCATTGGGAAGAATGAGGATTGATTTCTCTGACAAGATCCAAACCCCATTGAGAGAAGGGCCAAAGGTCACGAGTGACCTGTAAGGCGTGACTGGGTGTATGATGAAGGTTGGAATGTTGTTGACATTTCATGCAACATTTGACATAGTCACAACAATCATGGTTAAGGGTCGGCCAGTAATAGCCAAGGTGAAGAATACGCTTAGCAACAACAAGACCACTAAAGTGGCCTCCACATATGCCATCATGAACTTCTTTAATGGTGTAAGGGATTTTAGAGCTGGTGAGGCATCGTAAGAGAATACCATCAAAGCCACGTTTATAGAGAAGGCCACCCATGATGACATAACAAGAGGCCTTTTTGAGAAAGGCGTGTTGTCCATTATGTGTGAGATCAGGAGGAAAAATAGAAAGGGAAAGGTAGTCCGCAAGCTACTTATACCAAAGATCTAGTGTGTTTAGTGAGGTAGTGTGGACGAGGTTAATACAACAAGATTTATAAGAAGGTCTTGGTATGTGTTTTACGGTAACAAAGATGTCTGAATCGTCAGGCGAAGTGGGTATTTGAGAAGCGAGGTAGGCCATGGTATCCATGAATTTATTGGTGGATCACGAAATGGTTTGAATTTTATAGCGGTCAAAGGTAGTCAACATGATGCCGACGTAACATTTGTATTCTTGAAGTATTTCATTATGACACTGATAAATACCATTGACTTGGTTTACTACCAGTTGAGAATCACCAAAGATATTAATGGACTTAACGTCTAGGGCATAGGCAGTCATGAGACCCAATACGAGCGCTTCGTATTCGGTGACATTGTTGGTGCATTCAAAGTCGAGTTTAAATGATAAAGGCATGGGTTCACCATCAAGAGGAATGAGGATAATGCCTACACCACCCCCACACTGACATTTGGAACCATCGAAGAATAAGGTCATTTGGTAAGGGTTGTCATCCAAAGAGAGGTTAGCAATGGATTCGTTGGGGAAGTCAAAATTAGAGGGTTGGTCCCTGGACAATAGGTGCGTCAGCTAGTTGGTCAGTGATATCCTGGCCTTTAATGGAATTTTGGTGGATGAATTTGAGGTCAAGATCAGCTAAAAGCATAAGCCAATGCGGTACGCTGATTTTGATAAGGTTTAGCATACTTGATGTGTAATGGTTCGGTGTTGGTCACGACATAGGTTTTGTGGTTGAGTAGGTAATGGCGGAGTTTGGTGGCAACGAAAACTAAGGCTAAGAAAAAAAATTTTAGGGTGAGTGTATCAGGTTTCATAGTCCATAAGGGTACGGCTTATATAATAAACCACTTGCTCCCTATGTTGTTCATCATGATGAGCAAGCATGGCTCCCAGGGAATGATCGGTAGCTGATATGTATAGGTAAAAAGGTTGGTCATCTTTAGGTGGGATAAGGATGGGTGGTTGGAGAAGGTATTGTTTTAAGGCCTCAAAATATTTGTGACAGTCATCATCCCATTTAAAGGAGACATCCTTCCTAAGCAGATGATGAAATGGTTGACACCGATCCGATAATTGTGAAATGAAATGACGAATGGATTGCAATTTACCTTGCAAGCTACGGAGTTGTTTAAGGTTAGTGGGTGGAGGCATTTCCAGAATGGCCTTGACTTTAGCTAGGTCAACTTCTATACCACGTAAGGAAATGATAAATCCCAAGAGCTTTCCTGAGAGAACCACGAAGACACACTTTTTAGGCTACAGGTGGACACAATATTTAATAAGGTGATCAAAGATGGTTTTGAGGATAGTGAGGTGCCCGGCGCGACATTTAGATTTAGCCAAGAGATCATCCATGTAATCTTCCAATATGCGATGCATGATATCATGGAAGATGTAAGTCATAGCACGCTGATATGTAGCACCAGCATTTTTAAGGCCAAAAGGCATGACTCTATAGCAGAAGGTCCCCCAAGGGGTAATGAATGCGGTCTTGTGCTGATCTTCTGGGGCAAGAAAAATTTGGTTATAACCTGAAAAACCATCCATGAGCGAGAGCATTTCGTGACCCATGGTAAGGTCTACCAGTTGATCAATACCGGGCAAGGGAAAGTCATCTTTCGGGTAGGTGAGGTTGAGGTCATGGAAGTCCATGCAAATACGAAGTCCCCCTGTCACCTTAGTGACAGGGATGATGTTAGAAATCCATTAGGGGTAATCAATGGGTAAGATGAAAGAAACAGAAAAGAAGATGTTGAAGTTCTTCTTTGACGAGAAGGGCAATGCGAGGGTGCATCTTCCTTAGCTTTTGTTTGATAGGTTTGGCATCAGGAACAGTTACGATATTGTGGACCACTATGGTGGGGTCAATACCAGGCATGTCTACGTAAGACCAAGTGAAAGCATGTTTATGCTCTCAGAGAAAAGAAGTGATGGCTTCCTGTTCAGTAGCATCTAAAGATTGTCTGATCTTTAGGATGTGCGGGTCATCCTGAGTATGAATGTTGATTTCAATAGTCGATTCATTCAACATGGTTTGCGTCTCAGATGGTAACGACCGATGAATATATGAGTCTTCTACACCAAGGTAGGTGAGTATGGATTCATCATCCTGACATTGAATGATGTTAATGGTTGGTGTGTCATCATCGATCATCTCAGGATACAGGAATGGGAGAGTGGAAGGGGCCTCGCCTTCACGTTGATAAGTCAGAGGCCCCAAGGAAATGGTGTTTATGAAAAAAAAAAGTTAGGAGGGATAGATTCAGGGTCTATCAACTCCGTTGGTGAGGGTGGTGATGAAGGTGGAGAAGGGCTAGGGTCTGCAATGAGTTCGATGTGGGCTTATTTGGTAGGAGGCTCGGGGAAGCCGATACCACTACGGTCATTGTGTTTGCGGGTGGTACATGGAATAACGGTATGGCAGGCCTTGCTCATAGAATCTAAAACCAAAACCCTTCCATGCACAGCGGTGTAAGAAGGTTTGGATGAAAAAATGATTGGTAAGTGATTGGAAGTCAGCAGAAAATGGGCAGGGTTGTGATGGTGGTTCAGGTGTGTAGGTAGTAGTATCAAGTCCCCCATAGGTGAGACTAGTACGAAGATGAGGAGGACCATAAAGGAGGCTTTCTCCGATATGGTGATCATAACGAGGGTGTTGGTGAAGGCTTCCATACTCATGCGGAGTAAGGAATGTGTTGACACTATATAGGCAGTACTCCCCAAGAGTGAGGCATTGAAAAACACCTTCCAAGGGATCAGTGGTTGGTATGTGGGTAGCTGGTATGGATGATGTGTCGGAGGTCGATGCGGAGGTGGTGTTAATGGATTGGGGAGCTAATGGGGCTGTAGGAATAGAGGACATCTGTGTGGTTGAGGCAGCGACTGTACTGGTAGGTGGAGGTGTAGGTGAAGTGGTAGTAGGTGTAGAGGTAGATGGCATGACAGGTATGAGTACATCATTGGGTCGGTAAAGCATGTTGCATGTTTTAAAAGGTAATGGGTCAGCTGGAATGGTATAAGTGTGTCCTTCGTGTTCAAATTTTACACAATGATGCAAAGTGGAAGGAACGCAGCCCATGACATGGATCCAGGGTCTACCGAGCAACAAGTTATATTGGAATTCCCCATCCTAAACATAAAACAATACTCAAACAGTGCGAGGGCCCACACGAACGTGAAGGATGACAGTGCCTAGTGTGGAGGTGATAGCATCGTTGAATGAATGCAACATGACCGGATGTTTGTGCATGTAATTGTTCAGGTATGCGCATTTGAGAAAATGCATGGGATGAAATGATGTTAATGCTAGTGCCACCATCAATCATCACATGGCATACCCATATGTCATCAATGTGAACAGAGATGAAGAGGGTTGGGTCCAGGTCCTCATTTTGGTATGGCACAATCTCCTCCTCTGAGAAGCTAAGGGAGGCCACTTGGTTAACAAGGTGAGGTGAAGATGAAGGTGGTAATTTGGTGAGGGATGCTACATGATGGGGTGTGATAATGGAGGCTACGGGTGTAGGGTCATTGGGTAAAACCTCGATAGATTGAAGAATCTCCATGAGGGCTTGCCGATGGGATTCCAAGGTTTGGATGAGGTCATATAGGGACATTTTGAGTGGAGATTGGTGTAATTGTTTGAGCATGGTGCGATGTGTGATGCCATTAGAAATAGGGTATGTGGGGCCGCAGATAGTTATCTTAGGTATGGGTGCAGATGGTATGTTAGGTATAGGATTGGTTGGTGGGTCAACTACTTTTTCTTTACCCTTCTGCGCACATGTAGTGACATGTACCATGTTGATTTGAGGGAATTTGTCAATTGGAGAGGGTGTAGGGTAAGTGGTATAATGACATGAAGGGAAAAAACCTATGGGAGGAGAAAAGCCCTGTGAGGTCAGTTGGGCGCAGCGACATTTGGGTGGCGGTGTGGCAAGTTCTCTGATGCAAACCATGTTAATTTCAAATTTTGTGTGTGGTTCTGGGAGCTGTGAGGGTGGAGGTTGTGGTCATTGAGTGGGTAGTGTGAGAGGGGGTGTAGGTGAAGCAGGGTCCTCGTCAAGAAGGTCATCGTCATCAAAGTTGGTTTCAGGTGGACATAATTGGATAAGGACAGTTTTCAAGGCCTTACAGTTCTCCACATCATGCCCTGGCACACGATGGTATGCACAAATTTTGGTATCATCAAACCCTTTTGGCTTGGGTTTGAGGGGGTCGTAAGGTCGGAGTGGCGGTAATGTGATAACAGAAGTCTCGAGGAGGTTGTTTAAAATTTTGGCATAGGACCCTACTAGTGGATCACAATGGGAAGTGAACGTGGGTTTGGGTGTAGGTGTAGTTGGTTGTTGGGGAATTGTTTGTGGATTTGTAGGAAGGGGTCGAGCCATGGGTTTAGGTGCCGGTATGGTTTGAGGTATCTGCGGGGTTCGTTTGGGTAGGGATATAGTAGATGAATGGGTTGGAGGGTGTCGTTGTCTTTTGATTACCTTGTTGTGTAGAAATGGGGGTTTTTTTTTTGGGGTAAACCTTCTTGGGTAAAGGTGATGTGGGCGTACGAGGCTTATGAGGGAAAGCAGATGGAGGAAGAGGGTGAGTTACCCATGGGGATAACAGGGGTGCTATGAAGGTAGATAATGTAGGTCGTGCTTGAGGTGTGAGGGACAAAGACTGAAGTGTAGTAGGTAGTGAAGCAATGGTGAAGGTATTGGAGGTATTGGTGGTAAAGAGACTACAGGTGTGGGTATGAGTCGTGTTGTGTGCCTGGGTAGGTTAGAAATTTGTGAGGCCGGAATGGGTGGTTGGGTTATTGGGTTATGACTAGGTGAGGGGTGCTTAACCCTATTGGGTAGCTGAGGTCTGAAGGCAGATGGGACATGTGTGGGTGTGATTGATGCGGTAGGGGTATGAGGTTGATGAGTTTGTTTCTTTAGTTTGGGTGTCAGAGTAGGTGTGGTTTTAATGTTGGAGGATGTAGCTAAATCCAATTTAATAGGCGGATGGGTAAGGCTGGTGGTTGGGGTGACCCCTAAAGTGGTAATAGGTTTTGTGGAGGTAAATGTTATAGGTATGGGTTTAGGTTTAGGCATAGGTCGGGTTATGGGTAAGGATGTGGTGTGAGTGCTAATGGGTATCATGGAAGGGGTTGTAACAACAATGGTTATATGTGGTGTGATGGGTGGAAGTGTGCTTGGGTAGATGGTGGAGGTATCATTGAGGGATTTCTGCATTTTTGTTGAAACAGGGAGTAAGAGGTGCCCCCATAACAAGGCTCTATCCACATACTCTAAGTGATCAGCCAAACATGAGAATGGCACATTTTTGGGTGGGGTTGGTGAGGACCTCATGGGAATTCCCGTGTAAAATGAATCTTGGAGATGGGGAATCAGCCGACTTCAGCTTCCATGGGTAAGAGAGCTGAAAGTAGGTCTATTGGGTGTCGGGTAGCAGATGGAGAATGTTCACCACAAGGTAAAGGTATCTCTACTGGGTCCATGATTGGTGGAGGAGGTAATGGCAGCTCCTCTGTGGGTGAAGAAACTGATAGGTGCTACTCTGTGGGTGGAGTAGGTAATGGGTGGAGGAAATATGGTAGGTAAAGGTTCGCTGAGTGGAGAAGCTAGGGGAGAGATGGTTTCAATGTCAGTAGAAGACTCCTCTGTAGGAGATGAAGGGTGTTCCTCTATTGGTGAAGGAACATTGATGGTTAGGTCAGACGTGGAAGGAGGGTTTCAGGCTAGGATTTCCTCTATGGAAGGGATGTGAGGTAATTGAGATGCAATAGGTACCTCGTTAAAGATCGCATGAACCTCACGAGTATGGGTATCATGAGTGGATGTCTCACCTGTTTGATTGGATGAAGGGGCATGATTGGGAAATGGTTTTTTAAAGATTTGTATATTTTGATTAGGGGTGGCATTGGGATTATCCACAGTCAACTCACCTTTCTCGAGCATTTCTTGGACAATATTCTTAAAAGTGATGCAGTTTCCATCACTATGAACCTTTACACGGTGATAGTTACAGAAATCTTGTTCCTTATACCACGCGGGCATGGGGCGAGCAGGGTCAAAACCAGTGTGTGGTTTTATGGGTGGAAGGGTGATGGTGCCAGCTTTGATCAACTTTTCTAAAACAGAAGAGTAAGGTTCCCCAATTGGGGTATATTTTTACTGCTCTTGTCTGAATCAAAAATCCTGTATAGGTGATAGATTAGATGAGGGTGTGGCTTGATTGGATGGATGAGCTGGGCCAGCCTTGAGTACCACTGCGTTAGTGGTACCTTTAGCCTTTGAATAATTGGTTGGTGGTTTAGAAGAAGAAGAGGTTTCAGTCGACTTGAATGTCGAATTCTTATTTCGTAATTGGATTTTCTTCTCTTCAATAGCCCGAATTTCTAACTTTCATGCCATAGTAAATGCCTCATCGAATGTTCTGAAAGTTTGGACCTGTGCAAGGTCAGGGAGATATGTCTGGCGCAAGCTCGAGTGAAGAGCTCGATGAGTTCAGTTTGTGGTAGTTGAAAGGTAAGTTGATTGATCAGGCTGCGCCAGCGAGTGACAAAATCTGTGATAGATTCATCCTCGTATTGACGTGTGGAATATAGATCGGTCATGGTAACTTTCTTGGTGATGTTGATAGAAAAATGATCCAAAAAAGCTTGGGCTACCTGATTGAATGAAAATATGGAGTGTTTGGGTAACCCACTATACCAATCTAATGCTGGTCTAGTGAGGGACATGGGAAAAGTTCTCAAAAGTAAGGCATCATCATGAGCAATCAAATAACATCCATGTTTAAACGAGCACAAATGTTGTTGTGGGTCTTCCTTACTATTGAAGTGGTTGAATTTAGGCATTTCCCAATGCACAGGGTATGAACGGATGGGAATGGATGGGTGAATAGGCTCATTACAAATCTCATCGTAAGTGAGAGTGTTGTGGGAGCCAGAAACCGATGCCTCCAGTGTTTGCATCTTATCCATCATCAATCTAATTAGGTCATTGGTGGGTTGTGATGATTAGATGCCTCCTATAGCATGAGGAGGTTGATTTTGGGTGTATAGTGGGTGTGACATTCTAGTATGTGGGGCTTCCATGTAAGGTGGTGAAGAAGAAGGAAATGAAATAGGGGGTACGTACCCAGAATGAACAATAGATGAAACAGGTGGTTGCTGGTAGTATGTATATGGGGGAGGAAGGGTTGTGGTAACCCTAGTGGCAATAGGGGCTAGTGATTGTGGAATGGAAAGTACTACGTTCTGAAATGGGGTAGGGGTCACCGACACTGGAGGTGGGAATGTAGCTATTGGTATATATGAGACATGAGGGATGGGTGAGGTTGTGTTTGGGGTAATCATCGAGGGTATGGTAGATGTAATGGGTGCTACAAGGGTAACAGACGCGGCAGTCATAGTGGGTATAGGGCCTAACTACGAAATGACTGGGGGTAAAGTGGAAGTGGGTAGCACAGAGCCAGATGGGGCTGAGGAAGAAGTGGGTGTGAGTGTCGAGGGGATAGATACGGGCATGTCGTATATCAACTGACCCAAGGAATCTCGAGTGGATGAATGGGAGAGGTAAAACTGCAAGGCAGTAGGGTTCTGGTCAAGGAGTCGTGTGAACTCCTCATCTCCGGTAGCGATATTGGTAGGCTGGATGGGATCCATGGTTGGTGATAGAATAGAGGGTGGTGAAGGACTAGGTGGGAGTGGCTAGCAACTGGCGTGGAACACGAGGGCATTTTCTTGTCTTTGGGTCAGTACCATGTGAACCAGTACTGATCAGGTGGGGCTACCTCTCTGTAAATAATACAAAAACTAGCAGGAACAGGTAAATCTGGTGATAAAAAATGGATGAGGTAACAAATGGTGAGTGGGATGTGAAATAGGGTAACTGATGCCAGCTTGGGAAAACTGACATCAGTCAGGGGTAACCACTGCCGGTTACTGTGGGAAATAGGTAGTGAGTAATCAGTGAGGCAGAAGGCAAAATCTGACCAGTATGTCAAATCTGGGGATGTGTAAAATGTCAGTGGAAAAGGTGATAGTGACAGAGACTATGGGAAATGGAGAAAAGTGAAGTGAGAACTATCCTTTTGAATAGGTTAGCAAAAGAACCTGGAACCAATGTCAGCTGAGCGTAACTGATGGCAGTCAGAGGTAACCGATGACGGTCACTGTGAAATTGATACAGTGATGAGAAAAGGTGGTTGTGAATTAGAATTTGATGTGGAATCAAACCCAGAAGTCTGAGAATGATGAAGATGTGGTCCAGACACACTCAGACGAAGTCAGAATACACTGACTATGAATGGGAGCGTCCAAGAAAAAACACAAAAAATAATGATCAAAAGCTCTCAACTCAAAATTCAAATCAAACAAAACACTACGAAAGAATGTTCCTAGAGTGCCTATTCTATTACGTTTGTTCAGCTTATGCTATTTAGGGACTGACACATGAGTTGTGAAATAGATTTTTTGGTGAGGATGGCTTCCTACAAAGAAGGAGATCTAAAGGGTGAGGTTTCAGGTTTGTTATGGTGGGGGCAGGCTACACTCTGAAGTATGACTCAACAGAGCAGTGAGCTGGGTGCCCACTATGCCATGATCATGTGATCACCTACAGCTTCTTTCAGGTAAGATGTTGTTTAAGAATGTATGTATTTGAATTTTTGTGTGGTTTGGTAAGACTCAGAGAAAGAGAAAAAGATAGAAGTGCTTTTCTATGATTTGTTTGTCAACCATCAGCTGGTAATGACATCCAGCATATAGGTTTCCCTCAATTAATGTGAGCTAATGCAGAAAATCAGAATGAAATGCACTTATTTTAAACCCAAATTGAAAGTATGATATTCGATGACAAAAAATAGATGAATAGGAAGAGGGATGCTCTTTCACTAAAATGTAGAAAACATGAAGAGATGATTCCTTTTAAATACACCAAAAGAAAAGTTTCCTTTAGAGAAAATAGAAAGAAGGAATGGATTACCAGGGAAGAAAATTAGTGTGTATGCTTTTAGAAGGGAAAAAAACACACATTTTTTTCCTAGGAATGAATGAAATGCAAGGAACCCCAGATGGGTCCAACCAGGCATGCCAAAATGTTTCACCTTTTTCTTAGGTTGTTCCTTTGAATGGTTGACGAAACAGATAGGGTAACGGGTGTAGGAGGAATACCTGTTCAAATTCTAGTTGATGGGTTGTTGCACACGTATGACTTCTGAATCCACAGCTGACCATGAGAGCTTCCTTTTGGCTAGGAGGAACTACCTGTAATGAAAACAGGACCACCAGAAAGCATTAAACAATATGGGCAGTGAACTGCCTAGCATGTTAGCTAGATCCAGGAAGTATGGTACTTCCTAGATGGTTTTCAGTCCACTGTTTTAAACAAATTAATGCTGAAAACAAATTAAATCCTATTGTTATTTTAAAATGATTTAGGTATCTCACTTAAAACACAATAAGAAACAGATCTAATCTAACAGGCTAGGCTAGAATAGAATCCACAGGTCAAAGGGTTGGTTCTAAGTTCTGCAGGTCTGATGAAGGTGTTGGGTAGGTCACAGGTGAGTGAGGGTGAGGTAAAATGGGGTGGATAGGTCTCTGTTTAAGGTTGTGTGGGCAAACACAGAGATTGACATCGGTCAGGGGTGACCGACCGCGGTTAGGTACAACCGGCGCCAGTTACTGTGAGATCTGGGAATGTCACAGAATGGGGTTTTTGATCCCCTTTGTGATTACAAAAAGGATTTAGTTGGTTGGGAGGAGATATTAGGTGACAAGGGTAGGTTTTTATGAGGTTTGTGATGGGTCTATGAAGATACAACATGTTGGAGATGGTCAATGAGGAGCAAGGTGGACAATAAGTGGTAAAACAATGATGAAATGAATTAACCAGGGAAGTATGATATTATACTTACTTGGATGTCAGTTTCTATGTATGTGACGAGATGGAGGTGCTGATGATGGGTTTTGGGGGCTGCCAGTGATCACCAACTGGAAAAAATATTCTGCATGGGCTGTATGTAGACTCCTCTTTTGTTTGGGTAGATCCGAAATGTGGCTGGGATGGTTGTGCAGGAGAAGATGTTCAATCTCCTTCTTTGGATGTGATTTCTTGCTGGAATTGGCTCTCTGAAGATGCGTTATCTTTTTGAGATATCATTCTTGCTCGTCAACTTTTTTTCTCCCAATGTTTGTCAACCTTGAGAATAAGGTAGTTTAGGACTTAAAAAGGGGTAACTGACGGCATTCTGGCTTAACCGGCGGCAGTTAGGGGTAACCGACGTTGGTCAAGGTGGGATTTTCTAGGTTTGCCAAACTTAGAGGATATGCTCCTGATTTCCTTGGATCTTCATGTCATTATCCTGGATTAGATTGGGAGCTTCTGTGAGCATGCGGGAATGTGGTTAGAGGGAGTGTAGGCATTGATTTTTAGGGTTTGGGTAAGTCTTAGTTAGTTATGGTAACTTGCTAAGAATAGGTCTTAAGGTGAGTTAGCTTGATGAGGTGTCTAAGTGAAATATATGTGTAGATATTATTTAAATAAGATATTTAAATAATAAATATAGTGAGGATAAAGCATTAATTTAATTAAATTAATTAAATTAAGACTAGTGTGGTGAAGGGGGCCATGGCTAGGTAAAGTGATGAAGGGTACTTATTGGTCGAGGTACGGAAGGGGAGTGTGCCCTAATTTTAGTGTCTATAGTATTGTAAGCCCATACAACTTTAGGTATTCTCTTTACCCAATCCTTTCTACCTGCTTCAACTATTTTGGTAAGGATGTTTTCCAATTCTCTGTTTGTTACTTCAGCTTGTACATTTGATTGTGGGTGATAGGCAGATGACTTCCTATGATTGATCTGATAATAAATTATGAAATCCGGAATCATATTAGACATAAATTTTGGTCCCTGGTCTGAAGCTATGCTCCTTGGTGCTCCAAACTTTACCATTATTCTATGCCAACGTAAATTAGAAACTATTTCTTCAGTGGCATTTGTTAAATCCTGCACTTTTACCCACTTTTTCACATAATTAGTACACACAAGAATGTTTTCTTTTTCTTGTGAAAGAGGATTAAAGGGACCAAAAAATTCCAATCCCCATATTTCAAATGGTTCTATAACTACTTGAGGTTGTAGAGGCATTTCATTGGTGAAGCTTGGTTGTCACATCCTTTGACAAGGATCACACCACCTGATATATTTCTTCACATCTTTGTATAGAGATGTCCAATAATAACCAGTGCCAAGTATCTTGTGAGCTATTCTTTTCAATGAATAGTGTCCTCCACTTGGTTCATCATGACATGTCCTGGAGGATGTCAAATATTTCATCTTCTCTTACACACTTGCGTAAAACCAAATCAAGACCACATTTAAATAGTATTCCATTTAACCATTTGAATTATGCACTAGTTTTGATTAACTTCTTTATTTGTTTCTTAGTGAAAGAAGGAGGAAACTTCCCTGTTGCAAGATAATTTTTCATATCAGCAAACCATGGTGTATCAGCTAAAATAACAAACAATTGTTCATCTGGAAAGTTGTCCTTGACTAGATCTTGCTCCCCTGTAGTGGTTAGTCTTGACAAGAAATCAGCTACCACATTAGATTTACCTAGATTGTCCACAATGGTAATATCAAATTCTTGTAAAAGTAATAACCATCTAATTATTCTACCTCCAACCACTGGTTTGTTCATTAAATATTTAATTGTTGAGTGATTTGTATGTACAAATATTTTGTACCCTGTAATGTAATGTCTAAACTTATTAATTGCATAGATCACAACAAGAAATTATTTTTCAGTGGTGGTGTAATTTATTTTAGTGGGAGTAATATTTTTGCTAAGGTAATAAATAGCATACATTTTCCCTTCTTCATCTTTCCATCCCAAAACTGCACCAATGGAATTATTTGAGGCATTTGTTTGGATATGAAAAGGATTTTCCCAATTAGGTCCTCTCAATATTGGGGCAATGATTAATCTTTCTTTGATTTCTTCAAAAGCATGTTGACACTTTTCATCCCAAATAAATTCACATTCCTTGGTAAGAAAATTGAACATGGGGGCAGAAATTTTACTAAAATCCTTGATAAAGCATCTATAGTACCCAACATGTCCTAAAAATGACTTGATATCAGTGGGGGTCTGAGGAATAGGTAAGTCTGAAATAATTCTGATTTTGTTTTGATCAACCTGAATTCCTCTTTTTGAAATGTGGTGTCCTAATACAATCCCCTCATCAACCATCATTAAACATTTTTCATGACTAAGAGACAAATTGTGTTGCTCACATCTTGTTAATACTCTTTCTAAATTCCTCAAAGCATCATCAAATGTGTCTCCATGCACAGTGAAGTCATCCATATATACCTCTACACAGTCATTTGTTAGGTCTGCAAAAATTGCTAACACAACTCTTTGGAAGGTTGCTGGAGCATTACATAATCCAAATGGTAATACCCTGTAGGAAAAGGTACCCCATGGACATGTAAATGTAGTTTTATCCTGATCCTTAGTAAGTAACTCTGATTTGATTGTATCCACTAAAGCCATCCAAGAAGGAAAAGTATTGTTTACCTGAAAGGTTGTCTAAGACTTGATCTATGAATGGTAAGGGAAAATAATCTCTCAGTGTGGCTTTGTTCAGTTCCCTATAGTCAACACAAATTCTCCATTTTCCATTATTTTTAGGGACAATTACAAGAGGAGACACCCACTGGCTATCTGAGATAGGGTAGATAAAACCTACTTGTAATAGTTTTTCAATTTCTTGTTTGACTATATCCCTTAAGGCTGGATTAATCCTTCTCTATGAGGTTGCCTAACTGGTCTAATGTTTTTAGTATAGATGTGATGGGTGTAGATACTTGGGTGGATTCCTTTCATATCTTTGTAATCCCAAGAAAAATATTTAGTATGATTTTTCAGAACATCAAACAGTTTAGCTTCTTCATCATTCTTCAACCAGCTATTAATATTCAAAATTTTACCCAGTTGAATCTCAACATGTTTGGTTCCAGTGTATGATGAACTGATTTGTTGAAAGGGTTCCATTAAAGTATTTAGTGGACATGCATGTGGCAACAACATATGATATGTAGCAACATCTCCAAAAGTTCCTTGAGACAGAATGTTGGACAAAGGACAAGTAAGAAGAATTATGATACTTATCTTGTTGTAGGTCGAACTCCTCATCACTGATGTTTTCCATAAATTCTTCATCATCTCCTGATATATGTGAAGCTGAAGCTACAAATTCTTCCTCTCCCCAAGAGAAATCTCATTCCTCCGGAGAGAAATTATCTTCATTTGTAGGGAATTGTTGTTGGTGTGGTTCTGAAACTAATTGTGATGGTTCCAGAACTAACTGTGATGGTTCCAGAACTAATTTTGTAGGTTCTGGAACTAATTTTGTAGGTTTAGAACTATTCCCAACTGCTCCAAGGACAATTGGTGTACATTCAATGGTTGATTAATCATATCTTCTACTTCTCGTATGTGATCCTGCAATGTGATCATGGCCAACGAAGATAAATTTTTCTCATTAATATCAGGATTATCAACCCATAATTGCTCTTGATTATCAATAAAAGGTCATGCAGAGGGATATAATGAAATTTTCTTAGAATTCTTACCATTTGAAATAGTCATATCACCTGACCTGTAATCAATTAAGGCAACAACTATAGCTACCATGGTCTGCCCAAAATAAAGGGATAATACCTTTTGGCTGCAATATAAGGAAGCCAACTGGATATTCCCATGACTCCACCATAACTTACCACATATTCCATAACTCCTTCTAGTTTTTCTACAGACTGGTCTGCCATCTGCAATATGGTGTTAGTAGGTTGTATACCTGTTAATGGTAATGTTTTCAGAGTGTCCACTGTCATTACATTTATAGCTACTCCCAAATCAACCAAAATGTTATGTATATCTTTATTCCCTATAGAGACAGAAATAACAGGGCTTCCAGGATCTCCATATTTGGGAAGTAGGAGCTTTCCTGCTAATAAATCAGCAAGTTTCCCATCTACCTTAATAGTCCTGGGGTACTGCTTCTTTCTTCCAGGTCTTTTTAAACATAATTTTGATTAATTGTTCAATTCTGGAATATACTTGATTGCTTGCAACAATGGTATTTCAATATTCAATCTCCTTAGTTCCTGCACCAATTCAGATTCCTTGATTTCTATAGCTTCTTTAAATCTCTCTGGAAATGGAGTCTCAGTAGAGTTTCTTTCTGGTTCCTTATCTCTTTCTTTTTCATCTTTCTTGGGGGCAACCAGACTAGGGGTTTCAGTTTCTTCTGTCATTTTAGTGATGATAACAGGTGGACTGCTAACTATTTTTCCAGATCTAGTTTGAATATCCTTACAATCCATGGCATTTAGATCAACTGATTTTTCTGGTTTTGTTCCGTAGACAGGAGTTGTTTGTTTGTTTCTTGGGTTTGCTACTGGTTGTGCTAGCATTTACATTTGGACTACATTTTCAGCCTGTGAATTTTGTGTTGGGTTACTCATTATGGCTTGTTGATTCTGATTAGGATATGTTTTCCCTTGAGCATAGTTATTAGGGCTCCATCTAGGTTGTGACCAAGCATACTGATTATTTTGACCAGTCCATGGTTGTTGGTGTCCTTGAGCATACCAAGATTGACCTGCCCAATCCTGGGGATTCCAAGTTGGCTGAGGGGCCCAAGGTGGTTGTCCCCAACTTTGTGGTACTGTTTGAGCAGCCCATGGCATCATCCAAGGATTAGGAGATGACCTTGGCATGAAATTTCCTTGGGTAGGTTGTCTCTAAAAAAAATTCAATTCTTCTGTTGTGGATGATGTACTGGTTTGTTTGAGCTGATTCTTTATGAGTGGAAGAAGAGAACAAGCGTGAATATCATGTTCTTTAGATTCACAGATAAGACATACTTCTATTTTATCCAAAGGACATTCCCTTATTGCATGCTTCTTCTTGCATCTAGGACAATACATGGCTAATGGTTCAGTTTTGGCATTTTCTTTAGCTTGTAATCCATCCATAGTAGAGGTTAATTGAACTAAAATGTCTGTTTTAAAGTTTGCTAATTCATCCATTAGTTTGTTCATATCTGGATTCAAAATTTTCACTGATTTTCCCTTCCTAGGTCCACCCCTTGTTCTGGAATAGCTTCTACAAATGTCTTTAATTTCATTCATCCTTAATTGATAAATGTTTCCACCTCCTATCAAGTTAAGAGCTTCCCTAGATTCATCTTCCAAACCTTTAAGAAAAATGGTTTTACTTAACTCTTCTTGAAGTACAAATCCACACCTTTTACTTACAAAGAGGAATCTGTCCAAATAATCTTCTATATTCTCATCCTCCTCCTGCTTGATTTTGAAAAACTCTTCCTTCCTATTTCTCCCTCTACAGTAATCTTGATATTTGTCTAGGAAGGTAGTTTCCATTTGTGCCCAAGTGGTAATAGAGTTGGATGCTAATCCCATGAACCACCTCATTGCTGCATCCTTCAGAGTGGATGGAAACAACTTGAGTTTTTGATTATCTGTTTTGTAGTCATAGGTCTGACATAGTACCTTAAACTCAAACAGAAATTGGTCAGGGTCTTCAAATGACATCCCTCTAAATGTGGGTAAATGTACAGGTGAAATATTTTTCATTGGTGTATCATCATCATCCAATTGAATTGGATAAGTAAAGGTCCTATCAGGTTCCCTTTCAGCTTCTCGTGCCATTTCTGAAGTATTTTCTAAACTTCTTTCCCAATCAATGTGGTATGTGGTATGCCTTGGGGAAGGTGAAAAATCAGGAGTAGGAGGTTGACTACTCAATTGAGAATCAAAACTTACCCTAAATGGATCTTGAGAAATAATCCTTCTCCTAAAAGTTCTACTTCCTTCTGGTGACTGATCCAAGAATTCCAAAGGTGGCAATTCTACTTCTTGTCTTACAGGGGATAATGGTGCCTCCAATTCTTGGTCAACTTCCTTATTTAAACTAGAGGATGATGGTAATTCTTGTTCAAATATTTTTGGGAGAAATCTACCCTTGGAGTCTCTTGGTCTACTCATAAATTTTGTGATAGCTTAGGGAAGATTTCTTCAATTACTAAATGTATGATTGTTGCTCTTGTTGACACCTAATTAGAAAATTCTAACTAGTGGGTCCCTGGAAACGGTGCCAAAAATGATGGGTGTCATTATTCCCTTCATTTAATCAACTCTCTGTTGATGTCATATTCAAACCAGGGGTGTGTCTAAAGCTATATGCAACAAGAAGAATCTTAGCGATCTAGTAATTGATTGTAGGTATTTTGTATTTTCTGGGGGATCTTTTCAATGTCTTAAGGACTTCTTGGTTAAAAACCTTATTGGAATCAAACTATGAAAACCTGTTGGAAGTAAACACACTTTACAAAAATGAATTGTTGGAAATAAACACACTTTGCCTTGGAAGTAAACACACTTGGTAGAAATGAATTGCTTGGAAATAAACAAACTTTACTTGGAAATAAACACACTTTGTAATTGAGAAATAAACACACTATTGAAAATTGGAAAATGATGCAAAGAAAATAAGAATCTTAATCTAGACACCTGCAGGAACAAGTATACAACAGATTTCAACTTAACTGAAGGAATTGAAAGTGATACAAATTAACAGATCTAAACTATTTTCTCTAAAAATATAAATACCATCAAAAATGAGGATCCTGGTTCTTGGAGGAGTGGGCCCTTGCTTTGCCTTGAAACAGGATTGGACAACTTAATTTTCTCTCAAAACAGAAATGGCTATTTTATTGATAAAACATTCTGCATTACAAAAACGTGTTGGATCTGTGTATATCAATCTATATCTATCTCTTGTTCTATATCTATATTCCTATATATAATCTATCTGCAGGTCTGTATATATATACTTCTTCCAGGGGTGCATTTATGGCCGTAACTGTTCCACTGATACGATGGAACTGAATCATGCCCAGAATAGATGTTGAATTGGAACATGGCTGGACGTACAACTGTGTGATAATTATCCTGGATCTGCAAGTATGGAGAGTCGGAAGTCTTCTAATCTACTCCTGATTGATAGGATCATTGATTTGACAAATCACCAGCCATTTGGAATAGATTCTTATCAGTTCCAGAACTTTAGAAGAGTTCTGGAACTAAAGGAAATCATTCCAGGTCTAACCGAGAGAGTTCTGGAGCTATCTACAGGAGTTCCAGAACTAATTTTGATAATTATGGAACTAGGTACTAGAGTTCCAGAACTAAGTCTGAAAGTTTCCAGAACTAAGTAACTTGTGACTGTGGTGGAGTTCTGGAACTAAGTCTGGCAGTTCTGGAACTAAACCGTATTGATTCCAATGCTTCCAAAAACATGTTGATCCACTTCATATTTGTTCTTCCACCTGATTGTGACCTGTTTTATTACAAAACTGAGTTTCCAAAACACTTTGTTAGGAATTACAGAGCTTTTAAATGTTAGAATCATAATCAACAAAAGATGGACAATTACATCCTAACTTATATCAGATCAAACAAAAGTCACAAAATGCAGTCAAACTTAATAAAAAGGAGAGTAAGATGAGATCATTTATTGTACATTTATTTATATCACAACTTTTAGATCATTTTCAACTATTTCATCATCTTATTCACAAGGATGTAGATTTTCATTTGGGTTCTTATTTTCAGAAGGCCTTTGATCAAATTAAACAATATCTCCTATCACCACTAGTGCTTACTCCACATCATAAGGGAGATCCATTTTATCTATACATATCTGCTTCATAACATGCTCTAGGAGCCATGATCTATCATTATGATAGCCAAGTTCGTGAAGAGGTCATTTATTATATTAGTCACACACTCCATGAATATGAAACTCATTACACCTAAGTTGAAAATATATGTTGTGATTTATACTTTTCCACTTGTAAATTACGTCATTATCTTCTTAATAAAAAAACTTATGTTGTCACTAGCTTCAATCCACTCAAAACCATGCATTCTAAACCATATCATAGTGACCGTATAACTTGATGGCTTATGCTTATGACTGAATTTGACCTCGAGTTTATATCACAAAAATATATTAAGGGATAGGCTATTAGAGATCATCTCGTTGATGCTCCCCTTCCTAAAAATCAACTTCCTCATGAATACTTTCTAGATGAATCCATCAATAATGTCGATGAATATGAATTTATCCCTATCAAAATGACTCTCTTCTTTGATGGTTCTAAATGGAAACAAAGGGGAGGATTCGTTATTGTCATCATACCTTCTTGGGGTATTCCCATTCCATTATCATTCAAACTTAACTTCAATGTACCAATAACATGGAAGAGTATGAAGCTTTAATCATGGGCCTTACGACCACTATTCTCCTAGGTGTTCACATTTTAGAAATCTATGGAGACTCACAACTCATCATTAGTCAAGTTAAAGGAGAATATCAATGTAAAAATTAAATCTTGCAAAAATATAAAGCCAACGTTGACTTTCTCCTTGGTTATTTTGATCATTACACCATCCAAACCATCCCATGATCCTCTAACAAATTTGTAGACAAAATGGCCTCTTTAGGATCCCTCATCCCATTAGAAACTGAAGAATCAAAAGACAACACTAAAGTATCTATGGTCATTCAATGATTAGATTACCCCTCACATCAAAATGAACTCCCTCCTATCAATGTCATTGATGATAATCCAATTGATTTGTGGTATACGTAAATCTATGACTACCTTTCTGAATCTAAAATCCCATCCGACTTATCGCGTAGTGCTAAAAGATCATTTCTTCAATGAACCACTCACTTTTTCATCATAGGAAGTGTCCTTTATAAACATAGTTTTGATGGTATCTTGTTAAGGTGCCTTAAATCACATGAATCAATCAAAGAAATCAAAGAATTCCATGATGGTATTTTCGATGGACATTTCAGTGGAAATTCAATCGCTAAACGTGTCATATAGATAGGGTATTATTGGCCTAATATAACTAAATATTTTTGTCCATATGTTAAGAAATGTGTCAAATTCCAATTCCATTCAGACCTTATTATGTCCCTAGTCAAGCATTACAACCCGCTCAGACTTATGGCCTTTCTCTCAATGGGGGTTAGACCTCATTGGTGCTATCAATCCTAAATCATCTCAACAACATCACTCCATTATTACAGCTACTGAATACTTCACTAAATGGGTTGAATTTATCCCTTTAACCTCAACTAAATCAGGACCTATCACTAATTTCATATATCAATACATCATATGTCATTTCGAATTTATCCATAAACTTGTTACAGACAATGGAAAATATTTTAAAAATAAAGAACTCAAAAAGCTCTGTGACACCTTCAACATTAAACTCATCTTTTCATCACCATATTATCCTCAAGAAAATGGATAGGCTGAAGCCTCTAATAAAATGCTTAATAAAATCCTTATGAAAATAGTAGATGATGCATGAAGGAATTGGCATCTCCAAATCCCATTTGCTCTCTGGGCCTATCAAACTAGCATCCACACAGAGCTATGCTCTTTTCACTCATCTCAGGATCTGAAGTTTTCCCACCTCTTGAAGTCCAAATCCTATCACTTCATGTATCACTTAAAGACTTCATTCAGATGAAGAATATCACCAAGACCACTTAGCACAACTTGAACTGTTAAATGAAAAAATTCTAATGGCCCTCAAACATCATCAAGTTTATAAAGAACGTGTCAAAAGATATTATAACAAACATATTATAGAGCATGATTTTAAAATTGGTGACTTTGTACTTAAAGAAAATCAAAATGTCACTCAATTAGAATGGAGTAAACGTGGAAAGTTTTCCCCTAATTGGATCAATCCATACGTCATCACTCACAAGTATGGGTTGGGAGCGTATCATCTTGCTTCCCTTGATGGTGAACCTAGAAAGGAACCTTTGAATGCCTTCCACTTGTGGCCTTTCTACTGTTAAATGATTGATCATCATGATACTAGTTACATCTAAGATCTTGTCACTCCATAAAACCATCCATCTTATCACAGTAATGATTTGAAAGCATGTGGTTATCCATCATTATCCTAAATATACCTTAAAGATGAGCACCACAACTTTGTTCATTACATATTTCACTATGGACAAGTTCCTCCTTTGTAGGAACCCCTTAATCATTACACTCACCTACCCTGTACCAACTGAAAACATGACATGGGGTACATGTATGTGTGGGTCATATACCCATCTCTTCCCCTCCTTGAAATGGTATATTAGGGTCTTGCCCTCATATCAAAAATGTATGTAAATTCATTGGATGCTTCTTATCAAAATTAAAAATACAATAGACTGATCCCTCAAAGGAAAACTATTCAAAATATAAAATCATTATCAAAAATGTAAAAAGTAGACTGATCCCTTGAAGGAAAACTACCAGTAAAAATCATAGACCAATCCCTCAAAGGATGGCTATCTTGTAAAAGTCAAAAATTAAAGATGTAGACCATACCCTTGAAGGATGGCTACCCATGTAAAAGGCTTCCCACATTGATCAACCTTCAAAAATATCAAATGTCAAAAGCATCCAGGAAAGCTTCCTGTAATGATCACCTTTCCCATCATAGCAAACTTCCTGCATTGATCAGTTTGTTTCAAAATCAAATATGTAAATATGGGGAATTTCCGTATGAACCCATTGAAAAGGAGAACCCTTTTCCCATATTAATCTACACATATAAAACCTCTTTCATGTCTAAGAAGGTACATCTTATCCCATCCCATTTTTACTAAGATCTTATGCAACTACCCATTGATAATCTCATTCAACATTTAGTAAGGCTACAAGTGTAAGTGTTTTCACACTTTTAAAACCCATCACATATATATCAAATCCATAATGGGGAAATCATTTTATTTTTACCCTATCTTACTTAGTCACATTTTTGATACAATCCATTTTGAGATCACATTTTAAGTCATTAAACATTCAACCACATTTAACCACATTTTTATCAAATATATTCACAAACCATATTTCTTGACATCACATCTAATACATCCATCAAAATCCATCTAACACTAACACATTCAAATTAAAAACATACATCACCATATACATTAAAACCATCAACACATGTAAATCAAATAAGATAGGCCATAAACCTCATCATCATCATCATATATAAATCATGATCAATATCAAAGTCATAACATGAATACATCATCATATCAATGTCATACAAAACTGGGCTTCCATGAGCCTATATCAAAACTATCATCAATACATATCATGAATCAGTAAAATGGAAATCTCCAAGGAATTCACTAGCAGGCACAATACTACCCTCTCCTCCTGGACATTGGTACCACCAACAACTCTAGCACCACCACTAATGCCTCTCTCACTGTCACCTCCTCTCTCTAACCTCTTTGGTGGGTGACCCACACTCCCTGCACTCACACTAGGGCCTATACCTCATAGCCAAATGATCATAATATTAAACTACATTTGGATAATCCTAGATCACCATATCGATGTAATATTGCAGCTCTACCTATAATGTCTGATAGTGGGCCATATAAATCATCCCAGAGCCTTCAAATGCAACTCTCTACCCACTAGTTAGCCTCCTCTCTCCACTAGCCTTGGCCATCTCTACCAACTCTACACCAGAAATAAAAAACCCTCTAATCCCCAAGGCCTTCCTCAGTCCCTCTCTCTACTGCATGATATCTATCCCTATCTATCAATGCCTGAGCCAACTGAATCCTGAGCCCATCTCACTTAGTCACTACACTACTCTTAGATCATACTCACTACACTATCTATCTCATCAACAATCAAAACATCCCTAATTCCTAAGAGGTTATATATCTCTCTCTGAATCATATCCCTCTCTCCCTCCAACATGGCCTTCTTGTCCGTCACCTCTACAATAGCTGTCACTAAATCATCATCACCCTCCTCCTCCTCATCATCATCATCATCATAACAATACCTGAATCACATCCTATTCCTATGTGCTCCTCCCTCTACCCAAGCACAAACCCATCTCACTCGATGTACTACTCGGGTCCTATCAAAATCTCTCAAAGAATGAGTCCACCATGCTATATACTCAGGAGTGACTCCCACATCATCAATGGGAACTATCTCACCCTCATCATTAGGGCCCATAGCCCCCTCTTCTCACCAATAATCATAGGCCTCGTCACCACAGCCCTCAGAGTCTTTGTATCTCCATCCTCTTGTCTATACTATATGGGCTCCTCAGGCACACCCTGAATCAATCCAAACTATCTCCTCACCTGATCAAAATGCAATATCTCATGTTCCCCTACTCTATGACCCTAGACCCACATGTTCTACTGTAATCCAATTAACTCATGAGGATACTCAGGCCAATCATGAAAATCTAAATACGACCTCCACATCACATCTCCTACCTACAGTCCTACTAATAAATCTCTATAAAAACTGGCCTCTCTTCTTCTTCTTCCATGTCCTTGTCCCTTGTCCTACCACCATCTCATAAATCTGGCATGAATCTCATCAATACCCCATGATAGGCCCAATGGATGAGAAATAACAATATGCTCATATGCCCAACACTGTAATAGAAATCCAACGTCAATCCCATACCACTTGTGGGCCTTCCAAGCCCACAACTCTCTAAATGTTTGTGCAAGTAATGTGGGCCCCCACTCAAACATATGTGGTGCTCCATCATCTCCACAAACTACACCTATCATCATCCAAGGAAATATTCCTCCCCTGAATCCGGTAGAGAGAAACATGAAATGGCCATCATCATCAAGGTCATCCATGGGTACAACCCTCTCTCCCAGGCTCATATAACACCTGGTACTCAAATGCCCCTAATACATATCTCACATGTTGTGCCTCATCACCATATAACCTCTATTATCACATCTGGCCTCTCCACCTCACTGATAATATAAATTCCCTCTCCATGGATAGGTAATCACATGATGTGATGAACATCCTCCAAAGTAATAGTAATCTCCCTAGTGGGCAACCCAAAAAGTGTAGGTGGAAGGATTCCACTACTCTAATAATGCCAATAATCAAACTCTGACATCTATGAATCCATCTATAATCCCTCATACCACCAAAACCAATAGCCTCTACATGTTCCCAGTCATCATCTGTCATCTCTTCCCTCACCTCATTTAAAATCAATGGAATACGATCTCGGATCGTAAGCTAAGTATCTACCTGCAAACAACAAACACATATAAACAAACATTAATATCATCACCAAAAATATCAAAAATATCATCCACAACATATCAAAACATCTTTACATTAAAACATCAACATCAACATCATCACCTAAAAACACCAACAACATCTAAAACATCAGTAAAATTAACATCAACATCAACATCATCACAAAATATAATTAATATCAACATTAACTAAATATCTAAAAACATTAGCATTAATATTAATACATCAACATCAATCACCAAATTGGAACCACAAACACCACACAACATTGAAAACATTTCTTAAAAATCATGTTTTTATCATCAAAAATTCAAAACTGCCACATAACAGTTGAATCACTAGTGATTCACATCAATCGCTAGTGATTGCATGAATCGCTAGCGATTCCTGTGTTTCTAAATTAGGGCATCCATACACCCCCCAAAATGACAAAAAATTCTAAAAACTACTAAAAATCAATAAAAACACACGAAAGCAGGTTAAAATGACCTACCTCTGCCATAGTGGGTTTCCGGTGCCTCCTTCGATGAAGCCATGGTGTCCAAATCTCACCTTCTCCACTCAAAAGCATTTTTTTCTCTCAAACTCGCTCTGGAAATTCGTATTGTGCTCAGTAAAAATGAGCCCAACACATTGAAATTAGCTATTTATAGCCCTAATTTTACCTTGATGCAATCACCAATGATTTCCTTAATCATCAGTGATTTCTCTGAAATCGCTAGCGATTGACCAAATCGCTAGTGATTCATCCCATTTTTGGCATCTATGCTCATTTCTATCAAATTATCATTTTTTCCATAAAAGTGTTCCTTTTCAAAGGACCCTAGTCCTTGAAACATTAAAAATTTGGATAAAAAAAATCAACATTGGGATTATTCATATGTCATTGGGACGCATGCCCTTTGGCCCCCCATCACTCGAATTCCCCATCTATTTATCCTACCTTCATAGATCATACATCTATAGGTATCGAGCCCTTTAGTTCTCCTATCTTTTAATTCCTTGGTAGCACATCTTGTTTTTATACCCCTTAGATTGGTGTAACTTTTTGAAAAAAACACATAATAAAATTGTTTAACCATAACTGTCAAACTGGTATTCCTTGCATTGTGTTGTAGTCACCCCATTTTGAGGGAGGGATCACCCATACAAACAAAATTATCATCATTTTTTCTAACACTTTTCCATTAAACTGCTAGACAAAAAGGGGCAAATGTAGACACCAAAAATCTACACCCCTCATTCTTATTCAATCAATTAATCAAAAACATCGATATTTTATACCCACCATTTAATCACACTACATTATTAAAATCATTTATCCTAAGTCTAATCACATCACATGTAAAATCCTATTTTTCCCTATCCTAAATAAGACCTAACCACCTTAGATAAACTTAATCATTTTCTAAACCACCCAAAATCAACCTAAATCTATTTCCTAAAATCCATTTAATACTATGTTTAACCTATTTCTAACTCCCTTATCTCGAAAAACAAATCATTATCATTCACACACCTATCAAAATCATCTACAAACCTAAAATAGACAAATTCAAACTTAATCAAAATCAAGCTATATCTAGCCTATTTTATCATCTCCTCTACCCTTACAACATGTCCCTAAATAGTCTAACAAATCCACCCCTCTAAATCTAAACCAAAGACCTTGATTTATCAAACTATTCCAACCATTTTCCCTCCAAATCTCAAATAGACAAGAATCACCAATGATTCAGGTAATCGCCAGTGATTGCTTAAGCAATTTTTCCAACCTCTCTCTAGGATCCTCAACTTTATTCACAAATTAGCTTTCTTTTGATTTCATTCCACATTTCTTATACATCAGTGTTCAACACTTGGGATTAAAATCAACATCAAACATTATCATCATCTTCATTGAGCATCTTGGAGTTGTTTTGGATCTCCTCTGTAATCAACATCTTCACCACTCAGTTACAGGTTTTCACAACTTCACAGATCATCTTTCATAAGGTTTGAGGCTTCTTTTCACTCCACATCAACCTCCAGGTATTTCTTACTTGTTCATTCATCTCTTTTACATCATCTCTAAACTTTTAATAAGTCTAAAATACCAAATTAATAATCATCAACCATTTAATTTTATTAATTTGTACAAAGCACCAGAATCGCCAGCAATTCCTGTCAATCGCCTGTGATTCCTATCATTTTTATCTTTCTACAATTTTATCATTTTTCATCAAGTATATTTTATCTATCATATCAAACTTTTTTTTTCTAACATATTCTTGAGCATGGATTATTTTAGATGGAAATAGGTGGCCCAAACCACAAGATCACCAACATTCACTCCTTGCCTATAATTCGTCATCCTTTCTAATGGGAGAAATATGACTTATTGCATGATCTAACTCTGTGTGCTATCCATTGTGCCCCATTGGATGAGTTAGAGAACATTTTTGAGTTCACTCAACAAATACCATGATGTTGTAGAAGGATATTGGGCTACATATTTTGAGTATCAACGCATCCCAATTGAACTTTCTTGGCTTGAGTACGAGGCCCGACAGTAGGATCCACATTTTGAGCTTGAGTTCGAGCCATAGTCTTCCTCTTCCTTCTCTCATCTATTTTCTATTTGATTTGTAATAAACTTATCATTTATCATCATATTATCTTG
Source organism: Taxus chinensis (assembly GCA_019776745.2). Classification (NCBI taxonomy): domain Eukaryota; kingdom Viridiplantae; phylum Streptophyta; class Pinopsida; order Cupressales; family Taxaceae; genus Taxus; species Taxus chinensis. The sequence continues at coordinate 377,149,979 of CM034157.1, read as the reverse complement.
TATCAGTTATCATATATCATATATATTTCAAATCCACTTGATTGTTTAAAAGTGGATTGACATCCTTGTAAGGAAGCCCATTGACTTCTGGGGACTGGCCTTTTCTAGGAAATCCATCATTTATCTTACTGATCATATTTTTTTAGTGTTTGTGATTTGTAGGTTTCTTAATAGAGAGGATATTGTACCAACCTTCTATGGAGTACAATATCGAACATCATCATCCATCATCTATGGGTATCACTAAAACCCACATCCTTTGAGGTTATATTATCCTTATTCTCTTACTTTGTTAATTCAAGTTCTATATTGACATCATTGTGGTCAGTGAGATCATTGAAACTGGGTTTTTTACTTTTAGTTCGATTCTTTAAAAATGGTTTATATTGAAAGTTTTGTTTAATCAATGGCCCCAGAGTATTTTTTTAGGCCTGTGTTTGCATTTGCTAAATATTTCCATCAAAATATGAAATGGATATTTATATTTTTTTGATCCTTAGCAAGGTTTAAGCTGATACATGTTGATTTTTCAAATCGAATATGGTTTGAACTATTGGACTGTGTATAGTCTTGATTTTTAAGAAAAAAATTTATGGAACTTGGTTAAAAATGATTTCTTGTGTTATATTCGTATGGGTATTCCTTACACCATGGGTTTATGGTTTTATAGAGGGTTGCATATAAGATATGTTGATTTGTTTGGGTATGAGTTTGAGACATTAAATCCACTGTGTTTTGATGGATTTTGGGTTTAAATCTAACCTTTTTTACTTAGGTATAGACATGATATGTCTCAATTTAAACCAGGTATGGGAATCACTGGTCTGGTAAAATTCAAACACCCTTATTTGATTTTTTCGTGTTCTATTTTCTATCTATGTGAAGTTCAAATATGACTACCATGACTTATTTATTCTCATTTTATTTTCTTCTATTCGACGTTGAGACTTGATTAAAAATTAACTTAATGATTATGACAATCTCAAGTTATTATTTATCAATCCTAGTAGTATGTTTCTCTTAAGTGAAACTGTGTAAATTTTTTAATCTTATTTTTGGAAGGAAAGGGGTGTCTTGTTTTTTGTGGATACTGAATAGGGGTATGGGTGAAGGTTACTATGTTATCTTATGATTATATTAATAATGTACTATTACTACAAGTATTATTGCAACAATTTTTTGGGTAGACACGATGTTTTGCATGATTATAAACTATTTATTTTATTGATGAGTGATAAAGAAATGTTGACAATACAATGCTCACACTACTATTATGATAATTAATAAGGTTAGATTATTTGGTTGGATTTCGATTGGATGCTCAGGAGGAATATTTATTATTGATTCTTTGTTTGGTAATCATATGACTGTGTTCTTAGATATAACATAAGAAATATTTGCAAATGTCATTATAAACTAAAACAAATACATCTCAGCTAGATATTATCGATAGGGAAAGCATGTTATGGAAATGTTTTTGCATGATTTAATATCTTGAAAGCTTGGATTATGAAGGAAAAATATTGTCTCTTGTTTTTGTTTTCTATTAACTAGTAAGTGTGTGTAATGACTATGGTACATTAGATACATTAGCATTTTTTTATGAAAATAAAGTGGTTTTGTTGGATTTGTACTATGTTTAAGTCATAATTATATGTTGATTTATAATAAATTGGGAATGTATACAAGCTGTCAATGAAAGGAAAATGATTAACACCTTTACATCATTCTGGTTGATTTTATATGTTTTTCCATAATGATAATTCAATTGTTATCATTAAATCAAGACAGTTGATATTTGATTGCTTCATAATGAAACATGGATTAGTTATTATGAGGATTTAGTTACAGATAAAAATATGGATTAACAACTAGGTAGAGAGTTTTTTAATCCATTACAAATAAAAATATGGATTAGTTATTATGAGGATTCAATTGTACTAATTGCATGCATGGTCTTCATATGATAAATTGTTTATCTGATTGTAAAAATTTATTTAATCTATATCCTTATTTGGAATATGTAATATTTATTGAGAGAAATATTATTTCACGAAGTTGTAAATGGTAGTTGGCCAATTATATAATTCTAAAATTATTGTAATACTTTTGAATAAGGAATTATCCTTAAATTTTTTTATAAATACCTTTCTTTTTTTACTATCTTGTAGTCACTTTTCCTAACCCTTTAATTCCCAAGCACACTGGCATATCACCTAGCCTAAATTGGGCACTCTTCCAAAGCATGTAAAGGCATCGGTCTCCTCTTCTATGTGAAATTTTTCAAGAATTTTACCATGAACGATAGATTAGTGCACAAGAATAAATGCATACATCTTACAAAAATTACAAAGAAACTAGATCCAAACACAAATAAACCATATTATTCCTATGAACATTAAAAATAAAATACAAGAATTAGATATGAACCATGAACGCAATAATGAATACAAATATTTGGCTCCATAAGAACTAATATTAAGAATGAACACCATTGTATTAATCTACCCTTTTTATAGTAGCCAAATACATTATATGAGCCATAATCATACCAGATACATCAACATAACAACATTCTAACTCTACAAATGAATCTTCTCAAGAAGTTCGCAACAAAATTCCCTCACATTTCTCCCTCACTTTCTCCAATCTCTCAATATCCACTCTTATTATTGTGCAAATCAATACATATATCAAGAAGGGTGGGGACTTTCCCCTCACCACCTAATCATCACTAAAGAATAGGCCACATGCCAAATGTCATCATGTCCTACCATATTCGAGTACCCTAAGCATGTAAGATTTCTCCTAATGACAACTAAACCATAAATAACTCTACTTTATAGCTCTTTATCTTATCATGATAATCATATCCTAAAGTAGGATTTTCTTGGGTTGCAAGTCTCCATGCTTTAGCCTTATCCATAATCAATCCTAATCACATCTCCATGTTTCCCTTATTGAAAATCTAACTATGGCCCAAAATGTGGCTAAGTCCCACATTTGTTATGCTTGGACGTGAACCTTTTCGCCTTGTTGAAGCTACTTGGGCATGAGCCTTTACGCCTTGTTTTTCCATGATAAAACCCTTCTTGCCTTAGGTAATTAGTATTTTTAGAGTCTCAACATTAGCCCACAATAGTTTGATTACTTCCCTCATTAATTCTTTGCACTTTACATACAAAATTCCACCGATCCAAAAAATACAGGATAAGGAAAAAACATTGTATTTTGAAACAGTCTAAACTATTAAATGGAGGAGTTAAGGGAAATCCACATCTATCTCCCCCTTTAACTTATTCCATGACTCCATCTCGGCCATTACATTTTCTAGAACTTCCTCCACTATGTTGGGTATCTGTTCTGGCATAATTTCTTCAACCTTCTGCTTGAGCTCTTCTATGACCACCACCAACTCCGCACAAACTCCCTCTAACTCATCCATACTTTCCATAATAGAATATTAAAGCTCACCAATATGAAATTGAAGATTCTCGTGATTTTTATTTATCTTATCCTTCTATGTTGTGGTGTTAATCATCATCTAAACAAACTCAATTTTATTTTTCAGAACCTTCTCCTGTAAGGCCTTTAGAACGACCTCTTTATCTATAACTCATGCATCAATAAAGGGCTCACATTTCTAACAACTATTGAATCCCATGTCCACCAATATGTTTACCTCCTTGAGTTGGGTGAGCAAGTCATCTAACTCAGTAATTTGGGCCTCAATAGAAATCTTGTTGTCTTCCTTCTCCTTCGCGATCTCCTCTATTGTGGATCATGTGCCATCCTTGACGTTGACCAGCAACATCCCCACTAAGTCCTCAAAATATTCCATCTCATCCTTGCTTTATCTTGGCTTGGCTCACTATTGTTGAACATTTTTCCAAGACTTTTTTAACCAAGGCACCAACTCGATAATATTTTGTACATGTTTTTTTTCCCTTAAAACCATGGCACAATATTTCTATTTCCTTTTCCTTTCCCTTTTTATATGTGACCAAGGTCTAAATAATTTCCCCCATGTCCAAACTCCACCTTATAACTTATAAGGACATATTCTACAGTGTGTTGCATGCCTTCTCATCTGTAAGGTGGCTTGGATCCACCGCTTTATAAGTCACCCCTTTATTTTTATTCAAATGGATGGTCTCGATCGCATGATCATTGACCTTGAACTTGGGATCCTCTACATGATAATGAATATTCTAACTTATCATGTTTTTGGTCCTCGTCACCCCCCATCCTAGTCTAAGAGATCCCAAGCATGTAACTTCTCTAGGAAAAGGGTACTACGGAATCATGTGTGTAACACCTTCATAGGATTATCCACAAATTCCATATGAGGGTACATAGGTGTCCACCTCTTCCTCTTTTCCTTACCCTTTGAATGTTTCTTCCTTGGGGTGTTTGATCCTGCAACAAATCCTTTGTCCTCCTTAATAACAAATGAGTCTCTTTTATTCTTATCTTCTAGGTTGGTGGAATATATAGGTGAATTTTCTCATGCTATAATATTTATAGGTCTCTCTGTAGTACACGTATTTACCTTTACATGTGCATCAACTTCCTCCTTGGCCTTCTCCTCATCCCTTCTCTTCTCCTCCTCCTTGATTTCTTCCTTGAGTTCCTCTTTGAACGTGGTGTGATCTTCTTCCAAGCATGTCTCTATCATAAAAATGGAGACATCATGTACCTTTTGCATTTTATATTCCGGATCTTCTTCTTCAATTTGTTTAACTTCTATGCACTCTAGTTGTGAAGCCTCGATGCTACCTTGTTACAATGTACATGTGCCTCCACTACTATTCCAACATCTATAATACTTCATTTTCCTAGAAGGGTCCAATTTCTCTTCACCTTCTTCTTCTTCCTCTCATTATTCTACTTGGACCACTTTCATAGACGAGATCAACACCTCTCTTGGCTTTGGAAAGGTTGAGTTTGTAACCTCCATTTCAACTCCTCCTTGCATCTTAAGTAACAACTGTACAAAAACTCAGTGGATGAAACCCTTGATGGTGAAATTTATATGTAGATACAAATCCAATAAGTCTTTCTCCAAGACTTTGACATACTCCGGCATCATATCATAATTATAAGTCACACGAAGGGTGTAAACATCACAGTCCACTTTTTTGGTATCAAAGGTCAGATTCTACGCATCCTTCAACTGATTGATGGCACACTTCATATATTTCACTATGAATTCAAATGGAATTTTACACCATGGCCCCATTTATCTGTTGGCCATTTTAAATTTCACCAGGCTAAAGCGTTGCATAACTGAAAACTTCACATGGTATCCTATAACTGCTGACAAATCACTTGGAATATGCCACTTGTTCTTGAAGGCCTTGCGCAGTCTCTTGTTCCATTTTTTCATATGGTTCTTGTAGGAATTCATTATGGAGCCATAAAAAGTGATCTGTAAAAATTATACTACATGAGATGAGTGGACTAGTGGGTAAACCCACACATTCCCATCTAGACCATCGGGGACGCCAATTTCTGAAAGTATGATTAACATTAGGATGGACCCCCACGTGATCTTTTTTCTACACCTGTGCTTCCTCAATGATACTCTTCATAATGAATTACATGAATTTATAACATGTTTGTTTATAAACAATGTATGCAATATACATGTATCTTCTGTTTATCTTCATCTACCACTGTGATGCACCTAATTTACAAGTGATAAAATGGGTAGTGACCCTAAATGAAAGATCATCCAAATTTATGATAACTTGATAACTTCCCCCCTTATCATAATTCAACTGCTTCGCTAATTATTCAATTTTCACATTGACACATAGGTTGAGTGTCGTATCCTTGCTAGTGTTCTATAGGCCTATCACTCTCCTTATAACCTAGCCTGCAATTCTCATTCTACTCCCCACAAAGTAGAAAAATTCCTTATGCACCCATGGCACTCACCACCAAAAGAGAGGGGTGGATTTAGCAAAGAAGGGAAGCTCCCCTAGTTGTAAAACCCTGGTTTTATGGAACTCAAATTACACTGATTCGTCAACCCTATGGTTTCTAAGCTTGTCTAACCCTAGGACATATTTAACCAAATCTATCTGTATGAACTTTTTGTGTTATTTTTTTCTGGTTTAACTTGCTAATTTTACACCTATATAGCTTCGAACTCCACTTATCTACTTTAATCACACCTGGAGGTACTACATTTCTGAGTATATATCAATGGGTTCCTCTTTCTCTACCGATGGTTTCTTAACTCGTGCCTTATTTTTTGTAATTTTCATTCCTTCACTTTGTGCCCTAGGTGTTCAACTTCTCCTTGTCAACCCGAGCTCTCCAACTTTGATAGCTTCACTCTTATGCAACCCCCTGCTACCTCAATATTTACTCTACTTGCTACTTCATAATGTCTCATCACAGTTCACAAAATTCCACTAGTTCATAAAAGTACTTTTCTTCTTTACCACATTCTCATTGCACTTTAATCACTCAAGAGCACAAAAAATTCTGAAGGAAAGGAATTTAAAGTGATTACCCTCGTCCATTATTTTTACTTTTCCATGACCTTGACATCCTTTCAACCCATGTGATTTAACATTAGTGTTTAACAAAGTACTTTTTCCACTAAAGTGAACTTCCACGACCCCATCTCACAAGTTGCAGTTGTAACCTTCTAGTGTACTAACACTACTTCACTACCACAAACCTCCTCTATGTTCCTCATTATGTTGAAGTACTTGAAATCAAATTCATCCACTAAGTAATTTCTCATGCCACCACCTACCTCACGTTACACTACGTGATTGTTTCAGAGAAAATTACCAAAATGAAAGATAAACAAACCATGCAAACCTCTCAACAACCTTCTGTGCAAACCTCAGATAAGGGTCTCTTGTGAAACCTTGCAGAAAGAATGTCAGAAGTGTTTTGTGGGTGCTCTTGAGTGCTCTCCAAGCTTTGAAGGAAAATGCTACAGACACAGTTCAACAGAGTTTTTGTGCTTCAAATTCAAGAGGGATTGGAAGGAAGGTAAGCTTGTAATTTATAGAAACAGAAGGTAGTTGAATTGGTTACATGGATAAATGAACATGCTAAAAATAACATTATGGGAAGTTGCAATAGTGTCGGGGGCAATAATGAAATTAATTACAAAAAGTTGCATCTGGAAAGGTGGTTGTATGTGCATTTTAATTTCCCCCACCTTTCTAGGATTCTAGAAGTGCAGTTAACTAGGGTAGTCAAAGTGGAGTCTAAGTGGAGTTTGATCAAGTGGCAGATGACTAGGATGTGCACACACTTAATTAATTAATTATTTAATTAATAAATAATAATTAATTTAGCCAAAGGGGTACAAAGGGTACATGGGATTAATTTAATTAATCCAAAGGGGTACAATGTGTATTAATTAATCAATTTAATTAATTAATTGTAAATGGGTGAATAACAAGGTGTATTAGCATAATACTGGGAACAAGTGGAAACATGAATGTAAATTTGGGGTGTCTACATTTTCCCCTCTTTAAAGTGCTATTGCAGAGTAATAGTGCTTTAAAGATAGTAGACACATGCAGATCAGTGAGCGGAGAATTGTGAAGCATTGGGATGCCCCAACAAGCAAGATGGTAGAGGAATGCCCCCTCAAGTGGGTGGATGACGCAACAAGGTGGCAGAAAACCGCTTGATAGGAAGAAAGAAAGGGATTAAAACAAGGATGGGAAAGGACTGTGTTCGTAGCATGAGCATTATTTGGAGAGTAATTTTTTAGAGAAACCTGATTTTTGTTGTTGCACAATAGAGTTGTCACCATGATTATGAAAGAATCAAGATGGTTAACCCAGATACGCATAAACAAACACACACAAAAAAGAAAAGATAAAAAGGAAAACAAACCCAATATACAAAGTAGGTGTCGGCATCAGGGTTATAAAGGAACCAAGATGTGATCACACTACTTGTAAGTGGTCCAAAAAGAGTAAACATCAACAATGCAACACAAATTCGAAAAAGAAGACAATCAGTTATGCCCCTAATGCGTGCCACAATGATGATTAAGTAGATACAAATTCTCCCAAATGGGAATAGGATCAAACTGGAAGAGTGGAGTTAAAGAGACTCCTTATGACACTCTTGTTGAATCCATTGTGCAAATGATCAAAGTTGAAATTTCCCCAGGTGAAGTTATATCATGAAGGAAAAACAATTTGTGTGACTTGCCCCAAGCAGAGTTAGCATATCATGCAAAGGGAAGAAAGTGATAGTTGTAAGATTGGCATGAGCACTAGAGTAATAGATAAAAGTATGACATTTATCAAGATTTTATTCATATGTTGAATGATTTATTTCAAGGGTTTTCTAATTGTATGATTTATGTGAGAAGTGAATGTTTGTTCGAATTTTTGTAATTTTTTTTTTTTTTTGAAATATTTGGATTTTTTGGATTTTCACAAGTTTGGAAATACAAATGCAAACAAAAAATGAAGAAATTCCATGGCTTAAATAAACCAGGAGGAAAACACAACACGTGCAAATGACAAAAAGATATAAAAGAAGTAACAGAAATAAACCCAATATGAACAGGAAAGAACCACACCAAAGTTATATGTGAACTAGGATGTGAATAAATTTCTTGCAATTGGTCCATAAGCGCATTCCAGATACACAGAGTACTGGTTATTCAAACTATCACACATAAGAAACTAAGCTAAGAATAGACAATACAAAATTCCATATGTACAAATGTTAAACAAGCAAACAAGCTAGTGAACAAAAACACACTAATGTAAAAATTCTAATAAAGAAGCGAATATATACAGATGTCAAGTTTCCCCCAAGAGAAAGCCAAAGCCAAGTGATGTCCCTATGCAAATTTACATTGTAAAGAGTGGCTTGATTGATTGGAAAAGATGATTGGGAACAATCAGGTGAAGAAAATGGTGAACGAAATGGTGATTGCATGTTTCATTTTTTTATTGTCTAAACAATTTTATATTGTTTTTGGGATTTTGAACAATTTTATATTGTTTTTGTAGTTTTTTCGAGACATTTTTTTAATGTTTTTGGTTTTTTTGGAATTTTGAACCACACGCCAAAGAAGAGGGAAAGGAAATTCCCAAGTCAAAACTGACATGCTAAATGGAAGGTGAACAATGGTGGTAGACAATGGGCACGACAACCTGCCAAGGAGAACATGCGACACACGACGAGGTGAAAAGTTACAAGCACGGAAACAAAGTGAAATGAAAAAATAGGTGGATGCACTGACATGCCCCCAGTACAAGGGTTACTCTTCAGAGACTCAGGAGTAGAACTTCTTCAGATGAATGGAATTCATAGGCTCCTTCAACTCTTTTCCATCCTCGGTAGATAGTTTGTATGCACCAGATCCAAATTTAGCAGTTATAACATAAGGACCCAACCAATTAGGCTCAAATTTTCCCTATTTTTCTCATGGTTTTGTTGTGTTCTTTTGATTTTCCTTTAGGACCAAATCACCGATTTCAAACTATCAAGGTTTGATCTTGTGATTATAATTACGGCATGGTCTATTCTGATATACCTACATATGGTCTAAGGTGCGAAGCCATCTCTCATCCAGTAATTCCATCTCTGTAAGGCATGCAACATGGTAATCCTCTTCATGAATGAGATGTTGGAGGGATACACAAAGTGAAGGTATCTCAATTTTGATAGGTAATATGGCTTCAGAGCCATATACTAGGGAAAAAGGAGTAGCTCTTGTAGGTGTACGAAAGGAAGTGCAGTAGGCCCAGAGGGTAGGATATAACTGTGTATGCCAATTACGTCCATGTTTATTGATAGTATTTTCCATAATAGACTTGATAGTCTTGTTTGATGCTTTGGATTGGCCATTGCATTGTGGATAATAGGGTGTAGCCCATTTTAGGTGGATATTATATTTCTTAGCTAGGGCCTTGAGATCCTTATTTTTGAAAGAACCACCATTGTCAGTGACAATAGCAGTGGGGATGCCAAAATGATAGATAATATGGTTGAAGATGAATTTAGAAATATTGCACCCAGTAACATTAGTAAGAGGCATAGCCTCAACCCACTTGGTGAAATACTCAGTGGCGGTTATAATAAAAGTGTGGCCATCGGAAGATGTGGGCTTTATTTTTCCAATTAAATCAAGTCCCCATTTTGAAAAAGGCCAAGGTGAAGTAATAGGCTGCAAGGCTTGGGATGGTGCATGAATGAGATTACCATGTTTTTGGCAAGCCTGACATTTCTTCACAAAGTTGCATGCATCTTCCTCCATTGTGGGCCAGTAGTATCCAATGCATAAAATATTCTTTGCAAGGACTATTCCACTGGTATGGGCACCAAAAATACCCAAATGTACTTCAACTAGTGTCTGATTAGCTTAATCCTGATTGAGACATCTTAAGAGAGTCCCATCATAGCCTCTTCGATACAAGGTGTCAGCAAGAAGGGTGTAGCGTGAAGCACGTTGTGCTAAGGCTCTTTTATTAGCTGAATTAAAATTAGGAGGATAGGCTTTAGTTTGAATGAAGGTGTATATATCGTGGTACCAGGGATGATCAGGACCAACAATCTCACAAACCATGGTGGACTCTGACAATTCGTATGCGGGCACCAAAATATGTTCAACAAGGAACTCGTTGTGAGTTTGATTAGTGTCGAATGAAAGAAGGGAAGTGATAGTTTCCATGGCATCCATTGCTTTGTTTTGTACATGAGGAACTTGTTCAAAATTGATAATCTAGAAATACCCTCTAAGGCTATCAACCATTCTTTTATAAGGTAAGATATTTTCATCTTTTACCTGATATTCTCCATTAACTTGATTAATGACTAGAAGAGAATCACCAAGAACTGTCAATTCTTGCAGGTGTCATGAGATAGAAAATCCTAAGCCTGCTATCAGTGCTTCATACTCTGCTATGTTATTTGTGCAAGGGAAGTTGATATGATAAGATTTAGGTATGAGGTCTCCATCCAGTGTACGCAAGACAATTCCTACTCCAGAACCATGGATATTGCAAGATCCATCAAAGAATAATGTCCATAAGGGTGTTGCTTCTATGTACAACAAGTCTTCATCTGGAAATTCAAAATTTAGTGGTTGTGAACCTGGTAATGGTGTTGCAGCCAATTGATCTGCCAGTGCTTGACCTTTGATAGCCTTTTGATTGACAATTTCAATGTCAAATTCACTAAGTAGCGCAATCCAGCTAGACATGCATCCTGTTATGACTGGTCTCGAAAGTAGGTACTTAAGAGGATCAACCCATGAAATTATCTTGGTGGTATGATTTAGGAGATAGTGTCACAGCTTGCCGAAAGTATAAGCAACTACTAAACAAGCCTTTTCAACCTGTGAGTACTTGGTCTCATGTTCAAGGAGAGTTCTGCTCAAGTAATACACAGCTTGTTCCTGACCCTTATCATTGTGTTGCACCAATAATGCCCCAATGGCATGTTCTATTGTAGATGTATACAACAACATAGGCTTATCCTGTATAGGTGGCATGAGTACCGGTGGAGAGATGCCAGGTATTCTTTCAATTTTGCAAAGGCATCTTGACAGTCTTGTGTCCATTTGAACTGGACATCCTTTTTAAGCAACTGGTTGAAATGATGGCACTTATCTGCCAATTGGGAGATGAAGCGATGAATAGACTGTATTTTTCCTTGTAGGCCCCTTAATTGTCAAAGGTTCTGAGGAGGTGGCATATCTATTATAGCTTTGACCTTGGTAGGGTCCACTTCAATTCCTCTTCGTGAGACAATGAATCCCAGAAGTTTCCCTGAAATGACACCAAAGACACATTTTTTTGGATTAAGGTGAACCTTGTACTCCCTTAACCACTCAAATATACACCTAAGAACTATTGGATGATCCACCCTAGTCTTTGATTTAGCAAGAATATCATCGACATAATCTTCCATTATGTCATGAAGAAGGTCATGGAAAATAACAATCATGGCACATTGATAAGTTGCACTAGCATTTTTAAGGCCAAAAGGCATGACCTTGTAATAAAATGTTCCCCATGGGGTTGTAAAAGTTGTTTTATGTTGGTCTTCTTCAGCAATTTGAATTTTCTTATACCCAAGAAAATCCATCCATAAGGGATAACATCTCATGGCCCGCAGTAGAATCGACAATCATGTCAATATTAGGTAAAGGGAAATCATCCTTAGGACATGCCTTGTTAATGTCACAAAAATCTGTACAAATACAGATTCTAGGGGTCTTCTTCACAACTGGTACCATATTAGATATCCACTCTGAGTAATCAATGCACCATATGAAGCCCACATCCAATAATTTTTGTAGTTCAGCCTTAACAAGCAATGCAACCTTGGGATGCATTTTACGTAGTTTCTGCTTGACAGGTTTAGCATCTGGGTGCACCACAAGGTGATGAACCACAAGAGAAGGATCAAGACCAGGCATATCTTTATAAGACCAAGTGAATACATCCTGAAACTTGGTTAGAAGTGTTGTGAAGGCTTTGATTTCAGTTTCTGATAAACTGGCACCTAGTTGTAACAATTTTGGTTGGTCTTCAGTTCCAATGTTAATGGTTGTCGTCTCTTCTACCAACTTAGAAGTGTCATTATCTTGAAATGATGTTGGAGGCTTGTGTAGATTGTCAGATATTTTTGGATCCAAATCTCCTCTCTCTAGTGCCTCAGAAAGGTTTTCACTAGGAGATGCGTCCTTTTCTTTCTTTTTCTTTTTCATTTTTTGCTTCTCGTATAATGCCTCAGAAAGGTTTTCACTATGTGAGATATAATTTGTCTTTTTTCTGTGTTTAATTTATTTTTCTTTAGGACTGGAGATTGTAAGTTCTTTACCAAAGTAAGCGGTAACATCAAGGTTTATATCAAAACCCTTCTTGTGATCCGACAAGGGAAAAGGGTCCCGAGCCCCAAGGAACTCCTGGATGGCCTCATCATTTTGAAAGAGATCCATGGAAATATGACACTGTTGGTCCTGATCAATGAGGGAAGGATAAACAACGTCAAGGGTTTGAATGGATAAGTAGTCTAGGAAAAGTGTAGTTTCAGCTAGGTCTTCGAAGAGGCTATGTGTGGAACCGGTCTCAATTTCAGAATCTGAGTCCGCATCGCTAGATAATACCTCAAAGACTATAGGCCTCTTCTCATATGTCTCATATCCTAGACCATATGTGTAAAGGTTAGACTTGATATTCATAGGTTCAAGAACACCATGCCCTTGTGGGCCAAGGCCTCTTCCTTTCCAGTTCATGTTTTTCATCATTTTATGGCCCTTGGTGTAATCAGTGGATTCGTAGCATTCTGCCATCCTATCATCGTATAGCCAAGAGTCGTCAAAGATTGGAATATGTTCATCTTCTAGATATCCATATCATCTCCAAAGATTTTTTCCAAGATAGTAAGTTGGATGTTCTTGTAGATGAGGAGCGTTAGGATGCCCATAGCTATGAGGTGATAATGGGAGTTTTCCAACAAGGAATGTATTGTCAAGTGCATACTCACCTAAACCTTTATGAGAGAATGTAATGTCAAGTGACACCTTAGATGTAGACACTTCAGAGGAAGGCATGCAGAAGCATGAGGGCTCAATAGTATATCTAGGTCAATACAGTTGGTAACAATAGGAGTTGGGCTAGGTTTGGTTGTGCTATCAGTAGATGGACAATAGTTTTCCTTTTTGTACCTTGCTTCGAAAAACTTACAGTATTCAAAGGGGTCAGTATCACCACGCAAGGTGAACTCTCTGTCATTATGTGGAAACTTTATGCATTGATGGAAAGTGGAAGGTACGACATGCATCACATGTATCCAAGGTCTACCCAGAAGAAGGTTATATGATGTGTCTGCGTCAACTACATGACACATAGTGTCAAGGAGCTGTGGGCCTACTTGTATGGGAAGAGTGATGGTGCCACAGGACTGGCACTCAGTATTATCATAACCATGAATGGTAATGATGTTAGCATCTAAGTCATCTATTGTATGACCAAGGCAATGAAGCATTTTTATAGAACAGATGTTAAGGGCCGCTCCATTGTTGATAAGAACTCTCTTGAATTTATGATCGGTAACATAGGCTTCGATGTACAAGGAGTTGTTGTTAATCAGATTTGGGTTCAACATATCTTGAGGGCCAAAAGATAGGATAGGAGTTTTTAGGTGTAAGGTTCGCGATCATAGCCTGAAACTATTGAACATTGAGAGTATGAGGAACACGCGATTCATTTAGAGCATGAGTGAGAATATCCTGAAAGCTAGGTGACTCTTTTAGTAGTTCCATGAGAGAGATATGTGTTGGCTTCATTGCTAATTGTTTGATGAAGTCATACTGACCTGAAGTGGAAGATTTGGCATTAGAATTTGACTTTTGATTTGAAGGAGCTGTTGGTTTGGACGTTTGAGGTTCTACAGAAGACGTAGAAGGTTGGTTTTCCACAGGAACCCATATCTTCCATTGGCATGTGGTCACAACATTACTCGAAGGTGTGAATTTAATGGTCACCATTGTAGATGGTACTTCCTCAATAAATGAGATAATTGAACTAAAATCAGCATTATTGGCAGAAGGACCTTTGTCAGCATTTTTATTGTCACCGCCATGTTTGGGAAATGGGTTTGAGAACACCTTAAGATTGTCATTGGGTGTCTTATTTGGTGATGATTCTTCAACAATGATATCTCCACTATCAATGAGATCTTGGACAAAGTGACGTAAGTGAAAGCATCGATCAGTTGGGTGACCGTCAATGCGATGAAAATCACAATAAGTATCAGCCTTGTACCAAGTAGGCTTGGGTTCTCCCTCAACCCAAGGTCTGGTGATGGGATAAGTAACCATGTTTGCATTAATGAGTTGTTGAAGGAAATTTGATAGAGGTTCTCCCAAAGGAGTGAAACGACATCATTTAGAATCAGGAGAGGATGAAACCTCTTTGCTAGAAACAACAAGAGGTTGTTTACCTTTGTTTGGTCTAGTCTCAGTGTTTTGGATGTTGTGGACATTGTGGTTGTCTGTAATACCATCATTGACCATATTACGATTGTGGTTAACATGTTTAGATTTGTCTTGGTGAGAGCTATTAGAATGGTTACTATGTTTCCCATTGTCTTTTGAATGAGGTTTAATCAAACCTTTTGCAATAAGGGATTTTTCAATCTGTGATCCTTTCTCAATAACTTCTTCGAAAGTATTAAGGAAATGCATTTGCATGTGAAAGGATAGCTCACTGTTGAGATTGGGTACAAAGATGCTCACGAGCTGCTTCTCAGGCATGGAGCATGGGAAATGGCTAGCAATCCCATGCACCATCTTTGTAGGAATTGTGTGAAGGTCTCATTTGTTATTTGTTTGGCATTACACAAGTCCATCATTTTAATTTCAGACTCTATCTTGAAATAGAAATTTTTTACGAACTTATTTGAGATGTCCACAAAAGTTTGCACATAACACTTGGGGAGAAGTAGGAACCAGTCCAAGGCTTGTCTTCCTAGACTTCATGGAAAAAGATGCATTAAGAAGACATCACTATAGGCCACCTCTTGGAAAGCCATATAAAACTCCCTGATATGCTCTCTAGGGTCACTCTTGCCCCTGTATTTGTCAAAGTTGGGCATCTCAAAATATTTTGGAAAAGGAACACGCAAAATGTCCTTATCGAATGGGTAAGGACACATTTCTTCAAAGCTGAATTGTTTTCCTTGATGTTTCATACTAGAGATGGTATCCTTCATCATTTTCCATTCTTGGGAAAATGGTGAGTTGTTCTGTAAGAAAGATAAGGATCCATCACTTGTAGAGTTATTGTTATCTTTGGTGTGCATGGTATGACTCTTAAATGAAGCATCACTAGATTTCTTTGGTGCCTCCTTGTCATGGGATTCATTGGTGACTTTGGAATTTAAAATAGCAAGTTGTTTAGCCATGTCATTAATTTGATTTATGAGGGCTTGAGTAGGATCAGTGGTCCAATCATTTGATTTTCCTTTGTTCCTTTCATCATATTTTTCTTTGTTTGATTCATTTCCTTTGGCGTTGTTCAAGGTGGACTTGTTTTGATCATCATTATTCATGTGACTAGGTCCTGCCTCATCATCATTGTTTGTCAAAATGAAAGGTTCACCCTTGTTAGGTGGTGGTTTTCCAAGTAATGTTTGTAAACTAGCTTCATCAAAGTCAGAGGGTAATTTTTCTCCCATCTCAAGGAGACGAAGAAAAAATTGGTCTTTATTCATACGTAAAATATTTTTAACGTGGGATTGTTTTTCAAGTGAGATGTCATTCTGATCATCCTCAGAGTTTTGGTCATTATCACTATCAAAATTTCCAAAAGTATTTCATTCACCCCTTCCAAAAGGACTATAATCTCTGTGTGTCGTGTTCCCACCATTTTTAAAAGAGGGAGGGAGAAAAAGAGATATGTGAAAGATAACTCAACCCGCAACAAAGTGAATGCAATGATGGAAGAGAGGTGTGTGATTAAGTTTGATAATAACTTGTCCCTTAACAAAGTGAATGCTAAGATGGGAAAGAGGTTTGGAAGATATGAGTGACACAACCCTTAACAAAGTGAATGTCAAGATGGAAGCGTGTGAAAGTGTTTGATAAACTCGACCCTTGACAAAGTGAATGCCAAGATGGAAGAGTGGCACGATGTGATGAAGGTTCTCATCCTCTAACAAAGTGAATGCTAGAATGGAGGAGGGTTATAGTGAAAAAAGTATGAATGTGTTCAACCTCTAACAATGTGAATGCTAGAGTGAAGAAGCGAGGATAGATTGATTGCAAAATGCACTCTACCACCTAGCAAAAATGAATGCTAAATGGGAAGAGGGTATGAAAAAAAAGGATTCAAATCATATGCGATGTGCTCAACCCTTAACAAGAATTAGTTAAGAAGGAAGAGGCTAATGAAGAGATAAGACTCAAATACTGACAGTGTAAGCATTGAAAAGAAGATATGATGAAGTGTCTAGAACACAACAAATATGTTGTCAAGTTAGAGACATGAAGAAAGAAAATGTATACAGTTTAACAATGATGTTGTCAAACTAAAGGTCGTAAGAGGAGAATGAAGATAAAATGTGATGAAATAAGTTGTGGAAAAGTGAAACACAACACCGATAAGATGTGAGTTGTAAGATGAAAGTGCTTGAGTGAGGACGTGGATATCCACAACTCAAGACTTGATGTCGAAAAGAGGATGAAAACTTAAACTTTAGGAAATGTAATCCAAATGTTTAAGTGTTGAATGAAATGGGAGATGAACTCAAGGAGGTGAATACGAAAGATAGAAGGATTTGATAATCACAAAAGGGGAAGAATCAAATAAGTGAATAAAAAATCCAAATGAGTGAAAGAAGCTCAAATGGAGAAGACAATGAGGATGAAAAGAAGAGAAAATTGAAATAATGAAAAAGAGATGAAAGTTTCGAAAAGGGGAAAATTGAGAGTAAAATGAAGGTTAGTGAATGACTGATGACGAGAAGAAAAGAAGACGAGAACAGATGAAATGAGGATGAAAGTAGAATCGAAACAAGGATTGTTTGGAAAAGGACAAAAAGATAAGAAAAGTGAAAGACGAATCCCAAACAAGGAGTGTTTGGGAAAAAGTGAGTGTGGAACACTACGACAAAAAGAAACAAAAACAAAAGAAGAAAGTCAAAAATAAAGAAATTTTTGTTTTGAATGTTTGTTTGTGGCCTCTACCTTAGATTGGCTTGGACAATGTTTGGATTCCTGGGTGGCTCTCTCAACTAGGTGTCAGCAAAATATCTGAGTGAGCATGACACTATTGCTAGCTGATGGATTTACTTCACCCCCTTTGAAACCCTGAGAAAAGACCTTGCTCAGAATGAATCACACTGGGGTCACCACTACAGATATTTCGTGACTCTAACTCACAAAGGCTTTACTAGTCAGGTAGGAGAAAAGGTTCCCATTTCATCCACCACTTCCCTCAAGGTGTGGACTACTTTGGGGTTCCTAGAACCACCCCCTTTGTTGTAGCTTAAGGCTTATGCCAAGGGGGTTATGTTCTAGTTAAGCGGTCGAGCCGTAGCTCTTAACCGAACCTGCAAATCAAGTGTTTTGAATGTGGTGTTTTTTTAATCTTTTGATTTAGGTGTGGTTTGGTTGAACTCCTTTGGCAACCTACAGTTAGTATTTTTTAATGTTTTAATCCACCTTGTGTGAGAGTGGGTCCTGCAAACAACGATTAGAAAGTTTTCCGAAATGAGGGAAAAATAACAAAACAAACAAACAAGATGACAGAAGCGAACCCACGTTTCTGATTTCCAAGATCGCTTAAAAAGCACGAGGAAAGAGCATACGTGTGGGTTGGCTTTGGTTAAGTGAAACGTTAATTCCCAAAAAAAAAAAAAGAAAGAAATGACCACATTTCTGATTCCCAAGATCACTTTAAAAAGCACAGGGAAGAGCATACATGTGGGCGATTCATGTTAGTCTCACAAAAACAAAAGAAAATGATAAAGGAAAAGTATGCAAAAACACGTGACAAAGTGTTAGTCTGGGTTAGAAAATGATAAAATGTGTACAAAATGGCTAAAAAGTAGAAAAATTGACCAAAACGTCCAATAACACTAAAATTGGCAACATTTACAATTAGCCAAGAGAGTACTTAAATAAATCCAAACCCTACAAAAGGAAATGACACAGTTAGGCCAATAAAAAGAAATAAAAAACTAATGTAAATGTAATTGAAACTATAAATAAATTAATTTAAATGTAAATAAATAAATAAAAAAAATAAAAAAATAAAACTAAAAACTAAAATAAACTATAAATAAAAAAAAAAAACTAATGCATTATATGTGTGTGTGTGTGTGTGGTTAGGTGGAAATGGGAGAGATTGGGCTTGGGGGGGCGACTAGGGAGAGGGGCAGGTGGCTCGGGGTGGAGCTCAGATGTGGAGGGATAAGGGTTAAGGGTGAATGAGTGGGATCAGGGTATGTGTTGAAGCAAAGGGCTGGGATGGGGACAGGAGGTGAGTCAGGGATCAATATGGTGGGCATGGGGCTCGGGAAAAAATAGGGTTGGGAGGGGATCAGGGAGGGGTAGATCAAGAGGGGTCTAGGGAGGAAAGATGATGAGGGATCAGGGATGGGATGGGTCCATAGGGAAGGAAGGGATGAGGGCAGGGGGGGGGAGGGTGATTGAGGGAGAGGAGGGGCTCAGGGATGAGGGATGGGGAGGGGAATGAGGGATCAGTGGGGGGAGGGAACAAGGGTCATGAGGTGAGAGTGAGGTAGGGAGGGTTTGTGGAAACGGGGAGGGGAAGGGGGGTGGGAATGAGAGGGGGGTACTCAAGGGATGGGGTAACTAGGGTAGGGAAGGTAGGGATGGGTAGGGAGTTCAGGGGATAGGGGGTCAAGCTTGGGAGAGTGGGATGGGGTTAGGTGGGTAGGGAGGAGGGAAGGGGGGGGTAGGAGGGTGGGGGGGGAGGGAAATGTGAGCCAAGGTGGGTTGGGTGAGGATGTGAGAGGTGGCTCAGGCCAAGCTGGCTGAGCCAGGTAGGGAGGGGGGGGTAGGGGTAGATCTAGGTGTTTGGATTTTTTTTTTTTTTTTAAATTTTTGTTTTTATTTTTTTCAAATTTAAAAAATAGATTTTTAAAAAGCTAAAAAATGGGGTTTTTTTTTTTTGTATGTAAATATAATTGTAATAGATACTTTTTTGTATTGTTAAAATAAAATCTAACTGTATTTTTTTTTATGTGTGCAAAAAAGAAAAAGAAAACCTGTATCAAAGATAAACAAATGAAAAAAAATGCAAAAAGGGAACCATTAGCAAAAACCTGAACCAAAATACAACAATATTTTTTTTAATTTTGATCTGGGACACTTGTTGCTTGCTGCTAAACATGCACAATTTCTTGCTTCCAAACCTACACAACAACATATAAACACTACAAGAAAAAAATTAGATAAACAAAATAAAACAAAAATGAAAGAGGAGGGGTGTGAGTCCCACCGGGCATGCCAAAATGTAAACAGAGAAAATTACCAAAATGAAAGATAAAAAACCATGCAAACCTCTCAGCAACCTTCTGTGCAAACCTCAGATAAGGGTCTCCTGTGAAACCTTGCAGAAAGAATGTCAGAAGTGTTTTGTGGGTGCTCTTGAGTGCTCTCCAAGATTTGAAGGAAAATGCTACAGACACAGTTCAACAGAGTTTTTGTGCTTCAAATTCAAGAGGGATTGGAAGGAAGGTAAGCTTGTAATTTATAGAAACAGAAGGTAGTTGGAATTGGTTACATGGATAAATGAACATGCTAAAAATAACATTATGGGTAGTTGCAATAGTGTCAGGGGCAATAATGAAATTAATTACAAAAAGTTGCATCTGGAAAGGTGGTTGTACGTGCATTTTAATTGCCCCCACCTTTCTAGGATTCTAGAAGTGCAGTTAACTAGGGTAGTCAAAGTGGAGTCTAAGTGGAGTTTGATCAAGTGGCAGATGACTAGGATGTGTACACACTTAATTAATTAATTATTTAATTAATAAATAATAATTAATTTAGCCAAAGGGGTACAAAGGGTACATGGGATTAATTTAATTAATCCAAAGGGGTACAATGTGTATTAATTAATCAATTTAATTAATTAATTGCAAATGGGTGAATAACAGGGTGTATTAGCATAATACTGGGAACAAGTGGAAACATGAATGTAAATTTGGGGTGTCTCCCTCTTAAAGAAACTTGGAAATCAGGTTCCATCCAAAAATTCTAACTGGAAAGTGCATGAGTCAAGTATATAGGTCACAACATATGGTCCTAATCAATACACATGGAAATTTCCAGGGTGGAGAAAAAAATTGGAGTCATACAAAAGAAACATTTTTCCAAGTTCAATATTCTTGCTCTTAATGTGTTAATCATGTCAATCCTTCTATCTTACTTTATCTATCTTCTAGCTCCAATGAGCTATAGCATGCCTCTCATATAACTGCATCAGTTTGTCTATGCCCTCTTAAAGTGCTTACTCATCAGACAATCCTCACACGTATGCAATACACAAGGATGGTAACATGAACTCAAATGGTACAAAAACTTCTATGGCAAGCACCAACTGAAATGGTGTTTCTTTTTTCAGCCTCTTATAGGTTTTTCTATATGACCAAAGTACAATAGAAACTTTATCATCCAAATATTTCCTTTCAACATCACAGATCTTTGTCAATGTATCGCTTAAAATCTTATTAAAAGCTTCAGCAACTCCATTAGCTTGTAGGTGATAGGGTGTAGTCTTATGATGTGCTACCATAAATTCCACCAATAATATTCTAACTATCTCATTCAAGAAATGAGTACCCCTATCACTTATTAAACTCAATGGACATCCATACCTACTTATGATATTCTCCCAAAGGAACCTTTTTGCAGTAGCTTCAATGTAATCCTTCATAGATGCTACTTCTTCCCACCTTGTAAGATAATTTATACAAGTAATGATGTAATGTGACTCAATCCTATGTGCTAGTGGGGAAATAGGGCCCACAAAGTCAATTTTCCATTTTTTAAAAGGTTTTACACTTTCTATAGGCCTCAACGGCATTTCATCTCTATGCCCAAGCTTCCCAAGGCATTGGTAATGATCACATCATTTGGTATATTCTATGCAATACTTGTACAATGTTTCCCACCACAAACCAACCATCAAAATCTTGTGCGCGATTGATCACCCTACATAGTCTCCACTATCAATACCCATATGAGCTTCCTCCATAATCCCCACGTTCTCATGTTTTAATACATAGGCACAAAATATCATCCCGTCCAATTTTGTATATATATCCACTAATCATCATGTAAGGCACGACACAAATGGAAATTTGTTTTCTTTACATACTCTTCATTCCATCAGGTGTCATGCATGGTCTTAAAAAGAAAACAATATCCTCAAAATTAGAGGGTGTGTTGTAATTTGAACAACTGTACATCTGACATTGTTTATTCAATTCTTTGCACACCCTCGCCTGAATTAATTCTTGAAAGATGGTCACGTCTCAAATTGCACTTTCCCATCTTTACTATAACTAAAAGTCAAAATCCTAAAATAAAAATATCCAATAGCATATGCACCCCTATAAAATAGGTTTGTTTACCAAATACTTAAGATCCATGTGATCTGTGTAAAAGATAAAAAAAAAGTAGCCAACAAGTACTGCCTAAACTTATGCAACACATAAATCATAGACAATGCTTCACGCTCTATTTTTGTGTAATTCTAATCAGTTGGAGTTAACTTTCTACTTGCAAAACACAAAGGGTGATCAAAAATCCCTTCTCCAGGATGTGCTAGAACTTCTCCCATTTCCATCTTTGATGCATCCACATGCACATGAAAGGAATTGTCCCAAGAGGGAAAGTGTTAAATGGGTGCACTAGTAAGCTTCTCCTTCAATGTATCAAAAGCCATTTGTTACACCTCACCCCAATGAAATATTCCCTTATGATTCAATAATTATTTCAGGGGCACAAAAATCCTAGCATAGCCTTTCATGAAAATTCTGTAGTAACTCATATGCCCAAAAAATCTGTGCACTATGCTTTGATTGGTAGGCTCCTCCCAACCCAAAATAACAACTTTGGCAGGATCTACCAATAAACCTTCCTTACAAATAATATGACCTACCAATGTACCAAAAGGAGTAGAAAAGATGAATTTCTTAATATTTATAGAGATAATTAACTGTATGTACCTCTTAAACATCAATCTCAATTCATCACAATTATCTTTCATCAATCCATACATTGTCCAATCATCCAGATAGACTTGTAGAAACTTACGAATAATGTATTGAAATTCTCGCACCACAATGCATAAAAATATAGCAGGCACATTCTTAAGTCCAAAGGGCATAACTGTGTAAGTAAAAATTTCCCATTCAGTGGTGAAATTATTCTTCTCTTGGTATTTTTTTTCAATCCTTACCTGGTGATACTCTGAGTATCCATTTTTAAAAGAGTAGATTTCATGCCCTAATACACCTTCCAAGATTTATTTTGTAAATGAAATTGGAAAAGGATCTATAACACATGAAACATTCAAATCTCTATATTCTACACATATATTTATCCTTCCATCTTTCTTGATACTAATCACCATTGGGCTAACCCATTCAGACTCTTCAATGGATTTTATGATCCTAGATTCCAACATTTTATCAATATCTTCTTTCACCTTGACACACAAATTAGGATTTATCTTATAAGGCATTTTCCTAATTGTTTAGGAACCTTCCTTCAACTTAATCCACATATCTCCCAATAAGTGATGAAATCCTTTCAATTCATGGTATCGATGTGGGAACGAATCCTAGAAGTCATGTAGCAGCTCAAATATCTTTGAGACCTCTTGGTATGTCAAGTAATCAATAGTGATTGCTTCTTTTGGTTCTGCTTTTATGCCAATGTTGACCTTCTTTGTCTTCAAAGGCTCATGGTAAGTGTGTGCCTTCTCATCTGCACTATCCAAGATGTTGTGTGTACCCTCTGTATGATCAACATCTAGGTTCTCTACTTCTTCATCTTCTATCAGGTACACCATTTTTCCTTTTTGTTTTTCTAGGCAGGCACGCTCAAAGTGTAATTAATCTATTTCTTCTTCTTCAAAGTGTGCCTCCAAATCAGGTTCCCCTAGAAAATCTAGGATGAGGTACTCATCCTTTTCACTATCTCCTAGAGTAAGGGGCTTGACTACCTGTAAAGATTCATTCACCAATGGTTTAGAGGATAGATACTCAAAATTCTAAATAATAATTGTCATCAAGTCCTACCAATTTCTTTTCTGATGATGTAACTCTAAATAGATGTACCATGTGCATGCATGACCCTATAAGGTAGAGTAGAACTTATGCACCCATAGTGAAGGAGGTAAATTTTACGATCCTTCCATCCAGGATTTCTCACACTATTGAATGTGCTATGAGGTGGATTCCTTCCCATGATAGTTACATATATTTGAAGGTGCATTGGTTCATATAAATCTAATAGAGAATGTGATTCTTACCTTATACCACTCTATAATATTATCCTAATGATTCCTCCACCAATGCGTTGTTGTCCCACACAAGGTATAAACAAGTATATTCCTTCATTTTACTTCATATGTCCACTGGACTTCCATAATTCACAAAAAACATCAGGGTTACCATCTCTAGTGTAACTTGGTAACTGTCTTCCTCCAGATGCCTAACCAAGCACACCTTAACAAAGTGAGTCAAAATTCCCTTCAATTCTCTCCCAACAAAATCATAAGTCCCATGTGCCAAATTATCACATGCAATGCTAGTCGTATCACTCATGGACTAAGCATCATATCACTGAATGACTCCTTCTCTCGATGGTTCAATAACCTCTGATTATATAATGGTGCACACATAAATTCTATTTATGTCCTCTTCACCTAAAGGCTCTACATAAGGTGTATACCTCCCATCTGTTAGTGGAATAATTACGCACTCCTTCTTGTTCTCAAAACTAATGTATCCTTTGTTGAAGCACAAATCAACATTATTCACATAACACCAAGGGCATCCAAGTAATGCTGGAAAACTATCTACCTCAAAAAGTCATTAAGAATTCAAAATCCCCAATGAATTTGGCCCCTTGAATGGCTATGGAAGTATCCTTCAAGACTCCAATGGGCATAGCTTTAGTTCTATTCACCATGTACAACACATTTGAAGATGGTTGTAATGGTGGTCTCCCCATCTGATTCCATGCATCCAAAGTAAGAACATTAACCTCTGCACCTGTGTCAATTAGTATGTTTCTCAGGATCCATCCATCAACTACCACATTCAACGTGATTTCCTTGTCATAATCAAGACTATGAGGGAGAAATTAGCATGTAAGATCTACCTCTCATGCACTCACTTCCAATGTGTGGTACCTTTCCTCTCAACCACTCTCCTAATAGGGGAATGATATTTTCTTGGCACAACATCTTACATACCTCTTTGACATCATCAACTTCCTTCTGAGGGATCTCATCATTCTTCTCCTACTCTAACTTCTCATGGGATTGCTCTTTCAAGCATTGGATCTCTCCTTGCAAACTCCTAATAACCTCCATAGTCTCCTAGTAAACCTCCTTCTGATAAGTCAGATCAGGGTACTTTCCATGCAATACTTCTTCTCTTGTAATGAGAGGCCTCTGTTTCGGTATTTCTCTAGCATGTACAGATTCAATGCATGTAGTTACCAGTATAGGCTCTAACTCCATATTAGATGCTACCATACACATTAATAGGGGCTCAACGTGCTTCACACTATTCATTCATGTACCCTTTTCCTTCTTGTGATTCTGGCTCATGTGATGATAAATATTAGGGCACTCCTCATACTTATGTTTCTTTCCATACCATAAGCATTACAGTATATCTGAGAACTCATCCTTATAGTGATCCATAGATCCAAAATTGAAACAAGTTCCATGGGGGAAATCTCTCCTTCCTCTTCCATGACCACCACGACCTCTGAATCCTCTGTAAAAATTTATTCCCCTTCCTCCACCATATTCATGCCATTTATGTTGATGCCCCGCATTTTTATAACTATTTGTAACACTGGTTTGGCACACCAGTATCAATTACATCATGAATCTGGTCTATCAACCGTAATTCCTTTGTATCATG
Organism: Taxus chinensis; assembly: GCA_019776745.2. Classification (NCBI taxonomy): domain Eukaryota; kingdom Viridiplantae; phylum Streptophyta; class Pinopsida; order Cupressales; family Taxaceae; genus Taxus; species Taxus chinensis. The sequence continues at coordinate 377,124,314 of CM034157.1, read as the reverse complement.
AGTAGTAGATGTACAAATCTTACAATAGCAAGACACATTCTTACGGAGCATGCATTGTAACAATGGGAATCTACTTGGATCATGATCCCCGTGATAGATTTCACAATCTAACGACATGGTGTGCACCAAAATTTGAGGGAAACTATCCTTGGTGTGTCCTTCTACTTCACAATTTGTACACCAAATTCCATTGCAAGTCTCATGTGTTGAATTCACAGACAATTTTTCAAGTTTTTTTTCCATGAAAGCAATCTATGCCTCCAAAAATGGACTTACCCCAATATCAATGTGCCCAAAGGCCTCAACACCTAAAGAATCCTCGATCTCATGTGGATCCATGAAAGTATTATGTGAAATTGCTCATCTAAAAGGTGTTATAGATCCTCCAACAAACCACTGAGCATGTTGAGATGGAATGATATAATAATATAAATTTGACAAGAGAATCTTAAAGTGTTCATCATACTCTCACACACTCTCTTCCATACCCTGTTGAATCTCTTTAAGTGCATTGATGCTCTTTTCTCAAATGTAGGAATATGAAATTCTAGAAAATAGGCATCATGCAACACAGTATAATCCACCACCATCTGATGTGGGTCATACTTTCATTACCAGCTATGCACGTGTCCCTTGCAACATAGTTACAAATTGGCTTTCCTTCCACTCTGGGGTAGTGATCCCCTTAGCACGCCATAGCAATTCACACTTGTGTACATGCTCTGTAGCATCCTTAACACCTTTATAATCAGGTAAATGAAGAGACATCTCATAAAATACTTGTTGATGGGGTTGTGGTACCTTGCCACCAGATCTAGAACCTTGATTCCCTCATGTGTTTCCTCCACAACCAAATCCACTAGATCCACTAACTCCTAATCCACTGGATTCACCAGATCCTCCAGATCCACCAAATCCTCCTCCTATAGTAGGTATAGGGCATAAAGTAGTGTTACTCTACATTCCCACCATTTTTCTAAATTGAGCTCTAACAGTCTATGAAATTGAACTACTTCTAGACATGATACCCATGTTCTATGTGCCCACACCCTATCCAAATGACGTTCCTGATAGGATACCACCAAACACAGGAAATGTCTGCACCAAAAAAGATAGATTTAGTGAAAAATGATATCTACCTGATACTTCTCACTTACCAATACCAACACCAACCAGACTAGCAATATTTTTCTCCTAATTTGGAAAAATAAGCATGAGGGTTTGGTCATTAGGTGAGTTTAAATGTGTAACTATGGTCCATATCCTTTCTTCATCTGATAAGATCTCATTAGAAGTATAGGAGGTTCTCCTTTCATGCTTACCAAGATGGGGTAGCACAGACTGCTCAGGTTCCATGTCCTCCATGTGAACCTCAAATCCTTCCCATAACATCTACCTCCATACATCCATCTCTCCTGAAATCTCATGTTGATTCTCTAATTCCCTCTCCCATGCTTCATTATACTTGAGCCACCTCTCTTCCCTATCTACTTTTTCCATAGGATCTGCCATCTCTTACCACACCTGCTTTTGTGCCCCATGCCTAGTGGGAGTTTACCTAGCCATAGGAAACACTTCTAAACTCAGAGTGATGATCAAGATCTTAATGGCTAATAGTAAATCATGCAAGAAAGATCCTCTCGGTTCTCACAAGAACTCAAACTCAGTAACCTCTAGGTAAGAATAAGTAGAAACTCCATATTCCAACATGTAGCTAGTCAACACACCACTCCACCAATGATCAACAACATGATTCTAGATCAAATCATTATCATGTAGCCACTGATAATATTCTTGGGTCCAAACATGAGGTTGATAATACCAACTATTCCTTGATGCATACACTAACAACCATTCATACAATTCTATTAGAAAACAACAAAATAATGTCTCATAGAGCTCATGATACAGATGCTCCTCTACCCATGTACGTGCATCAAACTCAGGTCCAATGTTGAATCTCTATGTAAACTCATCCTCCATGTTCTTAAGCCAAGTCTCCATGTTGTCCAAGGTCAAGCATTCTACCATCACACACCATTCTTGAAACAACTTCAAAAGAGGTCCCAGTAATAAAAACAAGATGTTGTCACTTTTCCTAACCCTTTAATTCCCAAGCATGTTTGCATATCACCCAACCTAAACTGGGAGCTCACCCAAAGTTCGTGAAGGTTCCAGGAGCCTTTTCTATGTGAGATTTTTCAAGAATATTAACATGAATATTAGCGTAGTGTATAATAATAAATGCATACATCTGATAACAAGGATAAAGAAACTAGATCCAAGCAGAGATGAACCATATTATTCCTATGAACATTAAAAAGAACATACGAGATTTAGATATGATCCATGAACACAAATATTTGGATCCATAAGCACTAATATTAAAAAAAAACACCATTGTATTAATCCACCCTTATTATAGTAACCAAGTACATTATATGATCCATAATCAGACCAGATACATCAACATAACAATATTCTAACTCTACAAATGACTCTACTCAAGAAATTCTTAACAACATTCCCTCTCATTTCTCCCTCTCTTTCTCTAATGTCTCAATATCCCTTCTTCATGCCGTGTAAATCAATAAATATATCAAGAAGGGTAGGGACTTTCCCTTCACCACTGAGTCATCACTCAAGAATAGGCCACATGCCAAATTTCATCATGTCGCACCATACTTAAGTACCCTAACCATGAAAGCTTTCTCCTAATGACAACTAAACCATAAATAACTTTACTTTAAAACTCTCAATCTTATCATAATAATCATATCCTAAAGTAGGCTTTTCTTTGGATGCAAGTCTCCATGTTTTAGCCTTATCCACAATCAATACTAGATACATCTCTACATGTCCCTCATTTCACTTCTAACTGTGGCCCAAAATGTGGTTAAGTCTCGACTCTATTATGATTGGGCATGAACCTTTGTGCCTTGCTGAAGCTACTTGGGCACGATCCTTTACACCTTGTTGTTCTGCAAAAAAACCATTCATGCCTCATGTAATTAGTATTTTTAGGGGCTTAACATATCTCATGTAATTTGTAATGATGTATTACACTATTTTTAACAATGGTTATACTTGATAATGAATGTGAAAACAAATTATACTCAACCAATTAATTATACTTTATGATAACATTTAATATAATTTATAAATGTAAGATATTAAAATTATAATCATGACATAATTATTTAAATTATTCAATTAAAAATAATTTAAAACACTATTTGGGACAATGAAACAAAGATGTGAAATAATTACGTTTCTTTTACTATATCATAAAAAACATTAAATAATTGATTCATTGTTTTAAACAACCTAATAGTTCATGGTGTTTAGCATTGTGTGCTTTTAAAGTAATTGATTTCAACTACATTTATGGAAAATGGTGTCATTGCATGGTATTATCCTCTATCAGGTGTTAATCTTATGTCAAGCATGAAGGTTGATTGATAGTGTCAAGTTTGGTGATGTTCTAAGAGGTCCTGGTGCATGGTCTAGTGAGCTAAGTCATAGTATGAGGACTCCCAAGTTGGTTGGAGTGTGTCATGAGGTCATACATGGTTCTAATGATGTGTCAAGAGTGACTATGGTTATGCATATTGTCAACATGGTTATTTCATGGGTTTTTAGTGTTGAATTGGGATTTTCCAGGCTCGTTTCTAGCCCTTGAACATGTAGAATAAAGTGGAGAAGTGAGATTTGGACCTAATTTTTCATGTTGGAGAATTGTATAAGAATTATGGTAGTTTAGTTGAGGTTTATGGTTAGTTTTAGATCTGCATTTAGAGGTATGGTGCTTTTATGACGTCCTTAGGAAGAAAGCAGTTGAGAATAGACAATTTAGCACATGTATATGAGATTGAATACAAATTTTGAGACACATATGGGCTATAATGTGAGTATATAAATTTATATAATGGTTTCATGATGCTTCATTCCAAATTTCAGGTCATTTTAAAGAATATTTTTGAAGTTATGCAAGTTTTTATAAAATTGGGTAAGTAACAGTGTGTTTTTAAGACAAAGTTAGACCTTTTGATTCTCATTGTGAACTATGTGATTTGCATGGGAACCTGATATCTTAGGAATATATTTTTAGGTAAGTTATGTATATTTTACAAAAATAATGAGGTACTTTGATAATCACATTTTTATGAACTATCATTAAGAAGGAAAAGTGGTTTGTAACCCTAACTAGGAGCAGCTTGCAGAAAAGTGCTTGTACCATCAAATTTTTAACTGGTTCCTCAAAAGTAAATATTTATTGTTGTATAGGAATATCCCAATTTTCTAGAAAGGTATGTGGTGATATGTGGGCCCCACCTGAATTATCTTGTTTCTGAAGAATTACAGTTTGTGGCAAAGTTATCCAAAGAAGGTAATGGATAAATTGGAATTTATGTTAGAATAGGATTTTTTATTAATTTCCATGATATTTTTTGGACATCATGATGCTGATATATTGCCAAGTATGCTTCATTTATGTTGATTGATCAAAGGGTAGTTTTGAGAAATTTTGGAGCAGTTTGTGGTAAATTACACATTACAGAATCTACATGAGGAGTTAGAAGGAGATTAAAGTTATATTAGAAAGATAATTAAGATAAATTTCCATTTATATAGGTTTTTCCTCATGTTGATTACTTTATTATGGTTTTCAAGTTATTTTGTGGATAAGAATATATTTGGATTTCTAGGACAGAACTGTTCTAGCTGAAATATTGAATTGATTAGTGCATGAAATGGATTGGGTGATGTTTTATATCACATGGAATGTGAATAGGTATGAATCTTAAATAAAATTAATCCATTTAAAGGTATTGAATGTATCAAGAAGGGTGAAAACTAGTCGCATTTGTAAAAAACAATTTAGGCATCTTGTTTTAATGAAGGAAAACGTTGATATGGTTTGAACCTGAGGCTATTTCATGAGCTCTAACATGCTTGTAAGTGTTATACAAGTTATTAAATTTCCATTTAGTCATCAAATAACATATTTGAGGTTTTCTTATGTGTTCTTTAGGTACAAATATGAAATCACGTTTTTGAAAGCAGTTGTTTGGTGAAGGTAATGAGCCACTGGGCCCATTAAACAAAATAATATGATTGGTTCCTGATAATTGTGACCATGAATTATGTTTAAATTTAAATTTAAACATGTGTGGTGTGTTGGTACCCAAATTTGTTCTCCTTTTCAGTCTGAGCAGCATCAAATATATGGCATGAAGCTTGAAGACAGATGGATCATGGTGTGTGTCATTTTGTAGCTGGGGATATGATCTAACTGGCACTCAGATTTGTGGAGAGATGGATAGCACTCAAATAGGACTTGATCTTGTCCTAACTGTTTTAGGTTGTGCCTTTCAACCAAGGTAAGAGAACCTATTTTGTAACCCTCAAATGGTGAAGGAGATGAAGATATCCCTCAATTTGTGTAAATAGTATGAAAAGGGCCTTGGGAAAATATGATCAACACTCCAAATCTAACTTTCACAAGTTGTCACTTCTAGATTATGGAGATACTTTCAATGCAAGACAAGGGTTACTGAAGACATTTTGAAATCCTAATCTGTTCTATATACTTTAGCAACTGGATTTTGATCTTTTGTGGGTATACAGGGAAAAAAAATGTAGGATTAGTTGTTTTGAATGATTTTTGGGTGGGATTTTAGACAAGTTAAACCAATATCTGCCAGACTCTTTGAGGATTTCAAAAAAATATGGAGAAAATTAACAGTAGAAAGTATCAAAATGGTTAATCATCCCTTCAACTAGGATATGTGCATCAAATGGAGGCCAATATATGTACTTGTCCACACAATCTTTGATCATCTATCACAAAAGCTTGAGTTAGAATGAACCAATGTAGCATTTAGAAATCAATATTTAATCATGACCTAAGGTGCACCCAAAGGTTTACAAACAATCTTTGAAGTCAAGGAAGGTAAAGTGATTTTAAATTTGTTTATCTCTTTATCAGATGAAAGCTATTCTAAATGTGAGATTGCAAATGCCACTAAACTATCACAAGAAATGAGACCATGTATGATCAAGAGATATTTTAAACACAAATTTGAAATGCATTCTAAAATGTAAGCATTCACATATTTTTCCTAAAGACAACACAAAATAACTCAAAAATGATCATATTTATCAGCAGAGGGAATGTTTTGAAAAATAATCTTAGAGCTTGTTAATGGCTATACATGTGTAACCAACTTAACATGATTTGAAATCTGATACAGAGAGAGTTACATGAGTTTCTCAAGTGGTCACTCAGAGAATGGGCTTCTTCCCAGATTTTCCCATGAAATTTTTAGTTTTCCAGGATTTTTTAAACTCTTTCAACCCTTTGCATGAAAAATTAAATCTCCTTAGAGCCTTCTTTCCCAAGAAAAGAATATGCCAAAGGATCAAATTTGTTACAAAAATTCCTCATGATTCGCAGACAGGGATGTTTAACAGAACACATCCAAAAAGTTGCCAGTTGTCTCAAAAAGAGATGAATCATTGCAAAATTTGCATCATTATCCATTATGGAGGCACATTTTTCATCTTCAAAGCATGCAGACCCCCTTCCTTTCATTATTTCATCCTTATCCCTCCAAAATTTGACTCTGCAACTTTTGGATCTGATATTTCACGTTTTTGGATGGGTTAGGGAAAAAATTCATTTCAAAAACATCTCTAATCTTCAAATTGATCCTCAAAACCAATTGCATTGGTCCTTGTAGGCACAAACGACATGAATTTTTCAAAAATTTGATGAAAATTGACACAAAAAATGCATCTCCAAACTTCTTAGAGCATTCTAGGGCAAAAATGGCGATAAAGCAAAAAACAATGCATAGCTACCATTGATTTGACATTCAACTTTTAATCTACACCTTCCACATGGAGAAAAACCATTGGAGGTGGGCTTTGGAGGAACCTTTTTCCATTTTGCATTTTTTAAAAGAAATGACCACGTGGCAAGATTTGATTCGGCACGGGCACAGGTTTCACATTTTTAACTTTTTGACTCTTTTATTCGGAGTGGCCACGTGGCACCATTCCATTGGATGCTAGACCTAGGAGCTTCATTTTAAATTTTAAACTTTTCGGGAAAATTGGAAATTTTTTATATTTTTCCCCACACCTCTGCCTCATGAAAATAGGCTTGACATGTGTCCCAAAGTGGGCCCCATTGGAATTAGGGACCGATTCTACACATTTCAACCTTTTTTGGAAAAAGGAAATTTTACTAAATTATCCCTACGGACCCACACCTCCAATTATGTCATTGACATGTGGAAATTGTTGATTCACTGCGGGCTTATGCTCCTCTTTTTAATTTCATACCTTTATGCCAAAAAATGGGAAAAATCTCAATTTTCCCCCGAGGTTCGAAGTTCCACCTCTGACCCTGCCACATGTCCCTTTGTGATTCATTGTGGGCCCTAGGCATTTTGTTTTTTCTTTAACTCTTTTTCCAAAATGCCATAAGGAACAAAAAGACCCGATGCTTCCCATCCAATCAAAAGAGGACACGTCATCATTTTTGGGTAAAATTTAGAAGTTTTCTCCCCCGCTTGAACTCAGGTAGATTAGCACTTAGAAGGGCCATAGGGAAACATGAAATTTTTAGTTAAAAGTAGCCAAAAAAGGACAAGTTCTCAAAATGACCCGTTGCTCCTCCTCCAATCAAAACACACCATGTAAGCACATTAGAACCAATCAGAGTAAAGCGGAGCCATGGGACCAAATTTTCCCTTTTTCCAAAAAAGCAAAAAAGTGATAAGTTAAAAGAATTTTCCTCCATCCCTCGGCCAATTAGAACAAGCCACATTGCTGATGAATACTAAAGAAGAAATTGACAGGAAAATGACGCCCGTCTGACCGTCAAAACACAGAAAATGCAAGGGATGCCCTAAAATTTGATTTTTTCGCTAAGGATGACAAATTTCTCAAAATTGGACCAACTGAAACATGTTTTCAAAGAATTTTTTATCATGGAATTGGATTTTCAGTGGCATATAAGTGAAAATTGATCAATTTTAAACTTTCATGATTAGGTAAAAAGGAAAAATGGTAGAGCCCACAGATTTTGGAAAAATTAGGGCACACATATAGATTTCTTTCAAATTAGGAAAAAACAACAAGTTTTTGAGCATTTCAAGGCATTCGACTGTAGGGAAAATTTGTAGACCACCAATTATAGAGAAAAATGTTTCAGAGCATGCAAAATGAAGGAAATATAGGGAAAAATAGTGCAAGCTCAAAAATGGCACCAACATCAGCTCCTGCCCAAGGATGGGCACTCCTAGCAAGTGCCACAAGAACAAAAGAAGAAGACCAAGTGCCAAAAACAACCATTGGGAAATGGAGTAAAAAATGTAGGGCAGAAAAACCAGACCCAATCAACAAAAAATGGCTACCAAGAATAGGGCAAACCATAAATTAACAAAAAAAACAAAAATAGAGCCAAAAAACAAATACTATACACTATACGCAAGTGGTGCATACCTCAAATTTGGGGATTAATCCAAGAAATGCTTTAGATTCCTACCATTAACAGGAAGTTCAAGAAATTCCCCATCTAAATCCTTGAGAAAAAATGTATTTTCACCAATTTTGATATCAATGGAGTAAGGGTTCATCCACAATGCATCAAATTTACCATGTTTTCCCTTATCTTCATGCATGTTATCCCACAACAAAACTAGATCTCCAACATTGAAATCCCTAGGAGTGACCTTCTTGTCAAACAACCTCTTCAACTTCTCTCTAAATTTGACATGCCTTTGGTGGGATGCTCTTATTTCTTCATCCAGCTCAACAATATAATTAATCCTTGCTTCATATGGACTAACCTCTTGATCTTCAAGTTGTTAAGAAAACTAAAATGAAGATAATTACATATGTAAGGGTAGTAGAGTTTGAATTCCATACACTAACTCAAATGGGCTCTTACTAGTGGATATTTTGGCAGTGATTCTATCATCCCAAACTACAAATTTAAGTTATTCACCACATTTTCTCTTGTTTAACTCCAAGGTTATCCTAATGATCTTCAACAAGTTATTATTACTAGACTCATCTTTTCCATTCCCTTGAGGGTTATAGTTGAAAGCATAAGTCATATTGGTTTCATACTCCTTACACATTGCCATCAAGGGCTTAGCTCTGAAACACATGGCATTATCAGCAACAATCTTTACTGGCACACCAAATATACATATTATGTGATTCAACAACAAGTCCATAAAAACTTGGTGAGTTTCTTTCTTGGTGGGGATTGCTTCTACCAACTTGGTGACGTAATCTATGGCTACAAGAATCCACTTATGGCCAGAACTGAAAGGGTCTGTAATATCACCAATGAAGTCCATCCCCCATTATTTGAAAGGAGACTCAATTTATATAGGATGCAAAGAAAGGGAGCCTAAAGCTTTCATTCTTCTAGAGAAATGATGGCAACTTTCACATTTTATAACCAGCAGCGTTGCATCTTTGAAGAGAGTAGGCCACCAATAACCATCTCTCAAATTTTTGTGTGTTGTAACCCTTCTAGCAAATTTTCCTCCACAAAATCCCCCATGGAAATCAACAATTATTTTGGGAGCTTCATCTTCAATTATACATTTCAAGAGGACACCTTCAGGGTTCTTCCAAGCCACCCCAAAGTCAGTGATGATGTATGTTTGAGAAGCCAGCTTGATGGCTCTTTTACTAATTTTTATTCAAATGATCAAGGAAGCATAGGTGTCTAAGGTAAAATATTACATCCTTGTACCACTCAGAACTTACAAAATTCTCAAGAGCATCTACCCTTTCTTCCTCTACTTCATTCACTTCCACAGTCTACAAGTTGCTCTTAGCCATGAGCTTAGTAAGACCTAAACCTCTCACCAACTTTGTGGTTTGGATATCCATGTCATATTCCTGTAGTTTCTTCACCAATCTACATCTTTTTCTTGAGATATCCATCTCTGATAAGATGTATTTTACCATGGTGTGAGGAACATGAGCAACAACTTTTGAACTTAAGATATAAGGCCTAAAAACCTTTGTTGTTTTCACCAAGGTAAATGCTTGTTTTTCCATGATTGTGTATTTTAACTTAGCAGCTTGTAAATCCTTGCTAAAGAAGGCAATAGTCCTCTCAGCCCCATCTTCATCCTTCTACAGAAAAACAAATGTAATGGTATTTTTAGAGGCAAATGAGAAGATTTGGAAAGTCTTCTTGTAATTCGGAGCTTCCAAGACAGGTGCATGTTTCAATGCATCTTTAATTCCTTCAAAATCCTGAACAACAACCTCCTCCCATTTGATAACCTAGTCTTTATTTAACATGCATGTAATAGGAAGAGTCAATTTAGAAAAATTAGACATAAACCTTCTAATGAAATTTATCTACCCAATGAAGGATTAGATTCCCTTATCTGTTCTTGGAATTGGAACCTTGTTGATTTCTTCTACCCTCTCAAGGTCAATCATGACACCATCCTTTGAAAAAATATGACTAAGAAACTTGGTCTTTTGCACCCCAAAATGACACTTCTTTGGATTGAGAGAAATGCCATATTCTCTACATCTGATCAAAATTCTTTCCAAGTACTAAAAGTGATCTTTTCTGCTCCTTGAAAACATAGTCACATCATCCTGATAAACTGTAATGAATTAATTTATGTAACCAGAAAAAACAACATCCATTTCTCTTTAGAAATTAGCTCTAACATTCATAAGACAAAAAGGCATTATTACATAGACATATGTTCCGCAAGGAGTGGTAAAGGCAATTTTAAATATTTCTGACTCTTTGAAAACAACTTGATTGTAGCCAGAGAAACCATCCAAGGTGGACAACAATTCAGATCCAGTCACTAATTGCAGCATGTTTTCCATGTTTGGCAAAGGATAATTGTCTTTCAATGAAGCTCTATTTAGATTTCTGAAGTCTACACAAAGTCTGATATCTCCATTTTTCTTTCTAACAGGCACAAGGTTTTCAGCCCAAGATGAATACCTTGTGGGCTGAATGATTTGTTAGGAAACTAATATTAATGTTTAAATTATTTATGTATTCATTAAATACAAATGTTAGTAATTATATTATTGTTATATTAATAATATGTTGGTTGGAGTTGTTTTAACAACTCATATGATTTGAGTTGTGTATTGTTACATGAGTAACAATCACAACTAAATAAGAGATATTATAGGATTGAGTGGTTCCATAATAATAGGGAATCCTCTCCTATATATGTGTAATGGAGTTTGATTGAAGATACAGAAGAAATATATTTGTATGTGTGGACAAATAATATATTGTGACTACAAAATTATTGCTATGTAAATCTGCTGCTGCACTTTCATTTGGTACCAGAGTGAGTATGGGCTTGTGAATATTTAGTAAGGGGCTTATCCAAATTCGTTGCTTCCCCTAGTAATGAGAGAAACTAGATTTTTGCAAAAATTTTAGTATAAAATTAAATTACTTTAGCTTAGGTCTCTTTGATAGCTGCGTGGAAAATCTCTGGATTGTTATTCTATCAAATCTTGACTCTCTGGTGCAAGTTTAATTCTGTGTACATTAATGTGTGGCTATTGAATGCAAAGAATATTTGCAATCAGGAAATAAAGAAAGATAATGTTGATACAAATAAGAGAAAGATGTGTGTTTCCACAACTATGCAGGTTGAGGAGAATTGAATTGATGACATGGTGCTATTGGCATGGTAAATATCGATTCATCACTGTTGATTTGATCTTTGATGTCATCTCCAACACGCAGCTCTTCCGCCAAGCTTGATCCAAAACCGACCTTCATTAAAATACTTGTAACTTTCTCATTTCTTAACGAAATTGAGAATTTCAAAGTGTTCCAAAAATTTTGCAACACGAGGAATAAAACCCATAAATTGTTTTGGAAATTCGTTTTGATAAGTGAGTATTTCTGTTCAGAAATGTGATGGGTTTTGTGCATGTGTTTGTTCCTGCAAAGTTCTTGCAAGAATTTTGGTAAGCTTGTTTCCATCAACATGATCTACGTGGAGGTGAAATAAAATATTAAGAAACATGTAGAAATCATAGGGGTGCACCATTTATAGAGCCGCGTTAAGTGTTGATTGATGAAGGTGTCTGTTATAAAACACATATTCTAGTATATGTGACCTGTTGGTCAATTCATCTCAACTGTGCCACTTGTAATGAACGTTGGCAATGATGTTTGGAGAAGGAAAGGAATATGAAGATTACATTTCTCATTGGTGATCATTGCTGATTAATGTCACAAATTCGTTGAGGATAAAAATGTATCACATCAATTACAGTTCATACATTCTTAGCATCATTCGATCGTCTATTGTTAGGCTCCACATGTTTGTCTTGAGGTTTAAGCATTCCCAACATAGTCGTGTCTATGCATCCATGTATTAATTCCTATATTTAAGTGGATTTAGCAATTAGAGGTTCTAATAGTGCCATTAGTCTTCATTCAAGTTGTGTTTTTAGTAGTATTAAATGGTAAAAGTTTGATTTTATTAAAGTAATCATGTTGTAGAGTCATCTCTAAAGTGTTGTCATCTATTTAATGAGTCATTTGTATCATCACTATTGTAAAATTGTCTCAAATGTAATTATGTTTTAAAAAGGGGTTAGTCTATGGTTGATAGTTATTGTGTTTCATTATAACAATAAAAAAAGTGTCATTGTAAAAAGTTTTGAAGTCCATTTAAACATGTCAAAATAGGTGATTTTAGGATTGTCATCCTTGTCTGAACATATTATTATCGAGGGTCTCATCAAAATTTTATTGTGAGTCGATGTCAAAAGTATGATAATAAATTAAAAAAACAAATTACCTCATGTACGCATTTTTGGTGCTACCCGAAGTCTGGAAAAATAACTTTTTCACATTGCGGGATGGAAGAAAAGAATAATCTCAATGTGGAAACAAATGTGCTTCATGTTCACATATTGCTAAGTTAGCAGCACATATACTGGAGGATGGAGGCATCAGAGGCTGGAGGTCAGACAGCGACCTCTCATCAGTCACCAATGACGGGGCCGCATGAAGCTATGGTGGCACATTTTGTGGTGTGAGTGTGCTTTCAGTATTTGATGTCTAGTGTGATTCTTTTTCTAAGTTCCTATTGTGTGTTGAATAAGTGAAATGTTCACATTGAGGGAGGAACATGATCAACATGATCTAATGTTCCATTTTCAATTTTTCAGTTGAGTATGTGGCTATTCCTATTTCCCCAAATGTAAAAACATAGTGCAGAACAAGTAACATAGTGAAACGCATCATCATGAGGTTTGATGAGGTAGAATAGTTAGATGTGTTCTTGTTCATACCTAGGTTTTTGGTTAGCATCCTATAAACCATTGAAGATTGTTCAGATGTGTTCCTTCTTGAGTTCCCACACTGCTAGGTCAGATGTGTTCCCTAGAGTGACTAGTTGATAAGCAGATGATTGCTAAGTGTGTTCCCATCCTTGTCAGTCAGATGTGTTCCTGAAAGTGCTTGGTCGATAAGAAGTTGATGTGTTCCTTCTTCTACCTTCAGTTCGAGTGTGTGCCAATATCATGAGCACACAGAGGTGGAAGGCTGCAAAGGAAGTGTGAAAGTTCTAATGTTACCATGTAAACATTAAGGGGGGGAATGTTAGGAAACTAATATTAATGTTTACATTATTTATGTATTCATTAAATACAAATGTTAGTAATTGTATTATTGTTATATTAACAATAATATGTTGGTTGGAGTTGTTTTAAAAACTCATATGATTTGAGTTATGTAATGTTACGTGAGTAACAATCACAACTAAATAAGAGATATTATAGGATTGAGTGGTTCCATAATAATAGGGAATCCTCTCATATATATGTGTAATGGTGTTCGATTGAAGATACATAAGAAATATATTTGTATGTGTGGACAAATAATATATTGTGACTACAGAATTATTGTTGTGTAAATCTGTTGCTGCACTTTCATGATCCCTCCCTCTTTCAGTTTCTTCAATTCATCTTGCATTTTCATGGAGAGGAGTGGATTAATTGGGCTCTGATTTTGTCTGAAGGTCTTGGAATTTTTTTCAAGAGGAATCTCATGCTGAAACAAGTCCTCTCTGTATGCTTTCAGCTCTGAATAAGACCAAGCAAGACAGTCTTGATATTTCTTCAATAGTTGAACATAGGACTGTTTTTCTTCTTTGTTCAAATTTTTGCCCAGCCAAAATTTTCTTGGTTTATCATTAGTGCCCAAGTTATTCTCTTCCACATCCCTTGAGGCAAACATGTTTCTATTGATGATGTAATCAACGTTGTCAAAATTTGACTCAAGTGTAACAAGACCTCTAGGAATGGTGTTAGTTTTCAATTACATTATATCCTTTCCAAAAAAAGTATATCTTCCTTCAATCACACATACCATTGGTTCCCAATCAATATTTTGATTTACAAACTCACCTTGATTTTGTAAGAACCTTTTCACTTGAGCATCATCATTAAACACTTGCCAATGCTTGATGTTGTCAGGGACATCTGGCCTAGTTAACACTTTAATATTGTACTCACAATAAGGTAAAATGGTGAAACTCCCAAATCCTGACTCCAACACTACCAACTTGTCAACAAAAGCATTGAAACTTATGTCATGATGCACAATGTTGAAGGAATCAAACATCTCAATTAGATCCCAAACTACATGTTTGTACGGTTTCATCCACCGATTTTTTGTAGCATATAGTTTTCTTATTTGTTTGACAACTAGCTTTGAATCTCCTTTTGCAATGATGTCCTTGACACCATACTTCCATGTGATTCTCAGACCCAACAAAAAGGCTTCATATTCAACAATGTTGTTAGTACATTCAAAATTAAGCTTGAAGGAAAAAAAAACTCTTCCAAGCTAGGAGAAATTATAATTATACCAGCACCATTTCCAAATTTGGAGCAAGCTCCATCAAATAGCAAGGTCCAAGGGGAACCTACCTATTCAAGGCACTTTGGCTGATCCATCTTGTGTTCTTTTCCATCAACAAACCCAACAAAGTTATCAACATCTACATCAGCAAACAACACCTCATAGGAAGTATTGTTGGGATCTTCAATAAGGTGTAACATATTCTTTTCTTCATAGAGCTTGACAAGGCTTCCTTCAATGGGAATAGTGGAAAAAGACATTTCCATTTGAATAGTACCACCAACACTTGCAGCCCACTTTCTTGACAAAAGCATACCCCATTTGGTAGGGCAATCAATAATCACAACATTAAGTTTCAAATTCTTACCCAGATAGGTTGCAAGTTGTACCACTATACCCTTCACACAATCAAATACCGATACTTCTCTTAAGTCCATGGAAGTACACTTTCCATAGACTACTGTCACATTGTTATCCAACTCATTCATGAATTCTAGAGGCATGACATTGCATGATGCACTAGAATCAAACATATAATCATGAATTAGTCTATCCTTTATGATCAAAGTTGTAAAGAATGGATCAAAATTCAATTGGGAATCAACTAAGGATGTCCCCAAGTATACCTCAAGTGTTTCTCCAAGATCCTCTAATGCTAGTGGTGTTTCAAGGTTTGCAATGATTTGAGGATTTTCAACAACATTTACATTTCCTCTTGGGATACTCTTCTCCTCTTTCAATCCCAAGTAATCAAATGGTCTCTTCTTATGCTTAGGAATCCTAAGCAACTCAATGATTGGAACACTCACTTTGATTTGGCTCAATACTCTTGATATGTCATATGGAACACTCTTTGGTAAGGCAGAATTGAAAGGGAAACAAGAAGATTCATTAGGTGGCATGGGATTCTTGGTAGCTTGGGCATGAGGAGGACTGAAATTTTTGTTTGCGACAACAGAGCTTTTGGCAGGTGTTTCTCTTCTAGGAGATTCTTTGGGAATACTTGTAAGCAAGGGTGTTTTAGGTTTGTCTTGAGGAATAACTCCCTTAACAACCTTGCTCCTAGTGTTATACTCTTTCTCTTGAGCCACAACAATATTCATTAACAATTTTCTATCTTCCTCCAAAGGGATACCACCATCATACTTCTTAATCATCAAAGCTCTTAAGTACTCAAAGTCATTGTTAGGAATCTCAAAAGCTTGCACTACATATACCTTAAGAGTATGAGGGGGAAGAAATACTTGTACCTGTTTGATGCAATCCCAAAAGGTTGTAGCTGTCCTTGCACTTATTACCTCAGTTGATGTTGCTCCTTCTTATGAGCTTGAAGAACAGCCCACCATGTAGATATCATCATAAGTACCATCATCATTATTAGCTTCACCATCTTGCTGGTCCATTTCACATGGAGTATGGGGTAGAAAACACTTATCACACTGATCAATATCAACAAATTCCTCAACAACAGTAACCATAGCAGTTAGGGGATCAGGTAACACTCTTCCTTCACATGCTTGAGGATGTCTATTTACAGACCCCATGGGTCCTTTCCCTCTATCATGAAATCTCTGATCACCCCTAGGATGATTGGAAAATCTATCATGGTTTTGTGCTTTTTGGTGACCTTGTGAAGTCTTCCCAATTCCCTTCTCTGTCTGGGCTAAATTGTATGAGATTTCTTTGACAGCCCCTACCAAAGTTTTCACAACCTCCTCCAAATCAGCACCCTTGCTAGTTTGAAGTTTTTGAAGGTTTATCAGCTTTACACCATCTCTCTTGAGAGGTTTCACAATTGTTTTGATATTATTTTCAATCTATAGTCCCATGGTGAAGGCCTTCCTCAAATTAGTAGGGTTTTTGTCTCTTAAGTAGTGGGTTGCCTTCTTATCAAATGCATCTACATATTTGATCAAGCATGAATAATCACATGGCCTCAAATTAATAGGAATCCTTCTCAAAGTTTTGTTAAACCTTGTGTTGAAGTCATGAACTAATTCATTGGGGTTCTTCTTGATATTTTCAAAATCAGATAAGAGAAACCTAGGATCAGTCTTATCACCATATTACAACCTAAATGCATTATTCATTTCAGTCCAAGAGTTAATAGAATTATCAAGTAGAGCCTTGTACTAATCCCTTGCATCCTAATCTAGTGTATGAATGAAAAATTTAACATACACATCTTCAAATTCTATTTCAAAATCATCCAACATGTTAACAAAAAGTTTGAGATGTTGATCACCAGTTGTTACATTGTTACCTTGGAATTTTGGCAATCTATTTCTGACACCTTGAGGGACAACATTTGGATAACCATTCATTCCTCTAAAGTTTATAGAACCAAAGGTATTAAAAAAAAATGGAGGTCTAGGGGAGGCTAAGCCATATTATTTTAAGGTGGTGATCTTGGAGGAGAAAAAAAATGATGAGGAGTGAGAGGTCTTTGGGGAATAGAAATGTAATCTTCAAAATGGATATCCCCTATAGGATCAGCTTCTTGATAAACTATAGAAGATTTGGAAAAAACAGGGGCAGAATGAGGAGCAAGATTTTCAAAGACAAATGAAGGTCCCTCTCCAGATGGAGAATGCAAATTTTTAGGACTATCTAATTCAGATTTACCTGAAGAAGAACTGTAGTCCTCAATGACAGGCTGATTAATCTCAAGTTCAACAAAGGTAACCTCCTTCCTTGAGCTCTTCTCTCCAACCAAATTCCAAAATCTTCTCCCTTCTAACTCTGAGTTCCTTGAATTTGAAAACAACTTATTAGTAGAGTCTCTAATGAAGAGAGATCTTCTTCCTTCTAGTTTTGCGGGAGATTAGCAACACCAAAAAACAAATGACAGAAAGCTAAGACACTGGTATTTAGCAAGATCAAAATAGCATGGAGTTGCCACTAAGGAATTTCACTCTAGTTGTACAAATGCACTAAAATACTCTATCAAATACCTATCAGCACTAAAAATCTTGCCAAACTTTATAGATCAGACCTTCCTTTTCTTGAATCTATCAACCACAAATACAAATGAAGTGCAACTACTGCTGGAAACTGATAAAATTATAGAAAGAGTTTGAAACCTTTGTATACACCTTGCAAATCTGAGTATAGAATGATGCTTTAACAATATATTTGCATACAAAACTTGCAAGAGACATTACTAGGGTTTGATATGCATTCAAATATCTCAAATATATATACACATGGATAAGATTGAACTAATAATGTGCTCAGCAATGGCACCATTGGTGTTGGTACCTAAATTTGTTCTCCTTTTCAGTTTAAGTAGTATCAAAGATATGGCATGAAGCTTGAAGAAATATGGATCATGGTGTGTGTTATTTTTTAGCCAAGGATATGATCTAACTAGCACTCAGATTTGTGGAGAGATGGATAACACTCAAATAGGACTTGATCTTTTCCTAAATGTTTTAGGTTGTGCCTTTTAACCAAGGTAAGAGAACCTATTTTTTAACCGTCAAATGGTGAAGGACTTGGGAAAATATGATCAACACTCCAAATATGAATTTCACAAGTTGTCACTTCCAGATTATGGATATACTTTCAATGCAAGAAAAGGGTTACTGAAGACATTTTGAAATCCTGATATGTTCTGCATACTTTAGCAATTGGATTTTGATCTTTTGTGGGTATACAGGTCAAAATAGGGGTAAAATAGGGTATGATTAGTTTTTTTGAATGATTTTTTGGGTGGGAGTTTAGATAAGAAAAACCAAGGTCCGCCAGAATCTTTGAGGATTTTAGCAAAATATGGAGAAACTTAATAACAGAAAGTATCAAAATGGTTAATCATCCCTTTAACTAGGATATGTGCATCAAATTGAGGCCCAGATTAAATAAAAATGAGCACACATGGTTATGAATTTTGTATGGAAAATATAATTTATGAATGTATGGTTTTGTTAATTAAATAAAAATCATTGTAGGAATGAGTCATCCCTTATCTAAGTCCCTTTTTCTTCCAAGAATTGGTTTTAGAGAAGGTTCGTGAGAGTTAAGTCTAACATATTGAAGGATATCCTAATAGAAAAAATGTGTAAGTTAGGCTATATTTGGATGAAACAATATGATATTGTTGAGTCTATGGTTTTTGGATTAAAAGAGAATATGAGTTAAATGGATAAATATCATGATCAAGATATCAAGGATTCAAAATCTCAAGTGGAGAATATTTCTAAATCCCTAAAAGAGAATGAGGAAGCATGTTTCCGGTATGAAGACAAATTTAAATATCTTTAATTAGTTTTGGAGGATGCTTCTAATATGTTGAAAATGTATTTCAAGTTAGAAAAGAGTTCTAAAGCACTTGATGGGATATTAGAAGGCCAAAAGGAAGCAAGTGACAAAATATGCCTAGGATTTGAAAGAAATAAAAAGAATAATGATGATGAAGTTAGTCCAAGTTCAAAATCAAATGAGAAGTTGACTAAGAGGACTAATTTGAGAAGGTATAACTCCATTAGACAACAAAATGTTTTGAGGTATGTTTCATCATTTAATGGATATTGTTTTATTTGTCATGATTTTAGTTATAAAGATAAAGATTACAAAAGGATGTATATAAAGAATGAATTAAGTGCTTTCAAGGGTGAATTATCATCATGTTGTGAGTATGGTCATATGGCCAAGGATTGTGGTTATAATCTATGTGTTTTTAAGACAAGAAGAAATAGAAGTGTAGTTTTTTATAATTGTCAATAATCAGGTCATATTGTAAAATTTTGGTAAAGAAAGATGAGATTCATTGTAAGGTATGATTTTATGGTAAAGAAGTATGTTAGGTAAGATTATAAGGGGAAAGAGATGGTTTCTCAAGTTGAGGAGGTCAAAAAATTGATTGTCGTTCTACCATGCAATGTATGAAGCTTGTCATGGAGTATTTCATGGATATCAAGATGGGAAACAAGTTTCTCAGGTTCAAGCATAGTCAAGGAAGTATGTTTGCACTTTTTGAAGAATATCATAGGTGTTTGAATGCCTTTCAAGATCCTATGTAAGATAAGTTGAAGAAATTGGATCTTTGGGTTACCTCTAGAATGATAAGGTATAAAATGTGACTCTCCCCATTTTTTCGTGATTCCTTGTCTTAGTAGATGTTTGAGTTCAAATCATGTATTCATTCATGTTGTGTTTAATGTGTATGATGTCATGTGATGTTGATTCTTTAAGTATATTAGATTGTCAAAAGATTTTTTGTCTCAATCAGAAGTCTTTTACCATCCATCAAAATATCTAAGTTGGTATTTCTAGCTCATAAATAACATTTCATTCTAAGGTTTATTTCAAGGATCAAGAGTGTGTGAAGATTTCCTCATGTCATCAAATTATGAGTCTAATATTGAAATTTTTTGTGATTTGATGATGTTGTAGGTCTTTTGTAGCTTATGAAGTCTATGTTATGTCATCATTAAAATAAATGTTGTTAACTATGAAGTTCTATGTTTTGAGTACTTTTATTGGTGTCTTTGAATATGCTTAGTTGTATTTCTAATCTATCAAGGTTATATAAAGGTTCTTTGTCTAATAACATTGTGTATTAGCTCTATTATGTTATCTCCACAAAGGTTGCAAGATGAATGAAGAGTTCGTGTTTGGTGCATTAGGTATGTGAATATTTTTTCGGTTCTTTTTATGTCCTTAGCATGTAAGCATCAAATGGTCTATATAAGTTTGGCTCTCTTGACATGATGTCAAAACTATCTTATGATTATTAATTTATTTTAAAAAATATCAAGTGTTTTGGTATGAGGATAAAGTCTTGTAGTAATGTCAAAAGTATGAATATTGTCTTTCTAAGTCTATTATGGATGAAGAATAATGTTGTAAGGCTTATGTAAGTCCTTAAAGTTGTGTTATCTATCTCATAAAAGTCATAAAATATGGATATATGCATATGGAGGCAAGAATCTATGTCATTTATTGTGAAAGTACAAGCATGTACTGATCTTAGAAGTGTAAACTATCAAATTGTTCTAGGCCACTATGTTATGAGTATGAATTCTGAGTTCTTTTAGTCATGTCTAGTAAAAGTTGAAATGTATCTCAATTTCATTGTTTTGAATGAGTCTTTTATCATGCATCTTGGTCTGGTTACCTGTATAAGCATGGATTATTGTTAGTATTATTCCTTGAATTATACCTCTGAGGTTTGCAGGTCACTCTTGTGTGGCATAATGTGATAAAGTCATGGTTTTTTTTGTCTAGATACTCAAATATATCAAAGAGTATAAAATCAAGTAAGTGTTATCTCCAAATGGAATCATTCCTTAAAGTGTGTATGAATTATGAAAGTGGTATCAAGTCAAGATGATGTTTGTCTATGTATAATGAAAGGTATAGTGCTCCCAGGCTTGTATATTATTCTACCAATCCTCTTATAGATTGGAAAAGTTGTATCAGTACAAGTAAGTTTGGTATGTTGATATTTTTAAGGTCTGCAAAGGTTTTTGGAATAATTTTATTGCTACAAAAGTCTGCTACATGTTTTTTTGAATCCTCAAGATGTATGATCTCTCATGGTATCCACTATGTTGACCTAAAGTACGTGTTGAGAAGTACAAAGTATGGGATTTTTCTCTCCTGGGGACTATGATGGAGCTCTCTAGGTTAAAAGGTGAATGTAACATGTAAAAAGGAGTATGATAGTGCAAAGTATGGTTGCAGAGATGTATAAGGGG
This sequence comes from Taxus chinensis, assembly GCA_019776745.2. Taxonomy (NCBI): domain Eukaryota; kingdom Viridiplantae; phylum Streptophyta; class Pinopsida; order Cupressales; family Taxaceae; genus Taxus; species Taxus chinensis. The sequence continues at coordinate 377,102,687 of CM034157.1, read as the reverse complement.
AGGTAGTACAGGCATAGATGTGATCTTGAGATATAATAAAGAGTGAATCAACAAGTTTATTTGTATGAAATTCCATCATTACATTAGATAGGGTGTATAGAAAGTGTTCATGGTTTGCTATAGTCTTAATAAGGGTAAAAATGAATTGTATAATGTGAAGGTATTTGGTTGCATATATGGTTGGTCTACTCATCAAAAAATTCAAAAAATATGTCTTAAAGCATGATGATCTTTAGGGTCTATACAATGAAGTATGTATACATCTCTTTAAGTATTCAAATGGTGTTTCATGGTTTTCACGTATAGTTCCTAGAATTGGATCATATATCATAGAAGTGTTCTTTTAAAGTTGTTAAAAAGAGTTTCAAACAAGTGAAAATGTTATTCTATAAGGTTGCTTGGAGGTAATGATATGTAAAGAATGAAATATTACAAGTTGAAAATGTCAGTTCAAAAGGAAATTGTATAGGGTTGTGAGGTTCTTTAAGTGTGCTTATTATTTTGAAGGAATTATGTGTCTAAAGTACTAATATCATGGGTATTCCATCAAGAGAAAGTTAATAATACATGTTGATAAGATAGGTAACAATATGAAATATCTATTGAAACTTGGTCATTGGTGTTATTGTTTATGTCAAGTGGAACTGATGGAAAAGTAGTGAGTGATGAAGTGATGCTCATTGAGAGTCATAAAGGTTGATTTATAGTGCCTTATTAGTGGTGTATTGAGTTGAGCATTTAGGATGGTTTCAGATTGGTTTCAAGGTTCTAAAAGCTCAAATTGTGAGGTGGTTGGTCTCTAAAGGAAGAGTAAAAGTTGTCTTTCTAATTTCATATGGTCTATAGGTTAGTAATGATGTTGGAATAATGAGAAATAGCTCTCACATGGTTTATTACACCATCTGGTGGAAGTTGCAGTTGAAACTGACCCTTTTAGGCCTATTTTTGGAGCCTAATAAGGTGTGAGAAGTTGGTAAATGCTATGGAGAGGTCATGTGATCATGGTATCAGCCTAGGAATATTTTTTATAGCATCTGTGAGCAAAAACAAGGTCCATTTTAGCTCATGGAGTCAAAATTTAAAAGGTCACTAAAATTGGCTTTGAGAACTAGTAGTACAGGCTGAGGAAAATGAGATAGGATATAAGATTACATGAATAATTATGTCAAATTAGATCATGGATAATTTATAGGGGTGATTTTTAATTCTTTATGCCAAATTTCATAAATTTTTGAGATGGTATGTTAAATTTATGCTTGTTCTTCTAAAACTGGTTTTTTGAAAAGTGCATGATGAGTTGTTTGTATTTGTAGCAACCAAGAAAAAATATGAATACTCATTTAGATAAATCATAGAATAAATTATTGGAGATGACTCCAAGCTTGAATTTTGGAAAAATTTGTGAGGAAAAATGGATGAGTATCAAATAATATATGAGCATTTTACTGATAGGTTATTTCTCCTCTCAGGTTGGTTTCTTGAAGTATTAAGTTGAGATGAGTTATTCTTGTTTCTTTACAAGTTGGTGAAGTATTAAAATACTCATAAATAAGGTTGGCTTTATATGAACCTCAAAGTACATTTCTTCAAGAAAAATTATCTCAATCCTTGTAAGGAGAGTCTTATTTAGTCATGGGACTTAAAGGAACAATCAAGGAACAATGCTCAACTTGGTTATTTATAATTGAAAAATTGCCTTGCTCCCCGCTAATGGTATTTTTTGAATTGGTGATTCTCATGTTTGATGATCTTTGTAATGTTAGATATCATAATCAGTGAAAGGGGGGGTGAATCAATGCTTAACACAATTAAGGTCTTTTCAAACTTTCAAATTTACTTAACTTGGTTTAGCAATTAGATTATGAACAAAAAATGGAATTCAAGAAAAATTCAAATAAACATGACATAGTTTTATAGTGGGAAACCCAAGAAGGGATAAAACTGAATTGAAACTAGCCCTTTTATTTAGAACACCAGTTATAATGCACTAATTTACAATTGATTAAGCACCCACTTAATCAATGAAGCACCAACTTCAAGAGTTCATACAAGCACCTACTTGATGAATGCTAAGAACCTAATTCTTCAGTCTAAGAACCTACTTAGATAATACTTACAACATTCAACAAATCATATACCTCCCTTGTTTTTCTATCAAAAAATCAAGATCACTTTACTGGCACAATTCATTCATCAATCTACAATCGACTCAACTCTCTAGTTTTGCATTCTTTCACACAGTCAAGAGTCCATACAATTCTCCCTGATACAGTCTCATATTAGTAGCATCAACTATGTCTATGATCTCTATTTTTCAATACCTTTCACAGTCCATAAATTTCTTGTCTCACTTGCACCTAACACCCTATCTGATATGATATTTATATAATCACTAGACCTTGATTTTACCTGCTATATCAATTTTTTTAATGTTCTTTTATATGAAATTCATTTATTATATCTTCTCACTATTTTCCTTTTCACACGTTTGTATTTTCTTAAATAGCATTCCATCATTTGTATGTTTTCCATAGTTACTTGATTTCCTTTATGGTTTTGTCTCACTTGATAATCTTTGAATTCCATGCTTCAAACTCTTGACCTTTCATGTCTTCCTTAATACCTCAAATGACCTTACTCTTGATGAAAAAGAAAAAACCTTGTCTTTCCGCATTCCTCCTTGAAACTTGAATATGTTTCATGAATTCAAGAATAATTTAAGCTCTTCAAACACTTAACTGTGTTTTTTACTTCCATACATTTGGCTTCAATATTTTGTAGACCTTTACATTATAACAGTTAGGAAACATTGATCATGTGATAGACAAAATACATTCTGAGAGACAAAACAAACACATGTAGCATTGAAACACTAAAGTCATAAGTTAAATTTGGGATATTCAAGTTTCATATCCATTCTTTCTAACTTGATGAACTTTATATTGCATCATTCATTTCACAAAAAACAAGAATTTTGTAGAGAGACCCTAAGTATTAGTCTGAGACACCATGTCGAATATGCATACAAAATGATATTCATTCTACTTATAATTATATGACCCTTTCTGATCTTGAATTCACTTTTGTAGAATGAAAAGAGGCATTCATAGTCTTATAAGTTTTATTTGACTAGACTAACAATGTCTTTTACATGCAAGGAGAACACTATATGGATTAATTTTTATTCTCATTCAATAATATCCTTTCAAACACAGTAGTCAATCCTTGAATCTTATTCAACCCCTAAGGAACTTGATCAACCATTAACTTGACCTTTGTTTTCGAGAAGAATCAATTAAACATTCAAATAAGATCAATTCACTATCATGAATGATTGTGCATGAAATTGAAAAATTATTTCATAATACTAAATGAAATTAAAAATTTCTTTTTACAAATGATTTATATTGACCCTATAGATATTTTTATAAAGCTTCACAATATTTTTTTGGAAACATAATTTTATTCAATCTAGAATGTTTTCGAGAAACCCTAGATTAAAGTTATAGTTACTATGGAGCCAAAGAACCTATAAAAATAAATGTATTACTCCAAAATGAGTGAAACCCAAAAAATTGAACTTATTGGTCTTTGTGATACCAAATTCTACTATTTCACACCAAATTCCACCCTTGAAGGGCAACCAACTACTCCCAACAAGAAAATTTTACAGTCTCTAGAGCCATGAAACATGTTAATGAAGTGACTGTCACCTTACAACTTGTCTAGTGTTCTTGAAATCCATCTCAATTTCCTATTGGAGGATGAATAAATTAGTATGACCTTTCCCAATCATTATCTTTGCATGAAATCACTAAAGACACTCCTAGACCTTCAAAACTTAGAGACAGTGACATGTTGTTTGACAATGTTTTTTGAAGTAGGTAAATGGATACGTTTGGTTTAGTTTGAGGAAATATATGAATTAGATAATTCATGGAGAGTATATATAGCCTTACCAAAAACGTTACACATCCTTTTAGATACCATGCTTTCACCCTTGCTATGGAGAATAACACACTTGCATACCTGAGAATGAACAAAGTAAGACTGCAAAAAAATTCAGTACTAGATGTGATTAACTAAACTTATATTTTGAGTCAAACATATTATATTGAAGTATTTAGAGGTATGATGACCAGATTTGAGGCTTTAATAATCTAAGTCACATTTCTAAGACCAAACAACATCAATTTCACCTTGATATCAACAATCCCATTTTCGTCAACGTTCTACTATATCATACAGAATTAGGAAGAATTTTTGTCACAGGTGCTCTAAAAAATCATTACTTTTCCTTAGAATGTGTAGATAAACTTAATAAGGTGCAAGAAATATAATAAAGAAACATTTTCTTGTATCGATTCAAGAATATGTCTTGAAGAAAAAAAAATATGCCTTTCTAAAATGAAGAGAACTTCTCAGTCACACCTCCATTTGACAAAATTATTTTTGCTCATGAATACTAGGACAATTTACTAGAATAAAAAGCCTCTTATGACTTATCTAAGAATTCATTCATATTTTCATTGGATGCCTAAGAATTCAAGGTGCTTTGCATGAGTTTTCTCAAAAACTAGTCTTACAAAAACTTGAATAACATGCTCAAATGAATTCTTGAAGATACGATATCTTGCATGGAGCTCAAGGGAACCTGCCTCCACATTATCACATGGTTTTTTGTTAATATTAGCCCTTAATTTTTCTATACCATCCCATTTACATGTATTTAAAGTTTTTGTTCTTGAGGGCAGTTTTAGGTAGAAGTGACATTTTGCTTCAAAACATATTTATTGACCTGTTGAGCCCTAAAATGATTTCATCCACCTAAGATACACATGCTCCAAGTGTTTTACTACTTAATTTTGCACCAAAGAGTATCAACCTTCATGACTCACATGCACCTAGAAAGTATCAATATGAATTGACATGGACTAGGATGAACTCAACACTATGTGACTCTTTAGACACACCATTTCTATGAAAAATATACACTATGACATTGCACATGCACATCAATGACAACATGATAAAAGGTGGGAAACAAAATCTGCATGTGTCATAGATGTCAACACTCACACAAACCAACTTAAAAATGATGAAAATGTGACAAGCCACATGACTGACCAACAACATTTTCATGTTCTCCCAGGATCATATTATCCACCTTTGACATCAATGACAAAGATGTGTCAAACAAAGAAATGAAAATCAACAACATGTGAAAACACAAACCTATTAGAGTGATCCCTATGGGCTTTGGGCATACTTGAGACCATAGAATCATCATGTATGACTCAAGACCATTTTGAAAAGACTTATTATAAATCATACTTTAACTAGCCATGGAATCACAGGTAACAAACTTGTGTGGAATAATATCATGAACAACACCATGAAATAGTGAACTAGCTCTCCCTCACTTGAAGCTCTTTTAACACATTACAGGAGTTGATTTTACAATTAAATGCTCCCTTGATTTTTCCAAGACCTCTTAACTACTTGTAGGATTAGGAATGACTCCCAATTTGTCCCTGATATGATCAAATGTTTCCTTTAGCAATGGATTTTTCATAATATCTGCAATTTCCTCTTTTGTGCTCACATATATAAGATTAATATTTTTATCATTCAAATGTTCCCTCAAAAAGTGAATTATTATTGGAATGTGTTTATTTTTTGAGTGGAAAACTATATTTTTTTAAACACTAATGGCACTAGTGCTATTAAAAAGCAAGGGAGTTAGATCATTAAATATTACCTTGTAGTATTCCAAAGTTTGCCTCATCCAAAGAACTTGAGTGCAACACATGGCAGCAACTATGTAATCAGCTTCATAGGTTGATAATGATTGAAGATTTATTTTTTCTCATCCATGATACTAGAAATTTTCCAAAAAATAAGGCACCGCCACTTGTACTCTTCCTAACATAAATTCTTCTAGCCCAGTCAACATCAGTGTATGCTCTTATGTTGAATTTGTTTCTTCCAGGATATCAAAGTCCGTACTCTAAAGTTCCCATGAGATATTTGAGTATTCTTTTGACTACCTTGAGATGTGTTTCTCTTGGATTCTCTTGAAATCTACCTACTAAAACCATATCTTGCATAATGTCAGGCATTGATGCAATGGAGTAGAAAAGGATTCCTATCATAGACCTATATAGTTTTTGGTCCACTTTTGGTGAGTTTTCCTCTTTTCTCAACTTGAATTCCACCTCTATTGGTGTTCCTATAGGTCTGAAATCTTCCATTTTGAATCTTTTTAGAATTTCCTTGATATATTTACCTTGAGATATGAATATGCCTTAATCTCATTGGCTTATTTGAAGGCATATAAAGAATGAAATGTCACTTGGAATAGAAATTTCAAACTCTTTACTCATTACATTAACAAATTCATGAATCATCCTTTCATGATCCCCTTCAAATATGATTTCATTATCTTTTTTTTATTAGAGGTTAAAAAAAGGGTTGAGGGGACCCTACCCCATACATAATGATACCAGTTCCTTACAAAATGCCAAGTGATAAACCATTCAATCCCTACCAAAAAACCAAAATAGTACAAGACCAACAACAAGGAAATACAAACATAAAGGAAGAAACCAACCAACAAATAAACTATCTAGTAGTAGCATAACCAAGAGACTAACAACAAAACAAATTATAATTAACAACAACTAGACAACATCCCATATAAGCAGTTACTCTTTTATCAGGTCCCCCACTAAATTCATGGATCCATTCCATTCTTTAATGAGGGATTCAATGGTAGCTTTCCAAACCTTGTATTTTGGCTCAGGGACCTCCACTTTGGGTCATTTACCCTCTTTTCCCCTTTCCTTAGCAAGATCCATGGAGTGGATCCTCTCAACTAAAATCTTGAGATGGTGGATGGTACTCTTAATGTTGAGAAGATGGACATTACGAATCTGTAACACAACTTATTTCATTTTTAGCATGTCCTTGGCCATTTCAAGGCTTCTCTAGTTGGCATTCTTGAGTTGATCACTAAGGACCAACGAGGAAAGATTTTCCACTTTATCAGTTAGATATTTTAAATCCATGGAGACCATACTAATCATGTGTATGTTAATGTCGATATCAATCCTACAATGCTCAAAATCCCGCATGAATGATTGGGTCTTGACAGCCAAGTCTTGAGCAGTGAACAATTTAGACTGGGACGTCTTCAGAGTGTGTAATCTCTCAATGGCATCCTCTGAATTCTTGGAGCGTTTATCATTAGTAGGATCCATATATTTCTCTCTCTCACCCTCATTGCTATTATCCCCTTTAGCAGTGGCCTTGTCCAAACTGGAACCCGACAAGTCCAGATTCCTATCATTGTTTTCCCCTGAATCTAAAATCTCCACTTCCTCCACATGTTTAGGATCCTCCTCAACCCTACTAAGTTTGTTAACATCACCATGACTTAGATTATATCTAGTATGCTTAGCTACAAGTTTTCCAAGTGGGTATTCATTAAGACTGTCCTCCTTGGACACCGATCCTTCAGCGGCAGAGGCCCCAATTATTTCATTTTTCCCCAAAAGGGGAGTACCCATCCTAAGCAAGGCTTTAATAAGGCCCTGATGCAGAGGAAGGGAGAAAGTCCCTTTCTCCACCATACGAATAGATTTCTCTAAGGAGGTGTACAGAAAGAAAGGGAAATTGTAGGCCTTAGCGTTACGCACATGGTTCAACATGGGAAAATCGTAACCATAAATCACTTTATACCTGCCTTCTAAGGTGATGTATGACATAAACAGATAAGAAATTTCATAATAAGGGTGGGGTAGATTTCCACGAGCATATCCATTATGAAGAGAGACAAGTGTACCCTTACCTTGCATGAAACATTCTATCTCCAGAATGTAATCTGACTTTGGCTTGTAGATACATCTTTCTTATAGAGATAAACCCAAGACCTTGGAAATAAGCTTAGGTGAAATGGTAAAAGAGAAATTGCCAACCTAGACATGGCCCTCCTTCCACATTTTTTCCACCACCTCACTAAGATTCTCATCGTGGCCATTAAAAATATTGAAAAAGGGTAGCATGTCAGCCTTTTTGAGTAGATTTTCTGCCTCGACAGACATCTCCTACCTCATGTAGGGTTTAGTGAAAACTAAGTCTCCCCCCATGCTACTGGCTTTGTTCTTCCTTCTGATCTGTAAAATGAAATCTTCCCGAGTACTATCTTCACACTTCTAGAGAACAAAGATGTCTAGCCTTCCCCTTTGAGGAGAAGAAAAGAAATTTGGTACGACTGCAGTAATCATGGAAGACTGTCATGAGCCTAAAAAAAATTTTCCTCCTCATTTGTGGAAGTGTTAAAAGTTAAACCTTCCCTTTTTATTATTTCAAAAAAATTAACATGCATCATGATGGGAACCTCTACCACCTTTAGACCCGTATTATTCACCCCCAAATTGGCCATGTAATCAGCGAGAGAATTTCTTTCATAGTACACATGATTAAAGGAAATGGCCTCACAAGTGGATGTAAGAAGTTGAGATTTATTTATGAAGTCCTCAATAGATATAGAGGGTTGAGAATTTCCTTTCAAATGAGAAATGATATAAAGTGAGTCCCTTTCCACTTCCAGATGTGTTAAGCCTTTCTCCTTAGCTAACTTCACCCCCAGAACATTACAATAGCCTCTGCAACATTGTTGGATGGGAGGCCAAGATAGAGAATTTGTTTCTATTTCATTTTACCTCAATATAGAGAATTTGTTTCTAACGGCATGTAGTAGTTTCTTAATAGTCACCCTAATAGGAAGTTTCTTGTTCTTGAAAATCCTTTTATTTCCTTCTTTCCACAATTCCCACCATAGGTGACCCAAACTCATAACCTAGAGATTTTAAAGTCCTCAACTGAAGAAAGGGAAGCTCCATTGAATCCAAGCATCCTTGATCTCCTTAGGAATAACCCAGAAGACTGAGAAACAACCCAGAATAGAAGAAAGCATAAGATGGGAAAAAGGGCATTCCAAGATAAGATTATTCATAGTTTCCATATTCGCTTCACATATAACACATCTATTGGCCATCTAGAAACCTCTTTTAGCCAGATTATCAACAATAAGAATGTTATTCATTACTAAAATCCATCTGAAGACATTAAACTTTGGGGTTATGTTATTATTCCAAATCTTACCAGCATTTAAATCTTCTTCACTAGTCCCTTCCTCAAAAAATAGGGAATAAGCAGATTTGATAGAGAAATTACCATTTTGATCTTTGTCCCAGAGTATTCTATCCTGGTCCTTACTGTTAGAAGAAACATATTTTTTTAGGAAATCATTGAGCCTACTCAAATGATCATTGAATCCTTGTATTTCCAGTTCCAAGATTTTCCATGTTTGAAAGCTATCATCATCAGCCATATAATTAATGATTTTATCACCATATTTATCTTCAAGATGACTAGTAATTTGGGAGAATTGATATTTAAGAATAAAATTCCCAGCCCATTTATCTTTCCAGAAACTTATCTCATTTCCATTTCCTTATTTCCACCTGCTGCCCCTAGCCACAATTTCTTTTGTCTAGTTAATAGCTTTCCATATGCATCAGCCATTGAAGGATGCTGGTTTAAAAATCCATCTCTTGTCATTAATATCCATCCAGTATTTTTTGTTTAGAATTCTGGTCCAAACTCCATTTTCCTTAGTTAACCTCCATCCAATTTTTGCAAGAGGGGTTTTATTCATTTTTTTCCTGTCTCTAAGACCAAGTCCCCCAAGATTTTTAGGTTTACAAACTTTTTCCCAGGCCACAAGGGGAATTCTCTTTTTTCTTTTAGTGCCACTCCATAAGAAGTTCTTTTGAATTTTTTCTAGTTTGTCCCCAACACTACCAGGAAGTTGTTAGACATACACCGGTAGACTCTGAAGAGAAATAATGAGAAGGGTAGTCTTTTTAGCCTTGGATAAGACATTAGCTTTCCAACCAGCAAGTTTTATTTCAAATATTTCAATTAGGAAGTTCTAATCTGAACTTGACGGTCTCTAAACCCCAAGAGGGATACAAAGATAAAAGGTAGGGAAGGATTTGAAATCACATCCCAAAATATTTTTTTTCTTCTTACAGCGATTATCCGTAGTATTAAGGAAGAAGAGGGAGCTCTTTTTGAAATTTACCATTTGTCCCAAAACTTCCATATAGTCATCAAGGAGAGATTTTATTTGCCTTGATTCAAGGATATAAAATTCCCCCACTAGAAAGGTGTCATCAACGAAATGTTGATGTGAAACATTTTCCATCTCCCTTGTCGAAGAAATACCTTTGAGAGAACCATTCTCAGTTTCAATATTTAATCTTCTACTTAAAGCTTATGCCTAAATAATAAAGAGGAAGGGGGAGATGGGATCCCCTTGCCTCAAGGCCTTGATAGCTAGGAAAAAACCCAAAGGCGTATCCATTGATGAGAATAGAGAACCAAACATTAGAAATACAATCCTTGACCAGATTCCTAAAGGAAGCATCAAAACCAAACCTATCAAGGATTTTATCTAGAAAGAACCATGAAACCTTGTCATAAGCTTTGGCCATGTCCAGTTTTAAAAATAGAGCAACCTTCTTTCTGAGCTTAGCTAAATGGATCATCTCTTTGATTGTAATAATTCCATCCTGAATCTAGCAACTAATGACAAATCCCCCTTGTTGATCAAAAAAGATAGAGGGGAGCAACAACTATAGGATAAGAGCTAAGATTTCGGTGCATATTTTCTAGGATGCATTGCAGAGACTTATAGGTCTAAAATCTTTTAATTCCATAGCATTACCACATTTCAGAATTAGAGAAAGAAAGGTGCATTTCATCTCTTTCAGCATAACTTTTTGCCTGAAAAATTCCTTCACTGCCTCAAAAACATCTTTTTTGATAACATCCCAAAAGTGCTTAAAGAAAAAGGTTTGGAAGCCATCCGATCCAGGAGCCTTGTCAGGTTTAAGATGTTTGAATATGAATTCCACTTCCACCATTAAAGGGATCACTGAGAGCATCATATTATCTTCCTCAAAAACCAACAGAGGAATTCACTTTAAAAAGTCTTGCTCCTTACTCAAATTTGGAAAAAATTTATTAGTTAGCAGGTTACGGAAGAAGGAGATAGATTCTTCAAATATTTCTTCTTTTTCTTCCACCATAACACCCTCTTCATTTATAATTTTATTTATTCTATTGAACCCTCTACGTTTCAAGGTGGACAAGTGAAAGAATCTTGTGTTTTTATCCCCTTCCTTGAGCCACGTAATTTAATATTTTTACCTCTAGAATATTTCCTCTTTTCTTAGAATGTTATGGTATTCCGCTAACAGGGACCTTTCATTTTCATAATCCTTAACATCCATCTCAGATTTCTGGCTCTTTGTCTGTCTTTGAAAGTTCTACATTCCAGCTTGGATATCTTCTTTCTTCTGAGAGATATTTCCAAAACTTTTTTTATTCAAGTCTTTGAGTTGGCCTTTGACATACTAGATTTTTTTAGAGAGTCTATACATAGTTGTTCCTTTAACCTTTATTTTCCACCATTCCTTAATGAGGTCATACAAGTCTTCATTCTAGAGCCACATATTCTCAAAATGGAAAGGCATTCTTCTTCTAGATGGATTCTTGATTTGTAAGAGAATAGGATTATAATCAGATCCTATCCAGGGGAGAGAAAAGAGAGAGATATCTTGGGTTAACCACTCCTCTAAAACAAGAACCCTATCTAATCTTACTTGGATAAGATGGGATCTAATTCTTCTATTAGACCAAGTAAAACTGCTTCCTTAAAGATCAATATCATGGAGCTGTGAAGAAGTAATAAAGTCATTGAAGTCCTCCATGCCTACAGTAAACTCCTTAGAACCACCTTTTTTTCCCCTGGGGTCTAAGGGGTATTGAAATACCCTAAGACAATCCATCTAGATCCTTTGATGGAATGATTAAAGGACATCAGGTGATGCCAAAGAATTTTCCTTTCCTCATGAAAATATGATTTCATTATCATAAAATATGATAATTAGTAGTTTTTATTCTTCTTCTTTGATGTAGAGATTTTTATTAGCCACTCCCTTTCTGAATCCTTTCTCAATGAGATAAGTATCCAACATGATATACTAAGCTCTAGGAGCTTGTTTGAGTCCATAAAAATCCTTTTTAAACTTTCATACATAGTTTGTATCTCCAGTTAAAGATAATCCTTCAGGGTATTCAATATATACATCCTCATTCAATTTTCCATTTAGAAAATCATATTTGACATCCATTTGAAAATTTTGATTTTCTTGTAATATGGATATGCCAAGAACAATCTAATTTCTTCTATCCTTTTAAATAGTGTAAATGTTTCATAAAAATAAATTCCTTCCATTTTTTCTTAGACCTTACATACAATTGTTGTTTTGTTTCTAGTCACTTCACTTTTTCATTCATTTTATTTCTGAATACCCATTTTTTTCCTATGATATTCTTGTATTTTGGCCTAGGCACAAGATCCCATGTTTCATTCTTCTCAATTTTTCAAGATTTTCATTCATGGAATTTACCTAATGTTTTTCATTGAACCATTCTCTTACATTCTTGGGTTCTATCATAGATAAGAGGGTTATGTCTTCATTTTTTTGTTGACTTCTTATCTTTCTTCTTGTAATAACACCACCTTCTTCGCTTCCTATAATTTGGTCTACTAGATGATATCTCCTCACTTTCCTTGAAGATTTCTTGGTGTCATGCCTTTCTTCTACTTCTTCATGCGTGTTTTCTATTTCATCATCATCATCTTGATTTTCAATACAAGGTACATCGTCTTCATGGCTATCCTTAGGATAATTTATGTTTTTGAAGGATGAGATTCATCAATTTTTACATTGGTACCTTCAAACACCTTCTGAAGCCTCTTTTTATAGCATCTATAAGTTGTAATAGCTAATGAATACCCAAGAAATATGCCCTCATCACACCTAGAATCAAATTTTTCCAAATTTTATTCATCTCTTTTAATATAGCACTTTCTTCTAAAGACTCTTATGTGCTTCATGTTGGTTGGCCTCCCTTTTCAGAGTTCATAAGGTGTTTTTCTTCTATTCCCTCGTAATTGAGCTCTATTTAGAATGTAGACAGTTGTACAGACTACCTCACTCCAATAGATATGAGGAAGTCTTGATTCATTCAACATAGTCCTACTCATTTCTTTCACGGTTTTGTTCTTCCTTTCAACCACCCCATTTTATTGAGGTGTCCTAATAGCTAAGAATTTTCTTTGTATTCCATGTTTTTTGAAATAATCATCAAATTTATTAGACCGAAATTCTCCACCCATGTCTAATCTTAAGCATTTTATTTTGGTGTTCTTTTCATTCTCCACAAGTTCTTTAAAGGCTTTGAGCTTGTCTAAGGCTTCTGATTTGTGTGTTAAGAAAACTATCCATGTCATCCTAGTGAAGTCATATATTAGGAGAGTGAAATACTCATCTCTGTGCATACTTGCAGTCCTTCTAGGCCCACACAAATCTATATAAATCAGCTCTACATGTTGAGTATTGGAGTACTCTTTGGACTTGAAAGACCTTCTTATTTGTTTACCATGAAGACAAGCATTGCACGTAGGATCAAATTGTTTTACAATATTTGGTATGTTTCTAACTCCATCTTTAGCACTTAACTTCATAATATTTTCAAAGTTGAGATGTCCTAATCTTATCCGCCACAACTAGTTTTCATCAAGTTTACTTGTGAAACATTTTTCTTTGTTCACTTTTTTAACACATACATGTTATTTTCTGTCCTTTTGGCTCTTCTAACTCTCTTTCCTGAATTTCCACCAATAATTTTACATCATTTATCATGGAAGGTCAAATTATAGCCTTGTTTACACATTTGACTGACACTTAGGAGATTTTTTTTAGTCCTTCAACATATAGAACATTCTCAATGACTATTTTTCCAATATCAAGACTAAGAGTTCCCTTTCTCACAATATTTTATGAATTATTGTCACCAAATATAATAGCACCTAATGCATTACTTGATAGAGAAATGAATTTTCTTTTATCACCTATCATATGACTAGACCATCTATTATCCAAGCACCAAAGTATTCCCTCATCTTGCACATGGAATGTGTTTTGTGCTATCAAACCAAGTTCTCCTTTCTTGTTAGATCCATTCTTCACAATATATATCCATTTATTTTGTTTAGCTGGTTATTGATTGCACGTGCTAGCAATATGACCATTCTTTTAGCATTTGTAGCAAAAAAAATTATAATTTATTCTTGTACTTTTCAAATTATAGTTTCTCCTATTTCCTCTAGCATTTCTTCTACATTTAGCAACTTTTTGTCTAAACATGTTACATGAAAAACAATAACCATATAAGGAATGAGAGTACCTCATAGCATAGGTGATCTTAGGAGATTTTGACCTCCTCTTGATAGATTTGGTGGCCTCCATGTTTGTGGTATGAAAGGTGATTGGTATGTAGATTTGTCCTTCTACTTAGTTGGTTCAACTTCCTTTTTTTCTTCCTTGAAACCAATTCCTTATTTTTCATTTGCATCCCTTTGAGTGCTTAGAATGTTGGCTAAGAAATTTTTCCAATTCATTCTTGTGGAGTTCTAAATCAGACTTCAAGATTAAGCATTCTTCTTCCTTTTCCTTGTAGGATTGAGAGATCTTTTCAAGCTGAGATTCAAGTTACTTGAGTTCATTTGTTTCCTCTTCTCCCTTTTGAATTTTCCTCCTTTCAAATATGTGAATTTTTTCTTCATATTCTTATAAGGTGCATCTTAACTTTTGGTTCCTTCTTATACATAATTGGATTTCTTCAAGAGAACTTACAAGTTCAACCTCTATATTTACAGTTGCCTCCTCTTTATCATAGTCTTCATAATTGACTGAGTTCTTACCTTTAGTGTTGCATTCATGGAGAATTCTCCATGTCCATGAATAAGGTTTCACATTGAGTTACATTTTCCTCACTCTCTGAGCTGCTTGAAAAACTTGATTCAAAGTCACTTGAATTTTCTTTTGAGTAGAAGTTTTTCCTATTCTTGAAGAAATTTTTCTTGCCTTCCTTCTTCTTGAAGTTCATATTTTTCTTGCCATGCTTATGACCTTCTTCACCATGTTCAAACTTATCTTCCTTGTTTCTGTTTGGGAATTAAGTAGCAAAGTATCCTACTTGTCGACAATTGAAGTACTTGAAAGCAAGTTTACCTTTATATTTTCCTGAGCCTCTTCCTAGTATGTTTATAAACATTGTTTCAATCTTTTCATCATCTTCTTCACCTTCCAAATCTGATTCTTCTTTATCTTGCTTGGATTGAGTCTCTTTATTGGCTTTGAATGTAGCTTACTTCTTGGCATATTTGACTCCTATTGTTCCCATTTCATATGATGATAGAATGCTTTATAATTCATCCAATGTCAAAATTTTCAGGTCTTTATCTTCCTCAATAGCTGAGACCTTTGCATCATACTTAGAGGTTAATGATCTTAGGATTTTTTGAACTATGGTAGTCTCTTATATATTTTCACCTAAATCTTTTATGATATTGATCACTTCACCCACCTTCTACATGTAGGATGCAATTTTATCATCCTCTTTCATCTTTAAGCTTTCAAATTGAGCTCTATAGGTCTATAGTTTGGAAAGTTTTACTTTTTCATCCCCTTCATAAATTCTTTGGATATTTTCCCACATACTCTTGGTTGTGGTACAATGCATTAACTTTTACAAATTTAGTTTTATTCAAGCCACAAAGGATGGCATTCATGGCTCTTAAATTTCTCTCATATGTTGCCTTGTCTGTTGCATAGGTAATTGGAGTGCTTGGGGCAGTATAACCTTTATCCACATTGTTATCCCAAATAACTCCCCTACTTATTTAGACAGCTTGTATTTTATTCTTACTCTGGTGTTTCACATTTCAGGTTGCACACACTCAAGTTGTGGCACTCTCCTAGTTATTTGGTAACTTGTATACACATTCTGGCTCTCAGTTCCCCATTGAAGGTTGTGCACACTCAAGTTCAATTGGCATAACTCCTTGGTTGCAGTTTCCCCTTGGCACCCCTTATTTTTCCTCGAGAACCCTTGTGCACTTTCTGTTCTCTCCTTCCATTTTTCTATTCCTCTTTGTTCCACTCCTCCCTTGCGCCCACCTTCTATGCTTTCTCCTTCTTCCTAAATAGATTATTAACCCTACACACGTCTCACACTTTCTTTAATGAGCTCAGTCGCTGGCCCTCTCACTCTCCATGCCCATTACTTTGTAATAGTTTTACCTTGACCATGCATTCTTTTCTCACCTATTTTGCCTCTTTTCCCCACACGTCTTGTGCCTGCCTCTTCTTCTCCCGCATTCCTCATTCTTCCATTTTCCTTCTCATGTACCCTCCTTTGCACCCTTCTATGCCAGGTCATCTTCTGACATGCTTGAGTGTGCCACACATAACCATCAAAGTGCGCCAATAGGGCACCGAATCCTTGCAACAAATCAGTGAGTGACACGTGGCAGAAATGACAAATATTTACATAGTTGGCCATCATTTCAGCTAACCCACGCACTCCACATGTTTTGCATGAGCCAATGAACTCTGACATCTTCTGACAGCCATATATTTTTCTACAAAGCTTAGATCAGCATGCACCTGGACTTGTCAGAAAACAGATGACATCAACTATAGTGCTAGAAATTCAAATTCAAATTCTTGGTGGATATGGTAGGTGAGAAATGGGAAAACATCTCTCTAAGAATTGATGAGTAGATCTGATTTCTCCAACCACCCGATTTGATATGATCTGCCCTCCTTTCTTCTTCAACATGCCAAACAGGCTTGGGGAAGCATATTTCATAGATCTCCAGGTGGATTTGTAGGCATTGAATGCTTCTTGTTGGTGGTTGTGTTTCAAATTCAGGTTTTCCCTCCTTCTTCCCTTCTTCCTCCATGGATTCATCTATAAATGTAAGAGATAGACTCATTTGTTATGTTGGACACTCTGGATCCTTACGCATTTTTCTAAGGACTCCATACTTTATGTATTTTGAGTTGTAGACCTCTAGATCTGGCTCTTGCATGTGGATATCAGCCTCCTTCATCATTGTAACAACTCTGTGCATTTCTGGAAGTAATAGAAGCATCATTTTGTGACTATTCTCTATCCTAACATGTTTTCATTCCTTCTTTTTCCTTTTCTTTTACGTTGCATGTTGGTTGTGCCATTTCACATCCCTTGCAGTTCTTTATTTAGTTGTGTTCCATGAGAATGATCTGGTGAATATGTGTTTATCTATGTTACTCATGCCTAGCCTCCTTTCACACATTTCCTTTCATTCTCACTCAGAATAGATAGTGTTCATCCCTCTTTTCTGGTGCTATCACCTTTTAGTGTAGTTTCCTTTCATGTCATCCTTCTATCCCTGGTCCCTTGGCATTATTAGCTTAGTTTTCCCTTCCAGCACTAGGAGTAGCAGTAGTAGTAGAAATAGATAGAGGAACTGACCTTCTCTAGAGATCCATCCCAAGCTCACAAGGTCCCACAACTTGGGGATGGTTCCATTGTGGTCTCAAACACCTCGTCCCTTCCAAGATCTGAGACATGGGTGCACGTTTGAGAAACCAACAATTTCTGGCATGCCCAGTGGGACTAGCATTGAAAGCTCAAATTTCATATCTCTAAGTTCTGGTGTGTGGACTTAGTATTTCAGCCTTTGGAGGCTCATTTCAACACATCTGGTGACTCCCAACATTTTAAGATCTCTGTTTTAGTAGTCCTGAGCACCTTTCATGAGAAGAGTGCACACAAGAAGAAGTGCAACAACTGAATATTCTTTTGAGTACCTCTAGCTATCCTCGAGGAGAATCCATTCTAGAAAATCCACACACACATCTCCATCTCCATGCATGTGCACCCATTCAACTCCTCCTCAAAATAGACAACCTGCACACCTGTAATGGTGCATCAACCACCTCCTCCACTTAGAAACTTTGCAAACTTTGTTGGAGGGAGTCCCTTGGTGCTGGATGTGCAACATGATATACCAAATGGTGCACTCAAGAGTATTCCATACTTTACTGGTGAGAATCAAGTCACCCCTCAGGAGCATATCTAAGATATAGAAAATGTGTGTTCACTCTATTTGATCACACATGATGATGTAGCAGTCAGGCTACTTGCAGCCTCTTTCAAAGGTAAAGTGCTTCAATGGTACCGAGGCTTGAGACTTGGATCTATCACCACCTGGGATGAGCTGGGAACAACTCTTTGTAATTACTTTGAAGATAAGTCAGATCACCTATCTCTGGTGGAGCAACTGACAACAACAAGGAGGGCACCCAATGAGTAGATGACTGATTTCAACATCAGATTTCAGAAGACTTGGGACATAATCCCTCTTGTGGTAAGACCTACAGCCCAACATGCTTTCCTATATTATCTGAAGGTGCTCAATAATGATATTTCAGTTATGATCCAATCCATGGGAGGTAGGACTTTACCAGCTGCTTATAGTATTGCAGTAAGGGCAGAAAATAGTCTTATTCAGGTGGGAAAGATAGCTCCTAGACCACCTATGCCCTTGTTCCCAAAAATGTCACAAGCACCCCAACCTTCTGTGGCCCCTATTCATGTTCCTGAGAAAAGTGCACAACCAGTTCCTCAACATCCTACTCTCCAACACAACAGAAGGAAGATGAAGAGTTGAAGGCCCTGATTAGAAATTTATCAAACAAAGTCATATCATTAGAAAAGAAACAGGTGTAATCCTATAGAGGTAATTCTAATCAGGTGCATGGCCAAAGCAATCAGCCTTGGTGGAATTAGTATGGAAATCAAAGATACACACCCAACCAGCAGAATGATAGATGGCATCCCAATGCACATCTTCCCTTGCAAGTTGTTCCTCCCACGCCTTCTCTTCCAGCACCCAGTGCAAGTCAAGGTGCTTGTTCCAGTTCAGAACAATTTGGCACAAGAGTCAGAATGGTGCTTCCCTTGCAACATGCCTCATAGTCAATATCATTGTGCCAATGTTGCACACACCCAAGCCTTCATGATCCAGAATGCTTCAGTTTGTGAGCCTTCAACAAGTTCCCCTGAAGCAGATAACCAAGAAAGACCAGAAGCTCCTCTAGAGACAAATTTGATGTTCTTTGGCGCTGAGGACTTCTATGCAATCAACCAAGCTACAAAAGATACAAACAGACCACATGCCCAAGTTGCAGACAACACAAGATACAAGAAGAGAATGTTAGATTCAGGTGTGTAGGTCTCACTCCCAGCAACACAAGTAGATCCTAAGAAGTAGAAAGATGTAGACAAGGCATCCAGTAGTAAAAGTGCTCAAGTCCCTATGTAAGAGGCCCCATGTAAAGCTCCTTCTGAAGAAGTACGTGCCCCTCCTTTGGTAGGTCAAGCCTCTACTCTAGCTAAAGTTTAGGCTTCCACACCTAAACAGTCAAGAAGGGATGTTGTTCCCCAAATGCATAAGACAAGGGGCCTTCCATTTAGCATTGTTGACCAGATGAAGAGAACAAACATAAATGTCACAATGTGGGATGCCCTGACCATTCCATCTCAGTGGGATCTATTGCATGAAGCTCTGGCACAACTCCCACTGATCCAGCTGTGCAGAAGCCACATGCTTCTATCAATGTCTTCCAAGAAGAGGAGAAACAAGTAAGTAATTTTTTAAAAACCCACCCTTCTATATGTCCTTGATCATAGGAAAACACCTAGTGCATAATTACATGATTGACTCAGGTGCTAGTACTTCTATTATGCCTAAGAAAATAACTGATGTCTTAGGTCTGAAATATAGCCCTTTGTCTAAAGGAGTCCTGCAACTTGATGGTTCAACTGTCACCACCTTAGGAGTCATCAAGGATCTTGAGTTAACCCTCCATGCATGTCCAAGCCTAACCATTACTCAAGATGTGTCAATCATTGACCTACCTCCTTTGTTTTCCCTATGTCTATCAAGAGACTTTACTGCTAAAGTGGGTGGTTACTTGTCTTCTAATTGGTCTCAAATGTTACTCAAAATGAGGTATGGTACCCAGTTTACCATACAAGCTGAGCCTATATTTTCCTATCATGTAGAGTCATATGTCCCATCCCCTCTCCAAGCCAACTATTTAATCCAAGAAGAACAAGCTTCAGTTCCTGAAGAGAAGTCTCTTCCACCCTCTATTCCTGACCTAGTGCTTGATGAATGGGTGGAGAGGCACCATAAATTTGATCCATATGCTGAAGAACTGGAAGCTTATGAAACTGGGCTTGGTACTTACTACATTCTTGAAGAAGAAGTTGTGTTTTCATTGCGCTCAAGAAATACAAAGTTGAGCTAGGTCTATGGAAGTTGTACTTTGATGGATCCAGAAGTAGAAATGGCATGGGAGTAGGATCGGTTCTCATTTCTCCTAAGAATAAAAAATTGTTGTTCATGTGAAGGCTATAGTTTGCATGTTCTAATAATGTGGCAGAGTATGAAGCATTGGTGCATGGCTTGCTCATTGCTGAGAAGAAGAAAATTAAGGCATTGCAGATCTTTGGGGACACAGAATTGGTTATCCACTAGGTTACCAACAAATTCCAGACAAAGAATAAGCTTCTCAAATATTATAAGCATAGAGTTTGGGACCTCCTTGAGAGATTTGATGCTCTAAATCTACAAGTGGTGCCATGCAAAATGAACAAGGAAGCTGACCAGATGGCCGCGTTTGGTTCACAGTTCTCTCCTGTTGAGGAATTTGTCAAAGGAAACACTCAACACATCAAGATGGTGATCAGACCATCCATTCCAGACAACAACAACCAGCTGGAAAGTGTTTGATAGTGATGCACTGACCATCTAGTTCATCCAAAATAAAGCTGAGTTCTCAACAAGTATGCAACTTGACTTGCATGACAGATATGGTGACCAAGTGATACAGCTGAAGACAAACAAGTTTCCTAAAGGGCTGGTCACCTTAGAGAAAATGTTTATCCCTGATGATGAGTTCAAGGGTGAAGAAAGGTACATGCACGTCATGCAAGAAGACTACTCCTCAGTCACTATTGCATGTGGAAAGAGTTGTTTCTCAGTAAAGACTTGTGCATGAAGAGAAACAGGCCTTCATCTCTCTCTGTCAAAAATATAGTGATATCTTCTCATGGGAGTATGAAGACCTCAAAGGTTTTGATCCAAGTGTTTCTCAACACTCCATTGACCTTGATCCTAGTATTAAGCCTATCAGACAGAAGCAATGACTAGTCAATCCAAAGATAGAGCCCCTCATGAGAAAGGAATTATCCAAACTCATTGAGGAAAAAATTATTTTTCCTATCAAATACTCTACCTGGGTCACAAATCTGGTTCCAGTGCACAAGAAGAATGGTGAAATCAGACTTTGTGTTGATTTCAGAGATTTGAATAAGGCATCTCTAAAGGATCATTATCCTTTTCCTTCAATGGAGAAGATTCTACAGACTGTGGCTGGCACACAGAGATTCTCCATGCTAGATGGATATTCAAGTTTCAATCAGATCCTGGTCAAGGAAGAGGATCAATTCAAAACAACGTTTACAACCAAGTGGGGAACATATGCATATCAAAAAATTCCCTTTGGTCTGTCAAATGCATGGGTGCCACATTTCAGCACACCATGGATATTTCCTTCAAAGGATACATCAATGAGTTCATCTTGGTTTACCTTGATGACATAACAATCTTCTCAAAGCAAAGCATGGATCATATGGTGCACCTAGAGAAAGTATTTGAGAGATGCAGAAAGTTTGGGGTGTCTCTTAACCCCAAGAAGTGTAATTTTTCAGTGTCGCAAGGTAAGCTTTTGGGCCATGTGGTTTCAAAGGATGGCATCACAATTGATCCTGAGCACGTTTCAGCCATCCTAGCTCTTTCCCTTCCAATGCACAAAAATTCCCTACAGTCCTTCCTTGGCAAGATCAATTTTGTTCGGTGTTTTATCCCTAACTTTGTAGGATTGGTTCAGCCCATCACCTTGATGCTCAAGAAGGACATAACCTTTAGATGGATAGTAAAGGAAGAGAAAGCTTCAACAAAATCAAGCAAGAAATTTCTTGTGCACCAACACTCATCAATCCATATTATTCAAAGGATTTCATCCTTTATGCTTATGGCGCTGATGCAAGTGTTGCTGCTGTCCTAACACAAGAAAATGAACAAGGGCTAGAATAACCAGTGGATTTCTTCAGCCAGATGTTGAAGGATTATGAATTAAAATATAGTCACATGGAGAATCAAGTCTTCACCATCATGCACGTGCTCAAGAAATTCAAGAGTATGCTTGCCACCAATCATATCAAGGTGTTAGTCTCCCACTCTTCTGTCAGAGACTTCATCATGGGAGGATAAATCAGTGAGAAAAGAGCATGATGGGTGACCAAAATCATGGAGTATGATGTGACTATCAAGGCCACAAAGTTGGTAAGAGGTAGTGCACTCTGTAGGTAGATTTTTGAGGATGTGCAGAGTGAACCTGAGGCTTCATTATTTCTAGATGAAGGTCTTCCACGTGTAGAACTTGAGTAGAATACAGACCCTGGCATGCATGACTAGATGAAGGACATGATCACATTCCTTTCTGAGGGTGCATACCCTCCTGGTTTAAATAAAGAAAAGAGAATACATCTGAGGTTACAATCTATCCCTTATGTGTTGATTGATGGACTTATCTTCAAAAGAATCTTGATGGCATGTTGTTAAGATGTATCAATGGTGCACAAACTGAAAAAGTGTTAGCATAATTTCACAATGGATTCTCTGGTGGACACTTCTCTACCAAAACTACAACAATGAAAATCATAATGGCAGGTATCTTCTGGCCTACCCTATTTGTAGATGCACACAGGTGGGTCAAAAAATGTATGGAATGCACTTTATTTATAGGAAAGAAAATATTGGCAGCACTTCCCCTCTTACCAATACAAGTGGATTAGCCTTTTGTGCAATGGGGTCTTGAATTCATAGGCATGATCAATCCACCTTCAAGCATTAGACATAAATGGGTGTTGACAAGCTACAGATTACTTCACCAGATGGACAAAAGTTGTCAAACTCAAGGAATCAACTAAGTCAGTCATCCTTGACTTTCTCGAAGGTATAGTCACAAGGTTTGGCATTCCTCAAACCATTATCTCTGATAATGTGAAATCCTTCCTTGGTACTAAAATCACTGATTGGGCTCTAAATCTGGGAATTTATCTAAAAACATCTTCCAACTATTACCCCCAAGGAAATGGTCTGGCAGAGTCAAAAAACAAGAACCTGATCATAATCATGAAGTGCACAATGAACATCAACCAAATAAAGTGATACATAAAGGTCTCGTGTGCGCTCTGGGCAGATAGAATCATAGTAAAAAAATCAATAGGAACTTCACCTTACAAGCTTATCTATGGTAAGGAGGATACCCTTCCTTTGACACTAGAGTTGAATTCATTAGTGCTTTCCCAGCAGCTGGAATTTGAAGGCACAAACTAGAGAGAAATCAGAATGGTAGAGCTGGTTGATCTTGAAGAACTAAGGAACTCTGTCATGATCAAGCTAGAAAAACATCAGCAAGCAACAAAGAAATGGTTTGACAGAAAATATAGGCCTCAAGATTTCAAAGTTGGGGACTTTGTTTTAAAATGGGATGTTGAAAGAGCCAAACCAGGGCACCATTCAAATTTTGATGCACTTTGGAGTGACACACACATCATCAGTTCCAGCAAGGAGGCTAACTCCTTTGAGTTGACTCATCTTGATGGAGGTGCACTACAAATCCCAGTAAATGGGGTCTACCTCAAACCATTCCATTAAGTCGGTTTCATCATGTTGTATATATTAGAGTAGTTTCAATTCATCCAAGTGTGCCACATGCACATTGTTACTTTGTACATAGTTATTTCTTCTCACATGCTTCTTGCACGTTCTCTTCCATTGCTTCTAGGATGAAAATCTTCTCTCAGTGGTTGCAAGATTTAGAATAGAGTTAAGAAATGATCTTCAAGTGACTACATGGGTAGTTTCATGATTACATAGAAGACTCCATGCCCAATGGATGCTCCAGGCTACTAATCTTCTTCATCTAGCAGGAAGATGGCCCCAAAAGTCACCAAAACTGTTATCTAAATAACTCTCCTAGTTATTTGGGTAACTTGTATACACATTCTGGCTCTCATCTCCCCATTGAAGGTTGCACGTACTCAAGTTCAATTGGCACAACTCCTTGGTTATAGTTTCCCCTTGGCACCCCTTCTTTTCCTCAAGCACCCTTGCACTTTCTATTCTCTCCTTCCACTTTCCTTTTCCTCTTTGTTCCACTCCTCCCTTGCACCCACCTTCTGTGCTTTCTCCTTCTTCCTAAGCAAATTCTTCACCCTGTGTGTGTCTCAAACTTTCTTCAATCAGCTAAGTCCCTAGCCCTCTCATGCATCACACCCATTACTTTGTAATATTTATACCTTGACCTTGCATTCTCTGCTCACAATTTTTCTCTTTTCCTTGCGGTTCGCATGCACACCCTTATGTGCCTTCCTTTGTTTTTCTCCTCACACACTCCTTTGCACCCTTCTATGCTAGGTCATCTAATGACATGCTTAAGTATCCCATATGTAACCATTCAAAGTGTGCCATCAGGGTGCCAAATCCTTGCAACAAATCAGTAAGTGACACATGGCAGAAATGAAAAATATTTACACAGTTGGCCATCATTTCAGCCAATCCCTACGCGACACGTGTTTTTTGTGTGGTGACGACTCTGAAATATTTTGAAAGCCATATATTTTTTGATAGAGCTCAGATTGTTGTGCACCTAAACTTGTCAGAGAATTGCTGACATTAGCTACAGTGCTAGAAATTCAAATTCAAATTTTGATGGATTTGGTAGGTGAGAAATGGGAAAATGTCTCTCTTAGCATTGATGAGCAAATCTGATTTCTCCAACCACCCGATTTGATATGATTCTCCCTCCTTCCTTCTTCAACATTATAAAAAGGCTTGGGGAAGCATTTTTCATAGATCTCCAGGTGGATTTTTTGGCATTGAATGCTTCTTGTTGGTGGTTGTGTTTCAAATTTAGGTTTTCCCTCCTTCTTCCCTTCTTCCTCCATGGATTCATCTATAAATGTAAGAGATAGACTCATTTGTTATGTTGGACACTTTGGATCCTTATGATTTTTTTGCTAAGGACTCCATACTTTCTATATTTTGAGTTGTAGACGTCTAGATCTGGCTTTAGCATGTGGATATCAGCCTCCTTCATCATTGTAATAGCTCTGTGCATTTCTAGAAGTAAAAGAAGCATTGTTTTGTGACTATTCTCTATCCTAAGATGTTTTAATTCCTTCTTATTTCCTTTTATTTTGTGTTGCATGTTGGTTGTGTCATTTGAACTCCCTTGTAGTTCCTTATTTAGTTGTGTTCCATGAGAATGATTTGGTGAATACATGTTTAACTGTGTTACTCGTGCCTAGCCTCCTTTCATGCATTTCCTTTCATTCTCACTCAAAACAGATAGTGTTCATCCCTCTTTTTTGGTGTTATCACCTTTTAGTGTAGTTTCCTTTCATGTTATCCTTCTATCCCTAGTCCCTTGGCATTATTAGCTTAGTTTTCCCTTCCAACACTAGGAGTAGTAGTAGTAGTAGAAATAGATAGAGGAACCGGCCTTCTCCAGAGATCCGTCCCAAGTGCGCAAGGTCCCACAACTTGGGGATGGTTCCATTGTGGTCTCAAACACCTCCTTCAAATTCACTTAACTTGGTTTAGCAGTTAGATTATGAACACAAAATTGACTTCAAGCAAAATGTAAAGAAACATGACACAATTCTTATAGTGGGAAACCCAATAAGGGAGAAAACACACTTAAAACCAACCCTTTTATTTAGAACACCACTTCTAATTTATTGATTTATAATTGATTAAGCACCCACTTAATCACTGAAGTAAGAGTTCATATAATCACCTACTTAATGAATGCTAAGCACCTACTTAGATGGATTTGTACAAGAAGCACTTACTTCTTCAGTCTAAACACCTACTTAGACAATACTTACAGCATTCAACTAATCATATAGGTCCTCTATTTCTCTATCAAAAAATCATGATCACTTTACTAGTACAATGCATTCATCACCTTACAATCCACTTAATTATCTGGTTTTACAATATTTCACATAGTCAAGAGTTCATACAACTATCCCTGATACAGTCTCATATCAATATCATCAACTATGTCTACAATATCTATTTTTAATACCTTTCATAGTCCATAGATCTCTTGTATCACTTGCACCTAACTCCCTATTTGATGTTATATTCATATAATTAGTATACCTTGATTTTACCTTCTATATCATTGTTTTTAATGTTATTCTTTATGATATTCATTTATTATATCTTCTCAATGTTTTCCTTTTCAAAAATTTATATTTTATTCAATACCATTCCATCATCTGCATAATTTCCATGGTTAATTGATTTCCTTTATGGTTTTATCTCACTTGAGAATATTCGAGTTCCATGCTTTAGACTCTTGACCTTTTATGTATCCCTTAAGACCTCAAAGGACCTTGATCTTGATGATCAAGACAAATCCTTTTCTTTCCACATTCCTTATCGAACCTTGAACATGTTCCATGCATTCAAAAATAATTTAAGCTCTTAAAACACTTAATTATATTTTCAATGTCCATATATTTGGCTTCCATCTTTTATAGACCTTCACATTAACTGTCAAGGAACATTAATCATGTGATAGAAAAAAGAACATTATGAAAGACAACACAGACATGTGTAGCATTAAAACACTAAATTCATAAGTTATTTGGGTTCTTCAAGTTTCAAATCCCTTCTTTCAAACTAGATGATATTGGCTTTGCATCATTAATTTCATAGAGATGAGAATTTTTTAGAGAGATCCCGATTCTTAGTCTGATACACCAGATTGAATATGCATACAACATGATCTTCATTCTAATGATACTTACATGACCCTTACTGAGTTTCAATTAACTTTTGTAGAATGATAAGAGGCATTCATAGTCTTAGAATATTGATTTGACCATACTAACATTGTCCTTTTCATGTAAGAAGACAATGTATGGAATTTTTTACATTTTCATTCAAGAATATCCTTTCAAACATATAAATCAATCCTTGAAGCTTGTTCAACTCCTGAGGAAATTGATCAACCATTAAATTGACCTCTTTTTTAGAAGAATCAATTAAACATTAAAATAATTAGATAGGGTAAAAAGTAGGGATGGGCTCCCAGAGGCCAAGTACAAAAAGATTACATCGTGTTCGAAACAAAGAGAGACAAAAAAGGAATAGGACCCAAAGAGTTAAACAGACTTAACTCCAAAATAGAGAAGGGGGTCCAAGAAATGATGAACAAAAGAGAACTAAACCATTAAACAAGAAAAAATAGTGAAATTTCCCTGAAAGTCCGCAGACAGTTCAGGAGAAGTTCCATTAGTTAGCTTTACTTTTGTTGGAGGGTTTAACCTCCCTGATCTCATCTTTCATGCTAGGATCAGTATTCAGCTTCTTCTGGGGGGTTCCTCAATGTCCTCCTCAGTATCCTCCTCAGACTCCTCCTCCTCTTCAACTTCATCAGAACTGATCCACCTCCTTTTCCACTTCTCTTTTTCCACAGCATCCAGACGAGCACCCAAATCCCGAACCAGAGAGTCCAACTACTTGATATCCCCTCTAATGTTCTTCTGGGCCAAGCATATTTTCTTGGTGGCTTCAATGCTATCAATCATGCCCTTCCTCACCACCGAGTTAGTCTCTTCCAAGACCTGGACCACCATCTCCAAATACTGAACTTTGTTCTTCCACATATCAAGACCATGCTCTCCTTCCAGGGGCACTTTATCCTTACCCTTCGATGGGCCAGCTTCCTAATTTTCCATCCCTTCCACATTCTTCCCCTCTCCCATCTGCTTAGTACCCAGATTACCCTCCCTCATCTTGGAAAGACACTCAGCCAGGGTAATATCCTCCTCATCCTCAATTAGGGGCATAGGTTTATCCCAGACCGGTTTCCCATTTCGAAACAGGAGAAGAATGAGACCCTCATGAATGGGGGACTCCACCTTACTCCATTGGAAATCCTTCACTGAGGTGGTCAGAGACATAAAAGATAGAAGGGAATACTGAGCATTTTCTTGTGTCTAAACATGTTCATAAAAGACAAGTGGTGGGTATATATCTTGCGATATTTACCTTCTAGGGTAAGATACTTCATGATGTGAAGACAGACCTCCCTCCACACCCTAGGAATACAGGAATGAGTGATGTCATCAGTGAAGTAATGGACAGTTTCCTTTCCCACAAAGAAAGTATTGATTTCATACTCTCTCTGATTCCTATCCTTAAATATTTTCAGACCTTCCATGTCCATGATAGCTATACGGGAAATGGCCTCCTCCGACGTATCAATTTCCATGCCATGGATCACCACTTTCCCCTCTTTCCATGCCAGCCCAAACTCCATAGTTAGCGAGGGATCATGCCCTTGGAGTCTGGTGATAAAGTTCCTGAAACCCCCAATCCTAAATAGGTGCCACATAGACTTATCCTCCACAATACGCCCATGGCTGGATGGCTCGACTCTGGTTCTATCTCCGCCCATGATGGCCAAAATTTTACTCCAATGCTCAGCACTTTGAAACCTGCAACTTTTGATATTAGACTTGCCTTTCCAAGAATAGCTTAAACCAGACTCACTTTTGCAATATTGGAAAATGAACCCATTATTCTCCCTCGTGCTGCTTAAGGTGAAGTGCTTACAACTTTTCATGATTAATAATATCATTAATATGCACAGGTATGACATCACCTTTTTGCCACACTTTGAAATCATTACTTTGAACTCCCTCATTCACAAATCTGTCCACACAAGTATTTCAAATGCGAGGGATATGAGTGATGATATGGGAATCAAAGTACTTAAGGTGCTCTTTAATATCATGAATAATATTACCCAAAGCCCAATTATTGTAACTAGTCTTGCTGATGGCATTTAAAATGAGAAGAGAGTCCCCCTCAATAAGAATATGTTTAATTCCTTTTTCCTTAACAAGACTAACACCCCAGAGAAGAGCACATGCTTCAGCCACATTGTTACTCTAAGTCCCCAAAGGTCCATACATAGGCAAAGATCCAGTCCCCATTATGATCCCTAATTATGCCCCCTCCACCAGCCAGGCTAGGGTTGCCTTTTAAAGCCCCATCAAAATTAAGTTTGAATTTTCCCCTTTCTGGTTTGGACCACTTAATGATAGTGGATGGGAATCTGACTTGAGGTGGAATGAAGGTGAACTATGTTTGAGAACTTCCTCTTCTCTGCTAGAACATGCCTTTTTAGTCTTCACCTTAATGAGATTGGAG
Organism: Taxus chinensis; assembly: GCA_019776745.2. Taxonomy (NCBI): domain Eukaryota; kingdom Viridiplantae; phylum Streptophyta; class Pinopsida; order Cupressales; family Taxaceae; genus Taxus; species Taxus chinensis. The sequence goes on along the minus strand of CM034157.1, from coordinate 377,073,274 downwards.
TTCTCTTTAATCAAGGAAATCAAACCAGCACTGACCTTTCTGATGTTAGCCTTCTGATTTCTGAAGATGAGAGCATTCCTTTCCTTCCATAAGCTCCAGATGAAGTGGGGAAGGGCCATTTTCTAGGTAGCCATAAGAAAGGGATACCTAAAAGGACAATCCCATTGTAACCAACATTCCTCAATGGAGTTAGGGTAGACCCATTGCACTTTGAAAAGCTCCAACACCTTGGAAAGCACCACTTGAGCAAGGGACAAGAGATGAGGAGGTGGTTGACACTTTCCTCCTCTTTTTTACAAAGCACACACCTGTTGGGGAGGAACATCCCACGTTTCCTCAAATTATCCACAGTGAGGATTTTGTTCTGAGTAGCCAACCAAAGGAAAATGTTAACTTTAGGTAGAAGGTCCTTTACCCAAAGTTTTCCCCAGTAATCTTTTTGGCTAGAATTCTTGAAATTTAGGAGGTATGCAGATTTAACAGAGAAATTTCCAGAATCCTCTTCCTTCCATATAATAGAGTCCTCATTCTGTTGGAAGAGTGGTATATATAAACTCTTTAACTTAGAGTTGAGATTATCAAAAATTTGAGTGTCCCCAATGAAATTGGGAGGGGGATGCACCTTCTCCCAAAGAACAAGATTATTGGAGAAGCTCCAATAGTCCCTAACCCAAACTTTACCATTGTCTTCAAAGAACTGCGCCACAGTTCTCCCAGGTTCTTCCTCCACTAAAGGTTTATCAGAGAGCCAACAATCCCTCCAAAAGTGAATTCTATCACCTTTCCCAATATTCCATTTAATACCCCTACTCAGGATCTCCCTAGAAGAGAGAAAATAATTCCAAAAGAAGGATCCCTTAGGGATATTGTCCTGTAGAAAGAAAGTCTCTATTCTGCCAGTATTCCTTAAATATTTCCTTTTGATGATATCAATCTAAAGGCCTTCTTCCTTTATCACTCTCCAACCAGCTTTAGCCACAAGATCTTCATTCATGAGTCTCATATTCTTTAATCCCAGCCCACCACAATCCTTAGGCTTGGTCACTTTTTCCCAGGCCACAAGAGGAAATTTGAACTTCTCCTCAGCACCAGCCCACAGGAACCTTTTTTGAATTTTTTCAAGAGCTTCCAAAATATTTCCTGGGAGCCAAAAAAGGGACATGACATAGATTGGGACACCTTGAAGAGAGATTTGGAGAAGTTGAATTTTTCCAGCTTGAGATAGGAGAATCCCCTTCCAAGAAGACAACTTATTGGAAACTCTCTCAAGCAGAGTGTTCCAGATGGAATGGTTTGGTTTTTTGTGAATGAGGGGCATTCCCAAATAGGAATCTAGAAAATTCTTTATCTTACAGCCAAAAATGTGGGCCAGTCTCACTTGGAAATGCTCTTCCACATTAATGAAGAAAATAACACTTTTGAGGAAGTTGACCAGCTGACCAGAGACCTCCTCATACTCATTCAGAACATCTTTGAAGATAGAGGCTTCCTGCATAGATGCCTTCCCCATCAAGAAATCATCATCAAAAAATTGGTTAAGGAAAGTAGGCTGAAGGCCATTAGAAATTTTGAGACCTTGCAAGAGATTAAGGGAAACCACCTAGTTGCAGAGTCTACTTAAAGTTTCTACCACAATCATGTAGAGGAAGGGGGAGAGGGGATCTCCCTGTTTGAGTCCTCTACCAGCTTGAAAGAAACCTTCTAGTTTTCCATTGATCATAATAGAGAAGCTGGTAGAAGAAATGCAGACCATAACCATGTTGATAAAAAAGGCATCAAACCCCACCTTGGTCAGAATGGCCCAGAGAAGGGCCCACAAAACTCTGTCATATGCTTTGTGCATATCCAACTTGACAAACATGGTTAATCTTCCTTGACAAAATGAATGGATTCTTAGATTACCACAATGCTATTCAGAATTTGTCTTCGAGGAAGAAAATCCCCTTGATTAGGAGAGATGAAATTGGCCAGCACTTTCCTGAGCCTGAAAGTGATAATTTTGGTAATCAATTTGTAGTTAGTGTTTCATAGACTAATGGGTCTAAAATATTTCACATCCTTGGCTCCTATCATCTTGGGAATAAGGAGCAGGAAAATGTTGTTGATTTGTTTGAGGATCTGGCCATTACTGAAGAAAGTCTGGATCATCTCAATGACATCATTCTTAACCACTTCCCAGAACTGTTGGAAGAAGAAGGTCGGAACCCATCTGGTCTAGGGGATTTATCTAGTTCCATATCAAAAATGACATATCTGATTTCTTCTCCCCAGGAATGAGCATAAGATCTCTATTATCCTTTTGCGAGATGACATTCTGGAAGAGTCCTAAGGCCTTCTCCCAAGAAGTTCTATTCAGATCATCCCCAGGGAGAAAGAGGTCCTTAAAATATTTGATAATAGCTTCATTGATTTCTTTTTCATCTTCTGTGAGTGTACCATCATTTTTCCTGATTTCCTTGATCTTGAGATGGTTTTTCCTGGAGGTGGCAGAGAAGTGGAAGAATTTAGTGTTTCTATCACCCTCCTTTAGCCATTTAACTCTAGATTTTTTCTTCCAGTAGACTTCCTCCTTGGCCAAGATATCATGGTATTCAATGAGGAGAGCCTGCTCTTGAATTTTAAGTGCTTGGTTGAGCCCATCTTCCTCCATCAGCTCCTCAATAGTCCTTAAGTCTTCCTCTATTCTGCTCTTAGACTGAAAGATGTTCCCAAAAATTTCCTTATTCCAAGTTTTCAGGTTTTGTTTAACATGTTTCAACTTTAAACTTAATTTATACATCATAACACCATGGACTATGATCCCCCACCATTCCTGAATTCTCAAGAGGATGTCAGGATGTTGGAGCCACATTTTTTCAAATCTGAAAGGTCTAGATTTTTTAGGAATAGCCATACCCAGCTTGAGAATGATCAGATTGTGGTCAGATCCAATTCTGGGCAAGGTGGATAGAGAGTAGAGTTGATTAAGCATGCAAGAATGACTCACCACAAATCTATCCAGTCTAATCTGTATGAGGTCCTGACCAGTTCTTCTGTTAGCCCAAGTGAATTTGGACCCTCCAAGCTCGAGGTCCACAAGATCATTATTCACTAAAAAATTAGCTAACTCATCCATACTGTCAGTATAGGAAATGGATCCACCTTTTTTTCCCCCAGGGAGAGAGGGGTATTGAAATCTCCCCCAACAATCCAATCACTATCTTTAAACAAAAACCTCCCCTTAGTGAGTTCTCCCCAAATATTCCTTCTACCAACAATAGAGTTGGGGCATAGATATTAGACACAATCCAGGACTTGTGTGAAACTAAATCAGTAAAGCACATGGTTAGGTGGTTGGTCGAAGATAGAAGCACCAAACCTTTAACCAAGAGGGGGTTCCAGAGGGTGGAAATGCCTCCTGAAGCACCATCTGAGCTTACCCCAGCCCAAAGGCAATCTTTCCAGATCATCCTACTCACTTCTTTGAATCTTTCAGTACTCATCTTTGTTTCTTGGATCATCAAAATATCAGGTTTGTATTTGTTCCTAAAATCCTTCATAATTCTTTGCTTACTGGGGTTATTCAACCCTCTAATATTCCAAGATAGTAAAATCATTTATTCTTTGATTGAGGAAACCTAAGAGGTTTTTGTATCCCTTTATCCATATATTTCTTTACCAAGGTCTCCCTCTTCTCCTTGTTAGATTTTCTCCCTTTTGGAGTTAAGTCTTTACCCACATCAGCTCTGAAATTGCTTCTAGTAATAGGCTTGGACCCTGTTACTGGAGTGACAGGGGAGGACACTGGATCAACAGAATCCAGAACAATACCTCCCATCAAGAGATCAAAAGCATTTGATGTCGAGATGCCTTCCTCCTGTCTTTGGCCAAAAGAGCTTTGTCCAACTGAGGATAAATCTTCCAGGGAAAGTCCCTGAGCCACTTTCAGTGCATAGTTCCCTTCTGAATCTGATAGATACTCAGCTTCCTTCTGTTTTAGATTTGGGGAAAATTCCTCTTCACTCATCTTTTCATTATCTACTTTACCCCATTCAACCTTGTTCTTTGGATCTTCCTCTTCAGCCACAACTTGTGTCTCTACAACTATAGTCTCCTTTGGAGCCTCTTGATCCCTTCTAGGATCCTGACTAATGGTTCTTCCATTTTTCCCCACCTTTCTCCATTCTGTGTTATCTTTATTAGGAGCCACAGTATGATATCTTGGACCTGTTTCCTACTTCTTCTTCTGTGTTGAGCACCTTTGAGGATCACACCCAACATATTTGCATTTGTAACAAACAAAAGGGGATGGAACATACTCAAATATTTGCACCCAATCACCAAACTTTGAGAGCAAAGTGATAGTTTCTTCTAGTGCAACTTCTTGTTTCATATTAACACAAAACCTCACATGTGTAAGCCTGGTTCTAGATTTAGTTACAGGATCTATCGCTATCGGGGTTCCCAGACTTTTGGCTATACCAATCAGGACCTCAGGTTCCCAGAACTCAAGAGGTAAGCCAGGGAGATTCACCCAGATAGGATATTCAGAGACAATTTTTTCAAAGGGGTTGAAGGTTGGTTCCCATTGTTGCACTACCACATGGGACTTACCAATGAACCAAGGCCCTCCAGCCAGAATTCTTAAGACATGTTCTTTACTAGGAAGAGATATTAAGAAAAATCCATTCACATAAGTAGTTACCTCAATAGATCCATTTTGTGCCCATCTTCTCTTGGCCCAACTATGAAAAAAATCAATGTTGGGTCGAGATCCCAAACATTTGGCGAACAAATCTCCTTCCATATTTTCCTTGGCTCACTCCAAGAGAGAGTCAGGTATTTTAAGGGCCAGAAGGCCCTTATCTTTAGAAGGCTCCAATCCTTCCAAGGAATTTTTTCCAGCTTTTCCCAAACCAATATTTCCACCCACATGGATTCCACCACTGACTCTACTCTATTTCCCTTACCTAGGTTAGGCACATGCACCTGTAATGGCCCGTGAGGCTTCTCAAGTTCCATAGAATCCACAGAAGGAATTCCATCACTCCTGCTTCTAACATTCAAACCAGGGTTTCAAAATTTGAACTTATTGGTCTTTCTGAGACCAACTTCCACCATTTCACACTAAATTTCACCCTTGAATGGCCACCAACTACTCACAACAAGAAAATTTTATAGTCTATAGAGCCATGAAACCTGTTAGTGAAGTGACTGTCACCTTGAAACTTGTCTAGTATGCTTGAAATAAATCTAAATTTATTTTTGGAGTATGAATAAATTAGTATGGATCATTTCCCAATCATTCTCTTTACATGAAATTACTAAAGATACTCCTAGACCTTCAAAAATCAAAACTAGTGACATGTTGTTTGAAGTAGGTAAATGGTTGCATTGGGTTTAGTTTGAGATATTATATGACTTAGATAATTCATGGAGCATAGAAATATCCTTACCAAAAACTTTACACATCCTTCTAGAGACCATGCTTTCATCCTTGTTATGGAGAACAACACACTTGCATACATGAGAATGAACAAAGTAAGACGACAACAAATGTTAGTGCTAGTTGTGATTAACTAAACTTATATTTTGAGTCAAGCATAACATATTGAAGGATTTGGAGGGATGATGACCAGCTTGGAGGCTTGAAGAAGCTATGGCACATTTCTGAGACCAACAAACATCAATTTCACCCTGATATCAACAAGCCCATTTCTTTCAAACTTCTACGTTATCATATAGACTTAGGAAGCATATTTTTCATAGGTTCCCTAAAAAATCATTACTTGTCCTTAGGAGGTGTTGATAAACTTAAGAATTTGAAAGAAATATAATACAAAAACATTTTCTTCTATCCAAGAATATGTCTTGGAGAGAAATAAATTTACCTTACTAAAATTAAGAGAAATTTTCAACCACAACTCCATTTGACAAAAATATTTCTTCTCAAAATTATAGGATAATTTAATACAAAAAATTATCTTATCACTTATATGATCATTCCTTCATATTTTTGTTAGACACCTAAGAGTCTAAGTGCTCTGTATGAGTTTTCTCCAAAACAAGTCTTATAAAAACTTGAATAACTTGCTCAAATGACTTTTAGAGGACCTAATATTTTTCAAGGAGCTCAAGGATACATGCCTCCACCATCTCCCATGGTTAATTTTTTAATATTAGCCATAAATTTATCTATATCATTTGATTTACATGAAATTATAGTTTGGGTTCTTGAGGGTAGTTTTGGATAGAAGTGACATTTTGCTGCAAAACATATTTCTTGACCTTCTGTGCCCTAAAATGATTTCTTCCACCTAAGATACACATGTTATAAGTGTTTTTCTTCTACAATTTTCACCATAGAGAATCAACATACATGACTCACATGCACTTAGAAAACATCAATATGACTCAACATGGACTAGCATTAACTCAACACTCTATGACTCCCTGGACACACCATTTCTATGACAAATATGCACTATGACATTCCATAGGGACATCAATGACAACATGACACAAGGTTGGAATCATGTAGTAATTTTCAAATCACAAAACACTCATGTTTCTATCCTCTCCTGAGTTTCTTTACCAAGGAAATTGTGTACAAGATCACATTTATAGATTTTTATCCTTGAATTCTCACTCTCTTAAGAGCTTCAAGGTGATCATCATGTAAAAGTGAAAATTTTAAGGTATCACATATGAAAACTAAGAAAAAGTATAATAATATTGGTTTAGTACCCTTGTTGATAGTAACAATGTTGATTGCACTCCAATAAACCAAATAAAGTATTCATGATAAAATAGTTGTTTAGTCTTCAAATGCTAGATCAGTTGTTCAAAGGATGTCTAAATAACTTCATTACTTCTTAAAGAAAAAACAAATTTCAACTTGAAACCTAAAGACTCTTCTTTTTTCTCACTAATGGAACATAATGTCAAACTATTAGTCTTTTATGTTTTAATTCTTGAAGTTCTGAGAATAAAATAAGATAGTTCAAGGTGGTTAATTGGTTAGAAGAGGTGTAGGGACCCTTGAAAAAACTAAAGTTGTTGAAATTTTTATTTTTTTATTAAGAATTGAATAAGGAAACATGTTTTCATTACTCTCAGGTATGCATTATTCATGAAACCTTGAAACTAGGGTTTATGGGAAATAAAGTTTTAAAACACAAATTTTATCCAACAAAAAATCGTAAAAATTGGTGGAATTATTTGTAGGAGAAGCACAAATCATTTTCAAAATAATTTTTTTGTTTCAATTAAGTGGCTCTTAATAATTTCTCGACAGTGTTCAAATAAACACATGCAGTACTATACAGGGTGGTTTCTTGAATGGTTCTTTGTAATTTCTTGAGTTGAATCTTCAGAAAATAATTTGTAACTTCTTCATGGGCCTATTATTATCTAGATGATTCAAATTTGAATTTAATTTTGTGATGAGAGGTGCATATTTTATGTAAGTATTTTTTAGAATATCATTCTAGACTATGCAGTATTAGTTATTACATTAATGAAAATATGTGGTTGAAGATATCTCTTTAAAACTGTTAGGTACTAAGAAAGAAAGTCAAAGGAGTATATTTATCATCTTGGAGGTCATTTAAAATATTTACAGGGGTGAAAAACTTAACTCAATTGCACACCTTTCAGTTCCTTGATGAAGCATGAAACTAAAGGTCATATTTTCTTATGTAATGGTGTCATACTCATGTAAATGGGAATTCAAAGAGTCCATTATTTCTTGAAGGTATAAAATTGATGAGAAGTGAAAGGTTTGGAACTTGTAAGAAGATGGAAAGCCACTTGTTTATCTTGTTCAAGAAAGGTATACTATATCAAAGACTAATCAACTCACAAATGGAATCTGAAGAGTCAAGAATTATATGAAGATATCAAAGAACCAATAAAGAGTTGAAAAAGAGTAATTACTGATGGAATAGGGAATATGAATAGACCATATACATCTTCGTTTTTGTCTTGAACATAGATATAAAACTGTGATGTATGTGTAAGTAAAATATATAAGACCGTGAGCTAACAAGTACAAGTTAAAGTAAAGGGAACACTTGATTGAGATATAAACAAGAAAAATTCATGAATGCAAAGAGAATTAAGAGGAATGTGAAGTAAATATATGGTGTAGTTAGGAGACTACTTGTACGGAACTAAGAAGAGAATTCAGAAGAGTATTAAAGGATATAGAAAATAGTGAATGAGAAATGTGGCAAATACAATGAGTAATGACCTATACCACTATCCTAGTGTCTGAATATGTTAGAAATAAGCATGCGAAATAGCATGAATACTGATTAAATATGTAGATAAAGAGTGTGAACCATAAATTTTTAAATGTAAGGATTTTGAGTATAAATGTTTAAACTAGAAATAGTGTGAATAGTGTTCCTAGTGTTTGAATATATCTTAAATAAGCATTTAAGGATTATAATTGTAAATGCACAAGGAAAGTGAAAGTATGCAGGAATGATCAGTTTATAAAATATATGAATTCTTGTGAGTTTTATATAAGTGGTGAATAAGTATGAAACCAAAACAGAAGAGTGAAATGCATTAACTTGACTATTAGGAAGAGTGGAAGGAGAAAATATATGCATATTTTCTAACTAAGATAGAGTTTTCGAGGATGTGGAAGGCTGAATTTAAAGCTATTAAATTATACATCATAGTTTTTGAATATTTAATATTGAAGAACAAATAGGATTTTGAACTGTTCAACCAAGAATAGTGAGCCTAGTGCTTCAAATAATCATATAACAGATGAAAGGTATACAATTTTTTGAAATTGTGAAAAAATTGTAAGAAAAATAAGAAGGTTGATAATTTAGAGTCACAATCAGATGCGTTACATCCATGAGGAAGAGTGATCAAATTTTTCATACACACTGAGTTCTATCTCAATATAATCAAGGAGGTGTAGCTTCCTTGTAGGTTATTTCTTGCATAAGGTCAATAGTTGTTGATTGAATTATTTTGGGGGTTGCGGTTTCCATCATAAAATTGTAGCTTGATTTTATTCTTCGGGTTGTAGCCTCAAAAGTTGAGTGAAGCTCAAATTGAAAATGGTGTAACACATATGATAGTTTGTTCTCTTTTTTCAGTGGGTTTTCTCCCATTATGGGTTTCTCACTTTAAAACTTTGTGTAGTGTCTCTTTTTATCTCCTTATGAATGGTTTTATGTGCTTTCTTAACGAGTTTGAATAAGTAGAAATAATTGAAAAATATGATTAGACATTGATAATCTGATTCACCCCCCCCCTTTTAGTGTCCTAGTTTCTAACAATATCTTGTTACAATAATTGCATGATGAAGAAATATTTGTTCAAGGATTATAATGACAATTCATAAGGTGTGAGGTAGAGTATAAGATTTCTAAAGAAGGATATGATGCCCAAGTTTATGTAAAAAGGGCCTAAATGAGGTTGGTCACTATGTTATTATAGTCACATAAGGAAGAGATGTAAGAATGATTTTGTGAGCTAAATGGGCTTAAAGATGATTGACAAAGATAAAGAACTCTCAATCTATGTTGGTAACCTAAAATGCAGGGTACAATTCACAATTATAATAGAGATCACAGTATATGATGAACTTGTGACTTTATATTGGAATAACAATGTTTCTTCAGTAATAAGGGTTTTTTATTTGCAAAATAAAGTGTATGAAGGTGGAAAGGGTAGAGTATATGATTGTTTATAAGAACAATTGATTGAGAAATGCATCCCAGGCTTGATAAGGTGTACTAATATATGCTTGAGTATGTTCTTGACCTCAAATAGGTATTTTTAAGTTCACCAAGGCATAAATATAGGTGTGAAAGTAATAATAGTTGGCTAAAATCTAAGGCATGTTTCTTGAAGAAGGAGAAAAGTTGATAAGAACGTGTGTGTTCTCTTATTGACATTATTGTTTACATGTACAAAGAAAATATGATTCTCTTCAAGTTTTTTTGGGTGTTAAGTATTGAAAGGAAAGGTAATTGTTACATAGGTCTATCCATGCACATTTTTCATGGAAAAATAGAGTATTAGTATAGTAACAAGACACAATATAATGTGATAAGAGGATTATGATGATTTTCCACAAGGTATGAGGGTTAACTTCATCATTTGCAGAAAGTATAGAGAATTGAGGTATTTCATGTTGAAAAATTATTGTAGTAGTACTATATTGGTTTGTATGAGAGTCTTAGGATAGGGGGACTTAAGGTATCAATTTGAGAATCTTGGAATAAGTTCTAAAACAGTTACACAAGTTGAGGGGGAGCTCACTTTGTTCTTTTCTTAAGAGAATAAAGTTTTTATTTGAAGACTAACAATGGAAAATAATGAAGGTGAGTTTGAATACAATGGTTGAGAGTTATCTATGATTTTTATTCATGATTTATTTGTTTTCTTAGTTTGAGTGGCTCAATACAGAGTGTTGACTCTAAAAGGGTGGTATAAGAGCTAGATTGAATATAAAGGAATTGATTTGGGTGCCAAATGTCTTAAAAGGAAAAATTAATGATTCTCTACTTAAGTAAGCAAGTTTTTAATCTAAGAAGCATGAAAAGGTATGAGAAAATATTGTATACATTAAAATTATGATTCAAGGACAATATTCATGAAATTAAGTTATCTTGAACACATAAAAGGAAGGTATGAGTTAAATTTTTGAATTTTTTGTGAGATCTAGACAATATAATTCTAGGGGGATCCTATTAATGGTGTGAGATGAGATTTGGAAACTCCAAGGAGTATGAAAATTTTGTCAGTTTTGCACTAAATTTTTCATTCAGGGACAACTTGTCCTAAATCAGTTTTGGTGGAGTTAGAGGAAAAATTGTTGTTTATATGCTTAAAATAGACCTAAAACTTGATTTCAAGTGTGAATCAAGGCAAGAATAAGGTGTATCAGTGTAGTGGGATATTATTCAGTTCTATAGGATCTTCATATGATTTTTTGGAGTCAAAGAAGAGAGTTTGGAGTCCCAGAGGGAGCCTTTTGATCAAGTAAGTCAAGTCTGACATTGTTTTCATTGTGTTTTGTTTTGTGTTGTAATTTTTTCATGTCTAGGAGTCAGTGTATCCTTTTTCATAGATGGAAAAGGGGGGAGAGGAATCAAAAACATGATTTTGAGGTCATGTTAGTGTTGGTCATGTCGATTTCCATCAATTTTTCTTAAGATGGTTGTCATTAATGACAAAGAAGGATATTTTTGGTCATTGTGTGTTTGCGTTGTCATTGATTTCAAATACATTGATGTAAAAGGGTGTCATGACATGGTATGATCCTTTATCAAGTGTCAATATGATGTCAAACATGAAGGTAAATTGGTAGTTTCAAGTTTGGGGATGTTCTAGGAGGTCTTAGTACATAGTCTAGTGAGTTGATTCACAGTATGAGGTATCCAAATCTTGTTGGAGTGTGTCATGAGGTCATACATGGTCCTAATGATTTGTAAAGAGTGTTTATGGTTCTACATATGGTCATCATGGTCAGTTCATGGGTTTTTCAATGTTGAGTTAGGTCTTTCCAGGATTGTTTCTAGCCCTAAAACATGAAGAATGAGATGAAGAAGTGATATTTGGACCTAATCAGTCCTACTAGATCTTGGTAGCAGCATGTTGGTAGTGTACCTGAGGTGTATTGTGATTTTCAGGTCTACATTCGAGAGTTTTGGTATTTCTGTGAAGTCCTTGAGAAACAAGTAGTTTAGCATAGGTAAATGAGATTAGTTAGAGAGTTTGAGACATATATGGGATAAATCGTGAGTATAAATAGTTATATCATGATGTGATGATGCTTCATGAAATTTTTTAGGTAATTTTGAATAATATTTTTGAATTTGTGCAAGTCTTGATAAAAACATGGAAGTAATCGTGTTTTTTAAGACAAAGTTGGACCTTCTGATGCTTGTTGTGAATTGTGTACTTTGCATGGGGACTTGAGATATTAGGAATATATTCCTAGGTTAGATATTTATATTTCAAAAAAATAATGAGGTTGTTTTATCATCATGTTTTTTTATGAATGATCATTAAGAGGGAAAAGTGGTCTAAAAGCCTAGCTATACCCTAAATAGGAGCAACTTATATAAAGTTATTGTACCATCCTAGTTTTGATTGGTTATTACAAAGTGATGATTATATGATGTAGATGACTCTACCATATTTCTAGATATGTATGTTAGAGTATTTGGTGATATGTGGGCCCTATCTAAATTGGAATTTTCTGAAGAATTCCAGTTTGTAGAAACGTTCACCACTGAAGATAATGGATAAATTGGTGTTTATGTTAGCCCATGATTTTTTATTAATGTCCATGATATTCTTAGGACATGTTTATTATTATAGAATGCCAAGTATGTTTCATTTATGTTGATTAGTCAAAGGGCAGTTTTGGGATAGTTTGAAGCAGTCTATGGTAAATTGAACATTGCAGGAGCTACAAGATAAGTTAGAAGGAAATTAAAGTTTTATTGGAAATTTTATTCAAATATATTTCCATTATATATATTTTTTCCCTAATGATTATGAGGTTTGATATGGTTTCTAGGTAAGCTTTTGGACAAGAATATTTTTGGCTTTCTAAGACAAAACTATGTTTTCTAAAAGATTGAATTTATTAGTGCATCAAATTGATTGGGTGATTATTTCTATCACCTAGAATGTGAATAAGGATGAATTTTAAATCCAATGAATCAATATTTATGTCTTGAATATATTAGGAAGGGTGAAAACTAGTTGCATTTGTTAAAATGATTTTTGGGAAGCTTGTTTTAGTGATGGCAAACATTGGTGTGGTTTTAACCTGAGGTTGTTTCATGATCTCTAACTTGATTATAAGTGTTATAAATGTTTTTGAATTTCCATGGAGTGGTCACATGCCATATTTGACGTGTTCTTGGGTTCCCTTGAGGCACAATGATGATATTAGGTTGTTGATAACAACTATTTAGTGAAGGTAATGGGCCAATCGGCCCATTAAACAAAATAATCTGATTGGTCCTTGATAATTGATACCATGAATGGTCTTTAAATTTCATTTTAAACATGTGTAGTGAATTTTATAGCATTTCTAAAAATGGTTTTGGTGTTAGGATATTTTTCACATTGTAATGATTGCATTTTGAGGACTTTCGGTGCATGGATCACTTATGACTGTTATGATAAATTTTATGGTATGTTTTAAGTTTTAATGGTCATTATAAAGGAGGGAAACTGACCTATTTTTAATTTTAATCAAGAAGAAGTTATAAAATCTTAGTTTTGGATCATTTGAGTGGTATTCATGGGTACGAGAAAAGTACAACCTAAAGGAAAGTGTTTTACAAGTATGAAGGCATGATTTGAAGCCTAGTCAAAAAAAATTTAAGTTGAGGAGAGCTTGAAAGCATGTTTGCAAGATATTAGATGAAAGACAAGTTGAGTAAGAAGATGATTATGTAAGATTAAATATCTAAGGTTTGAGAAAAGTTGTGTGAGCTGAATTATTGATCTCCATCAGTTGTGGTAGAATGAAAATCAGAGATTAGACATTTTTAGGAGACTAAGTTGGTGTTTGTTCATCCTAGGGGCTTGTAGCTTCCCTATGGATTTTTTGCTTCACTAAATTAGGGGTTGATGATCCTCTTGGTATTAAAGTTCTACTAAACAAGGTATTGGTCATCCATGTGAAGTTAATGCTTCAATAATTTATTTGATTTGTGTAATATAAGAAGATTTTCACTGGGTTTTCTTCCCCATGAGGGTTTCCCACTTACATATGGTGGTCTTGTTTTGTGTACTTTATTTTATTCTCTTGTGATTGATGTTGCATATCTTATTAATCACACATGGTTATGAATGTTGTATGGACAATCTAATTAATGAATGTATGGTTTGGTTAATGAATGAAAAATCATTGTAGGAATGATTCACCCCCCTCTCAATCCATTATTATTCCAACACATGGATGACTATTAGTTGTACCTTTACAACAACGAATTATTTAATAATGATGTCAAAATACAAAATTATAATACCTTCTATCAGTTATCAATGTGAAATGAGAATGAAGAATTTCATATTATTGTTGATATTGAAACTTATAAAAATGTTTAAAAGTTTATCTCTTTTTAAAAATAGGTACTTAATGGTAGGGAAATGACAAGATGAATTTACATCATTACCTAGTCAAGATTGGATCAAATATATAATCTTAACAACATTATTAAACCAAACCTAGTCCTAAGAATGGATTTCTTAATGTAATACTTTGTGTTGAGTACTTAGATCTATGGTAACTAGTGGGTTACTATTGACTTGTTGTTAAAAATATAACTTGAATTAATATCATAATGATGAATCGACCTTAAAATTGTCTTATGTATCAAATAGGAATGGAATTTAAGTCCCATACTTCAAGTTGATTGTACTCTACCCATACTATCTTAAAAAATGTATGGGAAGGGTAATGATTACCTCATCAAGAAATTCATAAAATATTCATTATATTTCCCATAGGGGTCCTTAGCTGGGACTGTTAGCGTAAACTCATGTGAAAAGGTGAGACCTAAATTTTAGGCCTTCTTAATACATGGGCATAAATCATTTAACTATTAAGATGAAATATAGATAACTGTGTGGGATTAATATGTAGTGATAGGACAAGTTTTGATTGACATATGTGTGGTCACAAAACTAAGCATTCAAATCATAGATCTAAATATTTGGCCTAGGTAGTGTACCAGTTCATTACACTATTAGTTCACTGAGTTCCTAAATAGTAGTGTCAAATGTTGTATGAAACTCAACAAGATGATTTTTTAGGTAGACACATAGGAAATGCATCAGTTCACAAACCTAAATGAATAGGTTGACCAATTACATTAAAGATATGCACACTCAAAATATTAATGATAAAGGGGATTAGGTATATCTAATTTACCTTTACAACTACACATGGCTTAATGGTATCAACTAGATTGTAAACTAGATTACTTGTTGGATTATAATTGTTGCATTATAAAACCATTGAAGGCATGTAATGGGGATTAAGGGTTTTATTTAAAAAAAAAATCCCTAAATTTGGAGTTGTTATAAAATTAGGTATTACATTTTTATATCAGAGCTAAAGGTTTATAAAACTCTTAGACACAATGGGTCTTTATGCTAACACTAAAATTTATTCTTGACTAACATAAAAAAATGGTTATGATAATGGAAAATATTGTAAATAATCAACCCATTGGGGTAGAGGTTTCCACAACTCATAAATTAGATGAGATACTTACTGTCATATAAGAAACTCGCAATCTTATTGTTGTTCTAGAACAACAAATTATGGTTAATGATGATGGTAATGAAAGTGAAGAATTTGAGAATCTAGAGGAAACACTTAATGTAGAAAATCATTACGTTGTTAAAAATAATGAAAATTCAATAGATCCTAATGTTGCAAATAACAATGTTAATGCTACACATCAAAACCAATAAAAGAAAAAAAGGGCATGTTTGGAAACAAAAATTTCAAATGATATTAAGCGTATTAATCCCTCAAAATTTGATGGGACAACTCAAGGAGATGGTTTGAAGGCGCGAAAGGATAGGGAAGGAAACACGCGTGAAAGATAGATTGATTCGGGACTTATCCATTTTCATGGTTATAGGCTATTTTTGGAGATAGCGTACGAGAGCACACAACTGGGATGGAGACTTGCACGTGACAAACGCAAATGCTATTTTGGGAAGAGCATCTACTAAGCACCATGCATGAGTTTGAGTTAATAATAGGATTACTATTGCTAGTTAACTATAAGAGATCTATTATTAGCGCACTTGCATGTGTGCATGTTATTGTAAAGGCGCATGACTATTTTTAGCATGCGACCTATTTTGGGAAGTGTGTAAGTGGTGAAGGGAAATTCCCCACCCTTATAAATATGTATTAATATGTGTAGTTAGAGAGACACTGTGTATGAGCTATTGTGGAGTTATGCTGTGAGATCTGATGCACGCATAAACTTATGATACTACTTATTGTAAGAAGCTTCTGTATTTATTGTGTTTTAATATAATGAAGTGTATTGGGTGAATAATGGTGTTAAACATGACTGTAACTGGTTCTTACATGGTTGATTTCATTATGTTTATCGTTTGATTCATGATTCTTTAAGATCTAGATCTGGAATATGCTCTATGGAATATTTATGTTATTTATGGATATGAATACATTACATCTTCATCATGTTCACATCCTATACAAGAAACTCTAAGGAGGGGCCTGGTACCTTTGCGTGCTTTGGGTGAGCACTCAACTCAGGCTGGGTGATGTGCCAGCGTGCCTGGGTTATTCATGGTAAATTCTAGGCTGCATCATTGGTTTCATTTCTGGGACCTCTTTTTCAGTTGTTTTCAGGATGGTTCACGATGAAGACTGTATTGATTGACCCTAGCAAGTGTTGAGGAGTGGATAAAATATCTAGAAGAAGAGTACGCATGGAGGTTCAACACTGGATCTGAGTTTGATGCATGTGCAACATGTGGGTGGAAAAGAATCTGTATGACTATCAGTATGAGAGATTCTTTGTTATTTTCCCAGTAGAACTGTACGAGTGGCTGGTTGCTTATGTCTAAACAAATTGGAGGTATCGCACACTTGTCTAGACATAGAAGAATTTCAGGCCTTGTATGATGTTGATCTGATTTGGACATGCATTGTGGATACTTGGTTCTGTGGTGTTTTGAACAACTATATTCTGGAGTACTCAATTTCCACTTATTCTTTCCCAGAGGTAGCTGAGTTCCAATTTTTACGGTATCCTAGGGGAACTTACTTGCAAGGCATTCCACTGGTGATCAAGATCTTGATGGTAACCCTAAACTTAGAGGAAAAGCAGATGGCTAGCTAAACCCCACCACGCACGGGGGTAGGAGTAGGTTTTAGTGAAAGATGGTGGACCTAACGGTAGAAAGGAATATAGAAGAAAGGTGTCTTAAGTACAATGAGGTGTGCGAGAGGGAGATAGAGAAGCAGCATGACATTACAGAGCATGGATGACGTTGAGGAGAGAGATGGCTCATGAAGAATTTGGAGCTCACACAGAAGGTGTGGAACTAGAGTATTAGGAACTGCTCCATTTGGGAAAGCATGACAGAGAACCCTCCTCAGCCTCACATAGGAGCATGCTAGCAGAGACGACCTAGGCCACAAGTGTGCATCTAAATCTACCTAGCAACCTAGCCCTTGTGCTTGGTTTTCCAGTATCTAGTACATCCAATAGTCAACAAGCTAATTTGGGCAGTAGGGAAGCAGGAGTAAGTCACATAGCAAGTACATATATGGTAGGGAAAACATCTTTGTTGTTGTTTGGAGGTACCTTTTCAGGTGCATCATCTACACAAAATTCAAGTGTAAAATTTGGGGCTCACTTCTGGGAGTAGTACCACCACACAGACTGTAGGAGTTAAGTACAGTACTACTATTGGGACACAGGGAAGTACATCTTCTGGTCTACTTCCAGCTACATTTGGAGGATCAATGGGGTATAGGTGGTTCTAGTTCCAGGGAATCTTGTGGTTCTGGAAGAAGAGGCAACACAGGGGGTTCTGGGTCAGGTGGGTAGGGTCTGCACACCAACCCCAAAATATTTACATGGAGATGTCTCTTTTTTTCTAGAGTATAGGGGCATAGAATATGCTATTGAACACGTGCACATGTGTGAGATACTATGGCACACAAAAGGAATCATGGATTTTGAGTGCAAGGGAAGTCAATTTGTAACTACATTACAGGGATGCACACACGGTTGGTACAGGAAGTTTGACCCTGATCAAACTTTCATAGATTATCCAACGTTCAAAGATGAATTCCTTAAAGAGTTATATATCCCTTAATTTGAGTAGAAGAGTATAAGCATGCTCAAGGATATTAAACAAGGCACTACTGAGAGTGTCATAGGAGTATGATTCCTGTTTTAAAACAATTTTATCTGAGCTTTATTATGATATTCATGCAAGCTAGCATACATAATGGTTGGTTGGTGTACTAATCACACCTTATATAAGGGAATTATCACATAAGACATACACTAATCTGCATGAAGAACTTGAAGAATCTTTTCTTGTTGAGGTATTTGGGAGTATAGACACTAGAGTCAGCCCATTCTTGGAAAGCACAAATTAGCTATGGAAAAGTAGTTGGAGAAACTATCGATCCCCAAAATTCGGCACATGAGACGTGCACTGGGATTTGGTGTATAGACTGTGAAGTGGAGGGGAAACCAAAGATAGTTGTCCAAGTAGAACAATATGTTCATTATTGCTAGACTATGAGATATGTAATCTGAACCATGACCCCAGCCGTTTCCCATTATTACAATGTGTGATAAGGAAGAATGTATCCTATTATTGTAAGATTTTCCAATCCATGACTCATGATACAGAAGACTTCAGGTTGATTGGTCAGATCCATGATGCTATAGATATTGGTGTGTGATAGACATGAGTATCAGATAACTCTAAGGGTAAAGGTGAGCATCAGGATTGGAATCACAATCAAGTGCACTATGATCGAAATGAGGGGCACTATGAATGAGGACATGGAAGAGGTCAAGGATACCATGGTGGATTTAGAGGTTGAGGCTGTGGTGGTGGATGAAGTGATTCCCTCATGGAACATGCTTTACATGTGGATCACCTGACCACTACAAGTGTGAATGTCCTCAAAATATTACATGTTATTTTTGTGGGAAGAATCATAGCTATGAGGAATGCCTGGATCTATATGAGCATCTTAGAAAACAAATAAATAGGAGAACAAAGGTGTAGGGATGGTTAGGATACAATGCACTATGGAAAATCAGTGGATGCCAAAGTTGGCACCGGAACCTGAGGTATTTCCTATGAAGATCACTACATGCGTTGAAGCTGCACGTGCTAGAGAAGTGTTACAATAGAATCCTACCATCACTAAGGTGGATGTTTTACATGCAAGGTATCTGGATCCTACACACCAGAAGGAGGTTTATCAAGAGACCATGGAAGTACTCAGAGACCTTCAAGGGGAAATACAATGTTTAAAGGAGAAATCATGGAAGATGGAATAGAAGAAGGAAACAAAGACGATCCAGTCAGATATTGATGACTTGAAGGAGGTATGCAAAATATTGCGCCAGGAGAATATCATTCCATTACTAGGGAGTTGGCTAAAGGGAAACACTTTGTGCATGAATATTGAGAATGGGCATCAGATCCTGCATGTAAATCTTCCCCCCATAGCTTAGATTATGACAAGGAGATCACTCTGAATGTTGTTGTCGATGGATGGCTCTTGAGTAATATATTGATTGACACAGGCGCAGAAGTAAATGTTCTTACTTTAGATGCATGGGTACAGATGGGGAGACCTTCATTGCAGCCATCTTCTAATGTATTGTTTATGGCTAATCAAACTAAGGCCACTCCTATTAGAGTTTTAAAAGATGCATCCATTACTATACAAGGGGCCAAGTTCACTGGGGATTTTGAGGTTTTAGCACTTGCAGAAGCAGACAGTTTCCCAGATCTGCTTGGGTGCCCTTGGTGTTACACAAATAATGTTGATCTTCAGTTCAACAAGGGATATATCAGTTTTGAGAACAAGGAGGAAAGATTTATCATCCCTTTAACAGATGGGAAATCTGTGCCCTATGTTGAGCCTTTGAGTGAGGAAGATCTTAATAGGATTTATGTACGCGTCATTCGGACCCAAAAGTACTCGAGCCATCTAAGGAAGGAATCCTTTAGTGGGAAGATGCACAGTCTATTAGTGATACTACAAGTATTGCTTGTGATAATTGGTCTCATGGTACTTATGAGATGGTTGGGCACAAAGTAAGGAGTGCATTTGTGTAGAAAATAAAACCTTGTTACATCAAGAGGATAGGTAACAACTTTGTACCTCAGTACACTAGAGAAGGAGACCCTACGGTATTCTTGCGCGCCATGGAGGAATAGTGGATAGACCAATTGGAAAGAAGAAATATGTTAGCATATACCCTATGTGGGACAACAACGCACTGGTGGGTGGTTCACAGGGATAATCTTGTAGAATGGAATGAAGTTAGGATTTCTCTTACAACTCAATTTTTCCAGGAGCAATGTACCTACTCAAATCTGCACTTATCATGGTAATAAACCTATTCAACACCATGTTCAACAGTGTGAGAGGCTCTAGACAGAGGGGCAAGAAGCTTTACCACCTTCGCTATGGGTGCACAAACTTTATTCCACTTTACAAGGCTGTGCACATGCTTGGTATGTATATGTGGAGCTACATAGAGAAACTGGAAATTGGTAGGATTTGATTGCAGGAATGGTCTAGAATTTTGACTACTTCTCTACTAAACCTTCAGTAGAAGAGGCATTAAGGGTTATAAATTAGTTTACTATGGGAGACAGTGCAAAGGTGGAAGAACTCATTTAGGAGTTATTTGATGAGAATGACTTAGGAGCACCTTTTGTTGAAGGAGAAGAGATAGATGCCACGCTACTTAAGCACGCTTGCTTTAAGAAAGAAAAAGGGAATATGGTCTACATAGTGGATGATGAAGAAGTAGAAAATCTATGGATATATATCATTCAATAGGTATGTGTGAGGTATTGGATAGTGCAGATAACAATGCACATGCCTATCATGAACTTATGAGGACAAAGAAAGTGAATATTGGTACAGATGTTGAACCTAAAGAGGTAATAATTGGAGATTATTGGTTTGAATCTGAAGTGGCAAAGATAGTGGAGTTGCTCCATGATTTTCAGGACTTATTTCCTAGGGGATACCATGAATTAAAAGGAGTGCATGAATCATTAGGAGAGATGAAGATAAAGCTTAAGGAAGGTGCGTGCCTAGTCAGGAAGAGACCCTATAGGATGAACCCTAACCTGTGCATAAAAGTTAAAGAAGAAATTGACAAGATGTTGAAGTCTGACATCATCAAGCCCCTAGAAGAATTAGAGTGGGTTAGCCCCATGGTTATCAGTATAAAGAAAGATGGTCGGATTAGGATTTGTGTGGATTACAAAGAACTGAATGTTGCATGTGTGATTGATCCCTTTCCTACACCTTTCACAGAGGAGATATTAGAAGGCATTGCAGGGTAAAATCTATTCTTTTATAGATGGATTCTCTGGGTATCATCAGGTCCAGATTGCATAGGAGGATCAAGAAAAAAAACTTTCACCACTGAATGGGGAAGTTTTACATATATTGTGATGCCCTTTGGTCTGAAAAATGTGCCTACTGTATTTTCATGAATACTTGTTCAAGCATTCCAAGGATTTTATTCACATTTTCTTGCAAGTTTACTTGGATGATTGGATGATGTATGGACTGGTTAAGGATCATTATGACAATTTGTTCTTAATGTTTAAAAGATGTAGATAGTTAAGCATCTCTTTGAACATAGCAATAAGTGCATGTTTGCTACACCTTTTGGCACTTTGTTAGGGCACATCATTTGCAAGGAAGGTTTGTTAGTAGATCCAGCTAAGGTTGCAGTTATTGTAGGCCTGGAAGAGCCTACTAGTCAGAGTGAGGTGCGTGGATTCTTGGGTCACACTGGGTATTATAGAAAATTTATCAAAGGATATGCTAAGGTTGCTGCACCCTTGGAAGAGTTACTAAAAGGAAAAGGGACATTTTATTGGGGAGAACCACATCAATGTGTATTTGAGACATTAAAGGAGAGACTTACTACAATGCCTATTCTACATTTTCCCTCATGGGACCAACCATTTCATGTACATGTGGATGCCTCTGGCATGGCCATTGGTGCGGTGTTAGCTCAGCCTAGAGAAGGTATTATAGATCATCCTATCTATTTTGCTAGTAGAAAGTTGACTCCTGTAGAGCAGAATTATACAACTACTGAGTGTGAAGCCTTGTCAATGATCTATGCACTACATAAATTCAGAAAATACCTTCTAGCAACACCATTTGTATTTTACACCGATCACATGGCATTGAAATACTTGGTAAACAAGCCCATTTTACAGGGGGCATATGTCGATGGGTGCTCTTATTCCAAGAATTTGATTTCATAGTTGTGGTAAAACTAGGGAAAAGTAATTCTGGCCCAGACCACTTATCAAGAATTCAGTCGGGGGAGGATGTGTAGACAATTGAAGATACAATGTCGGATGCACAAGTTATATAGGTTACAATGCATGCATTCAGATATAGAGGATATAGCTATCTTTTTATGTACAAGTATGGCTCCAGAAGGAATGAAATCCTTAGAGAAGAAACAACTTACAATTCATGCAGAACCTTTTATGTTGATTAGTGGTGACCTATACAAGTTAGGATGAGATGAAGTATTGTGCCAGTGTGTACTAGAGCATGAGCACATGGACATCATGGAAGAGGCTCATGGTGGTATTGTAGGTGGGCACTATGCAGGTGACACCACTGCGTGCAAGATTCTACTTGCTGGATTATGGTGGGAGACCCTCTACAAAGATTGTAAAGCATATTGTAAGGCATGTGATCACTGTCAATGCATTGGTAAACCTGGGAAAAGAGATGAAATGCCTTTAAGACCTATTCCTAGTGCAGATCCATTTGAGAAATGGGCTATAGAATTTGTGGGTCCTATTTCATCAGCCACGTGTAGAACTGGATCACACTACATCATCACTTACACAAATTATCTTACAAGGTGGGAAGAAGCAACACCTACCAAGGATTGTACAACAGCTACAACAGCTAGGTTCTTATGGGAAAATGTTCTTACAAGGTATGGATGCCCACTGAGCTTGACAAGTGATAGGGGAACACACTTTCTTAATGAAACAATCAGGATACTATTGGATGAATTTATGATTGCACACCATAAGACTACACCCTATCATCCTCAAGAAAATGGGACTGTTGAGGCCTTCAACAAGATTTTAAGCCAGACATTGACAAAAATTTGTGACGTTGGAAGGAAATATTGGGATGATAAAGTTTCTTTCCATGCTTTGGGTGTATAGAACAACATATAAGAGGTTAAACAAGGCCACACCCTTTTAGTTGGTGTTTGGTGTAGAAGTAGTTCTTCCTATGGAATTCATGTTACCTTCTTTATGTATTGTGTGCGCTGGAGGTCTAGCTGATGAGCAAGCTTTGGAAGAAAGAATTGATAAATTGATACAGTTGGATGAGAGGCACACCATACCACATTGGAGTTAGAAGCAAGAAAAGGCCAGGTAGAAGGCATGACATGATAGGCACATCAGGGACAAAAATCTTGAGATGGGACAGATGGTGCTTCTTTATGACTCTAAGTTTCTGCACCATCCAGGAAAGCTTAAAGTGCATTGGTTGGGACCATATATTATCACTCATATACTTGAATCAGGCACTTTTCAGTTAGAGACACTTGATGGAATACAGTTACTATGTTACTTTAATGGGAGTAGGCTGAAGCCCTACTATAAATAAGTCTTCTTGGTGTTTGTAATAAGGCAGTGTTTCCATTTAGACTAGGTTTTCATTTATGTATTTTACTGTATTTCCTTAATGTTTTCCTTCTATCGTTGTGATTTGTCAATTTAGTTGGTGTTTTGTGTAATAAGTGCATTTGCAGCGCTGGAAGATAATTACCATTTGAAGAAATTTTATGTGTAGAGGACTGCACATACCATTGGTTTGGGGTGGCTATTTACAACTGGGTACACATAAAGGAACAAACTGCTATAGGTGCTATTCAAGTTTGGAGAGGAGTTGTTAGAAAGGAGATTGACTTTAAAAAGATGACCGTAGATGGAGATAATAAATGACGGAACAATATAATGTGAGGTAAGAAGTGGCCGTTGGAGACTACCAAGGGAAGGTGCAGTAGTGAGGTACTCAGATGCATGGAAGCACGTTGAAGAGAAGTTTGTAGCCAGAAGGTAGGAAGGCATAATAGAAGGTTATAGATGGGGCATGAAGATGTACCATGTGGATATTGTGAAAATGGTCAATTAATGAGAGGATTATTGGTTGGTGAAGGAGAAATAAATGCACTAAATTTTTGAAAATATATATAAGGACATGATGTGGGTTCATTTTTACCTTTGCGATCACAAGTATTTGAGTGAGCTAAGTGCAATCGAGCCGAGTGAGTCATATTGAGGTGTGGAAAGTGTGAAACCAGATGTGGAGAGTGGTTTATTGCATGGAAGAGGCTTGCGTCCCCATTAGTGAAGGGTTTGAGTGAAGCAAAGGCATTGAAAAGAAGCTAGGGCACATGTGGTTTCAAGATAGGGAAATGTAGATTTGAGCTAGGGTTTGAGTTTTCTCATTACAGACATAATGAAAAAGGCATATTTTTATGATGGCACCAAAGAAAGCACCTGCAACAGGCACGAAAGGAAAGAAGTAGGAAGAAGTTGAAGTTGAAATTGCTCCTGAGAGTAATTTTTCAGAGATGCAATACCCAAAAGGTGTGATAGCTAGATTAGAGTGGGATACCCACATCCACAGGTGCAAAATAAGTGACTACAACCACCGTACATCTGACAACAAGAAAGAGTTGGACACATTGTTGAATACAAATACCAACAAGCACAATGTGGAGGATATGCCAGTATATGATGACGTTGGGGAGAAATTGTTGAAGCAGGTAGGATTCTATCAGTTGTATGAGCTCTCATATTTTGGAAAGTATGAACCATTATACCAATGGTTGATGAGAGGGTCCATGAGGACTTCTTCTATTTCATTGGACAAAGGGTTAGAATCATAACAACCCTAATTTTGACACTGATAGGATTGAAGGGCACATGGGTAGACCTTGTTAGTGATCTGAATAATAAATTAGAAATCATAGAGACAAGAAAGGAGTTGGGGTATACTAAGGGTCCATGTAGAATGGACATTGATAAATTGAAGAAGTACCCAGTGGTTCAGGTAGCCATGCATCTGGTAACCAAGTTGAATGATCAAGAGAGATGGTCACAGGTGAATACCATGTGGTTGCATGTTGTGAAGAAAATGTCTCAGGGAGTAGTCTACAACCTAGCAGGCTACATTGCAGACACCATTTTTGAGGAAGCACACACAGGAGAGAAGATAAGTTTTGGTGCTATCCTCCTTTCCCTTGTGTTTATAGAAATTGGAGTGCCCGATGGGCCAAAGAACAAGATCTGGGAGTATCCCATGGAAAATAAGTCCCTCACAGAGAGGTTTGAAAAATATTTATGTGAAGGATCAATGAGTGGGTTGTTTAAGTAGAGGGTAGAGATGTGGTATGACTGACTTCATGTGGAATTTGAGGAGGAGTGGCACATTCCCAAGGAGCTACCTTTGGTGGTGGGAAAGGTCGTGTAGTTTGTGGTGTACCAACACTTCTGCATCACATGATTTTCTATGAGGGATGGGGCATGGAGCCATGGTGTAAAATTTCATATGCCTTCATAGCGCACTACTTCCAGGCATCAGTCCACTGATTTACTAATGTACGCTGCTTGAAATTTAATGCAGACAAGGTAGACTGTGACTACCACACTCTGAGGAAGGCATATGTGTATCCAGGTTGGGCTGCCTATATTGAGAGGATCATCTCAGATGTCATAAGTATGAAGCCAATAAGCTTGGCTATTGGGGATAGTGGAGTCGCACTCATATACCTTCAACTTAAGCCTAAGCTGGAGAATAACAAGTATGTAGAAAATGAGTTCACTCCCAAGGCCACCTAAAGGAAAACATACAGTGGAGAACATGCCATCCCCACAGCCTACAGAAACTATAGCGGTGGATGAGGAGGATGAAGAACATGAAGATAGTGGTGGCTTAGATCATAGAGGCCGAAGGCAGCCCATAGACAGAGTAGAGACTGAGCGCATGGGTACTCCACCTCAGGTACAAGAAGAAGACGAAGACTTGGATGTAGAAGAATTCCATGGAGAGTTCTGCTTTAAAAGGGTATTTATAAGAATAATGACCCAAGGCATGGAACCCCACAAACCTGTGAGGAGATCACCATGACTCTCTCCTCAGAAAGAGACAACTGAGAGGAAGAAGAGAAAACTAAATCTAAATGAGGAGGTGGAGGAGTCTGCAGAGAGCGCATCTGGAACCCCTGTATAGCCAGAAGATGTGGAAGAACCCAGGGATGAGGATATGAAGGATGAAGAGGAAGGTGTGAAGGAGGTAGAAGAAACAGAGCATGATATTGCTCAAAACATTGAAGATCCAACTCCAAACCTTGGCGCTCAAGTTCCTAAGGGGCCAAGAATGAGGAGAACCAGTGGGGAGTATGTTGGGCCAAGTATGGGCTATGCTGAGGACACAAGTAAAATTGTTTACGCCCATTTCCAGAGCACAATGGGCCTTAAGGGGTTGTATGGATGGGAGTTGATGGACCCAGACATGGCCACTACATGTGTGAGGAAACAACTGTCCTGGTCCATGCAAACTCACATGGACGAGCCCAATTTTGATGTATGTGAGGAGTCATGTGTGTCCTGAAGAATGAAGAAGGCACCACAGAGTAGGCACATGACTATAAAGCCCACTCTCATGTCTGATGAGTAGGTGAGCAATGCCTTGGTTAAGGTATCTACAGAAGTGGCATGGAGGAACATAGATAAGGCTGCCACTATTAGAGCACTACAAGAAGATAACAAGGAAAAATATGTAGAAATAGTGTGTCTAAAAGGGGAGAAGGACTTAGAACAGAAAAAGAATGAAGCCTTCATCAGCATGGCAGAAGAAATTGGTGATTATGTCCTGAAAGCAAGACCACACTTAGAGTCTAAGGTACCTAAAAAGTTTCCTTCAGCTATGCATTATGTGTATACCTTAGTTGATTTGGTGCTTGAGGATGGACCAATTCACATGCCAGTGCCAAAGGACCTTGAACAGGAAGTAGAGAGGGCAAGGGCCTCCATGATTAGAAATATTTCATTGTATGAGGCATTGCTCCAAACTTTACAAGATGAGCTGAAGAAATCAGACCAAGCTTTGAACATATGCACAGCTCCAGATGCAGTGATCAGGATCAGAACTATATTGGAAGATAATGAAGTTCTGAAGGCAATGAAGGATGAGACTTTAGGGCACGCAGAGAGATTGGCATTAGTAAAGAAAAAGTGCAAAGCCCTTGTAGCAACACAACATCCACATAAGGAGAGGCTGGATGAGCTTGGAAAGCTCATAGCACAAAAGATGGATCTTCTGGAGGGAAGGATGTCTACTATGGCTAACGTTGTCATAGTATTGCAGAATGAAAAGGGAGAGATGACCCAAGATGAGTTGGAATCCATTGCTGTAGATGTTCCAGAGAAGACCAGAAACATGCTGGATGATTGGTAAGCCTTGGAGGCTGAGATTAAAGAAGAATAACTGAAGTTGATTTTGTTAGTTGAAGCAGAGTGTGCTACAGAATAGAATTCAATTCTTTGTAAATTTATTCTTTACATTCTTTTTATTATTATTCTTTATTATTTGGTAACATTAGGAGGAACCCCATTATCGGGACAATAATGTAGTTTAGTGTGGGGTAATGTTGAGTAGACAGAATATGACACTAAGGAGAGGGCACACAGAAGATTCACGTGCGGGAGCAAGACATATTTGAAGGCATGAAAGGATAGGGAAGGAAACACGCACGAAAGACATAGATTGAATCAGGACTTAGCCATTTTCATGGTTACGAGCTATTTTTGGAGATAGCGTACGGAGCACACAATGGGATGGAGACTTGCACACATGCAAATGCTATTTTGGGAAGAGCATCTACTAAGTGCCATGCATGAGTTTGAGTTAATAATAGGATTACTACTACCAGTTAACTGTAAGAGATCTATTATTAGCGCACTTGCATGTGTGCATGTTATTGTAAAGGTGCATGACTATTTTCAGCATGTGACCTATTTTGGGAAGTGCGTAAGTGGTGAAGGGAAAGTCCCCACCCTTATAAATATGTATTAATCTGTGTAGTTAGAGAGACACTATGTATGAGCTATTGTGGAGTTATGCTGCCAGATCTGATGCATGCATAAACTTATGATACTACTTATTGTAAGAAGCTTTTGTATTTACTATGTTTTAATATAATGGAGTGTATTGGGTGAATAATGGTGTTAAACATGACTGTAACTGGTTCTTGCATGGTTGACTTCATTATGTTTATCACTTAATTCATGATTCTTTTAGATCTAGATCTGGAATATGCTTTGTGGAATGTTTATGTTATTTATGGATATGAATACATTATATCTTCATCATGTTCACATCCTACACAAGCAACTCTAAGGAGGGTCCTGGTACCTTTGTGCACTTTGGGTGAGCACTCAGCTCAGGCTGGGTGATGTGCCAGTGCACCTGGGTTATTCTTGGTAAATTCTAGTATGACCAAAAGATGTCTGAATTTCAGACATTAGTATAAGGCAAATTGACTATAACAGAGTACTGAGAAGGGTTCACTAAATTGGTAAAATACGCCCCTTAGTACCAAGATGATGAAAATTTATCATAATAAAGTTCATCATGGGACTTAATCCCATCATAGGTAGGGAAATGGATGTGCATGGTCCTTCAAACATGGAGGCAATTTTCAAGAAGGCCATCTGTCAAGAGCAGAATATGTAGGCTATATCTGATCACCGTGATGAGAAAAGAAAGAAAAATTACAACTCACCATCACCGCTCACACCAAATAAAACTTGGTGGAAGAAGGTGGGTGACAAAACTAAAAATGGAAAGAAAAATGCAGCAGCAAATCCTACTATAAATCATAAGAAAAATAGGAAAAACAACACAACAGTCAATGAAAATAAAATAAAAGGGAAATGGCCAATAGGAGGATGATTTAAGTGTGGTGGTTATCTTTACACTATGTAAACAATTATCCTTAGCAAAACAAGGATAACAACCAATATCATAGGATTCATGTTATAGTGGCAAATAGGAAAGTTGAAAAGCAAGCCACACCTATTGAAGTACTAGGTAAGTTGTACAAATTAACTGTAAATATTTTGTTTTATATTGGTGCTACTGAATGTTTTATTTCTAATAAGTTAGCTGAAAAATTAAAAATAAAAGTTGGTTATATGAAGAAATTATGGATTGTATGCAATACATGAACAATGTTTTTCACATAGTAAACAAATGTATTTTTGGTGCAGCATTGGAGCTACCAATTTTACAATTGAAATAGACTTGTACATAACTCCTTTAGGTTCACACAATGTCATTATAGATGTGAACTAGTTATCACAACATAAGGCAATTGTAAAATGTTATGAAAAACAAACAAAGTGCTTGGATGACCTACATAAAACATAAGTCATCTAGGGCATAAAAAAGACATAGATGTAAGGTAGATTTCTGTAATATAACTTAAAAAGGATAAAAATAAAGGAAACATTCTTTATATAGTTAAAATTTTAGATTTCAAGAAAGAAGGTAATACTTCTTTGGTTGATTACTTGCTATTATAAGAATAATGATGTATTTCTGGAGGAGTTACCTGGACTCCCTCCAAGATGTGAATTTGACTTCACAATAGACATCAAACCTGGAACATGAACCTATCTCAAAATTTCCTTACCACATGGATATAACAAAATAGTAGAACTCAAGGTACAACTAAATGAGTTGTTGTCCAAAGGACTAATCAGATTGATCATATCTCCTTGGGGACCACTGGTCATTTTTGTCAAAAAGAAAGATGACACACTAAGGCTATTCATTGACTATTGCATGCTTAAGAAGACCACAATAAAGAATAGTTATCCCTTTCCAAGGACAGATGATATTTTTGATCATATGCATGATGCATCAATCTATTCCAATATTGATTTAATATCAGGATACCATCAGCTGAGAATTAAAGATGAATACATACACAAAACTCTTTTACGACAAGATATAACTACTATGAGTTCATGGTTTTACCATTTGGACTCACAAATGCACCTGTTGCGTTCATGAATTTAATGAATAACATATTCCTAGAATATTTAGACAATTCTGTGCTGGTTGTCTTGGATGGCATTCTAATCTACTCTAAAAACATTGCAGAGCATAATGAACACTTAAGAATAGTGTCGGACATTCTCAGAAAAATGAAACTTTATGGATTTTTTTTAAGTGCTCCTTATATCAAAATGAGGTACAATACCTCAGTCATATCATAAAAAATAAGGAATATATGCAGATCCATAAAAGATAAAGGCAATAATAAATGATCACTGTCAAAGAACGTTCATGAAGTTATAAGCTTCATGGGGCTATTTGGTTACTACAAAAAATTTGTAAAAATACTTCTCTAGAGTTTTTTCTCCAATAACATCACTATAGAAAAAGGATAAGAATTTTGTATGGCCTGAAAAATGTGAGAAATAATTTAATTTTCTCAAGGATAAATTAACTACAACACCAATTTCAAAGGTTCTGGACCCCAACGAAAGCTTCATCATTGTAACAGATGCCTCTGGTGAAGGTTTAGGTGGAATTATTCTTCAAAATGACCATGTGATAACATACAAGAGTAGAAACTTAAAGGTACATGAGTTGAACTATGATTCCCATGAATCTAGAGCTTATCTGTCATAGTGCACACACTTCAATTTTGGAGGCATTACCTGTCTAGAAAGCCGTTTGAACTAAAAATAGACTAATTAGGGTTGAAGTATATCTTCACATGTATCTCAATTTAAATGTAAGACAATGTAGGTGGATTGAATTCTTATTGCATGATATGATTTTGATATAAGTTATGATAAAAGGAAAAGAAAATAAGTGACATATGGATAAGTTTTAGGGAATACATGTTTCCATGTCAATTAGACCCTTAGAACCCAATTCAAATGGATGAGGGTAAAGAAATTAACCCTAACATATTCATACTATCCAGTGTATGTTAATGTTGTGGGAAGTAAATTCTAATGATAAAAGTATGAAGGATTCACAAGTTTGATAATGAGGGAATCTTGAATTATGAATGGTAGGTAGTTTATGTGCCTTTAAGAAATGTGGGATCTAAGTTAGTGAAATAATTTCAATTCACCATACTATGGGAATCCTAGAGTTTTTAACTAAAATTATTGTTGAAGTAAACCAACATTTATTTTGATAAACCAAATTTGTATAAATTACATGATAAAATCTAACGTTTCATTGAGCTTTAGATTATTTTTATAGTGATAAAATGAATTAGTGTACCATATTGGTCAATTGGGTATCCACAAGTAATGATTAGTACTATTAAATGGTAATTACCCAAAAAATTTATTTACACTTTGGTATGGTTTACGGTGTCCTGAAAAATTACATTTGGTATCATATTGATGGTTCGCACATGTGGATGCTCTGGGTACAACGTTTAATTGGTTATTCATGTTTTCATGGGAACATAGATGTAAAACAGTTAAAATCTTGTGCTTCCACTAAACCATTTATTGGGTCAAGTATTCTCGAGTAACCACATGGGAGTTCCAGATTCATGTTTGCTATACACCCATAGGATGTACAAAGATTTTTGATCACCTAATTTATTTTTGGGAATGAATTACTAAAAGTTCATAAAATGTCATTCTAGAATAACATGCCAAAATGGATCCTTAGTCAACCATAGTGGTGATCGATTTGGATAATCTTGTTCTCTAGTGACATGGGAAGTCACATCAGCATTTAAACCCAAATTTTAAGGTTGATTGATCATGTAGTTGACAACATTTTTTAGCTCAATTAATCACAATGTTGTTTGGGACAACAACTTAAATTTAGAGCAAAATCGTTTCGATTTGGCCCTGTAATTTAGAGAGTGTTAGTAGGAAATTAAAATAATTTAAGACAACTTCTAACATGTATTATTTCTCCATGTCCATTATCTACAACGATTATATTCAAGAAAAAGGAATGGAGAGTTATTTTTCCAAGTGTGTTTAGGAGGGCTCTAGATGTTTTGGTACAAAACAAAAACTTGTCAATCATATAAATTAGCTCCAGAAATTAGGTCATAACTAGAGTTTTGGTTATTATTTTTTCATTCTCCAAGTTGCGTTGAATTATCTATGTGTAGGATAATTGATGTGAGTTTATAGAACTCATATTTGAGTTGGGATATTTTGTTTTCAAGACCCCTTTTGTAGCCAATTTCTCAAAAAAAAAAATTGTTGAAATGCAATAGCAAAACTCTAATAGTAAGCTTCGAGAAGGTGCTTCTAGTTCAAGATGTATTCTCTAGTTTTGAGATTTGTATGTCAAAGTTGGTTGACTCTGTATATAATAGAAAATTGACTAGAAACATATGTTTCACCATTTGGGTATTGGGTACTTGTTTGGTAGGCCATGTCTCTAGCCTTTTTCGCTAGAACGTAGAAGACAAGAAAACTAGGTCTAAATAAACAAATAGATTTCTTAGGATACTGTACGCCGGAAAAGTGACAAGTGAGCGTG
Organism: Taxus chinensis; assembly: GCA_019776745.2. Taxonomy (NCBI): domain Eukaryota; kingdom Viridiplantae; phylum Streptophyta; class Pinopsida; order Cupressales; family Taxaceae; genus Taxus; species Taxus chinensis. The sequence goes on along the minus strand of CM034157.1, from coordinate 377,040,888 downwards.
GAATCTACAGGTAACTCTTCCGCGTACCCGACCTCCCGAGGTCGTGCCGAGACAGCCGGTGGGGATAGAATATGCGTGGGATGCAAATGAACTAGTTAGGCAATCTAATGTCTTCGACACGCACTAATGGAATTTGTGAATCTAAGGCAAAGAAGGCCCTTCTAACTTGGACTGGTGTGATAGATCGATCGGCAAGGATGACTGCTCGAAGGCTCCAATCAATATCGAGCTCTGGCGTGATTCGATCTATGGGTTGTGGAATACGTGGGAAATGACCTGGGATAGTTTCGTGTATGTCTCCAGATAAGGTCATATGGTGGATGGTGGAATACAATTGACTCTACGGACGATTCTCTGGCCTAGTCCAAAATTCTCTAGCTTTGTTAGCCGCTATATCTAGTAAGGACAATTGTTCGATGATGATGGGTGGAAGTGGAGTGGATTGGAATACTAGTGTGCGTAGGCCAGTGTTTATATCTGATTGACTTATGGATTCGTTAGGCTGTGGGATTTGTGGATCACAACCGTAGACTCTTGGTTGTTGCGGTCCTGCTATGGTCATGTACAAAATCAAGTCCTAATCCCTAGTATCCAGTAATCGTACGCTTTCTCAGCTTCTATGTTTAGGACCAATAACTGCGTGATCTTCTCAGAATATCTCACAGGTGTTCGTGCAACCTGGATCCTTAAACTAGTATCTATGTCTGTGAGAGTGTCTCCTGCACCTGGCTGTGGGACCAAAGGATCACAACCAAAGGTTTGTTCTCTTTCGAACCCTTCTACAGTCATGTGAATGTTTTGCCTAGGGCAATCTGTAGTTTGGTTGATTTGACCAAAACGTGTGTGCTTGGTCGTCTTCTATATTTAACCCTCTCAACTGAGAACTGATCAGTTGTAAATCTGTTGTTGTTTGGAAGACTTGTATTCTAAGGTTCTGGTCTATGTCAACTATTGCTGTGACGAGGTTGGGTTGAGGCACGATTGGCTCAAATACGTATTCCCTGGGCTCCCTAGGTCCCGTGATTGTCATACAAAACAAAATGTAAATCTAACTGCAACAAAACAAATTTTAATTATCTAAAACATATATAACTTCTATTTTTGTATTTAACTTTCTATGAAGAAAAGTAGCTATTTAAACGTATCTAGAAATAACAACTAAATAACAATTTAAAACAAACAAAATAACCGAGTGTAGTTATTTGTCTGTGTAATTTGTAGATTTATTCTAAATAATGAAATAACTTGCTTGATCTAATTGTGCAATTTCTCGATCCTACCTCAGAAGTGAGGAGTGAATCATAGTTTCTCAGAAACTATCAATCCCCACAGCTTCCCTGGCAATATCGAGAATAGAATTTACTGAAATGAAGCAATTAACTACTTTATTTGATATGATTCTAACTAGAACTTTGAAAGTTAAAACCTGGATTCCACAGAACAGTGGCGAATCTGATGGTGTGTGTGATCTTGTCCCCTCAGTGTGATCTCCTCGTTCTTTCGTGTTCACGTGGATCCAGAAAAGCGTGTAATGCTAGCATCGACAGAAGTAGATATTGGTCCAAGGACAGCTCAGAATGCAGACTGAATATAATGCGAGTAGGAGAGGGATAGCGCAAGAGTACAGAGCTTGGCTTATGCAATTCCTAGCGGGATTTACTGCGAGTCATGCAACATAAAGCGTCCAGAACCTGAAACTATCCTGTTTGAAGAGAAAAACCTGCAACTTTAATGGCTTCCTAAGCTATTCTACTCCAATGGATTGGATAAAACAACAACACCGTTTGCACAAGCTGGATATGTGGCTTACCAACAGTTGAACAATGCTAACTAGACATATAATGAACTAAACCAAGCACTCTAAGAAAAATGAAAGCTAAGTCTATTGCAAAGAGAAATTCAGAGACAAACTTCAGGGCCATTTGCTTGAGCACAAGCCATTATTTATAGCTTTCATTCACCCAAAGATCAAAACCAAACTGAACTCTAAAACTATAAACAATGGCCAAACACTATTCCAGGGGACCAAAAACATAAATGCAAGCCCAAGTCGGCAAGGAAAAGCTGGTGAAACGTTGATCTTTACGTGAGTCACGTCAAAACACTTTCTAGAAAATGCGTAAAGGACCGCCGCTCTGAGCAGGGCGGCGGTTACAGGACCGCCGCCCTGATTAGGGCGGCGGTCACGAGACCGCCACCCATGCAGGGCGGCGGTTTCGTCACTGAAGAGCAAAAGGCCAAGAAAAGAGGGGAAAAAGGAAAAACAAAGGACGCGGGGGCTAAGCGGGGCATGCGGGATGTTAACGCACACTCGAGAGCTTTTCCGGATCCCGAACACCTTGCGAGGAGACCTGTATCATCATTGGGGCACTTGTTACACTGTTCCGGCAGTACAGTACCTTACAATTTTGGGTATGTACATATTGCCCCCCTCAGAGAAGACTTTTAGCCATGAAGAGGCGTAAAACGGTGGGTCCGAGTATGGCAGTCCCGAAATGGGAAGTTAGAAGTTATACCTGACACGTCCGTGTGTTGAAATGACGCCATCCAAAATTCCCGCTACCTGCAAAATGAAAAGAGAACTCAAGTGCAGATAGATACAATAGTTTGAAAAATAAACGCTAAGAATAACAGGGAATGAGAACGTACCATTTGTGCGGGGATAGGAACTTACCTCCATCAGCGCTCCAAACCTGTGAAAAAGTTATTTTAAAATGAAATAGAGTGCCATATATATGAAAGTGGGCCCATTTTCCTATTCATTTGTGCGAGTCGATTTGATTGATTTTGAGCTCTGGGACCCACGGTGACGGTTTCTTGCGTGAGTAGAGTCGAAACGTTCGCAGCGAGATCATGATCATGCCTCCACGTGCGGAACACCGACCTTAGCGATCACAGGTTAGTTTTCTTCAGTTTATTGTTTTTCCCCCCTTAATTTTGAAATGCTAAATACTCTATAATGGGGGGGTCATTTTTGAAAATGCTAGGTTCAAAAGGTCCACCTAGGGGGGGCGCCTACTGGGTAGGCTTTGTTTTTAGTTAAAATGGTCTTTTCTGGCACTTTTTAGGCCTTTTTAGGTTAAAAGCCCGCGTGGGTTTTCGGACCACGACCGCCGCCCTGGCCAGGGCGGCGGTTACATAACCGCCGCCCTGGCCAGGGTGGCGGTTACATGACCGCCACCTTTAAGGCGGCAGTTACAAAACCGCCTCCCTGCTCAGGGCGGCGGTTTTGCACAGAATGCAAAAAGAACTTGTTTTTGAGATTGTGTTTATATTTTTAGCATTTCTACGTGTTTTTATGACTTTCTCAACATTGTTGGATGCTAACTTAGTTTGTTTTGTGTGTTTTTGGGTGTATGCAGGCGAGAGAGGAGTACATCCGATGGAGCAGAGAGAGAGAGTGTGATTGGCTCTCAGGGGTATTAGATGCCCTTTCACAGGATGAGGAGGACACACTTCAGAGGGCTGGTATACTACGCATATCGCGCGTGCCCCATGTTGCACCATCTAGTCACATCCTTTGTGACTTATTCTCTTACTGGGATGCAGATCGGAACACCTTCCGATTGCCAGGGGTCCGTGGCGAGTGGACCATTACATTGGAGGACGTCTACCACATTCTGGGGGTCCCGATCATCGGGAGGTGACTCACTTTGGAGACAGCAGGCTCACGGGCACAGATTGCCCAGTGGGTGACTTATATGGGAGATGCAGCCATCTCCACGGGGTCGAAGAAGGGGGTGAGAGTTCGATCCATTCCTTCTTTGCCCATCCCCGTATTTCGTCAGGCCATCATGGGGATCCTTGCCTCGAGATTGATCGGGGACAAGGGAGGGGACACATTGTTATACTGCTGGGCCCCCATTATTGCACAGATAGAGGGCCATGGCCGGATATACGCTTGGGGAGCAGATATTCTTGGGACCACCTACCATGATCTATATAGGGTGGTGCGTTTACAGGGGCAGTCGTTGAGCCACCCGACTCTAGTCATGAGTTGGGTTTATGAGCACTTCATCCCTTATGGCAGGGGTGTGGAGGTAGCAGATCCTGGAGCTGTTAGGGCAGCGAGATGGTCAGACATGTCGGTGCTTAGAGCACCTCATCAGCCAGTTGCCTCTCTGACTACCGCCGATATGGAGGCGACACCATACCAGACCATGGCCGGTATATGGGGCGAGGAGGCCCTTACCTTGATTTCCTGCTCCACCACAGGGCAGCTTATCGATCGAGTGGGACGAGTGGAGGTGCACCCCTTTGGCCGAGTTCCTCAGCAGTTTGGCCTTCCATACACGGGTATGCTTCCCCCAGTGGCACCAGTTTACAGATCAGTTCGCGAGGCCAGAGGGGGGCCTAGAGGCCGAGGTTGGACAGTGATTACTCCTGGCATTCCCATTGCAGCCAGGAGGATAGTTCGTGCTAGAGGGAGAGCCGGTGCGCCTTGGGCACCTTTGCTTCAGATTGCTGCGGGTCCTGCTCATAGCAGCGATGACCCTATTGATATTGACTCCGAGTCTGAGGAGTTTACAGAGGGAGGGACAGAGGAGGAGACCGAGGACAGCGATCCTGAGTGGCATGACACTCAGGATATCATGCAGGCAGAGAGGGCTGAGCAGAGCACAGAGAGGGACACTCTAGTTTCAGAGGAGCCACTCTCTCAGGGCCATGGTGGAGAGGATGAGTCCAGTTCTAGGGTGACATGTTTCCCCTGCCACAGGAGCAGCCCCTCAGTCGGCAGCGGCATCCATGGCAGGTGCCGGCCCCAGCGACCCATCTTGGAGGCCTGGGGATCCGAGTAAGTTACCCTTTCTCCCTTTTAATGTTTATTTGTAGGCTCTCCTTAGTTGTTATTTTGTATCTTTTAGTTTCTTGCTTAGTTTCTAATTCGTTTTCTCCTTTGTTTGCAGAGACTGTTGATGAGTGGTGGGATTTGATCCGCAGGGTATGTACCGATTCCCTGATGATCCCCATGGATAGGACCCGCGCAGAGCTGTCTGTGGACGCTGGGGAGCCTTCAGCAGCCGGTAGGCATACCGACATTTTTTCTCCAGTCTGGCATGTGGCCATGATGGTGTCGACCCTTCGCACTGAGTTAGCGGGCTATAGGACGGCTGAGCGTCTTATGAGGAGCCGTTCTCGTGGTGAGACCGCGGCTGCTCCTAGGGATCCTGAGCCCTCCGTACATTCAGAGTGCCGGCGTAGCCGGAGTCCTAGGCGTGGGCGTGCACCTTCGGAGGGGTCGCGTAGGGATTGAGAGGCCACTTGGCTCTCGTGTATTTTGTATTATATATTTCTTTGTATATCACGGGCTCTTTGAGCATTTTGACCATGCTTAGTGCATGATGACATTATATATAAACGTTGATCATTTATATATATGCATTTGTTTTGGATCAAAATCTTGGCACTCATGGTTTCCTTTCTATTTCCAGTTTCTTTGTATATACTACGATGTATGTTTATATGCTTTTTAGAATGTATGCAATGGAGAACAAATGATGCAAATGTTTGTTTCCTTTTGTGTATTTCATGATGCTGATATATATAGATGTAATGTGATTTTGAATCTTAGCTTCCGTAAGCAATTTTGGATACCTCATGTTTGTTTTGCAAAGTGATGAATATAACCAGTATGATGAACAGATAAACTTGCCCCACTCCTAACTCCACGCAACTAGTAAGATGCGAGGGCTCTTCACCGAGAGCTAGAAAGGGCACAAGTTATGAGGTGTAGCTGAAATGATAGCGATGAAAGACAGACAAAGCTTTGGTGGAACCAAATAGGAAACTACAAGCTTACTCCACCCGAGTGACTTCATAGTTTAGAATGCAACTTACTTTGTGGTTTATCTAGACTTAGATCCGTAGATGGCCACATAGTAGACAAAATCTGGGTTTTTAGGATTTTAACTCTCTTGGAATTTTGAACATCTGATTCATTCGTTTTTGACTCAAAGTTTGAATTGTTTGTTTATGACTTTTAACGTTTGCTTTGTCAAGAGGACCCCCTATACTTTGCCCCATGCTACTAGTAAGAAGCGTGGGTTTATCACCATGGACAAGGTATAGGTGAGTAAGGGCATTTCCATCCTTTCCCAACCCTACGTCACTAGTAAGAGACGCAAGCTCATCACCGAAGGTTGGTGGGGCAAGGAAATGTGTAAAATTAAAATTTTCTGTTTAATCACTTGTTGACTTGTTTTCTTGAGTAAAATGTCAGTATGTGCTTATTTCCAAAGAGATATACATATGGGATAGATGTGACACCCTGAAGCTTCTAGAACAGACCATAGGTAAGGCACCTATCCTAAGAAGAAATCAAAGCGAGAATAAACTTGCAGATCTTGGTATGGTTACCGTTAAGACTTCGTCATGTCTGACTTTATTTGATAAAATGATTCTGAGATGATTTGATGATATCACGAAAATGGAGAGGTATGATTAGAAAGTTTATGCCAACAACATCATGAGTTTGTAATGAATTACTTTGAGGATAGATTCCTTGATCACCATTTATGTAAGAAACAAGTGGACAAAATGATCTTAATCTATATGAAGATGCAATGTAGATAATTATAAGTAGTGCTAGCCGCTTATGCGTAGAACCGCTTGAGGTGAAGGGAATTGACTGTTTCACCAAATTCCTCACCTTCTAGCGTACATAAGAGGTAAGCACCATTTCCGTAGTCTTTCATGACTCGGTACGGGCCCAACCATTTGGGCCGGAATTTCCTTCCTTCGCCGGTCTTCTTGTCGATCCGGCTGTCTAGCCTTAGAACTAGATCACCTTCGTATATGTCGCGTTCATAGACCTTCTTGTTATACTGCCGGCACATTCGGTCAGCATAAGCTCTATGCCACTGTTCAGCATCTAACCTAGTTTCATCTAGGCTTTCTAGTTGGGAAAGACGTGCTTCTCTATAAGCATCTTCATCCAGAATCCCTTGTAGTGAAATGCGGAGACTGGGTATTTCGACCTCAAGTGGGAGAACTGCTTCTGCCCCAAATACTAGCGAGAAAGGAGTTGCTCCCGTTGGTGTTCTTATTGAGGTTCGGTGGGCCCACAAGGCCGGATATAACTTCAAATGCCAATCTCGTTTGTTTTCTTTTACCGTTTTAAGGAGAATGGCTTTCAGTGTCTTGTTTGTCGCTTCAGCCTGTCCGTTGGCTTGGGGGTAATACAAGGAAGCCGTATGATGGCTTATCTTAAATTTATTGCATAGTTCGTGAACCTCTTCATTCTTAAAAGAAGTTCCATTATCAGAGATAATGATTTGTGGGATACCGTACCTGCAAATGATTTGGTTCAAAATGAACTTGGCGATTACAGAACCAGGTACAGTAGTAAGAGGCATAGCCTCTACCCATTTGGTAAAATATTCAATGGCCGTGATGATAAAATTATGGCCATCTGTGGATGAGGGAGAGAATTTCCCTATTAAGTCTAGACCCCATGTAGAAAAGGGCCATGGAGTAGCGATTGGTTGCAGAGCTTGTGCCGGCATGTGAATCTCATGGGAGAATTCTTGGCACTTATGACACCTGCGTACAAACTCTATTGCGTCATGTTCTAGAGTGGGCTAGAAATAGCCCATTCGATGTATTTTTCGAGCGGTGGCATGGCCACCGAAGTGGCCTCCACATATTCCACTGTGAGATTCATGGAGAATCTTCTTGGATTCTTCCGTGTCGACACATCTTAGGAGCATTCCATCGAATGCTTTTCGGTAGAGCACTTGCTCTATAATGACGTATTTAGCTACGATAATGCGTAACCGCCTTCTTTGTTGTGGTGTAACTCCTTCTGGGTACGTATGGTCCATGATATAATTAATGATATCCGTGTACCAAAGGCACTCAGAGATAGAGGGTCGGGTTTCGATGTAGTATACGCACTCATCTGGAAAGTCTAAATCTACTAAATCACCTCCGTCTAATGGGTTGTCAGCTAACCAATCTGCAATGATTTGTCCTTTAACCGACTTCTGATTTACAAATGTTAATTCGAATTCTCCCATTAAGGTTATAAAACGTCCAGCCTTTTTAGACAAGGACCCTTGTGTGAGGAAAGTTCGTAAATGGTCCGTTTTTACCATGACCCTTGTTTCTTGGTTTAGCATATAATGTCTTAGGCGTTTAGTAGCAAAGACTATGGCAAGGCATTCTCGTTCTGCCTGTGTATAGCGTGTTTCATAGTCGAGCAGTGTTCGGCTGATGAAATAAATCACACGTTCCCTCTTGTCATCGTCCTCTTGGGCCAACATACAAGCTAACGAGACATTGGTAGCTCGTGAATATAAAATTAACGGGTGATCTAGCTTTGGTGGCATTAGCGTAGGTGGCGATAATAGGAAACGCTTAACTGCATCAAAGGCTTCATTACAGTCTTTGGTCCAATCAATGCTATAGTCTTTCTTGAGTAAATTGTTGATTGGATGAATGGCGAAGCTTAAGTCTGGGATAAATCTCTGGATTGCACCCAGTTTTCTGAGAAATGATCTGATTCCAGATTCATTCGAAGGTGGGACCATTTCGAGGACAGCCCGAATTTTGGTTGGATCAACATCTATCCCTCGTGACGATATGATGTAACCTAGGAGTTTTCCTCCTGTTACACCAAAGACGCATTTCTCTGGATTTAGTGTGACTCCGTATTCTATTAGGCGTGAAAGAATGACGCGGAGTACTTCCGGATGGTCACAACGCTTCTTGGCCTTAGCCAATAAGTCATCTACATAGGACTCCATGATTTTATGAATTAAATCATGGAATATATATGTCATAGCTCGCTGGTAGGTAGCACCAGCGTTTTTGAGACCGAATGGCATAACAGCGTAGCAATAGGTTCCCCAAGGAGTTATAAACGTAGTTTTAGCTTGATCTTGCTCAGATATTTTGATTTGATTGTATCCCGAGAATCCATCCATGAGAGACAAAAGTTCAAATCCAGCTGTTGCATCAACAATGACATCTATGGATGGTAATGGGAAGTCGTCCTTAGGACATGCTTTGTTGATGTCTCGAAAATCTATGCAGATGCGTATCTTTCCATTCTTCTTGAGAACGGGAACGATGTTAGATACCCATTGGGAGTAGTCGACTGGTTTGATGAATCCTACCTGGAGGAGTTTTATTACCTCTTCCTTTACCATGAGAGCTACCTTGGGCTTCATGGGTCTTGATTTTTGTTTAATTGGCTTTGCATCTGATTTAGTGACGAGGTTGTGCACCGCAATGTGGGGTGTGACTCCTGTCATCTCCTTATAATTAAATGCAAATGCCTTCTGATGTTCTTTGAGGATCTGAGTATGTATTTCTACTTCTTCTGGGGTTAACGAGGATCCTAGTTTCAATATTCTCGGTTCATCTTCTGTCCCGATGTTGACATCGATTGTTTCTTCGATCAAAGAGGCGTTACCTTCTTCGAACTCAGGTGGTGCTGGAGGTAAATCCAAATCATCCCCATTTTCTACTGCGTATATGCTAGGTTCCATTTGTGAGGGAAGATCCATCACGGGATTTCCGAAGTAAGAAGACGAATGTGGAATTAAGGATAAATCTAGCATATGATAGGAGAGATGTAGTGCTGCATAGGTGTTTAAGTAATCCAAAGTAGCCATATCACTATCAACCGGATCTAGGATGGTAGATTCACTTCCGCTTGAAAGGGGATTTGTCTGTGTTTTTATCAATGGTTCATCATGAATGGACACCGTGAAATGGGTATCTTCTAACTCATTGCTTGGAGTAAAACGTGATGCTGAAGTTGCTATTGAATCGGCGAGAAGATTTTTCTCTCGCGGGATTGCTTCAATGGATATGAAGTTAAACGCCTTGCTTAAATCTAATACGGCTTCTTTGTAAAGCTGCAAATGTTCGGCTTTGGTTTCGTATACTTCAGAAACCTGGTTTGTCACTAATTGCGAGTCTCCTAAGACTCTGATGTTATCAATACCAATTCTTTTGGCTAAGGTGAGGCCAAGGAGGAGGGCTTCGTACTCAGCGCCATTGTTTGTGCATTCAAAGTTTAGCTTAAAGGCAAATGGTAGGACTTTCTCTTCGGGCGAAGTAAGAATTATACCTGCCCCCGCTCCATAACGGCATTTAGCTCCATCGAAATGGAGAGTCCAATATTTAGCCGGGAGTATAGATGTTGGGGTATCTGCTGTGTTTGCGCACTCAACTTCTACCATGCAGAGGTCCTCTGCTGGAAGGGAACCAACACCTAGGGAATATCCTATGCCTACTGAATCAAATGGTAAGAACATTGGTGAATCTTGTTCTATTAACTCAACGATTTTTGCAGTAGTCCCTAATGATACCGTTTCTATAGCCTTATCTTTTGGGGGTTGGGGTTGTTTTGGCTATGCTGATAGTTTCAAGATCCGTTGTAGGTACCAACTTCTCCTCTGGTTTTGGGTCAGTGGGTTTATTAAGTTGGTTTGTCGGAAGTTCAAATTCTGAGTGCACACCTGGTCTTTTCTTTAAATCAGCTAGGTGCAAATCGAAAGGTTTTGGATCACCTTTGGCTACAAATACCTTTCCTAGATGCAAGAATCTTACTTCTTGAAATAACGTAGAAGGGATTGCCTTCATTCGGTGTATCCATGGTCGGCCGAGTATCATATTATAATTAGTTTCCCGATCTATAATATAAAACTCAGTCAGGATTGTTTTGGGTCCTAAGGTGACCGGCAGTATTATAGTTCCTATCGAAGTGGCTTTAAGGCTATCATAGCCTCTCAATGTATTTCGAGTGGTGGAACAGTTTGTTTCCCCATATCCTAGTTTTTGGAGGAAAGAGAAAGGGACTATGTTAACTGCGGCCCCATCGTCAACCATTGCCCGTTTTACATAGTTATTATAAACCCATACTTGTAAGTGTAAGGCTGGATCACCTCGGCGTGCGATCTCAGCATCTGTAGGCATTTTACTTATTTCAAATATGAATTCGACATCCTTGTCCGGCTGCCCCGGAGGGTGGATATCAAAATCTACGTGATTTACTTGTGTTTCAGGAGGTGGAGTGATGTTAATTAGATGACCTAGACCTAATGCTTCTAAAAGAGCAGCTCTGTGAGTAGGAGAGTTCTTTAGTAAATCCAAAAATGAAATGTGCGAGAAGGTCTTTGTTAGGTCACTAATTAAATCATAGGCACCCACGGGTTTTTCTACTATTTGTTGACTCTTATCCATTTCTGGCAGATGACTTGGGCTCGGTTGAGAGAAATATTCTCGTGTTCTTGTTATAGCTTCGATAGGTAGTTCAGCGTCTAATTCTACCAAACTGACTATCTTGGGTCTCGGTTGACTTCCTAACTGTGGCGCAACTGATGGATTTAGTGAAGTCGAGGCTTCATGATCATTGTTTCCCGTCATTGCACTTTTGTTTGTTCCAGTTGGATTCAGCCTGTTGCTATCATGATTTGGGAGTGGATCGTTAAAGATCTTGAGGGGAGCATTCTGAGGGGAAACTACCCCTGCGAGCGTATTTGGTGGTGGTGACACGGGATCTGCCAAAAACAAATCTGTGAAGAACTGTCTTTGTTCTTCTGGCAAACGTTGCATGAATTTATTGTAGTCACGGCACGTTCTAGTATCATGACCCCAAATTTTGTGGAAACCACAATAAGAATTGGGATTGTAATTCCTGTTTTGTTGGTTTGGTGTATATTGTGGCCTAAAATTCTGATCAAACTGTTGCCTATTAGGATTAAAATTTTGCATTTGTTGTTTCTGGCTTTGGTTTTGATAACCAAATGAGTTTTGGCTTGGCCCTTGTATAGGATTTCACCGTTGTTGTTGTTGTTGTGGGTGGTTAAAATCCACTGTATTGATTGTCGGGGTAAAGTTGTTGTTTCGTTGATTGTTTGTTTGTGATGGAGTATTGACCACATTTACCTTCTTGGGCTGGTCGGTTACTCCATCCGTTGTTACACCCCGATTTTTGTTAAGGATTTTAGGTCCTTGATTGATGTTTGTGGTAGTTGTAGTGTTCTGGCTGGAGGTGATTAACCTCCCGTTTGCTCCATATGTCTTACGACCACTATCTATCGCTGCTTGATCTATTCGAAGAGCGCTCTCAAGTACTTCATCGTAAGTTCTTAGCGGGAACTTCTGGACTTCTTCCTTCACCTCTCTGCTGAGAGAATGAAGGAATAAATCACATAGTTCCATCTGATCCATGTTTGGAGCACTTGCTGAAGAATAAAGAACTGTACGCCACCTCTGGATGAAATGGGCGACAGATTCGTTGTGTTCTTGTTTGATGTGCAAGAATTCCCTGATTCCTGTTCTCAACAGTTTGTTCATGTCGAACGCCTTAATGAACTCTGATACGAGTTGTTTAAATGAATGGATGGAGGCTTCAGGTATTCTATAATACCAGTCGAGAGCAATGCCTTCCAAGGTTTTGGGGAATATTTTAGCAACAACCCCATCCCAAGGGAGTAATTCACGTATGGTTGTAGCGTAAGCTTTGATATGCGCATTTGGATCTCCCTCACCTTTGTACTTGGGTAAATCGGGAAGGGGTCTTGGAAGCATGACGCTTCGTATGGTGAAGTCTAAGGGCTCTTTCAGATATTCTGAATAAGTCCCTATCGCATAGGTTTCGACCATTGATGGTGGTTGCTGAGGGAGTGATGGTGGGATGGGTTGTTGATATGGCGCAGCGTATGCATTGGCAGGGGCATAGGGAAGTCCCTGTGTTTGAGCCAAAATGCCGGGAGAGGAGAACATATCTCCTTGTGGTGATTTGGAGTACATGTTTAAGTATGACGGGGTATTGTCTAGTAATGGATTGTTTGATACTAGACCGGGAGGAATAGTGTTAGAGATGATGGGCCTTGTTGGCGTTTGTTGCGGATACTGAGGAGGCATGCCTAACGTGCCTACTCCTGTGAGGAGATCTACTTGGCCAGGGTGGTATGGAGGATTGGAACTTCCTGCTTGCATGAACTGAGAATTTTGACTTGCTTGAGCAAGTTCTAACCCTCTCACTTTTTCTACTAACGTTGAAATGACTTCATTTGGTGAAGTCACGGTGCTTTGCCTTAGCGGCATTTGTTGTATACCCTGGTGTTGTATAGGCATGTGATATCCTACTATGAACTGATCGCTATCTTGCCAAGTTTCTCCGAGAGTATTTCCTATATGTAGTGGCATAGAGGTATTTTCTTGAAAAGAGACCTCGGGTTGTATTTGTAAACCTCCTATAGATGGGTACATACCCCAAGAGCGTTGTTCACTTCTAGGATAACGTATTGACTGTTCATTATCTAAGACCAGGTATGGGTCAGATTGTCTACTAATTTGTGGTCTAAGTAGCATCTGAGGAGATGAACCAGATTCTCCAGTAAACGTCATATTGTTCGAGCCTGAAGGCTCTGTTTGTTGCGTTCGAGGGGGTTGATCTAACTCCTCAGTTTGAAAAGATGAATTATATCTGATTCTTGGGGTTTGTGTTGACAACTGATTAGTTGAATAGTTGTCGCCCCATACTGAGAGTGAGGGTGATGATTGCCTATTCTGTTGGGCGTAGTATGCCTCAAGACCCAAGAGGGGTCTGCCATATGCATCGATTCCCGACATATTCGGGGGGTATATGAATACCCGCAGAATAATGGGAAGGAGCGAAGGTGATTTGAGATAAGATGAAACTTCTCAAGGACAAGGTGAAATAGTTGTTAGTTCACGTCGGGTTCACCAATTTTGTACGCCGGAAAAGTGACAAGCGAGCGTGGTAATCTACAGGTAACTCTTCCGCGTACCCGACCTCCCGAGGTCGTGCCGAGACAGCCGGTGGGGATAGAATATGCGTGGGATGCAAACGAACTAGTTAGGCAATCTAATGTCTTCGACACGCACTAATGGAATTTGTGAATCTAAGGCAAAGAAGGCCCTTCTAACTTGGACTGGTGTGATAGATCGATCAGCAAGGATGACTGCTCGAAGGCTCCAATCAATATCGAGCTCTGGCGTGATTCGATCTATGGGTTGTGGAATACGTGGGAAATGACCTGGGATAGTTTCGTGTATGTCTCCAGATAAGGTCATATGGTGGATGGTGAATACAATTGACTCTACGGATGATTCTCTGGCCTAGTCCAGAATTCTCTAGCTTTGTTAGCCGTTATATCTAGTAAGGACAATTGTTCGATGATGATGGGTGGAAGTGGAGTGGATTGGAATACTAGTGTGCGTAGGCCAGTGTTTATATCTGATTGACTTATGGATTCGTTAGGCTGTGGAATTTGTGGATCACAACCGTAGACTCTTGGTTGTTGCGGTCCTGTTATGGTCATGTACGAAATCAAGTCCTAATCCCTAGTATCCAGTAATCGTATGCTTTCTCAGCTTCTATGTTTAGGACCAATAACTGCGCGATCTTCTCAGAATATCTCACAAGCGTTCGTGCAACCTGGATCCTTAAGCTAGTATCTATGTCTGTGAGAGTGTCTCCTGCACCTGGCTGTGGGACCAAAGGATCACAACCAAAGGTTTGTTCTCTTTCGAACCCTTCTACAGTCATGTGAATGTTTTTCCTAGGGCAATCTGTAGTTCGGTTGATTTGACCAAAACGTGTGTGCTTGGTCGTCTTCTATATTTAACCCTCTCAACTGAGAGCTGATCAGTTGTAAATCAGTTGTTCTTTGGAAGACTTGTATTCTAAGGTTCTGGTATATGTCAACTATTGCTGTGACGAGGTTGGGTTGAGGCACGATTGGCTCAAATACGTATTCCCTGGGCTCCCGAGGTCCCGTGATTGTCATACAAAACAAAATGTAAATCTAACTGCAACAAAGCAAATTTTGACTATCTAAAACATATATAACTTCTATTTTTGTATTTAACTTTCTAAGAAGAAAAGTAGCTATTTAAACGTATCTAGAAATAACAACTAAATAACAATTTAAAACAAACAAAATAACCGAGTGTAGTTATTTGTCTGTGTAATTTGTAGATTTATTCTAAATAATGAAATAACTTGCTTGATCTATTTGTGCAATTTCTCGATCCTACCTCAGAAGTGAGGAGTGAATCATAGTTTCTCAGAAACTATCAATCCCCACAGCTTCCCTGGCAATATCGAGAATAGAATTTACTGAAATGAAGCAATTAACTACTTTATTTGATATGATTCTAACTAGAACTTTGAAAGTTAAAACCTGGATTCCGCAGAACAGTGGCGAATCTGATGGTGTGTGTGATCTTGTCCCCTCAGTGTGATCTCCTCGTTCTTTCGTGTTCACGTGGATCCAGAAAAGCGTGTAATGCTAGCATCGACAGAAGTAGATATTGGGACAAGGACAGCTCAGAATGCAGACTGAATATAATGCGAGTAGGAGAGGGATAACGCAAGAGTACAGAGCTTGGCTTATGCAATTCCTAGCGGGATTTACTGCGAGTCATGCAACATAAAGCATCCAGAACCTGAAACTATCCTGTTTGAAGAGCAAAACCTGCAACTTTAATGGCTTCCTAAGCTATTCTACTCCAATGGATTGGATAAAACAACAACACCGTTTGCACAAGCTGGATATGTGGCTTACCAACAGTTGAACAATGCTAACTAGACATATAATGAACTAAACCAAGCACTCTAAGAAAAATGAAAGCTAAGTCTATTGCAAAGAGAAATTCAGAGACAAACTTCAGGGCCATTTGCTTGAGCACAAGCCACTTATTTATAGCTTTCATTCACCCAAAGATCAAAACCAAACTGAACTCTAAAACTATAAACAATGGCCAAACACTATTCCAGGGGACCAAAAACATAAATGCAAGCCCAAGTCGGCAAGGAAAAGCTGGTGAAACATTGATCTTTACGTGAGTCACGTCAAAATGCTTTCTAGAAAATGCGTAAAGGACCGCCACTCTGAGCAGGGCGGCGGTTACAGGACCGCCGATTAGGGCGGCGGTCAGAGACCGCCGCCCAGGGTGGCGGTTTCATCACTGAAGAGAAAAAGGCCAAGAAAAGAGGGGAAAAAGGAAAAACAAAGGACGCGGGGGCTAAGCGGGGCATGCGGGATGTTAACGCACACTCGGAGAGATTTTCTGGATCCCGAACACCTTGCGAGGAGACCTGTATCATCATTGGGGCACTTGTTACACTGTTCCGGTAGTACAATACCTTATAATTTTGGGTCACCATACCTCATTAAACTAGTTCTTGAGCTACTCTGTAATGTATTCATTAATGCTTAACCAATCGTTTATATTCATGTATTTAGTTGGTTGCATGCATTTCTTCCCTCATATGGTAGCACTTCTTTCCCCTGTCTACTGGTTGCATAATCCTCTTGGTGTTAGATGGAACCATATTTTCTCCTATCATCCAATTACATAACTTTACCTTGCTTTCTTACTTTCAGCTGGTTGTGAACCCATGCAACTGGTAACAATACATTTCCTTGTAACTGTTTGGTTGTAGCCATACCACTTCCTACTTCATCACCTTGTTCTACTCCGCCTCTGCAACCATTCGGTAGCATAATTTTATTGCCAACAAACAATATGAATTTGATACTGGTTGGTAGCATCCATACATGCCATAGTCATCTCTAATATTTCTAGCCAACTGGATTCCATCGTACTACCATCTAGTAGCAAAAAACATGTTACTAGTTAGTAGCATTTATAGATGCTACCAAATGGCAACATATGTACATGCTATTGGTTGAGTGGCATCTAGGGGGGTACTACGGGGGTTTTCACATTAGCACCCCGAAGCAAATTTTCATGGGTAGTTTATTAAGCCCATGTGAGAAAGTGTTAAAGACTGTACACTAAGAGTACTGTACACTTTCCACAGTTTTCTCGCCAAGAAATTGTTTTTTGGCCTTTAAACATGCCCGATATACTGGGAAACGTGCTTTTCTCATATGGGTGGGATTTTTGACCCATAGTTTTGATGGGACATTTTTGGCCCATGGTTTTGATACCCATGGTTTTGTAAAACTGCTTAAGCAGTTGTCTATTTATATGGTTTTATGCATATGGTAGATAGACATGTAAATGTATTGCAGATGTGTTTTGAATTCGGGTGTGAATTATGTACAGTTTTTTGAGCATAGCTCCAAACGGATCTGGGTATTGTATTGAGAGAGCAGTGGCTTGTAATAAAATATGAGCAAGTGATTCTTGGTGGACATAGCCCAAATTGGGTGAACCACGTTAAATATTGTCTCTTTGTGTTGTGTTATTTTATTCTGCACTTTTATTTGAGATCTGTAATATTTTCTGCATATTAGTTTCTACTGTTGCGATTTTGTGAGGGATTATTCTGCATATTTTATCCCTTATTTCCTAACAATTGGTATTAGAGCCTGGTTTGGTTTGCTAAAGTGTTGAATCGCAGGGAAATTTTTATCTTGAGTGGGAGCTATGGCAGATGATGGAAGATCTAGGGTTGATAAATTCAATGGGTAGAATTTCAGTCTTTGGAAGATGCAGATGGAAGATTACCTTTATCAGAAGGATCTTTATATTCTGTTGTCTGAGAAGGTGAACAAACCCTCGAGCATGACAGATGTGGAATGGGATTTGCTGGATAGGAAGGCACTTGGAACAATCTAGATGTGTCTTGCATCTTTGGTATTATTTAATGTTTCAAAGGAAAAGACTACAAAAGAACTGATGGATGCATTAGGGAAGTTGTATGAAAAACCCTCTGCCTCTAATAAGATATTTTTAATGAAAAAGTTGTTTAATATGAAGATGTCTGAGAATGGTTTAGTAGCAGATCATTTAAATGATTTTAATACGGTTGTAAATATGCTAGCTTCGGTTACAATAGAATTTGATGAAGAAGTTAGGGCTTTATTAATTCTGTGCTCTTTACCTGAGAGTTGGAATAGCTTGGTAATGGCGGTAAGCAACTCGGTTCCATCTAACTCAAAGTTGAAGTTTGAGGATGTTGTAGGGGTGATTCTAAGTGAGGAAATGTGAAGAAAAATATCTGGGGAATCTTCTACTTCAGGGAATGCTTTGACAGTGGAAACTAGAGGGAGACAGAAGAATAGAGGAAGCCGTGGAAAATTGAAAGATTGGGAAAGGTCAAAATCCAAAAGCAAGATAGTATGTTGGCACTGTGGAAAGTCTGGGCATGCAAAGAAATACTATTGGGAGCTTTGGGATAAGAAGAAACAATAGGAAGAAAACAAGGAGGAAAATGTGGCAATGGGTAATGTATGTCAGGATGCTTTGATTCTTTCTTTGCATAATATTACTGAATCTTGGGTTTTAGATTCAGGGGCTTCTTTCCATGCTACTCCACATAGGCATTATTTTGTTGATTATGTTCAAGGGGATTTTGGGCATGTTTTTCTTGGTGATGATGAGCCTTGCAACATAGTTGGAAAAGGTTTTGTTTAGGTTAAGATGTAGAATGGGAATACATGGCTATTGAAGGATGTCAGACATGTGCCTACATTAAGGAGAAATTTGATATCGGCAGGGTAGTTGGGAAGTGATGGTTATACTGTGATATTTATAGCAGACTCTTGGAAGGTTACCAAGGGTGCTCTTGTGGTGGCAAGAGGTAAGAAGGTTGGAACCTTGTATTTAACCACTTATAGTACTAATGTTTGTAATCTTGTGGCTTCAGAAGTAGATACAACATTGTGGCACTATAGGCTTGGTCATATGAGCCATAAGGGCATGGAGATCATAAAGAAGGATTTTTTGGATATACAGAAACAAGTTTGGAGTTCTGTGAGGACTGCATATATGGGAAACAAAAGTGAGTAAGGTTTCTCAAGGTTAGACCTATAAAGAAAGAGAGTAAGTTAGAGTTGGTACATTCTGATGTGTGGGGGCCAGCTCAGGTATCATCTCTTGGGGGTTCAAGTTATTATGTTACTTTTATTGATGATGCAACAAGGAAAGTTTGGGTTTATTGTATTAGAAACAAATCTGATGTATTTGACACTTTTGTTAAATGGAAAGCCTTGGTAGAGAATGAAACAAGTCTTAAGCTAAAATGTCTCAGGTCAGATAATGGAGGGGAGTATTACAGCAATGAATTTGATGATTATTGTTCTAAGAATGGAATCCATAGGAAAAAGATGGTTCCAGGAACTCCACAACAGAATGGGGTGTCAGAAAGGATGAACAGAACAATAATGGAACATGCTAGGAGCATGAGGTTACATGTAGGACTTCCTCTTTCTTTTTGGGTAGAAGCGGTGAGCACAGCTATGTACTTGATAAACAGAGGACCCTCAAGTGCCTTGGATGGAGGCATACCTGAGGAGGCTTGGTATGGTAAGAAAGTTGATTATTCATTTCTTAGAGTCTTTGGATGTGAGGTGTTTGTCCATATAGACAAGGATGATAGGACCAAGCTAGAGGCTAAATAAGAAAAATGTACTTTCATTGGTTATGGTGGTGATGACTTTGGATATAAATGTTGGAGTATTAAGGACAAGAAAATCATTCGATCTAGGGATGTGGTCTTTAATGAGAAAGTCATGTATAAGTAGTAGTTGCAGGAAAACAAGGAAGAATCCAAGAAATAATATGCAGTGGTAGAGGATCTTCTAGATGGGAAAGTGACACATGAATCAGTTCAGGAACCTCCTCAACAGGAACCCCAAACTCCTATATTGAGGAGGTATTCTAGGGTAAGAAGAGAACCTAAACATTTTTCTCTTATTTATTATTTATTACTCACTGATAGTGGAGAGCCAGAGAGCTTTGATGAAGCAATGCAGGTAGATGCCAGGAAGAAGTGGGAGCAAGCCATGGATGAGGAGCATCAGGCTCTCATGGAGAACCAGACATGGGATTTGGTGAAGCTACCCGAAGGCAAAAGAGAATTACAGAACAAGTGGGTGTTCAGAGTCAAAGAGGAAGGAGGAAAGAAAAGATATAAGGCCCGGTTGGTGGTCAAGGGGTTTGCACAGAAAAAAGGTATAGATTTTGATGAGATTTTTTCTCCTGTAGTAAAAATGACTTCTATTAGAACTGTTCTTGGAATAGTTGCAGTAGAAGACTTGCACTTAGAACAAGCTTGATGTAAAGACTGCATTTCTCCATGGTGATTTGGAGGAGGAACTATATATGCAGCAACCAGAGGGCTATGAGGTCAAAGGTAAAGAGGAGATGGTGTGCAAACTGAAGAAGAGCTTGTATGGCTTGAAACAAGCTCCATGTCAATGGTATAAGAAATTTGATAGCTTCATGATGGAGCAAGGTTATATTAGATGTCATTCTGACCATTACATGTATACAAAGAAATTTGAGGATGGTAGTTATATTATCCTTGTGTCTGTATGTGGATGACATGTTGGTTGCAGGTAAAAACATGTAGGAAATAAAAGTACTCAAGAAGCAGCTAAGTGAATCCTTTGCTATGAAGGATTTGGGGGCAGCCAAAAAAATCCTTGGTATGAGGATATCTCAGGATAGGAAGGAACGGAAGCTGACTTTATCTCAGGAAGAGTACATTAAGAAGGTCTTGGAGAGGTTTAATATGCAGGATGCTAAACCGGTTAGGACTCCTTTGGTAGGCCATTTCAAGTTATCAAAGGATCAGTGTCCCAAGACAGAGTAGGAGAGAAACTAGATGTCCAAGATACCTTTCTCATTAGCATATGGCAGTTTGATGTATGCCATGGTGTGCACCAGGCCTGATATTGCCCATGCAGTGGGAGTGGTGAGTAGATTTATGAGTGATCCAGGTAGAGATCACTGGCAGGAAATAAAGTGGATCCTTCGGTATTTGAGAGGGACCATGGGGACAGTTTTGTGCTACAGTGGATCAGACACCACTTTACTGTGGTTATGTAGATTCAGATATGGTGGAGATGTAGACAGAGGAGGAGCATGACAGGTTATGTTTACACTGTAGGTGGGATAACACTAAGCTTGATTTCACAACTACAGAAGCTAGTGGCTTTGTCAACCACAGAGGCTGAGTATGTTGCTACCAGAGAGGCAAGTAAGGAAATGATTTGGTTACTAAATTATCTTGAGGAGTTAGGGCATAAGCAGGAGGAAGGAAAGTTTTGGGCATAGTGATAGTCAGAGTGTTATACACCTAGCTAAGAACTCCAAAGGAGCTTTCCACTCTAAGATGAAGTGGGATATATCAGTTAAGGTACCATTTACATCATGATCGGTAGCTTTGGAGGAAGAGAAGTTGAAGCTGGAGAAGATTCATACCAGTCAGAATCCTGCAGACATGATGACCAAGGTGGTCACAAGGGAAAAACTGAAGTGTGTTCAGATTTGGTTGGTCTTCACAGGCTGGGTCTAGTGAAGGGTTGAGAAGCTTGAGATCAGAGGAAAACTAGTTTCCAAGTGGGAGATTGTTAGGTTGTGGAGCCTATTTTTCATGTGAGAAAGTGTTGAAGACTATACACTAAGAGTACTTACACTTTTGCAGAGTTGTTCTGCACTTCGGGGTTCATGTAAGGTTTTTAGACCTTAAAATGTAGATGATGATATCAGAGAAACGTAATTTTCTCATATGGGTGGGTTTTTTGACCCATAGGCATTTATGGGACGGTTTTGGCAACCATGGTTAATTGATACCCACGTTTTGTAAAATTGCTAGGAGTTGTCTATTTATAAGGATTTTTCTTGCAAATGGTAGATATAATGTAAACATTATTGAGATGTGTTGAATTCGGTCTGTGAATTCTATAGAGAATAAGCTTGTTATGATCTAGGTATTTTTACTACTCAATGAACAACGGTGGCTTAATCCTGGGTATTGTATGTGAGAGCAACCTGAAACTTGTAATAAAAGGTCTAAGCAAAATAGTGAAGTGAACGTAGCCCAAATTGAGGTGAACCATGTTAAATAGCTATCTCTTTGTGAATGGAGTGTTATTTTATTTTGGTCACTTTTATTTGAGATCTGCAATATTTTCTGCATATTAGTTTCTACTGTTACACATTCTGTGAGGGATTATTCCACATATTTTATCCCTTATTTCCTAACACCTTTCCAAAGCTTGGAATTGGACTCTACGAAAAAAATACTTCCTATCATTGAGGAAGCATAGTTCTTGTAGCAATCAGGATCTTGAATGTTCCAAATTCAAGCACCTATTCTTCTCAATATACAACTGATCTGTCAATTTAGTTCATTTACAACTTTATAGTTCTTTATTTCTTAGGAATTGAATCTTAAGCCTAAATAAAAATAAGGAGAGAAATTTGATTTCTTGCAAATGCAGGATGGATTTGCACTAACCAGAAACTTCATGTTTGAAATTAATGTCACTAAAATTCCTCTTGGAAAATTATGTAACAATTGTGCCTCAAGCCAAGTTAGGTCAGCATGTAATAAGGAATCCAAAATAAGAATTTAATGGCCTACATGAAGAGTTGTAGTTACAATAGGGATAATATGCAACAGAATGTTGATAAGGTGATGAAATTCTCTACATTTATCAACCTACTAGATTCTGATTACTCAGTTGCAATGAGCTTAGATAGGGTCCTAGTAGTGAACATCAAGATAAAGCCTAAACATTGATATTTAGATTATAAGACCCCATTCCATATATATTATTGATGTCCTATCTTGTTCCAAAGGACATCAATGGAGGCCTCACTATTGATTTTTGGTGCCTATTGGAATGGATCAAGTTGTAAGTGTGTTACAGGAGTCATTGATTCTTTATGGAGAACCAGACCATGAGGTCATTTATATGTCCATAGGGAAAACCAGCTCCCAAGCAAATGAACCTGGTTACTATTCCCACAGGCATGTTTAAGAAAGTTACAAGGCTTGGTTAATCATTAAGTGGGTTAAAAATGGAGAGGTTACTTTTGATGAGGAAAAAGTGTTAACAACACTTCATCAAAGGTAGTATGACCATAACCTATTAAAGCAGTATTGGGAATAAATCAATGCATATCTGCATCAGAGAAGGCTACACCAAAATTTGTGATTATCACGTGAAAAATCTATTTCAACAAGTGGACCGAGGCGGATGATACACAAAGAAGGGAACATTTCTGCATACTAGGACTTCACTTGAGGATAAATCTATGTGAAGGAAGTTGAAAGTTGTAGCACAACTAATTTGGAAGAGCATTGTATCTCTCATGCTAAATATGCAAGACTCCTTCAATTAAGTGGATTTCATTCCATAGGCTATCATCATGGAAGCAACGAGTCAAGAATGAATTGTCTATTGAATTTAGTGCATGTATTCAGTGTGTCAAAACTATCAATTTGAGAGTTACCGTCAGGCAATTCCTAGGTTTCCCCGTTCATATGAACTGATTTTAGATTTTATGGAATCTACCTTAAGTGACACCTCTTCTAACACTAGGAAATTACCTGTGGGGGTAGTTTTCAAGACACATAGTCCATAACTATGAATTTACCTGGATGGAATGAAGGACCTTTTATAGGGGAATCTTTCATAGGATAGAAAGGAATGGAAAGAAGCTCAAATGACATCATTGTTAGGCTGAACAGGTCATAAGAGGTCTTGAATTCCCCTTTTCAAGTTAATTGTTATGGAAGATTGGTAATGGGTTCCTTCATCATTAGATGCACTAGTTTGATATTGTCAGCTAAAATGGCTTCAGTTGAAATTGAATAAAGCATGAGAAACCAAATATCAAGGTCCTATGGAATCAGTGTGAAGTCTATTAAAGCATGTTTTACAGTCATGAGTTGGAATAGATCAAACCTCTATATTCACATGCAGTCAAGATAGTTAAATTTCTTGATGGATTATTTAGGTCAGGTTGTCAGAAGTGGTTGGATCAAGAGGAAATGAAGGGGACACTAAATCTTCAAATGGGATTAGATCAGGGAAAACCGGGGACAGGAATTCACAAGTTTGAATACCATATTTGTGTGAGTTGATGTAGATTCTACATGGTCAACAAGATTATAAGAGTTTCAAAGAGTTACTTTCCCACTTGTTACAATGGATGGACAAGATTAGGTAATCCTTTGGTACTCAAACTCTATCTTAAACACTACAGTTACTGATTTAGACAAGGTTTCACTATTGTAAATATTAGTTTAGGATCTTTAAGAAAATGAGAGAAGTTGTTTATGGACAACAATTAAAAAGTTCATCCTTAAGGCATTTCAATTTCCACTTAGTTTTCTTCAAGATTATAGGTTTTATTAATTTCCAGGTTGTATCAACGTACTTTTTGATGTGACATATAGACATTGACGATTCCATTAATTTCACATCTTACAACTGATGGAAATAATTTGATCTATAACAAGGGATGTAGATTCCATATCAAGAATTGTTGAGGCCAACTAGAAACATGTTATGAGTTAATTATGGACATTTCAGGGATAATCATATTCTGAAATGATAGAGTGGGTCAGGACTATTCAGGTGGAAAGATTTCAGGACAGGTCAAACTCAGACTAGAGTCAAAATACAATTTTCTAAATGTTTGGACTCATCAATCTCATCTTCAAGCATTTCTTAGGAAAATTGAGAGCTGCAAGAGTTCGGATTAGGTTGTGGAGCCTGTTTTCATGTGTGAAAGTGTTGAAGACTGTACACTAAGAGTACTATACACTTTCCATAGGCTGTTTCTTGACCGGGGTTCTGGTGGCAAGGCAAAGCCCCTGAAAAAATTTTTTTGGCCTTAAAACCATGCCCGATATATCGTCAGGAAACTAATGCTTTTACTCGTATGGGCGGGATTTTTGACCCATAGGTTTATGAGACGGTTTTGGCCCATTGTTTTAATACCCACGGTTTTGTAAAACTACTTAAGCAGTTGTCTACTTATGTGGTTTTATGCATATGGTAGGACATATAATGTAACATTGCAGATGTGTTTGAATTCGGGTGTGAATTCTGTAGATTTTGTTGAGCATAGCTCCAAACAGATATGGGTATTGTATTGAGAGAGCGGTGGCTTGTAATAAAATCTGAGCAAGTGATTCTTGGTGGACGTAGCCCAAATTGGGTGAACCACGGTTAAATACTGTCTCTTTGTGTTGTGTTATTTTTATTCTGCACTTTTATTTGAGATATGTAATATTTTCTGCATATTAGTTCCTATTGTTGCGATTCTGTGAGGGATTGTTCCACATATTTTATCCCTTATTTCCTAACAATTGGTATCAAAGCCTGGTTTGGTTTGCTGAAGTGTTGAATCACAGGGAAAGTTTTAGCTTGAGTGGGAGCTATGGCAGATGATGGAAGATCTAGGGTTGATAAATTCAACGGTAGAATTTTAGTCTTTGGAAGATGCAGATGGAAGAGTACCTTTATCAGAAGGATCTTTATATTTCGTTGTCTGAGAAGGTGAACAAACCCTCGAGCATGACCAATGCGGAATGGGATTTGCTAGATAGGAAGGCACTTAGGACAATCTTGTTATGTCTTGCATCTTCAGTATTATTTAATGTTTCAAAGGAAAAGACTACAAAAGAATTGATGGATGCATTGGGAAGTTGTATGAAAAACCCTCTGCCTCTAATAAGATATTTTTAATGAAAATGTTGTTTAATATGAAGATGTCTGAGAATGGTTCAGTAGCAGATCATTTAAATGATTTTAATATGAGTTGTAAATATGCTAGCTTCGATTACAATAGAATTTGATGAAGAAGTTAGGGCTTTATTAATCTATGTGCTCTTTACCTGAGAGTTGGAATAGCCTGGTAATGGCGGTAAGCAACTCGGTTCCAGCTAACTCAAAGTTGAAGTTTGAGGATGTTGTAGGGGTGATTCTAAGTGAGGAAATGTGAAGAAAAAGCTCTGGGGAATCTTCTACTTCAGGGAATTCTTTGACAGTGGAAACTAGAGGGAGACAGAAGAATAGAAGAAGCCGTGGAAAATCAAAGATCAGGCAAGGTCAAAATTCCAAAAGCAAGATAGTATGTTGGCACTGTGGAAAGTCTGGGCATGCAAAGAATTGAGGACTTTTGGGAGCTTACAAGATAAGAAGAAACAACAGGAAGAAAACAAGGAGGACCAATGTGGCAACCAGGTAATGTATGTCAGGATGCTTTGATTCTTTCTTTGTAGAATATTACTGAATCTTGGGTTTTAGATTCAGGGGCTTCTTTCCATGCTACTCCACATAGGCATTATTTTGTTGATTATGTTCAAGGGGATTTTGGGCATGTTTTTCTTGGTGATGATGAGCCTTGCAGTATAGTTGGAAAAGGTTTTGTTCAAGTTAAGATGTAGAATGGGAATACATGGCTATTGAAGGATGTCAGACATGTGCCTACATTAACACATGAAATTTGATATCGGCGGGGCAGTTGGGAAGTGATGGTTGTACTGTGATATTTACAGCAGACTCTTGGAAGGTTACCAAGGGTGCTCTTGTGGTGGCAAGAGGTAAGAAGGTTGGAACCTTGTATTTAACCACTTATAGCACTAATGCTTGTAATCTTGTGGCTTCAGAAGTAGATACAACATTGTGGCACTATAGGCTCGGTCATATGAGCCATAAGGGCATGGATATCATAAAGAAGGATTTTCCTAGATATACAGAAATAGGTTTAGAGTTATGTCAGGAACTGCATATATGGGAAACAAAAGTGAGTAAGGTTTCTCAAGGTTGGACCTACAAAGAAAGAGAGTAAGTTAGAGCTAGTGCATTCTGATGTGTGGGGGCGGCTCAGGTATCATCTCTTGGGGGTTCAAGTTATTATGTTACTTTTATTGATGATGCAACAAGGAAAGTTTGGGTTTATTGTATTAGAAACAAATCTGATGTATTTGACACTTTTGTTAAATGGAAAGCCTTGGTAGAGAATGAAACAGGTCTTAAGCTAAAATGTCTCAGGTCAGATAATGGAGGGGAGTATTGCAGCAATGAATTTGATGATTATTGTTCTAAGAATGGAATCCATAGGCAAAAGACATGGTTCCAGGAACTCTACAGTAGAATGGGGTGTCAGAAAGGATGAACAAACAATAATGGAATGTGTTAGGAGCATGAGGTTACATGCAGGACTACCTCTTTCTTTTTGGGCAGAAGCGGTGAGCACAGCTGTGTACTTGATAAACAAAGGACCCTCAAGTGCCTTAGATGGAGGCATACCTAAGGAGGCTTGGTATGGTAAGAAATTTGATTATTCATTTCTTAGAGTCTTTGGATGTGAGGTGTTTTTCCATATAAACAAGGATGATAGGACCAAGCTAGAGGCTAAATCAGAAAAATGTACTTTCATTGGTTATGGTGGTGATGAATTTGGATATAAATGTTGGAGTATTAAGGACAAGAAAATCATTCGATCTAGGGATGTGGTCTTTAATGAGAAAGTCATGTATAAGCAACAGTTGCAGGAAAAAGGGAAGAATCCAAGCAAGAATATGTAGTGGTAGAGGATCTTCCAGTTGGGAAAGTGACACATGAATCAGTTTAGGAACGTCCTTAACAGGAACCCCAAACTCCTATATTGAGGAGGTCCTCTAGGGTAAGAAGAGAACCTGAACATTTTTCTCCTTCTCTTTATTATTTATTACTCACTGCTAGTGGAGATCTAGAGAGCTTTGATGAAGCAATGCAAGTAGATGTTAGGAAGAAGTGTGAGCAAGCCATGGATGAGGAGCATCAGGTTCTCATGGAGAACCAGACATGGGATTTGGTGAAGCTACCCGAAAGCAAAAGAGCATTACAAAACAAGTGGGTGTTCAGAGTCAAAGAGGAAGAAGAGGCAAAGAAAAGATACAAGGCCCAGTTGGTGGTCAAGGGGTTTGCACAGAAAAAAGGTATAGATTTTGATGATATTTTTTCTCCTGTAGTAAAAATGACTTCTATTAGAATTGTTCTTGGAATAATTGCAGCAGAATACTTGCACTTAGAGTAGCTTGATGTAAAGACTGCATTTCTCCATGGTGATTTGGAGGAGGATCTATATATGCAACAACCAGAGGGCTATGAGGTCAAAGGTAAAGAGGAGATGGTGTGCAAACTGAAGAAGAGCTTGTATGGCTTGAAACAAGCTCCACGTCAATGGTATAAGAAATTTGATAGCTTCATGATGGAGCAAGGTTATATTAGATGCCATTCTGACCATTGCATGTATACAAAGAAATTTGAGGATGGCAGTTATATTATCCTGTGTCTGTATATGGATGACATGTTGGTTGCAGGTAAAAACATGAAGGAAATAAAAGTACTCAATAAGTATCTAAGTGAATCCTTTGCTATGAAGGATTTGGGGGCAGCCAAAAAAATCCTTGGTATGAGGATATCTCGGGATAGGAAGGAACAAAAGTTGACTTTATCTCAGGAAGAGTACATTAAGAAGGTCTTGGAGAGGTTTAATATGCAGGATGCTAAACCGGTTGGGACTCATTTGGCAAGCCATTTCAAGTTATCAAAGGAGTTGTGTCCCAAGACAGAGTAGGAGAGAAACCAGATGTCCAAGGTACCTTACTCATCAACGGTTGGCAGTTTGATGTATGTCATGGTGTGCACTAGGCCTGATATTGCCCATGTAGTGGGAGTAGTGAGTAGATTTATGAGTGATCCAGGTAGAGATCATTGGCAAGTAGTAAATTGGATCCTTTGGTATTTGAGAGGGACCATGGGAACAATTTTGTGCTACAGTGGATTAGACACCACTTTGTGTGGTTATTTAGATTCAGATATGGCTGGAGATGTAGACATTAGGAGGAGCACAACAGGTTATGTTTACATTGTAGGTGGGACAACAGTAAGCTGGATTTCATGACTACATAAGCTGGTGGCTTTGTCAACCATGGAGGCTGATTATGTTTTTTCCATAGAGGCAAGCAAAGAAATGATTTTGTTACAACAATTACTTTAGGAGTTGGGGCATAATCAGGAGGAAGGAAAGTTGCATAGTGATAGTCAGAGTGTTATACACCTAGCTAAGAACTCTGCTTTCCACTCTAGGATGAAGCATATACAGTTAAGGTACCATTTCATCAGGACAGATTTGGAGGAAGAGAATTTGAAGTTGGAGAAGATTCATACCAATCAGAATCCTATAGACATGATGACCAAGGTGGTCACAAGGGAAAAACTGAAGCTGTGTTCAACTTTGGTTGGTCTTCACAGAAACTAGTGAAGGGTTGAGAAGCTTGCTCAAAGGAAAACTAGTCTCCAAGTGGGAGATTGTTAGGTTGTGGAGCCTGTTTTCATGTGTGAAAGTGTTGAATACTATACACTAAGATTACTATACACTTTCCACAGTTTTTTCTATTGGGTGTTTACTCACCAGATCGGGTTTGGGGGCATCAGCCCTGAAAAAACAAATTTTGGGCCTTAAAACGTGCCCGCTGTACCAGGAAACATGATTTTCTCATATGGGCAGGATTTTTGACCCATGGGTTTATGGGATGGTTTTGGCCCATGGTTTTGATACCCAGAGGTTTTGTAAAACTACTTAAGCAGTTTTCTACTTATGTGGTTTTATGCATATGATAGAGACATAGATGATGTAAACATTGCAGATTTGCTTTGAATTCAGGTGTGAATTCTGTAGAGTTTGTTTAGCATAGCTCCAAACAGATCTGGGTATTGTATTGAGAGAGTGGTGGCTTGTAATAAAATTTGAGCAAGTGATTCTTGGTGGACGTAGCCCAAATTGGGTGAACCACGTTAAATAGTGTCTCTTTGTGTTGTGTTATTTTATTCTATAACTTTTATTTGAGATCTGTAATATTTTCTACATATTAGTTTCTACTGTTGCGATTCTGTGAGGGATTATTCCACATATTTTATCCCTTATTTCCTAACAAGGGACAAGTAGTTGTTCTCCTACATTTTTGGGGTTAAGAGACACACCATACTGCCTTACATTCTTGAAAATGCTACTGGTCGGTAACATCTTTACCTGCTCTATCTTGGTAGCATATAAAATGCTACCACAAGACCGGTTTAGAATCTTAATGATGTCTACAATATGGCCTTTCACTACTAATTTTCATATTCTTTGACCCCGTTTCCACCACTACATTTGACCAAAGGAATCTGCGCATTACATGCTCAAATTTGGTTGTCCAATCAGTCAGAATTGATGCTTGTTGTAAAATTTGAAAGGGTGCAAAATTGGATAACAGTCTGACAATTTCTAGAGGAATCTTTCCATCTAGATGAAGAGATTACCTAAAAGGAATCCATTAGGCATGGAGTCAGCCTGAAACTGAAACTATAGAAACCTTAAAATCACCCCTAAATTCACTGAAGTACTTCCCCACTTTGAACATTGATTTGAACTTTTGAGTTGGTAATTGATTGTTCCCATCATAAGAACCTACCTGAAACTGGAAATTGTAACTGGTCAACCAAAAGAGGCACAACTATGTACAAACATGAAAATCATACATATCCGAAGTGAAACATGCAGAGTAGTGCATCAAACACTTATACAAAATCAAAACCTAAACTACTAACAAAATAATGTGCTGCAAGCAATATTGGAGGAATTACAAATCTAATCTAATATGTATAATGATGCAACAAGATATCCTAATGGAAATGCTTAAGATAAATTCCATTGACTGGGATTAGTAGTGCATTTCATCAAGATCAATCAGCTCAAAATAATTTTCTTCTTTACAAGCACTAATGATATATGGACCACTCCAAATTGCATCAAATTTGGAGTGTCTCCCTGGTTTGGCTCTGTCAGCATCCCATTTCAAGACCAAATCACCAACTTTGAACATCTGAAACCTGGCCTTTTTATCAAACCATTGTTTGGTTGATTCTTGATGTTGCTCTAATATGATCATGGAATAATTCCTCAGTTCTTCAAGCTCAACCAATTCTGTAATCATGATCTCTCTTTGATCTGCCCCTTCAAATTCCAACTGTTAGGCCAACTCAAGTGAATGAAATTCAAGTGACAAAGGAATCCTTTCTTCTTTTCCATAAAAACTTGTAAGGGGAAGTACCAATTTCCTTTTTCATTATAATCCTATCAGGACAAAGAGCATTCCTTACCTTAGTATGCAATTATATTTGATTGACATCCATTGTTCTCTTCATAATCCTAATCAAGTTCTTGTTAGTAGATTCTACCAGACCATTACCTTGAGGGTAATAATTGGAAGAAGTCTTCAAATAAACACCAAGTCCAAGAGCCCAATCAGAAATCTTAGATCCTAGGAAATCCTTTGCATTATCATAAATTATGGTCTGCGGGATACCAAACCTTGTGACAATATCCTCAAGGAAGTCAAGAATGACTAATTCAGTTGCTTCCTTCAATGGCACAATCTTGGTCCACCTAGTAAAATAATTTGTAGCTGTTAAGACCCACTTGTGGCCAGTACTTGATGGAGGGTTGATCATGCCAATAAAATCGAGGCCCCACTAAATGGATGACAACTCTTCTTGAATTGGATGAAGTGGAAGAGCTATCAACCTCTTCTTGCAGTGAAGAAAGCACATTCCTTGCATTTTCTGACCCATTTGTGAAAATCAACAAATAATGTGGGCCAGAAGTAACCTTCCTTTAGAATTTTCATTGTTGTGGCTTTGGCTGAAAAATGACCACCAGATAAGCCATCATGAAATTATGTTAAAACTTTCTCTACTTGTTCACCTTCAATGCACCTAAGCAAACTCCATCAATGTTTCTTTTAAATAAAATGCCATCCACCAGTGCATAGGGAATGGACTTGCAGCCTTAGATGTCTCCTTTTTTTCTTAGACCAAGAGGGTATGCACCAGTAGCTAGAAAGGTGATCATATCACTCATCCAACTATGATAGTTGGTTGCATCTCCTTCATCCTGCTGAATTTCAACATCATGTGGAAGTTCTTCATTCATGAAGGAGGTCTCTTGATTATCTTGAGCATCCAAAGCAATCTGCTCACAAAGTTATCTCCCTCTTACCAAGTTTTGTGGCCTTGATAGTCACATCATACTCCATTATTTTAGTGACCCATCCATCTCTTCTCATTGATATCTGCCCCCATAATGAAGTCTCTCACACTAGAATGTGAGACCAAAACTTTGATATGATTAGTGGAAAGCATGCTTTTGAATTTCTTAAGAGCCCTCATGATGGAAAATACCTATTTTTCAATATGACTATATTTCAATTAATAGTATTTCAGTGTTTGACTGAAGAAGGCCATTGGTTTTTCCATACCTTCATCATTTTGTTGTGTCAAAACAACAACAATACTAGCATTAGCTCCATATGCATACAAAATAAAATCCTTACCATAGTTAGGATTGACAAGTGTAGGATCTTGAGAAATTTCCTGTTTGATCTTGGAAAATTTTTCCTTCCCTTCAGATTTCCATTTGAAAACTTGAATCCTTCTTTAACATCAAAGTGATAGGCTTGACTAATCCTACAAAATTAGGAATAAATCTCCTAACAAAATTAATCTTGCCAAGAAATGATTGCAAGGATTTTATGAGTTGGAAAAGAGAGAGAAAGGATG
Organism: Taxus chinensis; assembly: GCA_019776745.2. Lineage (NCBI taxonomy): Eukaryota > Viridiplantae > Streptophyta > Pinopsida > Cupressales > Taxaceae > Taxus > Taxus chinensis. The sequence goes on along the minus strand of CM034157.1, from coordinate 377,008,528 downwards.
GCTGAAATTATTTCTAGATCAATGGCAATGCCATCCTTTGAAACAATATGTCCCAAAATCTTACCCCTAGGGACTACAAAATTACATTTTTGGGGTTAAGAGACACCCCAAATTCCCTACATCTCTCAAATACCTTCTCCAAGTGGTTGATGTGATCCTTTCTCTATTTGAGAAGATGGTAATATCATCCAAGTACACAAGGATGAACTCATTAATATAACCTTTGAAAGCAATATCCATTTCTCTCTGAAATGTGGCACCTGCATTTGACAAACCAAAAGGCATATTTTGATAGGCATATGTACCCCACTTGGTTGTAAATGCAGTCTTAAATTGATCTTCTTCCCTAACCTTAATTTGATTAAAACCTAAATACCCATCCAACATGGAAAACCTTTCAGCCCCTACAACAGTTTGCAAAATCTGCTCCATAGAAGGTAAAGGGTAGTGGTCCTTTAGGGAAGCCTTGTTCAAATCATGGAAATCAACACAAAGTCTAATTTCCCCATTCTTCTTTCTAACTGGGACAAGATTGGCCACCCATGTAGAGTACTTGATTGGAAAAATTATTTTTGCCTCAATGAGTTTGGATAACTCCTTCCTCATGAGGGGCTCTATCCTAGGGTTGACCGGCCTTTGTTTTTGCCTAATTGGCTTGACATTGGGATCAAGATCTATGGAATGTTGCACAATATCTAGATTAAATCCCTTTAGATCTTCATAATCCCAAGAAAACACATCACTGAATTTTTGACACAAGGAAATGAAATCTTGCTTCTCATTTTCATCACATACCTTTCCTAGCAAAAGCTCCTTTCCTTGTGTAATGGTGGTTCATTGGCAGTCCTCTTTCTTTACTGTTATATTCTTTTCATCCCCTTTGAATTCATCATCTAGGCCAAAAATATGCTCCAAGGTGACCAATCCCTTTGGTAATCTATTTGTTTTTAGCTGAATAATCTGGTCACCATAGCTATCATGTAAATCATATTACATTTCTGATGAGAATGTAACCTCATTTTGGAAGAACTGAATAATTTTTTCATCACTATCAAAAACCTACCAGTTGGTCTCATTATCTAGACTGGATGGCCTGATTATCACCCTGAAATAATGTTCATTTCCTTTGAAAAATCCTCAGCATGTGAGAATTGTGATCCAAGGGTTGTCATTTGATCTACCTCTTTGTTTAACTTCCTTGGCACCACCTACAGGTTGAGAGCATCAAAAATCTCCAAGATATCCCAAACTCTATGCCTATAAGCTTTCAACAACTTATTCTTTGTGGCACACTTCCCTCTTACCTGATGAATCACCAATTCCGTGTCTCCAAAAATTTGTAATGCCTTAATCTTCCTCTTTTCAGCAATCAACAGACCATGCACCAATGCTTCATATTCTGCTACATTATTGGAACAGGTAAACTACAAATCTGTGAGAGAAGAAAAATTTCTCATCATCATTGGAGAAATCAGCACAACACCAGCCCCAGCTCCATTTCTTCTTCTAGAACCATCAAAGAACATTTTCCACAGTCCAGAAGCATTTTCTTTGCTTGCTTGAGTGGTGCAGGAAGAGTATATTCTTCTTCAAGGATGCAATAAGTACCAAGACCAGTTTCAAAGGCTTCAAGATTTCATCATAAGGATCAAATTTATATCACCTCTCAACCCATTCATCTAAGTAATAGATCAGGAATTGATGGGAGGAGGAATAGGCTACTCTTCTGAAACTGAAACATGTTCTTGGCTTTCTTGGATTAGGAAATTATTGGAGAGGGGTGGGGTCATATGACTCAATATGATAAGAAAATATGGGCTCATCCTGTATGGTAAATCTGGTACCATACCTAGTTCTTAAGAGCATATGGGTCCAATCTGAAGACAAATAACCACCCACTTTGGCCGTGAATTCTCTTGACAAAAAGATAACAAACATAGGGGTAAATTCAATGACTGATATTTCATGGGTTATAGTTAGGCTTGGGAAATCATGAAGTCTTAATTTCAAATCTTTTATGACTCCTAGGACACCAATGGTTGAGCCATCAAGATGCAAGACACTTTTAGCAAAAGGAATGTACTCAAGACCTAGGATATCAATAATTTTCTTTGGCATCACCGAAGTAATAGCACCTTGAATCAATCATGTAATTATAAACTAAGTGTTTACCCACAATTAATGACATATAAATGGTGGGGTCTTAACAACTTTACTTACTTTCTCCTTCCTTTTCTTGGAAAATATTAATATGCAAGGTGTCTTTTGAATCACTGGATCAACTAGGGGAAGTTGCTTGAGAGCTTCACACAAAAGGTCCCTTTGTGATGGGATAGCCAAAGCATCCCACATTGTCACACTAACGTTTGTTCTCTTCATTTGATCCATAATGTTGAAAGGGAGGCCATGGATTTCTGTAATTGTGGTACATGATTCTCCTTTCTTGGCTGCTGCAAGGTTGAAATAGGCATCTTTGGTTGGGAAAACCTCCTTGCTAGGAGCCTCAGGTACTCTACTTTTATCAATTGTGGCAACTTCCTTCTCCTTGTTGACAACATTGCCCTGATTAGAAGAGGATGCAGGTTGAGATTCCAACATTCTTTTCTTAGACTTATTATCAACAACATTAATATTATCAAACTTCCCACTACTTGATTTAATGCACAAAAATCATCAGCTCCAAAGAACATGAGGTTTGTGTCCTGGTTGGCCTCTTGATCTCCTTCCACATTAGGATTGGGTGCTTCTACCAATGGCTCTTGTTGGTTAGAAGAACGTTGAACCATGAGGGTCTGATCATGCAATGCATATGCACAACCATATGAACTATGTGGTTGATTGCATGAGAAACACCATTCATTTTCCTCTATACCACATTATTTTGCACCGGGACCAGTGCTTGACTAGAGCTAACAATATGAGGTGGCTGAGGAGGAGAAACTGTTACAAGTGAAAGAGAAGCATTTTGATCCTACCACCTATTATTCTGTTGATTTTTTCCATACCTCTGATTAGGTTTTTGATTCTTGTATGGATGATAACCTTGATTAAAGCCTTGGTTTGAAGACTACCCCTGATTGGAATAATTCCTATAGGACTGGGCTTGTTGCTTCTCCAAAGATATAACTTTATTAGAAAAATTTCTAATCAAGGATTTCATGTCTTCATCCTCTTTTTGTTGTGTAGGAGAGTAAGATGTGGAGGCAGTGGGTTGGGAATTTTGCTCAGGAATAGGAGCAATAGAAGGTTGAGTAACTTGAGGTAATTCAGGGTATAAGGGCATAGGTGGTCTAGGAGCTAATTTTCCAGCTTGAATTAGACAATTTTCAGCCCTAATGGCTATTGCATAAGCACCAGGAAATGTTGTGCCCCCATAGACTGAACCATGACAAAAATATCAAAATTTAATGCTCTTAAAAGTAAAGAAAAGAACCTTTCCAGTTGGTCTTACAAGGGATGAAATTCTCTCCCAGGTCTTTTGAAATATGAAATTGAAGTCTACCATGAGCTCATTGGGAGCCCTCTTTATGGTTGTCAACTATTCAAGTAAGGAGAAATTATCTAACTTTTCTCCAAATTGATTGCAAAGGGCTATCCCCAACTCATTCCAATTGGTAATTGACCCTGTTGTCAAAATCCTTAACCATTGAGGGATTTTTCCCTTGAATGAAGAAGCCAAAGCTTTAATAGCTACATCTTGTTCAACAATTTGATGAATAACACAAACATTGGCTATATCTTGAATATGGTCAATTGGAGTAGTATGATTCTCCCCAGTGAAGAAAGGGATACTCATAAGTGCAGATGCTGGAATGAGATTTCGGGCATTAAGAGCAAGAGGACTGCTACCAGTAAAATTAACAAATGGTATGATTTACTTGTTGTGCCATTCTAATAGGTCTAAGAACTCTAGTAGACTACAAGAAGGGCCTACTAGGAGGTGGTGTGGAAAGAGTCCTATTTGGTGGTGAAGGTGACCTTTGAATTATTCTTCCTCTTCTTCCTCTTCCTGGTGATAATTGCAGGTACTCAAAAGAGCCTTCTTCTGCTATTGTGGAACTTGTCTGAATTATTCTCATGAACCTGAGCACTAGCACTGCTGAAACCAATTGATTTGAATAATGGAGTTGCCAGATGTGTAGAAACAAGCCTCCAAAGGCTGGAAATTATTGAGTTACACACCAAAACTTAAAAAATATGAAAATAATTTTACACTTGTCCCATTGGGCATGCCAAAACTGTTGGAGCTCAAATATGCACCCATCCCAAATTAGATTGACCTGGGGCTTGAGACAACATGGGACTATCTCCAAGTTGTGGGACTCAAACTGAGATAGACCTCCAGAGAAGGTTGGCTTCCTCTACCTATTCCTAATGCTAAAACTACTCCTAGAAATGGAAATGCAGCTACCTAACACTAACCTAAAATTCCAAGGGACCAGGGAGAGAGGGAGATGCATGAAATTGAAATCCTAAACTAAGGGAGGTGATAGCACCAAGAACAAGGGTGGAGATATTCCTAGTGAGTGAAAATAGGAAGAAAATGAAGTAGGAGAGGGAAGATAAAAGTTCCACAGTCCAAAACAACATTCAAATCTCCATTTTCATGGAGCACAATAGATTTGAGTCCTGCAAGAAGAACAAAGTATGCACAATATATCTGCAAATGCAATGGAAGGAAAGAAATGCAATATAACACAAGCTAGGGTAGAAAAAGCCACAAAACATGAATTTTATTTCTCAAAAGATGCATAGTCCATTACAAAGTATATTCCTATATTCATTTGGTTACATGCATTCCTACCTACATATGGTAGCATTTATTTCCACTGTCTACTAGTTGCATAATTATATTGGTGTTGGAAGGGAGCATGTTTTCTCCTATCGACTGGTTGTATAACTTTACCTTGATTTCTTACTGTGGGCTGGAATCGGATCCATGTAATCAGTCGGTAGCACATTTCCCTACAACTAGTCAGTTATAGTTGTACCACCACCTTCTTCATCACCTTGATCCACTCTTCCTCCACAACCATCCCCATTTCATGAATTTTCTATTGACCTATAACATTTGTACATGATACCAACATCTCTCGTATTTCCACCCAATCAGTCATGATCGTGCTACTGGCCAGTAATACCAAACATGCTATCGGCTAGTAGCATTTATAGATGTTACCAACTGGTAACATCCATACATACTACTAACTGGTAGCATCTAAATATATTTAGATATTACCGATCGGTAGAATATAAAGATGCTACTGGTGCTTTCGCACTACCACATCACCTGTGACCCATCAATTCTTATCCACCACTGCTTGCTCCTTCTACTGGCTAGTAGCAGGCTATAATGATGTCATTTGGTAGCATATGAAAATGCTACTGGCCAGTAGTAATTCTGCTCATCCACCCAACCTATAATGCTCCAAAAATTTACACCAAAAAACCAGTTAATTTTTTTCTTTCATTTATGATACAATACTATAAAAATTCATTTCTACTTTGTGCATCGTTACGATATGAGAAGGATTCTTTCTTGGTTATGCATGTATCATCCCTATGTAAGGGCCAATCTCACTTCCTTTCTATAGCATTCCAATTTTATAGATGTCTCTGAAGAGACTATACACTACGCTTCTCTTCTATATACTTTATAATGTTAGACTATTCTATATAATATACTAAATCATGAGCACTATAATAATATATTATTATGTCTATAATTCTATATCGTTAAAAATACAAATTTATAATTGTATTATGTTATATATAATAATCTGAACAATATATAAAATTCAATATTATTCATATTATTATAATGTTAGAGTAATAATAAGATATAAAATGTTATAACCCTATAATACCATGAAAAATACTTGTAATTAATGTAATAACATGAAAATTTACAGACATTGTAAACCTCATGAAAACAATACAACAAATGAGACTTTTAATAAATGTTAAACATCTTATCAACTTATTTTCAACTTTAATAATGTTACATTCGATATTAGAAACACTGTATATATATACTATAATGTTACAACTTTATATACATATTAATAATAAAGGTGATATTCAATACTATGTATTATGATTAGCATTATTAAATCATATATCATTCTAATAAACTATATTATGTATAATAATGCTATTATATACTATCTCATGATAATTAAACACCATATAATAATGTTATGTTTTATATAATAATAATAATATATTATAATATCATAACCTTATAGATATTTTAATGACAACCTTATAAACATCAAAAATGTTATAAACGATGTTATAAATGAAAATCACCTCAAAAAAATATTATTAATATTGTTATCAACATCTTTAGAAATTTTATGTTCTATACATTGGAAGTTAAACACATTATATCCTATTTTTCTTTAGGTAGCTTGGTTGTGCTAGGGTTTTCCTGCATGATTATAGTCATGTTAGCCTTACTGATATGGTCCTTTCAAGGATTTTACTTTTATTATATCCTTCTTACATAACATATGCAGAATTTATTCCTCCTGTTTTGGGCGTTGTCAACCCTTAAAAATGGTCATTAATCATCTTGTTGCAACATCAGTTGCAAATGGAGGTGACAATGGCTTCCAAACACATGAGGAAGTTTGTCTTGAAAGTTTACGATGAGCTAATATTTCTAAATCTCCCCTAGATGTTACTATTGAGCTTTCTTTTTTGATCATGCTGTGTAATTTTATCATAATTGTTTGGTTGCTTATTTCTATGGTCGCATTTCGTCTGAGTCTTATCTCCAAAACCAGATTATATCCCATTGGGATTCCATCATAATATAGGTAATTAGTGTCCATAATCTTACCAAAGGGTTTTAATTTTTTACTTTTCATGAACTGTCTCAGTTCCATCTACTTTTAAAATGATCCTCATGTTGGTATATTGGTAATAGCTTGCCTGTCTTGTCCAGATGGAGCCCTGATTTCAATCTAGTGAATGAGGTCTCACTTCAAGTCCATGTCTGGGTTGATCTTCCAGGATTACCCCTACATCTCTGGCCTTTATTGAATGATAATGTTTGAACCCTTGGTCGTGATATTTATCATGAGCATGAACGCTTTTTTAATTCTCGTGCTTACAAAAGGGTTTTTGTGGAGGTTGATTTATCTTCTGATCTGTGGGATCACATCAACATTCAAGTTGGGTTGATGTGTATTTTTTAAAAGGTTCCACCACCCTCGAACTTTGTTCCTATTTAACCCTGTCAACCCTCCCCTACAGTTTAAAGCTAGCCCATTCCACCAAAAAAAATATTTAGGATGGTGGTTACTTCATTTTCTTCCAAATTTCATTCCCAGAGTCCTCCTTGTGACTCTTTGGAGAATGTTTAGCTGAACATGACTATATGCCACACCATTCTGATGAATCCATTCAAATCAAACCATTCTTTTTTTCTCTCCAGTTGTTTTGGAATTTTAAATTTGAATTGCAAGATGGGTAGGAGGAGGAGTTTTCTATGTCTGACCTTCCATGAATTATCTCTCATGGAATGTTAGAGGTCTCATAGAATCCTCCCAAAAATATTTTGGGAAGCATGCTTGTAATCTTATTGGTAATCTTGATATTATTTATTTGGTTTTTAATATTAATGGTTTTTATTTTGGTATATTTAATCTTTATGCCCCTAATGATGGCCCGAAAAGGACGGTGTTATAGAGATGGTTGGAGGATAATATTCCTCTTTCATATTGGATTTTCTATAGAGAATTCAATATGGTGGAACATCATGAGGATAATTTGGGGGCCCTCCTAATTTGTTAGTGTGTAAGAGACTGGGAAAAATGGTTTTATTTAAAAAGTAGATGGGGTATTAAAGACCCACTTTTTAAAAGGCATTAGGACTTTACTTCTCAAAATTGGTTTACTTGGTCAAATTTTCAAGAAAGATCAGTGCACATTCTTAAATAGATATATTGTGTCATGATATCTCAACAGCAGGTATTTGAGCTGGTTACCCACAGTTATTCTCCTATCACCACATGGTCAGAAATTCTTTTGTCACATCATACTACGATCTCTTTCACTATTACATGGACTGGGGTCTCTTTAAGAGTGCCACACATGCAATTTTATTTGAATGTATCATTGTTGAATCATCCAAAGGTGTTAGCATATATTTATTAAGTCTAGAACATGGCACCACATCCTTTATATTCTGCCAGTTGGATTTCCTAGTTGAATGATGCCATCTAATGCAAAGTCAAGTTTCTTTGTCACTTTGTATATCATGTTGCACATTTTCAAAAGCATGCAGATGAATCTCTCCAATAAGAGTTTCAACGAACTACCCAATTTCTTAATTTGCAACCATTTGATACCACTACCCAAGTTAGATCCACTCAACTCAGACACTAGCTTAATATCATTGAGAAGCATATAACGAAAGGTGTCCATATTCGGGCTCGGTTGCACTTGTTAAAGACTGGTGATCGGGCCTCTAAAATAATTTTCAAAATTATCAAAGGTAGGCAAGTCATGGAGAAAATTAAAGCTATCTAGTTGGCTCACCCTTGGGTTACTTCCTTATAAGAGATTACTTCTCCATTTTTGGATCTCTACACCCTGGTTTTTCAAGCTCAAATTCCCTCTACTGAAATTCATGCAGCTCTTCAACAATGCATTTAGGTGGTCCCTCTAAAACTTAGTATGTAGGATAGGAAACATTGTGATGATTCTCTTTCTATGGAAGAGCTTCATAACGCCCTTCTTTGTCTTGTCGATGATAACTCTCTTGGTTTAGATGGATTCCCCTGTGATTTTTACAAAGAAACTTGGCATATTATTGGACATGATTTATTACATGTCTATCAAGAAGCCCTTAAAACTCAGTCTCTAGGGTCTCTTATTATCAGGGGTAGTATTAAGTTCATTCCTAAAGTAGATAACCTAGATCTCATATCCAGTTGGAGACCTATTACTATTCTTAATGTTTTCTACAATATTCTGGCTAAGGCTTTGGCTCTGTAGGTGACTCCTCTACTCCCTAAAATTAGCTAACCTGAGAGATCTACTTTTGTTAAAGGCCGCTACATTCTTTTGCGACGTTGTATCTCTTATGTTTCACCTTATGGTAAGAAATGCTAGAAAAATATAGGGTTTTAAACTTTATGTTGGTCAGTCTGAATTTGGAACTTAGTGAAGAAAATATAGAAGATTCACGCAAGAGAGTAGAGTGCATTCAAAGGTGTGGAAGTATAAAAAAATATTGTGTGCAAAGAAAGGTGACAGGTTCAAGACTTAGCCATTTTCACGATGAGGATCTATTTTTGAAGATAGCATGTGGAGCACACAAACTGGTCAGAAAACTTGCATGACATGCATTGGCTATTCTTGGAGGATCAGCTATGAAGCACTTTGCATGGATTCAGGTTGAGAATAGATCTACTACTGGTCAGTTAACTAAAAGCAGTCTATTGTTAGCGCACTTGCATATGTGGCTATTTTTGTAACGATGCGCATGGCTAATGATAACATGCGACCTATTTTGGGATTAGATAAATGGTAAAGGGAAAGTCTCCCACCCTGTATAAATTTGTAGTAAATTGTGTAATATAAAAGAGAGGGCATATAGGTATGAGAACTATGTTATGGTGAGATTATGCTGACAAATCCGTTACACGCATGAGCGTATACTACTGTTATTATAAGGAAAATTCTGTGTATTACTGTATTTAATATAATATATATTATGGAATGAATCAAGGTGTTATCATGGTTATAGTTCAGTATTGCATGCTTGATTTCATCGTGGTCATCTTTTAAGTTCTATTATTTTCTAGATCTAGATTTGAACATGCAATGTAGAAGGATATATTAGTCATAGATCTGAATGCTTAAAGTCTTCATCATACTAACATCATGTAACAATAGCATCCCTAAAGAGGGGCTTGGTACCTTTGCATGCACTTCGGGGTGAGCATTCAGTCTAGGCTAAGTGATGTGCTAGCGTTCTTGGGACTTGTATTGGTGAGTTCTAGGCTGCATCATTGGTTCCGTTGCTGGGACTTCCTTTTTCAGTTGTTTTTCAGGATGGTTCATGATGAAGACATACCAGGTTGACCTTAGCAAGTGTTGAGGAGTGGATACAAGATCTAGAAGAAGAATACGCACAGATGGTTCAGAAATGGATCTGAGTTTGACACATGTGTGTGGGTGAAATAGAATCTGTATGATAGTTTATATGAGATATTTTTCGTTATGTTTCCAATAGAATTATACGAGTGGCTGATTACTTATGCATCTGAGCAGAATTGGACATATCGCACACTTGTATGGATGTAGGAATAATTTTAGGCCCTTTATGATGCTGATCTGATTTGGACTCACACTTTGGATATGAGGTTCCATGGTGTTTTGTACAGTTATATCTTGGAGTACTCAATTTCCACTTATTCGTGCCCAGAGGTAGCTGAATTCTAGTTTTTACGATATCCAAGGGGAACTTACTTGCAAGGCATTCCATTAGAAATCAAGATCGTGATGGTAACTTTGAATTTGGAGAGTAAACCGATTGCTAACTAAACCCCACCACATGCACAAGGTAAGGAGTAGGTTTGGTGAAATATGGAAGACCTAATGGAAAAAAGGTAGAGAGAGGAAAGGTGGCTTAAGAATAATGAGGCATGTGCAAGAGGGAGGTAGAGAAGCAACATGGGAACTTGCTGAGACAAGTGGTGTTGTGGAGGAAGATAGTTTGGGAAGGAGTTGAAGTTCACACAGAAGACATGGAACGTAAGCCTTAGGTAACTCCCCCATTTGGGAAAACATGATAGGGAACCCTCCTTGGCCCCACGTAGAATCGTGCACCAGCATCGAGATGACCTAGGCCATGGGCGTGCATCTGAATCCACTTGGCAACCTTGCCCTTACATGCTTGGATTTTCTAGCATATAGTACAACAAACAATCAACAAGATAATTCAAGTAGTGGGAGAGTAGGAGTGAGTCTTATAAGAGGCACAATGATGGCAACACAAATAGAATTCATTATTATATGGGAGTACATTTTTAGGTGTATCATCAGCATACAGAATTCAGACGTGCACATATTTTTGGACTGTCCTCTGGGAGTGGTAATCGCTTCACAGAACTGTTGAGGTATAGTTTAGTTCTATTGTTGGGACACAGGGAAGCACATATTCTTGTCTGACCCCACCTACAGGTTTGGGATTAGTACGCATAGGTAAAAATGAGCATCAGGATTGAGATCATAATCAGATGCACTATGATCAGAATGAAGGGAATTTTAAAGGTGATCATGGTAGAGGTCGAGGATACCATGGTGGATTCTGGAGGAAGAGGACGTGGTGGTGGAAGAAGTCCAGTTCCTTCGCTAGAACATATTATACATGCAGATGTGTTGACCACTACAGGCGTGAATTTCCTCAAAATATTACATGTTCTTTTTGTGGAAAGGACCATATATATGAGGAGTTTTCGGAATTGTATGAGCATTTGTAGTAAGAAACATAATATGGCATGTAAAAGGAATCACGGCTTCTGATAGTAGGGATGGTTAGGATACATACGTGTTGTATAAAATCAGTAGATTCCTGAGTTGGAAGCAGGGTCTCGAGGCGTTGCAAGTGATAGATCATGACCTGCACTAGAGGTGACATGCATGCTAGAGAAGCATTGCAACAGAAGCCTACCATCACTAAGGAGGATGATTCTACATGCATGGTAACCTAGAGCCTGCCCATCAGAAGGAGGTTTACCAGGAAACCATGGAAGTTCTCAGGAATCTTCAGGGTGAGATACAATACCTAAAAGAGAAATCACGGAAGGTAGAGAACGAAAGAAAGAAATAGGAGACGGTCCAAACAGATATGGATGACTTCATAGAAGTGCGTGCAAAATGTTGCTGCCAAGAACATATCATTCTACTATTAGGGAATTGGTTAAAAGGAAATACTCCATGTCGTACAAGTGTTGAGATTGGACGACAGATCCTGCATGCAAATCTTCTCCCCTCATAGCCTAGATTGTGACAAGGAAATAAATTTGAATGCTGTTGTGAATGGGTGGCTATCTGAGTAATATATTGATTGATAGAGGCATGGAAGTCAATGTTCTTACTTTAAATGCATGGGTACAAATGGGAAGACCCCTGTTGTCAGCCATCCTCTAATGTATTGTTCATGGCTAATCAAACTAAGGCCACTCCCATTGGATTTTTGAAAGATGCATCCATTACCATATAAGGAGCCAAGTTCACTAGAGATTTTGAGGTTTTAGCATGCTGATAGTGTTAGGTAGTTTCCCATATCTATTGGGGCATCCTTGGTACTATGCAACTAATGATGATATTCAGTTCATCAAAAATTATATTAGTCTTGAAAACAAGGAGGAAAGAGTTATTATCCCTTAAACAAATGGCGAATGTGCACCCTATGTTGAGCCCTTAAGTGAAGAAGATCTAAATAGGATTTATGTACATGCGCCATCCGAGATCCAGAAGATGCTTAAGTCAACTAAAGAAGGAATAATTTAGTGGGAGGATGCATAGTCTATTAGCGATACTACAAGTGTTTCTTGTGATAATTGAGCTCATAACACTTATGAGTTGGTAGGGCACGAAGTCAAGAGCATATTTCCTATGGGAATAAAACTACGTTATGTCAGGAGGATAGGTAACAACTTGGTACCTTGTTACCCCGGAGAAGGAGATCCTATTGTATTCTTGTGCGCCATGGAGGAACAATAGATAGACCCACTAGAAAGAAGAAATATACTAGCATATACACTATGTGGGATAGTAGCGTGCTGGTGGGTGGCCCACAAGGATATTCTCGTAGTATAGAATGTAATTAGGATTTCTCTTGCTACTAGGTTCTTTAGGAGAAATGAACCTACTCAAATATGCACTTATCATGGTAATCAACCTATTCAACACCACATTCAGAAGTGTGAGAGACTCTTGATACAGGGGTGGGAAGCTTTACCACCTTCTCTATGAGTGCTCAAGTTTTATTCCACTTTACAAGGCTACGCGCATGCTTGGTATGTATATGTATAACTCCATAGAGAGACTGGAAATTAGTAGGATTTAATTGTAGGAATGGCCTAGAGGTTTGACTTCTTCTCTACAAATCCTTTAGTAGAAGAAGCATTAAAAGTCACAAAGCACTTAACTATGGGAGATAGTGCCAAGGTTGAAGAAATTTATCAGGAGTTATTGGATGAAGGAAACTCAGGAATGCATCGTGTTGAAGAAATAGAGGATGATTCCACACTACTTCAATGCAATTTCCTTGAGAAATAAAAAGGAAAAATGGTATACTTAGTGGATGATGAAGAAGTAGAAACTTTGGATGTAAACCATTCAACAAGTAGGCGTGAGGTGTTGGATAGTGTAGATAAGATTGTTTCACCATTTTCTTTACATTTTGAATGTGATGAAATAGATAATGTTATGGGCTGAGGAGGAATACCTGTTGTGATGGTTGGTTTGGAGGTTGTGCACATGTTCTGACTTCTCGATCCAATGCTGACTGTGAGAGCTTCCTTTTGGCTAGGAGGAACTACCTGAAATAGAAAACAAGACCACAAAAGAAGAGTTAAATAATATATGACAGTGGAATGCCTAGCATGTGCTAGATCCAAGAAGTGTGATACTTCCTAGAGGGTTGTCAATCCACTATTTTTATAAAACAAATTATAAAATAACTGAAATATGTACATAAATGAATCTAGTGCTAGTATTCTGATTTGGGTACCTCAGATCACTATCAGTGTCGATCCAATTAAATACTAAAAACTATGTGGGTCAAGGTCTTCAGGTCAGGTTGTAGGTTGTTCAGGTGGTCTGCAGGTCACAAACAGGGTCTTAGTAGGGTTGGGTAAGGTGTTTGGGTTGTTTTGGTAGGTAGGTTGGTTTCTGGTTTACACAGTGTTGGCAGACACAGAGACCGGCATTGGTCAGGTATGACCAATCACGGTTAGGAAGAACCGACGACAGTTATGGGTAACCGGCGTCGGTAGAGGTGGGCTGATAAAACTCAATAAGATCTGGTTGTGGGGTTTGAGCTGAGGTCAGAAAAGATGACAGAGGGAATGATGAGGTATATGGGGATCTTAGGAACACTCAGAGATATGTAGAAGTCAGGTATAGGTGGTTTTATGGTGTGGGTGGAGGAATGGTTGAGTTTACAGAAAGAGGAATAGTGGGGAAAAGGGAATGCAAGTAGAAAATGATAACAGAGATGACAAAAACCTTTAAAACAGGAACAAGGATGAAATAACACAGGTGATAAACATACTTACTGATGTTGCAGGTCCAATGGCTAGGTGGTGGTGATGATTGATTGGTGGGATGGAGCTTGGTGCCGCAGTGGTGCTTCCCAGAATGCTACCATGAGAGCGATACCTCTAGATCTGTCTTGATGTTGGCTATGGCTGCTTGGATGTGTGAAAGAGCTCTGGTTCTTTCTTGCATGTAGATCTCCTTTTTCTCCCAAATTCAAGAATGTGGCCAACCTCTCCAACAAGGTTACCAAAGTGAATAAATGGTAACCGATGATGGTTCTTGGTTGACCGGCATCAGTTTTAGGATGACCAATGTCAGTTAAGGTGGGATTCCCTAGGTTTACTAAAAATGATAGATCTTGCAATCATTTGGGCTAGGTCTGTCCATTTATTCACAGATCAGAATGGACGTTATATTTTTATGAGCAGGAAGGTGGTTAGAGGAATAATAGGCATTGATTTTTAGGGTTGAACTAAGTCTTAGTTATTTATGGAAACATGATACTATGAATAGGTCTATGGTGAGGTGTCTAGGTGAGGTGTGCATCCATTTAATTAAAGTAACTAAATTAAATTAATAAATGGGGTGAGGATGGGTATTAATTTAATTAAAGTAATTAAATTAATATTAATGTGGGGTATAAGGGTCATGGTTAGGTGAATGTGTTTAAGTTGGTTATTCGAAAGGGGACCAAGGGGAGTGTGACCCAATTTTGGTGTCTACATTTTGCCCCTTTTTGTCATGTGGCTTGTATTGGTAAGCGACGCTGAAAAAAATAGGAAATGGTTGTGTCGAGTGTAAGTGAGGGTGGTGTTGCCCCAAGCGTGGGTGAAGGTAACCCCCCTCAAACTAGGAACCGATGAGGTGAAAGATGGAAGCGGTGAGTGGTTTGATAAAATGAGGAGGTGGGAAAATGAAGGTCAGTGGGTGCATTGGGTAAAGGGTAAAGGTCAAATCAGGTAAATAGTTAAATGGGATAGGGTCGAAGGTAGTGGTAGTTAAATGCACGCACATGTTGGAAATTGTGACATGGTACCAGGTTGAAAAGCATTCAAACTCTATGTCGTCTAAGGTCGATATATCTATCCAAATAAGGGTGAAGTGATTCAGGTATCCAAGGTGTAGGATATGGGGTGGAAACACAATGTACGTTAGGTGTAGGAATGTTGAGGTATGTTCTAGTACATCTAAGGTTTGGTCAGGATAAACAACATGAAAATAGGCAAGGTAAGGTTGGTAGGCTAAAAAAACATAGGTAACAATGTCACAAGGTACAATGAGCACAAAGGGTCAAAGGTCACAAAAAGTGGTTCAGGTCAAGGTATATAGGTAATGGCATGGGTAAGGCCAAGGTATAGGTAAAATAACAACTCCTAAGATGTAACAAAGGAAATGTAGGGGTAGGTTGGGTTTGTAGGTATGGTTCAATGGGTGTTTGGAATGATAAAAAGGTGCATTGGCACTAATGGTTGTAGGAAAAAGGAAGCTTAGCAAGACCAAATAGTTATAAGGGTGGACCGATGCCAGTTATAGGGTGACCGACGTCAGTTGGCTAGGGCACAAATAGGACCGGCATCGGTCAGGTCGGGTTGGGTTTATAAAACAAAAATTCCATATTTTATGGAATCATTGTTGTGTTGTGACGTTGGAGAAAATGACAGATCTGTTTGAATTTTGGTGCTTTTTTTGAGAGAGAAGGACAGGGCATTGTACCCAGCTGAGGTGGAGAGTATGAGTTGGTGAGAGGAGCTAGGGAGATGGGTCCACAAGCTCAGGGGGATTGATTTGATTGGGTGGAGGTGAGGAGGGAATTTGGTGATGGAAGAGGTAGGAGAGGGGTCAGGTGGACCACCAGTGCAGTGGCCCGACGTGCCCCCATGGAGATGACATCGTGACGAGGTAAGATTCGATCCCATTCTACGTTGGTTAGGTAGATTGATTTGTAGAAATCAGGTTAGGGTAAAATGGGTTTTTGGGGGGGAAAATTAAATTGAAATTTGGAAGAAAATGGGTGAAATAGGAAGGGTAGGAAGGTTGAAGTAGGTTAAAAGGGGGGGGATGGGGGAGGGGAGATTTGGGTAGGAATGGGTGGGTAGTTAGGAGGAATAGTGAATTTTTAGAAAAAATGGGAGGGTTTCACAGGATTTTGTCACCACATAGTGACCGACATCGGTCAAGGGTTGGCCGACATTAGTGGTAGTTAGCCAGCATCAGTCATGAATGAGGGTGACCGATGCTAGTTTTGGGACCATTGGTGGTTAATAAGAACCGATGTCAGTCAGCAGTTAGAGGAAAATAGGCCCATAAAGGAGATAGGTGGGTGGGGGAGATAGGTCATGAGTAGGAAAGGTCTTGGGAATAGGTTATGGTGGGGGTGTGAAATTGAGTAGGAGGAAAGGTAGTTGTTAGGGTTGGGGTGGGGAGATAGTCATGAGTAGGAAAGGTCTTGGAAATAGGTTGGGTGGATAGGGGTGAAGTTGGAGTATGGTCAAGTTTTAATGATGTTATGGTTTGTTGGATGCAGGTGAGGGACCAGTTATGGATGCGCGATAGGGTACCACCCCTGTTATTAGTGGTACGAGGGAGCATGATAGCTGAGGAGTGGCACCATGTGGCAGAGGTTGGCCTGATTGGGGTTAGATGTTACCGGCACGTAGTCTGGGAGATGAGTTTGATGGTCACCCTCATCGATAGATGGGATTCGGTGACCAACACATTTTGTTTTCCGAACAGGTGAGATGACCGTCACCTTATAGGATGTTTATAGGATTCTGTGGTTGCTGATAGTAGGGACACAAGTGTATTCCATTTCCTCAGAGGCATCTGAGGAGTTGATGTTGACAGTGTTTGGTGAGGGGCTGGCGGAGTTGAGGTTCCATAGCACCAACATGAGTTATGGAGATATGTACCGGGCCCATCCAGAGGAGATGAGGTTAGTGGTGCTGATGATGGAGGTAGTTTGTTGTTTTGCACTGCCAGATGCAGAGGGTGGGAGATTCCCATGGGCATTGATGGGGGTTCTTCATGACATGATGGAGGACAGGACCCAGTTTGCATGGGCACCAACATTCTTGGTGCAGTTATATAGAGAGTTATGGGCCTATGGGCGGTTACGATGATTCATCCTATGTTGTACATTCCTACTACACTGTTGGGCATACGAGCACATCATGTGTGTGCATCCAGTGGGCATGCCCTGACCCAATGCATTTGAGGTGGGCATGGTTCAGGTGGGCTACAGGCAATGGGTAACTGTTATTGGAGAGTGCCGAGCTGCTAGGGCTACACACGATGTAGCATATTACAGGCATGTATTAGAGGGGTTGTCTAGTGTGGACATCATTTGGAGGGTGTATGTGGGCTTCCCATCATATAGGTAGATGGTAGATGAGCTGGAGGGGCTACAACTTTTGAGATGGATAGAGGGGCATCATGTAGGAGAGCATGAGATGATACATGTTGACAGGGTCATATAGTAGTTTGGGTTGCCATAGGATGTACCTCCACCATTCCCATAGTATAGGAGGGATGATGTGGAGAGGCCTATGCCTCTACCACAGCCAAAGGTGCCAACAAGGTAGGAGGAGTAGGTGGTAGACTGTGGATTGATGATGTTGGGGTTACAGATAGGTACAGATAGTGGTGGGAAGCACAGCTACGGGTAGTACCACCAAGGCCAGGGCAGCCTGACTTAGCCACTATCACAGTTCAGAGAGACACCCTACAGGGGCAGGTGGCAACTCTGGTTACATAGTTGGGGATAGTGCAGGGACAACTGATAGGGTCAGAGGCATAGGTTACCACGTTGTAGGCACAGGTAGCAGCCCTACAGGCCCAGGTAGCATAGGGATAGGTACCTACATAGGGCAGGAGATGGAGATGGAGTACAGGTGGCCTCCCTACAGGCATAGGTTACAGGTTTTTTAGGGATAGTTGGCCACTACACAGGCACAGATTGTGGCCCTTCAGGCCCAGGTACAGACACAGGCACCCACACAGGCTCAGGGAGAGGGTCCCATTTTATAGACAGGGGTGGGACAGGGTCCCTCGGTATAGGTACAGGGTCAGAGGCTGATGGCACCACCACAGACAGTACCCATGGCTAGGTTCAGGGATGCCTTAGGAGAGGTGAGATATTATCAAGATCACCTAATGGCTGTAGGGATAGATGTCCCTTCCTATGTAGAGTATAGAGCACAACAGGCCTCGAGTGAGAGGACCAGGTCTCACACCCATAGTGTGGAGAGTACAGGGGGCCATCGAGCCCCGAGAAAGGGTCAGGGTGAGGCCACCAGTTCATGGAGGCCAGCTCTAGGTGAGGTACCAGCAGAGGTCAGGCTGAGGCCCATGGAGGGTGGTGAGATGCTAGCAGGATGCCACATGGGAGTAGAGGAGGAGGAGGAGATAGGTGAGATAGGCATGGAGGATATCCGACATGGGGGATGCCTGATAGTTACGCATACCTCCATTTTTTGTGTATTTATTACTTTGGTATATACATGATGAGTTTTGAGATTTTTTATGATATATCATCCTGCCAAAGATGGTGAGGATGTATCTGAGTGATTTGAGATATTTGTATTTATTTGTATCTGTGTACATATGTATGTATACATAGACTTTCTGATTTATAGATGATGATATTTATAGTATGGATGGTGTACTTGTTTTTAATTTCCATTATTATGTGTGTACGTGATGGAAACTAGGTGAATTAGGCATGATTGAGTCAAGGTCATGTAGGCATGGAAGAGTGAGGTCAATAGGCATGATGGAGTCAGGTTATAGGCATGGTGGATTTAGGTCATAGGTGGGAGTTAGGTTTAGGCATGATTGAGTCAGGTTGATGGTTAGGCATGATGATGAGTCAGGTTGATTTAGGCATGGTGGAGTCAAGTTGGTTTTAATTTCCAAGTTATTGATAACATGGGAAATAAATGGTGATGTATATGCATGTTATGGTTTAAATTTCCAAATATTTGCTATGGTGGAAATGTAAAGATGATAAATGAATGATTTGATGAAGTGATAAAAATGGTTGTTAATTGGGGCTTGTTTGGTTTATTTCCAATTATTGATAGAAAATGGAAATTAACCAAGGTGGGATGTGAATAGGAGAATGAAGAGAAAATTGATTAGGGTGAAGAGTGGCTGAGCTAACCTCCAAGGATCCCATGCCCTCAGGGTGCTGCCTACATAGCCCTAGAAAAAAGGGTCATCATGCTAATGTATTTCTCCCATAAGCTAGGGAAGAATATGATGAATTAGAGGAATGGGTTGGTAGGTTTTAGGCATGGTTGAATGTAGGTCATAGGCATTGATTGGGTAGTTCATAGGCATGATTGATAGTGATTGAGTCTAGGTCATAGGCATGGTTGAGTTGTTTTAAATATAGGTGTCGATGATCTGGTCCTGTATAAGATAATCAATAAGTAATGAGGAAGGTGAATGGGAAGAGGTGGCAAAAGAGTTGCTTAATTGATAAGAACCCTAATGAGTCTACCATACCCTAGATGGACTTATGAACATAAGACCCTAAAGGCCTTGCATAATGGACTATTCTAAGGGTGAAGAAAGTCACATGATCATGAAATGTCACAGTTGTGGCAAGTCCCTTGAGTAGAGAGGAAATTAGGATGAAAAGGAAATGAGGTGAGAGTGGGTGGTTTAGCGTAACTTAGTGCACGATAGCCTATTTTTCTTCGCAAGAAACCGAGGATAAAAAATAGGCAAGTCCATGATGAAAATTTCATCCTTTTCTTCATTTTTTTTCATTTTTGTTTTTAGTAGACTGATCAATGTGGGAAGTCTATATGGGATGAGTATATTATCTCCTTGAGGTCTTCACGAAGTTGATCGATGCAGGAAGCTTCTGGATATGTTTATTGTATTTTTGCAATGACTTTATATAGTTTTCCTTCAAGGGAACAGTCTATTTATAGTGGCAGAAATAGAGTGAAGAGATGTCCCTTTTTGAGGGAGTCATCTTTTGCTAGAAGTTTGACTCAAGGAGTTGAATCCCTTTTTTTTGGACGTTTAAGTCATGGACAAGACTATAGAGGAAGAGTAGGCTCTTGTTCAGAAGACAAAACCATAGTACACAGGGGTTAACTATGAAAGGGGTGGTTTTGAGTGATGAACGACCATGGGATTCCATCTTGTACAAGAAGAAAAGTATCCATGAGAATCATGCTATGAGTAGAGCTTCATGGTACTCATATTGAAGATAAGGCTGAAAGGTGATGGGTAATCACATGATTCTTGTTTAGTCGTGGATCCTCAAAAATGGGTAATATGGAAGGTGAACAATGCTCAAGGGATGAGCGATCAACTGACAGAAAGTGATATAGGACTTGATGTCAACAATAAAATGGCCGAAGATGCAAGGCATTGAGAGGCTCAGGTTCAGGTTTACCTTCAAGTGAAGACAAATGATAAGCACCTGATCCATAGGCATGGGTAACGATATAGGGTCCAAGCCAATTAGGAGAAAATTTTCCCCATTTACTTTTCTCTTCTTTGGTTACATGTTGATTTTCTTTCAAGACGAGGTCACCAACCTAAAAGGTTCATTCATGAACACATTTTTTGTAGGCATGTTTGATACATTTTTTGGTAAATTTGGAGATGGTCAAGAGAATTGAGATGATGTTTGTCTAATAACTCAAGTTGCACCAAATGATCTTGGTGAAATTCATCATCGTTGAGCATGTCTTGTAGTGAGATGTGGAGAGATGGAATCTGGACTTTGAGAGGTAAGACAACCTCAGTACCATAGACCAGAGAAAAAGGTGTGGTAGTAGTTGAAGTGTGAATACTAGTGCGATAATCCCACAAGGTGAAAGGAATGTGTGAATGCCAATCCTTGCCAGTATCATCAACTACTTTCATAAGAATTTTGTTCAAGGTTTTATTGGTCGATTCTACTTGGCCATTGGTTTGTGGGTAATAAGGTGATGAGAAACTGAGTTGGATGCCAAAAGCATCGCATAGCTTACATAGGGTTTTGTTTTTGAATTGCTTTCCATTATCAGTGATGAGGTGGTGAGGAACACCAAAGCGACAAATGATGTGATGGTTGATGAATTCACATATTTTCTCAGCTTTTGTAGAAATGAGGGGGATGGCTTCTACCCATTTAGTATAATATTCAGTAGCGGTTATAATCCATTGGTGGCATTGTGAGGAATGGGGATTGATCTCACCGACAAGATCCAAGCCCCATTGAGAGAAAGGCCAAAGGTCTCGTGTGACCTACAAGGCATGACTAGGTGTGTGATGAAGATTAGCATGTTACTGACATTTCACACAACGTTTGAAATAGTCACAACAATCATGGTTGAAGGTAGGCCAATAATAGCCCAGGTGAAAATAATGTCACTTTGTGATAGCTAAACCACTAAAGTGGCCCCCAAAAATTCCATCATGAGCTTCCTTGATGGTGTAGGGAGTTTCAAAACTTGTAAGGCATTGTAAGAGAATACCATCGAAGTTGTGTTTATAAAGTAAACTACCCATGATGACATAGCAAGAGACAATTTTAAGAAAGACATGTTGTCCATTAGGAGTGAGATCAGTAGGTAGAATGGAAAGGGAAAGATAGTCTATAAATTACTTATACCAAAGGTCACGTGGGTCAGGTGCAATGGTTCTGATGGAGTAGACCTCATGAGGTAAGTAAGAGGGTGATTGTAACCTTTGTATTGTGACAAATATTTTAGAGTCAGTAGGAAAAGTAGGTATTTGAGAAGCCAAGTAGGCCATGGTATCCAAAAACTAATTGGTAGAACATGGGGTGGTTTGAAGTTCATAACATTCAGTTTTCCCCAAAGTGTGGGACTTTGCAAATGGGAAAACTCTCCAGATTAAAGGTTGGTTCCTATTCCTCTGTTTAGGTGCATACGTGGAAACTTGCAGAGGACCTATTCCTAAACCTAATCTAAGTTTTACCAAGGAGACAGGGATAAAAGGAATACAAGAAATCAAAACTAAGCTACAAGGTGATGCACCGAAGGAATGATGAACATTAGTTTTGCTGATAGACACAAACCAACAAAATGCATACAATAATCAAGCACAGATAACCAGATTTATAATGAAAGACCAGATGAGAGAAAAGGAGACAAGAAAGGATCTAAAATCAATCACAAACATGTTTTATTGCTCTGCAGATTGATACAATGCATTACAAATGGCCAGAAGGTAGGAAACATATTGCAATTTAAATGGAAGGTCTGAACTCCATGAATTCCTTTTCCAAAAGGAAAGGGGAGCCTGCAAAAACAAAAGAATGTCCAACCCTTTACAATGAGTTCTGACCCTGCTTTTATAGATTCAACACAGAGGGGAGAAAGAGAGAGAAGTGGGAAAAATAGTCCAAAGCTCAACCACCACTATTAATGCCTTTCACAAAATCTACCCCCAAATCTATCTTGACTGCATCAATTTCTTATTCGGCACCTCAAAGGAGGAGGAAACAACGGATCAGATCGAATCCGATCTGGTTGTTGGGGCAAAATAGATCCTGCATTAATGCCCTGAAGATGTTTCTCCATTTTTCTCCCACCTAACCTCCCCAAACTTAAATTTTCAGATCTCCATGGTGTAGACGAGGCCGAGATCTTTCCAACGGTGTCAGATTTGCAATATTTTGAGCCCCAAGTCGAAAGATATGCCCCTTCAAAGTTTGTATCGGGTCTCTACAAAAAGGTGGGAAAACTAGTTCAAAAAATGGGCCCGCTTTTAATATCGGACACGTGGAGGGATAGCACTTGCTTGGAAACCTCCCTTCAATTCTACTCTAGAATTAGCATCATTTGGACACTTGGCACTCTCCGTCGGCTCGTCACAATGCATTGGCTATTCAACCACGACTATTCAACTGTCCCCTTTTTGAGACTAGACGCGTGGAGGCTCCGCGCTCGCTTAAAAGCCCGATCAAGATTTTCCTTTGAAGGAGCATCAGGTTGACACTTGGAAGCCTCCATAGGTCTTTGGAATTTTCAACAACCTCCCTCTTACCTTTTCAGACCTTGGACTACGTGGCGAACTGGTGCTTGTTTGAGCCTCCGCTTTTGGATTTACCCTTGGAGATGTGCCGCTTGGACACGTGGCAGTCTCCGCCAGCACTTCTATACTTAGCCCTTTTTGAGGCTCACCCTATCTACCTTTTGACCTCTGTTGACCATCTACTACATGGAGGGCTGGCGCAAGTTTGAGTCTCCACCTTGGGCTCCCATTTGGAATTGCGTTGGGCCGACACTTGGCCCCTTCCGCCGAGTCAGAGACTTTTCAATGGCCGTGTAACTTTTTGGAGCTCTGGACGCATGGAAGCCTGCACTCATTTGAGCTTCCCCTTTTGGATTCAACTTTGGAGAAGTGTCATTCTGACACATGGCTCTCTCCACTGCCTCCTCCATACTTAGTCAATTTTTGGACTCGTTCTGAACTGTTTTAAGCCCGAAGACTTTGGATCTTCACCGTTTCTTCTCTTTCTTGCTCCTGGTTTCTTTGTGATGTTGCTCCTCCTTCTTTGACCTTGCTATTCTATTTCTGAGCCCACCTGTAATTTTTTTGTTGGATTTGAGGCACAGATTCACTCGACAGAGCCATTTCTTGAATTTCTTCTTGCACGGGGTCGTTTGATCTTTCGCAGGCCCCGCCACTCCATTGTAAAGTCCCTCTGCAACCTTGTTTGTCATCCTGGAATGTGAGCTCGTGGGTCTGAGTCGTTTCTTTTCTTCATAATTTCCTTAAGTGTAGGACTTGTCTTGACCAAATTTTCCAGGGGGTGAATTTGGGATAACAATTTGGTGACTCACGGGGACATCTGCCTGCTAGATGAAAAGACCAATTGCCTTGTCATATCCATTGGGCATGGAGTCAAGAACGATGGTCTGATACTGATCCTACCTCTGATTCATGAGCCCGACTGTTCACACTCTCAATTTTCATAAGAAATCTTGAAACGATGGTTTCTGAGAGTAGAAAATTGCTTTGACCCGGGGCTTTATCTGTCTCTGAATGGGCTGTCTTGAAAATGTTATTTAGTTGCTCTGCATTTGTTTTATTTTGAAATTTGCAACCGTTACAGGAAACTATGAGTCTCCTACCATGAATAGTGAAGGGCCTGGCCTCAGTAGCTTTAGAGCAATACGAACAAAACTTATGTACAAAGGAAAAATCATACATGCCTCAAATGAGACATGTAGAGTGTGCACAAGCACTTCTTCTGCTGGAAACAAAGTCTACTCCTACTCCTAAACTAACCAGAGAGAAAAGGGGCTAAACAAAGCCTGCTATAGGCAGGGAGAAGTAGCTTCCCTTTCTCAAGAGAGGTAGCCATGCAAATGATTTGACACTAAATATGGCTGCCTATATGAGTGAAAAACTGACTTTAAGCCGATCCTCTACCCATATCAGCAAGGTACCAACATTAATGGAAAATACCTCCTCAAGCTGATTTGTATTGGACTCCTGGAGGTGTTGATGGTGACCCTTGGTGCTTTGATACTCATCCTCATGCCCTGAAGTAGGCATGACTGGTTTTGGCTTCTCCCTTGGCTCCAATGAAGCCAAATATCTGATTGGGCAAGGTATGGTCCTTTGAATCTGCCCATGGTTCTGAACTCTAACTCCAAGAATGGAGCCTTCTTGATGACTCTCATGGATGGATGGTGTGGGAGGAATGATAGCCTCATACTCTTTCTCTTCCTCTGCAGTAGGTGTGACTTTTGGAAGATCAAAATCTTCCAACTTTGATTCAGGAGGCATGTTGCAAACTGCAGGTTGTGCTTGCACGCTCTCTTCCATGGCAGCAGGTTCTTGTGATTGAAGAATGAATGATGGGGGAGAAAAGATTGCAATTTCAACTGGCTCCCTCTTATCAAAACATTCTTTTGAGTCTGGTAGGAAATCAAACTCTTTACTATCCTGTTGTAACAAGGTCTCTCCCTTTTGCATGGTGATCTTAAAATCTTCGTTATCTTCACCATATGAAGCTTCATCTTCAAACATGAAGCTAATGAGTTCAGGATCCTCCAAAAGATCAGAATTTTGGAGAGGTTGAATGGGAGAGGGGGCTGTATTTTCTTGTGCAACCAGCTCATGACTCAGTGCCTCTGAATTTGTCTTGGTCACCTCCATATGCTCCTTTTTAACTGGGCTTGGAGCTGGTTGTTCTTCTTCCTTCTCTTGTGAAGAACATGGAAGACTCATATCTTCCAACCTTGGTTCCAGAGATACATTGTGAGACATAGGTTACTGCTCTTGAATGCCCTCCTTCATGGCAGCAGGCTCATATGCTTGGAAGATGGATGATGGAAGAGAAAATGATGTGATCTCCATGGGATTTTCTCCATCAAAGCAATCCTCCAAGTCAGACAGATAATCTGCCTCATTG
This sequence comes from Taxus chinensis, assembly GCA_019776745.2. Taxonomy (NCBI): domain Eukaryota; kingdom Viridiplantae; phylum Streptophyta; class Pinopsida; order Cupressales; family Taxaceae; genus Taxus; species Taxus chinensis. The sequence continues at coordinate 376,982,838 of CM034157.1, read as the reverse complement.
TTGTCCTGTTGCATGTGCTCAACCTCCTCCATGGTGTCCTCCTGATCTGCAACTTGATCACCATGACTCCCTTCATCCTCAAACATGAAGTTTGCAAGCTCAAACTCTTCTTCAACATCAGAGCTTGAAGGGGATGAAGTGGAAGGAAGAACTGAAGGTTCTCCTGTAGCCTGCTCCACACTTGGGGCCTCTGAAACTGTATGATCCTCCTCCTCTGCTGCAAATTCAAACTCAGCCACCACTGGCTCTTCAACCTTGACCTCCTCTATTGGCTTGACCATCAAGGGGATCTTTGTAAACCCAAATTTAGCAGCCCAACTCATCAGATTGTCTGTTATTTCTTTTCTGTTGGGCTCCTCTTCTTGTTGTCCTTGACTGGATTCTTGAGTATCTTCCCAACATGGACTTGGGAAAGTAAGAGGAGTGGCAGGTTGGGGTTCAACCAGCTTTGCAATTGTTTTTGGTGGGGAGGGAGGTGGAACTTCTTGTTTGTTTGGAGGGGATGACTATTTGGAAGGGAAAAGGGTAGAAGAACTGAGATGAGGTGGAAGATCAGGGGATGGAGAAGAGAAACTAACACTTGGGGCAGCAACTGAGGGGCTTGACTCTTGATCATGCTGAAATGATAAAGACTGAGGAAGAGAAAATGAAGAGCTAAGAGGTGGTGGACTTACCCATTGACAAGGTTGTCTCACACTTTTCTCATAAGCCTCAATGTCCTCAATCCACTGTGTAAGTTGAGGCAACATTTCAACCATGAAGTCTAGCTTCTCCTGAGGGCTGTAATGTCTTGGAAAAGGGCCTTCCCATGGACAAGGTGCCCTGCAACCAATCTTGAATGCCTTCATTTGTGCTATGCCCCTTGACTGAACCATGTCAGCCTCCATTTTTTGAATTTTCTCCAATAAACCAGCATTCTCCACATAGTTGTCACCATTGTATGCATCCCCTTGTTCTTGATAAGCTCCATGGCCAAACTGACTTTGACCCTGCTCATATGGGTAAGCGTAATGGTCCTGGATCTGATTATAATGCTGATTTGGAGGAGTTTGGAAATGCATTGGAGGTGGACTGCATTGTTGTAAGTGTGAGTTCCATGAAGGGAATGAAGTCATGATTGCACAACCTCATGGAATGGGAGAAAATGAAAGAGATGGAAGAAGAAAATGGATGAAAATGAGTGGAAATGGATGGAAAAAAGTCTGTAACTCAGAGGATGGGTTTTTGACCAGATGGAGTCACCAGATGTGCTTGCATGTGCCTCAAAAGGCTGAATCCCACCAAGAACACATCAACTTGATGAAATAAAGTGAAGACCTCTTGTCCCACCGGGCATGCCAAAACTGTTAGTGCAAAATCACAGCACCCCCAAATGAGTCGTCAGATCTACTTTTATAAGGCAGATTCATTTGGTGTGATTCACATAACATTGAGTTTTCCCCAAAGTGTGGGACTTTGCAAATGGGAAAACTCTCCAGATTAAAGGTTAGTTCCTATTCCTCTGTTTAGGTGCATACGTGGAAACTTGCAGAGGACCTATTCCTAAACCTAATCTAAGTTTTACCAAGGAGACAGGGATAAAAGGAATACAAGAAATCAAAACTAAGCTACAAGGTGATGCACCGAAGGAATGATGAACATTAGTTTTGTTGATAGACACAAACCAACAAAATACATACAATAATCAAGCACAGATAACCAGATTTATAATGAAAGACCAGATGAGAGAAAAGGGGACAAGAAAGGATCTAAAATCAATCACAAACATGTTTTATTGCTCTGCAGATTGATACAATGCATTACAAATGGCCAGAAGGTAGGAAACATATTTGTAATTTAAATGGAAGGTCTGAACTCCATGAATTCCTTTTCCAGAAGGAAAGGGGAGCCTGCAAAAACAAAAGAATGTCCAACCCTTTACAATGAGTTTCGACCCTACTTTTATAGATTCAACACAGAGGGGAGAAAGAGAGAGAAGCGGGGAAAAAATAGTCCAAAGCTCAACCACTGCTATTAATGCCTTTCACAAAATCTACCCCCAAATCTATCTTGACTGCATCAATTTCTTATTCGGTGCCTCGAAGGAGGAGGAAACGGTGGATCAGATCGAATCCGATCTGGTTGTTGGAAAAAATAGATCCTGCATTAATGCCCCGAAGATGTTTCTCCATTTTTCTCCCACCTAACCTCCCCAAACTTAAAGCTTCAGATCTCCATGGTGTAGATGAGGCCAAGATCTTTCCAACGGTGTCAGATTTGCAATATTTCGAGCCCCGAGTCGAAAGATATGCCCCTTCGAAGTTTGTATCGGGTCCGTACAAAAAGGCGGGAAAACTAGTTCAAAAAATGGGCCCCCTTTTAATATGGGACACGTGGAGGGCTGGCACTTGCTTGGAAACCTCCCTTCAATTCTATGTTTTTTTCTATATAACTAGCACCATTTGGACACTTGGCACTCTCCACTGGCTCGTCACAATGCATTGGCTATTCAACCTGACTCTGTCCCCTTTTTGAGACTGGACGCGTGGAGGCTCCGCACTCGCTTAAAATCCCGATCAAGATTTTCCTTTGAAGGAGCATCAGGTTGACACTTGGAAGCCTCCACAGGTCTTTGGACTTTTCAATGACCTCCCTCTTACCTTTTCAGACCTTGGACTACATGGCGAACTGGCGCTTGTTTGAGCCTCCACTTTTGGATTTACCCTTGGAGATGCACCACTTGGACACGTGGCAGTCTCCGCCAGCACTTCTATACTTAGCCCTTTTTGAGGCTCACCCTATCCACCTTTTGACCTCTGTTGACCATCTGCTACATGGAGGGCTGGCACAAGTTTGAGTCTCCACCTTGGGCTCCCATTTGGAATTGCGCTGAGCCGACACTTGGCCCCTTCCACCGAGTCAGAGACTTTTCAACGGCCGTGTAACTTTTTGGAGCTCTGGACGCGTGGAAGCCTGGCGCTCATTTGAGCTTCCCCTTTTGGATTCAACTTTGGAGAAGTGTCGTTCTGACACGTGGCTCTCTCCACTGCCTCCTCCATACTTAGTCAATTTTTGGACTCGTTCTGAACTGTTTTGAGCCCAAAGACTTCGGATCTTCACCATTTCTTCTCTTTCTTGCTCCTAGTTTCTTTGTGACACTGCTCCTCCTTCTCTGACCCTATATTATATTTCCGAGCCCACCTATAATTTTTTATTTAGATTTGAGGCACATATTCACTCGACAGAGCCATTTCTTGAATTTCTTCTTGCACGGGGTCGTTTGATCTTTCGCAGGCCCCGCCACTCCATTGTAAAGTCCCTCTGCAACCTTGTTTGTCATCTTGGAATGTGAGCTCACGGGTCTGAGTCATTTTCTTCATAATTTCCTTAAGTGCAGGACTTTTCTTGACCAAATTCGGAGAGAATCATAAGCCAACATGCATCACGTTGATGTTGATAGGGTTTGGCATACATATAGTATAGGGGTCAGTATTGGTAACAATGAAGGTTTTGTATTTGAGTAGGTAATGGCAGAGTTTGTAGGTGAAAAAAACTAAGGATAAGAATATTTTTTCAGCATGAGTGTATCTAGTTTCGTAGTCCATAAGGGTATGACTTATGTAATAAACCACTTTCTCTTTGTGTTGCTCGTCACAATGAGTGAACATAGCACCTAAAGAATGGTCAGTGGTAGAAATGTATAGGTAAAAGGGGTGGTCATCCTTAGGAGGAATGAGCACTAGTATTTTAAGAAGGTATTGTTTAAGGATTTGAAGGCTTTATGGCATTCATCATCCCATTTGAATGAAACATCCTTCTTGAGAAGATGATGGAATGGTTGACAGTGGTCAGAAATATATGACATAAAATGATGAATGGATTTGAACTTGCCTTGTAGGCTTTGAATTTGATGGAGATTAGTAGGTGGAGGCATTTCTAAACTAGCCTTTACTTTAGCAGGATTGACTTCTATGCCACACAAATAAATGATGAAACCAAAGAGTTTTCCTAAAAGTACCGCAAAGACATATTTCTTTGGTTGAAGATGAACACAATACTTGATGAGGTGATCAAAGATGACCTTAAGGATAGTTAGGGTTTTGGCTCGATGTTTTGATTTAACAAGAAGGTCATCTATGTAATCTTCCAATATGGGATGCATGATGTCATGGAAGATATAAGTCATGGCATGTTGATATGTAACACCAGTGTTTTTAAGGCCAAAAAGCATGACTCGATAGCAGAAGGTCCCCTAAGGAGTGATGAAGGTAGTTTTGTGTTGATCTTCTGGAGCAAGTAATATTTGATTGAAACCTAAGAAAATGACCATGAGTGATAGCATTTCATGGCCAGCAGTGAGATCAACTAGTTGGTCAATGCCTGGTAGGAGAAAATCATCTTTGGGACAATGTTACACCCTTGACAGTTATTATTTTCCTCCTTTGCATTCAAGTGTTCACATGTGATTTTCCTTATAAGGATATGTTCTTCTGATTATTGGAAATCATGCTTGATATGGATAAGTCTTTTCTTCTCTTAAGATCCTTTGACTGAATTGGAATGGCTTCCCTAAATCCATTTTTCACTTCTGGTAGGTGATTTGCAATCTGGTTTAAGAGTTGTAAACTTATCTATTTATCTGACTCATCCTTGGATCAATTTCAGTGACCCAAGGAATGTTTTAAATCTGCTCTGTTGAACGAATGGTAAAATTGACATTCCATGAGTTAAGATACACATTGGACTGAACTTTTTTATTGCAAGTTCTTTGATTTCTGTGTGAACGTACTTCCATTCAGTGGGTTGTTTTGCTTGGGTCTTTGGAGATCGACCATGACAGGTCATTGCTGACGAAAATGGAAATGCAACTTGTTCACGGCATAAGAGAGATCCAGGATCCTATATAGGACTAACCTACGGGATCCTAAGCTAGGTAAAAAAATATATTTCTACCTAAGCTATGTCACTTGATAGAATTCTGATTCTAACCTAAAGCTCCTTATTCTGTTATGATTGGTTGATTTGTAACCTAACCTAAGCTCGGTGCTGATGGAATTGGAAAGGTTACTAGGTATTAAATTAACCTAGATCCTAATACTACAAGGTATTATTGTAATCTAACCTAATGCCTAAAACTATTATGTTTTGAATTAATTTGCCTATGTGGAAATTATCTAAACCTATTTGCTAAGGCCTATGGTGGGGGTTAGTTGCTAGTGTTATATCCTATGGTATAAATTTTAATTCTACCTAAGATCTAACCTAAGCAATCTAATCTATCCTAAACTAATGGATATGAATGGGGACTTAAGTGGTCGCATGCACTTGGGCGACAGTTCCTAAGGCATTTATGTTATTGATAAGGTTGGTAAATGCATACGGACTACCAGTTTTGGCAGGGGCTAGATGACTTGGTGGAGGCTTAGGTGGCAGTATCACTAAAATGGAAATACATGTTAATTTAGACTTGGCATTCACCAGACTTGGCAGGCGGTGGCAAGGAAGATTAGGTGGGAGATTTGGAATTAATGGAATTAATTACTTTTGGTTTACGAGCCCAAACCATCTTGGTAGGCATGCCAGTGGATTTTTCTTGGGTTGTTTCACTTTGCATGTTCTCTGATTTTCATTCTGCATGCACTCTGGTTTTTCAAACCAGTAGGTTGAACTGCACTTCATGGCTATTTTTGAGGTTTCAAATCTATTTTCATTTCATGGAATTTATAAGAGGCATTGTGGAAGAGGTATCTGGTTGTTTGATCTTTTGTGGAGAAGAGGAGAAGAAGTGAGCTCGGCTGGAGGTCTTCTTCGATTTGACAGAGACACTATCAGGCATGATAGGCTCTAACTGTTAAAATCTCTTGCTTTCCTCTAAGTGTTTTCATTAAAGCAACTCTGCTCTATTGAGTTTTGTGCATTGCATGCTCTATCTGGTTAATTGGTTGATGGGTTTAGTAAATCTTGCATTCTGGGTTTCAAATCCATGGTATATGTGATTCTGTTGGAAACTTATGTTGTATTGTTTTAGCACAAAAGAACTATGCATGCAAGAACAAAGTTGGTAACTCTGTTTGGCATTTTCGGTTGTTGGAAATTGTTTGTTTTGGTTCTGACTACTTTTGTTGCCAATAAATTACTAGCTGAGTTTTTATGGAAACTCTGAGTTCTGCCTGTGTCTGTTGAGATTAGTGTTTTGTGAACTCGATGTGTTTTGTGATCTCGAGCTAGTAAAGAACTCATGTTCTTATGAAAACTTGTATGCAAGTTTGAGCTTTCTGTTGGAAACTTGTTTTGGTAGGAGAGAACTGTTGTAGGAGATTCTTGGTTCTATGGTGCTTGCATTTTATTTCATAGATAAATGGGACTATGGATAAAACTGTATATGGCTTGGTTCTTGTATTTCATCTTGTGAAAACTTTGACTATTGTTGAAACCCGCATCTAACTTGGAACCTGTGTTTTATTATCTTGGATAAATTGGACTGTTGATCGAAGCCGCATATGGCATGGTGCTTGTGATTTATTGTCCTTATGACCATATAAACTGTTATTGAAGGTTCATTATGAACATGGCTTTCATGTTTTGTTGTCATCTGGTCTGAGCTCTGTTAAGCATCTTACATTCCGTTTGAGTTGGGAAATAGGGTTTGATAGGATGTTAACTGAAAATGGAAGCACTTTTCTTATTTTGAACTGTTTTTTAAGTAATTTCATTATATTCGGTCTAGCATTACGATGTTGGTGTATAAATGAACTCGTGATTGAGATATTGTGATGCAACACTATACAATCAATTTGTTACTTGGTGTTTTTAAAAATTGTAACCTGAACGATGTATTGGTTCAGATCTTATAGTCTTTTGGTTTCTTTGACTATTTTATAAACTAAAAATGGAGCATGTTGTTGCCCGAACTTGTTTATAATCACTTGAATGATCTTGATCCTTTGAGGGAGCTTATGCTTTACATTGTGCTCTTTGAATTTCTTAATTTTTTAATATGTTGTTTTGATCTTGTCTTGGATTACTAGATTGAACTAAATATTTTTAATATGTTGTTTTGATCTTGATCATTTTATTTGGAATTGGAATCCCAATTTGTAGTTCTTACAGTGATGCGTTGAAATACTGTCAAGATAGTTCTGCCTTGACTGAACTATTGGGAAATTTTGAGTGTTAGCATCTACTCAGATTTCATACTTCTTGTTGGGTCCAATGAAAGAATGTTAAGTCTTTGAAAGATAAACTGTGATTCTTTACTGTCCGTGGGCTGTGTATGAACTTCATTGTTATAATGTTCCGAATGGAAAGTGGAATTCATGCATTATAATGGGAAGATTTTGAAAGGAAGGTAGCATTAAGTTTTCTCTTTCCTTGAAGTTGTTCTTGTTCTCTTTCTTGGGAACTCTTGCATGAACTTAAACTGTATGTATAAGAAAAGGTAAAACTGTTAATTAAGTTGAAAGAAATGATTACAGATTGGGATCATATTCTGTTAGGACTCCTTTTCTAATGCAGTTGGGTTAAGTTCATTGGTTCGGAACCTTCTGTTAATTATTCTTATGGGAAAAAGAGAATCATTACTTAATTAGTCTTCTTATACTTGTCATTTGACTGGAATGAAGTAGAAAGAGATTGAGGATTGGTTGGTAAAAAGGAAATGCAAACTTGTTGTTTGACTGTTAATCCATCATTCCTTCTTGGATTTCTTTTATGTGAATCTGTTCTGATGAATACCGTAAAATGTTGAATTTTAAAGTAGATGTCCTTTAAAGGAAATAGTTTAAGTCATGATATGCACCTGTTTCTACTTTGCGGATGTTATGTACTTTGGCATAATGGAAATGGTTTCTCTTCTTCTTTACTTGAAAGTTAGATGAAACATCCTAGTGAGAATATGTTGTAAACACTTCTGTATCTTATAGTAAGGATAAGTGTTGTTTTATATTTTGGTAGGATTGGAAACAATGAGATGTTATGATCTATTGTTTGGTAAAGATAATTGATAGGATCAATTATAGTTTAATTTGTAAGACAAATATTATTGATTATATTATGTTCTTATTTTTGTGAATTTTGGTTCATTAATGCTCTTCTTTTTTATTGTTATTACTTATGCTTAGAGTATGAAATACTAATTGTTCATTAAAGCAGGGTTGTTTTTATTGGAAAAATTAGTGGAATGCACTTCATTTTAAGGCTTAGTGCTTATCATGCTCAGTTCATTGAACTGACCCATGCTAGCAATTTTTGCAGATGGACTTCGTAAGTGATAAAAGAAGGCAAAAACTTATATGATGCATTGGCTGATCTAAGTTTGATTCTTGTGAAGAATTCTGATTCGTTCTTAAGTTGTATTGAAAAAGAAAAGTTATATTCTTTTGAATGAAGGTTGTTGTCATGCAGTATGCCTAAAATGCATAAGTTTGTAAATGTATAAGTTTTGAAAATGAATTGAAGGATGAGAATTTACTTGCATGGGTTGTGTAAATTATCTTGTACCTTTGTAAAAGAAATGGAATCCTATCCTGTTGATATTCTTCATGTTATTTATATGTTTAAATGAGTATTCTTGGATAAGTAGGAAAAAGGGAATTAGAGTAATTTCCCTAAATGTGATGCAGCTAAATAAGTTGTAGAATTCAATGCTCTTATCTAAACAATTCATATTATTAAGGTAACGTGTAATGAACTTACAATGAAAACTATAGAATTTGTAAAGGACATAAAGGGTGTGTTAAACCCTAGAACTTAACCATGAAGAGGAAGACTCTTCCTCTCTTATGAAAAAGTAAACAAAAAGGAAGATATGATTTATAATCATTAGACTTCATTTAATAAAGTCTATTAAGTTACAACCTAGGTGGTTGTTACACTTCCTTGAATGGTTAAGTCACATTAAATGGAACTTATGAGGTTGTTTTCCTTTCTTCTTGGTAGTTTCTTGTTAAGCCAAAATTAATGAACATCGAAAGAAATCTTAAGTTAAGGAAGTTCTTCAAGGATTAATGGAACCTGATTTGGAAAAGAACTTAGGGAGAGTTGGATTAGGGTTTGGGCAGGGTTGCTGAAATCTACTTTTAAGTATCCAAATTAATTAAATATTAATAATCTCCTAGGGGTATGTACATCTCGACGAGGCTGTTCTGTAGGATGCTGGCACACGCCAACTACAAGGGTTGTACCTTCAAGAAGATTGGATCTTCTCCAGGATACAACATTGTAGTTGACATGTGGCAATACCCTTCTGCATTGATCATCTAGATCTACACACTTATGGACTTGAACTTAGTTTTTCTCTAGGACTGGGTAGTAGCATAGTTACGATATGAAGTAGCCCTCTAGGACTCAGGGTACCTTGGCACACGGGGTTGACCTAGGTTGACCTAGTATGCCAATATATCCTAAGTCTTTGTGAGCCCCTTCCTATCATAACCTATGTTGTTAACCAGAACTAGGGTTAAACCTTGGGCAAGAGGACTGACAGGAAGTCAGTAAAGGACATTCTAGATAACAATAGAGTGGGGGTGAAGGACGTATTCTAGATTGACGAGTATGTCATCAAGGAATAAGTAATATGAACAGTATGTTAGAAATCTTTGGCCAAAGTATCGCAAGCTGTTGATTGCGTTGTCCTATGTCACCTAGTCTAAGGATCATGATGCAGATGAATATTGGTAACAACTATTCAGTTAGGTTCCTTAGATAGATCACTCAATACCCAGAATAGGGTAAGAGAACCAAGTATATGTAGTATACAGAAAAGTACTCAATACTTAGTGTTAAACATGAATAGATCGGTAGTTCACCGAGTCATGAAATGAATAGATCGGTAGCTTACCGAGTCATCACAACTGCATATGGTTATCTATTATAAGAATGGTTGTTATGGAATGTGTGTTCTAAATTATGTATTTAGAACAGAGAACATTACTAAAAAAAAAAAATTCTTGTTTCTAAAGTCTTAAAATAGGAATGTTACATCTTGGTATCAGAGCTGAAGGTTGCAGCTCTTGGACCTATTGTGTCCATAATCTGATAAAAACTTGAATTTTCTTGTAACAAAAAATGGTTAGGACAAGAGGAAACATTGCGAATAATGCTCCACCTGATGAAGGAGCAGCAACAACCCAAAAACTTGATGAGATCCTTGCTGCCCTGTTGGACACAAGAGATCATTTGACTGTACTTGAGCAACAAGTGATGGGTAATGAGGAGGAAGAAGAAGCTGGTAATAACAATCAGCCACCTCCTGAGGACAACCCCAATATGGGTGTTGATAATAACAATACTAATGTACCTGTCTAGCCAGAAAACAAAAAGGCTAGGTTGGCAGCTGAACTCACCAATGATATTAAAAGGATAAGTCCACCTAAGTTTGATGGCACCACATTAGGTGATGGAGCTGAGAATTGGCTCAGTGAAATGGAGAAGTACTTTGCAATAAGGAACTTCTCAGAAGAAACCAAAGCTATTTGGGGAGCATATCATCTTTCCAATGAAGCATCTTCATGGTGGGACAGCCGTAAGGCTGAGCTAAACATTGATGAAACTAACATCACTTGGGATCAATTTAAAAGTTATTTTAGGCAACGATGGCTGCCACAACTTTATTATGATCAGAAAATGACTGAATTTCAGAACTTGGCTCAAGGGAAGTTAACTGTAACTGAGTATTGGGAATGGTTTACGAAACTACTCAAGTATGTACCTCAGTATCAAACTGATGAGAAGTTCAGGATACAGAAATTCATCATGGGATTGAATCCCATTATTGGGGGAGAGGTTGATGTTCACAGCCCAACCACTATGGAAGGGGTTGTTGAAAAATCCATAAGGCAAGAACAGAAATTAAAGGCTATTTCTGCTCACAAGGAGGAAGTACGGAAGAAAGTTCCAAACTCTTCTTCAGCTTCTCTTGCACCTAAGAAAGGACCATGGAAAAATTTTGGTAATAAAAGTAAGTTTTCAGCTGATAATAATAAGAAAACAACAATGAATAAGTCTGCTAGAAATACACAGAACAATTTTTCCAAGAGTAATAATAACGAACGAAAGTCCTATGGAGGTCAAAATGATAACTTTAAGGCTGGAAATAATTCTGAGCCCAAAAAGGGACCGGTAGGAGGCTGTTATAACTGTGGCAAAGATCATTACGTGAATCAATGTCCTTTGAAGAAGGATGATCATAATCAACAGCACAAGATACATGCTGCAGTAGCTGACAAGCAAGCTGAAAAGCAAGTTACACCTATAGAAGTTCCTGGTAAGTTATTTGGCATACCTGTAACTATTCTTTTTGATACGGGAGCTACTGAATGTTTTATTTCTAGTAAACTTGCTTCAAAACTTAAAAGAAAAGCTAGAAAAATGGATAAATCATGGACTGTACATTATGGTAATAATTCTGTTCATACAGTTAGTATGTGTCTTTTCGGGGCAGTCCTTGACTTACCTAGCTTTTCCACAGAAGTTGATCTCTATGTAGCACCTTTGGGATCTTATGATATAGTCATAGGTGTAAATTGGTTAGCAGAGCATAAAGCAAAGGTAGACTGTTTTGAAAAACATATTAGTTGTTTAGATGATCTGTAGAAAATAGCAGAGATTCAAGGTGTAAAACGAGAAATTTTTGTTAGGAAATTGTCAGCTATGCAACTTAAAAAGGCCAAAAATAAGGGTTGTACCTTATATGCAGTAAAAATTTCAGAATCTGCGAAAGAAAACAGTGATTTCATGGAACGTTATCCACTGTTACGGAACTACAGTGATGTGTTTTTGGAATAATTACTGGGGTTACCACCTAAAAGGGAGTTTGACTTCACGATTGAAATCAAACCAGGTACCGAACCTATTTCTAAAGCACCTTATCGAATGACTACCACAGAGTTAGTAGAGCTTAAGGATCAGTTGCAAGAACTATTGTCTAAGGGTTTGATTAGACCAAGTGTTTCACCTTGGGGAGCACCAGTGATCTTTGTGAAAAAGAAAGATGGAACACTTAGATTGTGCATTGATTACAGGATGTTAAACAAAGAAAAAATCAAGAATAGATACCCACTTCCTAGAATTGATGATCTATTTGATTAGATGCATGGAGAATCGGTATATTCTAAGATAGATCTTCATCAGGATATCATCAATTATGAATTAAGGATGAGGACATTCATAAAATGGCTTTCAGAACAAGGTATGGACATTATGAATTCATGGTTTTACCCTTTGGATTAACGAATGCACCTGCAACTTTTATGAACTTAATGAATAATATCTTTCAAGAATACTTGGACAAGTTTGTGCTTGTATTCTTGGACGACATTCTCATATATTCTAAAAGTGTTGAGGAGCATCATGAACACTTGAAAATAGTTTTGGAAATTCTGAGAAAGAGACGGTTATATGGTAAGTTGTCCAAATGTTCTTTCTATGACACCGAAGTTCACTATTTGGGTCATGTTATAAGTAAAGATGGGATTGTTGTAGATCCTTCTAAAATTGTAGCTATAACTGAGTGGCCTACACCAAAGAATGTACATGAAGTTAGAAGCTTCATGGGCCTTGCAGGTTATTATAGAAAATTTGTTAAGGATTTTTCTAAGGTGGCTGCACCAATAACTTCATTGCAGAAAAAGGATAAGAAATTTGTTTGGAATGATAAATGTGAATCTGCTTTTAAAAATTTGAAAATTCAGTTGACTTCAGCACCTATTTTAGCTGTACCTGATCCTAATGGAGACTTCACGGTTGTAACAGATGCATCCGGGGAAGGTCTTGGAGGTATTTTGTTACAAAATGATCATGTCATAGCTTATGAAAGTAGAAAACTTAAGTTACATGAGTTGAATTATGCTCCACATGATTTAGAGCTTGTTGCCATAGTTCATGCACTTCAAGTTTGGAGGCATTATCTGCTTGGTAAACCATTTGAGTTGAAAACTGATCATCTTGGGCTGAAGTACATTTTCACTCAGCCAAATCTGAATGCAAGACAACGAAGGTGGTTAGAGTTTTTGTCTCAATATGATTTTGACATAAGTTACATTAAAGGAAAAGAGAATAGAGTGGCTGATGCTCTAAGTTGTAGGAAGCACATTTCTGCTCTTATAACACTAAGAACTCAGTTTAAGGATGAAGTAAAAAGTGTTATGGAATCTGACTCTTACTTTCAACAAGTAAAAATAGCACTTGCTGTAGATCCAAAGGATGAAAGGTATAAAGGTTTTCACTTTGATAATGAAGGAATCTTACGATATGAAAATAGAGTATACATACCTTTGCCTAATGATTTGAGAAAGAAATTGTTGGCAGAGTTTCACAATTCACCTTTTTCTGGACACCCTGGCATTACAAAAATGCTTGCTGATATAAAACAACAATATTTCTGGAAGGGAATGAAAAAGGATGTTATTGATTTTGTGACTCATTGTCTTGAATGTCAATGTGTAAAAGCAGAGCATATGCACCCAGCTGGTTTATTGTATCCTCATAGCATACCGTAGTACAAATGGCAGGTAATAAGCATGGATTTTGTACAAGGATTGCCTATGTCAAGAAATAAACATGATGTTATTTTGGTAGTAGTTGACAAACTAACGAAAGTAGCTCATTTTATTGCTAGAAATCTAAAGGATGATTCTCCTATTTTGGCTAAAAGATTTGTACACAAAATTTTCAGATTACATGGAGTACCTGAATTAATCATATCTGATAGAGACCCTAGAATGACGTCAAGGTTTTGGCAAATGCTTAATGCAGCTCTTGGAACTAAACTTAATTTCAGTTCTACGTATCATCTGAAACAGGATGGACAGACTGAAAGAGTAAATCAAGGTTTTGGAAGATATGTTACAGGATGTATTGTATGGATCAACAGTATAAGTGGGAGGAGTACCTTCCATTAGTTGAATTTGCATACAATAATACATATCATGCTTCTCTTAAGATGGCACCCTTCGAGGCACTTTACGGAAGGAAATGCAGAACCCCTATTAGTTGGGATAGCATTGAGGATAGAGAGGTAATTGGACCTGAAATCCTTATGGAAATGGAACAACAAGTTAAAATGATTCGTGAATGCTTGAAAGAAGCAGCAGATAGGAAAAAGAGTTATGCTGACTTAAAGTGGGTTGACAGGAAATTTGAACTTGGAGAGAAGGTTTTTCTTCAGGTTAAACCGAAAAAGAGTTCCATAACTTTTGGCAAGGCTGCCAAGTTATCACCTCGTTATGTGGGACCTTTTGAAATAGTTGAAGTAATCAACCCTGTAGCTTATCATTTAGCACTACCACCTGCTTTGTCACAAATGCATGATGTTTTCCATATTTCTTTGCTTAAGAAATATGTTTCAGATTTATCACATGTGTTAAATTGGAATTCCTTGTAGGTCCAAGACCCAGGAATAATCATGGTTAAACCCATTCGAGTGCTGGAAACTCACCAGTTGCATTTAAGAAATAGAGAAATAAGTCATTGTAAGGTCCAGTGGGACCAGTTTAACAAGGAGAGTGCAACTTGGGAAAATCTAGAGGATATGAAAACTACTTTTCCATATCTATTTGAACAGAATTGAATCTGTTGACTGATAAATTTTTTATGATTTTATCTTTTATGACATTAAGTAAGCCAGTTTTGGGCAGATATTTACTTGATTTGAATAAAAATTTATTTAATGCTGATTTCTGGAACTATAAGGTTTTGAAATATTTGACTTAGGATAAGAGAAGTGAATGAATTGACTGTCCTTGATGTAAATTGTTAAAAGAGATAATCATCGGGACGATGATTATTTTTAGGAGGGAAGCATGTAACACCCTTGACAGTTGTTATTTTCCTCCTTTGCATTCAAGTGTTGACATGTGATTTTCCTTATAAGGATATGTTCTTCTGATTATTGGAAATCATGCTTGATATGGATAAGTATTTTCTTCTCTTAAGATCCTTTGACTAAATTAGAATGGCTTCCCTGAATCTATTTTTCACTTCTGGTAAGTGATTTCCAATCTGGTTTAAGATTTATAAAATTATCTAATTATCTAACTCATCCTTGGATCAATTTCAGTGACCCAAGGAATGTTTTAAATCTGCTCTGTTGAACGAATGGTAAAATTGACATTCCATGAGTTAAGATACACATTGGACTGAACTTTGTTGTTGCAAGTTCTTTGATTTCTGTGTGAACGTACTTCCATTCAGTGGGTTGTTTTTCTTGGGTCTTTGGAGATCGACCATGACAGGTCATTGCTGACGAAAATGGAATGCAACCTGTTCACGGCATAAGAGAGATCCATGATCCTATATAGGACTAACCTATGGGATCCTAAGCTAGGTAAAAAAATATATTTCTACCTAAGCTATGTCACTTGATAGAATTCTGATTCTAACCTAAAGCTCCTTATTCTGTTATGATTGGTTGATTTGCAACCTAACCTAAGCTTGGTGCTAATGGAATTGGAAAGGTTACTAGGTATTAAATTAACCTAGATCCTAATACTACAAGGTATTATTGTAATCTAACCTAATGCCTAAAACTATTATGTTTTGAATTAATTTTCCTATGTGGAAATTATCTAAACCTATTTACTAAGGCCTATGGTGGGGGTTAGTTGCTAGTGTTATATCCTATGGTATAAATTTTAATTCTACCTAAGATCTAACCTAAGCAATCTAATCTATCCTAAACTAATGGATATGAATGGGGACTTAAGTGGTCGCATGCACTTGGGCGATGGTTCCTAAGGCATTTATGTTATTGATAAGGTTGGTAAATGCATACGGACTGCCAATTTTGGTAGGGGATAGATGATTTGGTAGAGGCTTAGGTGGCAGTATCACTAAAATGTAAATACATATTAATCTAGACTTGGAATTCACCAAACTTGGCAGGCGGTGGTAAGGAAGATTAAGTGGGAGATTTGCAATTAATGGAATTAAGTACTTTTGGTTTACAAGCCCAAACAGTCTTGGTAGGCATGCCAATGGATTTTTCTTGGGTTGTTTCACTTTGCATGTTCTCTGATTTTCATTCTGCATGCACTCTGGTTTTTCGAACCAGCAGGTTGAACTGCACTTCATGGCTATTTTTGAGGTTTTGAATCTATTTTCGTTTCATGGAATTTATAAGAGGCATTGTGGAAGAGGTATCTGGTTGTTTGATCTTTCGTGGAGAAGAGGAGAAGAAGTGAGCTCAGGCTGGAGGTCTTCTTCGATTTGACAGAGACACTATCAGGCATGATAGGCTCTAACTGTTAAAATATCTTGCTTTCCTCTAAGTTTTTTCATTAAAGTAACTCTACTCTATTGAGTTTTGTGCATTGCATGCTCTATCTAGTTAATTAGTTGATGGGTTTAGTAAATCTTGCATTCTAGGTTTCGAATCCATGGTATATGTGATTCTGTTGGAAACTTATGTTGTATTGTTTTAGTGCAAAAGAACTATGCATGCAAGAACAAAGTTGATAACTCTGTTTGGGAATTTTTGGTTGTTGGTAATTGTTTGTTTTGGTTCCAACTACTCTCATTGCCAATAAAGTTCTAGTTGATTTTTTATGGAAACTCTGAGTTCTGCCTGTGTCTTTTGATATTGGTGTTTTGTGAAATTGATGTGTTTTGTGATCTTGAGCTAGTAAAGAACTCTTCTTATGAAAACTTGTATGCAAGTTTGAGATTTTTGTTGGAAACTTGTTTTGGTAGGAGAGAACTATTGTAGAGATTCTCGGTTCTATGGTGCTTGCATTTTGTTTCATAGATAAATGGGAATGTGGATAAAACCATATATGGCTTGGTTCTTGTATTTCATCTTGTGAAAACTTTGACTGTTGTTGAAACCCGCATCTAACTTGGAACTTGTGTTTTATTATCTTGGATAAATTGGACTGTTGATCGAAGCCGCATATGGCATGGTGCTTGTGATTTATTGTCCTTATGACCATATGAACTGTTATTGAAGGTTCATTATGAACACGGCTTTCATGTTTTGTTGTCATCTGGTCTGAGCTCTGTTAAGCATCTTACATTCCATTTGAGTTGGGAAATAGGGTTTGATAGGATGTTAACTGGAAATGGAAGCACTCTTCTTATTTTGAACTTTTTTAAGTAATTTCATTATATTCAATCTAGCATTACGATGTTGGTGTATAAATGAACTCGTGATTGAGATATTCTGATGCAACACTATACAATCAATTTGTTACTTGGTGTTTTTAAAAATTGTAACCTAAACAATGGATTGGTTCAGATCTTATAGTGTTTTGGTTTCTTTGATTATTTTATAAACTAAAAAGGGAACATATTGTTGCCCAAACTTGTTTATAATCACTTGAATGATCTTGATCCTTTGAGGAAGATTATGCTTTACATTATGCTCAGATTTGTTATTCGATTCTTGGATAGAACATATTTTTAATATGTTGTTTTGATCTTGTCATTTTATTGGAATCCCAATCTGTAGTTCTTATAGTGATGCATTGAAATACTGTCAAGATAGTTCTACCTTGACTAAACTATTGAGAAATTTTGAGTGTTAGCATCTACTCAGATTTCATACCTCTTGTTGGGACATTCTAGATATGTTGAAGGACGTATTCTGGAAGTGAGTAATACAAATAGTATGTTAGAAAACGTTGGCCAAAGTATCGTAAGTTGCTGATTGTGTTGTCCTATGTCACCTTTTCTAAGGTTCGAGATGCAGATGAATATTGGTAGAATATATTCAGATAGGTTCCTAAACAAATCACTCCATTCCCCAAACATGGTAAAAAAAACTAAGTATACTTAGTATACAGATAAGTATTCATTACTTAATGTTAAACATGAATAGATTGGTAGTTCACCAAGTCATGAAATGAATAGATAAGTGGCACACCAAGTCATGAAATGAATAGATCGGTGGTACACCGAGTCATTACAAAAACATATAATTATTTGTTACAAGAATGAATGTTATGGAATGTGTGTTCTAAATTATGTATTTGGAATAGAGAATGTTAATAAAAAAATTTCCTTGTTTCTAAAGTGTTAAAATGGGAATGTTACAGAAAATCTAGATTGAGGTCACATAAGTCCATGCAAATGTGGAGTCCCCCTATCACCTTTTTGATAGGAATGATGTTGGAAATCAATTGGGGATAGTTAATGGGTAGGATGAAGGAAAGTCAGAGAAGGCACTGAAGCCCTTCTTTGACAAGAACAGTAATGCGAGGATACATTTTCTGTAGCTTTTGTTTGATGGGTTTGGCATCAGGAATGGTTATGATATTGTGGACCATGATTTTTGGGTCAATATTGGGCATATCAGCATAGGACCAAGAAAAAGTGTTGCTATGGTCCTGAAGTAAAGAGGTAAAAGATTCTTTCTCAGTAGCATCTAAATATTGGCCTATCTTTAGAATGTGTGGGTCGTCCTGAGTGCTAATGTTAATTTCAATGGTCAATTCATTCAACAGGGTTTACATCTTAGAAGGTAATGACCGGTGAATATAAGAATCTTCCACACTAAGGTAGGTGAGGATGGACACATCATCTCCATCATGTTGATAGGTTAGAGGTCCCTGAGAAATTTTGTTTACAAAAAAAAAGTTAGGAGGAATTGATTCAGGATCTATGGACTCCGTGGGTGAAGCTGGTGACGTGCGTGAATGAGGTGGGCAAGGTTTGTCTTCCTAAATGAGGTCAACGTGATTCTTCATTAGGAGGTGGTATGTAAAATCTAATGCCACTACTATCATTGTGTTTATAGGTGGTACATGAGATGATAATATGGTGGCCATGTTTGTAAAAACCAAAGCCAAAGCCTTTCCATGTGCAACGGTGAAGGAAAGTGTGAGTGAAGTGGTGGTTAGTAAGGGAGGGTAATTCAGATGAAAATGGTCATGTTTGGGACCGAGGTTTGGGTGAATAAGTGGTAGTATCAAGTCCCCCATACGTTACATTAGTGTGAAGGTGGGGAGGACCATAAGGAAAAACCTTGCCTTTGTGGTAGTCATAACTAGGGTGTTGATGCAGGTTCAAATACTCTTATAGAGTGAGGAACATGTTGATATTGTATAAGCGGTACTCCTCTAGAGTTAGACATTAAAAAACACCTTCTAAGGGATCAGTAGTCGATATGTGGGTAGCAGGGATAGATGAATCACTAGATGATTGGGAAGCAGCTGAGTTAGCTGTAAAGGCTGCAGTGGTAGTAGGAATAGTAGGATTAGATGTGGGAGAGGCGGTGGCAGCCTTGGTCGATGGGCTTGTGGGTGAAGGTGAAGTGAGGATAGTTGAAGATGCCTTGACTAGTACAAGCACATCATTGGGCCGGTATAGCATGTTATAGGTCTTGAAAGGTGATGGGTCAACCGAGATGGTGTAGTTATGTCCTTCGTGTTCAAATTTGAGGGAGCGGTGTAAATTCGAAGGGACACAACCCATGATGTGGATCCAAGGTTGGCCAAACAATAGATTATATTGGAACTCCCCTTCTAGGACATACAATAGTTTCAGGACATTGCAGGGACCTACATGGACATGGAGAATGATGATACCTAGGGTAGAGGTCATGGTATCATTGAAGGAACACAACATAATTGGGTTACCATGCATACAACTGGTAGGTATGCACATTTGTTTATACGCATGGGAGGAGATGATGTTGATACTAGCACCACCATCGATCATAACAAGTCATATGCATTTATTATCGATATATACAAAGATGAAAAGAGTGGTATTAGGGTCATCATACTAGAAGGGAGTGATCTCTTCATCCAAAAATATGAGGGTGGTTACTTGGTAAGTAGGTGGAGGTGTAGAGGAAGGAAAAAACTTAGTGAGAGAGGCTATGTGAAGAGGGGTAATGCTGGAGGCTATGGGCGTAGGGTCATTTGGTAAAACCTTGATATATTGAAGGACCTCCATGAGGGCTTTACAATGTGACTAAGAGGTTTTGATGAGATCATATAAAGACATTTTGAGGGAGGATTGGTGCAATTGTTTTAACATTGTGTGATGTGTGACCCCGTCGGATATATGATATGCGGGAACTCATATGGTGACTTTGGGTATGGGTGTAGATAGTATGTTAGGTATAGGTTTGGTTGATGGGCTAGCTACCTTTTCTTTTCCTTTGTCCTTCTGAGTGTAGGTGGCAATGTGGATCATGTTGATTTCAAATTTTGGGGGTGGATAAAAGGGTTGTGGGGGTGAATATATTGGTTTCTGAATCATTAAAGGACGATGATGTGTGGTGACAGGTGAAGGTGGAGCATGGTCCTCATTGAGAAGGTCGTCATCATCAAAAATTTTCTTAGGAGGAAAAATTTGGATAAGAATGGTCTTCAAGGCCTTATAATTTTCAACATCATGTTTTTGCACATGATGATAGGCACAAATATTGGTTTCATCAAATTCTTTTTGTTTGGGTTTGAGAGGATCGTAAGGTCAAAGTGGTGGTAATGTGATGATGGAAGTTTCTATGAGATTGGTTATAATATTGGTGCAGGACCCCACTAATAGATCACAATGGGAGATGAGTGTGGGTTTGGGTACAGGTGTGGCTGATTGTGAAGGAAGAGGCTTTATAGGAGGGGGAATGGGTTAGTCCACTAGTTTGGTATGTGGAGTGGTCTTAGGTCTTATGGGAATATGTTTGGGTAAAGTTGGGGTAGAAGAGATGGCAATGGAAGGTTTGGTTGGTTTGACTACCCTATTAGAGGGCAGTGGATTCTTATCTTTGGGTTGCACCTTCTTGGGTAAAGGTGACACGAGAGTATGGGATTTAGAAGGAAAAGTAGATGGTGGAAGAGGACAGGTTACCCATGGGGGCAATCAAGTTGTGGTGAAGGTGGTTGATATAGGTTGGGTAGAAGGTGTGAGTGGAAGAGAGGAGAGTGTCATGGGTAGTGAAGAAGTTATGGAATGTAGTGGTGGTATGGGTCATAAGAAGGTCACGGGTGACGGCGGGGGTCATGTGTATCACTTGGGTATATTAGAGGGCTATGATGAGGAGGTGAGCTGATGCGTTCTTCGTTTACCGGTGGAAGAAGGTTTCTTTTCTAGGGTTGAGGGGTGAGGTCCTTGGATGGATGGAAGGGGTGAAGGTGACAATAGTGTGTTAGGCGAGGTTGGTGTATGAGGACTAGAAGGTTGTATCTTCCTTTTATAGGTAGGAATGAGTTTAGTGTTGGTTTGGAAAAATATGGCTAAATCTAATTTGATGGGTGGATGAGTAAGGTTCGATGTTAGCATGACACCTAAGGTAGTGATGGGTTTAGGTGAGGGAAATGATATAAGCATGGGTAGGTGTGTGTTGGGTTGTGGGAAATGACATAGAAGGTGTTCCAATAGACATGGTTATGTTTGGTTTGGTCACTTGAAACACTTTTGGATAGATTGTGGAGGTTTCGGTGAGTGACATCTGCATTTGGGTTGAAGCAGGAAGTAGAAGACATACCCAAAGTAATGCTCTATCAACATAATCCAGGCAATCAGCTAAGCATGAAAATTGTACTGCTATAAGCGGGGCCGATGTGGATCGAGTAGTAATCCCCGTAAAATGTGTTTGAGAAATAGGTAAATGGTTATCTTCAGAATCTGTGGGTAAGAGAGCTGAAAGACAATCAGGAGGATCTTGGAAGTCTGATGGAGAATGGTCACCTAAAGGTGATTGTATTTCTACATGAGCCTCTATAGGTAAAGGATATGATGGGCCAGGTAAGGTAGAATATCCTTGCAATGGTGTAGGGAGTGGACATGTGTCCCCTATGAGTAGGAGAGGTGCTACTGATGACTGCTCGGTAATTTGAGAGGCAAGAGGTGGAGTGCTAATTATGGGATCTTTCACAGGTGAAGGAGAAAATGAAAGGGGTTCCTCTATGGGTGGAGGAGTAGATGAAATAGTTTCCTGTGTAGGTAGGGGATCTCAGGCTAGGATTTCATCTATGGAAGGAACAGGGAGAAATTGGGAAGCAACTGGTATGTCATCAAAAATAGCGTGGACCTCACAGACATTGCTATCATTGGTTGAAGCATCACTAGTTTGGTTGGAAGATGGGGCATGATTAGGGAATGGTTTTTTGAAGATATGTAGGTTTTGGTTGGCTAGTGCATTTGGGTTATCCAAGACTAGATCTTCATTGTCTAACATTTCTTGGATGATATTCTTGAAGGTGATGTAGTTACCATCGCTATGACCTTTGACATGATGATAGTTACAAAGTTCATGTTCTTTATACCACGTGGGTGTGGGGTGATCAGGGTCAAAACCAGTGTGTGGTTTTATAGGTGGAAGGGTAATGGCACCAGCCTTAATAAGATTTTCCAAAATAGAAGAATATGGTTCCCCTATTGGGGTGTACTTTTGTTGTTCTCATCTGAACTAGAAAGTTTGGATGGGAGAGAGATTAGAAGAAGGTTTGGCTTGGTTTGATGGGTGAGAGGGTCCAGCCTTGAGAACCATGGCATTGGTAGATCCTTTGGATTTTGAATAGTTGTTCTGGGGTTTCAAAGATGAAGAAGCATCATTTGATTTGAATGCGGTGTTTTTGTTATGTAGCTGAATTTTCTTCTCTTTGATAGCAAGAATCTCCAATTTTTGTGGCATGGTGAATGCCTCGTCAAAAGTGTGGAAATTCTGCACTTGCAGGGTTAGTGAAATGTGTTTAGCGCAAGCCCAAGTAAACAAATCTATGAGCTCAGTTTGAGGTAATTGAAATGTGAGCTGGTTAATTAGGCTGCGCCAATGAGTGAAAAAGTCAATGATAGACTCATCATCATACTGTCGAGTGGAATAGAGATCATTCATGGTGACTTTCTTGACAATGTTGATTGAGAAGTGGTCTAAGAAGGCTTGGGCTACTTGATTAAATGAGTAGATGGAATGTCTGGGTAGCCCACTGTACCAGTCTAATGCAGGTCCTGTCAGGGACATCGGGAAGGTCCGTAGGAGTAAAGTGTCATCATGGGCAATCAGGTAACACCCATGTTTGAAGGACTGCAAATGTTGTTGTGGGTCTTCTTTACTATTGAAGTGGTTGAATTTTGAAATTTCCCAATGTACAAGGTATGGGAGAAGAGGAATGGATGGATGAATGGGATCATTACAGATTTCATCATAGGTGAGGGAATTGCATGAGCCAGAAACTGATGCTTCTAATGTCTGCATCCTTTCCATCATTAACTTGATGAGGTCATTGGTAGGTTGTGATAGAAGGGCACCTCCTGTGGTGTAAGAGGGATGGTGTTGAACATGTGATGTGGGTGGCATTCCAGTGTATGGTGATGTAGAATATGAAGGTTGAGAATGGGGGACTGACATGGAGGGCATATACCCAGAATGAATGATAGACGAGATAGGGGGTTTTTGATAATATGTATATATAGGTGGGACAGTCAAAGTGACTCTAGTAGCGATTGGGGGTAGGGACTGTGGAATAGAGAGGAAAAGATTCTAGAATGGGGTAGGGGTCACCGACACCATGGGTGGTTGTGTTGTAATTGGTATATGTGAGATAATGGGCACGGATGGGGTTATGCTCTGGGTGGTCGATGAAGGAACAACTGATACTATGGGTGTGACAGATGTTGCAGATGCAGTGGTCATAGTGGGTGTGGGGCCTAGCTATGAAACCACTGGGGGAAAAGTAGGTGAGGGTAATGCTGAACTAGTAGGGGCTGATGTAGAAGTGGGGACAAGGGTAGGAGAGATGGATACGGGCATGCCATATATCAACTGACCTGAGGAATCCTGAGTGGATGAGTGGGAAAGATAGAATTGTAAGGTTACAGGATTCTGATCGAGGAGTCATGTGAAACTCCTCATCACCTATAGCAATGGTGGTAGGTGGATTCAGATCCATGGGTGATAGGATAAAAGGTGGTGAGGGACTAGGTGGGAGTGGTTGATGGCTAGCATGGAATATAAGAGCGTTAGTTTGGTTACGAGTCAACACCATGTGAATAAGTGTTGACCTGGTAAGACTGTATTCTGTAAATGACACAAAAAACAATAGGAACAGAGAAAAATGAGGCTGGGAGGGTGAATTTGGTCAAGGTTTGGATTTTGAAAACCAAACACAGACACCAATGAAGGTCAGGATGACCGGTGATGGTTAATGGGGAACCGATGTCAGTCATAGAAACTGATGTCGATTACTGTGGAAAAACACCAATTTCAGAAAGTGAAATAGGACTGATGAATGTGCAAGGAAGTAGTTTTGTATGATAGTAATACCAACAGGAGGAAAATATGTTGGTGCCCTGAGGGCCAAAATCATAACAGAATGAGTGAATGAAGACTGTCCCAGGAAAAATACCCAGAAATCTAGAAGCCGACACTGGTTATGGTTAACCGACGATGGTCAGATGAAAACCAATGACGGTCACTGGACCGACGCCGGTTACTATGAAATTTAGAGAGAATGAAGAAAACTGGGTTTTGTGAATTAAATTAGGTGAAGAATCAAACTCAAGAGAAGATGGGGCCCTGACACACTCAGATAAAGTTAGAATACTCCAACTATGATGGTGGAGTGTGCAAGAAAAATAAATAAAAATGTAGAATCGTAGCCTCACACCTCAAAATGCAAGCCAAGAAGAAATATAAGAAAAACATGATCCTAAGAGTGATTTTTCTTTATGTTTGTTCAGCTTACGCTATTTAGAACTGACCGTGTGCATTCATAACATAATTTTTGGTTGGGAAGGCATCCTATGAAGAAGGAGATCTAGAAGGTGAGGTTTCAGGTTATGTTATGGTGGGGGTGGTCCTTCCTCTGATGGGGTACTGGACAGAGATAACTAGCTGGGGATTACCTATCAATCCTCTGATCATGTGATCATTGACAGGAATTCCCAGGTAAGATGTCATTTAAGAAGGTGTGTATATTCAAATTTTTGTGTAGTTTGGCAAGAGAGAGAGAGAGAATGTGCTTTCTATGATTCTTTTACGTCAACCATCAGCTGGGCATGACTTCCAGCATATAGGTTGCCCTCAGTTTTATTGTGAGCTAAATGCAACATACAAGAAATGCAATGTGAGTGTTTTAAACCCAAATTGAAATATGATATTCAATGAAGCAAAATGATGAACAGGAGAGAGGGTGCTCTTTCACTAAATGCAGAAAGCAAGAAGAATGATTCTTTTTAAATGCACCAAAAGAAATGTTTCATTTAGAGAAATTAGAAAGAAAAAGAGGATTACTAGAGAAGAAGATTTAGTGAATAATGATTTAGAAAGGAAACACACAAGATGTAACCTATATGAAAAGAAAGGGAACCCACAAATGAGGGTCCCACCGGGCATGCCAAAATGTTTCACCATTTTCTTTACATTTTGAATGTGATGAAAAAGATAATGTTATGGGTTGAGGAGGAATACCTGTTGCGATGGTTGGTTTGAAGGTTGTGCACACATTCTCACTTCTCAATCTGATGCTGACTGTGAGAGCTTCCTTTTGGCTAGGAGGAACTACCTAAAATAGAAAAAAAGACCACAAAAGAAGAGTTAAATAATATATGATAGTGGACTACCTAGCGAGTGCTCGATTCAGGAAGTGTGATACTTCCTAGATGGTTGTCAATCCACTATTTTTAATAAAACTTAATATAAAATAATGAAAATAAAAAAATCTAGTGTAGTTGATATGATTTAGGTATCTCATTCAAATATTATAAGAAAATTAAATACTAAAAAGGTATGCATCAGATTTAGAGGTAGGTTAAGGGGTTCAAGTGGTCTGGAATAGGTCAGGGTCTTAGGTTTGGGTAAGGTGTTTAGGTTGTTTAAAGGTTATTAGGTTTTGTTTATTGACAGTGTGGCCAAATACAGAGACTGGCATTGGTCGGGTATGACCAATCACAGTTTAGGAAGAACCGATGATGGTTATGGGTAACCGGCGTCGGTAGAGGCAAGATGATAAAACTCAATAAGATCTGGTTGTGGGGTTTGAGTTGAGGTTAGAAAAAGATGACAGAGGGAATGACGAGGTATATGGGGATCTTAGGAACACTCAGAGATATGTAGAAGTTGGGTATAGGTGGTTTTATGGTGTGGGTGGAGGAATGGTTGAGTTTACAGAAAGAGGAATAGTGGGGGAAAGGGAATGCAAGTAGAAAATGATAACAAAGATGACAAAAACCTTTAAAATAGGACAATGATGAAATAACACAAGTGATAAACATACTTACTGATGTTGCAGGTCTAATGGTTAGGTGGTGGTGATGATTGATTGGTGGAATGGAGCTTGGTGCCGTAGTGGTGCTTCCTAGAATGCTACCATGAGAGTAATACCTATGGATTTGTCTTGATGTTGGCTATGGCTACTTGGATGTGCAAAAGAGCTCTGGTTCTTGCTTGCATGTAGATCTCCTTTTGCTCCAAAATTTGAGAATGTGGCCAACCTCTCAAACAAGGTTACCAAAGTGAATAAATGGTAACTGACGATGGTTCCTAGTTGACCGGTGTCAGTTTCAAGATGACCGGCGTCGGTTAAGGTGGGATTCCCTAGGTTTACTAAAAATGACAGATCTTGCAATCATTTGGGCCAGGTCTGTCCATTTATCACAGATCAAAATGGATGTTATCTTTTAATGAGTGGGAATGTGGTTAGAGGAATAATAGGCATTGATTTTTAGGGTTGAACTAAGTCTTAGTTAGTTATGGTGAGTAGATAGATACTAAAAATAGGTTTATAATGAGGTGTCTAGGTGAGGTGGTGGGGTGAGGTGTTTAGGTGAGGTGGAAATTTGGTTAGTTAAGATAATTAAATAATGAATAAAGTGAGGATGAGTATTAATTTAATTAAATTGATTAAATTAATATTAATGTGTGATGTAAGGGTCATGGTTAGGTAAAAGTGTTTAAGTTAGTTATTCAAAAGGGGACCAAGGGGAGTGTGACCCAATTTTGGTGTCTACCAATGGTGATCAGTATCAAGAAGGATGGACGGGTTAGGATCTGCATGGACTACAGGTAGCTAAATGTTGCATGTGCGACTGATCCCTTTCCTACACCATTCACTAAGGAAATACTAGAAGGCATTGCGGGGCACAAAATGTATTCATTTATAGATGGGTTTGTAGACACCAAAATTGGGTCACACTCCCCGTGGTCCCAAGACAAAAAACCACCTCAAACATACTCACCTAACCATGGCCCCTTTCACCCCACTCTAATATTAATTTAATTAATTTAATTAATTAATCCATGTCCTCACAATATTTATTATTTAAATATCCTAATTGGATAATGCCCACACCATCCACCTCACCTATACACCTCATCTAGCCACCTCACCCCAAGACCTATTCTTAGTATGTTGCCATAACTAACTAAGACCTACCTAAACCCTAAAAATCAAAGCCTACATTCCCTCTAACCACATTCCCACCCATTAGAAAGGAAGTTTCCATTCTAATATACATAAATAAACCAACGAGATCCAAGAAAATCAAGGGGATCTACCCATTTTAGAAAACCTAGGAAATCCTGCCCTAACCGACGTCGGTTACCCTAAACCACTACCGGTGGTTACCATTTAATCCCCAAAACAACCTTATTTCAAGGTTGGCACATTTTCTGAGATCAAGAGATGATTGCAAGAAGAATTAGCATTCATACACGCATCAGAGCATCCACAACCAGCATCAGAAGCAATCACAATACCATTTTCCTTCACAAGAGTATCCGGGGAAGCACCAACACCACACCAAGTTCCTTCCATTTGATCACTTGCCATTTCCAACTAGACATCAAGCTCATACAATAGTAAGTGTTTTGTTAACCAGCACTTGTCCATTTTCATTTTAGTAGACTCTTTTACTTTTGTTATTAGTTTCTACTCCCATTCCCATTCCCCCACCATTTACCTCCATGCAAACTTGACCATTCCTTCACCCACACCTGTTAAACTACCCATACCCAGTTCTTAGAGATCCCTGAGTATAACTAATACCTACGTAGACCTTCCCATTTCCCCTTACCATTTCCATTTAGCCTTAGATCTACCCTCACATCAAGTTTTTATTGGGTTTCCTATACCCTGACCATACCGACACCGGTTACCCACAACCATCGCTAGTTAACCTAAACTGACATCGGTCATACCAGACCAACATCAGTCTCTGTGTTTTTACCCTCAGACCAAGAACAAAGCTTAAAACCTCCACCAAATACCCAAAACAACCTAGAATTAGACCCTGACCAGTACCAGTACTCTGACAGAGACCCTGACCTTCAAATTCAGTCATAGCTTAGCCTGTTGTGAATGAATTTTCTTATTGTAGTCGAATGAGATACCTAAATAATTTTAACTACAGTAGGATTTCCTTTATTGTTAACATTAAGTTGTTTTAAATAGTGGATTGACAGTTGTCTAGGGAGTATCACACTTCCCGGATCTAGCATACGCTAGGAAGTCCACTACATATACTGTTTAACTTTTATTTGGTGGTCTTGTTTTCTATTTTAGGTAGTTCCTCCTAGCCAAAAGGAATCTCTCACGATCAGCTGTGGATCAAGAAGTCATACACATGCAACAACCTACAACCAGCATTTTAACAGGTATTCCTCCTAGCCCTCTACCCTTATCTGTTTCATCAATATTCAAAGAAATGCTCTAGAATCAGGTGAAACATTTTGGCACGCCCGGTGGGACCCATTCGGGGTTCTTTGCATTTCTTCATTTCTAGGTGAAAATTTGCATGTTTGTTTCCTTTCTAAAAGGTTCTCACATTAAAATTTCTCCCCTGGAATCTTCTCTTCTTCTATTGTCTAAAAGCAATCATATTTTGGTGCTTTAAAATGAACATTTATTTCCTTTCATTAGTATCACATTAGTGAAAGAGCATCCCTTCTCCTGTTCATCATTTTGTGTCATCGAATTCAATATTTCGATTTGGGTTTAAAAATCATTTCATTTCATTCTACTTTTTTGCATTAGCTCACATGAACTGAGGGCAACCTATATGTTGGAATTCATTCCCAGCTGATTGGTAACAAATGAAATGTAGAAAGCACATCTTCTCTCTCTCTGTGTCTTACCAAACTGCACAAATTAAAAAATATACACATTCTTAAATGACATCTTTCCTGGGAACGCCTGTCAATGATCACTAATCAGAGGATTGGCAGGTACTCCTTAACTTTTTACGTCTATCAAGTCATACTTCAGAAGATGACCCGTCACCGCCATAACATACCTGAAACCTCTCCCTTTAGATATCTTTCTTTGTAGGAAGCCTTCCTCACAAAAAACTCTATTCTAAAGTTCATGAGTTGGTCCTTAAAAGCATAAGCTGAAAAAACATAATAGAAAAAGAACTTTTAGGATCATATTTTTTTAGTGTTTCTGTTTGGCTTGTGTTTTGAGGTGAGAGGACACATTATTCATATTTTATTTATCCTTGCACACTCCTCATCATAGTTGGTGTATTCCAGCTTCATCTGAGTGTGCCTGGACCCTATTTTCATCATTCTCAGAATTCTGGGTCTGATTCCATATCTAATTTTAACTCACAACCACCTTTTCTTCATCTCTATTTCAATTTCACAGTAACCGGTGTCGGTCTAGTGACTATCGTCAGTTACCCTCTGACCGTCATCAGTTTTACCCAACCGGCATCGGTTTACTATTCTTTTGGTTAACCTACCCAAAAGGACACCTGCTTCACCTTCTTTGTTGTTCAGAGTCTCTGTCACTCTCATCATATTCACTATCCTGGTAAATTCTATCAGCATCTTTCCTACTTAGCAGCTTGTTGAGCTTTGGCCTTATTTTGAAAAACTGTCCATTTTCCACAGTGACCGACCATGGTTACCTATGACCAACATTGGTTAGCCTGTTAAAATTGCTAGCTAACATTTTATACCTAATCACCCTACCACCACCTATTTTTCCTATCTTTGTTATATTTCTGTGTCATTTACAGAAAGCAGTCCTACCACATCAGTACTTGTTCACATGGTGTTGACACATATCCAAGCAAATTCCCTCATATTCCATGCTATTTTTCAACCACTCCCACCTAGTCCTTTGCCACCTTCTATTTTATCACCCATGGATCCTACCCAACCTATCACTATCGCCACAGGGGATGAGGAGTTCACATGACTCCTTGACCAGAACCCTGCTGCCTTGAAGTTCTATCTTTCCCACTCATCCACTTGAGATTCCTTGGGTCAGTTGATATATGGCATGCCCATATCTATCCTCCTGAAACTCACTCCTACTTCTGCTCTAGCCTCTGCTAGCTTTGTGTTACCTGCATCTACCTTACCCCCAGTCATTTCATAGCTAGGCCCTATACCTGCTATGACCACCATGTCTGCCACATCTATTGCACCCACTACATCCACTATACCTTCCAAGCTACCCAGAACATAACCTCATCCACACCTATTGTCTCACATATACCTATAGCTACACAACCACCCCCGGTGTCGGTGACCCCTACCCCTTTTCAAAACATTGTCCTTTCTATTCCACAGTCCTTAGCCCCCATTACTACTAGGGTCACCACGACCCTTCCACCTCCATATACGTACTATCAGCAGCCTCCCGTTTCATCTATCATTCATTCTGGGTACGTACCCCCTATTTCACTTCCTCCTTCTCAATCTACCTATATGACATCACCATATACTGGAATGCCACCTCCATCATATGTCCAACACCAACCTCCTTACACTATAGGAGGTACCCAACAATCACAACCTACCAACAACCTAATCAAGTTAATAATGGACAAGATGCAGAAATTGGAGGCATCAGTTTCTGGCACAAGTAACTCTCTCACCTACGATGAGATTTGTAATGAGCCCATCCACCCATCCATTCCTATTCGTCCATATCCCGTACATTGGGAAATTCCTAAATTTAACCACTTCAATAGCAAAGAGGACCCGCAACAACATTTGCAGTCTTTCAAACATGGGTGTTATCTTATTACCCATGATGATGCTTTGCTCCTGAGGACCTTTCCCATGTCTCTGACCGGGCCCACATTAGACTGGTATAGTGGGTTACCTAGACATTCTATCTTCTCATTTAATTAGGTAGCCCAAGCCTTCTTGGATCACTTCTCCATCAATGTTGTTAAGAAGGTTACCATGACTGACCTCTACTCTACGCGTCAATATGATGACGAATCTATCACAGATTTTGTTGCTTGTTGGCGTAGCCTGATCAATCAACTCACATTCCAACTACCACAAACCGAACTCATAGATCTCTTCATGTGGGCTTGTGCTAGACATATCTCACCAACCCTGTAGGTGTAGACTTTCCAAACCTTCAATGAGGCATTCACCATGGCACAAAAGCTAGAGATTTGGGCCATCGAAGAAAAGAAAATTCAACTACGCAATAAAAACTCAGACATTCAAGTCAAATGATACCTCTTCTTCTTCGAAACCACAGAACAATTATTCAAAAACCAAGGGAACCGCTAATGCAGTGGTACTCAAGGCTGGCCTAGCTCATCCATCAAATCAGGCTAACCCCTCATCTAATCTCTCACCCGTCCAGACTTTTCAATTCAGATGAGAACAACAGAAATACACCCCAATTGGGGAGCCTTATTCTTCTATCTTAGAAAATCTCATTAAAGCTGGGGCCATCACTCTTCCTCCCATAAAACCACACACTGGTTTTGATCCTACTCACCCCACACCCGCGTGGTACAAAGAGCACGACTTCTGTAACTATCATCAGGTAAAAGGTCATAGTGATGGAAATTGCATCACTTTCAAAAACATTGTCCAAGAAATGCTTGAGAAAGGTGAGTTAACCTTGGATAATCCTAATGCACCTTCCAATCAAAACCTACACATCTTCAAGAAACCATTTCCTAATCATGCCCCTTCTTCTGATCAAACCAGAGAGACCTCAACTCATGATAGCCATACCCGCGAGGTCCATGCTATTTTCAGCGATGCACCAGTTACTTCCCAATTACCTCATATTCCTTCCATAGAGGAAATCCTAGCCTGAAATCCTCCACCTACACTTGAACCCACTTCACCTATTCCTCCACCCATAGAGGAACACCCTTCATCTCCTCCCTCACCTATGAAGGAGCCTCCTGTTAACATTGAGACCATTTCACCTTTGGCTTCTCCACCTAGAGATCCGTCACCCACAGTACCTCTCTGACCCACAAAAGATGCTTTTTTATCTCCTCCACCCACAGAGGAACACCTATCATCTCCTCCACCTATCAAAGATCCCTAGTAGAAATGTCATTTCCTCTAGGTGACCATTCTCCATCAGCTACCCAAGAGCATGCAAACTTACTTTCAGGTCTCTTACCCACAGAAGCTGAAGCTAGAAAATTCCCATTTCTAAGACACATTTTATGGGAATCACCATTGGATCCTCATCAACCTCACCCACTACAGTTTCATTCTCATGCTTAGCTGACCACCTAGATTATGTGGATAGAGCCTTACTTTGGGGGCATCTTCTGCTTCCTATCTCAACACAAATGTAGATGTCACTCACTGACACTTCCACTATCTATCCAAAAATATTTCAGCCAATCAAACCAAACAAAACCACAACTATCAAAAATTCCCCCATGATACCACTCATGGCTCAACTCACACCCCTACCCATAACCCAACATGCATCTACATCCAAACCCACACCTACATCATCTTCCTTTCCTAAACCTATTACTACCTTAGGGGTCATCCCAACGGCCAGCCTTACTCATCCACCCATCAAATTAGATTTAGCTACATCCTCCAAAACTAACACCAAACTTAATCCCGGCCCCCAAATAGAAGAACCAATCCCCTAGATCTCATACCCCAACCTCACCAATCACACCTTCATCACCTTCACACCCCTTCCATCTTAGGACCTCACCCTTCTAGCATGGTTAAGAAACCTCCACCCACCGGTAAACTAAAAAACAAGCAACCCATTCCTCCATCACAAACCTCTAACATACCCAAGCACCCGACATGACTTCCACCCACACCTACAACATTTTTACCACCCATACCTTTAATACCATCAATAACTTCTTCACTACCCACAACACTTCAGTCTCTTTCCCTCACACCTCCTGCACGACCTGTGTCATCTACCTTCACAGCACCTCAGTTATCCCCATGGGTAACTCACCCTCTTCCACCATCCACTTTTCCCTCTAGATCTCATGCACCTGTATCACCTTTACCCAAGAAGGTGCAACCTAAAGACAAAAATCTGCTACCCTCCAATAAGGTAGTCAAACCAACCACACACTCTCTTGCCAGTTCATCTACCATACCCCTACCCAAGCAAACACGACCAACACCTAAGACCACACCAACACCTAAAACCATAGCTCGACCCACTCCCCCTCTTGCAAAGCCCCTTCCTATACAATCAGCCACACCTACACCCAAACCCACATTCACTTCCCATTGTGATCCACTAGCGGGATCCTATGCCAAAATCTTAACCAACCTCCTTGAAACTTCTATCATCACATTACCACCTCTCAGACCTTATGACCCACTCAAACCCAAACCAAAGGGGTTTGATGACACCAAAATTTTTGCCTACCATCGTGTGTCAGGGCATGATGTAGAGAACTGCAAGGCTTTGAAAACAGTTCTTATCTAGTTGTGTCCTCTTGAAGAAAACTTTGACAATGATGACCTTCTTGATGAGGACCCCATTTCACCAGCACCCATTTCCACAGTTCTTTCCTCATTTCCTACTCAGCGACCGATATCTCCACCTCCAAAACTTTTAAAGACACCCCCAAGATTTGAAATTAACATGGTTCACATCAGAGAACTCGCCAAACCTCCACCCAAATGTCGGTGCGCTCAACTCATCTCACAAGTTTCCTTCCCGCCACTTGGCTTTTTCCCTTCTTGTCATTATACCTTTCATGGATCACCTACTTCACCTACCTCTTCGCCTCAAATCAACATGATCCCCATTTCTACCCATGCTCAAAAGTAAAAAGGAAAGGAAATGGCAACCAATCCACCAACCAATCCTATACCCAACATACCATCTGTACCCACACCTAAAATCACTCTCTGCGGCCCCACATATCCTATTTATAATGGGGTTACACATCATGCACATGCTCAAACAATTACACCAATCCCCCCTCAAAATGTCCCTATATGACCTCATCCAAACTGAAGAATCTCATCATCAAGATCTCATGGATGTCCTTCAATCTATTAAGGTCTTACCTGATGATCCTACACCTGTAGCCTCCATTATTACATCCCATCATGTAGCCTCTCACCAAATTA
Organism: Taxus chinensis; assembly: GCA_019776745.2. NCBI lineage: Eukaryota > Viridiplantae > Streptophyta > Pinopsida > Cupressales > Taxaceae > Taxus > Taxus chinensis. Next base: position 376,948,616 of record CM034157.1, on the reverse strand, counting down.
TCATCTTCTTCTACACCTTCACCTACTCACCAAGTAGCCACACTCAGCTTCTCAGATGAAGATATCACACCGCACCAAACTGATGACCCAGATCCAGCTCTTTTCATCTCTGTCCACATCAATAATATCCATGTGTACGATGTGTTATGATCAATGGGGGTGCTAGTATTAATATCATCTCCTCCCATGCATTCGACCAAATGTGCATACCTGACAATTACATGCATAAACATCCCATCATGTTGCATTCATTCAATGACGCTATCACCTCTACACTTGGCACCATCATCCTCCATGTTTGTGTGGGCCCCTGTACTATTCTAGAGTTATTTTACATCTTGGAGGGGGAATTTCAATATAACTTGTTGCTTAGTAGACCCTGGATTCATGTTATGGGTTGTGTTCCTTCCACTTTGCATCATTGTGTGAAGTTTGAGCATGAAGGACACACCTATACCATTCTAGCTGACCCATCACCTTTCAAAACTTGCAACATGATTTACCAACCCAATGACACCTGTGCTTATACCCATTAAGGCATCTACCTCCATGACCACTACCTCTTCACCTACACCTCCACTCACCAGTGTCATTACTACCTCGACCACACCTACATCCTCCATCCCTACCATTGCCATCAACCTCCACTCAGCCAACCCGTCAGCATCCCAATTAGCTAGACAACCTCTGATTCAACCTCTAACACATCACTCTATCCCAGATACCCATATATCAACCACTGATCCCTTAGAAGGAATTTTTCAACGCCTCACTCTGGGGGAGTATCGTTTATATAGTGTTAACACATTCCTTACTCCATAAGAGTATGGAACTCTTCACCAACACCCTTGCTATGATCACTACATAGGAGAGCACCTCCTTTATGATACTCCCTACCTTTGCACCAATATCACCTATGGGGGACTTGATACTACCGCTTATACACCTGAACCACCATCACAAACCTGCCCATTTTCTATCGATCTCCAGTCACTCTCCAATCTAGCATTTCACCCACACCTTCCTACACCAATGTGTGTTGAAGGGTTTTGGTTTTGGCTTTTATGAGCAAGGCCATCACATGCTGTTATTCCATGTACTATTGGAAAACATAAAGACCAAAATGGTATCAGCTTTCCTAAACCATCTACCAAGAAGGCTCGCATTGAACTCATTGAGTATATCAACCATTCTCCACCTTCTTCACCACCTTCACCGATAGATTCAATGGATCCATAATCCTTTCCTCCTAACTTATTTTTTCATAAACACCATTTCCTTAGTGCCTCTAACTTATCAACACGAGGGTGAGGCTCCCTCTTCTCTTCCCTTCCTGTATCCTGAAATGATCGATGACAATACACCTTCTATTAATGTCATTCAATGTCAAGATGATGAATCTATACTCACCTACCTTTGTGTAGAAGACTCATATATTCACTGGTCATTACAATCTGATATGTAAACCATGTTGAACAAATTGACTATCAAAATCAACATCCATACTCAGAATGACCCCACATTCTAAAGATTGGACAATCTTTATATACTGCCTGAACAGGAAGCTATCACTTCTTTTCTCAATGATCATAACCTTGCTTTCACTTGGTCTTATGTTGGCATTTCCAGGTATTTACCCCACCATAACAGTTCATAATATCGTAACCATTCCCAATGATAAACCCATAAAACAAAAGCTTTTGAGGAAAATGCACCCTCGTATTGCGCTTCTAGTCAAAGAAGAACTTCAGCGCCTTCTTTTTGTTTCCTTCATATTACCCATCGATTATCCTTGGTGGATTTCTAACATTTTCTACGAAACCTATCACTAAGGCAATAGGAGGACTCCGCATCTGCACAGATTCTCGTGACCACAACCTAGCTTACCCAAAAGATGACTTTCCTCTACCACAAATTACCAATTGTTTGACCTTACTGCTGGTCGTAAGATGTTATCACTCATGGATGGTTTCTCTGGTTATAACCAAATCTTGATTTCTCTGGAAGATCAACACAGAACCGCATTCATCACCCCTTGGGGTACCTTCTGACTATCGAGTCATGCCTTTTGGCCTTAAAAATTTTGGTGCCATCAAGGGCAAGCTATCGCTAACCATTTGGCTGACACACCTATTTTTGGGGACCAACCCTCTAACTTTGAATTTCCAGATGAGTCAATTGATACACTTTCCCTAGATGAACCCACTTACCAAATGACACTCTTCTTCAATGGTTCCAAGTGTCAGCATGGGGGTGGGGCTGGTGTTATCCTCATTCCACTTGATGGTTAACCCATGCCTTTGTCTTTCAAACTTGATTTTTATTATACAAACAATATTGTTGAATACGAAGCACTCGTATTGGGTCTCCAAGTTGCCTATGCCTTAGATGTTAAGTCCATCAACATCTTTGGTGATTCTCAATTGGTCATAAACCAAGTCAATGGTATATACCAATGTTCGTAATGAGATACTTCAAAAGTATAAACATCATGTGGACATACTTTTGACCACCTTCGACCGTTATGACCTTCAAACCATCCCTCGTTCAACCAACAAATTTACATATACCATGGCCTTCTTGGCTTCTCAAATACCCGCTTGGCCCACAAATTCTAAAATATTTGTCACCGTACAAAGAATCCAATCACCCTCTTATTTACCTCGTAAAGTTTAATCTATAATAACCATTTCTCTTGACCTGAGTGACCTTTGGTGTAAACAATACTCAAACTATATTTCCCTCTCCATCTTGCCTCCTGACCTCACTCGTAATGGACAATGCACCTTTCTTAAAAATGTATCTCGTTACATCATCATGGGTGGCCTCCTCTATAAGCGCGGCTTCGATGGTATTCTCTTATGGTGCCTTACGAGTTATTAAATTCCTTATACCATTAAGGAAGTTCATGATGGCATATGTGGAGGTCACTTCAGTGGCCTTGCTATTGCTAAGCATATTCTTTACCTAGGATATTACTAGCCAACCCTTAACCATGATTGTTGCGATTACATTAAGCATTGTGTAAAATTCCAACAACATGCCAATCTTCATCATACACCTAGTCATGCTCTACAGGTCACCCGTGGCCTTTGGTCCTTCTCTCAATGGGGTTTGGACCTTGTTGGAGATATCAATCCCCATTCTTCTCAGTGACATCAATGGATCATCACCACTACTGAATATTACACCAAATGGGTTGAATCCATACCTCTCATCTCCATGAAAGCTGAGAAAATATGTGAGTTCATCAATCATCACATTATCTGTCGCTTTGGTGTTCCACATCACCTCATCACTAATAACAGAAAATAATTCAAAAATAAAACCTTGCAAAAAATTTACGATGCCTTCGGCATTCAACTGAGTTTCTCATCACCTTATTACCCACAAACCAATGGCCAAGACAAATCCACTAATAAAACCTTAAGCAAAATTCTCATGAAAGTGGTTAACGATACTGGGAAGGACTAGCATACGCACATTCCTATTTCTCCCTATGGGTGTACCACACTAGTATTCATACTTCCACTGCTACCACAACTTTTTCTCTAGTCTACGATACAGAGGTTTTTCTACCTCTCAAAGTTTAGATTCCCTCACTTCGTATTTCTCTCCATGACATGCTCAATGATGATAACTTTCTCTCAGGACCATTTAACAACTTGAGTTATTAGACAAACACCTCCTCAATGTTGTTGACCATCTTCAAGTTTACCAAAAATGGATGAAACGTGCCTATGACAAACATGTCCATGAACAAACCTTCCAAGTTGGAGATCTTATCCTAAAGAAACATATACATGTAACTATGCGTACCTAAAACTGTAGGGTACTACACCACCAGAACGATGTACACATGCCCCAATGATGATACAGGTCTCCTTGCAAGGTGTTCGAAATCTAGAAAAGCTCACCAAGTATACGTTTGTATCCCGTATGCCCCGCTTGGCCTCCACATGCTTTACTTTTCCCCCTACCCCACTTCTTCTTGCAATTTGTCTTTAGTGACGAACCCGTCACACTGCCTGGGTGGCGGTCTTGTAACCACCTCCCTGCATAGGGCGGCGGTGTTGTGCACATTTTCCAGATAATTCCAACGATCATGTCAAACGTAAATCTTCCATTTTACACACTTTCTTCAACCACTGGCTTGCATTAATGTCTTTGGTTCCCTGGTAATAGTATTTTTCCTTTGTTTATAGTAAAATATTTCAAATGGGAGTTACCCTCTGGTAAATGCATTGGTTATAAATAGCCAGCTTGTTTTCAAAAAAATGGCCCCTCATCTTCTCAATTCTCTTATTCAGTCTGTGATTTTCTTGTTTAGAATTCTATCAATTTCATGTTTTTCCTCCATTGTTGGTCTTTTAGTGTTCATTTAAATCTTCTTGTTTCAGTCTTATTCCATTGCTGCTTCATACAATTAGTTTAGCATTAAATAGCTTCATTTCTAGACTAGAATCAATTGAAGTTATAGGTTTTGTTTTGTCACAAGGATAGATTCTAAAACTCTTGGTGCACTTCCACTATATTCCCACAGTAAATCCCGCTAGGAATTTCATAGTCAAGCTCTATTCACTTGCGTTATCCCTCTCCTACTCACATCGTATTCGGTCTATATCCAAATCTACCATTGTTTGAATACCATCTTCTGTTGATACTATCATATACACACTTTCTAGATTCATGAGGGCACGAAGGAACGAGGAGATCACAATGAGGGGATGAAATCACACACAAATAGATTTACCATTGTTCTGTAAATTCCAGGTTTGAGCTATCAAAGTTCTAGTTACAAATGTATCAAATAGAGTAGTGAATCATTTTATTTTAGTTAATCTCACTTTCAATATTGCCAGGGAAGCTGTGGGGAATGATCGTTTCTGAGAAACTATGATTTGTTCCTCAATTCTGAGGTAGGATTTAAGGTTTTCAATTAATTTAATTAGCTACCTTTTATCTAGATTCACACATCTACACAGGTGAATAACCACACTGGGTTATCTCACTTGTTTAGTTTTAGTATAAAAGTAGTTTAATTGTTGTTCATAATTATAATGGTTCAATCGTATATTTTATTTGCAGTAGTTTCCTTTTCAGCAGTAGTATAAATTGTTATTTTCAGTTTAGGTTAATTCGGAGACTTCAAAACTAGATTAACACTTAGATCTTAGTTAGGAAGATAAACCACTAGGGAATTTATGCTACCTGTTCATAGCCTCTAAATATCCCCTTTGTCATTTAGCTATCAAGAGATCACACTACCAGATCTTAGTCACTGGTTCTCCTATAGTTAGCTATAGGAAAGTTACTTGCCGATTCTCATCCTCACCTATAGCTTTCCTATCATTGAAAACTGACCATAATCCTGGCCGTGGCTTCATCTAAGTCACCCCCATTTCAAACCACCAGCTGTCTCGGCATGACCTCGGGAGGTCGGGTACAAGGAAGAGGTACTTGTGGATTCCCATGCTCGCATGTCACTTTTCCATCGTACAGTAACCAAAGCGGAAAAATTAAATGGGGTAAATTTGCTCCTAATTGGATTGGACCATACATCGTGATGCATGCTTATGGATCAAGTGCTTATTTTTAATCTTCACTAGACGGTAAACCAGAACTTGAGCCCCTTAATGCCATACATCTTCGACCATTCTATTGTTGACTTTCATTCCTACCTCATCTTCTGCCTCTTCTCATGCTCGCCCCTTGAGTGCTTTTCACTTCCCTCCTTTCATTATTCCACCCCCAATGATTAAACAAGAATCATGTGAGTACTTGTCACTCTTTTATCTTCTCTTAAATATTCGTACCATAGTGCTACACATGGCATGATTCTCATGGATACTTTTCATCTACTTTTAGATGATATTCCATGGTTGTTTCACCTGGATTTCTGAAAAAGAATCCAACTCTTCACCTTAGTCTTGTTTATGACTCAAAATCCCTCACATGGGATCCAACTCGAGTAAAACTTCCATCAAAGATGACTCCCTCAAAAGGACATCTTTCTCTCTACATAGTTGTTGTAAATAGACTACTCCCTTAAAGGACAACTATGTAAAGCCTACTTTAAAAAAAAAGGAGAGAGAATCTGAAGCTTCCCACATCGATCAACTTTGTGAAGATCTCAAGGAGTTAATTTCTTCATCCCATATAGACTTCTCACATCGATCAGTCTATCTCAAATACAAGTCAAATAGAAATTTTTTTTGTCATGGACTTACCCATTGTGATCTTGGATCTCTTGCCAAAAGTCATGCTACCAAATACCATATAAACTAACCACTTTTCACCCTCATACCATTCACACTTTCATTTCCTACCGCCTCAAGGGACCTACTATAACCGAGATATTTGGTGATCATGTGACTACTTTTCACCTTTAGAATAATCAATCATGCGGTGTTTTTAGGGTCTTACATTCATCGGCCTATCTAAGGTATGACCCACCCATTATGATCCTTACCAATCAGGTGTCTTTCTCACCTCCTCTTATCTTTTAACCTTCTTCATTATGTATTGATTACCTTTTATAGGAATAGATTCTCAATGCTTATCTTTTGGGTAATACATTTTCCTCTTTCACCATAATCAACTCCAAATCACTCATATCAATGTGCCCACAATTCACCCATACCTAAAATACCTAGATCTAATCATGCCTATAACCTACCAGCTCATTCTCATGCCTCCTCACATTCTTCCTTAGCTAATGGGAGAACTACATTGGCCTGAGGTCCCTTTTCATCGGGACTATATAGGAAACACTCTGAGGGCATGGGGCCCTAGCAGGTTAGCTCAGCCACTCTCTACCCTAGCCATTTCCCCTTTCATTTTCCTAAATCACATTCTACCCTAGTTATTTTCCTTTTTATATCAATAATTGGAAATTAAACCAAACAAACAACATATTACTTTACACCTTTATCATCATCAAACATACATTCATTATGTCTACCATTGATTTACCATTATTATGCATGTTACTATAAAACATCTCAAATGTGACCCATATCATCATTAATTACACAAATTAATGAATTCAAGACTCAACCCATTTTGACTCCATCCATGCCTAAAACACAACCTAACTCAATCCATGCCTAAACCATAACTTGACACAGCCATGCCTATGACCTAACTCCATCCATGCCTAAAACACAACCTAACTCACTCCATGCCTAAACCAAAACCAGACTCAGTCGTGCCTGACCTAACTCCACCATGCCTAACACACCTATCATAAATCCATCTATGCATAATAATAAAATTGTATCAACACAGATACATCATACCAAAATCACCATCATCTCTATAAATACAAACATCCAAACATGTGTATCCATATACATACCTCTCAAATATCTTTGGCACACAAGCCGGTGTATATAACAAAATCTCTCAAAACTCTCATATATAGCCTCACCATCTTCAGCACAAAGACCAGTATATATCAAAAATGAATAAATACATCAAAATGAAGAGACATACATCAGGCATTACCCTATCCAACATCTACCATATCAGCCCTTCTCCACCTTCTCCACCCTTCCCCACCCCTCCTTCACCCAATCACCACTCTCCCCATGCCTATTTAACCCAATTTTCTCTCCCAAAATTCAAAAAACATTTTCCCCCCCAAACCTGTTTTATCCCCACCCGACATCTAATTCAATCTAACACAAAAAAAAAAGAATAGGATTGAGTCTTACCTCATCACGATGTCATCACCATGGTGGCACATCAGGCCACTGCACCAGTGGTCCACCCGACCCATCTCCTGTCTTTGCCATCACCCAATCAATTGTCTCACTTCCAACTAACCAAATTGATCAATCTGATCTCATGGACTTGCCTATCCACTACCAATCACCTGATACACCACTCGCTAACTCAGCTCTTTGTTTTACATGGATGCTTTCCACTTTTCTCTCTATCACCTGTCATTTTCCCCACTTCGGTAAAAAATAAATGATTTGTAAAATACGGTAATTTTTCTTTTTATAACCTACCCAAGTTGACTGGTGATGGTTTTACCTTGATCGACATCGGTCTTATGCCCTAGCTTACTATGGTCGGTCCATCGTGACCAGCATCGGTTCCTTTAAACTATCATCGGTTTACCTACTTAGTCTTTTTCCTACCCCCTACCCCCAATTTTTTACCTAAATCATTTTTACCTCATGCACACCTCACTTAGACACTTCATTTTATCTTCCTGACCTTATCATTTACCCCCTCATCTTGTCCTCATTTGGGGACTCATTATTTTACTTATACCTCGGCCCTACTAGGACCTAGAAAATTACTAATGACCTATGACCTCATGTTCTTGCTATACTTTTTGGCACTATTACTCGTGTTAATTGGCATACTGACCTTACCTTGCCTCTTGCCATGACTGTTTATCCTGACCTAACCTTTGGTGTACCAAAACATACCTACATGTTCTTACACCTGACATGTGTCATGTTTCCTGACCATATCCTCTACCTTGGATATCGGAATCACCTCAACCTTGTTTGGATAAACCTATCAACCTTAGACAATGTAGATTTTTCCTGCTCTTCAACTTGGTATCATGTTATAGTTTATATGTGTGTGTGTGCATTAACTGTTACTACCTTTGACCCTAACCCATTACCTGAATTACTAGAGTAGAAATTTTTCCTTTTTTTCACCCCCATTTCCCACCTTCTTCATCATCACATTCACCTTTTATCAAACCACTCACCGATATGGCTTTCCACCTCATAAATTCCTTGCTTGAGGGGGATCACCTTCACCCACACATGGGGTAACCACATCTTATTTTTTTCAATGTCACTTACAAATACAAGCTACGCAACAAAAAGGGACAAAATGTAGACACCAAAATTAGGTCACACTCCCCGTAGTCCCTCGACAAATAACCACCTCAAAGACACTCACCTAATCATGTCCCCTTTCACCCCACTCTACTATTAATTTAATTAATTTAATTAAATGAATCCATTTCCTCACAATATTTATTATTTAAATATCCTAATTAGATAATGCCCACACCATCCACCTCACTTATACACCTCATCTAGCCACCTCACCCTAATACCTATTCTTAGTATGTTTCCATAACTAACTAAGGCCTACCTAAACCCTAAAAATCAATGCCAGCATTCCCTCTAACCACATTCTTGCATGTTAGAAATGATGTTTCCATTCTAATCCATGGAAGAAAACCAATGAGATCAAAGAAAATCAAGGGGATCTATCCATTTTAGAAAACCTAGGAAATCCCACCCTAACCAACGTTAGTTACCCTAAACCGTCATCGATCAACCCAAAACCATCATCAGTTACCATTTAATCCCCAAAATAACCTTATTTCGGGGTTGGCACATTTTCTGAGAGTAGGAGACGAAACCAAATTTGCATGGAAGTAGAACTAGCATTCATACATGCATCAGAGCATCCACAAATAGCATCAGAAGTAATAAAAATGTCATTTTCCTTCACAGGAGCATCTGGGGAAGTGCCAACACCACACCAAGTTCCTTTCATTTGATCACCCGCCATTGCCAACTACACATCAATATCATATAATAGTAAGTGTTTTTTAACCAGAACTTGTCCATTTTCATTTTATTAGAATCTTTTACTTATGTTATTAGTTTCTACTCCCATTCCTATTCCCCCACCATTTACCTCCATGCAAACTTGGCCATTCTTTTACCCATACTGTTGAACTACCCATTCCCGATTCTTAGAGATCCTTGAGTATACCTAAGACCTACACAAACCTTTCCATTTTCCTTTCCATTTCTATTTAGCTTTAGATCTACCCTCACATCAAGTTTTTATTGGGTTTCATGTACCCCAACCATACTGACACCGGTTACCCACAACTGTTACCAGTTAACATAAACTGACACCGGTCATACCAAACCGACATCGGTCTCTGTTTTTTTACCCTCAGACCAAGAACAAAGCTTAAAAATTCTATCAAATACCCAAAACTACCCAGAATCAGACCCTGACTAGTACCAGTTCTTTGACATAGACCCTAACCTTCATATTCAGTCATAGTTTAGCCTGTTGTGAACAATTTTTCTTATTGTAGTCGAATGAGATACCTAAATCATTTTAACTACAATAGGATTTCCTTTATTGTTAATAATGAGTTGTTTTAAACAATGGATTTGTAGTGCCTACTTCCCTTTGACAATGTTTGGATACTGATATTGCTATTGTTGATCCCATTTTGGACATTATTATGTTTTGACTTAGTATAATGTGTATATGTTAGATCATAGACTAGTATTGATCTGGATTCAACTATTATGATTGATGATTATTGGAGACATTATTATATATGGATGATGATATACTACTTGACATGGACAGGTTATTGATGTTGATTTTAGACATGTGACAATTGATATTATGAGTAGCTCTAGTAAAGAGATTCATGGGATGATGATATAGTGGAAAAATTAAATTTAAAATGATAATGTTGAATTCTTAATATTGTTGTGATTTGGATTTGATATTTATATGTTGCTTATATCATTTTGGATGTTCTGATATGGCCACAAGGCCGAAGGAGGTATTGTTTTTTTGTAGGTTAAAAATCACAACAATGTCTGGGGGACTGGAGACTAACCATATTGAAATTCCGGGTGAAATCAACAAGGTCACCATGACAACTGTGTAATATGTTTGTGTGTTGTGTCGTGTTAGGAATTCCCAGGGGGGGATTTCTATTATATGTGACCATGGGATATGTGTTTTATTTATGTGTTCCCTTTTAATTATTGTTGTATGTATTTTATTTGTAATGTGTTTCTTCTTTTAATTAATTTAAATATGATAGTTTAATGTGAGAGTCATATAGTTAAATTTTAATTAAATTAATTGGGATGTGGAATGTAAGAAATAATGTTGTTGTCTTAGTTAATAATTAAATTTGATTTATATTATGTATAACCATATGATAGATAAATAAATCATTATGTCAAAAGTATGTAATAAATGGAGTCATAGATATTAATGCATGTTGTAAGAATGTGTAAGAGGATGTAAGAGATGTGTAAGAGATGTGTAGGTTGAGTAAGTCAGATTTTGGAGTGTAGAACACTCCATCCTCTTTGAAATTCGGATTTGATCTTGGAAGCCAAAATTGGAGGCTTGTGGGACAAGTTAAACTTGTCCCACACCTCTTAAAATCATCCACCAACCATGCCTATGGTTTTGGAGTCAAAATTAATCTTTTTTATTATATTTTGATATGATTATGTGTAATTTTTAATTGCACTTTCCTTACATATTTTTAATGCATTCCTTTTTGAAGTGTGGGTTATTTTGAGTGTGTAAGTTACTTGTCATTTACATTTATTGTGATTTATTGGGAAGCTGATTTTCTCCTTTTGAGGTTGAGTAAGAATGATGTGGCATCCCACTTGGAATCCATATCATCCTCTCCCTCCCTCTCCTTTAAAATTGGAATTTTTCCCTTGTTTTGGGTTGTTGAAACTTTTTTCTCTCATGCTTGGGTCGAATTTTTTTTGGATTGCTGTTGGAGCTTGCTTTGAAGAAGGATTTGGAAATTCTCTTGCATGCATATACCTTGTTATTTTGGACTGCATATTTGAGCATTGAAGAAATATTGTTTTTGGAAACAATCTCCACTATGGAGAGGTAGGATTTTGCCCTTTTTATATGTTGTTTTTCCCTTTTTGTTACATGAATTTTTGAATGGTGATTGTGTGTGAGTTCATGGCTGGTTGGGTAGATTTCTTAGGGCAAGGTGTAGGAGAAGACTATGGGGATTTCATATCGGGGGGATAAGGGATTACCAATGGCACTTATTCTTGTGGAGGGAGTGTTGGTTTGGGATCCACATAGGAAAAGAAATTGCTTGCATTTCTTACTCTTGGGGGGGCATAAGGGAGATAAATTTGGGGGGGGGGCATAAGGAGGGGTTGGGAGATATAAGGTTTATGGGATTTTATGTGTTTAATGGCAGTATGCTTTTGGTGGATGCCCAATTCCAACTTGGGAGGTATAAGGAGCTCCCCATAGCTCTTTCTCTTGTTTGGCTTGCTTGAAAAAGCCTTTGTGTTTTTGAAATGTTTAAATGCAGTTGGGAATTGGTGTCTTGAACTAAATCTTGTATTTTTTATGTTTTATGCATGTGAATGTGAAAATGTGTTTGTATGTGAAAGAAGCCTATGTTGCCATGTGTTGATATTCATGCTCCATTTCAATATGGTTGGGGCTCGGGGGCCAATGGGGAAAGATGGCTTCTCCTTTCCCATTGGATGTCTTGGTTGGGTGGAGAGCATTGCCTTTCCCCCTTCCTTGTTGTGATCAAAGTTGTTGAGAAGAAGAAATCAGCATGATGTTCTTTGGAGAAAGAAGAATACATTTTGATAATCATCTCTTTTGAGAAAATTTTTGTAATCCCTTCCCACTTCGAGTGGATGAGTTGTGTAATTTTGTAATGTGAAGCCATTGTATTGTAAATGGAAGTTTGAAATTTAATTGAGAAATGTAAAGATGAAATATTCTATTCTCTGTATTGGAAAATAATGTCACGCAGTTGTAGATTAAACATTAAAATTCAAATGAGGAAATAATCTATAAGCATTGTTGGAAATCAATGAAAGAGATACATTTCTTCCTCAATTGCAGTGTTTGATATTTATTCAATTATAATGTTGTATTAAATTGGAGTTACTATCTGAAATGATATCTCTATGGAAAAGAAAATGCGTGTGGAAGGAAAATTTAGCAATCTCTTCTTTGTATTTATTTAAAATTTGAAATATCAAATTGTAGTTTGTACTCTCGAAATGATCAGATAAATTGATTGAATTTTTAGACAAGATCTGATAAGCTTTCCATGTTTGGAAGTGGCATATGGATTATTGAAGTTGTTAATGAAAAGAACTCTGTTCTTTTTTATAAATTGTCTTTTAAAGTTACCACAAAATTTTATCTAATAAATGTACAGTTTAAATTTGCAACTTGTAATTAAGTATATGAAACAATAAAATTTAGATGTAATAAGTTCTAATGAACCAAATTTGACATTCCACATTTAAGAAATACATTTTAAAACACCAACAAAATCAATTTATGAACTTACTCAACCATTTTCTGTCAAAAGATGTAAAACATATAAATTTCAGCTCAATCCACAAATTGAACTTGAAAAAACCTTAATACTTATCCAAGACATTTCTCCATGTTTAGTTTACATGTTGAGAAGAAGAAAAATCAAAATTGGACAAAATCCTACAAGTGGAAAAATTGCCAGTTTTAAATGTGAAACCCTGCAGATCTGATTTCTTAAAATTGACCCTCTAAAACTTCATCAAAATCTAAATTTTATGATTACTATGTAAAGAGGACTCCAAGAGCTTTCTGTAAAGTCCTTGTTTTCCCAAAATGGAGTTTCCTATCAAAAGTTATGGCCATTTGAAGTTTTAATTCAAAATGGCCATCCAAAATTAATCTAACTATATAAAAATTTAAATTTTAAACTTTGGAAAAATTTCCTCAAAAATTTTGCAGCCCCGCCACCCTTTCATCCAATCAAATCATGCCACATGTGCTACTTTGGAAGAGTGGGCCTTTTCAAAACTTAAACTTTTTGAAAAATTTTGGCATTGGGAAAATTTTCCCAATTTTCTCCGCAACCCTATAGTCCCCCTGCAACCAATCACATACTGACACGTGGCAGGGGGGGGTGCATGGATTACATTTAAAAACTTAATTTTTTAGCTCCTTTGGAAAAAGTTTTACTTTTTCCTCCATGGCCCCGAACCCTTGTAGCCAATCAGGCTCTGACACGTGTCCTAATGAACACGCGGGTCCGTGCAAGCCTTTTTGAAGTTTAAACGCCCTTGGCTTAAAACTCAAAAAAAATTCCGCTGCTCCGTAGGTCCGCACCCTTTCAAAAGACGCCACATGGCCTTTTGCGTAACTCGAAGGAAAATTTTCCTTTGGAAAATTTAGGGTTGTTTTAAATCTTGGGAAAAAATTTAAATTTTACCCCGCGGCCTGCCGACCCCCATCCAATCACAGGCTGACACGTGGCGAATTGGAAATTGGTGGGAGAGGCAAAATTTCTTTTTTCCTTTGAGATTTTGGGAAAATCTCCAAATTTCCCTAAATGTTCTACTGCTCTACCTTTCCCCATGCCAATTGAAAGGTGCCATGGGTCCTAAAAATTCCTAAATCAGACCCACGGGTGCACAGAGGCAAATTTTTGCACTTTTTCGCTCAAAGAGGGAAAAAATTGTCCCCTAAGCCCGCGGATTCCCCAAGGGAAAATTTCTCCCAAAAACTCCGCCGGGCCATAACTTGAGTTTTATTGGGAGTTAGGAGGACTTCTTTATATGGTTGGAAAGGTGAGAAAATTTCCTATCCAATGAGAATGATTTAGGAAATTTTAGTGAATCTAAGTGTGTGAAAATTCAAGTTGAATCCTATAATCCTGTTAGGGCAGGGAGGAGTGAGAATTTACTCTCCTAACCTAAGTGATGAATTTAATCCCTTGTTTTGACATTTGTGCTTGTTGTGAGATGTGGTAGAAATCATTTCTACAAAGTCAATCTTGAATGTTAACCTAAACCTGGTCATGACAACTATGATCTTATAACCTTCTTTGTAAACACCCTTAACAAAAAAAATTAATTATTCCATAATTTTCCTAGCTAGACCTAGTTTTTTTCTTGGTCTCAAGTGGTAGTTTGAAGTGGGCATTACACTTGGTATCAAAGTAGTGGTTCAAAGGCTTGGACCATTGGGCACACTAGAAAATTGAGACTTGAAACTTTAAAACTAGTAAACTTGTTAATCTAGAAAATAGAACTAGTTTGAAAATTGAACATGATAGTAAACTTAGAAACTGAAGAAAGATTTAAAGTAATGAACTAACTCTCACTTTGGTCTGTGCAGGAGGCTCAGACAGAAGTGAGAGGAACATTCACAGAGGCTTGGAGTCACCACCACCATCCACCACTGCCACCACCACCACCGGATTAGGGTGTAGCAAGCCATTCTACCTTAGATTCTACAGACCCTTCAAGATATTAATGCCGCTCTACATGGAGGATCAGTAGGAGGGCATTCAGGAAGACATGATAGAGTTACTTCTATTGAGGGACATGCACCTCCTCCACTCAGTGAGGAGCATAGAGGAGATAACTCCCATGCGGAGTCAGTCAGAGTAGATTCACCACCTAGGAGGCAGGGTGACAGAGTTCCGGAGCATAGAGAGAGGTCTCGGAGCCCTAGGCTTAGAGATGAGCTTGTAGAGAGGCCTAGAGGCCATCAGACCACAACAGCAGATCACATCAGGGAGATCCTAAAGCTTAGGCCATCACATTACTTAGGTGATACAGGTGGATTTCAGGCAGAGGCCTGGCTAGTGAGCTTGAGTGGTTGCTTCAAGCTTTGTCCTTGTTCTAGCAACACGAAAGCTCGTGTTGCGATCCATCTACTGAGGGATGGAGTAGGAGTATGGTGGAGGAAAGAGGAGCAAAAGCTCCATGTTGGATTTAGAGATAGTGACTTGGGAGCTATTTGAGGAGAGATTCAGGAGCAGGTACCTATCATGGAGGTTTATCCAATAGAGGATTGACGAGTTCCATGACCTCCGACACGTATCTCTT
Organism: Taxus chinensis; assembly: GCA_019776745.2. Taxonomy (NCBI): domain Eukaryota; kingdom Viridiplantae; phylum Streptophyta; class Pinopsida; order Cupressales; family Taxaceae; genus Taxus; species Taxus chinensis. The sequence goes on along the minus strand of CM034157.1, from coordinate 376,932,948 downwards.
TCTGTAGCAGAGTATGAGAGTAGGTTTCTATATCTACTTCAGTATGTAGATTATATGCAAGATGAGTAGGTGTGGATTCACAGGTTCATCTGGGGCCTGAATTTGGATATTGGAGGGGCAGTGCGGATCCACTATCCCTAGACACTAGAAGAGGCCGTCGAGAAGGCCTATATTACAGAGGAGACTCAGGGTAAAACCCAATAGGCTAGAGACCGAGTCAGGAGTCACATTCAGTAGATGTAGGATGGTAGATCGAGAGGTTCAATACCTCTTCCTCATGGTGGTCAATATTCAGCATAGTCATCCTTTAGGCCAGAGCAACAACAGTAGCAACATTAGTCTCACCCACCATATAGACCTCCATCAGAGAGTTGATGCATAGAGAGGTTAGAGCATGGGGCCTCCTCCTAGGGGTCCCATCAAGGACATAGGGTGGACCTAGACCTCAGTCAGCTGGAGCTCACCAGTAGAGGCCATAGCAGACCACATCCAGATCATCAAGATCCACACCACAGGCTTCTAGGGCACCTACTAGAGGTGCTGCTCCTTAGAGAGGATCAGGTGGTCACTTTGGATGTGGAGTAGCTGGACATTTCTAGAGATATTTCCCTCATAACCCTAACAAGGGTTAGGCACCAGTTTCTGAGCCGATAGTTGGTGATATGGGGTATAAGCCATAGGATCTATGCAGTGGTTGAGAACTACCAGGTAGAGCACCAGAGCACAGTCATTGAGACCACAGGTAGCATTGGTGGTATTCCTATCTCTATATTGATTGATTTTGGTTCTTTTGATTCATTTATTGCACCATCCTTAGTAGAGTGATGCAGGTTGGTGGCTGTTAGAAAGGGTCATTGTTGGGATGTGTAGATGGCTTCAAGAGCCAATATCTCTATGGACTCCTTAGTTAAGGAGTGTGTAGTGGATTTGGGACCTTTCACCACCACCTCAGATCTTTGTATTCTTCCTTTGGGCTCGTATGGAGTTATTTTAGGTATGGATTGGCTATTTACACATAAGGCTAGGATGGATTGTTATCATAAGACTATTGCTTGTGTAGATGATTTGGGAGTAGAGTCGGTGATTACAGGGGTCAGGAGACCCGTTTCCATTCGCACCATCTCCACTCTGCAGCTCAAGCGGTGTGTGCAATGGGGTTGTCATATGTATGTTGTTATAGTTAGTGACAAGGTCAGAGGATGGGTCTAGTGGACCATCACTAGATGATCATCCCATCTGAGAGAATTTTTTGATGTTTTTTATAGAGGAGCTACCAGGGATGCCACCTCCACATGAGATTGATTTCCATATATACCTAGTTCTTGGAGAAGAGCCTATCTCATGGGAACCTTATCGGATGACCACCCCAGAGCTCTGTGAGCTCAAGTTACAGCTTGTGGGCCTTTTAGAGAAGGTCTTGATCTGTCCTATTATATCCCCTTGGGGTGCACTAGTGATCTTCATGAAGAATAAGGATGGTTCATTGCAGTTGTGTATTGATTACTACTATTTGAACAAAGTAACGATCAAGAATAATTATCCTCTTCCTCACATTGATGACTTGTTTGATTAGATGAAGGGAGCCATGGTGTTCTCTAAGATTGATCTCAAGTCAGGCTACCATCAGTTGAGGATTTTGGAGGTGGACATTCATAAGACCACCTTCCGCACAAGGTATTGGCATTATGAGTTCACAGTGGTGCCTTTTGGTTTGACGAATTCCCCTTTGATGTTCACGAGTTTGATGAATGGGATATTCATAACCCTTTTAGATTGCTTCATGCTCATTTTCCTTGATGACATCTTGATATATTCACGTACATGTGAAGAGCATGAGGGGCACCTTCAATAGGTTCTTTAGTGTCTTCGTGAGCAGAAACTTTATGGGAACTTGGAGAAGTGTGCTTTCTTCTAGATAGAAGTGCAGTATTTGGGTCATATTATTTATGGGGAAGGTATTGCATTCGATCCTTCCATAATTAGAGCCATTATGGATTAGCCAGCACCCACTATAGTGACCGAGGTACACAGCTTCATGGGTTTAGTAGGATACTTCTAAAGATTTGTTCAGGACTTCTCTCGGATTGCGCACACCATCACTTCCTTTCAGAGGAAAGGGAAGAAGTTTGTTTGGATGGAAAGATGTGAGCAGGCCTTCAAGAAACTGAAGGAGTACCTCACTACAACACCCATTCTTGTACTTCCAGATCCACAGGGTGATTTCTTTGTTTGTACAGATGCTTCCTTAGTAGGGCTTGGAGGTGTGTTGATGCAAGATGGTAGGGTTGTAGCTTTTGAGTCTCATAAACTCAAGGATCATGAGCTTAATTATCCTACCCATGATCTTGAGCTTGCAATAGTTGTGCATGTTTTGGTTAGATGGGAGAAGTTTTCTTCTTGGATGGAGATTCACACTCAGGACAGATCATTTGAGTCTTCACCACCTCTTCACGTAGCCCAATCTAAACACTCGACAGTGGCATTGGATGGAGTTACTTTGTGAGTATGACATGGAGATCGAGCATGTGAAGGGGAAGGAGAATGTAACACTCTCAGTAGATAGAGACATGTGGCTATGGCCACTACAGTGAGCACATATTTGTGGAGCAGGATTCTTCAGCAGCTTCCTCTTGACAACTTCTACATGATAGTACGAGTAGAGATAGAGTCACAGAGACCCCTTGAAGGGAAGTTTGACAGTTTCACCATATACGTAGATGGTCTTCTCAGACAGAAAGGTTGGATATATGTTCCCAGATATGGAGGCTTGAGGTAGGAAATCTTGGTAGAGGCACATCATGCACCCTATTCAGTCCATCCCGAGGTGAAGAAGATGCATACCACTTTGTGACAATTGTATCACTAAAGAGGAATTCGTCAAGATGTAGCTCAGTTTGTGTCATGATGTTTAGAGTGCCAGAGGGTTAAGGCAAAGAATCAACATCCATCCAGTCTTCTTAATCCTCATGCCATTCTGGAATGGAAGTGGAACATCATTTCCATGGATTTCATTGTTGGGCTACCTATGTCAAGATATCACCACGATGCCATTATGGTCACGGTTGATAAATTGACAAAATTATCTCACTTTTTTCAAGTAAAGACCACTTATATAACTAGAGTAGTGGCATGAGTATACTTGGATGAGATCATCAGGTTGCATGGGATTCCACAGAAAATCATTTGTGACCGTGATCCCTTATACACTTCACATTTCTAGACTACCATGCAGTATGTCCTTGGGACGAGGATTAATTTCAACATAGCATATCATTCTGAGACAAATGGATAGACCAAGTGATTGAATTAGATTTTGGAGGATATGCTCAGGATGTACATGATGGATCAGCAGTCTAAGTGGGCGGAGTACTTGTACTTAGTGGATTTTTCCTACAATAATAGTTGTCAGAGTTCTATAGGCATGGCTCCTTTCCAGGCCCTATATGTAGAGAGTGTAGGACATCCCTTAGCTAGGACAGGTTGGAGGATAGAGTATCTGTTAGAAAAGATCTTTTGCAGGACATGGAGCAGCAGGTAGTGTTGATCAGGCAGAGATTGCAGGAGGCACATGACAGGAAGAAGAAGTATGCGGATCAACATATGATTGATCGTAGCTTTGAGGTGGGCATGAAGGTGTTGCTTCATGTTAAACCACACAAGAGACCTATCTGCTATGGAAAAGGTTCTATGTTAGCTCCTAGATTCATTGGTCCTTTTGAGATTTTGGAGCGTATCAGCCCTTTGGCCTACCATCTAGCATTGCCACCTAGCTTGTCTCATGTACATGATGTGTTTCAAGTTTCTGTCCTTAGGAGGTACATTGCATATCCTTCTCATTTGTTTGACTAGACATCCTTGTAGGTGTAGGATCAGGGGCAAGTGACAATGGAGCCCATCTGTATCATAGATCGCAAGACCTTGGGCCTTCGAGGTAGAGAGATTGATCAGGTACGGGTTCAGTGGGACAGATATGATGAGACTGCAGCCACTTGGGAGGATGCTACTATGTTACAAGTGTAGTTTCCACATTTGTTCCAGTGACTTCCAGGAGGAAGTCGAATCTAAGGGGAGGGGGATGTAGTGCCCACTTCCCTTTGACATTGTTTGGATACTAATCTTGCTATTGTTGATCCCATTTTTGAAATTATTATGTTTTGACTTAGTATGATGTGTATATGTTAGATCATATAATAGTATTGATCTAGATTCAACTATTATGATTGATGATTATTGGAGACATTATTATATATGGATGATGATATACTACTTGACATGGACAGGTTATTGATGTTGATTTTATACATGTGACAATTGATATTATGAGTAGCTCTAGTAAAGAGATTCATGGGATGATGATATAGTGGAAAAATTAAATTTAAAATGATAATGTTGAATTCTTAATATTTTTGTGATTTGGATTTGATATTTATATGTTGCTTATATCATTTTAGATGTTCTGATATGGCCACAAGGCCGAAGGAGGTATTGTTATTTTGTAGGTTAAAAATCACAATAATGTCTGGGGACTGGACACTAACCATATTGAAATTCCGGGTGAAATCAACAAGGTCACCATGACAACTGTGTAATATGTTTGTGTGTTGTGTCATTTTAGAAATTCCCAGGGGGGGATTTCTATTATATGTGACCATGGGATATGTGTTTTATTTATGTGTTCCCTTTTAATTATTGTTGTATGTATTTTATTTGTAATGTGTTTCTTCTTTTAATTAATTTAAATATGATAGTTTAATGTGAGAGTCATATAGTTAAATTTTAATTAAATTAATTGGGATGTGGAATGTAAGAAATAATGTTGTTGTCTTACATGAATGAAATAGTGATTGTGTTGTGAGTTCATGGCTAGTTGGGTAGATTTCTCAGGGAAAGGTATAGGAGAATATTATGGGGATTCCATATAAGGGATTGCCAATGGCACTTATTCTTGTGGAGGGAGTGTTGGTTTGGGATCCACATAGGAAAAGAAATTGCTTGCATTTCTTACTTTTACGGGGGGCATAAGGGAGAAATTTTGGGGGAGCATAAGGAGGGGTTAGGAGGTATAAGGTTTATGGGATTTTATGTGTTTAATGGTGGTATGTTATTGGTGGATGCCCAATTCCAACTTGGGAGGTATAAGGAGCTCCCATTAGCTCTTGCTCTTGTTTGGCATGCTTGAAGAAGCCTTTTTGTTTTTTTAAATGTTTAAATGCAGTTGGGAACTACTTTCTTGCTTGAAGTGTGTATTTTGTTGTTATATGCATATGAAAAGAAAGTTTTTTTTGTGAAAGAAGCCTATGTTGCCATGTGTTGTTATTCATACTCCATTTCAATATGGTTGGGGCTCGGGGGCCAATGGGAAAATATGGCTTCTCCTTTCCCATTGGATGTCTTGGTTGGGTGGAGAGCATTGCCTTTTCCCCTTCCTTGTTGTGATCAAAGTTGTAGAGAAGAAAAAATCAACATGTTGCTGTTTGGAGAAAGAAGAATACAGTTTGATAGTCATTTCTTTTGAGAAAATTCTTGTAATCTCTTGCCACTTCGCATGGATGAGTTGTGTAATTTTGTAATGTGAAGCCATTGTATTGTAAATGGAAGTCTGAAATTTAATTGAGAAATGTAAAGATGAAATATTCTATTCTCTGTATTGGAAAAGACTGTTATATAGTTGTAGATAAACATTGAAATCCAAATGAGGAAATAATCTGTAAGCATTGTTGGAAATCAATTAAAGAGATACATTTCTTTCTCAATTGTAGTGTTTGATTTTTATTCAATTGTAATGTTGTATTAAATTGGAGTTACTGTCTGAAATGATATCTTTGTGGAAAAGAAAATGTGTGTGGAAGGAAAAGTTAGCAATATGTTGTTTGTATTTATTTAAAATTTTAAATGATTAGTTAAATCAATTAATTTTTTAGACAAAATTTGATAAGTTTACCATGTTTTGGAAGTGGCAAATAGATCGTTTCAGTTGTTAATAAATGAACTCTGTTCTTTTTTTCTTTTTTCTTTTATAAATCTAGCAATTGAATTTCATCTAATAAATGTACAGTTCAGGTTTGAAACTTAAATTAAGTATTGAAACAATGCAATTCAAATGTAATAAACTCTAATGAATCCAATTTGACCTCATCATCAAAGAAAGACATTTTAGAACTTCACAAAAATCAAATGTAGAACTTAACCGTTTTCTGTCAAAAGATGTGAAATATATAAAATGTAACTCAATCCACATATTAAACCTTAAGAATAATCTGAAAATTACCCAATATCATTTCTCCATGTTCAAATCACATGTTTAGAAGAAGAAAAATCAATATTGAATAAATCCTTCAAGTTAGAAAAATTGTTAGTTTTAAATGCAATACCCTGCAGATCAATTTCTTAAAATTGACCCTAAAAAATTCATCAAAATCCAAATTTTATGATTTCTATGCAAAGAGAACTCCGAGATCTTTCCACTAAGTCCTTGTTTTCCCAAAATGGAGTTTCCTATCAAAAGTGATGGCCATTTGAATTTTTACTTCAAAATGACCATCTAAAAATTAATCTAACTATACAAAAATCAAATTTTAACTTTTGGAAAAATTTCCGCAAAAAGTATATGGCGCTGCCACCCTCGCAACCAATAAAATGTTGCCACGTGGAACTTGGGAGGGACTGACCCTTTGAAACTTTAACTTTTGACCTTTTAGAAAAATGTCACATTTTTCTTCGTGGCTCTGCACCCCCGCAACCAATGGACTGCTGACACGTTTCCTCATGGAAGCATGGACCTGCGCAAGTCTTTTTGGACTTTAAAATGCCTTTGGCATAAAATTTTAAATCACTCCACCACCCTGTAGGCCTGCGACCTATCACAGGATGCCACGTGGCCTTTTCTACAAATCAGAGGTAAATTTTCCTTCGAAAAATTTGGTTTTCAGACCTTGGGAAAAATTTCCAATTTTTTCCCGCAACCCACAGGCCCCCGTCTAATCACACGCTGACACATGCCCTAATGTCTCCGTGGTAGAGGTGTGCATCTAATTTCTCCTTTCGGATTTTGTCCTAAAATCTCCAAATCCTAATATGCTCCGCCACTCCACCCTTCCCTATGCCAATTGATAGGAGCCACGTGTCCTCCCAATCAGACCCGCAGGTGCACAGAGGAGTTTTGCGCTTTGGCGCTCAAAGAGGGAAAAATTGTCACCCTAAGCTTGCGGATTCCCCAAGGAAAAATTTATTCCCAAAACTTTATCGGGCCATAACTTGATTTTTATTGGGAGTTAGGAGGACTTCTTTATATGGTTGGAAAGGTGAAGAAATTTCCTATCCAGTGAGCATGATTTAGGAAATTTTTGATGACTCTATGTGTTGGAAAATTCAAATTGAATCCTGTAATCTTGTTAGGGAAGGGAGGAGTGAGAATTGACTCTCCTAACCTAAGTGATAAATGTAATCCCTTGTTTTGACCTTGTGCTTGTTGTGAGATGTTGTAGAATCATTTTTGTAAGTCAATCTTGACTGTTAACCTAGACCTGATTTTTGATAACTATGACCTTGTAACCTTCTTTGCAAGCACCCTTAACACAAAAAAAAATTCCATTACTTTCCTAGTTAAACGTAGTTTGTTTCTTGGTCTCAAGTGGTAGTATGAAGTGGGAATTACAGGATTGATAGCCATATAAGGAGTATTAGACTTCCCAGATCTAGCATACACTAGTCATTCTACTGCATATACTGTTTAAATTTTATTTGGTGGTCTTGTTTTCTATTGTAGGTAGTTCCTCCTAGCTAAAAGGAAGCTCTTACGATCAGTTGTGGATCAATAAGCTATACGCATGCAGCAACCTACAATGAACATTTTAACAGGCATTCCTCCTAGCCCTCTACCCTTATCTGTTTCGTCGATATTCAAAGAAATGAAATAGAATCAGGTGAAACATGGTTCTTTAGGTATTATCAGGTTGGGATTTCCTAGGAGGATTAGGAAAAGACTACTTTTATTACTAAATTGGGTAGCTTCACCTATATTGTAATGCCTTTTAGTCTAAAAAATGTGCATGTTGTATTTTCACACATAGTTATTCAAGCATTCAAGGAATTTATTCACAACTTCTTACATGTTTATTTGGATGATTGGACGGTGTGTGGATTAGTTAAGGATCATTGTGACAATGTGTGCTTAATGTTTGAAAGATGTAGAAATTTGAGTATCTCTTTGAAAATTAAGAAGTGCATATTTTCTACACCATTTGGAATATTGTTAGGACACATAATCTGCAAGGAAGGTTTGTTGGTTAATACAACCAAGGTTACAGTTATTATAGGCCTAAGAGAGCCTACTATTCATAGTGAGGTACGTGTATTTTTGGGTCATACAGGATATTATGGAAATTTTATCAAAGGATATGCCAAAATTTCTGCACCGTTGGATAATTTACTGAAAGAGAAAGGTACATTCTACTTGGGATAACCACAGTAGCATGCATTCGAGAGATTAAAGGAGAAACTTACTACCACGTCTATTATGCATTTTCGTTCATGGGACCAACCATTTCATGTACATGTGGACACCTCTAGCATGGCCATTGGCACGGTGTTGGATCAGCCTAGAGAAGGTATTATATATTATCCTATCTATTTTTCTAGTAGAAAGATGACTCCTACAGAACAAAATTACACAACTACAGAGCACAAAGATTTGTCAATGATCTATGTGCTACATTAATTCTAATAGGTACCTACTAGCTACACCCTTCATCTTTTATACAGATCAGATGGCATTGAAGTATTTGGTAAATAAGCCCATTCTATAAGGGCTCATCTATAGAATACAGTCAAGAGAAGAATCACAGGTAATTGAAGATACCATGCCAGATGCACAGTTATACAGGTTACAACGAGTGCCATCAGAACTAGAGGACATTGTTGTCTTTCTATGAACATGTATGACACTAGAAGGAATGAAATACTTGGAGAAGAAACAACTTTCTATATGTGCATCCCACTACATATTGATTAGCGGTGACCTGTACAAGTTGAGTTGGGATGAAATATTGTGTCGTTGTGTATAGGAACATGAGCACACATATATTATAGAAGAATCTCATGGTGGTATTGTAGGTGGCCACTATATAGGTGATGCCACTACACATAAGATTCTACTCATTGGATTATGGTGGGAGACCCTTGATAAATATTGTAAGGAATTTTGTAAGGCTTGTGATCATTTTCAACGTCTTGGGAAACTAGGTCAATGAGATCAAATGCCTCTAAGACCTATTACTAGTGCAGAACCATTTGAGAAATGGGCTATAGATTTTGTGGGTCTTATTTCACCAGCTGTGCATAGAACTAGATTGTGCTACATCATAAGTTACACAGATTATCTAACAAGGTGGTAAGAAGAAACACCTACAATGGATTGTATAGTGGCTACAATAGCTAGGTATGGGAAAATATTATTTACAAGGCATGGATGTCCTTTAAGTTTGACTAGTGATAGGGGCAAAACTTTTCTTAATGAGATAATCATAATTTTATTGGATGAATTCATGATTACACACCATAAGAATACACCCTATCATCCTCACACAAATGGAACTACTGAGGCTTTCAACAAAATTTTGAGCCAGACATTGACAAAAATTTGTGATGTTGGAAGAAAGGATTGGGATGATAAAGTATCTGCAATATTTTGGGCATATCAAACAACATATAAAAGTTTGAAAAAATCCACACCATTTTAGTTAGTGTTTGGCGCAGAAGCAGTTCTTCCTATGGAATTTATGTTACCTTCTTTGTGTATTATGCATGCTAGAGGTCTAGTTAATGAGAAAGCATTAGAATAATGGATTGAAAAGTTACTTAATCTAAATGAGCGATGAGCCATAGCACGTTGGATTCAAAAACAAAAAAAGGCCAGGTAGAAATCATGGCATGACAGGCACATCAGAGATAAAAATCTTGAGATATGACATATGGCACTCCTTTATGATTCTAAATTTTTGTGCCATCTATGAAAACTCAAGGTACATTGGTTGGGGCTGTATTTTATCACTCAAATACTCGAATCAGGCACTTATCAATTAGAGGCACTTGATGGAATACAGTTACCCAGTTACTTCAATGAGAGTAGGCTGAAGACCTACTATAAATAAGTCTTCTTAGTGTTTGTAATAGGGTAGTGTTGCCATTTAGATTAGGTTTTCAATTCTACATTTACTTGATGTGTTTATTTCTTTTTCATTATGCTTTGTCAATTTAGCTGGTGTGTTTTTGTAATTAACACATTTAGGCGCCATAAGCTAATTATTATGTGAATAATTTTTATGCATGAAGGACTACACATACCCTTAGTGTGGGGTAGGTTATTGATATCCAGGTACATGAGTATTGAAAATAAGTCCACATGAAAGGAACCAAATGTTACGGGTGCTATTCAAAGTTGGAAAATTGAAAAAAAAGATTGCTTTTGGACATGGGGACCATAGATGGAGATGAATGAAGAAACAAGTATAACGTGAGGTAAGCAGAGGCCGTGAAGACTACCAGTGGAAGGCGTAGTGATGAGGTACTTAGATGCATGGAATCACGCTGAAGAGAAGTGTTGGATCCCTAGAATATTGGCCAAGTATGAAGGTGCATAGGCACGCAAGGTCTGAGTTATGGAATGGCATGCAAGGTAAAAGCGCACAAAGGAGGGTTTAAGAGAAGGGTTTAAGGAAGCCCGTAGCATGCATGATGCACAAGGATAGAGCCAAGGGTTAGGGACTTAGTCAATTTGGAAATCCATAGTAGAACACGTGAAAAGCATGACCCAGTTATGCGTGGATAAGGTGTCATCCTGACAACAGGTTAGCCTAGGAAGGAGCATGCTAGAAGCTTCTAGAAGCACATCATGGGATAAAGTGGAAATCTCAGGCCTGGAGAGGCATTCTCACATGGAGGACCACATTCAGACACTTGGCACCGAATCTGAGAATGCTGGAGGGTGAGTTGGTAGTTCAGGAGAGCTATAAATACAAGCACCTGTAGAGTAAAAGAGGAGAGGTGAAGATTATGGGTGGAGCTCTACAGAAATACTGTGAGGACTCTATTAGTGGATAGTTGTATTTGGGAGAGAATGCATTAGGCTTAGGGATTGCAATTTTATTTTTGGTAGCTTAGTTACATAAGTCCAGTGCATTGCATGATTACAGTCTTCTTCTCTATGACACTCTATAATGGATCAATGGATGTAATGAGGTTACTTGTTAAATATATATATGAATATCAATTATTCTGATGCATACTTCTCTCTCATGAGATCTCTTTCCTTTCATGCTAAGTATGGATGCTTGTATGTTTCTTTTTGAAATGATGCACATTACAAATTTTGTAAAGTACTCTACTTGAAATGACTGCAAAGGTCTAGAGGTCGTTCTGAGCCATATGGTTCTTGTATTTCCTTAACCCATTTGAAGGTCTTTTTAAACATAGATCATAGATGATGTTTCCCACTAAAAATCACATAAAAGAGAGACTCAACACCCACGCGTGCCTCGGGTGAGTGCCCATATTTCACTGGGTGATAGGCCAGCAAGTATGGGGTTCCTTTCTTTTATAATAGGGTTAAAAATGACTACATCTTGGTTCCATTGCCAGGACCTCTTTTTGAAGTTGTAGTGGGATTTAGCATACATCATGATCTATGTAATGAGTAATGATAGAGTGGTTAATGTTGGAAAGTGTTGAATCATGGTTCAAGAGCACAGAGGATGAATTTTCTCAGAGATTCAACACTGGACCTGAGTTTAATGCACGTAGATGGGTAGAAGAGAATCTCTACCATGATCTGTATGAAAAAAAAAATTGTTGCTTCCCTATGGAGCTATATGAATGGCTCACAGCCTATGCATCTAAATCAGGTTTGTGTTTTGGATCACATGTATGGACCCAAAAAGAATACCAAAGGATATAAGATGCAGATATGTGGAAACGTGTTTTGAATCATTGGTGGAAAGGAGTATTAGCTAGTAACACTCTAGAGTACACCATTTCCACATATTCCTACTTGGACGTTGCTGAGTTTGAGTTTCTATGGGAGCCCAGAGGATCATTTCTATGTGTTATCCCTTTGGCTTTGAAGATCTTGATGATTACAATGAGTTTAGAGGCATTCCCAATGGCTGGCTAAACCATTCTGAGCATTGGGTGAGGAAGCTAGGGTGGAGGAAGATGACAGATGTCATGATGGAGAAGGATAGGGAGGAAATATGACTCAAGTATGGTGAAGCACGTGAAAAGGAGATTGATAGACAACACGAGGTTACAAGTGTGATGTATGTATGGTAGCAGATGTTACAAGAAGGATTTGAGGTTCACGTAGAGGACATGGAACCTGAGATTTTGATGAGAGTTCGTCACACGGAGAAACCCCTTCAGCTTCTAATGAGAGTTCGTCGCATGGAGAAAGAAGAACCATAGGCACAAATCTAAGCCCACCTAGTGACTGGACCCTGGTGCTTGGTTTTCCAAATCATGGGGATAATATTGCTAGTCTAGTTGGTTACATTGGAGGTGATCATTCTATGCCCAGGAGGTATAATTTCTCATTTGGGAATTCTATGCCTGTAAACACCAGCCCAGTGTTAGGAATTTTTAGGCAAGGTATAGGCACACAAGTGTTTTGTCTCATTTTTTGGAGTGGTACGGGGTATACTATTGGAAGTGGGGCATTGTCACAGACCGTAGGCATGTAGCTCAATAGAACTGTGGGGACCCTTGGCACGACCACTTCAGGATCTAGTGGTTCAGGAGGAGTAGGAGCTGGTGGGTTTGGTGGATCTGGTGGTTCAAGACATGGTGGGCCTAGTGGATCTGGTGGTTCAGAACCTAGTGGACCTAGTGGATTAGGTGGCAGAGGAAACACAGGTGGAAACCAAGGCTCTAGCTCAGGAGGATTTAGGCCCCAACCACCCCCACAAGTTTTCTTTGAAATGTCTCTACATTTTCCCGATTACATAGGTATTGAGGATGTTGCGGAACATGTTCACAAGTGTGAACTACTATGGCATGTGAAGGGTATCACAACCCCAGAATGGAAGGCTAGTTAGTTTGTAACCATGTTGCAAGGGCGCGTGCATAGCTGGTATAGGAAGTATGACCCTCATCAAACAGTGGTGGACTATACTACTTTAAAGAATGCATTCTTGGCAGAATTCCACATTCCTGAGTTTGAGTAGAAGAGCATCAGTGCTTTGAAGGAGATTCAACAAGGAATGGCAGAGAGTGTGTGGGAGTATGATGCATGATTTAAAACTCTCTTGTCTAAATTATCATATGATATTCACCCTTCACAGCATGCTCAGTGGTTTGTTGGGGGGTTGATCACTCCTTTTAGAAGGGCCTTATCTCATAAAAATTTTATAGACCCACGCGAGGCATTGGAAGCTGCCCTGTGCACCGAAGCTGTCGGTAGTGTTGATACTAGCATTAGCCCATTCTTAGATGCTCAGATTGTTGCTATAGCCAAGAAGTTGGAAAAATTCTCTATGAACTCATCCTGTGAGACTCGCAATAGTTTATGGTGCACAGATTGTGAAGTAGAGGGGCATGTTAAGGATAATTTCTCTCATAGGACAGTACATGCCATGACAGTAGATTGTGAAATTTTTCATGGGGACCATGATGTGAGTAGGTGCCCCTTGCTACAGCACGCAATCCGGAAGAATGTATCTTGTTACTACAAAATTTGCACTTCTACAACCCATGATACTAAGGACTGTAGGCTCATTGATCAGATCCATGAGGCCATTGATCATGGGGTGCGCCAAACTAGTGTTGCCAATAGTTATAAGGGTGATGATCACTATTATGAGGAGCATGCAGATGGAGGCGCATGTGGAAGAGGTTTTCAAGGAGGGTTTCATGGTCATGGAAACTGTGGAGGAGGAAGGAATGAGTTCCTGCATGGAACCTATTTCAACTGTGGATCTACAGAGCATTACAAACGTGAATGCCTGGACCTGTTGTAGTGCTCATGGTGCGGAAAGAAGCATAAGTATGAGGAGTGCCTGGAATTGTTTGAGCATATGAATCAGCAGCACCGGAAGGACAAGGGTGCTGCAATGGTTAGTATTAAGAAGGAAGACATACAGTGGATGCCTCAGGTAACACAGGATGTAGGTTTGGAGCCTATCTTGGTAACAACAAGGGCAGAAGCCACGCATGCAAGAGAGATACCAAGACAGAAGAACCTGGTTTCAAGGGAGGAGGTCATTCATGGAAAGTATCCAGACCCCACACATCAAAAGGAGGTATATCAGGACACCATGGATGTCATTCAGAGCTTACAAGGGGAAATATAGTGTCTAAAGGAGCAATCTAGGAGGGAGGAACAAGGAAGGAGAGTCGAGGCACCAAAGGATGACCTGGATGAGGTCAAGGAGGTGTGTAAAATGCTAAGGCAGGAGAATATCATTCCCTTGCTAGGATCATGGTTGAGAGAGAAGGTACCACGTGCCAGAGGAGAGCATGAGAGGTAGGTCTTACATGTAAACCTTCCCCCTCACAGCCTTGACTATGACAAGGAGATCATGTTGAATGCAGTTGTAGATGGATGGCTCCTCAGTAATATCCTCATTGACACAGGCATGGAGGTTAATGTTCTAACTTTGGATGCATGGCATCAGATGGGAAGACCTTTGCATTACAGCCATCTTCAAATGTGTTGTATATGACAAAAAAAGACTAAGGTAATGCCCATCGGTGTCTTAAAGGATGCAACTATCACTATCCAGGGAGCTAAGTTTACTGGGGACTTCGAAGTCTTGGTGCTCGCCAAGGTAGACAATTTCCTAGCACTACTTGGGTGCCCTTGGTGTTATAAGAACAATGTGGACCTTCAGTTCAACAAAGGGTACATCAGCTTCGAGAACAAGGAGGAATGGGTCATTATACCCCTGGCTGATGGGAATTCGACACCCTATATTGAACCATTGGGGGAAGAAGTTCTAGACAGGATATATGTGTGCTCAATCAGAGACCCAGAGATGATACACCCTACTAACGGGGTTATCCAGTTTGAAGATGCTCAGTCAGTGAGTGATACCACCAGTCTAGCATGTGACAATTGGGTGCATGGGACTTATGAATTGATGGGATGGTAGTTGAGAGGGTCGGTGACCAAGGTAACAAAGGTGCACACATGGTTCGGTGCCTTGGAGGAAAAGAACTACCCAAGTATTCAGGAGGAGCCTTCCCTGAGATCTTTCTGTAGGAAGTGGAAGCTCAGTGGAAGGGTGAGAAGGAACAAAGAGGGATGTTAAGTTATGTCTTGCTTGGCACAATGGCACGCTTGTGGGCTACACATCAAAAGATCCTTTTAGAGTGGCGCGAGGTAAAAATTACTCTCTGTAAAATTTTCCAGGAACAATGTACCACCATCATCAAGGGGTACCATGGGAAGGAGCCCACCTCTTTCCATATCTAGGAGTGTGAATGGGTCTGGAGAGAAGGTGCAGAAGCTTTGCCACCATCCCTCTAGGTGCACAAGTTGTATTCTACACTGCAGGGTTGTGTGCACTCATGGTACATTCATTCGGAGACACGCCGCTAGACAAGGAATTGGCAAGAGCTCATGGCTGACCTTATTCAAACCTTTGAGTATCAGAGTACCAAACCATTGGTTGATAAGGCCTTGTAAGGTATCAAGTGCCTTACCATGGGGGATAGTGCCAGGGTGGAGGATAGGCTATTGGAATTACTAGGTGAACCGGGATTGGGGGCACGCTTTGAAGAAGAAGTAGAGGAAACAGAAGAGTTACAGCTTGAGCACGCGTGTTTGGAAAAAGAAAAAGGAAAGTTGGTGTATGTGATTGATGGAGAGGAATCAGAAAGCTTGGATGTTAACCATTCTGTAGGGACGTGCGAGGTAGTGGACAATGTAGATACTCACATGCGCACCTACCATGAACACTTAAAGATAAAAAAGGTTAACATCGATTCAGGAGAAGAACCTAAGGAAGCTATTATTGGAGACTACTGGTCAGAGAAGGAAGTTTCTAAGATCATTGATCTATTGCGTGAATTTGAGGATTTATTCCCATGTGGGTACCATGAGCTCAAAGGTGTTCACCATTCCTTGGGGGAGATGAAGATAAAATTGAAGGATGGTGTGTGCCTGGTTAGGAAAAGGCCCTACCAGATGAATCCCAATTTGTGCGTGAAGGTTAAGGAGGAGATAGAAAAAATGATAGCTTCTGGGATCATTGAGGTAGTGGAAGAATCAGAGTGGATAATTCCGATGGTAATCAACATCAAGAAGGATGGGCAGATTAGGATCTGTGTGGATTATAGGGAATTGAATGCAGTTTATGTCATTGATCCCTTTCCAACCCCCTTCATTGAAGAAATTTTGGAAGGATTCACTGGGCAAAATCTATTCCTTTACGGATGGATTTTTAGGGTACCACCAAGTCTGGATTGCAAAGGAGGACCAGGAGAAGATGACTTTTTCCACTGAGTGGGGAATTTTTGCATACACGGTCATGCCCTTTGGGTTGAAGAATGTGCCTGCTATTGTTTTCTCGCGCATAGTGGTGCAAGCATTCCAGGATTTCATACATAAGTTTCTTCAGGTCTATTTGGATGATTGGACAGTGTATGGTCTAGTTAAGGACCATTGTGACAATTTAAGGTTAATGTTTGAGAGGTGTAGGTAGTTGAGGATATCCCTCAACATTAAGAAGTGTGTGTTTGCTAAACCATTTGGGACTTTATTGGGGAATATCATATGTAAGGAGGGCTTGCTGGTAGATCTCGCTAAAGTTGTAGTTATTGTGGGGTTAGGGGAGCCTACTAGCTAGAGCGCAGTGTGTGGATTCCTTGGACATACAGGCTATTACAGGAAATTCATTAAAGGATATGCCAAGATCACTACGCCTTTAGAGGAGCTGCTTAGACATAAAAGTGCCTTCCATTGGGGAGAGGCACAGTAGAGGGCATTTGATACATTAAAAGATAGGCTTGTCACCGCACCTATATTACGTTTTCCCTCTTGGGACAAGCCCTTTCATGTCCATGTAGATGCCTCAGGGACCGCCATTGGAGCAGTGCTTGCACATAGCCAGGTGAAGGGATTATTGATCATCCTCTATGTTTTGCAAGTAGGAAGCTGACACCAGCAGAGTAGAACTATACCACAATTGAGCGTGAGGCATTGTCGATGATCTACATGCTTTTCAAGTTTAGGCAGTATCTGCTAGCAACACCCTTTGTGTTTTACACCAACCACATGACATTATATTATTTAGTGAATAAGTCTATTCTAAAAGGTTGCATATGTCAGTGGGTGTTGTTGTTTCAAGAATTTGAATTCACCATTGTAGTGAAGCCTGGGAAAAGCAATTATGGGCCTGATCATCTGTCAAGAATTGATTCAGGGGAGGATGTGTAGAGTATTGAGGAAACAATGCCAGACGCACAACTGTTTAGGTTACGCACCATTGGATTTGGAAGAGATTGCAATATTTTTAAAGGAAGGTGTGGTGCACCGGAAGGAATGAAGACATTAGAGAAAAAGTAGTTGGCCATACGCGCCACACCCTACATGTTAATCAGTGGAGACTTATACAAGTTGGGACATGATGAAGTTTTGCGTAGGTGTGTATTAGAGCATGAGCACCTAGCCATCATGGAGGAAGCACACGGAGGAAGTGCGGGTGGGCATTATGCAGGTGATGCCACCATGCGTAAAATATTAATGGTAGGTTTGTGGTGGGAAACCCTATACAAGGATTGTAAAGACTATTGTAAAGCGTGTGACCATTGTCAGCGCATTGGAAAACTAGGAAGGAGAGATGAAATGCCTTTGCGCCCTATCCCTAGCGTGGAGCCTTTTGAAAAGTGGGCAATAGACTTTGTAGGCCCTATTGCACCAGCGACGCGTAGGACTGGGTCACGTTATGTCATCACTTGCACAGATTATCTGACAAGGTGGGTAGAGGCAGCCCTGACTAAAGATTACACATCAGCCACAATGGCAAGGTTCTTGTGGGAGAACATTATCACAAGGTATGGATGCCCGTTGAGTTTGACCAGCAATAGGGGTACACATTTCTTGAATGAGACCATGAGGATCCTGTTATCAGAGTTCATGGTGGCTCATCACAAGACTACGCCCTATCACCCACAAGAAAATGGAACCATGGAAGCATTCAACAAAATACTGAGTCATACCCTGACCAAAATTTGTGATGTCGGAAGACAAGATTGGGATGACAAAGTATTGGTAGTATTGTGGGCTTATAGGACAATGTATAAAAGGTTGAACAAAGCCACACCATTTCAATTGGTGTTTGGCATGGAAGCTATTTTTCCAGTTGAATTTATGTTGCCTTCTTTGTGAATAGCGCACACAGGAGGGTTAGCTGATGAACAAGCACTGGAAGAAAGGATTGATGAGTTAATGAAGCTGGATGAGAGATGATCACTCACTAGGTGGAGCCAAACAACAGAAAAAGCAAAGTAGAAGGCTTGGCATGATCGCCACATTAGAAACAAGAAGTTTGAGGTTGGGAAGATGGTTTTACTATATGATTCCAAGTTTCTACGCCACCCTGGGAAGTTAAAAGTCCATTGGTTGGGTCCTTACACAATCTCGTACATCCTTGATTCAGGCGCATGCCAGTTACAAGTGCTAGATGGGACAAAGTTTCCTGGACACTTCAATGGGAGTAGGATGAAGCCCTACTATAAATAAGTCTTCTCAGTGTTTGTAAATAAGGTAGTTTTTCCAGTTAGTGTAGAAATTTCCTTTATGCATTCCCTTTCATGTGTTTCCCTTTCGCGTTGTTGTTTTGTTTTAGGTCTTGAGCATCAGTAACCTTATTGCTACTTTGGAGAATTTGTGAGTGCGCAGAGGACCACACATCATTTTAAGTGTGGGGTGGAGTAATGTGAAGGAGCACATGGTTAGAGTGCCAAGGAAGTGTATGTTAAAAATCCCTGTTGAATGGCCCAGTTGAAAGAGGTGTATGGAGAGAAAAGATGGAAGAAGGATGGTTGGTGCTAGGATAAAGCTACTTTTAGATCCCATGTACTAAGGAGGAGAAAGCACATTAAGCAACATGAGGTAGGTGAGAGTAAAAATTAGGATAGAAGAAGTGCCTTCGGCATGGGTTTTACGTGCATAAGAGTCTCCTGTCAGGTTGGATTGGTTGCATGCCAGAAGGTTGGAGGATTTTTCGTGCATGTTGGGCACGTGAGTGAAAGTGCTAAAGATGGGCTTTGTTTGAAAAATCCACATTAAATGAAAAAAGTATGGTGGTAGGTGAAGTAGCATTTAATGCTCAAAAAGGGAAAAGCTATAAGTAAAGGGTCAAGGCACTTTCATTTTCACTTTGCGAATAGAGAGAGAAGTGATTTTTGCATCTATTACAAACTAGGGTTTCCAGATTTGATCATGTGAAGAAAGATCTAAGAGGTTGAAGCATGAGCAGCCAGTTTGGATTTGTAAACTAGAAGGAAGGGGTTTCATGGGTGTGAGAAAAGTTGTGAGGAGGCATCATCTTGTGGAAGTTTTATCCCAGTTAGGGTTTGACAAACTAGGGCATGGGTTGAAGAGGTTTTTCATCATAGGTTTGAGATCTGAGGCTGGAAGAAGTGGAAGAGTAGAGTAATAAAGGAGGGAGTGAAGTGATAAGAGGACCTCGAAAATGGCACCCAAGAAAGGAAAGGGCAAGGGCAAGGCCAAGCAGCAAGAACCTGACGTGAATACGAATGAAGAGTGGTATGCGGAGATGTAGTACCCAGATGGGGTAATGATGGGTAAGGAGTGGGAGTCCCACCTGAGGAACATGCCTGTGAGTGACTATAACCATCGAATGAACATGATCGAGAAGGAAATGACACTGGAATTAGTGTGCCCCATGAGTAAACAGACACCAGAGGGCTTTCCCATCTATAATGATGATGTTAAGGTCAAGATGGAGAAGGTAGGGTTGTTGCAACTCTATGAGTTACCCTATTTTGGAAAACGAGAGTGCCTATACCAATGGCTAATGTCGTGAGTACATGAAGATTACTTCCATTTTGTAGGGTGAAGATGCGCATTACTCCTCAACTCATCTCACAGTTCACAAGCCTCATATGTGAAGGAGACATCTTGGAGGATGACCTAGGTGACAAGGAGGAAATTCAGGAAACCATCACTGAATATGCCTGCAAGAAGGGGTCGAGGTACTACGACATCTCAGACATCAAGGACCCAGTGATGAAGATGGCCACACATCTGGTAACAAAGCTGAATGGCCAGGAGAGATGGACCCAGGTCAGTAAACCACAGTTACATGTTTGCAGAAAGATTACAAAGGGCACCATATACAACTTTTCTACATACATCATGGAGGAGATTGTTAGTTGCGTGAAGGAAGGTGACAGAATCCTCTTCAGAAACATCCTATTAACCATCGTGTTTTCAAAGATTGGAGTGCCTGATGCATTAGAAAAATTTGTATGGGAGTACCCTGCCGAGGATCCTTTCCCCACGAAGAGATTCAAGAAGTATGCATGTGACACAATGACAACACCCCACAAGGCACGACTGGAGAAGTGGTATATGTGCCTGAGGAACATGTTCAGGGTAGAGTGGAGGATTCCTAAACAACTGCCAGCAGTCACTGAAGGAGAAGCTGAATTTGCAGTATACCAACATTTCTGCCTGGGCAAGTTCAGGCTAATAGATGAATCATGGAGCCCATGGTGCAAGCTTCCCTTCACTTTCATAGCTCAATACTTCCAAGCGGGAGTAAACAAATTCAAGGAATCCAAGAAGCTGAAGCTGGAACTTGGAATCCTAGATCGGGACCACAGAGAGTTGTGCAAAAAATTGAACTACCCCGGCGACAAGCGTGCATATGTAGAAAGATACGTATCGCATGAAGTACAGATGACTAGACCAATAACGTTTCCCATTGCAGGAGGATCCGCGACACACGTATACCTCCGCATAAGACCAAAGTTTGAGAAAGGTGCATACCTGGAGAATGATGTCTCCATACCTGAAGATCCCATGGGTAGGAAGAGGCCCACGCCCAAGAAGAGGGGAAGAGGCGAAGAAGCACCAAGTGTGTAGACTACTCAAATGGTAAGCATGCCATCAACAAGCACCAAGCATAGCACCTACGCGTGTAGAAAGAAATCACCGGTAAAGGAAAAGACACTAGAGGAAGAGGCACCAGAACAACCCCTCACCAAGGAGAAGTCGCCAGAGAAAGAAGAGAAGGTTGAGTCCCCTATCAAAGAATCACCTCTTAGGAAAAAGCAGAGGATGGAAGAGGAAGCTGACTTGGAGGAGACCGACAGCTTGGAGAAGTACATGGGTGGAAGAGAGGATGAGAGTGAAGAAGATGACAGCAAGGAGGATGAGCTTGAAAGAGACTAGGAGCCACATGTCTTCAACATGTATGATTCAGAAGAAGAGAGTGGAGAAGAGAAATAGGAGTTCGTGTTCACGCAGCACAAGGGAACACAGGATGGGGAATGCACCCGAGACATGGGAAGGAATGAGGAGATTGGCGCAGAGAAGCAGGAGCCCATAAGCTTCACAAAGGAGCAGATAACTGAGGTAGCAGAGAGAGAGGAGGCAAAGAAAATGCTTGAGGCCTTAGTAGACCAAGAGTTGGAGCGCAACACTGACATAGTGTTGGAGGAAGGAAAAGAGGAAAACATTGAAAAGGAGCATGACAGCATGGGAGGAGGTCCCGCTCTAACGGTGAGTTTTCCCAAAGGCACACGCTTAGGTAGGAGGACCCTTGATACAGAGCAAAGACAAGTGATGGGCTACATTGATGACTCAAAGAAGGTGCTACACGCGCGGTTCCAGAGCACTGTACCCACAGAAAGGATTTTAGCCATGGGGTCATTTGAAAAGGAGGGCATGTACCCCAGGATGAAGAAGATGCTCTCTTGGGCGTTTGAATCCCACATTGATGAGCCAGACTTTGAAGTCTTCCAAGGAGCAATCATAATAGTACCAGAGTCTAAGGGAGCCAATCCCTTGGTAAATGCCCAGGAACTCTCGGATGAGCAGGTCTGTAACACGCTCAACAAGGTCACGGTCAAGACAGAGGCTAGGCTCTTTGCGTGCAATGACAGAATAAGAGTGCTAGAGGGAAAGCTAGGGAAGAAAGAAGAGGAGCTGGTTGAGAAGGCCAAGAGCTTGAAGCAAGAAGAACTGATCAGCGCACAGCTGAGGCACAAGCTAAAGGATGAGAAGACAAAGGTGTGGGAAGTATATAAGAATGTGGAGTCTATCAAGAGCGCCATCATTTTAAAGCACCTAGACCTAGCGCCACCCACACAGAAGTACACATCCACTCTAGAATGCTTAGAAGATCTAACGCATTTCCTCACCATGGAGAGATGACCTTTGGCCCTGGAGTCTACAGAGGAAGTGGCCGCGCACTTAAAGAAAGAGGACAGGTTGAGGGTGGTAGCACTCATTGCTGAGTATAGCAAGGTGCTCGCAGAGGTTAAAGTCATTGACCCAATTTGCTGAGGCCACATATGATACTTGCGCAGACTAAGGTAGCAAGCACCTTGGTCCCACTCATGAAGTGGAGATAAAGGAGTTATAAGAGAATAATAGAGGAAACAAGGCAGAGAGGGACAAGGTTATTTCCGAAGTAGAAAGAAATTCTGAGGCAATTGAAACATTAAGGGGTTCAATCAAGGCCCGGCTAAAAGAACTATACCCCTGTATTACCAGGAGGATGGACACGCTCGAAGACCTAGGTAAGGAGATGGAGAAGATCATTGACACTTTGGGTGCCTAGGGAATTGGCCTAAGTTTTGACGAGGTGAGCACCCTGATCAGTGACCTCTGTCAGAAGGCACAGAGTGAGGTTGACTTATGGAACAAGCTGGAGGTAGACTTGTGGAAGGATTTTCCTAGCTTGCTGAGTTAATGCCCCCCCATTCTTCCTTCTCCCCCAATTCTTTCATTCCTTTATTCTTTTGTAAAATGTAAGACTACACCTTGGTTCCTTAAGGCAGCATACATCTTGGTTAAGTGGAGTGTTTCCACAGACGGAGAACAGGCATAGTGTGGGGTGATGTTGGACCCCTAGAATATTGACCAAGTATGAAGGCAAGGCGTGCAAGGTCCCAGTCTATGGAATGGTCGTTAAGGTAAAAATGCACGTAAAAGAAGGAATTTAAGGAAGCATGTAGCATTGCACGCGATGCACAAGGATATAGCCAAGGGTTCGGGACTTAGTCAATTTGGACGTTTGGAGCAGAACATGTGAAAAGCATGACTTGGTTACACATGGATAAGGTGTCAGCCTAGATGACAGGTTGGCCCAGGAAGGAGCATGCTAGAAGCTTCTAGAAGCACATCATGGGATAAAGTGGAAAGCTTAGGCTTGGAGAGGCATGCTCGCATGGAGGACCACATTTCAGACACTTGGCACCAGATCTGAGGGCGCTGGAGGGTGAGTTGGCAGTCCATAAAAGCTATAAATACAAGCACCTGTAGAGTAAAAGAGGGAGACAAAGAGTATGGGCGGAGCTCTGCAGAATTACTGCGAAGACTCTGCTAGTGGATAGTTATATTTGGGAGAGAATGCATTAGGCATTAGGGATTGTAATTTTCTTTTTGGTAGCTTAGTTACATAAGTCCAGTGCAATGCATGATTGCGGTCTACTTCTCTGTGACACTCTATAATGGCTCAATGGATGTAATGAGGTTACCTATTATATATATATACATGAATATCAATTATTCTGATGCATACTTCTCTCTCATGATTTCTCTTTCCTTTCATGCTAAGTATGGATGCTTGTATGTTTCTTTTTGAAATGATGCACATTATAGATTCTATAAATTACTCTACTTGAAAATGACTGCAAGGATCTATAGGCCGTTCTAAGCCCTATGGTTCTGGTGTCTTCCCATTGTTAAAACTCACACTAATCATAGATGATTGTTCCCACTAAAACTCAGACTCGACACCCACGCGTGACTCGGTGAGCACCTAGCTTTCGCTGGGTGATAGGCCAGCGTGCATGTAGGTTCCTTTCTTTTGTACTAGGGAGTAGCTAAATTGACTACAAGAAGTGTAGCAAAACAAGAAGAATTCTCAGGAGTGATGAGAGATTTACGAATGTTTTTTGTTTAGGCGCAAAGATGTACCACTGTATGGAGGAGACTTTTTCAGCATGGTTGCTTAATTAGAGGATTAGTTGGCATAGGGACGTAATCAAATCATAAATTTTTGACTTACTTGAATTGGATCATAGAGGAAGAATGCGATTCCATTTTACCATTTTAGGAAATTCAACCACGGCTCTTGGTATAAATACTGAGAATAATCATTTGAGGTTGAATCCAAGATGAAAAGACATGGTCTGGTATAATGGATTATGCTAAGAGAAGCTTGTGTTCTATAGGACAAGGGTTTGAATCTAAGCAGACGTGAAACAAAGGCTCACAGCTAGGACCTCCCGTGGACATGGTACGGTCTAGGGCACATAAGATTCAAAACCTAAGGAATCTTGATTCTTAATTCAATTACAGAGTGGATTACAAAGAAATCGATTTTATCACAATGGCATTGAAGGGGTTGGTTATTTATTAGAGGAAGCAAGGGGAATGCAGATTTTAAACTGGAAGATAAATTAGTACCCGAGAGTACCATTTCTCATTGCAATATCCAGAGGGTGTCGAATGAGGATAGAAAGTATGGCTTTATGGTTATCCATCAGATGAAAAAACCAAATGATTAGACACTAGTATGCAAACCAGATCGATAAGAAGGTATTCTAATGCATTATTGAGGACATAAGGATGCCTCGTAGTGCACCTTGAACTAGATCATGCCAGTTTTGATTACATTGGATAGGAGGTGGGTGAGCATGGTTTGAGGGTATTACAAGGCTAAAATAGGATTCTACTATTGTTGAGAAGTTCAAAACTTTGGAATTTTTACTTCCTCCTATTTATCAGTGGTTGATGAGGAGTAAATAATGAGCGTTTATAATTCTCCGGATGGATTGTCTCTTTGGAAGAATTTAGAGATCGTACTCTGTATTTTCTAAAAGGACATAAGGGCTTGAGTAGAGCCTCAAGACCTGGATTGTGGATAGGAATTTTTTCTTAAGACCGTATATTGAGATTTTTGGAAGGAGCTCGGGGTAGGTTACCGAAGGATATTACATGGACATTGTTCAAATTGAACTGCAATACCTAGTAGTGTATGGTAGCTACATCATCATTGTAACAAAGTTGAATGATCCAGGAAGATGTCATAGGTAAACATTAAGTGGCTTTTGCAGATTACAAAAGGAGTGTCCTACATGGGTTGCCTATCACATAGCAAAGGAAAGTCATTGAAGAAGTGTGAACCTGGTGATAAATAAGTTTGGAGGAACTGTGTTATTAAACCTTCTTTAGTCTTTATAGAGATTAGAGGTGCCATGGACCAAAGGAGAAGATTTGGGAAAGTACCCCACATAACACAAGTTACCTGCGAAAGGTTTGGCAAGAACTTGTGCGAAGATCAATGAGTGGACCATTCAAGTAGAGGACGGAGATGTGGTAATATAGATTCCACAAGGCATTTGAAGAAGAGTTTCGCATACCCAAGGAGTTTCCTTCGATGGTGGGTAAGGCGGTTCAATTTGTAATTTTACCAACATTTTTGTATTGCATAATTTACAATAAGGATAGAGCTTGGAACCCATCAATCAAACTATTATCTAAGTGCCTCACAAACTTGGGAAGAGCATTTACAAGCATTAGTTCACTGGTATTCAGATCAATGTGCACACCTAATATTCAATGCTCAGACAAGGTAGATTGTGACTACCACACTCTGTGAAACAAATATGTATATCCAGGCGTGGAATGCCTACATTTAAAGAGGCTTATAAGGGTTCAGAATATATATAAGCCTAGAAGCATGTAAGAGAGTTTGGGGAGACCTTGAGACCTCGTAGCTTGTGTACCTCCTATCTCATACCCAAGTCCTGGAGAACACTAAGTATGTGGAGAATGAGCTTTATCACTCCTACATGGCCTTACCAAAAGGTAATCATACAATGGAAAATATTCTATGCCTAAGCCTACAGAAGACCAATTTGAGTAGATGATGAAAGATTATAGAGCATGAAGATAGTGGTGGTCAAGCTTCATATGTAGATGTTCATCCTCCAAATAAGGAAGAAGCTATAGTGCTGTAATCTACACCACCTTGTACCACAAGAGGGAGATGGTGAGGACTTGGATCCTAAGGTAGTCCAAGGAGAGTTCATGTTCTCAATGAGAGGTATTTAGGAGAACCTTAGGACCTAAGGCTGTGTAATTAGCAAAAACAGTCTCATCACCTCAACATTCTCCACAGTAGTAGACAACTGAGAATAGAAAGAAGGAAATTAATAGTCTCGAATGAGGAAGTGGAAGATTTGAGGAAAGAATAAAGAGAAATTCCCCTACACCTCCAGAGAACAAGGATGAAAGAATGACTATTAGATATGAAGGATAGAGAAGGAGGAGAAGATGGTAGATGAGACAACTAATCTGGATTTTCTTTATGATCCAATTATCACAAGTTCCAAATCTTCTAAGCCCAAGTTAAATCTAAGTAGCCTAGATCAATAAGAACAAGTGGAATATATTCCACTAGTCATGGGCTATGTTAAGGATCATTTAGGTAAAATTGTTCTGGCATATCCCTTTCCAAAGCACATTGACACAAAAGGATCTTATATGGCTGGATTCACATGGATGAAGATATGGCAACCATGTGCACAATCCTAAGCAATTATCATGGTCAATGCACATGCTACACATGGATGAACCAAACTTTTCATGTGTGTGAAGAGTCATGCGTCAATCAAGGAGGTTGAAGAAGACACCTCAGGCTAGTCACATAACAATAAAGCCTACTGTTATGTCAGATGAATAAGTGAGAAATGCTTTGGTGAAAGTCTTGACAGAAGTGGCACCAATTCAATATGGATAAAGCTGTAACAATTAGGGTACTGAGGGAGGAGATCAAGACTAAGGATGAGGAAATAGCGTGCCTAAAGTAGGAAAAAGACTTGGCACAGAAGAAGAACATCCCTGTTTTTATCAGCATGGCAGAGGAGATTGGGGATTCAATGTCATGAAGGCTAGGCCACACTTAGAGCCAAAGGTACCCAAGACGTTTCCTTCGGCAATACATTATGTAAGTATATTGTGGACTTAGTGCTTGAAGATGAACCTCTGTGCATGCCTAGGTCGCTAAAGGATCCAACACAAGAAGTAGATATCGAGAAAAGGATTCAATGATGTCCGAAGATTGCATCATATGAGGGGTTGCTTCAAGCTTGCATAGGAGGAACTAAAGAATGAGAGATCAAGCGATTGCTATATTTCGGGACAGCTCCATAGAAGCCGTTATAAGGACTAGACCATTTTAGAAGATAATGAAGTCCTGAAGGCCATGAAATATGAGACATTGGGCCACAGAATGATTAGCACTTGTTAAGTAGAAGTGTGAGGCCCTTATAGCAGCTCAAGAATCACACAAGGAAAGGTTGGGTGAGCTTGGGAAACTCATTGCAAATCAAAATGGACTTGTTAGAAGGGAGAATGACTGCCATGTCTAGCATTGTGTTGGTCTTGCAGAATGAGAAAGGAGAGATTGCAAAGGATGAGTTAGAATCAATTATGTGGATATTCTAAAGGAAGAGGTTATCTCAATGATTGGCAGACATTAGAGGAAAAGATAAAAGAAGAATATCCTGAATTGATTATTTAGGTTGAAGCAGAAGATATTGCAGGGTAAAGACATTCTTTTATTCATCAAAATTATTTCTATTCTTCTATTCATATTCTTTGATTCATTTTGGAGAACATCATTTTCGGGGTGGAAATGCAACTAGTGTGGGGTAATGTTGATCAGTCAAAATCTGGAACTTAGTGAAGAAAATACAGAAGGTTCACGTGCAAAAGTAGAGAGCACATTCAAAGGCATGGAAGTATCAGAAAATCATGTGCGTTTAAAGACAAAAGACAGGTTTGGGACTTAGCCATTTTCATCTTAATGAGGATCTATTTTTGGAGATAGCATGTGGTGCACACAAACCATTTAGAGACTTGTGCAACATGCATTGGCTATTTTTTAGGATCAAATACAAATAAATTTGCATGGATATAGGATGAGAATAGATCTACTATTTTCAGTTAACTAAAAGCAGTCTATTGTTAGCGCACTTGCATGTGTGGCTATTTTTGTAACGACACGTGGCTAATAATAGCATGTGACCTATTTTGGGATTAGATAAGTGGTGAAGGGAAAGTCCCCACCCTTATAAATATGTAGTGAACTGTGTAACATAGAGAGAGTGTGTGAGAACTAAGTTATAGTGAGATTATGCTGCCAAATCTGATACACGCATGAGCGTATATTACTGTTATTGTAAGGAAGCTTCTGTGTATTACTGTAATTTAATATAATGGAGATTATGGACTGAATCAAGGTGTTATCATGGTTATAGTTCAGTATTGCATGCTTGATTTCATCATGGTTATCTTTTAAGTATGTTATTCTCTAGATCTAGATCTGAACATGCACTGTAGAATGATATATTAGTCATAGATCTGAATGCTTTAAGTCTTCATCATGCTAACATCCTACAACAAAAACCCTAAAGAGGGGCCTGGTACCTTTGCGCACTTCAGGTGAGCACTCAGTCTAGGCTGAGTGATGTGCCAATGTGCCTGGGCTTGTATTGGTGAATTCTAGGTTGCATCACTTGTATTAGATTAGAATAGCCATGTCCCAGTCTAAAATTGTGGTACATTTCATGCAAATCAGGATGTTCCGGCTAGGATTATAGAAGTCCCACTTTAAGCACTTTGATGCCCGTCAATACACTATGCCATTTCAGACCAATACCCGTGTCTGCACCTTCTAAGGTTTGATTCAGGGTAAATAACCAATTAGATGCAGTAAGCATTGTTTCATAGTCAAATAACATTCTTCGAGATAAATTTAAAAGATTAAGGAATTGCAGCTAGCTCAGATCATGGAATCTCCCACTATGTTACGGCTAGAACCCTGTCGTGAGCTCGTTAGAACGATCATCACTTTTGAGGTGAGGATTGAAATCCCAAATTCTCAAAATAAGACTTGTTTAATGTTCCATGATTTTGTGTATCTTTCGGACTCTCCATTTTCACGGATCATGTTGAGTTAGATTATGCTTGTAATGGAAAATTTCATGGGCGTTGTAAATGGTTGTCTATGTACCTTGGGACAAAGACAGGTTGGAGATGGAACTTGTGGATGAGCCTTCTATTAAGGTATAGGATGTCTAGATATTTTATAGTCTCATATCTACCTTGATGTAATCCTTGAATGCCTTAAGATAATTCCCTTAGACTATGATGACTTTGGCAATTCTCCCTTCACTTGAGTTAAAGTGTCTATTGGGCCTGGAACCTCTTTTGAGTGAAGATTAATAAACCCTTTCTCAAGAGTGTGCATATACCTTTTTAAATATCCCAGTTAGCTTGAAAATGTGGGTTTGAGTAACTGGTATTCCATACAGGATCTAGTTTGACTAATTGTCTCACTAGTCCATGAAGTCTTTTAGCACATAGTCTTCTGATATTTGTATTGAGCCTCCAAGTTCAAAATGCTTCGGTATCACTAGGCCTCATCCTATGTTATTCTCCTATTAATCAAACACTGATTCTTCTGATTGATGTTTTGTTGTTTTGGATTCCTTATGCAAAAACCATGCCCTTAAAGGATACTATTCTTCCACTAAACAGTTCTTCTCCCTTTGTATATGATATTTCAAATTGGCTGGAAAGTGTTAGCTAGAAACCATGACTATTTGATCTAGCATTCTCATTAACTGTTGAATTAACCATTAATGGAAAAGGACATGAAACGTGTTATGTTAAATTTCCCTATCAACATCCTGTATGTAGATGTATCCTTGAACAAATTTTTTCAAGTGAAGGTGGCATAATTATTCTTATCACATAAAATTTCTGAGTCATTATAAAAGAAGCACAGTGTTCTTGTTTCCACGTATGTCCATAAAGATAATTTTCCAGACGTGTGATCAAAAGTTCAAGTGTAGATTTAACACTTTAGAGTTTTCTGTAGCATGAGATCTCCCAAAAACTCTCAGTTCAGCTACATCCTTCTATCTCCATCTTACCCGAGATTTAAACTCACATGATTATTCAAATTTACTATTTGGCCTGGCCTAGCCCACCGGCTTGATTATAGCTATTACATCTAATTTGGGGCATATTTCCTACTTGATCTATTTATTTTGAAGATGGTTTTAAGCCTCCATACCATTTTGACTAATTGATCATTTCTTACCTTGCAGTGTCCGATGTATCAGAAACAAACATCCTCAAATGGGGTTAACAGATATGAACAACCTTGTGACAATCTCACTTTACACCACATAGATGTACATCTCCACCCTCCAACTACACACCTTTTCCATCGCCTAAGTTAACATGTCCTAAACAACTTTGATTTGAATGGTTCACTATTTTTGTGGCCATCTTTAGTAGACCATGTGTCCCCCATCTTTTTGTCACTCCCTAATGACTTTGATAAATTGACAGACTTTAACCGAGTTTGGTGACCCTAGCAGGTCACCATGACCTTCAAAGTAAGCCATCTACCCTGTATGACGCACCTAGTCATTGTCAGACTTGTCATGTAATGTCAAGGAGCATTCAAAGGTCTCACCTCCTATCATCCAGTGAAAATGAGGGTTAAAGATGTAAGGCACAAAGGTTGATTCATAGTTCCTTATAGAGCATGGTTTCCTACCACTCCAATGATGGTTGTTGTTCACATAGAGGATCTTAGGTTTATATCCATGATGGTTTCAGAGAGTGTAATAGGCTTTGCTAGTGAAGAATATGGCCTTAACCCATTAACCCCCGTATGGAGATGGTTGGTCATGCTTGGCTCTTAGAGATATTTCCTACCAAGTCCCAAAAATGGGAGCATAAACATCTGAACATATGAAAGTTCCTTTAAAGTGATAAAATCAGTGAAAGTGTCGGGAGTCACATATTGAAACTGGCTCATGAAGAAGAACCTCACCTTCCATAGTGGGACTATTCCAAGACGTAATAGCATCAATGCCAAGTCGTGCACCAAAAAAATTGACCCCATTACAGCAATAGATCCTTTCCAAAAAAAGAAAAAGATTTCCTTATGAGTTGTATCCACACCCATCTAAAATGCTTACTTTAGCTTATGAGAGGCATATCTATATTATTATTTTTCTTGAGATCACTTAAAACTACCTTTGCTTAACTAATAGTGAAGTCATGATTTAACCCTCCAGATTGGTATCAATATAGTACAGTCATTTAGATCATTTGGATATGAGAAACCAATACTATACCATCATGATAAAGGGATTCCTTTGTACAAATTGCTTTATGTAATGCTCTATCCCTCTTCTACCTTGAGGGTACGACATATTACTCGAGTTATTCAAGTTTTACCACCCTCCGAAGTCTACCTTAGTGAGAAGTCTTCTTTAAATTATGCTTAGTTTGAGACGATGGTGTAACAACTGGTCTAGCTTCTAAATTCAAATGTTTCTATTTCCTCAAGACCACCTTCAGATAAATAATATGAAGGAATATTTGACTGAGAAATACAAGACTTAGAATTCTGTAAATTTCTTGAGGGAAAGAAGCTTAGGATAAGAAACAAAAAACTTCTATTCAAATGATGTGAATGGAGTGGTCTAATGTTTTTTTAATCTCCAGATCCCATTTCTTCTTGAGTTTCCATAGACATCCACATGTGATGGAGACCTATACAGTTCAACAACTGGAAGATCCCCAGGTCTTGACATTCCTTATTGCTTCCCAGAAGATAGTTGGGAGGTACAAGATAACATGATGGTCCATTAGAAGTCTGAAAAGAAGAAGGTCCTTGACATAATTAGACAGGGGAGGAATGGTCTGGAGGCACGACTCCTTATTCCATTTGGTATTTACCCACGTCCATTCTCAAAAACATGAAAGTCTGGTTGTATTGGCATGATACACCTTAGGTCATCCTGATCTCTTTGGATTTGGGACATGAAGCTATGAGCATGTGAACTAATTTGAAACAAGATGGGAATTAAAATTTTCACAGTTTAGGCATTATTTAGCCCGATATTATACTACTATTTAGAAGGTTCTCAAGTGAATAAAGTACTAATTAATCCCACCTTTTGGCCATCTTTATTTTATATTTTATTTCATAGTTACCATATATTTTCCAACAAATAACCTGTCCATTTTACAACTTCCCTGTCATTCTAGCCCAAAATCAGGGCACCCCAGCCTGTACTAGGGTGCCCCGGTCCCACCCTGGGCACCCCGATCCTATGCACATCCTTTCCTACTTCTTTTTGGGGCCTCTCTAGCCATTTTTCATCCTTATCCTTTTCCCAGTCGGCCTTGTCAGGATTAATTACAAAATTAAGCTTGAGAGCCCTATAAATATAAAGTTATAAGACCATAATGAGGGTCCTAACATCACATACTACTATCACTCCATCTAGAGTTGCATCCATTGCATCACTTGCATCCACATAGTGTCATGCATCAAGGCTAGGAGATCTACATCACACACACTACATAGGGGAGGGATTCTATTCTATTCCATGCACACATGTTATTTACATTTTCTATAGTTACTATTGCTCGCTACTTCACAAAGTGTGACTGACACAAGAGCACCTAGGGCACAACATGCACACACTCACCAGAACTACATTCAGGTCCAAAATGTAGTGCAATGCTCAATGATAAGACCACTAGTTTGGTGGCTGAGGTCAGTCTGACCCATTCATTTGCATATTTTATTTTTATAGGGTTTGATACTTCCTTTTGCATTATAGGTCATTAAACAACTCATCCAGAAAATCCAATGCGACAGACAAGAAACATTTGAAGACAACTTGTGATCATACCGATAATACAATTTCTTGAGCATTTACAGATATCAGAAGCACCCAGATTGTATAGACCAGGGCACCCCTAGGGCACCCCAGTACCCTCCAGGTGCCTCAGTCAACTTCAGATCTTCCAGATTTGGTCTTCGCAGGGTCCTTGAGTGATCATTCTACACTTCCTGATTTTATTTCCAGATTTGACAACCTGCAACAGTCACTTCAATTAGCTAAGCCACTTTCTCTTCCTTATCTTGCATATTTAGGGTTTTATTTCATTTAGAATAATTTACTTACATTATTGCCATACTTTTTTAGTTCTTCATTTATACAACGTTTTAGTCCTCCTAATTAGATTAACTATTATTACTTTCTTATCCTATTAGTTAGATCCATTTTTGTTAATCATTTTGGTGAACCTGACCGTCTATGCTTCTACTTCTTCATTTAGGGTTTTCCCCCTTCACCATTCATGGCTCAATCTATGAGAATTCTCCTTAAGTTGTCACCTTATTTTCCTCATCAATTTCACCCATTTGTAATACACCTAGATTACTAATGATTTACTTTAGACATGTGCTCATAAGAAGCTACTAACTTGGTATGAACTCCATCTTCTATAGCCTTTTCCAGCATACTTACATGTTGTTACCACTCAACAACCTGCTATGCTACACCTTCACTCCACCTTATCTGATTAATGGTTCCCAATCCACCACTTTCTCACCTCCTCTTGCATCTCATATGCCTTACTCACTCAAGTGCTACTCCTTTGTTGAGTAATCAAGATTTAATGCCTCTATGTATCTATGATCTCCATGGTTCACTATTCACTAAGTTACAACATGACACTACGTCTCCCTGCTTCCATTTCACACCTATTTTCTATGTTGTTGTTACCCACTTTCAATGGACAAATGTCTTGATTCATACTCCATTCACACCTACCATTTCCACTTACTTCTTCCTCCTTTAACCATGTCACCCCTAAAACTCTCCTATTTTCAATGGACATGTACCAGGAGCATCTTCGCCTTCCATATAATGCTTTTCTCGATTTTAACCCTCTGATGATCATTACTTCATCTTGGCCAAACATACCATACTCGTAGTCTCAATGACTATGCCATGCGTTGGTTCTACACTTTGTGTACCCGTTCATTCCAGTCTTATACCTATCCTTCATGAGATCTTCCATGCCATTCTCTACACATTTCTCCACCAACATCCTCTAAGATGACTTACGCAACTAGTCAATCCAACATTGGACCAACGAGAATGAATCATTAACCTATGTGTTACGATATAAGAATAATCTTTCTAAAATTCGAATGTTGGACTTGTCCGATTCCAAACTGCACCTAGATTTATTTATCTAATGTATCTTTTACAACCTCTCCAAGATCAGTGTTCTCTTTGAGGACCTTTTATTCAAAGTCGATCAACTTTTAGCTACCATTGGAATTTTAAGCATTCCCTGATTCATCCAAGTCTCATCGGGAATCTAAGCTCCTCCATTGCTTAAATAGCACAATGACTAACATCTTCCATCCAAACTCATTTTCAAAATAAGGACACCATTTAAACCCTCTACATCTAAGCCAACCAGATCTATAAGCTTCT
Organism: Taxus chinensis; assembly: GCA_019776745.2. NCBI lineage: Eukaryota > Viridiplantae > Streptophyta > Pinopsida > Cupressales > Taxaceae > Taxus > Taxus chinensis. The sequence continues at coordinate 376,898,352 of CM034157.1, read as the reverse complement.
TGTTAACGCTAATTACCCCCTCCAAGGATAATTCAATGACCGCCTAGGCAATGTTCACCATTCTTATGAGCCAAACATCTTGTATTAAACTCAAATCCTTGGTAGCAAATTATTACCCTTACTCCACCACTCGAAGGTACCTTAGACCCATCACAACCCAAAGGATGTATTTTACGATGAAAATTTCTCATTTGTGATTATCATCGATGTGTCCCACACTCTACCAACTAGTGCCTCAAAAAGATGCAAACAATTTCCAAGACCTTGCACAAAGCATAAGCTTTGGATTTTCCCATGAACCTATCGCTACATCAATGACAAGGGTATTACATCAAACTGATTTATAACTGACCCATCAATCTTGACCTGGATTCTTACCTCTAAATGGATCATGTAGTTAATTGACAAAAGTTTGACATTTCTTGCATCCCAGGCTACCACCAATCATTTCAAAAAGGACTCCAGGCATCGATTATCATACAAGATCTTATAGGCCTCAATCAGTGGCACATGCCTATTTCATTTTAGTTTTATCCACATCTTTCCCTCCAAGGATAATGTTTCATGACCCTTGGGGCATTTGCTTATCGGGTCCATTACTACCCATTGGTTACCATGATACGAGCATTCATGCTATTCATTTCACACTAGACATGTGGGGGTTAGTTCAAGTTACATTTCAGCCCTTGACCCTCTTTACCATCTTATCCCCCCTTCATTCATCAAGTTGAAAAGGCCTACTTCATGAGATTGGCAATTTATTCATGCCCTTCCATGATTTCTTCATATTTGTTAGCTATCATATTATGACTCACAGGTGACATCATATATTTGACAGGGGTTGAAATCGGCAAGTTATTTCACATTGGACCTACCATCTCATTTTTCTCATGAATTAGTCAAATTTTATTCCATGCCTCTTCTGGCCCATCTCATTATTTGACTATTCAAAGCAAAAGCTACCCTGTTTCCTTTCACATGAAATTGGACATGTCAGGCTACTTCAACCACTTAGTTAACATGATCTCAATAGGATTATTCCTTTATTGGCTGAGATACAACATCCACTCAGCATAACCTCTCTCTAAGACTCACTTGGAATTACACTCGGATGTCATACCTTCTAATGACATAAAACTTCTATGATAGTTTCTTGAACTATAATCCTCATCACTAGGGACCATGCTTGATTATGCATTTCTGAACAATGCCTACTCTATGTGAATTAAACTTAGAGCATGGGAATGGAACCATCACAAATGTCACACTGAATAAACCATTGCATTCCGTCCAACATTTCCTAACTTTGATACATATTATTACATGCTAAATTGTCTTAATCCATATACACCAAAATAAAGGAGATTGAACATCACCAATGGGGATGCATCTGTGCTAATCTGCAAGGTTGACCCAACCCATTTCTGGAGCACCCCATCACTTGGATACTCAGTAGGTTCTTAAGGCCAGGTACCTACACCAGCAAGAATCATAAGGATGCACTCCTATTACATCAACCCCTCCTTACAAACCCATGCATTCACTTGCACTCTCTTCATAAATAATTCTTATTGGGAGCACATACCACTCAAAATGGCATTAGTCCTACCACTCTATGTTCACATGATGGTCCTCCTTTGACTGGGAAAATTCAATGACCTTCATACTCCTTTATTTGATCCACACTTATAGAATGGTTCTGTCATTCTTACTGTAGCCTATGGCTTGCACATCTTCCACCTCGTTATCTATCTAACATGTTGTCCTACCCTTTCTCCACTTATACTTGGTCAATCTTGGTTAGATTATATTGGAGGCACACTTGATCCTGAATCCTGTTGATATCACAACATCCATGCCTTTTGGATTATAAGTTTGTAAAGCTCCTTTCTTTGCTATACATTTCAAACTTCACTATTTGGTATGCCCAGGGTGTCCATTACCTCCCTTTAAAAATGAAAAATTCCCATGGTCATGTACATCTTACGCATTTATAGTTATTTAGATGATACCACAGACCCTTCCTTATCAGGTTTCCTGACTGTCCCATTCAATTTTGATGCTCATATTGATGATCCTTTAGATGAGCTTGTTCCTCCATTGCCTTCTTGTATTAACATTGATCCCCCATTGTCTCTAGTAAGATCCATATCCACCATTTCCACTATTAACTCTCACCCTTCACAATCCTCCATCTAATACACACCTATTGGAGGCTATACAAGTGCTACATGTTTAATTTCAGTCCATGGAAGCCACAATAGCATCTCTCCATGTCGATATAGATTAAACTTAAGGATGCTTATACCTCACATGCTCCTACTCCTCCTACATCTCTTGTGCTACCCACATCCCATACTAGCCCCCTCACTAATCCACCAACCATACCATTCCCTCCACCTCTTCTTTTTCCTTCCAATGCTACACCAAATGACATTCTTGGCCACCTTCATCGTCAACTCCTTTCTCTCCTGTATAATCATCGTTCTACTTCTTCTCACCTAAACCAATATCATGATCAACCATTTTTCCACTACCATCAGATTCCAGGGCATCATACCGACTCATGTCATGCTTTGAACCATATTATTCATGATCTCCAGTACTTAGGACTCTTCTCATTTTCTCCATTGCCCCCTCCTACTCCTGATTCCACCCAAGTCACAGCTCACTTTGGCTCTTAGCACTACCTACAGGGCCCATCAAGACAACACTCTCTCCTTCGTTATTCACCACCTAAGTATTTTTCATCCACTCATCCTTCCATACATAAGTTTTCATTCATTGGAACCAATTTTATCTACTATATCCCCCCTCATGGATCATGGTCAAGCATTTTCCTCATATCCCAGGTACCGGTTGACAGACCTCTGTCCCTCGACCTTATCGGTTGATTTTTTCCTTTCATAATCACTTGGGGGGGCATAGTCATAGCTATACCAATCCCCCCTTCCTCATATTAGCATAGTTTCACCCCTACTCTTTACATTCTCCTTTCACACATACATATACTTATTACACATTCTAACACCCTCATTACCTGATGACACACTCTTGTGCTTTGGTTCACACTTGACTGTTGAGGGATTACCATTACACTAAACCCCACACACTATAGGTTTTACACATTTATATATGTATCACATACACATCCTACATCATATTTATTATACATAGCCTACATCCTACATTATCCTATACATACCTCATCTATTAGTCATTTATACATCATCTATCTCATACACACTACACTAGTCATCATCTCATCTATGTCTAGTTTTACATCTCATTCTTACATACTATATTTACGCTAGGTCACATTATATATGGGTCTAGCTTTACCTATCATCACTACATATTCTATCTACCCTACATTGCATCTTACATCATTTCTATCACTTACATTACATTGTATGATTCACATTACACATTTATCCACATCATACATCTACATACTACACTAGATTCCATTATATATGGGTCTAGTTCTATCTATCATCCTTACATATTCCATTTCTATATACACCTATTAGTGCATTCCATACATTACACACACTACATACATTACATTACTTACACCACACATTTACATCACATATTCATCCATTGGTCGTTTATACTACATTGTCTTCTACGCGTTGCACTCACCACCCTATGATGCACTCTAGTTCCTCGGTCCATACTCGATTGCTGAGGGTTTACCAATCAAATGGACCTTACATTCACCAATGTGACATTTTCCTCATCCAACATTTCCCGCATTAGTGACATACACCTTAGGTTAAATTTTCACCCTTTTATCATCTTATAGTGGTATACGCTTTAGGCTAAATCACCACCCTATCTTATCATCTTGTAGTGGCATACACCTTAGGGTACATCACCACTCCCTTCTTATTCATCCCATAGTGACATACGCTTTAGGATAAATCATCACCCATCTTCATCCTTTCATCTTATAGTGATATACACTTAGGGATAAATCATCACTCATACATTCAACAAGTCGTGGTATACACTTAGGCTATAGGGTCCACACACATATTTCCATATGTCTCATCCCCATACACTCATTCTATAGTGATATACGCTTAGGGATAAATCATCACTCCTCCATTCAACAAGTCATGGTATACACTTAGGCTATAGGGTCCACAAACATCTCTCCACGTGTCACATTTCATCACCATTACATATACACACTCATCACATTTCATCACACTACAGATATAACCAACCCTACTTGACCATTTCCCGATGATGCACTCTCATTTATGCTTCATTCTTGACTTATGAGGGGGAACACAAAATGAACCTCACTGCATACACTTCCATCCACTTGGGGGCATGTTGCTCCTATCATTCCATCTTGCATTCCATTCCATCCATCCACAACATACTACATTGTCTTGAGGGAATTTACTCTTACTAGTGTTTTGCATGATCACTTTACTACACATGTTAGATTATTTTATTATATGTCATTATCATACACACATGTGCGTTCATGCCTTTGTTTAGTGTGATCACAGATACAAGAATTTACACATGGCATGGATGCTCACCTTCTACCCTTCCTATACTGGTCACTGGGGGCATCCACATTCATCTTATCCAGGTGTTATTGTTTCATTTTGTACTTAGCATCTTATACTACTTTCTCATACATGCTTTGACATATTGGTTATCACTCTAACATGCTAACGGGTGTTCCATGTGCAACACTTTTTTTGTAGGATTACATGTTTCCATGACTACTTGTTTGTTTCTACTTGTCTGCTTTATTTTCCATTGTATGCGGGCTTTTCCCTTTTGCTTTTGTGCACACTTGTCTATTGTTTGCGGCCATGATGGCCTTGAGTGTCTTGTGACATCATGAGTGATGTCCCATGTTTGAAACCCACTTTGTGTAGTCTTCTTGTTTTCTTACGTGTTTACACTACTTTGTTTGGTAGTTTCTACATTGTCTGTGTATTTTACACTTGTATTATTACATGCATGTGTTTTTGGACTAACACTTGTTTTGGCTAGCCATCCCCTTTTGTGTGCGCCTTGGTATATACCAAGTTTTTCCCTTTCCCCCTACAGGGTAGAGTTCTACAAATTTGAGTGTGGTTGGGTCCTCTTTTGGGGCCACATTCTCCTTTCCACAACATCACAAGTACCCCCAAAGAGGAGGGAATCATTGAGGTTTTTCTATGGACACAACATATTTACATTGGTTCACACACAGTGAGTGAGTTCAGCCTAGTCTACAAACTCCATACATAGTGGCCTCAACAGGACATGGTGTCCTTTGGAAATTCTGTGGAGTGGTTACAGGCTTGGGGGTTACAGTGGGTGTGCCTCTCTACACTTCTCCATCTAGTGGCATCAGATCACCCAAAAAACTAGGACAGTATAGAGATCTCTTCACACATTTCAGTAGAAGTGGTTAAAGTTGGAGGACACAACACATTTCCTCCCTATACTTCTTCAGCCAGGGTGGCGTGAGATCACCCAAAAAACTCATGACAGTACAGGATATCCTTCTACACCCTTTTTCTCGACATGGATCAGTGCACATGTTCCATTTACACTTTTTCTAGCATATTTTACATTTGCGTACTTTACACATGCGTATTTTACATAATTTTTTTACATGCATACATATTTGACTACTTGATCATTTTCTCCTTGTAGGTCCACCGTATGAGAAACAAGCAGTCAAATTTGGGGAAACAACAATAACAACAATGATATTGACAATGAAAACACACCGCTATAGGCACTTTCCTTTACTAACCATGCAGGTACACTACACACAACAAAATACATGCATGTTCCACCCTAGGTTCACTCTCATCACTTTTTATGCACATTTTTCATCTTTAGAATCCATGCTCCTCAACATTTTTCTTTTTTCATTCCACGCTTGAGTCTAGTCCATCGGCACGTCTTCTTCTACACTCTACATGGATATCAGGTACATCTCTATCTACTTTATGTTACCGAGATTTCTTCTCACCAACATAAAGTGGGGGGAAAAATGTAGACACAAAATCATGCACTTTAGGCATTATTTAGCCTGGTCTTATACTACTATTTAGAAGGTTCTCAAGTGGATAAAGTACTAATTAATCCCACCTTTTGGCCATCTTTATTTTATATTTTATTTCATCATTCCCACATATTTTATTGCACTTATCCACCCATTTTGCAACTGCCCCATCATTCTAGCCCAAAATCAGGGTGCTTGGGCCTATACTGGGGCACCCCCGGGGCACCTTGGTCCCACTTTTAGGCGCACCGGTCTATGCACATCCTTTCCCACTTCTTTTTGGGGGTCTTTCTAGCCATTTTTGTCTTTATCTTTTCCCTAGTCAGCCTTGTCAAGATTAATTATGAAATTAAGCTTGAGAGCCCTATAAATATAAAGTTATAAGACCATAATAAGGGTCCTAGGTCATAACATCATATCACTACTATCACTCCATCTAGAGTTGCATCCATTGCATCACTTGCATCCACATAGTTCCATGCATCAAGGCTAGGAGATCTGCATCACACACACTGCATAGGGGGAGGTATTCTATTCTACTCCATGCACACATGTTATTTACATTTTCTATAGTTACTATTTCTTCTACTTCACAAAGTGTGACTGACATGAGAGAACCTAGGGAATGACATGCACACACACACACACCAAAACTACATCCGATTCCGAAATGTAGTGCAACGCTTAGTGATAAGACCACTAGTTTGGTGGCTGAGGTCAATCCGACCCATTCATTTGCATATTTTATTTTTTTGAGGGTTTGGTACTTCCTTTTGTATTTCAAGTCATTTTCTAGCTCATCTGGCAGATCTAACATAACAAGCATGAATCATCCAAAGACAACTTGTGACCACGCCAAATTCAGGTTTTGAGCATTCACAGTGATCAGAGCACCCAGACTGCAAACCAGAGCACCCCGAGGTGCCCTTGTACACTCCCAAGCACCCCAGTCATTTCAAATATGCCCTTCGCAAGGTCCTTGAGTGTCCATTTGCACTTTCATATTTTATTTCCAAATCTGCAACAACCTGCGACAGTCACCTTACGAATCAACTAAGTCTTTTCTTACCTTCTCTTGCATATTAGGGTTTTATTTCACTTATAATAATAGTTTACTTGCATTTATTTCATACTGTTCTAATCCATTTACTATAGCATTTTAGTCCTCCTAGTTAGATTAACATTAATGCCCTAGTTACCCTTTTTAGGCCCCTAGGACTCATTTTTGTTAATCAAGCTACTAGAGAAATATTTGCATTCATTTTAGTATCAAGCTTACATAGCTTAGGTCTAGTGTATTTTTTGAATAGTATTTTTCATTCTAATACTTCAAGTTGAATAGGAAATGCATTGGTACAAAATGAGAATGGGAATGGAAATATGGATTTACAACAATATTAAATGCATGGACACATGTCGTACCATTAATAAAAAATCTTTTGGAAAATACATAAAGAATGCTCGAAGCAATAATACTATTTTTCAGTCCAAGGGGATAAAACACTTGAATATATTCTTCAAAATGATCTCTAACATAGGTTGAACATGACAAATATGTAATTAGAGGAAGGAGATACATACTCAACCTTATACTTCTCAATGGAATAAATTAACTCTCCCATTGACCCTCAAGCCCCCGAAAAGTAGGAATGTCCACATGTTATCCCAAATGAGCACAACAATCAAATAAAAATAACCTTTCAATGGAGCAAACAAAATGAAGGATTCTCACTAGAATCCCAAAAGAGAAAAATTAGCCATACTCTTCTTATGTCTCCCAAGTTGAGATTTTAAAAATCCATCTCACACTCCCTCTAATAAAAGTATTTCACTCCAACCCATTTACCTCCACTCTTCTGAAAGGCATCATTTTTTTATAAAGAAAAACATACAATACATCCCTCCATAAATACAACACACATAAACAAAAACTTATCCCTCCATTTTAATAATAAGCTTTTATTATTGCTTTGTTTACTAAGTAAACACCCTTTTTCCTTTACTCTTCCAAAAGGCATCGATTTTTGTCATGTTTGGCTACTTTTCTCCCACACCATTCCTATGGCCATTCATTACCCAAACCCCAATTTCATGAAACAACACATGTAAGAACAATCGAGAAAATAAATAAATAAAATAAAATAGGCCTACCTTTGGGTCATATTTTGTTAAGCAATCCAAAATCTAAGCAACTCTCACAAGTTCTTCCTCCAAAAAGGCTCTCCAATCCAAAAAAATTTAAAAGAAATTTTCCAGAAAATGGCATGTACCCCCGTTATCCAAATCAAACACACACACACACACACACACACACACACACACACACACACACACACACACACACACACACACACACACACACAAGAGGAAAAATGGGTGATGTGAAGGAGAACGTAACTAAAACAATCAATAATGAAGGTGTAAGATAGGTATGGAGTGGTTAAATAAAATTCACATGGATGTAAGGAATTTTTATTCCACACTCAAAAATACTCATCCCGAGGGAAACATCAACATAAAAATAAATAAAGGATATCAAATCAAATCAACCAAAAATAAAAAAGAGGAGAAAAATCCTTCACAAGTGAGAAAAAGTATTATTTGTCCTTAAATCTCACCTACCCCATGAGTATGGGCTTAGGGTCATTTTTATGAGTGTGGGGCAAGGCAACCCTTCTCCACACTCTTTAAAAAGTGGGCCTAAAGGAAAAATCCTAGTTTACACTTTGAGTGAAAATTACTCAACACAAAAGCAATAACAAGACATAAATAATTTGTCACAAACATAATTCACTAACCCAAGTAAAATCCACTTAACCAAAATTAATAAAATTCACTTTTAAAAATTTACACATAAGGAAAATGTGACAAAAATCATTCAAAAATTAATTACAAAATAAATCACAATTTATAAGGTCACTTGAGAAAATACAACACACACAAGTTCTCATTAGGTGACCCCCGGCTAACACATAGCATTCCTAGGTTATTTTCCTTCTCGCTTCCTCAATTTTTTATTCCATGGAACTTTGACTCGTGTTGCTATGGCACGCTCAATTCAGCACCTGAGAGGAAGGAAATTACCCAGTTACACTGGAGAGGGTAACCCTGATGTCTTTCTGTGCATGATGGAGGTCCAATGGACATGTCAAATGGAAAGGAGAAGAATAATTATTCACACCTTGTGTGGGATGATGGGTCATTTTATTCTCCAATAATTTAACTAACAGGATATTTTGTTAGTGTCATTATAAATTGGGGTTGTGTCATAGGCTGTATGCAATGGAGCTTTATGTAACCAGTTTTCCTATTGGGTCTTCTATTGGGGGGTTCTTGTCAGATATTTCTAAGTTGGTTACTAATCTACAGAAACTCAATGTAAATCTATGGAATTAAGTTACTGTAATGAAATGAAGTTTGAAATATATACTTCTAATTTAAATGTAAATGTGCACACATAATTTGAAAGAATGGATTTAAAATTGCACACTTATAACTAAAACTCAGTAGAGGTAAAATCACATGCTAAATAGATTTTGCATAAAGGGAAGCACACATTCTGAATAGAATTTTCAATAGGGAAAATAAATACATTCAAACAGAGATTGCATGAAATAAACTAAAATAGTGATCACAATAAAACTTATCAGAAAACCATATGCGTATGTGAATGTAAACAACCTCTTATCTATTTGGTCAAGTGGGCTCTTGCTCTCCCTTAGGACAGAGGAAATATCAACAGCTCTAGATCCTCAAAATGACGCTCACTTATATTAATTCAAATAAGTTCCATGACACATCCAGTATGTGAAAAGAAGAAAGCTAAATACAACATGCTATATATTGTAGATTATTCCTACCTTTAGAACTGGAAGGCATCAAATATGGGCTCATTTGATCACCATATTTTTCCACGTTTTTTTGAGCACTAGGTTCCTCCTTCTTCTTGTGTGTAGGGTGGTTGACTGATGCGATAGTGGGTTGAGGTGTGGAAGATGTAGCTAGTTTGAGCTACTTCAGCTTAGAACCCTCCCCCACATTAATACTTTCAAGCCTTCACTTTGGCTTGAAATTTTTATATGTGAGCAGAGTAAGTGAATGAGCCCTGGGTGCTTTAGCATTGTTTTTCCTTCTCCAGTATTGTATTTTTGGCTGACCTAGATAACTACATCTACCAAGTATTTCGGTAAATTCACCCTGAGTGCAAGGTTTATGCATCCTTTCTTTAAATGAATAATAATTTTGAGTGAATCGCTAACCAAAAAAGATGACTAGTCGTCACATATAAAGTATTTTTTAACCCATTTGGCCATCTCCCTCCAAATGTCATGAATAATTTCCCTCTTAACTCCTTTCTAAACACCTTGGGAGGTAAGGATTACCTCTGGAAATGCCTTACCCTCCTCATGAAATATAGCAAGAAATTCTTTGAGGGGAGCATTTTTCATGACTTTTAGACCAAAATCTGGTAAACCAGATAGTTTAGAAACTACCTTTCTGGTAACCTCCACCCCCTTCCCTCCAATTTATGAGTAAGTAGCTTCAAAATTATATATGAATTCATCCACTACACCTTCATCAAAACCTTCAAATTTCTAGATGAATTCAAGCCAACTAGAATCATAAAATACATGCAAAAGCACAACGTTCTTGAGTAATGGGTTCAGAGAATCAGGATCTGGCTTTTTCTTTTGTCCCATAATAAAGGAAAATGAATCCAAATGATAGAGAAACAAGAACAAGGGCATGCTTGAATTCATGTTGTGACAACAGGTAGAATGGTGCATTCAATATTCACGAAGCAATGATAGGAAGTGGTTAGGAACTATCAATTTGAAATGCACCTTGATCCTTGAATGGCATAAAATCAGAGCAAATTTGGCAGCGTAAAAGGTTGACAAGAATAGGTATCTGTGATTAGTTTTGATATGTGAGATAGCACACATCCCATTGCTTGAAATGGAAATTCCACCTTTCCCTTTTGTAGAATGTGACACATGTGGTGTGCATAGAAATCATGACTCATTACACCCTTATGCCATCATGTCATAGTGTCATATTCGAAAGGATATCTATAATAAATACATTCAACATTGTGTATGGATGCAATTATGATAAGTTCATGCATGGGGATTTTATTCATAAGGAAACATCCGTAGTGAATTAGAATGCACTTACCCATGCTAGTTCAGTGTCTAATATCCATAGTAGATTATCCTACCGTCTGAGATAAAATGTGATTAATGGCCTTCAAACAACGAATATTTATGCATTTATTGAAAATAAAACAACTATCTAATGGAAGAAGATCAAGGTCATTACCAACCTCCTTTATTTAAATTGAAAGATAACAATTCCTCCTAGTCGGAGGGGTGAAGAGCCACCTTAACATGTATTTCCTCACTCAGCATAATGTCACTGGTGAAAGTTCCCTTATCAAGAGGTCATTGATAAATCCCGAGTCTGTGTGACTTAGGGATAGTTGGTGCTGATCACATTTTCTCAATAATTTTTCAAGGTTATTTAGAGATTCATCAAAAGTGGATCCATGGACAGTGAAATCATCCATATAAACCTCAACACAGTCATTTGTAAGATTTGCAAAATGGCCAAAACTGCTCTCTGAAATGTAGCAAGTGCATTACAAATCCCAAAAGGTAAGACTCGATAAGAAAATGTACCCAAAGGGAAAGTAAAGGTGGTTTTATCCTGGTCAGTAGGTGCAATACTTATTTGGTTATACCCACTAAACCCATCCAAGAAAGAAAAATATTTCTTACCGACCAACTGAAATTCTATTACTTGGTTAATTCAACGAAATTGGAGAATAATCTTTCTTGGATCTCCTATTATGAAGTATATCCTGTAGTCAACATTAATTATCCATTTACCATTGTATTCATGTGTATTATTATTTAAATGAGATGGTGAAACTCATATAACTAATAATAATATAGTGTAGAGTGAATCCTGAAGTTGTAATAATTTTTCTCATCGAGTAGTTTGACTAGAGTCTGAGTGCTAGAGTTAATTCTTCATTGCGGCTACCTTATGAGTTTAACATCTTCAGTGTAGATATGGTGAGTATAGATGTTAGGATGAATTCCCCTCAAATTAGTGTAATCCCAAGAAAAAGCGTGGGAGTTGTTATCTAAATTCCTCCACCACCTGTTGAAATTAGATAACAAGTAGATACCTGCAGGGTTAATTAGATTAGTCCTGAGAATCTTGAACCGATACAAAAAGATTCAAGATTACAACAATAGGGGGAAGAAACTTGGCCAAATCATGGTGAAAAAATGAAGAAAACTGACTCGGTGAGTCAAAACCGAGCCAGGGACGATTCGGAAAGGAAAATTAGAAGATTTATGGAAGGCACCACGTGTCAGCTATGAAATAGAGATTGAGAGATGAAACCAATTAAGTATCTCACTTAACATTAAGAAGTGTGTCTTCGCTACCCATTTTCCACTATAATAGGTCACATCATTGTTAGGTTGTGGAGCCTATTTTCATTTGTGAAAGTGTTGAATACTGTACTCTAAGAGTACTATACACTTTTCATGTATCCTCGCTGGGGTTTTCATAGCAGTTGCCTACTTATATGGTTTTATGCATATGGTAGGATATAATGAAAAACATTACATATGTGCTTTGAATTTGGCTATGAATTCTATAGAGTTTGTTGAGCATATCTCTAAATGGATCTAGGTATTGTATTGAGAGAGTGGTGGCTTGTAATAAAATTTGAGCAAGTGATTCTTGGTGGACATAGCCCAAATTGGGTGAACCACATTAAATACTATCTCTTTGTGTTTCGTTATTTTATTCTGCAATTTTATTTGAGATCTGTAATAATTTTTACATATTAGTTTCTACTGTTGTGATTCTGTGAGGGATTATTCTACATATTTTATCCCTTATTTCCTAACAATCATATGCAAGGAAGGCTTATTGGTAGACCTTGAAAAAGTAGTTTTTATCTTGGGTTTGGAGGATCCTACTGGTCAAAGTGTAGTCTATGGGTTTTTAGGGAATACAAGGTACTACATGAAGTTCATTAAGGGCTATGCCAAAATTTTCATGCCATTGGAAGAGTTTTTGAGACATAAAGGTAAGTTTCATTAGGGAGAGGCGCAACAGATGGCTTTTGATGCGCTAAAGGAGAAACTTACTAATGTGCCTATTTTTTGCTTTTTCTCTTAGGATAATCCATTTCACGTACACATTGATGCTTTGGGTATGGAAATAGGAGTGGTGTTAGCACAACCTAGAGAAGGGATTTTTTATCATCCCTTGTGTTTCATGAGTAGAAAATTAACTCCAACAGAACATAATTATACTACCAGGAGCGCTAGGAATTTTCAATGATCTACGCGTTGCATAAATTTAGGTAGTATTTTCTAGTGAATCCTTTTATTTTCTGCATGGACCATATGGTATTAAAGTACTTGGTGAACAAGCCATTTTTACAAGGGTGCATATGTTAGTGTATCATGTTGTTTTAGGAGTTTGACTTTTTGGTCATTTTGAAACCAATAAAAAGAAACTTGGGACCTGATCATCTATCATGGATTAACTCATGTGAGGACGTGCAAAGCATTGACAAAACAATTCCAGATGTACATTTATTTAGATTATAGTGTGTGCCCTCTGATTTATAGGATATTTTTGTTTTTTTGCAAATGAGTGTGGCACCAAAAGGAATGAAGGATTTGGAGGATAAGTATTTAGCTATACGCGTCGTGCCCTAAACGTTGATTATCAGAGACCTATAAAATTTAGGAAGAGATAAGGTTTTACACCAGTGTGTCTTAGAACATGAGCATAATGAAATCATGGAAGAATCTCATGGAGGCTTTATAGGAGGACATACAGGGAATGCAACCACACACAAGATCTTATTGGGAGGTCTTTGGTGGGAGATGGTTTATAAGGATTACATAGAATATTACAAGGCCTGTGACCATTTCTAGCACCTGGGAAAGCTAGGGTGGAGAGATGAAATTCCATTAAGACCTATTACTAATGAAGAACCATTTGAAAAATGGGTAATTGACTTTGTGGGACCTATTTCCCTAGCCACGTGTAGGATAGGTTTGCGCTATATTATCACTTGCATAGATTATCTTACTTGGTGGGAAGAGGCGACACCTACAAAGGATTTCACGATGGATACAACAACTAGGTTCTTATGAGAGAATATAATCAGCAGGTATGGATGCTCGTTGAGTTTAACTAGTGATAGGGGTACTCACTTTTTTAATGAAATTGTTAAAATCCTATTGGAAGAGTTTCTGATGGCCCATAAAAAAAATACCGCTATCACCCTCAATCTAATGGAACTATTGAGGCATTTAACAAGATACTAAGCCACACCTTAACTAATATTTTTGATTTCAGAAGGAGGTACTAGGATGGCAAAGTCTCTACAGTGTTATGGGCATATCGTATGACTTATAAACAACTGAACAAGGCTACACCTTTTCAATTGGTGTTTGGTGCGGAGGAAACTCTACCTATGGAATTCATGTTGATATCCTTGTGTATTGTACATGTAAGAGGATTGGATAATGAGCAAGCATTGGAGGAGCACATTGATAAACTTATGGAGTTGGATGAGAGGCAAACCATTACTAGATGGAGCCAGAAGATGGAGAAAACATGAAAAAAGGCATGACATAATCGACATATTAAAAACAAGAAGTTTGAGATTAGGAAGATGGTTATTTTGTATGATTAAAAGTTTTTACACCACCCAGGCAAGCTCAATGTGCATTGGTTGGGACCATACATTATAACGCATATACTTGATTCAAGAACTTGCAAGTTATGAGTGCTGGATGAAACAATTATTCTTGGTTATTTCAATGGGAGTAGGCTAAAGACCTACTATAAATGAGTCTTCGGTGTGTTTTTAAATAAGGACATATTGAAATTTAGTTTATTATTTCCCTTAATGCATTTTCCATTTTGTGTGTTTCCCTTCTTTACTGATTTTTCTTTTCTTTTTTCTTTTATTGTTTGCATGTTTGCGCACTGGTAGCCAGTTAGTTTCTAAAGGGGTTCGCATGTAAAGGACTGTGCATCATTTTAGTGTGGGGTGGAGAGTGTAAAGAAGAGTTTTAGTAAATTGCTTAGGAAGAAGCAAGTGCTGGGAGTGATGTCAATTGGTGGCCCATTTGAGGAAATCAAAATCTTGTGGATTCGGAGGAGCACGCATCGCAGAAGTAAGTATTGATGGAGATTGGTGTCAAAAACCTTATAAAAACCACATACAGTAATAAAAACACTAGAATAACATGAGGTAGGTAGAGGAAAAAACTATGTTTAAACATAAAGGAAGATTTACTTTGGTGCTATGAGTACGCGAGAGGATTTTTTATTGATGTAGTTTTATGGGCCAGAAGGTTATGGAAGCTACACGAAAGTTTGAACATGAAGGAAAAGTGCTAGACACAACACACAAAAGGATGGAATTGGAAAATTCTGACTTTAATGTAATTTTATGGTGGGTAGGTGGCATAGGAGTTAATGTAAAAAAAAATGATATAAATAGAAGGTCGGGGTAAGTTATTTCTTTGACCTTGCATTGTTTATCATAGAGCTCTTACGAAAAAAGGCATCCTTGTGAAGAAAAATTGTGACAAATTATGTGTGAAGGGAAGAGCTTGACATATTTCTAAACCATAAGTGGAATGGAGTACATGGGCATGAGAAAAGGAGATTGTTTGGTGGATTCCTATGGGTATTTACATTGTCTTGTGGAAAGAGAGTTTTCCAGGTTAGGATTTACAGAGCTAGGGCATAGGTTTGGAAAAAATTTCACAAAAAGACTGGAACCAAAGGACTGAGCAATGGTGAAGTAAGGACCAAGGAAGAATTTACAAGGATTTGACATAATGACTCTAAGGAAAAGAGTGAAAATTTCACCAAAGAAGGGAAAGGGCGAGGGCAAAGTAGAAATAGTCACAGCAACCAATTTTAATGAGGTACACAGAGATGTAATATCCATGATAGCATTTTGATGGGGATAGAATGGATCTTTCACATAAAAAATATGGATATAAGTGATTATAACCACATGATGAGAACCACAGAGAAATAAATGGCGTTAGAGATATCTCTACCAAAAAGAGAAAGGATGTCAGATGATAAATTGGTGTATGATTATTTTTTGAAGAAAAAATTGGAGAAGGATGGACTTGTACAACTCTATGAGTTACCATATTTTCGTAAACCTGAAAGGTTGTACCAGTGGTTGATGTCGTGCATGCACGAAGATTATTTTTACTTTGCAGGGAGGAGAATGCACTTGAATTATCAATTGATCTCAAAATACACTGGGCTTATCTGCACGGGAGAATCACTAGAGCATGAGTTAGGTGACAAGGACACAATCAAAGAAACAACCATTGAATATGAATAAAATAAGGTTTTGCGCTACTTTTATATCACCAAGATCACCAACCCAACCATGAAAATGGCCATGCACCTACTCACCAAGCTAAATGGACAAGAGCGATGGACACAAGTAAACAAGAGATGGTTGAACATTTGTAGGAAGATTTCAGAAAGAATAATCTACAACTTCTCGGCCTTCATTGTGGAGGAGATCATAGATATTACATGTGACGAGGATAAGATCCTGTATGGTAAAATCCTTCTTACCAATGCACTTTATAATATTGGAGTGTCTGATTGGCCGAATAGCTATGTCTAGGAGTACACTAAAGAGGACCCTTCCCCTTCTAAGAGGTTTGAGTCATACACTACTCATACAATGACTGCTACATATAAAGCACACTTCGAGAAGTGGTACAAGTGAATGCACGATGCATTTTAGGTAGAATGGAGAATCCTTGAACAATTTCTAGCCTTGGTGGATGGTGGCTGAGTTCACCATATATCAACACTTCTGCATAGGAAGATTCACTCAAATAGATGGCACGAAAAAGCCCATGGTGTATACTACCATTCACCTTCACAGTGCAATACTTTTAAAGCATGGTTAACTAGTTCAAGGAGGCCAAGAAACTTAGATTTGATCTAGGTGAGGTAGATCAGGATCACCATGCATTGGGAATAACTTTAGTATACCCCAAGAAGTGCGCATATGTGGAGAATTATATCTCTCAGGATGTACATATGTTGAAATCTGTGTCAATACCTATTGTAGGTAAAACAAAAACAAGGGTGTATATCCAACTAAGGCCCAAATTCAAAAAGGGTGTGTACATTGAGGATGATGTATCCATCCAAGAAGACCCCACCAGAAGAAAGAAAGTTGGGCAAAAGAAGAGAGAAAGAGAAGAAACTACAACAAGTAGGGCACCAAGCACGTGTACGGTTCAGACTGTAGGGGTACAACATTAAGGCATGGTCTTGATAAATTACACTCAGAGGAATAAATCCCCCATGAAGGAGAAGTCACTTGAGAAGGAAATGTCCCCTATGATAGAGGAGTCACTAGTGAAGAAGAAGAAAAATGTGACGCATAGTTTGGACTTTGAGGAGACAGAGAGCATGAAGGTTGACGAGTCCAAAGAGGAAGATGAGGAGTGCAAGGAAGGTGAGAATACTTTGGTATAAAACATACATGAATCTGATTATGAGGAGTGGTATGAATATGGATAAGGCTCTCACAATATGGGAGGAAGTGAAGAGGTAGACATGAACATGCAAAAGACCCCGCCCTTAATGAGAGAATAGTTAGATGACACCGTGGAAAAGGAGGTAGCAGACATTATATAGAACTTGGTGGAGAATGAGGTGGAGCACAACGTAGATGAGATATTGAAGGAGACAGAATAGAGCATAGAAAGGGAGAAAATTCTAGAGGTTGACTTCTCAAAGGAAACACATACTAGAGGTAAGGGAACAACAATGATGCAAGGACCCATAATGACTTATTTCAGTGATCCGAACAAGTTGCTACTCGCGCAATTCCAAAGTACGATGCTCACATACAACTATTTTGTTGGTCATTTTTTGATAGAGGTAGTACATATACAGGCACTAGGAAGATGCTATCATGGGATTTCGAGTCCCATGTTAATGAGCATGAGTTTGAAGTTAATGTCGATGCACTGATAGAAACACATAATCCCAATGAGGTGAATCCTATTATGGATACTTAGTGGCTAACAAATGAGCAGGTATGTAACGTGCTCAATAAGGCATCATCGGGGGTAGAGGTGAGGTTATTCAGGAGGAATAACATAATTAAAGCCTTGGAGGAAGAATTGGAGGAAAAGAATAAGGAGATAATTGAGAGAGACAATGAGATCAAGCAGAAAGAGTGAGTCATCTCAAAGTTAAATCTTGAGTTGAGAGATGAGAAGGAAAGGGTGTGCGAAGCCTACAAGAAATCAATGACTATCTCAAACTTCATTATTTTGGTGCTCTTGGATCTAGCCCCCCTACACATAAATATGAGTAAGCATTCAACCTCTTGGAGGATTTAACACACTTGATCACGATGGAGAAGTAACCAATTGCACTGGAGTTGGTAGAGGAGGTTATGGCATGACAAAAATAATAGAAGAAGTTGAATATTGAAGAGACCATAACTTAGTATTCCAAGCTCCTTGCCTCTATGAATATTGCGGTGCACATGGCCAAAGTTTTCTATGAAAACTGTGGAGATAGGGATAGGGTGACAAGTATATTGGTTACTACCCATGAGGCAGACCTGAAGGAGATCTAGGAAAAAAAACAATAATAGAGTAGAATGGGACATGATCATAGTTGAGGTCGAGAAGAAGTCTGAGGTGATCGAGGACTTAAGGTTATAAATTATAGGAACTATATCCCTAGGTCACACGAAGGATGGACACATTGAGAAACCTTAACAAGTAGATGGAGAACATTGTGGATACATTGAAGGCTAAGGGAGAAGAGTTATCTTTTGAGGAATTCAGCCCATTAATAGGGGATTTATTTCAACAAGCACAAAGTGAGGTGGATGCCTGGAATAAAGTTAAAGCATCCTTGAACAAAGACTTCCCAATCCTTGTACAGTAGTAGCAGAATTATTATTTTCTTTGGCATAGGCCAGGAATAGGTTATTCTTTTTCTCCATTCTATATTTTTTTTGGATATCATATTGTTTTCCGAGGATGAACAATATGTTTAGTGTGAGGTGATGATGGGCTTGGAAAATGACTAAGTCCTAAATTAGAAGGTAAACATGTGTGTGGAAAGACACTATGGAGAAAAGCATGTAAGTGAAAACACACAAGGAGATATAGGTTTGTGTGCGGGAGCAGGAAAGGGTTTAAGGACTTAGCCACATTTTAGTTAAAGGACATCACATGCAAAACATGTGAATTATCAGATAAGTGTAATGATGACAAGGTTGTTACATGGATACTTGGAGCTCAAGAAAAAAATATTCCAGGGAATATTTATGGTTATAGGCTGTAAAGTGGAGGTTGTTATGGCTAGCTGTCATCTACATGGCTTGGAAACTCGAGTATAAAATAATATAATGACATTTGGCATGTGGGCCTACTTTTGGAATGATGATTAGGTGAGATTCCATCCTATTTGAGGAATCATTTAGAACTAGACAAGGGCGATTGGCGATTGGGGATTAAAGATTGTATATTGTGTATGGATGTTAAAAGTTATATATCGTGTGTGGGTGCATATGGGGTTTGTATAGCCATGGTGTATTTCTATAGGAAGGGTTTATGTAATGGTTATAGGAAGAAATATAGGATTTCTGGACGTTATTATCTTGATTTATGTGGTTTGCTATGACCCTTTTAAAGTAGTATGGCTACTGTAAACACTTATTAATCAATATATGAGGACTTATTATGTATATCTATGTTCATGGGTTCAAACCCTAGTATATTTCATGCTATTTATGGCTCAACTTTGATTTATGTGGATTGTTACAATGTATGCATCCATTATATGGTTTATCTATGCTTAGATTCAATGCTTTTACTTATATTCTAAAACGAATGCATGTATTTCTGGTTATGTAACATTCCTCCCTTAATGGCAAAGTATTCTCAAAAAAATCACATAAAGGAGTGGTTCGGCGCCCTCGTGCGCCTCAGGTGAGTGCCCAACTAACACTAGGTTATAGGCTGGCACATTTGGGATTTAAAGGGAGTAGGGAAATGAGGCTACATGTGTACTAAGAAAATAGTAATTGAGTGAGAATATTAACCAAGTATGAGAGCACGTAGGCACGTAAGGTCCCAGTTATGAAAAGGTGCGCAAGGAAAAAGCATGCAAGAGAAAGGTTTAAAGGAAGCACATAGCATGCGTGACGTGTGAAAGGAGGTTCGGGACTTAGTCAATTTGAGCACCCAGGGTAGAACACGTGAAAAGCATGATCGGTTGCACGTGGATAAGATGCCAGCCTGGTGACAGGTTGGCCCCGATAGGGGCATGCCTTGGAATCTTCTAGAAGAACATCATGAGATAAAGTGGAAAGCTCAGGCCTGGAGAAGCATGCTCACATGAAGGACCACATTCGACACTTGGCACCAGATCTGAGGGCACTGGAAGGTGAGTTGGTAGTGTAGGAGAATTATAAATACAAGTGCCTACGGAGTAAAAGAAGAGACACTAGGAGTTAGGGAGATAAGGAGTTTGATATACATGGCGAGTTTGAGATATAGTATGGGTGGAGCTCTGCAGAATTGCTGTGAAGACTCTGTTAGTGGATAATTGATTCAGGAGAGAATGTACTAGGCATGGAGTTGTAAATTTTCTTTTGATAGCTTAGTTACATAAGTCCAGTGGAATGCATGACTGCGGTTTGCTTCTCTGTGACACTCTGTAATGGTTCAATGAATGTAATGAGGTTACCTGATATAATATATACATGAATATCAATGGTTCTAATGCATATTTCTCTCTTATGAGTTCTCTTTCCTTTCATGCCATGTATGAATGCTTGTATAATTCTTTCTGTCATAATATATGCTATGGATTCTGTTAAAGCACTCGATCTGAAGTGACTGCAAGGATCTAGAGGCCGTTATGAGCCCTATGGTTCTTGTATGTCTTAACTTCCCTCCTAAAAAAATTTACACTAATCATAGATGATGTTTCCCTCTAAACTCACATAAAAGAGAGACTCGGTACCCGCGCATGCCTCGGGTGAGCACTCAGCTTCTGCTGGGTGATAGGCCAGTGCACATGGGGGTTCCTTCCTTTTGTGATGGGAGTAAAAATGACTACATCTTGGTTCCATTGCCGGGACCTCTTTTCGAAGTTGTAGTGGGATATAGCATACATCATGATCTGTGTAATGAGTAATGACAGAGTGGTTAACATTGGAAAATGTTGAATCATGGTTCAAGAGCATGGAGGATGAATTTTCTCAGAGATTCAGCACTGGACCTGAGTTTAATGCACGTAGATGGGTAGAAGAGAACCTCTACCATGATCTGTATGAGACCTTCTTCTGCTGCTTCCCAGTAGAACTATATGAATGGCTTTCAGCCTATGCATCTAGATCAAGTTGGCATTATGGATCACATGTGTGGACCAAAGAAGACTACCAAAGGTTACAGGATGCAGATCTGACATGGACCCATGTTGTAGATCATTGGTGGAGAGGAGTACTGACTAGTTACACTCTGGAGTATGCCATTTCTACGTACTCTTGTCTGGAGGTTGCTGAGTTTGAATTTCTACGAGAACCTAGAGGAACATTTCTACATGTTATTCCTCTAGCTATGAAGATATTGATGGTTACCATGAGTTTAGAGGCATTCCCAATGGCCGGCTAAACCTTTCTGAGCACTGGGTAAGGGAGCTTGGGTGGAGGAAGATGGCAGATATCACGACAGAGAAGGAGAGGGAAGAGAGACAGCTCAAGTATAGTGAAGCACGTGAAAGGGAGATTGCTAGATGACATGAGGCTGCTAGTGTGATGGATCTATGGAGACAGACATTGTGGGAAGGAGTTGAGGTTCATGCGGAAGGACATGGAACCTGAGCAGTCTGTGCTACCCCATCTTGGCAAGCGCGTGAGAGAGACCCCTTCAGCTTCTGGTGAGAGTTCATCACATGGAGAAAGGAGAGTCATTGGCACATATCTGAACCCACCCAGTGACCGAGCCCTGGCACTTGGTTTTCCTGAACCAGGAAGAAGTGTTATTGACCCAGTTAATATCAGTGGAAGAGACAGATCCACACCTAGGAGGTACAATTTTACAGTTCCTTCTTCTATGGCTGCACATATTCCAGTATTTGGAGGAGTCTTTGGACAAGGAGCAAGTGTACAAGCTTTTGGTCTCACATCAGGGAGTGGCACGGGACACAGTAGTGGTAGCAGAGTGCCATCACAGACCATCGGCACATAGTTCAGTGGGACCATGGGGGTGCTTGGCACAGCTCCTACAGGCCCTATTGGACCCAGTGGTTCTAGTGGATCTAGTGGCTCTGGAGGCACAGGACCTAGTGGACCTGGTGGATCAGGTGGTGGAGGAAACACCAGAGGGAACCAAGGCTCTGGCTCAGGAGGACAGGGACCCCAGCCACCACCTCAAGTATTCTTTGAAATTTCTCTACATTTACCAGATTACAGGGGCATTGAGGATGCTACAGAACATGTTCACAAGTGTGAACTGCTATGGCACGTGAAGGGTATCACAACCCCAGAATGGAAGGCTAGTCAGTTTGTAACCATGTTGCAAGGGCACACACATAGCTGGTATAGGAAGTATGACCCTCATCAAATGGTGGTGGACTACACTGCTTTAAAGAATGCATTCTTGGCAGAGTTCCACATTCCTGAGTTTGAGCAGAAGAGCATTAGCACTCTGAAGGAGATCCAACAAGGAATGGTAGAGAGTGTGTGGGAGTATGATGCATGTTTTAAAACTCTCTTGTCTAAATTATCATATGATATTCATCCTTCTCAGCATGCACAGTGGTTTGTTGGAGGATTGATCACCCCTTTTAGAAGGGCCTTGTCTCATAAAACTTTTACAGACCCACGCGAAGCATTGGAAGCTGCCCTACACGCCGAAGCTATTGGTAGTATTGATACTAGTGTTAGCCCATTCTTAGAGGCTCAGATTGCTACTATGGCAAAGCAGTTGGAAAAATTATCTGTGAACTCAGCCCATGAGACTTGTAGTGGTTTGTGGTGCACAGATTGTGAAATAGAGGGACACGTTAAGGATAATTTCCCCCAGAGTATGGTACGCGCTATGACAGTAGATTGTGAAATTTGTCATGGGGACCATGATGCAAGTAGATGTCCCTTGCTACAGCACATGATCAGGAAGAATGTATCTTGTTATTGCAAAATTTTCACCTCTACAACCCATGATACTAAGGACTGTAGGCTCATTGATCAGATCCATGAGGCCATTGATCATGGGGTGTGCCAAACCAGCATTGCCAGTGGTTCTAAAGGTGATGATCACCATTATGAGGAGCACAGATGGAGGAATGGGCGGAAGAGGTTTTCGAGGAGGATTCCATGGTCGAGGTAACCACGGAGGAGGAAGGAGTGAGTTCCCATGTGGAACATGTTTCAACTATGGATCTACAGAACATTACAAACGTGAGTGCCCAGACCTGTTGTAGTGCTCATGGTGTGGAAAGAAGCATAAGTATGAGGAGTGCCTAGAATTATTTGAGCATATGAATCAGCAGCACCGGAAGGACAAGGGCACTGTAATGGTCAGCATCAAGAAGGAAGACATACAGTGGATGCCTCGGGTAACACGGGATGCAGGTTTGGAACCTGTCTTGGTAACAACAAGGGCAGAAGCCATGTATGTAAGAGAGGTACCAAGATAGAAGAACTTGGTTTCAAGGGAGGAGGTCATTCATGGAAAGTATCCAGACCCCGCGCATCAAAAGGAGATATATCAGGACACCATGGATGTTATTCAGAGCTTACAAGGGGAGATCCAGTGTCTAAAGGAGCAATCCAGGAGGGAGGAACAAGGAAGGAGAGTTGAGGTGCAAAAGGATGACCTGGATGAGGTCAAGGAGGTGTGTAAAATGCTAAGGCAGGAGAATATCATTCCCTTGCTAGGATCCTGGTTGAGAGAGAAGGTACCACGCACTGGAGAAGAGCATGAGAGACAGGTCTTGCACGTGAACCTTCCCCCTCACAGCCTCGACTATGACAAGGAGATTACATTGAATGCAGTTGTAGATGGATGGCTCCTCAGCAATATCCTCATTGACATAGGCACAGAGGTTAATGTTCTGACTTTGGATGCATGGCATCAGATGGGAAGACCTGCATTACAGCCATCTTCGAATGTGTTGTATATGGAAAACAAGACTAAGGAAATGCCCATCGGTGTCTTGAAGGATGTAGCTATTACTATCCAGGGAGCCAAGTTTACTGGGGACTTCAAAGTCTTGGCACTCACCGAGGTGGACAATTTCCCAGCACTACTTGGGTGCCCTTGGTGTTACAAGAACAATGCGGACCTTCGGTTCAACAAAGGGTACATCAGCTTTGAGAACAAGGAGGAATGGGTCATTATACCCTTGGCTGATGGGAAGTCGACACCATATATTGAACCATTGGGAGAGGAAGTTCTGGACAGGATTTATGTGTGCTCAATCAGAGACCCTGAGATGATACACCCTACTAATGGGGTTATCCAGTTTGAAGATGCTCAGTCAGTGAGTGATACCACTAGTCTAGCATGTGACAATTGGGTGCATGGAACTTATGAATTAATGGGATGGTAGTTGAGAGGGTCAGTGACCAAGGTGACTAAGGCATGCATGGTTAGGCACCTTGGAGGAAAAGAACTGCCCAAGTATTCAGGAGGAGCCTTCCCTGAGATCTTTCTGCAGGAGGTGGAAGCTCAGTGGAAGGATGGAAAGGAATGGAGGGGGATGTTAAGTTATGTCTTGCTTGGCACAGCAGCTCAGTGGTGGGCCACACATCAGGAGAGCCTTTTAGAGTGGCACGAGGTAAGAATTGCTCTCTCTGTCAGATTTTCTAGGAGCAATGTACCCACCATCATCAAGGAGTACCATGGGAAGGAGCCCACCTCTTTCCATATCCAGGAGTGTGAACGGGTCTAGAGAGAAGGTGTGGAAGCTTTTCCACCATCCCTCTAGGTGCACAAGTTGTATTCTACACTACAGGGTTACGCGCATGCATTGTACATTCATTCGGAGACACGCCGCCAGACAAAGAATTGGCAAGAGCTTGCAGCTGACGTTTTTCAAACCTTTTAATATCAGAGTACCAAGCCATCAATTGATAAGGCCTTGTAGGGTATCAAGCACCTTACCATGGGGGATAGTGCCAGGATGGAAGATAGGCTACTGGAATTACTAGGTGAACCAGGATTGGAGGCACATTTTGAAGAAGAAGAGGAAGCAGAAGAGTTACAGCTTGAGCGCACATGTTTGGAAAAGGAGAAGGGAAAGTTGGTATATCTGATTGATGGAGAGGAATCAAAAATATTAGATGTTATCCATTCTGTAGGGATGCGTGAGGTAGTGGACAGTGTAGATACTTGCATGCGCGTGCCTACCATGATCCTTTAAAAATGAAGAGAGTTAACATTAGTTCAGGAGAAGAACCTAAGGAAGCTATTATTGGGGATTACTGGATAGAGAAGGAAGTATCGAAGATCATTGATCTATTGCATGAATTTGAGGATTTATTCCCACATGGGTACCATGAGCTCAAAGGCATTCACCACTCCTTGGGAGAGATGAAGATAAAACTGAAGGATGGTGCATGCCTGGTTAGAAAAAGGCCCTACCAGATGAATCCCAACTTACGCGTGAAGGTCAAGGAGGAGATAGACAAAATGATAGCTTCTGGGATCATTGAGGTAGTGGAAGAATTAGAGTGGATAAGCCCTATGGTAATCAACATCAAGAAGGATGGGTGGATTAGAATTTATGTGGATTATAGGGAATTGAATGTAGTTTGTGTCATTGATCCATTTCTGACCCCCTTCACTGAAGAAATTTTGGAAGGAGTCACTGGGCACGAAATCTATTCCTTTACGGATGGATTTTCAGGGTACCACCAAGTCTGGATTGCAAAGGAAGACCAGGAGAAGACAACTTTCACCACCGAGTGGGGAAGTTTTGCATATACGGTCATGCCCTTTGGGTTGAAGAATGCGCCAGCTATCTTTTCATGCATAGTGGTGCAAGCATTCCAGGACTTCATCCATAAGTTTCTTCAGGTCTATTTGGATGATTGGACAGTATATGGTCTGGTTAAAGACCATTGTGACAATTTGAGGTTAATGTTTGAGAGGTGTAGGTAGTTGAGGATATCCCTCAACATTAAGAAATGTGTGTTTGCTACACCCTTTGGGACTTTATTGGGGCATATCATATGTAAGGAGGGCTTGCTGGTAGATCCCGCTAAGGTTGTAGTTATTGTGGGGTTAAGGGAGCCTACTAGCCAGAGCACAGTGCATGGATTCCTTGGGCATATGGGCTATTACAGAAAATTCATTAAGGGATATGCCAAGATCACCACACCTTTAGAGGAGCTGCTTAGACATAAAAGTGCCTTCCATTGGGGAGAGGTGCAGCAGAGGGCATTTGATACATTAAAAGATAGGCTTATCACCATGCCTATTTTATGTTTTCCCTCTTGGGACAAGCCCTTCCATGTCCATGTAGATGCCTCAGGGACCACCATTGGAGCAGTGCTTGCACAACCAGGTGAAGGGATTGTTGATCACCCTCTGTGTTTTGCAAGCATGAAGCTGACACTAGTAGAGAAAAACTATAGCACAACCGAGCGCGAGGCATTGTCAATGATCTACATGCTCTTCAAGTTTAGACAGTATCTGCTGGCAACACCCTTTGTGTTTTACACCAACACATGGCATTAAAATATTTAGTGAACAAGCCTATTCTACAAGGGTGCATATGTCGATGGGTATTGTTGTTTCAAGAGTTTGAATTCACCATTGTAGTGAAGCCCAGAAAAAGCAACTGTGGGCCTGATCATCTGTCAAGAATTGATTCAGGGGAGGATGCACAGAGTATTGAGGAAGCAATGCCAGACACGTAACTATTTAGGTTGCGGCACACACCCTCAGATTTGGAAGAGATTGCAATATTTTTAAAGGAAGGTGTGGCGTTAGAAGGAATGAAGACATTGGAAAAGAAGCAGTTGGTCATACGCGCCATGCCCTACATGTTAGTCAGTGGAGACATATACAAGTTGGGACGTGATGAAGTTTTTCGTAGATGTGTCTTAGAGCATGAGCACCTGGCCATCATGGAGGAAGCACATGGAGGAAGTGCGGGTGGGCATTATGTAGGTGATGCCACCACGCACAAGATATTAATGGTAGGTTTGTGGTGGGAAACCTTGTACAAAGATTGTAGAGACTATTGTAAAGCATGTGACCATTGTCAGTGCATTGGCAAACCAGGAAGGAGAGATGAGATGCCTTTGCACCCTATTCCTAGCACAGGAGCCTTTTGAAAAGTGGGCGATAGACTTTGTAGGACCTATTGCACCAGCAGCGCATAGGACTGGGTCACATTATGTCATCACTTGCATGGATTATCTCACAAGGTGGGTAGAGGCAGCCCCAACTAAAGACTGCATGGCAGCAACAATGGCAAGGTTCTTATGGGAGAACATTATCACAAGGTATGGATGCCCATTGAGTTTGACCAGTGATAGGGGTACACATTTCTTGAATGAGACCATGAGGATCCTATTATCAGAGTTCATGGTGGCTCATCACAAGACTACGCCCTATCACCCACAAGAAAATGGAACCACAGAAGCATTCAACAAGATACTAAGTCATACCTTGACCAAAATTTGTGATGTCAGAAGACAAGATTGGGATGACAAAGTATCGGCAGTATTATGGGCTTACAGGACAACGTATAAAAGGCTGAACAAAGCCACACCTTTTCAATTGGTGTTTGGAAAGGAAGCTATTTTTCCAGTTTGAATTTATGTTGCCTTCTCTGTGAATAGCACACATGTAGGAGGGTTAGCTAATGAACAAGCATTGGAAGAAAGAATTGATGAGTTAATGAAACTGGATGAGAGACGATCACTCACCCGATGGAGCCAAAAAATAGAAAAAGCAAAGCAAAAGGCTTGGCATGATCACCACATTAGGAACAAGAAGTTTGAGGTTGGGCAGATGGTGTTACTATATGATTCCAAGTTTCTGCGCCATCCTGGGAAGTTGAAAGTCCATTGGTTGGGTCCTTACACAATCTCGTACATCCTTGATTCGGGCATGTGCCAGTTACAAGCGTTGGATGGGATGAAGTTTCCTGGACACTTCAATGGGAGTAGGCTGAAGCCCTACTATAAATAAGTCTTCTTGGTGTTTGTAAATAAGGTAGTTTTTCCAGTTAGTTTAGAAGTTTCCTTTATGCATTTTCCCTTTCTTGTGTTTCCCTTTCGCGTTGTTGTTTTGTTTTGCACCTTGGGCGCTGGTAACCTTATTGCTATTTTTGAGAATTTGTGAGTGCACAGAGGACCACACATCACTTTAAGTGTGGGGTGGAGAAAAGTGAAGAAGCACATGATTAAAGTACCAAGGAAGTTGTGTTGAAAAGCCTTGTTGAGTAGCCAGGTTGAAAGAGGTATATAAAGAGAAAAGATAAAAGAACGGTTGGTGCCAGGGTAAAGCTACTTGTAGATCCCACGTACTAAGGAGGAAAAAGTGCATTTAAAGCAACATGAGGTAGGTGAGAGAAAGAATCAGGATAGAAGAAGTGCCTTCAACACGGGTTACGTACACGCAAGAGTCTTCTGCCAGGTTGGATTGGTTGCATGCCAAAAGGTTGGAGGAGTTTTCTCAAAGGAAGGGCATGTGAGTGAAAGCACTGAAGATGGGATTTGTTTGAAAAATCCACATTAAATGAACAAAGTATGGTGGTAGGTGAGGTAGCATTTAATGTTCAGAAAAGAGAAAAACTATAAGTAAAGGGTCGGGGCACTCTCATTTTTACTTTGTGAAATAGAGGAGTTTGAGATATAAGTGAGTTCTATAAACTAGGGTTTTCAGATTCGATCGAGTGAAGGAAGATCTATGAGATTGAAGCGTGAGCAGCCAGTTTGAGTTTGTGAACCAGAAGGGGTTACACGGGCATGGAAAGAGTTGAAGAGGCATTGTCTTGTGAAGATTTTATCCCAGTTAGGGTTCGAAAAACTAGGGCACAGGTTCAGAAGAGTTGTATCACAAATTTGAGATCGGAGGATTGGAAGAAGTAAGACAGAGTAACAAGGAGAGAGTAGGAGTGCTAAGAGGACCTCGAAAATGACACCCACAAAAGGAAAGGGCAAGGCAAAGGACAAACAACAAGAACCTGAAGTAAACACAAATGAAGAATGGTATGCAGAGATGCAATACCCAGATGGGGTGATGATGGGGAAGGAATGGGAATCCCACCTAAGAAGTGTACCTGTTAGTGACTATAATCACCACACAAACACAATAGAAAAGGAAATGGCACTGGAATTAGTGCACCCCACCAGTAAACGAACACCAGAGGGTTTTCCAATATACAATGATGACGTTAAGGTCAAAATGGAGAAGGCAGGGCTACTGCAACTCTATGAGTTGCCCTATTTTGGAAAGCCAGAGCACCTGTACCAATGGTTGATGTCACGGGTACATGAAGATTACTTCCACTTTGTAGGGTGCAAGATGCGTGTGACTCCCCAGCTTATTTCACAATTTACAGGCCTCATATGTGAGGGAGATAGCTTGGAAGATGACCTTGGTGACAAGGAGGCTATTCAAGAGACCATCACCGAGTATGCCTGCAAGAAGGGGTCATGATATTATGACATTTCAGACATCAAGGACCCCATGGTGAAAATGGCCATGCATCTAGTGACTAAGTTGAATGGCTAGGAAAGGTGGACACAGGTCAACAAACCCTGGTTACATGTCTGCAGGAAAATTACAGAAGGCACCATATACAACCTATCTGCATACATCGCAGAAGAAATCGTTAAGTGCATGAAGGAAGGGGACAGGATTCTCTTCGGCAACGTCTTACTCACCATTGTATTCATGGAGATTGGGGTGCCTGACGCACCAGAAAAATTTGTATGGGAGTACCCCACCAAGGATCCTTCACCCGGGAAGAGGTTCGAAAAGTATGCCTGTGATACAATGACAACACCCCACAAGGCACAACTGGAGAAATGGTACACGCACTTGAGAAACATGTTCGGGGCAGAGTGGAGAATCCCTAAACAACTCCCAATAGCCACTGAAGGGGAAGCCGAGTTCACTTTCTATCAACATTTCTACTTAGGTAGGTTCAAGCTATTAAACAAATCATGGAGCCCTTGGTGCAAGCTTCCCTTCACGTTCAATGCCCAATACTTCCAAGTGGGAGTGAACAGATTTAAGGAATCAAAGAAGTTAAGGCTGGAACTAGGTAGTCTAGACCAGGAGCATAGGGAGATGAGGAAGAAGCTGAATTACCCTGGTGGCAAGTGCATGTACGTGGAAAAGTATGTGTCGCATGAGATCCAGATGACTAGGCCGATAACACTACCCATCGCTGGAGGAGCCACGACACATGTGTACCTCCATATAAGGCCGAAGTTTGAGAAGGGTGCATATCTAGAGAATGAAGTCTCCATACCTAAGGATCCCATGGAGAGAAAGAATCCCACACCCAAGAAGAGGGGAAGAGAGGAAAAAGCACCAAGTGTGCCGACTGCTCAGACAGTGAGCATGCCAATAACAAGTGCCAAGCCAAGCACCTACATACAGGAGAAAGAAGTCCCCGGTGAAGGAGAAGATGCCAGAAGTAGAGGCACCTAGGCAACCCATCACCAAGGAAGAATCACCTGAGGAAGAAGATAAGGCCGAATCCCCTGATTCAGGAGCCACCTCTCAGGAAAAAGTAGAGGGTAGATGAGGAAGCTGACTCAGAGGTGACTGACAACTTGGAAAAATACTTGGGAGAAAGAGAAGATGAGATTGAGGAATATGAGGGTGAAGAAGATGAGCCTGAGATAGACCAGGAGCCACATGTGTTTAGCGTCTATGACTCAGAAGAGGAGAGTGGAGATGAGAAGCAGGAGTTCGTATTCATGCAGCGTAAGGGTGCATAGGATGAGGAAGACACTGAAGACATGAAGGAGGGGAATGAAGAGGTTGGTGGGGAAAAGTAGGGAGCCATAAGTTTTACAAAGGAGCAGATCACTGAGGTGGTGGAAAGAGAAGCACAGAAAATGCTCGAAGTCCTGGTAGACCAAGAGTTGGAGTGCACAACACAGACATAGTGCTGAAGGAAGGGAAGGAGGAGAACATTGAAAAAGAGCATGACAGCCTGGGAGGAGGTCCCCACTCTAACAGTAAGTTTCCCCAAAGGCACGCACTCAGGTAGGAGAACTCTTGATAAATAACAGAGGCAAGTAATGGGCTATGTTGATGACACAAAGAAGGTGTTACGCACGTGATTCCAAAGCACTGTGCCCACAGAAATATTTCTAGCCATGGGGTCTTTTGAAAAGGATGGCATGTACCCCAGAACAAAGAAGATGCTCTCTTGGGTGTTTGAGTCCCACATTGATGAGTCAGACTTCAAAGTCTGTCAAGGGGAACTCATAACATTGCCAGAATCTAAGGGGGTCAATCCCTTAGTGAATGCTCAAGAGCTCTCAGATGAGCAAGTCTGCAATGCACTTAACAAGGTCACAGTCAAGACTGAGGCTAGACTCTTCGTACGAAATGATAGGATAAGAGTATTGGAGGAAAAACTAGGGAAGAAGGAAGAAGAACTGGTGGAGAGAAGGCCAAGAGCTTAAAGCAGGAAGAACTGGTCAGTGCACAGTTAAGGCATGAGTTAAAGGAAGAGAAGATAAAGGTGCAGGAAGTGTACAAGAAAATGGAGTCTATCAAAGGTGTCATCCTTTTGAAGCACCCAGACTTAGCACCACCCGCACAGAAGTACTCATCCCTTCTGGAGTGTATAGAAGATCTAACATGCATCCTCACTATGGAGAGATGACCTTTGGCCCTGGAGTCTATAGAAGAAGTGGCCGCACGCTTGAAGGAGGAGGACAGATTGAATGTGGTAGCACTCATTTTTTAGTATAGCCAAGTACTCGTGGAGGTTAAGGTCATTGCCTAATCTGTGGAGGCCGCGTATGATACATGCACAGACAGGGATAAGGTGGCAAGCTCCTTGGTCACCACACTTGAAGCAGAACTAAAAGAGTTCCAAGAAAAGAACAAGGGGAACAGGGTGGAGAGGGACAAGGTTCTGGCTGAAGTAGAGAAGAAATCAGAGGCAATTGAGGCTTTAAGGAGCTCAATTAAGGCCTGGCTAAAGGAACTATACCCCCAGATTACTAGGAGGATGGATAAACTCGAGGACCTGGGAAAAGAGATGGAATAAATTGTGGACACTTTGGGCACCCAGGGAATTGGCCTAAGTTTTGATGAAGTGAGAACCCTAGTGGGTGACATCTGCCAGAAGGCACAGGGCAAGGATGAAGAGTGGAATAAGCTAGAGGTAGATTTAGAAGGATTTCCCTAGCTTGTTGAATTGATGCCCCCCCATTCTTCATTCTTTCCCCAATTCTTTCATTCCTTATTCTTTGTAAAGTGTAAGACTATTCATTGGTTCCCTAGACAACATGCATCTTGGTTAAGTAAAATGTTTCTAGGGATGGAGAACAAGCATAATGTGGGGTGATGTTGGACCCCTGGAATATTGGTCAAGTATGAGGGAGCATAGGCATGCGTAGTGTCCCAGTTATGAATGAAAAGGTGTGCAAGGAAAAAAGCACGCAAGAGAAAGGTTTAAGGAAGCACATAGCACTGCACGGATGCGTGAAAGGAGGTTCGGGACTTAGTCAATTTGAGCACCCAGGGTAGAACATGTCTCAGTGAAAAGCATGATCAGATTGCATGAGCTGGTATAAGATGCCAAGAGTAAAAGATATACATAGTTTGAGATACCTAGCGACAGGTTAGAGCCCTGCGAATAGGGGCATGCCTTGGAATCTTCTAGAAGAACATCATGAGATGAAGTGGAACTCTCAGGCCTGGAGAATCATCTTCCATGAAGGACCACATTCGATTCTTGTTTTGGTATCTACACTCAGTCCAAAGTGAGGATGGATAAGGTGTCTCCTGTTGTTGCAGACTCAGCAGCACCCCTGGATGCAAATCAAGGTTCTAGGTTGATCACTAGAGCATCCAGTGTGATTGCACAACATGGAAACCTCTCTCCAAGTTTGGGACTTGTGAAATTGAGAGAGGAATCTCCAGATTAGAGGCTAGTTCCTCAAACTCCTCTGATTTAGATCTATATTTGCACAACTACAGAGGTTCAAATCCTAATCCTACTCTAAATTGCAAGGAGACAGGGATAGAAATGCAAAAATGAAACTAAACTAAAGATGGTGATGCACCAAAAGGAGTGGTGAAACATTTTTGCCATGCAAATAGACACAGATTCATGAAATGCAACAAGGGAAAACATACACAAGCTGATAAGATGTAATTAGAGGTCTGAAAATGAAGTAAAACAATACAAACAGAGGACTGAAACTCATTCACAGAGTTTGCATTGTCATTTCCATGTCAAAATCTCTTGCATTACAACCTCAAAGAGGTAGAAAACCTGTTACAATACTTGAAAAAGGTCTGATTCTTACAAAAATCACTTGCTGGAGGTGAAAGAAGAAGCCTGCTATGCCAAAAAGTGTTCAACCCTTTTAAGAAATGAGCCAAATCTGGCTTTTACAGTGCAAGGGTCGAGCCTAGGAGAGAGAAAACGTACAAAAATGCATGGGAGCCCATCAACCTCCTTGACTGGAAAATGCATTAAAATAGCATGGGGGACCTTACAAACCCATACCCTATCATTTTTTACCATATTGGAGAAGAATGCGACCCATTCTGCATTAAATCTGGTCGTTGAAATGTCATTTCTGGCCATGAACACGTAGTCAGAGACATTTTTCAATTTTCTCTCTTCAAACTGAACCAAAATTCAAATTAACCATGGAATCATGTAGATAATTTCAACAAGCTTTCCAATGATATAAAGAACGTGAAAATCTGAGCTCTGGATCAAAAGATATGGATCGTTTGAAGATTTAGGGCAAAAACAGGCCAAAAACGGAAAATTTTCCCGCGCTCTGCCACCTGGAAAATGCAATTGGTCGTGTAATTGCTACCTTTTTCACCGTTGTCTTTTTCCTTATTGGAAAATTTTGCCAAAAATTCAAAAATCCTCCCTTTGACGCTTCGCTGGATTCCTTGCTCCATGGACACGTGTCATGATTTGATTGGTCCGAGGGTCTAACCACGGGCTAAAACCTCGCCTTTTGTCCTGGATTCCCCACTGCTTTTGGACAAATTTTTAAATTCTCTCCCCGCGGTCCTTCTCTGACACATGGCATGAGGCCGATTGGATGACTCCGTGGCGCAAAATGGTTGTGGGTCTTGCGGCTCAAAATATTCGTGTAAATTTTAACTCCTCCACACTTCGCTTCCCTAGGACATGTCCCACTTGTGGTTGGGAAGGCCCTACCGCAGAGATTTTTTCATCACCAACACTTAGTCGTTTTTCCAATTTTTCGCGATCCTTCGACACGTGGCCAATCCAATTGTCACGGCGAAATGTCCTGCAGGGTGCTATCCCTTTTTAAAAAATTTCCGAACCACTTGGTAAATGGCCCTTTTCTTCCTCCTTCGCCACTTCCTTGGACACGTCCTTCACGTCATTCTTGTGGGCCCAAATGTCCCAGACTGCAGTTAGTCGAAAATTTTCCATCCTTCGGCCGAACCGGCCGCCGCGTCCCGATGCCATAACTTGTTCCATTGCTTCTGTAGACTACCTGGAGTTTCGGCTGAAAACGCCTTTGTTCCTCGACCTTTCTGGACAAGCTTAGCCGATTTTTCATGATTTTTTCTGGCCCAAGCTCTATTTTCTGCAACTTTTGCACATTTTCTCAGAAAGCTCTTTTAGTGCCTGAAGGAGAGTTAGAAAATTATTCTGAGGGGACCCTAGAAACATGATTTTTTTCCCTGAATCAAGAACATTTGCCTAGGGAGTTGAGAATTCACATGTTATCAAATGAGCTCTGGGGGGTGAATTTTGGATAACAATTTTGGTGACTCAGCGGGGTCATCTGCCTGCTAGATGAAGTTTCCAGTTGCCTAA
This sequence comes from Taxus chinensis, assembly GCA_019776745.2. Taxonomy (NCBI): domain Eukaryota; kingdom Viridiplantae; phylum Streptophyta; class Pinopsida; order Cupressales; family Taxaceae; genus Taxus; species Taxus chinensis. Next base: position 376,863,173 of record CM034157.1, on the reverse strand, counting down.
AGCATCCATTGGGCATGGAGTCATCAAATATTCTGTTTAGAACCCAACTGACTTAGAATGTGCAAGGAGGAAGATGGAATATCACCTGATGGAAGCAAGGACTGCAAAACATCTCCATGGACAGCAAGCTGTGCCAAAGCACTTAGGGAAAAAAAAACTAACCTACAGCAAAACAATGTGCACAAGCACTTGGAGGAATGAAAATCTAATCTAATATTTACAAGGTGGTGAATTTCCCTCTAGAAGCAATGCTTGAGATAGATTCCATTGACTGGAATCTGCAGTTCTTCACCATCCAATGAGGCCAATTGGAAAGCATTGTTGTTCTTGCACTTTGTGACCATGTATGGGCCACTCCAAATGGCATCAAATTTTGAATGCCTTCCCGGTTTTTCTCTATCCACATCCCATTTCAACACTAGATCTCCAACCTGAAAAGATCTATCCTTGGCCTTCCTATCAAAGGTCTTCTTGATCAAAGCTTGATCCTTTTCCATTGCTTGGGATGCCTGATTTCTGATCTCTTGCAGCTCCATCAACTCTGCATACCTCACCTCCATGGGCTCAAACTCTAGCAACTCCAGCTGCTTCATGAGTTCCAATGTTGGCAACTCAAGTGACATGGGCAAGATTGCCTCTCTTCCATAGACAAGCTTGAATGGAGAGTTACCTGTGGATCTTTTGGGAGTTATCCTATCAGCCCATAAGGCTGATTTCAGTTTGGTATGCCAAGACCTCTGATTCTCATCAAGAGTCCTCCTAATGATCCTCAACAAGTTCTTGTTTGTAGACTCAGCCTGGCCATTACCCTGAGGGTAATAGTTTGATGAAGTGCTTAGGTAGATACCGTTCTTGACAGCCCACTCAGTCACCTTAGATCCAATGAATGCCAATGCATTATCAGAGATTATTGTAGCAGGCACACCAAATCTGGTTGTTATCCCCTCATAAAAGTCTAAGATGCTAGACTCATTTGCCTCTTTGAGTGCTACTGCTTCTGTCCATTTGGTGAAGTAGTCTGTGGCTGTCAAAATCCATTTGTGCCCTTGGCTTGAATTGGGATTAATGACTCCAATGAAGTCCAAACCCCATTGCATGAATGGCTGGTCAACTGAGATTGGATGCAATGGAAGGGCAGCAAGTCTCTCTTTTCCTGTGAAGAATGCACAATTCTTACACCTCTTGATCCATGCATAGCAATCACTGAAGATTTTAGGCCAATAATAACCAGCCTTCATGATTTTTAGAGCTATCACTCTTGGTGCAAAATGGCCACCAGCTGGTCCACCATGGAACTCTTCCAACACCCTTTGAATCTGATTTGTGCTAATGCATCTCAGCAGCACTCCATTCACATCTTTCTTGAACAAAACTCCATCAACAATGGCATACAGGACAGCCTGCAATCTGAAGTGTCTCCTTTGGGTCTTGTTCATCTCTGGAGGGCATAGGCCTATGCTTAGGAAGTGCATAATACCTTGGGTCCAGCAAGGAGTGGGGGAAGCATTGTCTTCTTCTTGATTGCCACTTGGCTCATGGCTGTCCTAGACTGTCAAAACAGCCTCTTCTTCATTGCATACTTCTTTTTGCTTCCCCAAAACCAGCTGCTCACACAATCCTTTCCCTCTTACCAGCTTGGTGATCTTGATCTCAATGTCATACTCCATGACACGGGTGATCCAGCCTACCATTTTCTCATTCAAATCCTTGTTGAGGAGGAAGTCCTTAACTCCAGTATGTGAGACCAGCAACTGGACCTTGTTGTTTGAGACTAAATGTTTGAATTTCTTCAAGCTTATGATTACTGCAAGTACATGCTTCTCAATAAAAGAGTACCTCACCTCATAGTCATCTAGGCTCTGGCTGAAGAAGGCAATTGGCTGCTCATCATTATCCTTGTTCTGTTGTACCAAAATGGCAGAAATAGTATCATCACCTCCAAATGCATAGAGGATGAAATCCTTGGAGAAGTCTGGGTTGATGAGAGTTGGTGCTTGAGAGATGGCTTCTTTGATTGCTTCAAAACTCTCCTTGCCTTCTGCTGTCCACTTGAAAGCCATGCTCTTCTTTAACATTTTGGTGATGGGCTTGACAAGGGCTGCAAAATCTGGGACAAACCTCCAAACAAAGTTTATCCTTCCCAAGAAACTTTGAAGGGCCTTCTTGTGGCTTGGCAATGGTAGTGCTCTTATGGCTTCAACCCTCTCTGGATCAATTGCTAATCCCTCTTTGGAGACAATATGGCCAAGGAGCTTTCCTTCATGTGCAAGAAAGATACACTTCTTAGGATTCAAAGACACTCCAAATCTTCTACACCTCGTGAAACACTTGTCTCAAATGAAAGAGGTGGTCTGCTGCATTTTTGGAAAAAACAGTGATATCATCAAGGTAAATCAGCACCATGTTGTTAATCAAACCTTTGAATGCCATGTCCATTGCCCTTTGGAAGGTAGCACCAGCATTGGACAGCCCAAATGGCATTTTCCTGTATGCAAAAGTTCCCCATTTGGTTATGAAGGCTGTCTTGAACTGGTCTTCTTCCTTCACCATAATCTGATTGTAGCCTGAGTAGCCATCAAGTAGTGAAAACCTTTCTGAAGCCAGCTACAACCTGCAATATTTGCTCCATGGAAGGGAGTGGATAATGATCCTTGAGAGAGGCTCTATTCAAGTCTCTGAAGTCAACACACAATCTGATCTCTCCACTCTTCTTTCTGACTGGAACCAAGTTGGCAACCCAACTAGAATGCTTGATTGGGAATATGATCCTTGACTCAATCAGCTTGTTCAATTCTTTCCTCATGAGAGGCTCCATGTGTGGATTGACTGGTCTTTGTTTCTGCCTGATAGGCTTAGTATTTGGATCCAATTCAATGGTATGTTGAGCTAAGTTGGGATTGAAACCTTTCAAATCTTCATAGCTCCAAGCAAACACATCAGGGAACTCTTGACAAAGCTGTATGAACTCATACCTTTCTTGTCAGTTGTCATCTTTCCAATTTGCAATGGTTTGCCTTCTCTTCTACCAAGAATGGATACTGAATCCTTCTCTCTTGACCTAAATGTTTGCTTTCTCCTTCCTAAACTGATCATTAGGGTTGAAAATGGACTCCAAAGTTATAAAGTCCCTTGGGCAGCTTGTTAGTTCTCAGCTGTACCACTTGGTCACCATACTGCTGTTCCAGTTTTTCTTGATTCTTAGCTGAGAACTCAGCTTCTTCTTGCAAGAAATGGATGATTTGTTGATCATTCTCAAACACTTGCCAACTTACATTGTTATCTGGCACTGAAGGCCTCACAATCACGTGGATATTTGGTTGTACCTTGTCACTTTTGATGCTTTCAACAATGTCAAACGCTGCCCCAATTGCTGCAAGCCTGTCAGTAGCTTCATTCTCTTTCCTAGGAATGGAATTTGACGCCAAAACCTTCAAAATCTTCCATGAGGTCCCATACCCTGTTCTTGTAGTTCTTCAGTAGATCATTCTTGGCAGCATGTTGTCCCTTGACCTGATTTACAATCAGCTCACTGTCACCAAAGACTTGCAAGTTATTTATGCCCTTTCTTCTTAATTGCCCAGTGCAGTCCATTGAATTAAGGCTTCATATTCAGCTAGTGTTGTTTGAGCATGCAAACTGAAATCTGAAAAGCTGAATAGTACCTTACTACCTTGTGGTGAAATGAGCATAGCTCCACCTCCTGCACCTTGTCTACTCCTTGATCCATCAAAGAAAATACCATACTTCATTCTCATCCTTATGATCTGGCTTGGTGATGCTAGGGATAGGCTGATCAACTCTTCATGTAAACAATAAACCCCTAGCTCAGATTCTTCTACTTCTTGATAAGGATCAAAAGCATGTATCTTGTTTACCCATTCATCAAGAGTTAGATCCAGGATACTTCCAACCTTGGTGTTAGCCTCATCAGTGCTAGGGTGAACTTCTTGATCAAATGCTGAACAATTGGCATTAATCTGACTTGGAGTGTAAGGCTCAATGTGGAAGTTTGCAATAGGTTCAGACCTAATTGTAGCCTTAGTTCCATATCTCATTCTGAACAGCATGTGTGACCAATCAGTAGACAAATACCCCCCAATCTTGGCTGTGAAGTCCCTTGACAAACATAGGGCAAAGAGTGGTGGAAGGTCTATGATTGATACATCTTGTAAAACAACAACATTTGGACATGCATGCAAGGTAAGACTCAAATTTCTAACCACTCCAACTGTTGCTATTGCTGTCCCATCTAGCTACACTACCCCTTTGGAGATGGTTTTTCATACTGGAGCCCTAGCTGATTAGCTATTTGTTTAGGCATTACTGAGCTACTTGCCCCAGAATCTATCATGCAATTGTGCACTAGCTGATTTCCAATGATTAATGAAACATAGAAAGGAGGGGGCTTCAACATTTTACCTTGGATGTCCTCCATGATTTCCCTCAGGCTGGGCAGCATTTGTGAGCACTTTGGTCTTGCATCTGAACTTGCTGATTCAAAGTTGGCCAGTCCTTCATGGTAGCTTTGTAGCAAATCTCTTTGGCCTGGGATAGATAGGGATTCCCACATTGATATATTAACATTTGTCTTCTTCATCTGATCAATGATACTGAATGGTGATGAAGGATCTCTTTGCTGTCCCTTGGTTTGGATCACATTCACTCCTTGCACGTGGGCAGCAACAACTGGTATTTGAGTTGGTCTAGGAGCTGTTCTTGGCTGCCCTTGTGCATTTGAAACAAAATGGATTTTGCTTGCCAACCATTTGTGGAGCCATGGAAGGTTGTGAGATTGGTTGGAGCTCAATGGCTGTTCTTCACCCAAATTCCTCCTTTTTGACCTTGTGTTGGCTGCAACACCTTGAGAAACTACTTGATTCATGCCACAGAAATTATGGAATTCTGCTTGGGACCAGTTTACCAATGTGGTGTCATTTGGGGCTGATTGCATGGTGGAATGTTTCTTGTTGTTGGTTGGTTGTTTCCTTGACTGCCTTCACCCTCCACACCAGTAGTTGTCACCACTAATGCTTGATTCATAGCACCATTGAAGCACATAGATTGGTTATGAGGTTCATTGCATGGAAAACACCAATCATACTCCTGAGCAACGTTATTTTGTGTTGGCACTGAATGCCTTAAAGGCAGATATGACATTAGGATTATAGGACTGGAATGGTCTATTGGCAGGAGGCCTTGTTTGATTTCATATTTGTAGCTGGATTAGGTGGTCTTTGTGGTTGGTATGGCTGCCTGTTAGGCTGAGCTTGGGGCTGGTAAGAAGGTCTAAAACCTTGGGCTTGTTGCCTCTTGAGAGTAACCAGCTCATTGCCTAGGTTTTGCAGTTGCTTCATGACTTCTTGAAGCTCATTTGGGGCACTTGGAGATGAAGTAGAAGCTTCATTTGAACTCTGATTTCTAGGAGTGGGAGAAGGAGCCAAATTAGGTGCTTGATTGGTGTTTGGACTCTCTAAACTTGGAAACAATGGCATGGGAGGTCTAGGGGCAAGTTTTCCAGCTTGGATCAAACAATTTTCAGCCCTAATGGCAATGCTATAAGCCATAGGGATAGTTATGCCTCCCATGGACTGAATCAACATAGAAATATCAGAATTTAGAGCTTTGAGATAGTAGAGAAAAGTACCTTCTGCTGTTGGCCTGACTGCCACTGGAATTCTCTCCCAAGTCTTTTGAAATCTGAAGTTGAAATCAGTCAGCTGCTCATTGGGAGCTCTCTTGATGGTTGTCAGCTGCTCCAAAAGAGACAAGTTGTCTCTCTTCTCTCCAAATTGCTCATGAAGTGTTATACACAGCTGATTCCAATTTGTGATAGAACTAGTTCCAAGGCTTCTAAACCATTGCAATGCTTTCCCCTTGAATGAAGATTCCAGCAACTTAACAGCCACTTGCATCTCATTGATTTCACAAATTGCAAAAAGGTTGGCAATGTCTTTAACATGATCACCTGGAGTAGTCTGATTCTCTCCAGTGAAGTATGGAATGTTCTTCAAGGCTGCAATTGGAATTGGATGTTGTGCATTGAGGGCAAGTGGGCTGCTGCCAGTGAAATTGACATAGGGGTTGTTTTGTGCCATTCTAATTGGCCTTAGAACCCTTGTTAATTAAATGAAAGGCCTACGAGGTGGAGGAGTTGAGAGAGTTTTGTTTGGTGGAGATGGAGACCTTTGGTTTCTCCTCCCACTTTGCCTTACTCTTGGAGATAATTGTAGGTATTCAAATAGCACTTCTTCTTATCCAACTCTTGACCTTGTAGTGATTCTTCTCATGATTTTTTAGGCCTGCACTTCTGAAACCAGCTTGATTCTTCCCCTTGGAGTCACCAGATGTGCAATTTATAGCTCTTTTGAAGCAAGAAAATTGTAGCAGATGCACATCAACTTTGCTGTAATAAAAATGAGACCTCTAAGGTCCCACCGGGCATGCCAAAACTGTTGTTGCAAATCAGCAGCACCCCTGGATGCAAATCAAGGTTCTAAATTGATGTTTAGGGCATCCAGTGTGATTGCACAACATGGAAACCTCTCTCCAAGTGTGGGACTTGTGAAAATGAGAGAGGAATCTCCAGATTAGAGGCTGGTTCCTCAAACTCCTCTGATTTAGATCTATATTTTGCACAACTACAGAGGTTCAGATCCTAATTCTACCCTAGATTGCAAGGAGACAGGGATAAGAAATGCAAAAATTGAAACTAAACTAAAGATGGTGATGCACCAAAAGGAGTGGTGAAACATTTTTTGCCATGTAAATAGACACAAATTCATGAAATGTAACAAGGGAAAACATACACAAGCTGATAGATGTAATTAGAGGTCTTAAAATGAAGTAAAACAATACAAACAGAGGACTGAAAGCATTCACAGAGTTTGCACTGTCATTTCCATGTAAAAATCATCTTGCATTCCACCACTCAAAGAGGTATAAACCTGCTACAATACTTGAAAAAGGTCTGATTCTTACAAATATCACTTGCTGGAGGTGAAAGAAGAAGTTTTCTATGCCAAAAAGTGTTCAACCCTGAAGAAATGAGCCAAATCTGGCTTTTACAGTACATGGGTCGAGCCCAGGAGAGAGAAAATGTGAAAAACACATGGGAGCCATCCCTCATTGATGGAAAATGCATTAAAACAGCATGGAGGACCTTACAAACCCATACCCTGTCATTTTTTACCATATTGGAGAAGAATGTGACCCATTCTGTATTAAATTTGGTTGTTGAAATGTCATTTCTAGCCATGGACACGTACCAGAACCATTTTTGAATTTTCTCTCTCCAAACTGAACCAAAATTATAAATTGACCATGGAATTATGTAGATAATTTTAACATCTTTCCAATGATATAAATAACGTGAAAATCCAAGCTTTGGATCAAAAGATATGATCGTTTGAAGATTTAGGGCAAAAACGGCCCAAAAACGAATCAGCGGGAAAAATTTTCAAATTTTACCTTTTTTTTGTCTTTGGAAAATTTTTCAAAAATTCCCCATGCTCCGCTGGTCAGATGCCACGTGGCAAGCTCTGATTCACTCTGGAATTCTCTCTCCTTCTCTTTTCTGCGGGTTTTCCTTTGAAAATCGACCTTTTTATACTCTTTTGGAAAAATTTCAAATTTGCCTCCGACCCCCGAGCTCCTCTACCACATGGCAGTTTCCTATTGGCTGCGGGCCTTAAATGGGAAAGTTTTCCATAAAAACTCTGCCGAGCCATAACTTGAAAAATATAAGGAGTTAGGAGGAAAACTTTACCTTTCTGGAAAGCTGAGAGAGAGCTCTATCTGATGGTGCCATTTCCAGAAAGCCTTGAGTGCCTGAAAATTGAAAAATGTAGACTGAGGCACAAGAGAGGCAAGAACACAAGGATTTAGCCACAAAAATGAGCCGGGGCACCATTTTGGATAATAATGAGTTGGCAGTGTAGAAGAATTATAAATAGAAGTGCCTTTGGAGTAAAAGAGGAGACACTAGGAGTTAAGGAGATAAGGAGTTTGATATGAATGGCAAGTTTGAGATATAGTATGGGTGGAGCTCTGTAGAATTGCTGTGAAGACTCTGTTAATGGATAATTGATTTAGGAGATAATGTACTAGGCATGGAGTTGTAATTTGTTTTTTGTAGCTTAGTTACATAAGTCCAGTGAATTGCATGATTGCGGTATGCTTCCCTGTGACACCCTGTAATGGTTCAATGAATGTAATGGGGTTACCTGATATAATATATACGTGAATATCAATGGTTCTAATGCATATTTCTCTCTTATGGGTTCACTTTCCTTTCATGCCATGTATGAATGCTTGTATAATTCTTTTTGTCATAATATATGTTCTGGATTCTATTAAAGCACTCAATATAAAGTTTCTGCAAGGATCTAGAGGCCGTTCTGAGCCCTATGGTTCTTGTATGTCTTAACTTCCCTCCTAAAAACCCTTACACTAATAATAGATGATGCTTCCCACTAAACTCACATAAAAGAGAGACTCGATACCCGCGTGTGCCTCGAGTGAGTGCTCAAATTTTGCTGGGTGATAGGCCAGCGCACATGGGGGTTCCTTCCTTTTTTTATGGGAGTAAAAATGACTACAATATATTAGGGTATAAATAAAAAGGGGTAAATAAAATTGTAATGGAAAGATGGGTAAGTAAAGTACATGGAAAAAGTAGGGGGTGTTTTCATTATAATAATATAACGGGATGGGGTATTAATAATTGAATAAATATATGTAAAAAATAACATTAAGGGTATTATTTAATACCCTTTGAACAAACATGTTATACCATAATTTTACTAAGTGAACCCCCCCTTAGTTCACTCATTTCACAAAGTGAAATCGCACCCTTAACTATAATAACATGCATACTTCTATGAGAAAAAAAACCCTTTATGGATAATGACACACAAATGAACACAAAGATAAAGGAATATAAAACCTGACACAAGATAACATTATAACAATTCAACCTCCAATAGATCAATTAAATGTGAGAGGGGTTAATGGAGTCAAACATGAGGATTTAATATGGAGGTAAACCAGTATCGACTTCACTCATGATGCTTAGATCTCACCATGAGATCATTCAAAGGTGAAAGGAAATAAACGACGTGCGATAGGTTTAAGTGTTTTTTATAATGAAAGGGTTATTATAAAAGTATAAAAGACTCATTTAAGAGAGATATACAAAATAAGGGTTAAGAGCACGGTTCCTTTCGATAGTTTAGGAGTAAATCATTTCTAACATCAACAAAACTATTAAGCGAGAAAATAATAATTAACATTATAAGAGATCATTTCAAAATATCTAAACCATAGAACAACATACAAACTCATAATCAAGATCATACTCAAATAAAATTCTTGTTTTTCCAATATACCAATGTGCTACAATTTCTTACACCTCACATATTAATCCATAAAAACATTCATGTTTATAAATATAGTGTTGATATAAATCCAGTTAATATTACATGTATGTCAAGGATAACTCGTTATTTTGAAAGCATATAGAATGCTACAATTTTCTTCATGTCCCGCATACCTGCAACCACTACATGGTCAACACAACTATTGAAATGGCATATAACTACACTCAAACATGATTCAAAATTGCATGTTTTTGCAATAATAATGAAATAATACCTAACACACACTTAAGGAGAGTAAGAATACAAATGCTATTTCATTTCATTTGCAAAGCTAAAGATAGGGATAGAGAGAGGACAAAAATACATAGTTTCTTTTCACATTCAATATATTTTCAGCCAAGCTTCAAAATGGTTTCCCATAGTCATTTTTTTGTGTTTACAAGGTTTATCAATTGCTATTTTTCTTGGATAAGGTCATGTGACAGTTTTCTCCATTTGGCTAAAACTTTCTAAAAAACATCAAATTTAGACAAGTAGCTCAACAAACTGCATTCAAAAGTCATCTCTGACTCTCCAAAACACAAGAAAAAAAATTCTTAACTACTCCCCTATATACAAGGAAACATCCGACATTAATAAAACCAGTAAGTGGTGAACATGATAAAATTAGTGCTCATCTTTCCAGAGCTACCGATCATAAATGCATGTGAATGGCCTCATCGCCCAATGCCTGCAGGCCTAAAAATCACCTGGAAAACTAACTTGTGATGTAATTTTATCTGAAATCATGGTTAGTACTGATTGATATGGAGAAAAAATATAGGCATGCAGAAGCTAAAAACCATTTCCAAACCTAGGGCCAAAATTGTAGGTTAAAACCAAATTGTATCTTTTCAACTTTCATCAGTTGTTTATATTTGTGAACTAGCCTGTTGGGATCCTAAATGTGTGAGGAAAGAAACTCAAATAAACATCAAGGGAACAACCTAGGGTTCTATTAAACACTCCATGTGACAAGGTACTCAACCAAAGCTTGATTTTATCATTTCATGGTTTATATGGATGTTTTACACCTCGCTGAAAAACAAGTTTTATTAAGATCAAAAAAGGTCAACAAGAAGTGGATTTCACTAAGTTTCATGTTTAACATGGAAATAGCGTGGTTTTCGTATTCAAAATAATATTGTAGTTTATCCATACATCTTACAAGTTAAAAGAGAGTAGTATTTACATTCATGGGTATTTTTCTAGTGTATACAAAGTAGAGGTGCAAATTGTTATTAGAAACACATTTCATTTAATTCACTCAAAATTTACTCTTCTTTAGTTTGATTTACAACTTCATTAAGATTAGGAAAACAAGAATGTTAAAAACATGCATAAGAAATATTAAGATGACCATGCTTGTATGAAATGATGAGTGTTAACTACGAGGGTTGACGATACACATACCATTTCCAATTGTTAGAAGTTTACAAGGCATTTTGCAAAGTACAGTTTGAACATAGTTTGCCACTAGTTCACGAGATCACTGCAACTCTAACATTTTGCATATATTACAAATAGATCACTTGCAACTCTTAATTTTAAGCTATAAAACTACATTGTTAGAAATGATTTGATATTTTTCCATACAATTAATGAAGTCCAAAAGGCCAGAGGATTTAGGGAATTTAGTTACACAATTTACACTTTTGCCAAAGCTTCCATAATTTCCAATGCTAAAATAATAAAATCATATAATGTACATTTCGTCCACTAACAATCGTGTTTCCTTTCCCTTCCCCCTTCATTAGATGTTTTGGTTGGGTGGAGAGTGTTTCCTTTCCCCCTATTTTTGTTTTGATCTAGTTAGAAGATGAAGAAAACCAGCGTGTTGTTGTTTTGGAGCAAAAGGATTGTACAGTTTGACAGTCCCTTCTTATGAGTAAGTTTTTTGTAATCCTTCCCACTTCGAAGTGGATGATTTGTATAATTATTGTGAATGAGAAGTTCCTTGCATTGATGAGGAAATTTTTAAGGTGAAATGTGAAATGTAAACAATTATATTCCCTTCTTTGTTTTGAAAAAGGAATATGAAAAAGTGTTGTATATTTTGTAAACTGTATTTGAAACCAAATGAAAATTCAGTTAATTACATTCAGGAATTGAATGATGTAAAGATGTTTCTCTCTTTTTTAAACTAATAAAGGAATTACAAGTTCATATCTTATTCACATTGTTGTAATTTAAATGGGAAGATCAAATGGTGATTGAATTACTATTATGAATGGAATCTCTGTTTAATTGAAAAGGAAAGAAAATACACATGAGAGAATTATATTGCCTGTCTTCTTTTGAAATATATCAAATTGGGAAATAAAGTTTTAAAAATATTATTCAGAAATGATTTTTTAGAAACAACTAAGTGCAATGGACTAGTTTAGAAACTATATACACATTTAAATGATAAAATTGATATACATACTTAAAAGAGAAATATCATTGTTATAAATTTTATGCTGGTAATTCTTTTTAATAAAAAAAGAATAGTTCAAACTTGCACACTTTAATTAACTTGAAGATGTTAAAATTTAGTATGCTGGTTCATAAATGAACCCAAATTGACAAATAAATCTCAAGAAAACAACTTAACCATTGTTAATTTGAAGACAATCCCTCTAACATTCGTTTTATGTCACTTGGAAAAAATAAAATTTTGAATCAATTGAACAAATTTTTTTTTCTAAAATACTTTAAACCCTCCCTAGATCAATCCTCCATGTCTGTTTGACATGTTGAGTAAAGGAGGAAACTGAATTTAATCAAAATTGAAAGTTAGAAATTACCAGATTGCAAATTAAAAGCCTGCAGATCATTTTTGCAAAATTTACTCTCTAAAATTTATCAAAATATAAATTTTATGTTTTTTGTACAAAGAGGGCATCGAGAGATTTCCAAAAAGTCCTCATTTTCCCAAAACTGAGCTCTCTAGCTCAAGTTATGGAACTTTGAAGTTTTTGTGCCTTTGCGGGAAAAAAGTTGGAAAATTTTTCCTTGGAGGGCCCGCAACCCAAAAATTTCCCATCATTGTGCCTTAGAAAAGTTTTTGGAAAAATTTTGGTTCAAAATTGTTTTTCTATTTTCCTCCACTTGCCCATAGCCAATAAGAGGGTGCCACGTGTCCTCTTGGAGCTATGGCGAAGGCGCGGTTTCTTTTCACCCCTTGAATCTTTGAAAAGTTTTGGAAAAATTTCCACTTTAGCCCCACCAGCCCGCAACCAATGAGAACGTGCCACATGGCACATTGGGGTGGCAGTGGGGAGGGTGGACCCCTTGTCTTTTTCAACTTTTGGCCTTTGGGAAATTTTGAAAATTTCCCCTACGGATCTGTTTTTCCGCCCCACCTTGGAAATTTCTTCTTTCACGGTCGTACAGACCCACACACCCGTTTTTCCCTTTTGTTCCCCCTTCGGTGAAATTTGGTAGTCTCCTCTGCCACTCCGCCAACCCCTCACCCCTTTTTCACTTTTCTCCAGGACTTGACACATGTCCACCAGGGACCCACAGAGGTGTGGAAGAAATTTTTCCTTTGTATCATGGGAAAAATTCCCCAAGCCACCCCGCGACCCACCAACTCGTTGAAGGTGCTTTCCCCACCTCTTGACACGTGTCCCCCTAGGGGAAAATTTGACCTAAAAACTCCACCCGCTCATATCTTGAGTTCTGTAAGGAGTTAGGAGGACTTCTTTATATCACCGGAAAGGTGAGAAAATTTCCTATCTAATGGGAATGATTTAGGGAAATTTTGGAAGCATTAAGTATGATAAAAATATAGTTGAAACTCAGAGCCTACTAGAGAGTGGGTATGGGGGTAAATTACTCCCTGAACCTAACTAAAACATCTAACCCTAAAATTGGAACCTTGTGAACTTGATATTAGTTAATGAAGGGAAAATATGTTGTGGTACATTGGTCTTGTTCTGGAACCTGTTAGTGAAAACTGATGTCTTGCAACCTGGTTTTAGACACTTCAATTAAAAAAAATTATCCCATAATTTTCTAGCTAACCCTAGGTGGTTTCTTAGGTCTCAAGTGGTTGTTTAAACTGACACTACAGTTTGGTATTAGAGCAGTGGTTTAAAGGATTGGACCATTACGCACACTAGAAAACTTAAGACATGAAAACTTAAACCTAGCACACTTTTAATCTAGAAAACAACTTAGCAAGAATTTATATATTTTAGTAAACATGGAAGTTGTATAAACTTAGAAAAATGAACTAACTCTCACTTTGGTCTTTGTAGGAGGCTTAGATGGAGTGAGAGGAACCTTCATAGAGACTCAAACCCACCACCACCACCACCACCAGATCAGGGTGTGGCAGCCATTCTACCTTAGATTCTATAGACCCTTCAGGATGTCAATGCTTCTCTATGCGGAGGATTAGGTGGAGGACAGACAGCTAGTCATGATAGAGCCCCTTCTATCGAGGGTTGGGTATCTCCTCGACTCAGGGAGGAGCATAGAGGAGAGAACTCCCATGTGGAGTCAGCTAGAGAAGAGTCACCACCTAGGAGATAGGGTGATAGAGTTCCAGAGCATAGAGAGAGGTCTCGGAGCCCTAGGCTTAGGGATGAGCGTGTAGAGAGACCTAGAGGCTGACAAACCACAACTTCGGATCACATCAGGGAGATCCTGAAGCTTCAGCCCTCACATTACTTAGGTGATATAGGTGGATTCTAGGCAGAGGCCTGGCTAGTGAGCTTGAGTGGTTGCTTCAAGATTTTTCCTTGTTCTAACAACATGAAAGCTCATGTTGCGATCCATCTACTGAGGGATGGAGTAGGAGTGTGGTGGAGGAAAGAGGAGCAAAAGCTCCATGTAGATTCAGAGATAGTGACCTAGGATCTATTTGAGGAGAGATTCAGGAGCAGGTATTTATCACAGAGGTTCATCCAGTAGAGGATTGATGAGTTCCATGACCTCTGACAGGCTTCTCTTTTAGTAGAGAAGTATGAGAGTAGATTTTTGGATCTACTCTAGTATGTAGAGTATATGCAGGATGAGCAGGTGCGGATTCACAGGTTCATCCAGGGCCTGAATTTGGATATCAAAGGTGTAGTGTAGATTCACTATCCACAGAAATTAGTTGAGGCCGTCGTGAAGGCCTATATTGTAGAGGAGACTCGGGGTAAGACCCAGTAGGCTAGAGACCAAGTCTGGACCCGCATACAACATATGTAGGATGATAGATTGAGAGGTTTAGTACCTCTTCCTCGTGGTGGTTAGGGTACAACACAACCATCCTTTAGGAAAAATTAGCAGCAACATTAATCCTGCCCACCTCATAAACCTCCATAGAGAGCTGATGCACAGAGAGGTCAGAGTATGGGGCCTCCTCCTAGGGGTCCCATCAGGACACAGGGTGGACCTAAAGCTTAGTCAGTAGGAGCTTACCAGAAGATGCCACAATAGACCACATTTGGATCATCAAGATCCATGCCACAGACTTCTAGGGCACCTACTGGAGGTGCTACTCATTATTGGTGGATCAGGGGGATGTTTTGGTTGTGGAGTTACTAGACACTTTTGGAGAGATTTCCCATACAACCCTAACAACAAGGGTAAGGCACAAATGTTAGAGTTGATTGTTGGTGACATGGAACCCAGCCACATGATTTATGAAATACTTGAGAACTGTTAGGCAGAGAATTAGAGTATAGTCATTGAGACCATAGGTAGCATTGGTGGTATTCCTACCTCTGTATTGTTTGATTTTGGTTCTTATAATTCTTTCATTGCACCATCTTTAGTAGAGCGATGCAGGCTGGTGGCTATTAGGAAGGGTCATTTTTGGGACATTGAGATGGCTTCAGGAGCCAATATCTCTATAGACTCCTTGGTTAAGGAGTGTGTTGTAGATTTGGGACCTTTCATCACTACCTCATATCTCCATATTCTTCCTTTGGGCTCGTATGGAGTCATTTTGGGTATGGATTTGTTATCTGCACACAGGCCCAGGATGGATTTTTATCACAAGACTATATCTTGTGCAGATGATTTGGGAGTTGAGTAAGTGATTTCAGGGGTCAGGAGACCCATTTCTATTCACACCATCTCCACTATGTAGCTTAATTGGTGTGTACAATGGGGTTGTCAGATGTATGATGTTACAGTCAGTGATAGATCAGAGGATGGGTCTAGTGGACAACCACTAGATGATTATCCCATTTTGAGAGAGTTTTTTGATGTTTTTTCAGGGGAGCTACCAGGGTTACCACCCCCACGTGAGATTGATTTTCATATAGACCTAGTTCCTAGAGCAGAGCCTATCTCACGAGCACCTTATCGGATGACCACCCCAGAGCTCTTTGAGCTCAAGTTGCAGCTTGAGGGCCTTTTGGAGAAGGGCCTTATCCATCCTAGTGTATCCCCTTGGGGTAGACCAGTGATATTTGTGAAAAATAAGGATGAATCCTTGCGGCTGTGTATTCATTACCACCAGTTGAACATGGTAACAATCAATAATCGTTATCCTCTTCCTTGTATCGATGAATTGTTTGATCAGATTAAGGGAGCCACAGTTTTATTTAAGATTGATCTTAAGTTAGGCTACCATCAGCTAAGGATTTCGGAGGTGGATATTCATAAGACCACCTTCCGTATGAGATATAGGCACTATGAGTTCACAGTGGTGCCTTTTGGTTTGACGAATGCCCCTGTAGTATTTATGAGTTTGATGAATGGGGTATTCAGGACCTTCTTAGATTGCTTCATGCTCATCTTCCTAGATGGCATTTTGATATACTCACGTACACATGAGGATCATGAGGGGCACCTTCACTAGGTTCTTTAGTGTCTTCATGAGTAGTAGCTTTACGGGAACTTGGAGAAGTGTGATTTCTTTCAGGTAAAGGTCCAGTATTTAGGCCATATCATTTCTGGGGAAGGTATCATAGTTGATCCTTCCAAGATTACAGCCATTATGGATTGACCAGCGCCCACTATAGTGACTGAGGTGTGTAGCTTCATGGGATTAGTAGGATACTACCAGAAATTTGTTCAGGACTTCTCTTGGATTATGCACCCTATCACTTCCCTTCAAAGGAAAGGGAAGAAGTTTGTTTGGTCAGAAATATTTGAGCAGGCCTTCACGACACTGAAGGAGTTCCTCACTACAACACCTATTCTTGTAGTGCCATATCCATAGCGTGAGTTCTTTGTATGCATAGATGCTTCATTAGTAGGGCTTGGAGGTGTGTTGATGCAGGATGGCAGATTAGTACCTTTTGAGTCTCACAAACTCAAGGATCACGAGCTTAATTATCCTACCCATGATCATGCTCTTATGGAAGTTGTGCATGCTTTGGTTAGATGGAGACATTTTATTCTTGGATGGAGATTCACACTTAGGACTGACCATTTGAGTCTTCACCACCTCTTCATGCAACCCAATCTCAATGCTCGCCAACAATGTTGGATTGAGTTTCTTTGTGAGTATGACATCGATATTGAGCATGTGAAGGGGAAGGAGAATGTGGTAGCAGATGCCCTCAGTAGATGAAGGCATGTGGCTATGGCCACCTCAGTGTGTAAATATTTTTAGAGCAAGATTCTTCAACAAATTCTCCTTGATATCTTTTACATTACAGTACAAGCAGAGATTGAGTCACAGAGACCCATTAAGGGTAAGTTTGATGGTTATTCCTTAGAGGTAGAGGATTACCCACACTATGTCAAGCTAAGATCCAATAACAAAAACTAAAAAAAGAGGAGTATCAAGATTTATACATTAGAATACATAACAAGACTCACAAGTGTACCTCATGAATCATACATACCCATTCCAAATGTCTCACAAATCTCCATAAGCCTCCCAAAGAACTCTATATGAATCCCAATAGAGAAAGAATCATAGTGTAAAAACCAACCTGGGTCACTCACAATAGATCCCCGCCACTTCATTTATTGATGTTTGGTCACTCACCATAGAGCGCCATCTTGTTATTTCTCCATATCGGGTCATTTAGCAAGGAGCATCGACACCTTATTTCTCCATTTAATGAGGCTGGGTCACCATATGACCATAAGCACATAGATCCCCATCACCTCCACCAAAATGGAATAGTAACTTGTAGCTCAATACTACACAGTCCCATGAGACCCTCTTGGGGCATACCCCCATACAATAAAGTGGGTCAATAGGTCCAACCACTCCATGGTGAATCCTATGGTCCTATTCCATCTTATCACAACATTAGAACCAACATAACAAATGGATCTAAACATTAATTGGAAACAAATCCCAAGCCTTGGGATATGCTAGAAAAAATTTAAAATCCAAAAGAAAGTTTCAAACTAAGAAAATAAAATGGATAAGTAGCCATAGTAGTGCAACTGGCTCTTGTTAGCTCAAAATCAAGTTAAATGCCCAAAATTTATGAATACATCAATAAAGAAAAAATTGTTTTTTAAAAGAAAAATCCAAATATCAATTTAAAAATAAAATCCAAACATAGAAATATCTCATTACGATCACTACGCTCCCTTTCATGGCCACCAAAATGGTACTCATTGAGTTGTTGACACTCAGATATCAAGACTCGGCTCAAAAAATACATAAATGGATCATAAATATTTTTCCATATATCTCCAAACCACACATACGAGGATCCACATATTCAATATCACAAAAGATTATTCAATGCACAACTAAAATAAGAGAGAGAAAATACTCTAATTCATATAAGCATGCACCTAAGGTGGTGTACATCTATAATATATTGAGAAATATCAGAGTATACCAAATGGATAGAAGGGGGTTTTCAATCTACACGAGACTTCAATTTCAAACTCATACTTGACTCAAGGTTATGGTTACCTGGTCTATAATTTATCTCTCCAAACATATACTTACTGATGCTACTTGTAGGGCTTAGTAGTGTAGGGTACATAACATAACACATAACACGTTATTAACACAATGATGATTTACGTACAACAAAAATTATGTATTACACATGGAAAAATTATGGGGATAAAACATAACAATATCATGGCTTATAACACACAAAATTTCCACATAATGCACCAAGACTATGATTAGAACACACTAGGGGTCATAAAATCACCATATGTGCCCAATTCATGATCTAAATTTTTCACATAACAATATGAATACATATATGGAACTAACTGTATACACCCGAATTTGAGTCACAACCCTCTAAGCCCCCTTTTTGACTAATATAACCCTTTTTCACTACACCTCCCACACTGTATGATTAATTTAATATTTTTTATTAAATTAATTATCTACCTCACATTACTATTAATTTAATTACCTAAATCAAATTAATTGAATACCTCATCCCTCCACCTCACCTAACCACATCCCTCCACCTAATCTTAAGACCTATTCTTAGCCTATTAATGAACTAAGACCAAGTCCCCACACCCCCAACCAACTAGGAGTTGTTCTAGCCCTAACCATTATGACCTATTATCTCTCCAACCTCTCTCCCACTATATTTAGTGTTAAATCCCTCTTTTGATGTAGATTAAGGATTCAAATCATGCCAAAAATAGCTAAGATCAGACTATTTTTTGGAAACTTAGAATTATGCACCTTATCTGAAGCTAGTTATCCCTCGGTCGGCACCAGTCACCTAACTACCATCGGTTAGGTTAAGTAATATTTTCTAACTCTTTGTTCAGGTTCTGAATCTAGACTTCTTGGCTTGCGCTTCTTGCATTTATACCTTCCAATACTCTTGCGACCTTATGACCAACTAGAGCCTCTCTCAGCATTCAGACATCATTTGGTTCATCCACGTGTTCTTCCAGATCTCTAACACACACACCAAGGAACATCATGCCACCCTACTACCGCTTTCACTTCGGATCACCACCTTCTACATACATCACCATCATCTACCTCTAGGATACATTCAAAAAGTAAGTGAAGTCTCTCCTTTGTCATTTCTAATAGCTTAAATTTTTTATTAAGTTATTTACCATACTCCTTTGTTACTAGCTTTCCCAGATCTAATCCCCAGTGCCTCCAACCAACATTCTACCTGTTTTACCTTCTATACCATTCCTAAACCCATATATTAGTATCTTTGAGTCTTAAAAAAAATCCCACGAACCTATCCAAGCCACCATCACTCTGTGTGTAATCAAAGAGAGTTCCTAATTCTAAGTTTTTGACATTATCACTTAATTTCCCCTACCGACAATGGTCACCCAACCAGCATCGGTCTACTACCATAGCTGACATCGTCCACTTAACTGACATCAATATTTGAGACTGACAATTTTCCCTAAACCAACAAGTTCATAACTTCCCCAAAAAAACCCCAAGACCTTTCCTAACTTCACCAAGACTTCGTCTATAACCTCTACCACACCTGTAGACCCAAAACTAGCCTACTAACCAACCAAAATAAGCCTTACATTTCATTTTAAGTTAAAATTAACTTATTGTGCATAGTGAGAGGGACATAAATATTATTAACTACAGTAGGAATCATTAATTTATCATTCCTTCTTGCATTAAGTTGTATTAAACATAGGGTTGACAACCATTTGAGGAAGCATCACGCTTTCTGGATCTAGCCATTGTTAAGCATTCCTTTAACTCTTTTTATTTAATACTCTTTTTTGGTCTTGTTGTGTTCTTATATAAGTAGTCCTTCCCAGACAAAAAGGAGCTCTCAAAATCTACTTGATTAACTTCTACACGCGCATACCATCTACATAATCACATGTATTCCTCCTCACCCACACATATTACATGTTTTATCGCATTACTTTGAGGTGAAACATTTTGGCATGCTTGGTGGGACCCTATCATTTGGGGTTATTTTGCATTGTTCATTCTTAGGGAATCTTTGTGTGTCTATTTCCTTTCGAAAGAGTTCACATTAAAATTTCTCCTTGGGAACATTCTTCTTCTTCTACTTTTCTAAGTGAAATTCATATTTTGGATTAAAAAGAACACTTCTTTTGATTGTGTATTACATTAGTGAAATTCATTATCTTGACCTATTCATTATTTGCTACATCCAATTTCACTTTCAATTTGGGCTTAACAATCTTTGCATTTCATCCTTTGTATGTTGCATTTAGCTCACTTAAATTTATTTGTAACCTATATACTTGAGGTCATGACAAGTTGATGGTTGGAGGGAATTAAGCATAGGTCACCTCTTACACACACACCCCAAACCAAATCAATGAAACAGATTATTCATTTCTTAAACATCTTCCTTCATGGAAATTACCATTAACGACTAATAATTGGATCAACAACCGATCTAGATGATGTTCTGGCTAATCATCATATTAGAGATGTAACACATGTACAAAAAGGTATATTGGGTCCTTTTATCCAAAAATCTCCTGAAACAATCCTTAGAATTCTAATAGGATACCATTGTTGACCAAAAATTCTACTCTACTTATAGTCAGTCCTAAATGGCATAAGCCACAAAACATAAAATCTCCTGCATAGAGTTTTACGTATTTGATAGTTTTTTGCACGAGTTGTGTTTTTAGGTGTGAGGTCATTTCCTCTTGTTTTTCTCATCCTATGCACTCTACAATAATAGTTGGTGTATTCCAACCATTTTCTGAGTGTTTTAGGACTTCTTACAGCCATACTCAGTTTATGGGTTGGTGATTTTGGACTTAAACACATAAAATTAAACAAAATTAATCATCTTTTCAGATTTCATAGTAACCAATATCGGTCCAATGACTGCCATCGGTTACCTCCTCATATCGGCATCAGTTTACCTAACCGGCATTGGTTCCCTGTTATTTTGGTAGATTTTCCCAAACCAATATTTAACTCACATCCAATCATCTTCTGTGATTTATTTCTATCATTTTTAACATTATCGAGTCTCTGTTACCAACAACAAATTTTAGTTTCATCTAATTTACACTTCTCATCTCTATATTTTCAAAAAAAAAAATTCATTCATAGTAATCGATATCGATCCAGCGATCGACATCTGTTACCATTCTTAACTGGTATCAGTTAGCTTACCAATGTTGGTCTCTGTGTTTTGACTTGTCTATCAACACAACGACCAATTTTCATTTTTCATATCTCTTCTATCTATTGTTCCTTTGTTTTTGTACCACCTGTAGAGTTCAAACCAATTTTCTTACTACTATTCACATGGTTTTGACTTGTCACCAAGTCAACACCTTAGTATTTTACGCCAGTTGCCAACTGTTACCTCCTAGTCCCTCATGACCTTCCATCTCATCACGCATAGATCCCAATGATCCTCCCTTTATATTTACAGGTGATGAGGAATTCACAAAATTCCTTGATCACAATCTGACAACCCTACAATATTTACTTTCTTATTCTTCCACTCATGCCTCATTCAATCATCTTTTATATAGGATGCCCTTCTACATTTATCCTACTCTTGCTCCCACTTCCATGTAAGCTAGCACGAGTTTTGCATTACTTACTACTACCTTACCACCCATCATTTACCAAATCTTCCCTACATCATCGGTATCTATCGCACCTATGACGTCCACTTCCCCATCATCTGTTGATCTTAGTGTAGGGATCCCCACATCATCAGTCCCTATTACTTTGCAACCTCCAGTTGCATCGACCCCATTTTAGAGTCTAGTCATGTTTATACCCACTACCCTACCACCTATTGCTACGAGGGTCTCGACACAAATCCCTCCTACCTATACCCTATCTCAACCACTACCAGTCACTTACACTTCCTATTCAAGGTGTGTGCCATCATAATCTTCCGCTACTTATGTTCCCCCATCTTAGTTTTGCTACTGGACACCTCCATACACTGAAGTACCACCCACATATTACTCATCATATCCCCCTCCCTATACTATGGGAGGTGCACCACAGGCCAATTCGACCATGGATTTGATTATAATGATGATGGAAAATATACAGACCCTTAAAGCATCTATTTTTGGCTCTCGCAATACACTGACTTACGACGAGATTTTTAATGAGCCTATTCACTTTTCTATTCCAATTCATCCTTACCCTGCACATTGGGAAATGCCAAAATTTAATAGATTCAATAGCAAGGAGGATCCACAACAACATTTACAATCCTTTAAACATGTATGTTATCTTATTTCCCATGATGACACCTTGCTTCTTCAAACTTTCCCAATGTCCTTGACAGGACCAGCCTTAGACTGGTATAGTGCTTTACCCAGGCACTCTATCTTTTCATTTAATCAATTATCTCAGGCCTTTCTTGATCATTTCTACATCAACATTGTCATGAAGGTTACTATAACTGACTTGTATTAAATACACCAATATGACGATGAGTCTATTAGAGATTTTGTTGTGCGTTGGAAGAGTCTTATAAAACAACTCACTTTCCAGTTTCCTCAAATTGAGTTAATAGATTTATTTACTAGAGCTTGTGCCAGACACATCTCTCAAAATCCCCAAGTCCAAACCTTCCGAACATTTTGATGAGGAATTCACAATGGCTTGGAAGTTGGAAACTCATGCTATTGAAGAAAATAAATTACAATTACACAAAAAAGGTGCTCCCTTCAAACCAAATGACTCCTCTTCCTCTTTCAAACCACAAAAAATCATTCCAAGGTGAAAGGATCTGTCAATGTGGTACTCCTGAATGCTTGTCCATATCATCCATCCAACCAACCAAAATTGTCTTCTACTCTTTCTCCTATTAAGAGTTTTAGGCATAAGTGTGAACAAAGATGTTATACTCCCATAGGGGAACCTTACTCCTCGGTGGTGGAGAAACTATTAAAATTTGAAGCTATTGTTCTTTCACCAATAAAACCACATACTAGTTTCAATCCTTCACATCCTTTACCCGTATGGTATAAATAAAAATACTACTATAATTACCATCGCATTAGGGGCTATAGTGATGGAAACTATAAAACATTCAAGAATATCATTCAAGAGATGATTGATAATGGAAATATTGTTCTTGACAATCCTAATGCACTGGAAAGCCAAAAATTACATATCTTTAAGAATCCTTTTCCAAATCATAATCATTCATCAAGCCAAGTAGGTGAAACCTTTCACAACAAAGTTATGAGGTTCACGTCATCTTTGATATAGTACCTACCTCTTCTACTTAGTTACCTCTCATCCCCACTATTGATGCAATCCTTACACGAGATTCCATACCCATGGAGGATCCTATTCTTCTCACTCCTCTACCCATGGAGGAGCTAATTATGTTTACCCCTTCTCGCTGTCGAAGATCTTAGCTCGTCTATGTCTCTACTCACTATAGATCCTATCAAACATGTTCTTCTACCCATGGAGGAACCAACTACATCTACATCTTCTGCTATCATTGAACCTATTTTACCCGCTCCTCTACCCAAGGAAGAACTAAACTTATCTACTCTACTGCTTAAGGAAGAGCCTATATCAATAATGTTGCCATCTCCTCCACCCATAGAGGAGCCATGTGTATCTTACTTTCCTATGAGTGATGCATCTCCCAGGATCTTCCAAGATCCTATTGATCTCCTTGCGTCACTTTTTCCTACCGAAATAGAGGCATAAGCTTTTCCTATGTCACTAAATTCAGAATTCTTGATAGGTGTCACAACCCAGTCATCAATGTCTAAACCAAAGTTATTTTCACATTTGGTATATTAGCTGGATTACATCGATCACTTCACGCTCTAGGGGTGTCTCAGACTTCTAGCATCTACTCAAATGCAAATGTCATCCATAGATACTTCCACTATCTATCTGAAAGTATTCTAGTTAACAAAGACCATCAAACCTGAACCAATCATAATCAATACTTCTTCATTACACCCGCCTTAACCTCACCTTCACCTGCACCTAAACCTTTTCCTTCACCTAAATCTTCACCTGTACCTAAACCTTTAACAACACCAAAAACCTCACCCCTACTTAAACCCACCACTATATTAGGGGTTATGCCAACACTAGGTCTAGTCCATCCACCCATCAATATTGATTTAGCCACCTCTTTCAAGACTATCACAAGGCCTATCCCCCCACCTATGAAGAAGACCCAACCTATTACGCCTCATATCCCAGTTTCTCCAAAAATTCCTCTTTCTCCTTCACCATTTCTATCCATGTTAGGACCCCATCCATCAAATTTGGTTAACCCTCCTCCTAATCAAGGTAAACCGAAAATGAAATTACCGAAAACCTTACTGCAACCTTATATTCCACCCTATCTAGTTACGTTACCTATGTTCTCCATTACCCACCTTTACCTTCCCTTTAATCTACACTCCATGTATTGCCTTATACCACTACCTTCACTGCACCTCCATTCTCACCTTGGTTGACTTGTTAACTCCCATATTTTTCATTCCCCTCTACTTCACACACTACCCCAACACCATTACCCAAGAAGGTGCCACCAAATTCAAAGATCACACTACTTACCAAAAATTTAGTTAAACCTACTCAACCTCCAACTCCACCCCCAAAAACACCTATTCCATATAAGTCACCCAAACCTCCATCTAAACCCACTCTCACTTCTCATTCTGATCCCTTAAATGGATCTTACACTAACATCCTCACTCGGTTATTAGAAACTTCTACCATTACCTTGCTGCCTCTCAGACCTTATGACCCACTCAAACCTATACTAGAAGGGTTTGACGATAGATTGAGTTGTGCTTATCATCATGTACCAAGGCATGATGTTTAAATTTGTAAGGATCCTAAAAATATTCTTCTTGAAATGTGTTCTCCTAAATATTTGTATGAAAAGATGACCTTTTAGATGAAGATCCCATTCCACCTTCATCTATCACCATGCTAGCCTCACCCATATCTATTCAGTGCATTCACCTCCACCTCCACAACCCTCTTTTACTCCTCTGACCTTTGAGATCAATATGGTACAGATTAATGAGCTAGCTCAAACCCCCACCAAAATGCCAGTGCCCCTCATTTCACAAGGGCTCTTATCCCGCACTTAGTTTTTGTTTTCCTTCCTATTATACCTTTACAAATCATCTCCATCTCTTCCTCAGATCAATATGGTTCAAGCTAATACTCGAGCACATAAAGAAAAATGAAAAGAGAAGACATGCAACCCATCCACTATACCTTTACCCAACATTCCACCTACACCCACCCCTAAGATAACCATCCGTCGGCTAGCCTATCTAATTTCTGATGGAATTACACATTGCACCATGGTCAAAAAATTACAATAATATCCTTGTATGACCTCATCCAAACCTCTGAGTCTCATCGCTAGGCTCTCCTTGAGATCTTACAAACTATTGAGGTGCTATCAAATGACCCTACGTCGGTTTCTACCATATTCACACCTCATCATGTGGCTGCTCCCATCGCTTCACCCAAAATCTCTATCACCGCCACCACTAACCAAATTTCTGCCATCAATTTATCTGACTAAGAGATTGTTCCTCACCATCCAGATGATTCTGATCTCACCCTATTCATCTCCATCCACATTGAGGATACTTGCATTTCACACATTATGATCAATGGGGTTACGAGTATTAATATTATTTCTTCCTATGCATACGAAAAATGTGCATACCTTCCAATTGCATGCATACTAACCTAATTATGTTGCATTCTTTCAATGATGCCATCAATTCCACCCTTGACACCATCATTCTCCATATTTTCATGGGTCCCTATACTCTTCTTGAAATTTTCTACATCCTTGAAGGGGATTTCCAATACAACATGTTTCTTGGATGACCTTGGATCCATGCCATGTGATGTGTACCTTCGAATTTTCATCATTGTATCAAATTTGAATATAAAGGACACACTTACACCATTCAAGAAGACCCTTCACCTTTCAAAACCTGTGACATATTGTATTGACCCAATTATTCCCTTAACCTAGTTAAGGCTTCTTTTACCACTACTACCTCATCTACCACTTTCGTAACTGTTAATGCAAATAAGAAGCACCCTCTGGATGTTCTATCAGATTTCTAGTTTAACATCTTAGCATCCATTGTGATTGCACAACATTGAATCTTTTCCCCAAGTGTGGGACTTGTAAAAGTGGGAAAATAATCTCCAGATTAGAGGCTAGTTCCTCAAATCCTCTGTTCAAGTGTGCATAACATTCTAAAGAGGGTTTACCTATAACTTAATCAAACTTTGCCAAGGATATAGGGTTGAGAAAAAGAAAAATGTAAACCTCGTCTAATCAAGGTGATGCACCAAAGGAGTAGTAGACACCTGCTATTATAAAACATACACAATCCACAATAAAATACAACACAAAACATGCACAAGTTGCTAAAAATGTAATGAGAGATCAGGAAACAATGATAAACATATGAAAGGATTGAGAAGATTTTAATCACAGAGCATACATTATCATCCCAAGTCCAATATAGTGCATTACAATGACAAAGAGGCAAAAGAGATGCTATATTTTCATGAAAAGGTAAAATTTCCACAAATCTGCTTGATGAGGAAGAAAACAGAAATTATAGAGCTAGGAAAAATGTTTAACTTTTTCAAAATGAGCCCATTTTGGCTTTTACAATGCAAAATTCGATCCCAGGAGAGAGAAACATGGGAAAACATAAAAATTCTCTAACCACTTACCAAATGGTATTAAAATAGCATGGGCACCCTCAAAAGTCCATTCCCTGATCTTTTTAACCATGCTGGGAGAGAATGTGAGCCATACTTCATTAAAAATGGTGGTTGAAATGTTAGTTTTGTTCATTTCCACACGCCAGAGGTATTTCCAAATTTTATCTCTCTAAAATTCACCAAAACACAAAATTTATTTTAGAATCATGTAGATAATTCCACCATCTTTCCATTGATATAAAGAACGCAAAAATTCGAGCTCTGGATCAAAAGTTATGCCCCTTTGAAAATTTAGGGCAAAACAAGGCCAAACTAGGTTGGCAGGGCAAAAATTCAAAATTTTCCCACCTTTTTACATTTCGGAAAATTTCCCCGAAAATTTCTATGCTCTACTATCTTGGTGCCACGTGGCATGTTGTAATTGGTCATGGGCCCTTCCTGCTTCATTTCCTATCATTTCGGCCTTTGGAAAATTTTCAAAAAATTCTCCACCATTCTGAATGACCCGAGGACACGTGTCACACTATGATTCACCGTGGGCATATCCTCTTAAATTTTTCGTCACTGTTACCACCTTCCCTAGACTAGACATGTGGCACAAACCCATTGGACGTGGCCCTTTCATGTTCATTTTCTCATGCGATCTTGCCTTGTGTTTTTGGCCACCACGTGGACACATGGCATGATCCTATTGGATCGGGTTTTGGGGGGCAAGCTTTCTTTTCAATATTTTCCTTTGATTTTTCTTTGGGAGAAAATCCCAACTTTCCCCCCACCTCCACTGGTTCGATGCCATGTGGCTTTATGCTATTGGATGCGGGACTTGGGGGAAAAAATTCTTTTTGCACTAATCTTTGGGAAAATTTCCCAACTTCTCCCCGACGGCTAAAGCTCTGATACCCCCTGGGACATGTGGCATGATTCTATTGGATCATGTTTTGGGGGGCGGGCTTTCTTTTCTAAATTTTCCACACTTGGGCGAAAAGGAAAAAATCTGTTCACACTTTCGACCCCCGCTGCCCTGGTGACACGCAACACCATACTATTGGATGCGGACCTTAAGGACGAAAAATTTAGTTATGCCAACCCTTGGGGAATTTTCCCAACTTCTCCCAGCTTGGACACGCGTCCGCAACTCATTCACCGGTAGGCCGTCGGGATGAAAATTTCCTCTTTGAACCCCGCCAAACACTTGGTAAAAATTTCAAGTTTACCTCCGCCTCCTCTCTTCTGAGGACACGTGGCCTCCTCCCATTGGCTCAAGTTTTCCATGGGAAAATTTCCCACAAAAACTCCGCCGAGCCATAACTTAAAAAATACATGGAGTTAGGAAGAAAAATTTACCTTTCTGGAAAGCTGAGAAAAATCTCTATCCAATGGTGCCATTTCAAAAACATTTTGAGAGCCTGAAAAGTGAAAAATTCATGACTGAGGCACACAGGAGGGAGAAATGAATGTATTTAGCCAAATAAATAAGCAAGGGACTTATTTTGGGTAACAATTTTGGTGACTTAGAAGGGGGAATATGCCTGCTGGATGAAGTTACCAGTTGCTTGAAGCAATCCATTATGCATGGAGTCATCAAATTCTCTGCTTGGTACCCCAACTGATTAGAATAATGTAAGGAGGAAGATGAAGGGAAAAACACCATATGATTAGGAAAGGTCTGCAAAATACATTTCCTGGAACAACAAGCTTGTGCCAAAGCACTTAGGGAAAGCAAAGCTAAACTACAACAAAACAATGTGCATAAGCACTTGGAGGAATGAAAACCTGAGCTAATATGTACAAGGTGAAGAGTTTTCCTTTAGTAGCAATGATTCAGATCGATTCCATTGACTGGAATCTATAATCCTTCACCATCCAATGCAGACAATTGGAAGGCATTGTTGTCCTTATACTTTGTGACCATATAGGGGCCACTCTAAATGGCATCAAATTTTGAATGCCTCCCCAATTTTTCTCTGTTTGCATCCCATTTTAACACTAGATCTCCAACTTGAAAAGATCTATCCTTGGCCTTTCTATCAAAGGTAATCTTGATTAAAGCTTGATCCTTCTCCATTGCTTGGGATGCCTGATTTATGATTTCTTGGAGCTCCATCAATTATGCATACCTAACCTCCATGGGCCCAAACTCCAACAACTCCAACTGCTTCATGAGTTCTAATGTTGGCAACTCAAATGACATGGGCAAAATTGCCTCTCTTCCATAGACAAGCTTGAATGGAGAATTACATGTAGATCACTTGGGAGTTATCCTATCAGCCCACAAGGCTGATTTCAAATTAGTATGCCAAGACCTCTGATTTTCATCAAGATTCCTCTTGATGATTCTTAACAAGTTCTTTTTTGTAGATTCAACTTGGCCATTACCCCGAGGATAATAATTTGATGAAGTGCTTAGGTAGATCCCATTCTTGACAGCCCATTCAGTTACCTCGAACCCAATGAATGCCAATGCATTATCTGATATTATTGTAGTAGGTATGCCAAATCTGGTTGCTATCCCTTCATAGAAGTCTAGGATGCTAGATTCATTTGCTTCCTTGAGTGCTACTGCCTCAGTCCACTTGGTGAAGTAATATGTTGCTGTTAGAATCCATTTGTGTCCTTGGTTTGAATTTGGGTTAATGACTCTAATAAAGTCCAAACCCCATTGCATGAAATGCTAGTTAACTAAAATTAGATGCAATGGAAGGGCGGCTAGTCTCTCCTTACCTGTGAAGAATGCACAATTCTTGCACCTCTTGATCCATGAATCACAGTCACTAAAAATCTTGGGCCAATAATAGCCAGCCCTCATGATCTTGAGAGTTGTCACTCTTGGTGCAAAATGACCCCTAGCTGATCCACCATGGAACTCTTCCAACACTCTGTGAATCTGATTTGTACCAATGCATCTCAACAACACTCCATTCACATCTCTTCTGAATAAAAAATCATCAAACAAGGGCATATGGGACAACCTGCAATCTGAAGTGTCTCCTTTTTGTTTTATTCATCTCTAGAGGGCATAGGCCTATGTGTAGAAAGTGCATTATGTCTTGATTCCAGCAAGGAGTGGGGACACCATCATATCCTTCTTGAGTGCCCCCTTGTTTATGGCTATCTTGCAACGCCAAAAAAACTTCTTTCTCATTGCATGCCTATGTTTGTTTACTCAAGACCAACTGCTCACACAATCCTTTTCCTCTAACCAAATTGGTGAATTTTATCTCAATGTCATACTCCATGACACGAGTAATCCACCCTGGTCTCTTTTCATTTAGGTCTTTGTTGAGGAGGAAGTATTTAACTCCCACATGAGAAACCAGAAATAGAACCTTGTTGTTTGAAACTAGATGATTAAATTTCTTCAAGCTCCTAATCACTGCTATAACATGCTTCTCAATGAAGGAATATCTCACCTCATAGTCCTCCAGGATTTGGCTGAAGAAAGCAATTGGCTGCTCATCGTTATCTTTGTTCTGCTGTACCAAAATTGCAGAAATAGTATCATCACCTCCAAATGCATAGAGGATGAAATCCTTGGAGAAATATAGGTTAATGAGGGTTGGGGCTTGTGAGATAGCTTCTTTGATTGATTAAAAACTTGTCTTTCCCTCTACTATCCATTTGAAAGATATGCTTTTCTTTAACATTTTGGTGATAGGCTTGACTAGGGCTGCAAAATTTGGGAAAAACCTCCGAACAAAATTTATCCTTCCCAAGAAACTTTGAAGGGCTTTCTTGTGGCTTGGAAATGGTAGTGACCTTATGGCTTCAAATCTTTCTGGATCAATTACTAATCCTTCTTTGGAGACAATGTGGCCAAGGAGTTTCCCTTCATGAGCTAGAAAAATACACTTTTTGGGATTCAAAGATACCCCAAATCTTCTACATATTTGGAATACTTATCTCAAATGAAAGAGATGGTCTGCTACATTTTTTGAAAAAACAGTGATATCATCTAAATATATTGGCACCATTTTGTTAATCAAATCCTTGAACGCTATGTCCATTTCCCTTTGGAATGTAGCTCCAGTGTTGGACAACCCAAATGGAATTTTTCTATATGCATAAGTCCCCCATTTGGTTGTGAAGGTTGTCTTGAGCTGATCCTATTCCTTCACCATGATTTGATTGTACCCTGAATAGCCATCAAGCAATGAAAACCTTTTAGAGCCAGCAACAACTTGTAAAATCTGCTCCATAGAAGGAAGTGGGTAATGATCCTTGAGAGATGCTCTATTCAAATCTATAAAGTCAACACACAACCTGATTTCTCCACTCTTCTTTCTAACTGGAACCAAGTTGGCTACCAAACTAGAAAGCTTGATAGGAAATATGATACTTGCCTCTATCAACTTATTCAGTTCTATTCTCATGAGAGGCTCCAGGTGTGGATTGACTGGCCTTTGTTTTTACTTGATGGTTTTAACACTTGGGTCCAATTCAATGGTGTGTTGAGCTAACTTGGGGTTGAAACCTTTCAAATCTTCATAGCTCCAAGAAAACACATCAGGGAATTCTTGACAAAGCTATATGAACTCAT
Source organism: Taxus chinensis (assembly GCA_019776745.2). Taxonomy (NCBI): domain Eukaryota; kingdom Viridiplantae; phylum Streptophyta; class Pinopsida; order Cupressales; family Taxaceae; genus Taxus; species Taxus chinensis. The sequence goes on along the minus strand of CM034157.1, from coordinate 376,831,648 downwards.
ACCTTTCTTGCTCAGTTGTCACTTTACCAATTTGGAGTGACTTGCCTTCTTCCACCAAGATGGGCACTAAATCTTCTCCCTTGACTTAGATGTTTGCTTTCTCCTTCTTGAACTGATCATTAGGATTAAAAATGGACTTCAAAGTGACAAGTACCTTTGGTAGTTTTTTGGTTCTCAGTTACACCACTTCATCACCATACTGTTGCTCTAACTTTTCCTAATTTTTAGCTGAGAACTCAGCCTCTTCTTGCAAAAAATGAATGATTTGTTGATCGTTTTCAAACACTTGCCACCTTACATTTTTGTATGGAACTAAAGGGCTTAAAATCACGTTAATGTTTTGCTATAATTTTTCTTCCTTTATGATTTCAACAACATCAAAGGCTGCTCCAACTGCTGCAAGTCTATTAGCAGCTTGGTTCTCTTTTCTAGGGATGGATTTGATGCTAAAACCCTCAAAATCTTCAATGAGGTCCCACACCCTATTTTTGTAGCACTTGAGCAGATCATTCTTTGTAGCATGCTACCCTTTGACTTGGTTGACAATCAGCTCACTATCACCAAATACTTGCAAGTTCTTTATTCCTCTCTTGATTGACCAATGCAATTCTTGTATCAAGGCTTCATATTCAGAAGTGTTATTAGAACATGCAAAATGAAATCTAAAAGTTGAATAATACTTAATTCCTTGAGGTGAAACAATCATAACTCCCCCTCCTACACCTTGTCTACTCCTTGATCCACCAAAGAACAACTTCCATACCTCATTGTCTTCCTTGTGGTCTGGCTTGGTGATGCTAGGAATATGCTGATTTTCTTCATGTATGCAATACAATCCTAGCTCAGATTCTTCTATTTCTTGATAAGGATCAAAAGCATGCACCTTGCTTTCCCATTCATCAAGAGTCAAATCTAGGATGCTTCCAACCTTGGTGTCAGTTTCATCAGTGCTTGGATAATCTTCTTGATCAAACGCTAAACAGTTGGTATTGATTTGGATTGGAGTGTGAGGCTCAATGTGAAAGTTTGCAATAGGCTCAGATTTGATTGTGGCTTTAGTTCCATATCTTGTTCTGAACAACATGTGTGACCAATCAACAGATAAGTAACCTCCAATCTTAGCTATGAAATCCCTTGATAAACATAGGGAAAAGAGTGGTGGAAGGTTTATCACCGAGACATCTTGTAAAACAACAACATTGGGGCATGCATGCAAAGTAAGACTCAAGTTTTTAATCACTCCTACTATTGTCACTATTGTCCCATCCAATTGCACTAACCCTTTGGATATGACTTCATATTGAATCCTCAAATGATCAGCAATTTGTTTGGGCATTACTGAACTACTTGCTCCAGAATCAATCATGCAGTTGTTCACTAATTGGTCCCCAATGATCAATGAAACATAGAATGGAGGGGGCTTCAACATTTTACCTTGCTGTCCTTCATGATTCCCTTCAGGATGGGTAGCATTTGTGAGTACCTTCTCTTGCATTTGGGCCTGTTGATTTGAAGTTGACCAGTCCTTCATGGCAGCTTGTAGCAAATCTCTTTGGCCTGGGATGGATAGTGATTCCCATATTGATATGTTTAAATTTGTCTTCTTCATCTTATTAATGATGTTGAATGGGGATGAAGCATCTCTCTGCTATCCTTTGGCCTACACATTTATTACTTACACATGGGCAGCAATAACCGGCATCTGAGTTGGTCTAGGAGCTGGTTTGGGTAGTCCTTACATGTTTTAAACTACATTTTGTTTGCCAACAGTCTGTGGAGTGATAGAAGTTTGTGGATTACTTGGAGTCAATGGTTGTCCTTCACCAAAATTTCTCCTTTTTGACCTTGTGTTGGCTGCAACACTTTGAGAGATTGGTTGATTCGTGCCAAAAAATTCTTTTTCCTGCCATTTTACAAGTGTGGTATCATTTGGAACTGATTGTTTCTGGGATGTTTCTTGTTGTTGGTTATTTCCTTGACTCCCTTCACCCTCTACACCAGTTGTTTTCACCATTAAGGCTTGATTTAGAGCACCATTGAAGCACATAGATTGGTTGTGAGGTTTATTGCATGGGAAACACCAATCATACTCTTTACCTATGTTGTTTTGCACTGGCACTAGTGCTTTAGAGGCAGATGTAGCATTGGGACTATAGGGCTGAAATGGTCTGTTGGCAGGAGGCCTTGCATGGTTTTGATTTGTAGCTGGAATGAGTGGTCTTTGAGGCTGATATGGCTACCTGTTAGGTTGAGCTTGAGGCTGATAAGAAGGTCTAAAACTTTGGGCTTGTTGCCTCTTGAGTGTAACCATCTCATTACCTAAATTTTGCAATTGCTTCATGACTTCTAGAATTTCACTTGAGGCATTAGAAGATGAAGTAGGCAATTCACTTGAATTCTAATTTCTAGGAGTAGGAATAGGAGCTAAAATAGGTGCTTAACTAGTGCTTGGATTTTCTAAATTTGGATACAATGGCATTAGAGGCCTAGGAGCTAGTTTACCAGCTTGAATTAGATAATTTTCATCTCTAATGGCAATGCTATAAGTAGCAGGGATAGTTGTGCCTTCCATGGATTGAATCAACATAGAAATATCAGAATTTAAAGCTTTGAGGTAATATAGAAAAGCACCTTCTACTGTTGGCCTTACTGCCATTGGAATTATCTCCCAAGTCCTTTGAAATCTGAAGTTGAAGTCAGTCAGCTGCTCATTGGGAGCTCTCTTGATAGTTGTCCATTGTTCCAAAAGGGACAAGTTATCTCCCTTTTCTCCAAACTGCTCATGGAGGGCTATACATAACTGGTTCCAATTTTGGATAGATCCTGAAGCAAGGCTTCTGAACCATTGTAAAGCTTTCCCTTTGAATGAAGATGCTAGTAGTTTGACAACAACTTGCATCTCACCAATCTCATGGATTACAAAAATATTAGCAATATCCTTGACATGATCACTAGGAGTGGTCTGATTCTCTCTAGTAAAGTATGGAATGTTCTTCAATGTTGCAACTAGGATTTGATTTTGTGCATTAAGATCAAGTGGGCTGTTGCTAGTGAAATTGACATATGGGTTGTGTTGTGCCATTCTGATTGGCCTTAGAACCCTTGTTGATTAGATGAAAGGTCTACCAGGTGGAGGAGTTGATAGACTTCTGTTTGGTGGAGATGGAGACCTTTGGATTCTCCTCCCTCTTTGTCTTCTTCTTGGAGATAATTTTAGATACTCAAACAATACTTCTTCTTCTCCAACTCTTGACCTTGTGGTGATTCTTCTCATGAGTTTTTAGGTCAGTACTACTAAAACCAGCCGATTATTCTTCCTTGGAGTCGCCAGATGTGTAATTCAGGGATCTTTCAGCAAGAAACTTGCAACAAATGCACATCAATTTTGTTGCAATGAAGATGAATACTTCTAAGGTCCCATCGGACATGCCAAAAATATTAGTGAAAATTAGAAGCACCCTCTGGATGTTCTATCATATTTCTAGTCTGACATCTTAACATCTAGTGTGATTACAGAACATTGAATCTTTTCCCCAAGTGTGGGACTTGTAAAATTGGGAAAAGAATCTCTAGATTAGAGGTTGGTTCCTCTTCCTCTGTTCAGATGCACACGCATAACATTCTGCAGAGGGTTCACCTATAACTTAATCTAAACTTGCCAAGGAGACAGGGTTCAGAAAATGCATAAAATGTAAACCTAACTAATCAGAGGTGATGCACCAAAGGAATGTAGAACATCTATCTTTCTACAAACACATACACAATCCAAAGAAAATACAACATCATGCACAAGTTGCCAAAAATTCAATGAGAGATCAGGAAACAATGATAAACAACACAAAGGATTGAGAATCATTCACAGATAGCATGCATTATCATTGCTCCAAAGATTGATACAATACACTGCATTACAATGCCAAGAGGCAGAAGTCGCATTACAATTTGCAAATGAAAAGGTTTGATTCCACAAATTCACCTTGATGAGGAAGAAGGGAAAAGCAGAACTAGGAAAAATGTTCGACCTTTAGAAATGAAGCCCATTCTGGATTTTATGAGCCAAAGAGAGAGAAAGGTTAGAAAATGTAAAAAATGCTCCAACCACCAACCAAATGGTATTAAAACAGCATGGGTACCCTCAAAAGTCCATTCTCTGATGTTTTTGGACCATGCAGGGAAAATGGCGAAGTCATACTGCATTAAAAATGGTTGTTGAAATGTCGCTTCTGTCATTTCCATGTGTCAGAGGTGTTTCTCAATTTTCTCTCTCCAAACTACACCAAAATTCAAAAAATTGACCCCAAAATCATGTAGAGAATTTCACCAGCTTTCCATTGATATAAAGAACACAAATCTGAGCTCTAGATCAAAAGATATGGCCCTCTGAAGATTTAGGGCAAAAATAGGGCCAAAATGGGTTTTGAATTTTTTCCCCGCGCTCTGCCACCTGGACGACAAAGGAATGTTGTTTTGCCACCTTTTTGCATTTGGGAAAATTTCCCCAAGAAATTTCCATGCTCCATTGTCTTGGTGCCACGTGGCATGCATTCCTTGAAAGTTTTGGGCCCTTTTTGTAACTTGTTTTGGCCCTTGGAAAATTTTCCAAAAATTTCCCCGCGCTTCTGAATGACCCAAGGACACGTGTCATGCTGTTTGGTCACCACAGGGGCGCGGGGTCAACTTTTCTGTCACTATTACCATTTCCCTGGACTGCCCAAGACTTTTGCATAAATTTGCAGTCCTAAGTTCATTATCTCATGCAAGCTTCGCACTTGTGTTTTTGCCAATGCCACATGGACACGTGGCATGATCCTGATTCGATCGCGATTTTGGGGGGCGAGTTTTCGTTTCAATATTTTCCCCGGATTTTTATTTCAGGGAAAATTTCTCCTTTCCCCCCATTCCGGCTTCCCTGTCTGTGCGTTGTGGATTCATGGCAATTGGATTGGGCCTTCGGGGAAAAAATTCAGCTTTTCGTCCCAACCTTTGGGAAAATTTCCCAACTTCTCCCCGACGAAAGCTTCGACGCCCCCTATGGAACTGTGGTGATTCTATTGGATCGGGTTTTGGGGGTACATTTCCTTTTCAATTTTCCACACTGTGGGACGAATTCTTCCTAACCGCCTGAAATGGGCTTCGCTTTTCTCTTGGCCGCCACCACCCTGGTGACACATGCCTTTGCCATACTATTGGATGTCCCAGCTCCCAAGTGTGGGACCTTGCGAAATCGGAAAAGCTCTCCGGATGAAGGCCGGTTCCTATTCCTCTGTTCAGATGCACAAATAAAATGCAGAGGGTTTACTAAAACCTAATCTAACTTGCCAAGGAGACAGGGTAAGAAAATGCATAGAATAAAACCTAAACTACAAAGGTGATGCACCGAGGAATGTTAGACACTTGTTTTGCAAATTTAACACAGACCACATAGATGCAATACAAACACCATGCACAGGTAACCAAACTGCAATAAGAGATCAAAATGACAACAATGAATACATGAGAGGGTTGAGAATCAATCACAAACATATATATTATTGCTCAAGAGTCGATACAGTACATTGCAGTGGCCAAGAGGCAAAAAGAACTGGCATTACAACCCGTATGGGAGGTTTGAAAGCTCCACAAATTCTCTTGCAAGCAAGGGAAGAAGGGAGGATGCAAAACAAAATTGTCCAACCCTTTTTAAAGAGCCTCTCCTTACCATTTATATGAGGAAAAAATGAGGGAGAAGAGAATGATTCGAATTCTGCCCCAACCACCTCCAAGACTGCACCTAACTCATCATATTATGGCGGTAGGTGAGAATCTCAACAACCCAACAGTGGCGAAGTGTATTTTACATTTTTAAGAACTTTTTCCCACCCAATTAAAGATATCCAGTCGTAGTTGGGTAGAGGACGCCGAGAGCTTTCCGAAAAGTCCAACCTTGTGTGAATCCGAGCTCCCTGTGAAAAGTTATGGCGATCTGAATATTTCCCGCGTCAGGGTCTTCTGCCTGTCGGGTTCGGGGTTCTCCTCTGCATTTGCATCGGGTTTGGAGGATGCCTCGACATGTGTTTGATGTTTGTGTTTTCCCGAAACCCACTTCCGCCAGTATTTCCAAGATTTCCTTTGTTTCGGGGTCGGAAAATGGACCTGCATGTGCATCGGGTTTGGAGGTGGCTCGACATGTTTCCGCCCCATGCTTTCCCGACATGTTTTCCCGACTCCAAGACCCGATTCTTAGGAAGTGTTTCGGGTTTGCGGAACTCTCAAGCATCGGGACATCCCTTGCGATCTGCATGTTTCATGTCTCATGTTTCCCGAAACCCGAAACCCGATTTTCCTTTGTGTCGGGTTTTCTAACCCCTCCGACATGCTTTCTTTTGTGTCGGGTTTTCTAACCCCTCCGACATGCTTTCTTTTGTGTATCTATATTTACCCGGGGGTAAATATATACAACAATTTGGTGACTCAACGGGATTACCTGCCTGCTAGGTAGAAGATCAGTGGCCTTTTAGCGATCCATTGGGCATGGAGTCATAAGCAATAACCTGAAACCAACCTGATATCTGATCCCGAGCCTGATACTGCAACTCCTTCTCTGAGAGTGCACTGAACTGTAGAAATCCAACCCAGGAGCAACAAAACCTATGCCAAAGCACTTAGGGAAACTGAAACCTAACTACAATAAGACAATGTGCATACGCACTTAGAGGAATTGAAATCTAGGCTAATATTTACAAGGGTAAAACTTTTTCTTTTCAGTAGCAATGTTTAAGATAGATTCCGTTGACCGGAATCGGGAGTTCTTCTCCGTCCAATGTAGACAATTGGAAGGCATTGCTATTCTTACATTCCATGACCATGTAGGGGCCACTCCAAATGGCATCAAACTTGGAATGCCTTCCTGGTTTTGCCCGATCTGCATCCCATTTCAGAACTAGGTCCCCTTCCTGGAAGGTCCTTGCTCTTGCTTTCTTATCAAACCATCTTTTCACTAAGGCCTGATCTTTCTCAATTGTTTGAACTGCATGTTCTCTAATTTCTTCCAATTCCATCAACTCTGCATACCTGGCCTCCATTGGTTCGAACTCAGCCAACTCCAACTGCTTCATGAACTCCAATGCAGGCAGTTCTAATGATATAGGCAATACTGCCTCCTCTTTTCCATAGACCAACTTGTAAGGGGAATTACCTGTAGACCTCTTTGGTGTTATTCTGTCAGCCCATAATGCTGATTTTAGCTTGGTATGCCATGTTCTTTGATTTTCATCCAGAGTCCTCCTGATGATTCTTAGCAAATTTTTGTTCGTGGACTCTGCCTGTCCATTACCCTGTGGGTAATAATTGGAAGAGGTGCTCAAGTAGATTCCATTCTTGACAGCCCATTCTGTAATCTTGGAACCTACGAATGCCAATGCATTGTCTGATATGATAGTGGCCGGCACACCGAACCTGGTCACTATTCCTTCATAAAATTCTAGTATATTAGACTCGTTTGCCTCTTTGAGCGCTACTGCTTCAGTCCACTTGGTGAAGTAGTCCGTTGCCGTGAGAATCCACTTGTGGCCTTGGCTTGAGTTTGGGTTGATGACCCCGATGAAGTCCAATCCCCATTGCAGAAATGGTTGGTCAACCAAAATTGGGTGCAATGGAAGTGCTGCTAGTCTTTCTTTGCCTGTGAAGAGTGCACATTTCTTACACTTTCTTATCCATGTATAGCAGTCATTGAACACCGTGGGCCAATAATACCCTGCCTTCATTATCTTGAGAGCTGTTACTCGTGGGGAAAAATGTCCTCCAGAATCTCCATCGTGAAAATCTCGTAACACCCCCTCAATTTGACCTGTCCCAATGCACCTCAATAGAACCCCATTGATGTCTTTCTTGAACAAAACACCATCAACAAGCACATATGGAATGGCTTGTAATATGAAGTATCTCCTCTTTGCTTTGCTCATTTCTGGAGGGCATAGTCCTGTCTGTAGGAAGTGTATCATATTCTGAGTCCAACAAGGAGTAGGCACATCATCATTTTCATGTTCTTGACCATCCTGTAGTACCAAGACAGTCTCTTTTTCATCACCTGCTTCAACCTGTTGACTCAAGGCTAGCTGTTCACATAGTCCCTTTCCACGTACTAGTTTAGTGACCTTGATCTCGATGTCATATTCCATGACACGAGTGATCCACCCTGCACACGTTTCTCATTCAGATCCTTGTTTAGAAGGAAGTCCTTGACTCCCGCATGAGAGACCAATAATTGGATCTTGTTGTTTGAGACTAGGTGCTTGAATTTCTTTAAACTCCTGATCACTGCAAGTACATGCTTTTCAATGAAAGAGTATCTAGTTTCGTATTCCTCCAAGCCTTGACTGAAGAAAGCAACTGGTTGTTCTAATCCTTCTTTGTTTTGTTGTACCAGGATTGCAGAAATTGTGTCTCCACCACCGAAGGCATATAGCACGAAGTCCTTGGAGAAGTCTGGATTGACGAGAGTTGGGGCTTGAGATATAGCCTCTTTTATTGCCTCAAAACTTGCCTTGCCTTCAGATGTCCACTTAAATGCCATGCTCTTCTTTAACATCAGTGTTATTGGCTTTACGAGGGCTACAAAGTTTGGAACAAACCTGCGGACAAAATTGATCCTTCCCAAGAAGCTTTGAAGAGCCTTCTTGTGACTTGGCAATGGCAATGCTTGAATTGCTTCAACTCTTTCTGGGTCAATCGTCAACCCTTCCTTTGAAACAATATGGCCTAGAAGTTTTCCCTCGTGAGCCAAGAATATGCACTTTTTGGGATTCAATGATACCCCAAATCTTCTACATCTCTGAAATACTTGCCTCAAATGAAGAGGTGATCCGCTGCATTTTTTGAGAATATAGTGATGTCATCAAGATATATCAGAACTATTTTGTTGATCAACCCCTTAAATGCCATATCCATTGCCCTTTGGAAGGTGGCTCCAGCATTTGATAGCCCAAATGGCATCTTCTTGTAGGCATAGGTCCCCCATTTGGTGGTGAAAGCCGTCTTGAATTGGTCATCTTCTTTCACCATCACCTGATTATACCCTGAGTAGCCATCTAGGAGAGAGAATCTCTCTGAACCGGATACTACTTGCAATATTTGTTCCATTGAAGGAAGTGGGTAATGGTCTTTGAGAGATGCCCTATTGAGGTCTCGAAAGTCCACACACAACCTGATTTCTCCGCTCTTCTTCCTGACCGGAACCAAGTTTGCAACCCAGCTTGAGTGCTTGATCGGGAATATAATGCTTGCCTCTATTAGCTTGTTAAGCTCTTTCTTCATTAGAGGCTCAATGTGAGGGTTGACAGGTCTCTGCTTCTGCCTGATGGGCTTAGCATCTGGATCCAATTCTATGGTATGTTGTGCCAACTTCGGATTGAATCCTCTCAAGTCTTCATAGCTCCAAGCGAAGACATCTGGAAATTCTTGGCAAAGCTGTATGAAATCTGATTTCTCTTGCTCAGTGGCCACTTTACCAATTTGAAGTGTTTTGCCTTCCCCAACTAGAATTGGCTCTGAATCTTCTCTCTTGACCTGTATGTTAGCCTTTTCCTTACGGAACTGGTCGTTAGGGTTGAAGATAGACTCCAATGTTACTAAACCCTTAGGAAGCTTGTTTGTCCGCAGCTGCACTACTTGATCCCCATACTGCTGCTCTAGCCTATCTTGATTTCTAGCTGAGAATTCAGCTTCTTCTTGTAAGAAATTTACGATCTGTTGATCGTTCTCAAACACCTGCCAGCTTGTGTTATTATCTGGAACTGCTGGCCTCACAATCACATGGATATGTGGCTGTGTTTTTTCCCTTCTGATGTTGTCAACCACATCAAACATTGCTCCAACTGCTGCGAGCCTATCTGCGACTTCATTTTTCTTCCTGGGTATGGACACAATGTTGAAAGCTTCGAAATCCTCAATGAGGTCCCATACCCTATTCTTGTAGCTCTTTAGCAGGTCATTCTTTGTAGCATGTTGTCCCCTGACTTGGTTGACGATTAGCTCACTATCTCCAAACACCTGCAAGTTCTTTATGCCCTTTTTCCTGGCCCAATGAAGTCCATGAATCAAGGCCTCATATTCAGCTGTGTTGTTTGAACAAGAAAACTGGAAACGAAAAGCTGAATAATATTTGATGTCTTGTGGTGAAATCAACACTGCACCACCTCCAGCACCTTGTCTGCTTCTCGAACCATCGAAGAATAATTTCCAAACTTTGTTTTCATCCTTTTGTTCAGGCTGAATGATGTCAGGAATGGGTGAATTTTCTTCATGTACACAATACACACCCAATTCAGATTCTTCAATTTCCTTGTATGGGTCAAATTCATGACTTTTTTTTGCCCATTCATCCAAAGTTAAATCAGGAATTCCCTCGACCTTAGTTCCTGCTTCTAGATCACTTGAACACTCCTCCTGATCAAAAGCTGAGCAATTTGCATTGATAGGACTTGGTACATGAGGCTCAATATGGAAATTGGCAATTGGTTCTGACCTGATTGTTGCTTTGGCTCCATACCTTGTCCTAAAAATCATGTGTGACCAATCTGCAGATAAATATCCACCGATTTTTGCAGTGAAGTCCCTTGATAGACACAACGCAAAGAGTGGCGGAAGGTCAATCACAGACACATCTTGCAGAACTGTAACATTAGGACATGAATGTAGTGTTAGGCTTAACCCCTTGATGACCCCAACTGTTCCCACTGCCGTTCCATCTAGCTGCACTACTCCTTTTAACACTGGTTCATACTTCAGACCCAGTTGATCCGCTATTTGCTTCGGCATCACTGAACTACTTGCCCCTGAATCTATCATGCAGTTGTGTACCAAGTGGTTTCCAACAATCAACGAAACATAGAATGGTGGAGGCTTCAAATTTTTTCTTGTCTGGCCCCCATCATGTTGCACTGCATTAGTGAGAACTTTCTCATGTCCCTGGTTTGATACATTTGTGGCAGACCAATTAGCCATTGCAGCTTGCAATAAATCTCGTTGCCCTGGGATCGCCAGTGATTCCCACATGGAAATGTTCACATGTGTCTTCTTCATTTGATCGATGATGTTGAAGGGGGATGAATTGTCCTTTTGTTGTCCCTTACTTGGTGCAAACTTTTCTGGAGCTTGAACAGGTGTATGTGTTGCTACAACAGGTACCTTAGGCTGATTTTGCACATTTGGAGCTGCGTTTGGTCTACTGACCCCTTGTTGTGTAAGAGCGGGCTAAGAAACAACTGGATTGGATGGTTGTCCCTCTTCTATGTTTCTCTTCTTTGACCGTGTGTTGGCAGCCACGCCTTGAAAAGGCTGTTGGTTAACTCCACAGAAGTCTTCCGTTTGCCAATTTGCCAATGTAGTTTCTGTTGGAGGTCCTTCTTGTTGTGTTTCTTGTTGTTGATTCCCTTCTTGGCTTGGTTCTTGAGGCACACTAATGGTTTGTATTATCAGGGCTTGATTTAGTGCACCATTGAAACATGCTGACTGATTGTGCTCGGTAGATTGCAAGGGTAACACCAGTCGTACTCCTGTGCCATGTTATTTTGTATTGGAACCAAGGCTCTTGAGGGCGTCATTGCATTTGGATCATATGGTCGAAATGGCCTGGCAGCTTGAGGTTGTCCTTGGTTTTGGTTTTGATTTGTAGCCTAAGGTGGTGGTCTATTTTGTTGGTATGTGGGCCTAGCTTGGTACTGTGCTTGAGGCTGATATGGTCTAGCACTTTGAGCTTGTTATCTTTTGATAGTCACTAGCTCATTTCTAAGGTTTTGTAGCTGTTTCATAACCTCCTGCAATTCCTTTGAAGTATTTGAAGAAGTTGATGCCTCATTATTGCTTTGATTTCTAGGAGTTGGAATGGGATTCAACTCTGGTGCTTGACTGGTTGTAGGATTTCCCATATCTGGATAGAGAGGCATTGGTGGCCTTGGTGCAAGCTTGCCAGCTTGGATCAAACAGTTCTCTGCTCTGATAGCTGTGTCGTAGGCCCCTGGCAGCGTTGTCCCTCCCATTGATTGGATCATCATGGCTATGTCTGAATTTATAGCCTTTAAGAAATAAAGGAATGCTCCTTCGGCGGTTGGTCTAACGGCTATTGGAATCCTGTCCCATGTCCATTGGAATCTGAAGTTGAAATCTGTCATTTGTTCGTTAGGAGCCCTTTTGATTGTTGTCAGCTGTTCCAATAAAGATAAATTGTCTGCCCTCTCCCCGAATTGGTTGCAAAGAGCTGAACAAAGTTGGTTCCAATTCGTAATAGACCCTGCTGCTAGGCTCCTAAACCATTGTAAGGCCTTACCTTTGAAAGATGAAGCCAACAACTTGACTGCAACATCCATTTCATTTATTTCGTGGATTGCACATGCATTAGCAATATCCTGGATGTGATCAATAGGAGTAGTATGATTTTCTCCTGTGAAATAGGGTATATTCTTTAGCGCTGCAACTGGAATTTGATTCTGAGCATTTAGGGCAAGTGGACTACTACCCGTGAAATTGACAAAGGGATTCGGTGGTAGATGTGCCATTATGATTGGCCTAAGAACCCTGGTTGATGCGAGAAAAGGCCTACCAGGTGGAGGTGTAGACAAAGTCCTGTTAGGTGGAGATGGTGATCTTTGTGGTCTTCTTCCTCTCCTTCCTCTGCCTGGTGAAAGTTGCAAGTGGTAAAATAGCCCCTCTTCTCGAGTATTAGACCTGGTTCGAATTCTTCTCATGTGCCTGGGCAACTTGTGCTGCTACACCGCTGAATTCTATCCCTTCGGAGTCGCCAGATGTGTTAGATAACAAGCCTCTAAAAGGCTGGATTTTGCCAAGTTACACACCAAACTTGACAATATTGAAAATATAATTTAAACTTTGAAGGACCCAGAGGAGACAATCTTCAATTCGGAATTCGGGCCTTGTTGTGCAGCTGTGAATCCCCGAAAGGTACAGGCGGAACTCAGGTCATGCAATGCAACTTACAAAACCTGAATTGCCATGTGTCAGAACTTGGAACATGCCCGACACCCTGGAAAACCTGAAATGACTGTTGTCGGGAATAGGACCATGCAATGCATCCCCCAAAACCTGAAATGACTGTTGGGTCTGCTTTGATGTTCTCGGACCTCGAAAACCCGAAACACTAAAAAGCATGAAATTTTGAAAGTCAAAATCTCAAAAAACTAAAGATACCCTTTTGAAGATTACCCTCAGATCTACCAACTGGTGAAATTTTGACTTGTTTTGAGCAAGTTAAGCCCTTGAAAACTGATTTCGGAGTTCAGCCTGGAAGGTGCAAAATCCAAAATTTTAAAACTTGCAATTTCTTAGTCTGAATTTCATGAAAACTCCTTCAAATCTTGTGGAATGACCTCTTGGTCCCACCGGGCATGCCAAAACTGTTGGTGACGAATCACAGCACCCCTGAATGTCTGCAACATGATGGGTTGAGACTCTCAGTGCGATTGCACAACATGGAGCTTTTCCCAAGTGTGGGACCTTGCGAAATCGGAAAAGCTCTCCGGATGAAGGCCGGTTCCTATTCCTCTGTTCAGATGCACAAATAAAATGCAGAGGGTTTACTAAAACCTAATCTAACTTGCCAAGGAGACAGGGTAAGAAAATGCATAGAATAAAACCTAAACTACAAAGGTGATGCACCGAGGAATGTTAGACACTTGTTTTGCAAATTTAACACAGACCACATAGATGCAATACAAACACCATGCACAGGTAACCAAACTGCAATAAGAGATCAAAATGACAACAATGAATACATGAGAGGGTTGAGAATCAATCACAAACATATATATTATTGCTCAAGAGTCGATACAGTACATTGCAGTGGCCAAGAGGCAAAAAAACTGGCATTACAACCCGTATGGGAGGTTTGAAAGCTCCACAAATTCTCTTGCAAGCAAGGGAAGAAGGGAGGATGCAAAACAAAATTGTCCAACCCTTTTTAAAGAGCCTCTCCTTACCATTTATATGAGGAAAAAATGAGGGAGAAGAGAATGATTCGAATTCTGCCCCAACCACCTCCAAGACTGCACCTAACTCATCATATTATGGCGGTAGGTGAGAATCTCAACAACCCAACAGTGGCGAAGTGTATTTTACATTTTTAAGAACTTGTTCCCACCCAATTAAATATATCCAGTCGTAGTTGGGTAGAGGACGCCGAGAGCTTTCCGAAAAGTCCAACCTTGTGTGAATCCGAGCTCCCTGTGAAAAGTTATGGCGATCTGAATATTTCCCGCGTCAGGGTCTTCTGCCTGTCGGGTTCGGGGTTCTCCTCTGCATTTGCATCGGGTTTGGAGGATGCCTCGACATGTGTTTGATGTTTGTGTTTTCCCGAAACCCGCTTCCGCCGGTATTTCCAAGATTTCCTTTGTTTCGGGGTCGGAAAATGGACCTGCATGTGCATCGGGTTTGGAGGATGGCTCGACATGTTTCCGCCCCATGCTTTCCCGACATGTTTTCCCCCCAAGACCTTTCCCTAGGAAGTGTTTCGGGTTTGCGGAACTCTCAAGCATCGGGACATCCCTTGCGATTGCATGTCTTCATGTCTCATGTTTCCCGAAACCCGAAACCCGATTTTCTTTGTGTCAGGTTTTCTAACCCCTCCGACATGTGTCGGGTTTTCTAACCCCTCCGACATGCTTTCTTTTGTGTCTCTATATTTACCCGGGGGTAAATATATACACCAAAATTAGCAGGAAGTTGACAAGGTCATAACTTGAGCTCTAGGTGTCTTTTTGTTTTTTTTGAAACCACATGTTTCATTAAAATGAAAGAAACAACAACCCGCCCTAAACCTACCGATTGGGGAAAGTTTTAGCACATTTTGGGCCCTAAATCTGCCATCTTGAGGCCGAAAATTAGGATTTAAGTTGTAGTTCAATTTTTTCCTATTTTTGGGCATTAGTTAATTTTAGTCTATTAGTTGCATTATGAGTTAGAAAGTTGGAAATTCCTCTAATTTAGGAATGTAGAAGATGCATGGAAATTTTTGTGCCCATACGAATAAGCATGCAAACTTACTAAGAATAGCAGGTTCTAGTAAATTGCTAAAAATAGTAATTTCCACCACCTAGAGTAGATTTAGTCAAAGTTAGTTAGAGTTTGCTTGGAAACTCGAGTTGGGAGTTGTTTTCCTATTTAGGAAACATTGTAATTCATTATTCAATAACAAAGAAGGAGATCTATTTTCTTTTGGAGTTCATATTATTTGCAGTATAACAAGTTTGTTTAGAATTTGGCTACATTATATGGTATCAGAGCGAGGTTCAAGTCTTTAAAAATAAAGATGACAGGAAGAGGAAGAGGAGATGGTATTTCCCAGATGAATATAAATATGTAAGATCTGTAGAGGCAAGTTGCTGCCCTTGTTCCAATGATAACCCAAAGAGGAAATCAAGGTGGAGATGACATAGATGAAGAAGAAGTTTTTGAAGAGGAGGAAACCCAAGTGCCACCATTAGCTTTTGAAGAAAGGATGCTTTGAGTATTACAAGGAAAGAATGATGGGATAAGAGTTGATGTTTCAGAGTATGGTGGTAGTCTAAAACCAGAGGAGCTCATAGATTGGTTTACTAGCATGGGAAAATTTTTCGAGTGGAAGGCCATGTTAGATGAAAAGAAGGTAAAATTTGCATGCATGAAATTGAAAGGTCATGCTATGTTATGGTGGGATCACCTACAAAAAGAGTGGTAAAGAAATGGGAAAGAAATAATTAGGACATGGAATAAGATTGAGAAGAAGATGAAAGATAAATTTCTCCCAGTGGACTATGCGCAAAACCTCTACAGGAGGTTTTAGAATCTTAGATAGAACTTACAAATAGTGCAAGAACACAAAAATTAGTTGTAAAATTTGTCAATTCATGCAGAGCATGAAGAAATTTAGGAATAAATGGATACAAGGTATGTAAATGGATTAAAATTTTCTATTCAAGATGAGATAAGTATGCATACGATTAAGAGCATAGATGATGCCTATCAATTAGCCTTAAAGGCCGAGGAAAAACAAAATCATCAAAGTTTTAGGAGATCACCCGGAATGAATAGGGGGCCTCATCCTCCTTTTGGGGATGAGATGGTTTCAGCCAAGGTAGAGAAGAATCATCTCGTGGATTAGAAAAGAAAGAAAATATGAGACAAGATTTCCAAAATCAACAAAGAGGTAGAGGATTTTCTAGGGGCAGAGGATATACTGGTGATAGAGGATGAGAGGCTCCATGAAGACCATTTTTTTGTTACAGATGTGGTGAAGAGGGGCATCAGGATTTTGAATTCCCACATTCTTATACACATGACAAGAGGAAAGGAGATGCTCCAAGAGTAAATCTTGTTGAAGCTGAAAAAGTAGAAGATGAACATGACCTAGAAATTCCACTAGATGTTGGAGAAAATATGATGATCAAGAGGACGATGATTGCTCCAAGAAAGTGAATCAAGGGGGATGAATGGCTGCGTACAAATATTTTCAGAACAAAATATACTTCAGGTGGAAAGGTATGCAATGTTATTATTGATGGTGGTAGTTGTGAGAACATGGTTTCAAATGAGTTGGTTGAAAAATTGGGTCTTCATTGTGAGAAGAATCCTAACCCTTACTGTATTATATGGTTTAAGAAGGGTAATTAAGTTTCTTTTGATAAGATATTTTAATAAGTTTTTCTATTGGGAATAGTTACAAGGATGAGATTTGGTGTGATGTTATTCCTATGGATGCATGTCATATGATGCTAGGAAGACCATGGCAATTTGATAGAAAAGTTATTCATGACGGGGGAAAGAATACTTATACTTTCTGGAAGGATGGCACAAAAACAATTTTTATACCACTTAAGGAAGAGGGGAAGGCTGAAAATATGCTTTCTGCAAAGGAATTTGTGAAGGAGAAAAAGGAAAATAGTTTTTCTTATGCACTAATCACAAATAAGGATGAACCTTCAAGTGAAAAAATACCAGTAGAAACAACATAATTAATAGAAGAATTTTCTGATGTTATTCCTGATGAGCTACTAGATGGATTACCACCCAAAAGAGATATTCAACACCATATTGATTTGATTCTAGGGTCTTCACTCCCAAATCAAGCGGCTTATAGGATGATCCCAACATTGCATGCAGAGTTGAATAGGAAAGTGTTAGAACTCATGAGAAAGGTTGCCGTAAGGGAGAGCATGAGTCTATTGTGCAACCCCAACTTTATTAACACCAAAGAAGGATGGAACATGGAGAATGTGCACGGATAGTAGAGCAATCAATAAAATTACAATCAAGTATAAGTTCCCAATACCTCACCTTGATGATATGATGGATGTCTTTTATGGATCTAGGTATTTCACCAAGATTGATCTTTGAAGTGGTTACCATCAGATTCAGACCAGAGAAGGAGATGAGTGGAAAAAAACATTCAAGATAGGAAATGGATTATATGAGTGGTTGGTGATGCCATTCAGGTTATCCAATGCACCTAGTACTTTTATGAGACTGATGAACACCATGCTGTGGGAGTATAATGGTAAGTTTGTTGTGGTTTATTTTGATGATATCTTGATCTAAGGGTGATATTTGAAGTGTTAAGGAAAGAGAAACTCTATGCAAATATGAAGAAGTTAGTGCACATTTATGCAAGAGAGTTTGGTATTCTTGGGATTTATTATTTCAACATATGGGGTACAGATGGACTCAGAAAAGATAAAGGAAATTATTGAATGGCCTACTCCAAAGAGTATAGCAGAGGTAAGAATCTTTCATGGTCTAACAACATTTTATAGAAATTTTATTAAAAAATTTATGAGTATTGTAGCACCTATAAAATATTACACAAAAGGAAGGGATTTTTTTAGTGGACAAAGGCAGCTGAGGATAGTTTTCAATTCTTGAAGAAGAAGGTGATAGAAGCACCCATTTTGGCACTACCAGAATTTGATAAAGTGTTTTAGGTTGATTGTGATGCCTCACATGTGGGTATTGGTGTTGTTCTAAGTCAAGGTGGAAAGCCAATAGCTTTCTTTAGTGAGAAACTGAATGAGGTAAGAAAGAACTACTCTACTTATGATGTGGAATTTTATGCAATTGTACAAGCATTAAGGCATTGGAGGCATTACTTAGTGCCTAAGGAGTTTGTGTTATTTATAGACCACATAGCCCTGAAGTATGTGAATACACAAAAGAAGTTGAATAGTAGGCATGCAAAGTGGGTATCATTTTTGCAGGGTTATACTTTTTCTCTAAAACATAAATCAGGAAAACAAAATCAAGTTGTAGATGCATTGAGTAGGCATGTGACTTTGTTTACCACTATGGAAAATGAGGTGGTGGGTTTTGAAGCAATAAAGGGTTTGTATTCTTCTGATTCTGATTTCAAGAATATTGTTGAAAGGTTAATTCATCCATTGTCAGACAATGCAGGAGATGTCCAGGATGAGTACATTTTACAGGATGGCTATCTATTCAAGGGACACCAACTATGTATTCTAGTTGGGTCTATGAGAGAGAATATAGTGAAAGAGTTGCATAGCGGAGGATTGGCTGGGCATTTTGGTAAAGATAAGATGATAGCCTTGGTAGCAGAGAAATACTATTGGCCAAATTTGAAAAGAGATGTGGTAAGATATGTGGAGAGGTGTCAAATTTTCCAAGTCTCGAAAGGCCATGCACAAAATACAGGGTTGTATATGTCGTTGCCTGTTCCTAAAGGGTCATGGACAGATCTGAGTATGGATTTTGTTTTGGGATTACCAAAAACACAATGAGGTAATGACTCAATTTTTGTGGTTGTTGATAGGTTTTCTAAGATGGTTCATTTTATTGCCTACAAGAAAACAAGTGATGCGACAGGCGTAGCAGATTTTTTTTTCAGAGAAGTTGTTCATTTGCATGGTGTTCCAAAAACCATTACTTCAGATAGGGACACAAGGTTCTTAAGTCACTTCTGGAGGACTTTATGGAAGAAATTGGGAACTCAACTACAGTTCAGTAGTGCCTATCATCCTCAGACTGATGGGAAAACAGAGGTGGTAAATCAGAGTTTGGGAAACCTGTTAAGGTGCATCATTGGGGAAAAGCTGAAACAATGGGACTTAGCATTACCACAAGCTGAGTTTGCATATAACAGTTCCATAAATAGATCCACAGGAAAGTCTCCATTTTCAATTTTGTATGGGAGTAATCCAAATGGGGTGTTAGATTTGGTACAACTACCAGTTGATGGCAGAGTCAGTGATGATGTAGAAGCATTTTCCGAACATATACAACAATTGTAGGAAGAAGTGTGGAAGAAGCTGCAAAATAGTAATGATAAGTATAAGGAAATAGCAGATGTGCACAGACAAAGAAAGGTATTTATAGTTGGTGAGTTGGTTATGGTATATCTATGGAAGGAAAGGTTTCCAAAAGGAACCTATAACAAGTTGAAGTACAAGAAGATTGGTCCCTGCAAAATCGTGAAAAAATAAATGATAATGCTTATGAGGTAGAATTGCCAGGGAATTTTGATATTTCTCCAGTGTTTAATGTTTCAGAATTTGTATTATTTTCATGGGGATGGTGCAGAAGGGGATGTTATTGATGAAGTAGTAGATTGGAGGCAGTAGGTTCCAGTGAAGAAGAAAGAAGAAGTGGATCAAATTCTAGATAAGAAAACAATGGACACGCGACATGGGAAATACAACAAATATTTGGTACATTGGAAAGGACTGGAACAAGAGGACAATACTTGGGTCACAGAGTGGGAGATTAAGAAGTTGGATGTAGATAAATGGAAGCAGTTTGAAGAAGACAACTTGCAGGAGCTGCGTTTTTTTCAAGCAGGGGAGAATGATGCGCCAAAATTAGCAGGAACTTGACAAGGTCATAACTTGAGCTCCGGGTGTCCGTTTGAGTCCATTTTTTTTTAAAACCACATGTTTCAATGAGATGAACGCACCAGAAACCCACCTCACTAGTTGGAGCAATTTTTGGCACATTTTTAGGCCCTAAATCCACCATCTTGAGGCCAAAAATTAGGATTTAAGTTGTAGTTCAGTTTTTTCCTATTTTTGGGCATTAGTTAATTTTAGTCTATTAGTTGCATTATGAGTTAGAAATTTGGAAATTCCTCTAATTTAGGAATGTAGAAGATGCATGGAAATTTCTGTGCCCATACGAATAAGCATGCAAACTTACTAAGAATAACAGGTTCTAGTAAACTGCTAAAAATAGTAATTTCCGCCACCTAGAGTAGATTTAGTCAAAGTTAGTTAGAGTTTTCTTGGAAACTCGAGTTGGGAGTTGTTTTCCTATTTAGGAAACATTGTAATTCATGATTCAATAACAAAGAAGGAGATCTATTTTCTTTTGGAGTTCATATTATTTGCAGTATATTGAGTTTGTTTAGAATTTGGCTACATTATCTGGTATCAGAGTTGGTTCGAGTCTTTAAAAAAATGGCAGGAAGAGGAAGAGGAAGAGGAGGTGGTATTTCCCAGATGAATAGAAATATGCAAGATCTACAGAGGAAAGTTGTTGCACTTGCTGCAATGATAACCCAGAGAGGAAATCAAGGTGGAGATGACACAGATGAAGAAGAAGTTTGTGAAGAGGAGGAAACGCAAGTGCCACCATTAGCTTTTGAAGAAAGGATGCTTCGAGCATTAGAAGGAAAGAATGATGGGATAAGAGTTGATGTTTCAGAGTATGGAGGTAGTCTAAAACCAGAGGAGCTGATAGACTGGTTGACTAGCATGGGGAAATTTTTTGAGTGGAAGGCTATGTCAGAAGAAAAGAAGGTAAAATTTGCATGCACGAAATTGAAAGGTCATGCTATGTTATGGTGGGATCACCTACAGAAAGAGCGGTCAAGAAAGGGGAAAGAAAGAATTAGGACGTGGAGTAAGATGGAGAAGAAGCTGAAAGATAAATTTCTCCCTGTGGATTATGCACAAACCCTTTACAGGAGGTTTCAGAATCTCAGACAGAACTTACAAACAGTGCAAGAATACACAGATGAGTTCTACAAGTTGTCCATTCATGTAGAGCATGAAGAAACTGAGGAACAAATGGCTGCAAGGTATGTAAATGGATTAAAATTTTCTATTCAAGATGAGATAAGTATGCACAGGATTAAGAGCATGGAGGATGCCTATCAATTAGCCTTAAAGGCCGAGGAAAAACAAATTCATCAAAGTTTTAGGAGATCACCTGGAATGAATAGGGGGGCCTCATCTTCCTTTCGGGGATGAGCTGGTTTCAGCCAAGGTAGGGGAGAATCACCTCGTGGAGTGGAAAAGCAAGAAGATACGAGACAAGATTCCCATAAATCAACAAAGAGGCAGAGGATTTTCTAGGGGCAGAGGATATGTTGGCGATAGAGGATGGGAGGCTCCACGAAGACCATTTGTTTGTTACAGATGTGGTGAAGAGGGGCATCAGGATTTTGAATGCCCACATTCTTATACACATGAAAGAGGCAAGGAGATGCTCCAAGAGTAAATCTTGTTGAAGCTGAACAAGTAGAAGATGAACAGGACCTAGAAATTCTACCAGATGTTGGAGAAAATTTGATGATCAAGAGGATGATGATTGCTTCAAGAAAGGATATCAGGGGGGATGCATGGCTGCGTACAAATATTTTCAGAACAAGATGCACTTCAGGAGGAAAGGTATGTAATGTTATTATTGATCATGGTAGTTGTGAGAACATGGTTTCAAATGAGATGGTTGAGAAATTGGGTCTGCATTGTGAGAAGAATCCTAACCCTTACCGTATTGCATGGTTTAAGAAGGGTAATGAAGTTACTGTTGATAAGAGATGTTTAATAAGTTTTTCTATTGGGAACAATTACAAGGATGAGATTTGGTGTGATGTTATTCCTATGGATGCATGTCATATGCTGCTAGGAAGACCATGGCAATTTGATAGAAAAGTTATTCATGACGGGGGAAAGAATACTTATACTTTCTAGAAGGATGGCACAAAAATAGTTTTGCTACCTCTTAAGGAAGAGGGGAAGGCTGAAAATATGCTTTCTGCAAAGGAATTTGTGAAGGAGGCAAAGGAAACCAGTTTTTGTTATGCACTAGTCACAAATAAGGATGAACCTGCAAGTGCACAAATACCAGTAGAAACAACATAATTAATAGAAGAATTTTCTGATGTTATTCCTGATGAGCTACCAGATGGATTACCACCCAAAAGAGATATTCAACACCATATTGATTTGATTCCAGGGTCTTCACTCCCAAATCAAGTGGCTTATAGGATGAGCCCGACATTGCATGCAGAGTTGAATAGGCAAGTGGCAGAGCTCATGAGAAAGGGGGTCGTAAGGGAGAGCATGAGTCCATGTGTGCAACCCCAGCTTTATTAACACCAAAGAAGGATGGAACATGGAGAATGTGCATGGATAGCAGAGCAATCAATAAAATTACAATCAAGTATAGGTTCCCAATACCTCGCCTTGATGATATGATGGATGTGCTTGCTGGATCTAGGTATTTCACCAAGATTGATCTTCGAAGTGGTTACCATCAGATTCGGATCAGAGAAGGAGATGAGTGGAAAACAACATTCAAGACAGGAAATGGATTATATGAGTGGTTGGTGATGCCATTCGGGTTATCCAATGCACCTAGTACTTTTATGAGACTGATGAACACTGTGTTGCGGGAGTATAATGGTAAGTTTGTTGTGGTTTATTTTGATGATATCTTGATCTTTAGTAAAACTAAAGAAGAACATTTGAGGCATCTAAGGGTGATATTTGAAGTGTTAAGGAAAGAGAAACTCTATGCAAATATGAAGAAGTGCACATTTATGCAAGAGAGTTTGGTATTCTTGGGCTTTATTATTTCAGCAGATGGGGTACAGATGGACTCAGAGAAGATAAAGGAAATTATTGAATGGCCTACTCCATGGAGTATAACAGAGGTAAGAAGCTTTCATGGTCTAGCAACATTTTACAGAAAGTTTATTAAAAATTTCAGCAGTATTGTAGCACCTATAACAGATTGCACAAAAGGAAGGGAGTTTTTGTGGACAAAGGCAGCTGAGGATAGTTTTCAGTTCTTGAAGAAGAAGGTGACAGAGGCACCCATTTTGGCACTACCAGATTTTGATAAAGTGTTTGAGGTTGATTGTGACACCTCACATGTGGGTATTGGTGTTGTTCTAAGTCAAGGTGGAAAGCCAATAGCTTTCTTTAGTGAGAAACTGAATGAGGTAAGAAAGAACTACTCTACTTATGATGTGTAATTTTATGCAATTGTACAAGCATTAAGGCATTGGAGGCATTACTTAGTGCCTAAGGAGTTTGTGTTATTTACAGACCACATAGCCCTGAAGTATGTGAATACACAAAAGAAGTTGAATAGTAGGCATGCAAAGTGGGTATCATTTTTGCAGGGTTATACTTTTTCTCTAAAACATAAATAAGGAAAACAGAATCAAGTTGCAGATGCATTGAGTAGGCGTGTGACTTTGTTTACCACTATGGAAAATGAGGTGGTGGGTTTTGAAGCAATAAAGGGTTTGTATTCTTCTGATTCTGATTTCAAGAATATTGTTGAAAGGTTAATTCATCCATTGTCAGACGAATGCAGGAGATGTCCAGGATGAGTACATTTTATAGGATGGCTATCTATTCAAGGGACGCCAACTATGTATTCCAGTTGGGTCTATGAGAGAGAATATAGTGAAAGAGTTGCATAGCGGAGGATTGGCTGGGCATTTTGGTAAAGATAAGATGATAGCCTTGGTAGCAGAGAAATACTATTGGCCAAAGCTGAAAAGAGATGTGGTAAGATATGTGGAGAGGTGTCAAATTTTCCAAGTCTCGAAAGGCCATGCACAAAATACAGGGTTGTATATGTCGTTGCCTGTTCCTAAAGGGTCATGGACAGATCTGAGTATGGATTTTGTTTTGGGATTACCAAAAACACAATGAGGTAATGACTCAATTTTTGTGGTTGTTGATAGGTTTTCTAAGATGGTTCATTTTATTTCCTGCAAGAAAACAAGTGATGCGACAGGCGTAGCAGATTTTTTTTTCAGAGAAGTTGTTCATTTGCATGGTGTTCCAAAAACCATTACTTCAGATAGGGACACAAGGTTCTTAAGTCACTTCTGGAGGACTTTATGGAAGAAATTGGGAACTCAACTACAGTTTAGCAGTGCCTATCATCCTCAGACTGATGGGCAAACAGAGGTGGTAAATAGGAGTTTGGGAAACCTGTTAAGGTGCATAGTTGGGGAAAAGCCAAAACAATGGGACTTAGCATTACCACAAGCTGAGTTTGCATATAACAGTTCCATAAATAGATCCACAGAAAGTCTCCATTTTCAATTGTGTATGGGAGTAATCCAAATGGGGTGTTAGATTTGGTACAACTACCAGTTGATGGTAGAGTCAGTGATGATGCAGAAGCATTTGCCGAACATATACAACAATTGCAGGAAGAAGTGCGGAAGAAGCTGCAGAATAGTAATGATAAGTATAAGGAAATAGCAGATGTGCATAGATGGAGAAAGGTATTTACAGTTGGTGAGTTGGTTATGGTATATCTGTGGAAGGAAAGGTTTCCAAAAGGAACCTATAACAAGCTGAAGTACAAGAAGATTGGTCCCTGCAAAATCATGAAAAAAAAAATGATAATGCTTATGAGGTAGAATTGCCAGGGAATTTTGATATTTCTCCAGTGTTTAATGTTTTAGATTTGTATTCTTTTCATGGGGATGGTGCAGAAGGGGATGTTATTGATGAAGTAGTAGATTGGAGGCAGTAGGTTCCAGGTGAAGAAGAAAGAAGAAGTGGATCAGATTCTAGATAAGAAAACAATGGACACACGACATGGGAAATACAACAAATATTTGGTACATTGGAAAGGACTGGAACAAGAGGACAATACTTGGGTCACAGAGTGGGAGATTAAGAAGTTAGATGTAGATAAATGGAAGTAGTTTGAAGAAGACAACTTGCAGGAGCTGCATTTTTTTCAAGCAGGGGAGAATGATGCGCCAAAATTAGCAGGAACTTGACAAGGTCATAACTTGAGCTCCGGGTGTCCATTTGAGTCCGTTTTTTTTTTGAAACCACATGTTTCGATGAGACGAATACACCAGAAAACCTCCCTACTATTGGAGCAATTTTCGACACATTTTTGGGCCCTAAATCCGCCATCTTGAGGCCAAAAATTAGGATTTAAGTTGTAGTTCAGTTTTTTCCTATTTTTGGGCATTAGTTAATTTTAGTCTATTAGTTGCATTATGAGTTAGAAAGTTGGAAATTCCTCTAATTTAGGAATGTAGAAGATGTGTGGAAATTTCTGTGCCCATACGAATAAGCATGCGAACTTACTAAGAATAGCAGGTTCTAGTAAACTGCTAAAAATAGTAATTTCCGCCACCTAGAGTAGATTTAGTCAAAGTTAGTTAGAGTTTTCTTGGAAAAGTGAGTTGGGAGTTGTTTTCCTATTTAGGAAACATTGTAATTCATTATTCAATAATGAAGAAGGAGATCTATTTTCTTTTGGAGTTCATATTATTTGCAGTATATTGAGTTTGTTTAGAATTTGGCTACATTATCTGGTATCAGAGCTGGTTCGAGTCTTTAAAAAAAATGGCAGGAAGAGGAAGAGGAAGAGGAGGTGGTATTTCCCAGATGAATAGAAATATGCAAGATCTGTAGAGGCAAGTTGTTGCACTTGCTGCAATGATAACCTAGAGAGGAAATCAAGGTGGAGATGACACAGATGAAGAAGAAGTTTGTGAAGAGGAGGAAATGCAAGCGCCACCCTTAGCTTTTGAAGAAAGGATGCTTCGAGCATTAGAAGGAAAGAATGATGGGATAAGAGTTGATGTTTCAGAGTATGGAGGTAGTCCAAAATCAGAGGAGCTGATACACTAGTTGACTAGCATGGGGAAATTTTTTTGAGTGGAAGGCTATGTCAGAAGAAAAGAAGGTAAAATTTGCATGCACGAAATTGAAAGGTCATGCTATGTTATGGTGGGATCACCTACAGAAAGAGTGGTCAAGAAAGGGGAAAGAAAGAATTAGGACATGGAGTAAGATGGAGAAGAAGCTGAAAGATAAATTTCTCCCTGTGGATTATGCACAAACCCTTTACAGGAGGTTTCAAAATCTCAGACAGAACTTACAAACCGTGCAAGAATACACAGATGAGTTCTACAAGTTTTCCATTCATGTAGAGCATGAAGAAACTGAGGAACAAATGGCTGCAAGGTATGTAAATGGATTAAAATTTTCTATTCAAGATGAGATAAGTATGCACATGATTAAGAGCATGGAGGATGCCTATCAATTAGCCTTAAAGGCCGAGGAAAAATAAAGTCATCAAAGTTTTAGGAGATCACCTGGAATGAATAGGGGGGCCTCATCTTCCTTTCGGGGATGATTTGGTTTCAACCAAGGTAGGGGAGAATCACCTCATGGATTGGAAAAGTAAGAAGATACGAGACAAGATTTCTAGAATCAACAAAGAGGCAGAGGATTTTCTAGGGGCAGAGGATATGCTGGCGATAGAGGATGGGAGGCTCCACGAAGACCATTTGTTTGTTACAGATGTGGTGAAGAGGGGCATCAGGATTTTGAATGCCCACATTATTATACACATGACAAGAGGCAAGGAGATGCTCCAAGAGTAAATCTTGTTGAAGCTGAACAAGTAGAAGATGAACATGACCTAGAAATTCCACCAGATGTTGGAGAAAATATGATGATCAAGAGGATGATGATTGCTCCAAGAAAGGATATCAAGGGGGATGCATGGCTGCGTACAAATATTTTCAGAACAAGATGCACTTCAGGAGGAAAGGTATGTAATGTTATTATTGATGGTGGTAGTTGTGAGAACATGGTTTCAAATGAGATGGTTGAGAAATTGGGTCTGCATTGTGAGAAGAATCCTAACCCTTACCGTATTGCATGGTTTAAGAAGGGTAATGAAGTTACTGTTGATAAGAGATGTTTAATAATTTTTTCTATTGGGAACAAGTTACAAGGATGAGATTTGGTGTGATGTTATTCCTATGGATGCATGTCATATGCTGCTAGGAAGACCATGGCAATTTGATAGAAAAGTTATTCATGATGGGGGAAAGAATACTTATACTTTCTGGAAGGATGGCACAAAAATAGTTTTGCTACCTCTTAAGGAAGAGGGGAAGGCTGAAAATATGCTTTCTGCAAAGGAATTTGTGAAGGAGGCAAAGGAAACCAGTTTTTGTTATGCACTAGTCACAAATAAGGATGAACCTGCAAGTGCACAAATACCAGTAGAAACAACAAAATTAATAGAAGAATTTTCTGATGTTATTCCTGATGAGCTACCAGATGGATTACCACCCAAAAGAGATATTCAACACCATATTGATTTGATTCCAGGGTCTTCACTCCCAAATCAAGTGGCTTATAGGATGAGCCTGACATTGCATGCAGAGTTGAATAGGCAAGTGACAGAGCTCGTGAGAAAGGGGGTCGTAAGGGAGAGCATGAGTCTGTGTGCAACCCCAACTTTATTAACACCAAAGAAGGATGGAACATGGAGAATGTGCATGGATAGCAGAGCAATCAATAAAATTACAATCAAGTATAGGTTCCCAATACCTCACCTTGATGATATGATGGATGTGCTTGCTGGATCTAGGTATTTCACCAAGATTGATCTTCAAAGTGGTTACCATCAGATTCGGATCAGAGAAGGAGACGAGTGGAAAACAACATTCAAGACAGGAAATGGATTATATGAGTGGTTGGTGATGCCATTCGGGTTATCCAATGCACCTAGTACTTTTATGAGACTGATGAACACTGTGTTGCGGGAGTATAATGGTAAGTTTGTTGTGGTTTATTTTGATGATATCTTGATCTTTAGTAAAACTAAAGAAGAACATTTGAGGCATCTAAGGGTGATATTTGAAGTGTTAAGGAAAGAGAAACTCTATGCAAATATGAAGAAGTGCACATTTATGCAAGAGAGTTTGGTATTCTTGGGCTTTATTATTTCAGCAGATGGGGTACAGATGGACTCAGAAAAGATAAAGGCAATTATTGAATGGCCTACTCCACGGAGTATAACAGAGGTAAGAAGCTTTCATGGTTAGCAACATTTTACAGAAAGTTTATTAAAAATTTCAGCAGTATTGTAGCACCTATAACAGATTGCACAAAAGGAAGGGAGTTTTTGTGGACAAAGGCAGCTGAGGATAGTTTTCAGTTCTTGAAGAAGAAGGTGACAGAGGCACCCATTTTGGCACTACCAGATTTTGATAAAGTGTTTGAGGTTGATTGTGATGCCTCACATGTGGGTATTGGTGTTGTTCTAAGTCAAGGTGGAAAGCCAATAGCTTTCTTTAGTGAGAAACTGAATGAGGTAAGAAAGAACTACTCTACTTATGATGTGGAATTTTATGCAATTGTACAAGCATTAAGGCATTGGAGGCATTACTTAGTGCCTAAGGAGTTTGTGTTATTTACAGACCACATAGCCCTGAAGTATGTGAATACACAAAAGAAGTTGAATAGTAGGCATGCAAAGTGGGTATCATTTTTGTAGGGTTATACTTTTTCTCTAAAACATAAATCAGGAAAACAGAATCAAGTTGCAGATGCATTGAGTAGGCGTGTGACTTTGTTTACCACTATGGAAAATGAGGTGGTGGGTTTTGAAGCAATAAAGGGTTTGTATTCTTCTGATTCTGATTTCAAGGATATTGTTGAAAGGTTAATTCATCCATTGTCAGACAATGCAGGAGATGTCTAGGATGAGTACATTTTACAGGATGGCTACCTATTCAAGGGATGCCAACTATGTATTCCAGTTGGGTCTATGAGAGAGAATATAGTGAAAGAGTTGCATAGCGGAGGATTGGCTGGGCATTTTGGTAAAGATAAGATGATAGCCTTGGTAGAAGAGAAATACTATTTGCAAAAGATGAAAAGAGATGTGGTAAGATATGTGGAGAGGTTTCAAATTTTCCAAGTCTCGAAAGGCCATGCACAAAATACAGGGTTGTATATGCCGTTTCCTGTTCCTAAAGGGTCATGGACAGATCTGAGTATGGATTTTGTTTTGGGATTACCAAAAACACAACGAGGTAATGACTCAATTTTTGTGGTTGTTGATAGGTTTTCTAAGATGGTTCATTTTATTTCCTGTAAGAAAACAAGTGATGCGACAGGCATAGCAGATTTGTTTTTCAGAGAAGTTGTTCATTTGCATGGTGTTCCAAAAACCATTACTTCAGATAGGGACACAAGGTTCTTAAGTCACTTCTGGAGGACTTTATGGAAGAAATTGGGAACTCAACTACAGTTCAATAGTGCCTATCATCCTCAGACTGATGGGAAAATAGAGGTGGTAAATCAGAGTTTGGGAAACCTGTTAAGGTGCATAGTTGGGGAAAAGCCAAAACAATGGGACTTAGCATTACCACAAGCTGAGTTTGCATATAACAGTTCCATAAATAGATCCATAGGAAAGTCTCCATTTTCAATTGTGTATGGGAGTAATCCAAATGGGGTGTTAGATTTGGTACAACTACCAGTTGATGGCAGAGTCAGTGATGATGCAGAAGCATTTTCCGAACATATACAACAATTGCAGGAAGAAGTGTGGAAGAAGCTGCAGAATAGTAATGATAAGTATAAGGAAATAGAAGATGTGCACAGACGGAGAAAGGTATTTACAGTTGGTGAGTTGGTTATGGTATATCTATGGAAGGAAAGGTTTCCAAAAGGAACCTATAACAAGATGAAGTACAAGAAGATTGGTCCCTGCAAAATCGTGAAAAAAATAAATGATAATGCTTATGAGGTAGAATTGCCAGGGAATTTTGATATTTCTCCAGTGTTTAATGTTTCAGATTTGTATTATTTTCATGGGGATGGTGCAGAAGGGGATGTTATTGATGAAGTAGTAGATTGGAGGCAGCAGGTTCTGGTGAAGAAGAAAGAAGAAGTGGATCAGATTCTAGATAAGAAAACAATGGACACACGACATGGGAAATACAACAAATATTTGGTACATTGGAAAGGACTGGAACAAGAGGAAAATACTTGGGTCACAGAGTGGGAGATTAAGAAGTTGGATGTAGATAAATGGAAGTAGTTTGAAGAAGACAACTTGCAGGAGCTGCGTTTTTTTCAAGCAGGGGAGAATGATGCGCCAAAATTAGCAGGAACTTGAAAAGGTCATAACTTGAGCTCTGGGTGTCCGTTTGAGTCCGTTTTTTTGAAACCACATGTTTCGATGAGATGAATGCACTGAAAACCCACCCTACTAGTTGGGGAAAGTTTTGGCACATTTTCGGGCCCTAAATCTGCCATCTTGAGGCCAAAAATTAGGATTTAAGTTGTAGTTCAGTTTTTTCCTATTTTTGGGCATTAGTTAATTTTAGTCTATTAGTTGCATTATGAGTTAGAAAGTTGGAAATTCCTCTAATTTAGGAATGTAGAAGATGCATGGAAATTTCTGTGCCCGTACGAATAAGCATGCGAACTTACTAAGAATAGCAGGTTCTAGTAAACTGCTAAAAATAGTAATTTCCGCCACCTAGAGTAGATTTAGTCAAAGTTAGTTAGAGTTTGCTTGGAAACTCAAGTTGGGAGTTGTTTTCCTATTTAGGAAACATTGTAATTCATTATTCAATAATGAAGAAGGAGATCTATTTTCTTTTGGAGTTCATATTGTTTGTAGTATATCGAGTTTGTTTAGAATTTGGCTACATTATCTGGTGATGGTATTCTAAAACCAGAGGAGCTCATAGATTGGTTGACTAGCATGGGGAAATTTTTTGAGTAGAAGGCCATGTCAGAAGACAATAAGGTAAAATTTTCATGCATGAAATTGAAAGGTCATGCTATGTTATGGTGTGATCACCTACATAAAGAGTGGTCAAGAAAGGGGAAAGAAAGAATTAGGACGTGGAGTAAGATGGAGAAGAATCTGAAAGATAAATTTCTCCCAGTGTATTATGCCCAAACCCTTTATAGGAGGTTGCAGAATCTCAGACAGAACTTACAAATAGTGCAAGAATACATAGGTGAGTTCTACAAGTTTTCAATTCATGTATAGCATGAAGAAACTGAGGAAAAAATGGCTGAAAGGTATGCAAATGTATTAAAATTTTCTATTCAATATGAGATAATTATGCATATGATTAAGAGCATGGATGATGCCTATCAATTAGCCTTAAAGGCCGAGGAAAAACAAAATTGTCAAAATTTTAGGAGATCACCTAGAATGAATCAGGGAGACTCATCTTCCTTTTTGGGATGAGATAGATTCAACCAAGGAAGGGAAGAATCATCTCATGGATTGGAAAATCAATAAGATACGAGACAAGATTTCTAGAATAAATAAAGAGGTACAGGATTTTCTAGGGGCAGAGGATATGTTGGCGATAGAGGATAAGAGGCTTCACGAAGACCATTTGTTTGTTATAGATGTGGTGAAGAGTGGCATCAGTATTTGGAATTCCTACATTCTTATACACATGAAAAAAGGCAAAGAGATGGTCCAAGAGTAAATCTTGTTGAAGTTGAAAAAGTAGAAGATGAACACGACCTAGAAATTCCACCAGTTATTGGATAAAATATGATGATCAAGAGGATGATGATTGCTCCAAGAAAGGGAATCAAATGGGATGAATGGCTATGCACAAATATTTTCAGAACAAGATGCACTTTAGGAGGAAAGGTATGTAATGTTATTATTGATGGTGGTAGTTGTGAGAACATGGTTTCAAATGAGATAGTCGAGAAAATAGGTCTTCATTGTGAGAAGAGTCCTAAACCTTATTGTATTGCATGGTTTAAGAAGGGTAATGAAGTAACTGTTGATAAGAGATGTTTAATAAGTTTTTCTATTAGGAATAGTTACAAGGATGAGATTTTGTGTGATGTTATTCCTATGGATGCATGTCATATGCTGCTAGGAAGACCATGACAATTTGATAGGAAAGTTATTCATGATGGGGGAAAGAATACTTATACTTTCTGGAAGGATGGCACAAAAATAGTTTTTCTACCTCTTAAGGAAGAGGGGAAGGCTGAAAATATTCTGTATGCAAAGGAATTTGTGAAGGAGATAAAGGAAAGTGGTTTTTTTTATGCACTAGTCACAAATAAGGATGAACCTGCAAGTGCACAAATACCAGTAGAAAAAAATGAATTAACAGAAGAATTTTCTGATGTTATTATTGATGAGCTACTAGATGGATTACCACCCAAAAGAGATATTAAACACCATATTGATTTGATTCCAGGGTCTTCACTCCCAAATCAATCACCTTATAAGATGATCCCAACATTGCATGCAGAGTTGAATATGCAAGTGTCAGAGCTCATGACAATGGGTGTCATAAGGGAGAGCATGATTCCATGTGCAACCTGAGCTTTATTAATACAAAAGAATAATGGAACATGGAGAATGTGCATGGATAGCAAAGAAATCAATAAAATTACAAACAAGTATAGGTTCCCAATACCTCGCCTTGATGATATGATGGATGTGTTTGTTGGATCTACGTATTTCACCAAGATTTATCTTTGAAGTGGTTACCATAAGATTTGGATCAGAGAAGGAGATGAGTGGAAAACAAGATTCAAGATAGGAAATGGATTATATGAGTGGTTGGTGATGCCATTCAGGTTACCCAATGCACCTAGTACTTTTATGAGACTAATGAACACCGTGCTACGAGAGTATAATGGCAAGTTTGTTGTGGTTTATTTTGATGATATTTTGATATTTATTAAAACTAAAGAAGAAAATTTGAGGCATCTAAGGGTCATATTTGAAGTGTTAAGGAAAGAGACAATCTAAGAAAATATGTTGGTGTCTATTTTGATCTTATATCACCTTTGCCCTAATTTTATTTTCAATCTGCATTTCCTGAAACACTTTCTACAGTTTTAATGGGTAAAATGAAGTTTTTTCCTCTATTCCCATGCCTTAATCCCTTTGAAAATCATTTGACATGCCCCATTTTGCAAGAATACTCAAGTTTGCCCTAATGTTTTCCCTAAATTCTTCAAATTTGTGGGTTATGTCATTTTTTCCATTTTCCCGATTGTGGAAGCTTAAAAATGATCATTTTATACCTATATTCCTTTAAAAATCTATTCCCATGGTTGAGAAATGCTCGGAATCATGGTTCATCTGATTCTATTTCAAAAAAATTCCATCCTTGGTGAAAATATTAGATTTTGGGCACAACTGGAAAAATTATGTGTTTTTGACAGTCAGACGGGCATATTTCAACTGTCAAATTATTACTGAGAAGTCAGAGGGTACATGGCGGCATATAATTAGTTGACGAGAAGCAGGGAAGTGTTATAACTTATCTTTTTTTTCCTTTTTGGCAAATGGGGCATTTTCAGGCCCAGGGCTCTACTTTTTCCAAATTAGCTACGTGGCATGTTTTAATTGGCCGAGGAGAAGCTGGGCAGTCAATTTTCCTTGGATATTTTTAATTTTATTTTACAAAATTTTTAAAATTCAAAACTTTCCCGAAACCCCATAGCCAATCACAGGTGGACATGTGTCCTAAAAATGAAAAAGGGAAAAGTGGGTCGATGGGGGACTTAGAAGAATTTTTACCTTTTTGGAGAAAAGGGAAAAAGATGTGGAAAGGTCTGTGGAGCCGCATTGGAAGAGATATGGACACGCTGCAGGGTAGGGACAAAGTGGGACGGTGGGGGAAAATGGGGAAATTGTTCCCTTTTTTGGTCAAGATGAGTTAAGGCAAAAAAATTAAGTCGCAGGCCTGCGAATGAGCCACAGGGAGATATGTGGCAAAGGCAGAGCGGAGGCTGGCGGAGGAAAAAGGGAATTTTTTCCCTTTTACAAAAAATACTTAGAATGATAATTTGAGGCGTGGTTCCATGATGAACCAGTGACCGACACGTGGCAAGATAGGAATTGGAGGCGCGGGCCCACGGAGGCAAAATTGAAAATTTTCCCTTGGCGAAAAAGGGGTTAAAACATGAAATAAGCCTGTGGATTTTTAGTGATAGAGAGGATGACATGTGTCAAGGGAAAAGGTGGACGTACGGCCTGTGGGGGAAAAAGGGAAAAATTTTCAAAATTCAAAAAAGGTCAAAATGCGAAGAAAAGAGCCGTGATTTCAATGGGACCCACCATATGCCATGTGTCATCACCAAATTTCAAGGGTGGAGGGGTAGAGAAAAAAGTCAATTTTTTCCATTTTTCCAAAAATGTTAAAAGGTCAAAAAGGGAGCCCGAATTCATTCTCAATTATATTTTGACACGTGGAGGACCCAGATTGAAGGGAAAAAGGTAAATCAACGACAACTGTACATTTTCCATTTTGGTAGCCATTTTTTCTCTAGGAAGTGTGGAAATGCAAATTTTGCATCAATTTTGATCAAATTTTTGGCAAATTCATGTGGTTTGTTCCTGCAAGGACCAATGCAATTGGTTTCAAGGATCAATTTGCAGATTTGAGGTGTTTTTGAAGTAATGTTTTCCCCAGCCTGAGTAAACACGTGAAATATCAAATTATAAAGTTACAGAATCAAATATTGGAATGATAAGGATGAAATGTTGAAATGAAAGGAGTTTTCATGCTTGGAGAATGAAAAACATTCCAAAATGGATAATGATGAAGGATTTGTAATGATTCACAATTTTTGAAACACCTGCCAACTTTTGTTGCAAATATGTTAAATGTCCCTATCTACGAATCATGTTGGAATTTTGAAACAAACTTGATGCTGGGCATATTATTTTCTTGGGAAAGAAGGATAAAATGTAATTGAAAGTTATATAATGCATGTATTGAGACATGTAAAAGGTCAGAGAAACTTAGAAATTCATGGGAAAACCTAGGAAGAAGCCCATTCTCTAAGAAACTGCCTGAGAACCATTTCTAATTCCTTTTGCATCAGATTTGTATCATGTTGAGTTGGTTTAAGTTGTAAATCCATCAACAATCTCTGAGATTGTTCTTATAACATTCCCCTACTGATATATTTTATCATTTCTAGATTATTTTGTGTTTTCTCTTGTCCAAAGTTGCATGCACTTATGTTTCAAAATGTTTTCAATTTGTGTTTCTTACTCCTGTTGCAGTCTTGTGTTTAAAATCTCTCTTGATCATACATGGTCTCATTTCTTGTTGATAGTTTAGTGGCATCTATAGTATCACATTCAGAATATCTTTCATCTAATAAAGAGATAAATAGATTTAAAGTCACTTTACCTTCCTGGAATTTAGAGATTATTATAAACCTTTGGGTGCACCTTAGGTCATGATAAAATAGATATTTCTGGATGCTTTGTTGGTTCATCTTCTTCAATATTTTTTGGTAGGTTATCAAATATTGTGTGAAAGAGTGCAAATATGGGCCTCCATTTGGTGCATATATCCTGGTTGAAGGAGTATCTTAAACCCTTTTGAAGCATTCTATTGTTTAGGTCTTACAAATTTCTTGCAAAGGTCCTCAAAGAATTTGACAAATTCTGGTTAGTCTTGTCTAAAATATCCCACCAAAAATTCATTCAGAATACCTAATCCTATCACATAGTACCCCTACATTACACTATGTGTCAACAAAAGAATACAATCCATTTACAAAAATGCACAAAGCAAATCAGGATCATACCATGTCTTTAGTAGCCTTAACCTTGTCTTGAAAGCAATTCCATCATTTAGTAGTGAGATCTCTGTTGAGTTTGAATAATGGAAAATTGATCTTGTTTTCCCAAGGCCATCTCCATACAATATGCATAGTATAAGGATATCTCCACCTCCTTCACAAAAAAAAAGGATGCAATATAGGTTCTCTTACCTTTGCTAAAAGGCACAACCAAAAATAGTGAGAATTAGATCAAAATATTTTCAAGGTGATACCCACTTCTTCAAAGATTGAGTGCTAAGAGGTCAGATAAATTGCTTCCTCAACTACAAAATGACATATAAATCATTTATCTACCACTAAGTGTCTTGTAAAATCCATGATGTTGCTCAAGTTGTGAAGGATATTAAATCTGCGTACCAACACCAATGGCGCCGTTATCGGGGACTTGTTTTGAATTCTTGGGAAATAATTTAAACCATTGAGATTGATTTGTTGATTAATTTTCCAGTCCATATCTATTTAGCCCATCAAAAACACCAATGGCACCATTACCGGGGATATTATTTAGTATTTCATTATTTCAGATCCCTGGTAATACTTCTTGTGTGATTCATGTGTAATTACAAATCTGCATATCATCTTTTGATTAGATTTATAAGATTGGAATAAAGAATAGAGTTCTGAGTTTGATATTCTCTTAGTTCAATTTGATCCATGTGCATACATATTTGAATTCATATCAAACCTTGGTAAAGTCCCTTGCAAATTCTGCATGCAAATACATTGTTGAAGTGCCATTTTATAATAAGGTTTTTAAGGATTGAGTGAAGATATAAGTTTTGCCTACAAATTTTAGTAGTTTCCAGTAGTAGTTTCACTTCATTTACATTTTTGATTAATAAATGCAAAGAAAATAAGGTCTGATCTATAAAGTTTGGAAAGATTTTTAGTGCTGATAGGTATTTGACAGAGTATTATAGTGCATTTTCACAACTAGGGTGAAAGTCCTTAGTGGTGACTCCATGATGATTTGATCTTGATAAATACCAATGTCTTACATTTCTTTTATTTACTTCGGTGTTGCTAATCTCTGCAAAAATGGAAGGAAGAAGATCTCTCTTCATTAGAGACTCTACTAAGAAGTTTTTTACAGATTCAAGAAACTCAGAGTTGTAAGGGAGAAGATTTTGGAAGGTTGTGAAAGGTTAGACATCAAGCAAATATATATCCATTAGTGAGAGAGATCAGCCTTTGGTAAAGGATTATCGCTCTTCTTCTAGTGATTTTGATTCAAGTAATCCTCTCATAAACTTGTTTACTTCAACTAGTGAAGGTCCTTCTACTGTACTGGGTAAGTTCCTTCTCCAATTTGCACCTTTGTGTTTCAATTCAAATAGAACTTTCCAAGTAAATCAGCACTTAGAGAATACCAGTCTTGTGAATCACATTCTTAAGCCCCAAAGACCTTGCACTTCTCATTAGCCTGTGTCACCCCCAAAATCACCTCCACCAAACAATATGGCTCATCCTAGACCTTGATTTGTTGTTAACACCTTTGGTCCTATAGAATTTAGAGGAATGGATGGTTACCCAAATGCTATCCCAGAAGATGTCAGAAATAGATTGCCAAAATTCCAAGGTAACAATGCACTAACTGGTGATTAGCATCTCAAACTTTTTGTTAACATGATGGAAGATTTTGAGATAGAGTTTGAAGATGTGTGTATTAAATTTTTCATCCATAAAATAGAAGAGGATGTTAGGGATTGGCATAAGGCTCTACCTGATAATTCAATTGATTCTTGAACTGAGATGAAGAATGCATTTAGGTTGCAATATGGTGACAAGACTGATCTTAGATTTCTCTTGTCTGAGTTTGAGAATATCAAGAAGAACCCCAATGAATCTATCCATGACTTTAACAAAAGTTTTAACAAAAATTTGAGAAAGTTGCCTATTAGTCTGAGGCCTTGTGATGAGTCTTGTTTAATCAAATATGTAGATGCATTTGATAAAAAGGTAGCCTATTACCTAAGAGACAAGAACCCTACCAATCTAAGACAAGATTTCACCATGGCACTTCAAATTGAAAATAATATCAAAGATATTAGGGAACCTCTTAAGATAGATGGAGTAAAGTTGATAAACCCTAAAATACCTCAAACTAGCAAAGGTGCTGATTTAGAGGAGGTTGTGAAAACTTTGGCAAGGGCAATCAAAGAAATCTCATATAAGTTGGCAAGAGCTGAGAAAGGAATTGGGAAAACTTCACAAGGTCAGCTAAGAGCACAAAACCATGAAAATTTTTCCAATCATCCTAGAGGTGATCAAAGGGAAGATGATAGAGGAAAAGGACCCATGGGGTCTGCAAATAGACATCCTCAAGCATGTGAAGGAAGAGTGTTACCTGATCCCTTAATTGATAGGGTTGCTGATATTGAGGAAGTTGCTAATATTGATTGGTGTGATAGGTGTTTTTTACCCCATCCTCCATGTGAAGTGGACAAGCAAGATGGTGAAGCTAATAATGATGATGGTACTGATGATGATATTTTCATGGTGGGATGTTCTTCAAGATCACAAGGAGGAGCAACATATACTAAAGTGATAAGTGCAAGGACATCTGCAACCTTTTAGGATTGCATTAAATGGGTATAAGTTTTTCTTCCCCCTCATACTCTTGAAGTTGATGTAGTGCAAGCTTTTGAAATTCCTAACAATGACTTTGAATACTTAAGAGCTTTGATGATTAAGAAGTATGATGGCGGTATTCCTTCAGAGGAAGATAGAAAATTGTTGATGAATGTTGTTGTAGCTCAAGAGAAAGATTACAACACTAGAAGCAAAGTTGTTAAAGGAGTTGGGCCTCAAGACAAACCTAAATCACCATTACTCACAAGCATTCCAAAAGAAGCTCCTAGGAGAGAAACATTTTCCAAAAGCTCTATTGTCCCAAGAAAAAATTATAGTCCTCCTCATGCCCAAGCTGTCAAGAATCCCATGCCATCTAATGAATCTTCTTGTCTCCCATCCAATGTTGTTTTGCCAAAGAGTGTTCCCTATGACATAGCCCAAGTATTGAGCCAAATCAAAGTGAGTGTTCCAATCATTGATTTGCTTAGGATTCCTGAGCATAAGAAGAGAGTATTTGAGTACTTGGGATTAAAGGAGGAGAAGACTACTCTGATCAAAAATATAAATATTATTAAAACTCCTCCTCAGATCATTTTAGACCTTGAAACACCACCAGTAATAGAGGATATTGGAGAGACACTTGAGGTATATTTGGGGACATCCTTGGTTGATTCCCAATTGAATGTTGATCCATTCTTCACAACTTTGATCATAAAGGATAGGCTACTTCACAATTGTATGTTTGATTCTGGTGCATCATGTAATGTCATGCCTCTAGAAGTCATGAATGAGTTGGATATCAAAGTGACAAATAGCCTATGGAAAGTATATGGCTATGGACTCAAGAGAAGTTTCGGTTGTTGGTTGTGTGAAGGGTTTGGTTGTGCATCTTGCATCTTATCCCGGGAGGAATTTAAAATTGGATGTTGTGATTGTTGATTACCCTACCAAATGGGGTATGTTATTGTTAAGAAAGTGGGTTGTAGTGTTGGAGGGAGTGTCCAAATGGATATGTATTTTTCCACCATTCCCATTTAGGGAAGCCTTGTCAAGCTCTATGGAGAAAAGAAAATGTTGCATCTAATTGAGGACCCAAACAATGCTTCTTATGAAGTATTATTTGTTGATGTTGATGCTGATAATTTTATTGGTTTTGCTGATGGAAAAGAACACAAGATGGATCAGTCAAAGTGCCTTGAATAGGTGAGTTCTCCTTGGACCTTGCTATTTGATGGAGCTTGCTCCAAATTTGGAAATGGTGCTGGTGTAATTCTGATTTCTCCTAGCTTGGAAGAATTTGTTTTTTCCTTCAAGCTTAATTTTGAATGTACTAACAACATTGCTGAGTATGAAGCCTTGTTGTTGGGTCTGAGAATTGCATGGAAGTATGGTGTTAAGGACATCATTGCAAAGGGATATTCAGAGCTAGTTGTCAAACAAATAAGAAAACTGTATGCTACAAAAAATCAGTGGATGAAGCAGTATAAGCATGCAGTTTGGGATCTAATTGAGATGTTTGATTCCTTCAATATTGTGCACCATGACAGAATTTTGAATGTTGCTGCTGAAAAATTGGTAGTGTTGGGGTCAATATTTGAAGATTGCACCATTTCACTATATTGTGAGTATAATGTTGAAGTGTTAACTAGGCCAGCTGTCCCTAACAACATCAAGCATTGGCAAGTGTTTGATGATGATGCTCAAGTGCAAAGGTTCTTACAAAATCAAGGTGAGTTTGTAGATCAGCATATTGATTGGGAACCAATGGTGTGTGTGACTGAAGGAAGAGAGACTTTGTTTGGAAAATGATATTATCCAATTGAAAACTAACACCATTCCTAGAGGTCTTGTTGCTCTTGAGTCAAATTTTAGCAATGCTGATTGCATCATCAATAGAAACATATCTGCCTCAAGGGATGTGGAAGAGCATGACTTGGGAACAAAGGAAAAACCAAGAAAAGTTTGGTTGGGCAGCAGTTTAAGTAAGGAAGAAAAATAGTCCTATCTTCAATTGTTGAAACAATATCAAGACTGCCTTGCCTGGTCATATTCAGAGCTGAAAGCATATAGAGAGGACTTGTTTCAACATGAGATCCCTCTTGAGGAAAATTACAAACCATTCAGACAGAAGAAAAGGCCAATTAATCCACTCCTCTCCATGAAAATGCAAGATGAATTGAAGAAACTGAAGGAGGGAGGGATCATTCAGCCCACGAGGTATTCATCTTGGGTTGCAAACCTTGTGCCAGTCAGAAAGAAGAATGGAGATATCAGACTTTGTGTAGACTTTATAAATATGAATAGAGCTTCATTGAAAGACAATTATCCTTTACCAAACATGGAGAACATGCTGCAGTTAGTGACTAGATCTGAATTGTTGTCCACCTTGGATGGTTTCTCTAGCTATAATCAGGTTGTTGTCAAGGAGTCAGAAATATTTAAAACTACCTTTACCACTCCTTAGGGAACATATGTTTATGTGAGAATGCCTTTTGGTCTCATGAATGTTGGAGCTACCTTCCAAAGAGCAATGGATGTTGCTTTTTTCTGGTTATATAAATGAATTCATTGCAGTTTATCAGGATGATGTGACTGTATTTTCAAGGAGTAGAAAAGATCACTTGCAACATTTGGAAAGAATGTTGATCAGATGTAGAGAATTTGGAATCTCTCTCAATCCAAAGAAGTGTCACTTTGGGGTGCAAAAGGCCAAGCTGCTTGGTCATATTGTTTCAAAGGATTGGTGTCATGATTGACCCTGAGAGAGTAGAAGCAATCAGTAAAAGGTGCCAATTCCAAGAACAAAGAAGGGCATCCAATCTTTCTTTGGGATAATCAATTTCATTAGAAGGTTTGTGTCCAATTTTGCTGAGTTGACTCTTCCTATCACATGCATGTTAAGAAAGATCAAGTTATCAAATGGGAGGAGGCTACTATTCAGGATTTTGAAGGAATCAAAGAAGCACTTAAACATGCACCTGTCTTGGCAGCTGTAAATTACAAGAAGCCTTTCCAAATATTCTCCTTTTCTTCTGAAAAATACTATTGCATATGTTTTTCTCCAAAAGGATGAAGATGGTGTTGAGAGGCCTATTTCCTTCTTTAGCAAGGCTTTACAAGCTGCTGAGTTAAAATATGCAATCATGGAAAAACAAGCATTTGCCTTGGTGAAAGCAACAAAGGTTTTCAGGCCTTATATTTTAAGTTCAAAAGTTGTTGCTTATGTTCCCCACACCATGGTAAAAGACATCTTATTAGAGATGGAGATCTCAAGTAAAAGATGTAGATGGGTGAACAAACTGTAGGAGTATGATATGGACATCCAAACCACAAAGTTGGTAAGAGGTTTGGGTCTTGCTAAGCTCATGGCTGAGAGTAACTTGTAGACTATGGAAGTGAATGAAGTAGAGGAAGAAAGGGCAGATGTTCTTGAGAAATTGGTAAATTCTAAATGGTACAAGGATATAATATTTTACCTCAGACACCTATGCTGTCCTGATCATTTAAATAAAAATTAGAAAAGAGCCCTCAAGCTGGCTTCTCAAAAATACATCATCACTGACTTTGGGCTGGCTTGGAAGAACCCTAAAGGTGTCCTCTTGAAGTGTGTAACTGAAGATGAAGCTCCCAAAGTGATTGTTAATTTCCATGGGGGAGTTTGTGGAGGACACTTTGCTGGAAGGGTTACAACACACAAAGTTTTGAGAGCTAGTTATTGGTGGCCTACTCTCTTCAAATATGTGACCATGTTGAT
Organism: Taxus chinensis; assembly: GCA_019776745.2. NCBI lineage: Eukaryota > Viridiplantae > Streptophyta > Pinopsida > Cupressales > Taxaceae > Taxus > Taxus chinensis. Next base: position 376,789,657 of record CM034157.1, on the reverse strand, counting down.
TAGAAAATGTGAAAGCTGCCAAGCATTTCTCTGGAAGAATGAAAGCTTCAGGCTCCCTTCCTTTGCAACCTGTATCAATTGAAGCTCCTTTCAAACAATGGGGGATGGACTTCATTGGTGAGATTTCAGACCCTTCTAGTGTTGGACATAAGTGGATCCTTGTAGCCACTGATTACTTCACCAAGTGGGTAGAGGCAATCCCCACCAAGAAATTAGGACACAAACATTGTTATAGATTCTTGTCGTAATAATTATCATATATAGATTTGGTGTTACAATAAAGGCTGTTATGATAATAACCATACAATAGGAAAACTGAAACCCTTGAAAATAGGAAAGTGCAAGGAGTACACCCGAGCCAATATATTGACTTATATATTCCTAAACTATAACCCCCAATGGAATGGAAAAGCTAAGTCCAGAAATACAACTTATTGAATACCATTAGGAGAACCTTGTTGAACAAGAGAGAATGGGGTGAACATTCTGAAATTAGTGTAGTACATGGGCTAGATAAAATCACCGCCAAGAGAGCTACTCTGGCAGTATGCTCACCCATTTGGCATGTATGGAACTCATGCTCTGGAGGCATGACCTTACATCTAAAATTAAGGCTCATTTCAGTTCCATGTTTTTAAACAGGTTTGAACCATCAAGAGGTCAGTGACATATGAAGCAAGGATTACCTCATCAAATTGTTGACCTAGATGAAGAGAGAAGAATCATCCCACCAAACCCTATGTCATATTTAGAGAGACTTATGTATTTCCAAAATTTGCCACTTGATGCATTATGGTCACTCATATAGGCCTTAATATTGGTCACGTAGAAATCTTACAACTTTGTCATGGGACAAAATTTTAAGATATACTGAAAATATGGAAAGGATTACTTCCTATAAGCATTGTGTATGGTCCCTTAATCATATCTGATATCAGAATTGGTCAGAATACACTTTGATCTCAAAATAGAAAACTGGCCACTAATTTCCTTGATATCTACAGTTTTTGGGTGTAGCATGTAATGGAACATTCTTGTATTCTCCCCCACAATGTGAGGTATCACACAATAAGAATCAGAAAGTATCAAATGTCCTGCATTATATCATTTTTGGTGTTCTTTATGATCCCTATTGCCTTGATCTTGTGGCAGCCATGGAGTCACCATTAGCAGATAACATTGAGGCTATTACTTTTGATTAGGATATGAGTAGTTGACAGTTGTGGCTTACCATATCATCATTATATCATTTATACTTTCTGCATGCTTAGTAGGTCAGCCAGATGGTATGGCCATAAAGCATATGAATAGTATATATAGGGGATTATTAGTAATAGTTTCTGATCATCATTGGAGCATTTGAGTTCATTGTATTTTATAGGTTGCCCCATCGAAGTGGTAAGCTTATTCCCATCAATTGGATCTATTATTCTGAGATATGTGTTCTTATTTGGTCATTCCTATTTTGATGCTCTTACCTTTATGGAAGTTAATTTCATAGTGAATCTATAAATTTACAATTTGAACAAGTATAGTTACCTTTATCATTTCTTCCCTAGAATCTCAAAATTGAATTAACATTTTTACATAACTTATTTAATGCTTATTATTTGTCAGCCAAAGTCGAATTGATAGGAGTATCATTTTTATCAAGTTTTGACATAAAAAAATTCCAAAATAACAAAAAAGTTCCCCTAAAAATTTCTCATAGAATCTTAGTGAATTTCAAATTTAGCCAAAACCTAAGAAAATTCTAACTTTTCAAAAATCACAGATCATTAAGCAATTATGGAATGTTTGATGTTCTTTACATTTTCGAAATGGTGTCAAAGAAACACGTATTAGCTATATTCTTTGCATAATTTTACCTTATTCACCAGGTCGAAAATTGTATAACCCAAAACCCTAAGCTGAGACATCATCAGGTGAATCTCTTCCTAAATTCAAAACTATAGAATCATGAATGAATTGCATGGGTATAAGAGATTGATGCTAGTTTCCTTAAAGTTAAGGCATAAATGGGTATCTGTAGATTCCCTCCTAACCCTACCTAATACTTCAGTTGATGATATTTGGCCAACGTTGAGAAATGAGCATAGAAATGTACAAGACATGAGCTATGGTCTAAAGGAACAAGACCACAATCAATGTGCCAACTTAGGAGATATCAACTGAACTTAATATTGCTAGGGTAAACTTGAGATATGTCCCATAATCAGCCCTTCATATCAACAAAGGATTTTACTTCTGTAAGATCTCAAAATAACTCATAGTATGAATAATATTTATTCTAGTAGACATAAGTGTAGAATCCTGAACTTATTGCATATCTAATGAGGCCAAATAGAATATGTGAAATTCAAGAAAGGAAGTAATTTCCTAACATCAAATGCTTCTTTGAGTTACATCCTAACACCTCCAGGACTAAACCTAACCTTAATCCATATTTTAACCAACCAATATTTGGTAATCGATCCTTATGTAGTACAAAGGAACAATTAATAATATCCTAAAGGATCACTTGGACAAAATTATGATTAAATAGTTACAATATGCCATATCATCCCACTGTAAAATAACTTCCTTTAGTCAATTATTAACCCTACTTACAACAACATAATAGGATAGTCAATTCATCTTAAAATGCATCATTGCTCATAAAACTATAACCATAATGGGTAAGATATTCCAAAATAATCCTATAATAGACCTGCAACTACATGGGGGTACTTAAACCACATCTAGTTGTTAGGAATGAGATGTTTGACGTATGTTTATATTAAAATATAATGAAGTTCCCATCATGGATGTCAAGTGAACAAGCCTTAATATTTATTTGAGTACCAGGAAGCTTTCATTATCATCACAACCATAGTTCATTATCACTTCTTTTGAAAGCCAATTAGACTATCCTGAAGGGAATTATGTGTAGTAAATCAGAGGCTGAAAAGGATTAAAAACACTGTTTTAAGTCTAATTACAACTCAATGGCATCTGTGCAATGGACATGGACACTTAAACTAGTTATTAATTAAGACAGTATAGTGATCAAAATTGACACATGGTCAAATGAGGACTGTATTTGAAATATCGGAGAGAATTTAGTTAACCAGAGAAATGTAAGTGAAGGTAAATCCAAAATTTGTTCCCATGCACTTGAGGCTGATAGAATCACTCCAAGCACTCAAGCTATTGGTTCAAGAAATAAAGCCCATTTGAGTACCAGATTTTGGTGTAAAAAATCATTTTGGAGAAGAGAAGATTCTACTGTCATTGTTACATCTGGGATTATTTCATTTCAATTTGTTCAAGACTTAATCAAGATTGCAGTCCATATGGAAGAAAGGATTTAAAGATCCTACCAAAAGCTATTAAAAGGTGATCTGCAGAGCAACCCACTAGAGGCATTATTCAAGATTGAGAGAGAACTTCCTAAAGATTGTTCAAGAAACCTCACTCCTATGCACCTAGGGAAATATCTGGTTTTTTTGTGGGAAGCATGTTATGATGTATGTAGTATTGATGGAGTAGCCGACTTGTGGATTACCCCTTATCTTATTATATCATCATTTATAATTTATTATGCTTAGGGTGTCGGCCTTTACTCCATTGATAACAATGGTGAGAATACCTTATATCTAGGGGATTATAGGTGGGTAGTTCATCACTACATTGAGTATTTGAGTAGGCATTGAAGCATGGTCTTGGAGGTTACCCCCTCGAAGTGGTATTGGAGGTATGCCCACTCGAAGTACAGTGTTATATGAGCATATTGGTTCATTTCACTCTATATTTTGGTGTTCTCTCATGTTATTCTGTTTGTGTTTTGATTGGTGTACAAGTAATGATTTTTATCAGGTTCTCAGCTAGTTTTTGGTGATTTTGGCTCCTATGAATCCTTTTCCCAAAGGATTATTTTGGCACTTGGTCTACTTATTGTTCTTGTGGCACTCACTGGGAGTGCCCATCCCCAAGAAGAAACTGATGTTGGTGTCCATTTTGATCCTCTACACCTTTTTGCCCTAATTTTCTTTTCACTCTACATTTCCTGAAACATTTTCCATAGTTTTTAATGGGTGAAATGAAGTTTCTACCTGCTGTTCCCATGCCTTAATCCATTTGAAAATAATTTTCCATGCCCCATTTTGTAAGAATACTCAAGTTTTCCCTAATTTTTGACCTAAATTCTTCAAATCTACGGGCTATGTCATTGTTTTTCCATTTTCTTGATTGTGGAAGCTTAATCAAAATTGATCATTTTATACCTATATGCCTTCTCTAAAAATCTATCCCAAGGTTGAGAAATGCTTAAATCATGTTTCATGTCTGCTTCTAATTCAAAAAAATTCCATTTTGGTAAAAAAAATCAGATCAATTTCACAATAGGAAAAATCTGTGTTTTTTGAAAGGTCAGACGAATATTTAATGTTTTATTGCTGATGAAGTTAACCAGGGTACGGGTAGCATCAGCTTTTCCCATCAATTTCTTTTTTTTTTCTTTTTTAGAAATATGGGCATTCTATGTGGCCCAGAGTTTTTCCAATTACCTACAGGCATATTTTGATTGGTTAGGAGAAGTTTTTGTAGGGAGTAGATTTTCCTTGGAGATTTTGGATGGTTTGTTTAAGTAAAATTTTTTAAACGCAAAACTGTGCCCCGTGGCCAATCATAGGTGGACACGTGTCCTAAAAAGGTCATGCGAATGGGGATGTAGGATATGGGGAACTTAGAAGAATTTTTGCCTTTTTGGTGAAATGGATAAAATCACTCTGGTAGCCAAGGTCCGTGGGGACCGTAATGGAAGATTTATGGACACTTGTCCTTTTGGAGAAGTAAAGACAAAAAAGGAGGAGTAGGCAATGGAAATTGTATTCCCTTTTTTTGCAATCATATTTAAAGTTAAAAAATGGGATGCATATCCACTCCGAATGAGCGTTGGACAGTGTGAAGGCAGAGCGGGGTCTGGAGGAAAATAAATTTTTCTACTTTTGCAAAAAATACTTAGTGTGAAATTTGAAGCGTGGCCTCCAACGAACCATACAATCAGACACGTGGTAAGGAAGGAACCGGAGGCGTGGGCCCGTGGAGGAAAAATTGAAAATTTTCCCTTGGCGAAAAAAGGGGTTAAAACATGAAATAAATCCCCATGGATTTTTAGCGATAGAGAGCATGACACATGGCAAGGGAAAAGGGTGTGAGGTGCGGGCCCACGGGGCAAAAAGGTGAAAAAGGTTTCCAATTTCAAAAAAGTTCAAAATGCCGCAGAATTGAAGCGCGATCTCAATGGGACCCACCATGTGCCATGTGTCATCACCAAAATTCAAGGGTGGAGGGGCAACAAAAAAGTCAATTTTTTCCATTTTTCCAAAAATGTTAAAAAGTCAAAAAGTGATCCCAAATTCATTCTCAATCACATTTTGACATGTGGAGGGCCCAAATTGAAGGAAAAAGAGAAAATCAAGGGTAACTGTACATTTTCATTTTTGGCCACCATAGTTTTCTCCAGGAATAATTGGAAATGTGAATTTTGCATCAATTTTAATCAAATTTTTGAAAATTCATGTCCTTTGTGCCTACAAGGATCAATGCAAGTGGTTTTAGGGATTAATTTGCAGATTTGAGGTGTTTTTGAAATAAAGTTTTTCCCTAATCCATCCAAACATGTGAAATGTCAAATTATAAAGTTACAGAGGTCTTTTGCGAAGGTGATAAGGTGAAATGATGAGAGGAAAGGATCTGCATGCCTTGATGAATGAAAAAAGTGCCTCTGGGAATGGATAATGATGAAACTATTTGTAATGATTTAACCATTTTTGAAACACCTGGTAACTCTTGTTGTAAATTTGTTAAATGTCATTATCCTAGTGAATCATGAGAAATTTTGTAACAAACTTGATGCTTGGCATATTCTTTTCTTGGGAAAGAAGGATCCAATGTAATTGCAAGAGATATATAATGCATTTTTTGAGAAATGCAAATGGTTAGGAAGTTAGAAAATCACAAAGAAAATTCTGAGAAGAAGCTTCATTCTCTGAGAAACCCACCAAAGAACCATTTCTAATTCCTTTTGCATTGGATCTTGTATATGTTGAGTTGGTTACAAGTTGTATAGCCATCAACAAGCTCTGAGATTGTTCTTATAACATTCCCCTGCTGATGAAAGTGCCATCACAAATTTCTGAGTTAATCTGTGTTGTTCTTAGCAAAATTTGCATGCAATTATGTTATCAAAGTTAAATACCTACATATAGTTTTCATTGTTCTTGTTGCAATCTTGCATGTAGTAAAAACTCTTTTGAATACATAGACTCATTTCTTATTGATAGTTTAGTGGCATCTGATAAGCTCACATTGTTAGAAGAGATTTCATCTGATAAAGAGATTCCTCAAATAGATTTAAAATCACTCCACCTTACCTTCCTTGAATTCTGAGATTGCTTGTAAACCTTTGGGTGCACCTTAGGTCATGATAAAATAGAGATTTTTGGATGTTTAATTGGTTCATTTGCTTCAAGATTTTGTGGTAGTTCATCAAATATTGTGTGGAAGAGTGTAGATTCTTTTTCTCCATTTATCTGCACTATCCTGGTTGAAAGATACATCTTCAGCTCCCTATTTGAAGCATTTTGTGGGGTCTGATATCTTAAAACAAATTCTTTGAAAAGGTTGTCAAAGAATTGATATATCCAAGTTGGTTAATCTTGTCATAATATAGCCCACCAAAAAGCATTTGAATAACTAATCCTACCCATACTACCCCTGCATTGCATTGTGTGTCAACAAATAGAATAACCCATTTACAAAAATGCACAAAGCAAATCAGGATCATACAATGTCTTAGCAGCCTCAACCTTGTCTTGAAAGCATTTCCATAATTTAGTAGTGACAAGCTCTGTTGAGTTTGAATAATGGAAAATTGATCATATTTTCCCAAGGACATCTCCATACAATATGCACAAAGTAAGGATATCTTATACATCATCCTTCACAAAATCTTGAGGTTGCAAACATAGGTTCTCTTACCTTGGTTGAAAGGCACTTAACCTAAAATAGTTAAGGATTTGATCATTAAATCCTTTACATGTATCATTATTGGAATTCATATTCTCTACATGGGTACATTGACATGATCTATGCTTCCATGAATGGGCTTATCCTAATATTAATGCTACCAATAGCCTTTATGTGAAGTGCACTTTCTAAGTCTTCCATGAGACCAATGAACCCCTTATGTGAAATTTTGCATTGAAAAGGATGTAAAAATCATTTATGCAAGACTATTTGTTATGAACATGGGCTTCTATATGATTTCAGGAGATGAAATATAGATGGACTACTGAATCATACGTGGTACAATTATTGCGAATGTCCTACTCCTATCGAATGTCCTAACAAAGGTAAGATATTCTCTATGGTCTAGCAACATTTTACAGAAAGTTTATTTGAAATATTTTAGGTTCATCCCTTTTAATCACCTATAATAGATTGCAGGTCAAAAGGATAGGGTATGTTTTTGTGGACAAAGGGTCAGCTGAGGATAGTTTTCATGTTCTTGAAGAAGAAGGTGATCACCCATTTTGGCACTACAAGATTTTGACTAAAGTGTTTGAGGATATGATTGTGATGCCTATATGTGGGTAAAATTGAGTGAATATCCTAAGTCAAGGTGGAAATGATAGTAGCTTTCTCTTAGGATGAGAAACTGAATGAGGTAATTAACTACTCTACTTATGATGTGGGATTTATGCAATCTGTACAAGCATTGAGGCATTGGTGGCATTACTTAATGCCTAAGGAGTTTGTGTTATTTATAGACCAATAGCCCTGAAGTATGTGAATACACAAAAGAATTTGAATAGAAGGCATGTAAAATGTGGGTATCATTTTTGCAAAGTTATACTTATTCTCATAAAACATAAATTATAGAAAATATGAGGATCAAGTTGTAGATGATGGAGTAATAATGTGAAATCTTCCTTTACTTCACTATGGACCAAATGAGGTCATAATGTTCTTGAAGGTGATGGGTTTGTATTCTTTTGATATAATAATTTAAATCCATATTGTTGAAAGGTTAAGGCTCCATTGTCAAAAGGATGTAAGGATATGTCTATGATGAGTACATTTTACTAGGATGGCTATTTATTCAAATGAACAAAAAATATGTATTCTAGTTATTCTATGAGAGATAATAAAATGAAAGAGTTGTATGGCGGAATTGACTGAATTTTTGTAAAGATATAGACTAATAGCCTTGGTAGTAGAGAAATAATATTAGCCAAATAAAAAGAGATGTGGTAAGATATGTGAATAATCTAGTCAAATTTTCCAAGTCTCAAATCCATTCACATAATATAGTTGTAATTCTGATTTCCTGTTCCTAAAGGGTCATGGATAATCCCTCAGAGTATGGATTTTGTTTTGGGATTACCAAAATACAACAAGGTAATGACACAATATTTTGGTCCATTGATAGGTTTTCTAAGATGGTTCATTTTATTTCCTAAAGAAAAAAAGTCATGCTTGTTACAGAGCATAGAAGAATTTTTTTTCAGCTCATTAGTTATTTCATTTAATGGTGTTCCAAAAACCATTACTTCAGATAGGGACAAAAGGTTCTTAAGTCACTTCTAGAGGACTTTATGGAAGAAATTGTGAACTAAACTATAGTTCAACAACTACCTATCATCTCTCATACAAGAGTAGGAAAATAACAGGTGGTAAATAGTAACTTTGGGAAACCTGTTAAGGTGCACTTTCCAAGGAGAAAAATCTAGAAAACAATGGGACTTAGCATTACCACTACTGAGTTTCAAACATATAACTCAGTTCCATAAATAGATCCATGGGAAAGTCTTGACTATTTTTTATTGTGTATGGGAGTAATCCAAATGGAAGTGTTAGATTCTGGTATACTGCTACCAGTTGATGGAAGACTCAGTGATGATGCCATTTGTCAAACATATACAACAATTGCAGGAAGAAGTGTTTTAAGAATTTACAAAATTATGCCATGATAATCCTATAAGGAAATAGGATAAGATGTGCACAGATGGAGAAAGGTATTTACAGTTGGTGAGTTGGTTATGGTATATCCTGTGGAAGGATTTGTTTCCAAAAGGAACCTATAACATAGCTGAAGTCTTGAATGATTGGTCCCTGCAAAATGTTCTTTCCTAAATGGAAAAATAAATGATAATCCACTTATGAGTTCTAATTTCTAGGGAATTTTGATATTTCTCATATGAAGTTTAATGTTTTATACTTGTATTGAGGTTTCATGGGAATGGTTTCAAAAGGGGATGTTATTGACTGAAATAGTAGAACTTGTGAGGCTTGTAGATTGTGAGCTAAGAGGTATGAGTATTTTGCTTCTTAAGAAGGTATCAGATTCTCAGATAAGAAAACAATACTATTTTTCACTCATAGGAAATACAAAAAATACTTTGGTACATTGGAAAGGACTGTAATAAGAGGAAACACTTGGGTCAAAAAGTCTAGGAGATTAAGAAGCTGGATGTAGATAAATGGATCCTCACACCTTTGAATATCTTGAAGAAAACTTGCATAAGCTGCATTTTTTTCAACTAGGGGAGAATGATGTGCCAAAATTAGCAAGAACTTGAAAAGGTCATAACTTGTGCTCTGGGTGTCTGTTTGAGTCCTTTTTTTTAAACCACCTATTTTGATGAGACGAACACATTGGTCAACCATCCTACCTGGTTGGGGAGCACAGTTTTGGCACATTTTTGGGCCCAAATTCCACCATCTTGAGGTAAAAAATTAGGATTTAAGTTGTAGTTTGGTTTTTTCCTATTTTAGGGCATTAGTTAATTTTAGTCTCTTAGTTGCATTATGAGTTAGAAATTTGGAAATTCCTCTAATTTAGGCATGTAGAAGATGTGTGGCAATTTCTGTGCCCATACGAATAAGCATGCGAACTTACTAAGAATAGCAGGTTCTAGTAAACTGCTAAAAATAGTAATTTCTGCCACCTAGAGTAGATTTAGTCAAAGTTAGTTAGAGTTTTCTTGGAAACTCGAGTTGGGAGTTGTTTTCCTATTTAGGAAACATTGTAATTCATGATTCAATAATGAAGAAGGAGATCTATTTTCTTTTGGAGTTCAATATTATTTGTAGTGTATTGAGTTTGTGTTAGAATTTGGCTACATTATCTGTATCAGAGCAAGTTCGAGTCTTAAAAAAAAAATAATGGCAGGAAGAGGAAGAGGAAGAGGGGGTGGTATTGCCCAGATGAATAGAAACATGCAGGATTTGTAGAGGCAATTTGTTGTGCTTGTTGCAATGATAACCCAGAGAGGAAATCTAGGTGGAGATGACACAAATGAAGAATAAGTTTTTGAAGAGGAGGAAACAAAGTGCCACCCTTAGCTTTTGAAGAAAGGATGTTTTGAGCATTAGAAGGAAAGAATGACGGGATAAGAGTTGATGTTTCAGAGTATAGAGGTAGTCTAAAACAAGAGGAGCTGATAGACTGGTTGACTAGCATGGGAAATGTTTTTGAGTGGAAGGCTATGTCAGAAGAAAAGAAGGTAAAATTTGCATGCACGAAATTAAAAGGTTATGCTATGTTATGGTGGGATCACCTACAAAAAGAGTGGTCAAGAAAGGGGAAAGAAAGGATTAGGACTTGGAGTAAGATGGAGAAGAAGATAAAAGAAAAATTTCTCCCTGTGGATTATACACAAACCCTTTTCAAGGAGGTTTCAAAATCTCAGACATAGAACTTACAAACCATGCAAGAATACACAGATGAGTTCTAAAAGTTGTCCATTCATGTAGAGCATGAAGAAAATGAGGAACAAATGGCTGCAAGGTATGTAAATGGATTAAAATTTTCTATTCAAGATGAGATAAGCATATGCATGATTAAGAGCATGGAGGATGCCTATCAATTAGCCTTAAAGGCTGAAGAAAAAAAAAATTGTCAAAGTTTTAGGAGATCACTTGGGATGAATAGGGGGCCTCATCCTCCTTTCGGGGATGAGTTGGTTTCAGCCAAGGTAGGGGAGAACAACCTCATGGAGTGGAAAAGCAAGAATATATGAGACAAGATTCCCAAATCATTAAAGAGGTAGAGGATTTCCTAGGGGCAGAGGATATGTTGGCGATAGAGGATGGGAGGCTCCACGAAGACCATTTGTTTGTTATAGATGTGGTGAAGAGGGGCATAGATTTTGAATGTCTACATTATTATACACATGACAAGAGGACAAGAAGATGCTCCAAGAGTAAATCTTGTTGAATCTATTAACATGTAGAAGATGAACATGACCTAAAAATTCCACTAAATGTCAGAGAAAAAATGATGATTAAAAGGACGATGATTTCCCAAAGAAAGGGAATCAATGGGGATGCATGGCTACATACAAATATTTTTAGACCAAGATGCACTTCAAAAGGAAAGGTATGTAATGTTATTATTTATGGTGGTAGTTTTGAGAACATGGTTTCAAATGAGATGGTTGAGAAACTATGGTCTTGCATTGTGAGAAGAATCCTAACCCTTACTGTATTGCATGGTTTAAGAAGGGTAATGAAGTTACTGTTGATAAGATATGTTTAATAATTTTTTCTATTAGGAAAATTTATAAGGATGAGATTTGGTGTGATGTTATTCCTATGGATGCATGTCATATGCTGTTAGGAAGACCATGAGATAGGAAAGTTATTCATGATGAGGGAGATAATACCAAGAAGGATGGCACAATTAGTTTTGATCTTATAAGGCTTAAAATATGCTTTCTGCAAAGGAATTTGTGAAGAGGATAAAGGACAGCTAGTGGAAGTCACAAATAAGGATGAACCTGCAAGAAATACCAATAGAAACAACAAAATTAATAGAAGAATTGATGTTATTCTTGATGAGACTGATGCCACCCAAAAGAGTATATCCAACACCATGATTGACCTTTTCTATGAGACTAAAATGTGGTATCGGAGGGGGTATAGGATGAGCCCAACAAATTTTAACTGTAGATTTGAATAATAGAAAGAGACTACTCTATTGAAAGGGTTTACATATGTTAAGAGATGCAACCCTAATTCAAACCATAATGATGGAACATGGAAATATAAATAAGTGCACATTTATAAGAGAGTTTGGTATTCTTGGGATTTGATTATTTACAGGAAATTGGGTAATATGGACTCAAGAAGAAAATATTAAGAATTTTTGGCCTTCCATGGAGTATAACAGAGGTAAGAAAGGAAGATTTCATGGTTTAGCAAAATTTTATAGAAAGTTTATTAAAAATTTCAGCAGTATTGTAGCACCTATAACAGATTGCAAAAAAGGAAGGGAGTTTTTGTGGACAAAGGCATATGAGGATAGTTTTCAGTTCTTGAAGAAGAAGGTGATAGAGGCACCCATTTTGGCACTACCAGATTTTGATAAAGTGTTTGAGGTTGATTGTGATGCCTCACATGTGGGTATTGGTGTTTTTCTAAGTCAAGGTGGAAAGCCAATAGCTTTCTTTAGTGAGAAATTGAATGAGGTAAGAAAGAACTACTCTACTTATGATGTGGAATTTTATGCAATTGTACAAGCATTGAGGCATTGGAGGCATTACTTAGTGCCTAAGGAGTTTGTGTTATTTACAGACCACATAGCCCTGAAGTATGTGAATACACAAAAGAAGTTGAATAGTAGGCATGCAAAGTGGGTATCATTTTTGCAGGGTTATAATTTTTCTCTAAAACATAAATCAGGAAAATAGAATCAAGTTGTAGATGCATTGAGTAGGCGTGTGACTCTATTTACCACTATGGAGAATGAGGTGGTGGGTTTTGAAGCAATAAAGGATTTGTATTCTTCTGATTCTGATTTCAAGGATATTGTTGAAAGGTTAATTTTTCCATTGTCAGAAAATGCAGGAGATGTCCAGGATGAGTACATTTTACAGGATGGCTACCTATTCAAGGGATGCCAACTATGTATTCCAGTTGGGTCTATGAGAGAGAATATAGTGAAAGAGTTACATAACGAAGGATTGGCTGGGCATTTTGGTAAAGATAAGATGATAGCCTTGGTAGTAGAGAAATACTATTGGCCAAAGCTTAAAAGAGATGTGGTAAGATATGTGGAGAGGTGTCAAATTTTCCAAGTCTCGAAAGGCCATGCACAAAATACAGGGTTGTATATGCCATTTCCTGTTCCTAAAGGGTCATGGACAAATTTGAGTATGGATTTTGTTTTGGGATTACCAAAAACACAACGAGGTAATGACTCAATTTTTTTGGTTGTTGATAGGTTTTCTAAGATGGTTAATTTTATTTCCTTCAAGAAGACTAGTGATGTGATACGAGTAGTAGATTTGTTTTTTATAGAGAAGTTGTTTTTGCATGGTGTTCCAAAAACCATTACTTCAGATAGGGACACAAGGTTCTTAAGTCACTTTTGGAGGACTTTATGGAAGAAATTGGGAACTCAACTATAGTTCAACAAGTTCCTATCATCCTCAACTAATGGGAAAACAGAGGTGGTAAATAGGATTTTGGAAACCTGTTAAGGTGCATCATTGGGGAAAAGCCAAAACAATGGGACTTACCATTACCACAAGCTGAGTTTTCATATAACAGTTCCATCAATAGATCCACATGAAAGTCTCCATTTTCAATTGTTTATGGGAGTAATCTAAATGGGGTGTTAGATTTGGTACAGCTACCAGTTGATGGTAGAGTCAGTGATGATGCAAAAGCATTTACTGAACATATCCAACAATTTCAGGAAGAAGTGTGGAAAAAGCTACAAAATAGTAATGATAAGTATAAGGAAATAGCAATTTGTATAGAAGGAGAAAGGTATTTATATTTGGTGAGTTGGTTATGGTATATCTATGGAAGGAAAGGTTTCCAAAAGGAACCTATAACAAGATAAAGTACAAGAATTTTGGTCCTTGTAAAATTCTAAAAAATATAAATGATAATGCTTATGAGGTAGAATTGCCAAGGAATTTTGATATTTCTCCAGTGTTTAATGTTTAATATCTTTATTTTTTTTCAAGGGGATGATGTAGAAGGGGGTGTTATTGATGAAGTAGTAGATTGGAGGAAGCAAGTTTCGGTAAAAAAGAAAGAAGAAGTGGATCAGATTCTAAAAAAGAAAACAATGGACATGCGACATGGAAAATACAACAAATATTTGGTACATTGGAAAGGAATGAAACAAGAGGACAATACTTAGGTCATAGAGTGGGATATTAAGAAGTTGGATGTATATAAATGGATGTATTTTGAAGATGACAACTTGCGGGAGTTACGTGTTTTCAAGAAGGGGAGAATGATGCACCAAAATTAGTAGGAACTTGAAAAGGTCATAACTTGTTCTCCGGGTGTTCGTTTGAGTCCATTTTTTTTTAAACCACCTGTTTCAATGAGATGAACATACCAGATCAACCACCCTGCCGGTTGGAGCACGTTTCACACATTTTTGGGCCCGAAATCCACCATCTTGAGGGCCAAAAAATTAGGATTTAAGTTGTAGTTTGTTTTTTTCCTATTTAAGGGCATTAGTTAATTGTAGTCTCTTAGCTGCATTATGAGTTGGAAAGTTGGCAATTCCTCTAATTTAGGCATGTAGAAGATGTGTGGCAATTTTTGTGCCCGTACGAATAAGCATGCAAACTTACTAAGAATAGTAGGTTCTAGTAAACTGCTAAAAATAGTAATTTCCGCCACCTAGAGTAGATTTAGTCAAAGTTAGTTAGAGTTTTCTTGGAAACTCGAGTTGGGAGTTGTTTTCCTATTTAGGAAACATTGTAATTCATGATTTGAATAACGAAGAAGGAGATCTATTTTCTTTTGGAGTTCACATTATTTGTAGTATATCGAGTTTGTTTAGAATTTTGCTACATTACTCTATTAGAGAAGGGCTTTAGAGGTCAACTAGATTACCTCTACCCACTGTTGCCGAAGCTTCCAAGGATTTACCCGTCTACCAATCCTTGGATTGATCAAATCTATATTTAATGGATTCATAGGTGGCTCCATGGTTGCAAGTTACCAATTGGGGTCCAACCCTTAAAAAGGTGGTTTTCAATGCCTTCCTGTAACACCTTTGACAAACAGTTATATTTATCTTTTGCATTACAACCGTTGGCATGTGATTTTCTTGAATGAGGTGTGTTTACTTGATTGTTGAAAATCATGATTATTGTGGATAAATCATCTCTGGAGGGGATTCATTGGACTAAAATGATATGGCTTGTAAGAATCCACTTTCACTTCTTATAGGTAAGTTGCAATCTGGTTTTGAAAGTTGCAAACTTATCTCTTTTATTGACTCATCCTTGGATCTATTCCAGTAATCCAAGGAATGTTTTAAATCTCCTTACTAGACTGAATGGTAAAATTGAAATTCATAGGTGGAGAGACGTAGTGGACTGCACTTTGTATGTTACAAATTCTTTGGTCTTGTATGAACATTATTTTATTTGGTTGTATGTTTGTGCTTGGGTCTTTAGGATCGATCTCTTTAGGACATTAATGGCATAAACAAAATATAGTCTTCTTCATGACTATGAAGGGAATGTAAATCCTAAAAAAACTAAAGGATTATCCTAATAATATCCTAAACTAGGTAAAAGCAACTACTTCCTAGCTATGTCTACTTATTTGGGTTTCAATCTAACCTAAGCTTCTTATTCTATCTTGTTGGGATGGCGTCCTAACCCAAGTTCTTGTGCTAAATGAATAAGGGAGAAATTACTAAAGTAATGCTAGGCTATTTTAACCTAATACCTAATACTATATGGTTGTGAATTTGTTCTAACCTAAGGTGTAAATTACATATGGAAATGTTTTAAGACCTAAGGTAATTATTGTTATATTAACCTAAGTTTTGGGAAATCTATCCTAAACTATTAAAAGGGAACCTAAGGGTCGCATGACATTATGGCAATGATTCCGATGGCATTTAATTGATTTTATTTGGTTAAATAAATGGAGGTACAACTATTTTTGGAAAAGGCAAGTAGAATTTAGTGGAAGCATACGTGGAGGCTTCACTAAAGATGGAAATGAATGTTAAATTAGATATGGCATTCACCAGTTTTAGGAGGCGGTGGCAAGGAGATATAAGTAGGAGATTTGGGAGTAATTGCATTAATGGACCTCATTTTTTGTGTATAAACCATATTAGAAACAAGGAAGGTGGATTTGTTGGAGGTTGTTTGATCTTGCATGCATTACGATTTTTTCTCTGTATGGAGCTATCTGGTTCTTTGAACCAGCAATTTGATTTCTAAATTATGGCTATTTTTTATTTCTCTAGTTTATTTTCTATTGAGGGAAAGTATATGAGGCATTGGGAGAAAATATATTTGGTTGTTGATATTTCATGGAGAAGAAAAAGAGTTATAATCTTGGCTTGAAATCTCCTTCGAATTAGTAGAAGCACTATCATGCATGATAGGCTCTACCCATTAAGATTTCTTGCTTTCTTCTAAATGATTCATTAAAACAAATCTTCTCTCTTGAGATAATTTTTTCTTCATTTGTCTGGTTATTTACTTTCATGGTTTTATGAATCTTTGTGGTTTTTGGATATAAATCCATTGCTAAATAATGTTATCGTTTGGAAACTTTCTCTCTATGCAAGTTCAATGGTGATATGCATGTGAAACTTGTATTCAAATCTTGTATTTCATTCTAAACTTGTGTTTGAGGCTGGTGTTGTTCTGAATGAGTATTCGATGCCTTGTGTTTCATTCTGAACTTATATTGGAGCCTTTTATTCTAAACTTATATTGGAGCATTTTCTAAGTTGTATTACTTTGTGATGATAATTGTGTTCGAAGCTTCATGTTTAGCACTTACTTCGTATTCAATACTTGTGTGTTCTGAACTTGTATTCCCTCATTGTGTTTGGTTATGTACTTGTGTTCTGAGCTTGAGTTTTACTCGTATTCAAGGTTTGAAATACTTAGAAATTGTTTATGGGAGTGTCTACTCAAAAAATCTTGGGAGATTAGTTTTGGTTTGAGTTGATTTGGTTATCTCTTTTGAGATATTCCCCTTGTAGCTTCTTGAGTTGGAATGGTTGTGGTACTTTTGTTTTTGAGATTTTACTACCTTCTTTGAACTTAAAAGGGCATGTAAATTTGAAGGATATTCTTCTCTCCTCTACTTTGAGAAAACCCACAACTTGTTGAAGGCTTGACTGTTTGGTTTGAAGGTTAATGGACTAGAACTGTAACTTTTTGAGGGACTAAGGAACCTCTAGATAGTTACTGTACTGTTATTTATTTTTTGGTTTATTTTTGAGTTCATTTGAAACAGTCATTAACATTTTTTGAAGTTTTTAGAAATGTAGTATTCATACTCCTTATGATTGATGTTTAAAATGAATACCTTCTCTATCGCAATATTTACATATGGAGCTATGAGAGTCCTTGTTGTGTTTCCTATTTCAGTTTTCTTACTCACTTTTAGATCCTCTTAAGTTGACTTTTGCGTTTTTAAGTAAAGAAGAGTTGAATAGTCTCTCATTCTGAATCTTGTTGATAGGATTTATTACCTCTGGTTTGGGGTTGTTTGATTTAATTTTTCTTCACAATGACCACAAACTATATGTCTCTTTTATATGGATCCATGTAAGACCTTGAAGCTAGGAATATAGTTTCTTTTGAGTTCGTGAGTTTTATTGAAACTTGTTTATCTTATACTGTTTTGGGTTTTCTATTCTTTGTTGGATTCATTGAAGGAATCTCCGGGTCTTTAAAAAGAGAAAGGAATATGTTCTCTTGTGGAAAATATACTATTTTTGGGATTGTACTATGAACTCCTTTATGAGAAATGAATTCAAACTTGTGTTTAATGAATTGGAATAGATAAACCAGGTTGTAATGATTTTTAAGGAAAACTAGAAGCGTGCTTTCATTTAACTGTGTGTTTGGTTTTGTATTATCTTTTGGGATGTAGTAAAGAACTTCTAAGTTTGGAAAAAGAAATGATAATTCATGTGATAGTTCAATTGAAATGAATTCTTGATTATACCTTTTTTATTAGAGATCCTTTAACCTATGAAAAGGTAAGTTCATTTGATTGAAATTCTCTGTATCTTGACCCTCTTCTTAGCTATATAGTGGTTGTTCTCTTAGGCTTGCTCGACTTCTTGATTTCAACTTTCTGTCCTTCTGTCTTGTAGGAAATAGTGGGAAACCACTCTTCTGAGATGGAAATTCCTTATGGATTGTTTAGTCTACTTTGTGCTATGTTGTTTGTTATAATGATGTGGAAAGAGAAAAGCTGGGTCAATTATGTCAAAAGGAAAATATAAACATGTTTGGACCGACTACTTTGTTTTACTAAATCATACTTCATTTGGATTCAATATTGGAATGTTTTTTATTTTTGCTCTCTATCTTATTATGAATCATCCTTGGATGGATACGAGAAGAGATTAACCTTGTATGAGTCTAGCTTGATTTGTGGAACATCCAGTTTCAGATCTTTGAATTACATCTTATAACATGTAGAAGTTAGTTAAGACTTACAGGTAAACAGTTTGATTCTCTATCCCTTCTTGGATTTATTTAGGATTCTTGTATAGATGTTGTCTCTTTAATGATGAATCCTTATTTTTTATCCTTGAACAAAAGCAGTTATGTGTGTTCTGAACCTATTTCTATCTTTCAGATGATTACTGTATCAAAAATAGTATGTATTGATTTTTCTTCTTTTTGCTTATGTGGTAGGATGAATCATCCTAATATGAGCTATGCTGTAAATAACTTCTTTTCTACATAGTAAAGATAAATGTTGTATTTCTATTCTAATAGAATTATGAAACAATTGGATAACAAGATTTGTTGTTTGTTTAAAAGTAATTGATAGGATCAATTAAAGTATATGATATAATTCAGATGTTGTGGATCATTATTATGCTCTTTTCTTAAAAGTAAATTTAGACTCATTATTGCACTTCTTATCTAGTTGTTATTACTTATGCTTATTATAGTATATTAATTATTTCATTAAAGCAGATTTGTTTTAATGGACCAATTATTGGATTGCACTTCATTTTAATGCTTGGTGCTTATCATGCCCAGTTCATTGAACTGACCTATGCTAGAAAATTTTGCAGATGGACATCGTAAGTGATAAAAGAAGGAAAAAACTTTTATGATGCATTGGCTTATTTAATTTTGGGTCTTATGTAAATAATTTCGATTCATTCTTGAGTTGTATTGGAAAAGAGAAGTGATGTTATTTTATGATCTTAATGGTGATAAACATGTAGTATGTCTGAAATGCATATTCTTGTACTCCAATTGTTGTGTAAATTCTCTTGTACTTTATATGATGGAAATGGTAGTGATATCTTGCTGATATTCTTTATATATGTTTTTATACTATTGTTGTTATCAATTGATAAGTTGGATTATAATGAAACTTGTTAAATCATAAAAGATGTCAATCTCTAACTACACCACTATAGTTTAATAATGAAATATGCATTGGTCATACAATTAAACTATATGAGTAAAGAATGATAAAAAGGTTATGTTAACCTTAACCTCTAACCATGTAGAGGGAGACTCTTCTTCTCTAAAAATAATGAGAAATAAATGGAATGGTGGTTATGATATTTAATCCTTGTGCTTTGTTTATAAAAAATAAATAATAGCTGAATCTAGGTGATTGATACACCTTCTTGGACAACAAGGTTACATTAAAAATTAACCGTTTGATGTTTGTTTCCCTATTTTCGGGGATAACTACTTGTTAGACCATGTTAATGAACATCAATGCAAGAATGAGTTAATGAAGTTCTTAATATCAAATTAGATTAATTATGGATGAAGAACTTAATGAATGTTGGAATTAGGGTTAGGCATGGTTGCTGAAATCTGAATCTTAATCCAATTAAATTATATCTTATGACCACTAAGGGGTATGCACATCATGATGAATCAGTTCTAACAGATGTTGGCACACACCAACTACAAGACTGTACCTTTGAGAAGTCTAAGGGATTCTCGAGGATATAGTGTTGTAGTTGACATGTGGCAATACCCTTCCATATTTGTTCATCTAGATCTACACACATATGGAATTAAACTTAGTTTATCTCTAGGTTAAGTTAGTAGCATGTTTAGGATAGGTAATATATTTCTATGAATTAGGGTACCTTGGCACATTCGGTTGAATTAGGTCAGCTGAGTATGCCCATATACCCTAAGTCATCGTGAGCATCTTCCTATAACAAATTATGTTGTTAACCTGGGCTAGGATCAAACCATGGGAAAGTGGTCTGACGGTAGTCAGTAAAGACCATTCTAGATAATAAAAGAGTGAGGTGAAGGATGTATTCTGAAATGACAAGTATACCATCTAGGAATAGTAACATGAACAATATGTTGAAAATATTTGGCCAAAGTATCGCAAGCTGCTGGTTGCATTGTCCTAAGTCACCTAGTTTAAAGCAATGTGATTTCGGATGAATATTGGTAACAAATATTCAGATAGGTTATTTAAACGGATCACTCAGTACCCGAAATAGGGTAGGAAAATGCTATGCACCTATGGAAAGGATGTTATGATGTATATGTATTGATGGAGATGTCGACATGTGGCACACATCCCCTTATCTTATTATATCATTCATTTATGATTTATTATTCTTAAGAGGTCGGCCTCAATATTGGCCATAGGTTAGAATGGTATATATAGGGGTTAGAAGGTTGTAGTTAAGGATCATATTGAGTATTGGAGTGTTATTGAATGGTTTAGAGGTTACCCCCTCGAAGTGGTATTGGAGGTTGCCCCCTTGAAGTGGAAAAGCTATTATATGAACATATTGTCATCATTTATCTATATTTTGGTGTTCTCTCATGTTATTCTGTTGTCTATGTTCTAATTTATACAAGTAATATCCTTACAAGCAGTATCAGAGTAGCGATTTTGGCCAAAATTAGGGAAAAAACCTGAATTTTTGGTTTCAAATATATCTTGAATATGGTATCGAGTTTTTTCCCAATTTTTGCATCATAATTTAGAAACACTCTAAGTCAGAATATCTGAAAATTGTTTTACAGATGTTATTGGTATTTTACATTTTTTCATAAATTCACTTTTCAGGAAGCAAATTGTGGTATGTTTTAGAAAAAATTATATTTTCAGAAAGCTCTTGAAATTTCAGTTAGAATTTATTCTTTGTGTTTTTATACATCTACCAAAATATTTTTAGAATTCCTAAACCCTAATCATGATCACGGGGATAACAATTTTTTATGGAAATGGTGAGATGGATGCTAAAGAATGGTAGATAAAATTTAAGAATATATACTTCTCATATTTCATGAAAAGGAATAGGTTTTCACATTATCTTGGTGGTCTTGCATGGATTTGGTTTTCTGAGTTAAAAAATGACAGGAAGGATTGGTCTTGGGAGGAAATGGAACAACTTTTTATGGATAGATGGGACCATAAAGAGGAAGAAGAGTCAAAGGAAGATGATGGGGAAGAATATATTGAAGAATCAAGAGAGAAATAAGATGAAGATGAAGGTGAAGAAGATTCAAGGGAATATTATGGTGCAGCATATATTGAAGAATCAAATGCAGAAGAAGTTGAAGAAGACTATGAAGAAGAGGGAAGAAAAACAATATATTGGTGCAAAAGAAGATATTATAGCTCCCAAGAAGGAAAATACCATATTTTAGTTTCATGGATGCAATCAAAGGAATAAGATAATTGTTTCCATAAACCCTAACAACAAGTATAACTTCATCAACAAGGATATGGCTCAACATCTACATATTCAAGAAAGTAATATCAAATAAGCTCAAGTGAATGGTAAGAAAATTCAAGTTTTTGAAGATTTAAAACTTACTATGGATAAATATAGTTTACATTCAGATTTTTTTGCCTTATATATGGATGGTTTGGATATTTTTATTAGGTATCCTTGGTTAGAAACATTGGGGACAATTAATATTAATATGAAAAATAAGTTTATGAATATTTGGTACAAAAAGAAGAAGGTCACTTTATAGGATATCAGACTTAATGGAAATCAAAGAAAAGTCAATATAGACTATGAGGATGATTTAGAATATGGAGAAGAAGGGAATAAGGATTTTCAAAAGAGGACCATGAAGAAAAAGAAGGAAATGATGATTCATCTACTCAAGAGAAAAATAAAATATCAAATGCAAAGGTGGAAGAAGAAAAGAAAGTTCAGAAACAGGTTGATAAGGTTGAGGATACTAAAACTACAACATATGGAAATCCACATAAACATGATAGAAAAAAATCATGGAGATATCTCGGGGCACATCATATTTCCAACCAATATATATATATATATATATATACAGGTAATTGGAGGAATAACCACTTTATTTATATAGGGGATCAATGGAGCAACAATTATGAAGCATGGAATCCTTATTATGGTTATCCTCATTAAGGTTATCCATGGAATCCTTATTATGGTTATGCATTGAATCCTTATTTTGGTTATGAATGGAATCCAAGGATGATAAACTATGGTCACGAATGGAATCAGAGTAGTGTAACAGAATATGGATATTAGTTCAGATATGTATCATCTACCAGGATCACATATGGATGGATGATCGATCATGGTGAAAAGTGTGTAAAAATTTACAACACACTCATTACATGGTTTCTTCTTATGTTTCGGGGATGAAACATGTCAAGGAGGGAAGGAATGGTATGCACCTAGGGAAAGGATGTTATGATGTATTTGTATTGATGGAGATCCCAACATGTGGAACACATGCCCTTATCTTATTATATCATTCATTTATGATTTATTATGCTTAGGAGGTCAGCCTCAGTATTGGCCATAGGTTAGAATGGTATATATAGGGGTTAGAAGGTTGTAGTTAAGGATCAAATTGAGTATTGGAGTGTTATTGTATGGTTTGGAGGTTACCCCCTCAAAGTGGTATTGGAGGTTGCCCCCTCAAAGTGGCAAAGCTATTATATGAGCATATTGTCATCATTTAACTATATTTTGGTGTTCTCTCATGTTATTCTGTTGTATATGTTCTGATTTATACAAGTAATATCCTTACAAAAAACCAAGTATACGTAGTATATATAAATTATTAGATACTTTAAGTCAAACATGAGAGATTAGTTCATAACCGAGTCATGGAATGAGAGATTGGTAGCATACTGAGTCATTACAGTTGTATATGGTTATTTGTTATGATATTGATTGGCATGGAATGTGTGTTCTAAATGATGTTTTATTTAGAATAAAGAACATTGTTTTTCAACTTTTTTTCCCTTGTTTCTAAGGTCTTAAAATGGGAATGTTACACTTACCCTAGGGGAATATCATCTGTAGAATATCAACATGTTCCAAACTCCTCAAGAGTATGGAAACCTTCACCAACACCAACATTATGATCATCGCATAGGAGAAACCTCTCCATATGGTCCTCCCCACCTTCGTACCAACTTGAAATTCGGGGGACTTGATACTTCTTCCTATTCACCTGAGCCACTTACTCAAACATAACCATTTTCCTCCGACTTCCATTACCTCACCAACCACCACTTCACCTACACCTTTCTTAATCATTTTGCTTTGAAAGGCTCTGGTTTTTTTCTTTATGAAAAATTTCATCACACAATTATTACTTGTACTACCTATAAACATAAGGACCAACATGGTATCAGATTCACTGAACCACCCAGTTCAAAGAAGGAAAGAGTCGACCTCGCAGAGGAAGATCCACCTTCTCCACCTTCTACACCTTCATCACCTATTTCACCTACCACACCACCTTCACCCATGAAGTCCGTGGATCCAGAATCCATCCCTCCTAAAAAAATTTCATGAACACGATTTCCTTAGGACCTCATATCTATCAACACGATGAAGAGGATCCTTCTTTCCTTCCTTTCCTTTATCTTAACATGATTGATGATGACACACCTTCTATAAATGTCGTTTAATGTTAGGATGATGATTATATTCTCACCTATCTTAGTGCAGAGGATTCTTACATTCATAGGTCATTATCTTCTAAAACACAAACCATGTTGAATGAATCAACCACTAATATCAACATTCACACTCAGGATGACCCTTGAATTATAAAGATAGGCCAATCTTTAGATTCTACAAAACATGAAGCCTTAACCTCTTTCCTCCAAGAACTTAACAACACTTTTGATTGGTCTTATGGTGATATGCCCGATATTGACCCAAATATCATAGTCCATAATATCGTCACCATACCTAATACCAAACCTGTGAAACAAAAGCTACAAAAAATACATCCATGCATTTCCCTTGTTGTGAAAGAAGAAATCCAACACATTATTTTTGTTTCTATTATCTTACCCATCGATTATCCACAATGGACTTATGACATTGTGTCCATCACCAAAGCAATATGGGGACTCTACATCTGCACAGATTTTTGTGACCTTCACCTTTATTTCCCAAAGGATGACTTTCCTTTTCCTAGTATAGACCAACTTGTTGATCTTGCATCTTTCCATGAAATGATATCTCTTATGGATGGGTTCTCGGGTTATAACCAAACATTATTCATGCTTAAGGATTAGAAAAAAAAAATCACCCTTTTCACTCTTTAGGGGACCTACTATCTCATCATTCCCTTTGTCTTGAGAAATGATGGTGCCACTTATCAACGTCCAATGACCTACATATTCCATGACATCATGCATAACATATTTGAAGACTATGTCAACGATCTTATTGGTAAGTTCAAGAGTCATGTCGAGCACCTCCCTATCCTTAAAATCATTTTTTAATGACTTATCAAATACTTTGTTTTCCTTTAGCCAAAGAAGTGTGTCTTTGTTGTCCTCTTTGGAAAAGTTTTTGGTTTCATGTCTCTTTGTGTGGCATAGAAGTTGATCTCGTTAAAATCAAGGATATTTTCGAGATGTCTCCACCTACTAACCTTCAAAAATTTTGTAGTTTGAAAGGCAAGTTGAAATATATTCAATGTTTTATCTCCCAAATTTCTGATCATTTTCATCCTTTCGACCATCTTCTTAAAAATAATTTCTCCTTCAATTGGGATGATGAGGGCCACATTAGATTTGAAGCATTGGAGATATACCTTATTCAACCACCTATGCTTATCCCACCTTAAGATGATCAACCTCTATAGATTTACATCTCTACCATTGATCATTTATTGGGGGCCAAACTCACTCACCATAATGATCAACATAGAGAACAAATAGTTTATTACATAAGTCATACACTTTTAGACTATGATACCCGATACACTCATGCTGAAAAACTTTGGCTAGCCTTATTCTTCATGGCCACCAAACTTCACCACTACCTACTCAATCAAAAAACCTTATTCATCGCTAATACTACCCCTCTCCACTACATGTATGCTAAACCGTACCAACACCAACGTACATTATGTTATCTCATACTCCTCACAGACCTAGACCTATAATTTACTCATCATAAGTCTATTAAAGGACAAACCGTTATAGAAAAAATGGAAGATGCAATGTTTCCTGAACATTAACCCTCAATTTTTGATTTTCCTGATGAATCTATCTTCACCATTTCCTTGGATGACACTATTTATTAAATGTCAGTGTGGGGGTGGCGCGGGATTTATTCTCATTCGTCTTGAAGATGAACCTACGCCTTTATCTTTCAAACTTTATTTTGATTATACTAATAACATGGATGAATACAAGCACTCATGTTAGGTCTCCAAACTACCATTACCCTAGATGTTAAGACCATAAATATCTTCGGTGATTCTCAACTAGTCATCAACCAGGTCAATGGTTTATACCAGTTTTTTAATGAAATAATTCAAAAGTATAAGCATCACATCGACATACTTTTGAAACCTTTGATAATTATGACATTCAAACGGTTCTATGCCCCACTAACAAATTCTCAAATACCATGACTTGCCTCACCTCAAAAATACCTGCCTCACCTTCAAACTCTAAAATATTTGTCACAGTACAATGATTACATATACCCTCTTATCTATTACATGATATAAACTTTGTTAAATGAGTTGAAACCAACCCACCCGACATTTGGTATAAAAAGTATGTTGACTACCTCTCCATTTCAATCCTACCTCAGGATCTCACTTGCAATGGCAAGCGAGCCTTACTCCTAAATGTCTCTTATTATGTCATCATGAGAGGTCTTCTTTATAAATGTGGCTTTGAGGGTATCCTACTTAGGTGCCAAACTAGTTCTGAGATTCCACACACCATAAAGGAAATCCATGATGGGATTTTTGGTGGACACTTCAATGGTCATGTCGTTGCTAAACACATCCTTTGCTTTGGTATTACTGGTCGACCCTTGATCAATATTTTTATGAATATGTCAATAATTGTGTGAAGTGTAAGCAACATGTTAACCTTCACCATACCCCAAGTCACACCTTACAAGTCGCCAGGGAATTTTGGCCTTTCTCCCAATGGGGTTTTAATTTCCTCAGAGAGATTAACCCTCATTCTTCTCAACGTTATCAATGGATCATCACAATAACTGAATACTACACTAAATGGGTGGAAGTTATCCCTCTCATTTATACCAAAGCTAAGAAAATATTTGAATTCATTAACCATCACATAATTTATCATTTTGGTGTTCCTCATTACCTCATCAATGACAATGGTAAAAAATTAAAAAACATGACTCTATGCAAACTCTGTGATAACTTTGGTATTCAACTAAGTTTCTCATCACCATATTATCCTAAAGCTAATGGTCAAGTCGAATCAACTAACAAAACCCTCAACAAAATTCTCATGAAATTAGTCGATGATATTGGTAAGGATTTACATACACACATTCCTTCACCTTATGGGCCTATTGCACTATTATTCACACTTCTACTGAAACCACACGTTTTTCTTTCCTATATGGTAACAAATTATTTTTACCTCCCAAATTCCAAATTCCATCTCTTTGTATCTCACTTAAGGATATAATCAATGACAATGAATTTTTCCAAGATCGTTTGACACAACTTGAGTTATTAGATGAACATAATTTAAATGCTCTCGACCACCTTCAAATCTACCAAAAACGTATCAAATATGCCTATGAAAAACATGTTCATGAACAAACTTTCAAGGTCAGTGATCTTTTCCTAAAGGAAAATCAACACAACCAAATTAGAGAAAAGTAAACGGGGAAATTTTTCTTCTAATTGACTTAGAACTTATATCATCACCCCTGCCTATGGATTAGATGCTTATCATTTTTCTTCTTTTGAATGTAAAATTGAGCCTGTGCCCCTTAACGCCTTGCATCTTTGACCATTATATTTTTGAATAAAGTATTATGTTACTTACATGTTATTCCCTTGAGCACACCTCTCTCTCCACCTATATGTTTCAAGGACCTATGACTAAAATAGAATTGTGTAGCTATCTATTACCATTCAGACTTGTCTTCAATATGAGTACCACATCTCTACTCATAGCATTATTCTCATGGATAATTTTTTTTATTTTATTCAAGATGGAATCCCATGGTCATTCATCACTTGAAACCCTCTCTTTCATAGCTAACTTTGTTCATGCCATAGTTGCACCTTCATACAAGAGGTCTATATTCTTATATAGTATTTTCCATGACTTAAAGTCCAAAAAATGAAAAATAATACTTGGGATACCTAAAACTATACTTCTTGATTCAAACTTCTTAGAAATAGATGAATCCCTCAAAAGAACATCTATGTCTCTCTTGCTACTATAAGTAGATTGCTCCCTCAAAGGAAAACTATAAAAAGTTAGCCACATTTTGTATTTAGTCTATCAAAATAGAAGACTAACTTCTCTACTTGTCAAAATCAAAAATAATTTTGAAGCTTCCTGCATCAATCAGTTTCACAAAGACCTCAAAGTGAACCTGTTTATCCCAATATAGAATTCCCGCATCGATCAGTCTATACAAAAACAAAAAACAAAAAAAAGTCAAGAAAAATATCAATTTTTTGTTCATGGACTTTCCTATGTTGGTTTTTAGTACCTTGCAAAAGGGGCATGCTCTCTCATAACAAGGTTACACTAAAAAAGCCCTTCCATCTAGCCTTTTGTTTGTTATCTCCTCAAATCAACTTAAGCGATGTCGCATGTCTTCAACAAATTAAAATCATGTAAATTATTTCACCTTTATATCTATCGATAGTGTAGTGTATCTAGGGACTCCTATTCAGATGATTTTAGAGATCTACACTTATGGTCTTAGTCACTTATGGAACATTTTCACTTTTTCTACTATTTACCACTTTGTTTACTTATTGATTCTTCAACCTAGGAAAAACCTTCGTAACATTCCCATTTTAAGACTTTAGAAACAAGGGAATTTTTTTTACACAATGTTCTCTGTTCTAAATAAAACATCATTTAGAACACACATTCCATGCCAATCAATCTCATAACAGATAACCATATGCAGCTGTAATGACTCGGTAAATTACCAATCTCTCATTTGGTAACTTGGTTACCAAACGATCTCTCATGTTTGTCTTAAAGTATAGAATAAATTTTGTATACTACATATACTCAGTTTTCCTACCCTATTTTGGGTACTGAGTGATTTGTTTAAAGAACCTATCTGAATATTTGTTACCAATATTCATCTGACATCACATTTCTTTAAACTAGGTGACATAGGACAATGCAACCAGCAGCTTGCGATACTTTGGCCAAATATTTTCAACATATTATTCATGTTACTATTCCTAGATGACATACTCGTCAATTCAGAATACATCCTTCACCTCACTCTACTGTTATCTAGATTGGTCTTTATTGACTTCTGTCAGTCCACTTGCCCAAGGTTTGACCCTAACCCAGGTTAGTGACATAATTTGTTATAGGGAGATGCTCACAATGACTTAGGGTATATGGGCATACTCGACTGACCTAAGTCGACCGAATGTGCCTAGGTACCCTGAGTCATAGAAAGCTACTTCCTATTCTAAACATGCTACTAACTTGACCTAGAGAGAAACTAAGTTCAAGTCCAGATGTGTGTAGATCTAGATGAACAAATATGGAAGGGTGTTGCCACATGTCAACTACAACACTATATCCTTGAGAAGCCCTTAGTCTTCTCAAAGGTACAATCCTATAGTTGGCATGTGCCAACATCCGTTAGAACTGCTTCATCATGATGTACATACCCCTTGGTGGTCATTAATTCATAATTAAATTTGGATTAAGATTTAGATTGCAACAACCATGCCTAACCCTAATTCCAACATTCATTAAGTTCTTTATCCATAATTAATCTGATTAATATTAAGAACTTCATTAACCTCATGATTGATTTTATGTTCATTAACTCGGCATAACAAGAAGTTATCTAGAAAAATGGCAAAAAACATCAAACGGTTAATTTTAATGCAACTTAGTTGTCCAAAGAAGGTGTATCATCCACCTAGGTTCAGCTAGAGTTTACTTCATATAAAACAAAGTACAAAGATTAACAATCATAACCACCATTCCTTTTATTTTTCATTCTTTTGAGAGAGGAAGAGTCTTCCTCTACATGATTAAATGTTAGGGTTAACATAACCTTTTTATCATTCACCACTCATATAGTTTAATTGTATGTCCAATACATATTTCATTATTATACTATAATTGTTTAGATAGAGAACGACATCTTATGCAACTTAACAAGTTACACCTTAGTAAGGGAGATTGAACTATTCCCTTATTCCAACTTATTAAATCATAACAGTAATAAGTTTTCAAACAGATATAAATAATATCGACAAGATATCATTACTATTTCCTTCATACAAAGTACAAGAGAATTTACACCCCAATTTTGGAGTTAGTCTCCAAACCTTTCAATTCATCATGATAAAATATACACTTTACAAGACTATGCATTTCAGGCATACTGCATGTCGAACAACATTAAGATCATAAAATAATATAACTTTTCTTTTTCAATACAACTCAAGAATGAATCAAAATTCTTTACAAAAGATCTAGACTTTAAATCAGCCAATACATCATAAAAGTTTTTTCCTTCTTTTATCACTTATGAAGTCCATCTACAAAAATTGCTAGCACGGGTCAGTTCATTGAACTGAGCATGATAAGCACTAAGCATTAAAATGAAGTGCATTCCACTAATTGTTCCATTAAAACAACTCTTGCTTTAATGAAACAATTAATATATCATACCAATAAGCATAAGTAATAACAACCATAAAAGAAGTACAAATAATAAGTCTGAATTCACTTTTAAGAAAAGAGCATAATATAATCAGCAACTACTGCATTATATCATATAAGAATTGACCCAATCAATTACTTATTTAAAACAAACAACAGATCTTGTTGTCTAATTATTTCATAATTCTTTCTGAATTGAAATACATAATTTAACTTTACTATGTAACAAAAGAGTTACTTTCAGAACCAAAAACCTTATTGTCATTTTACCAAGTTTCTAGAATCATGTATAGACAAATTCATTTCAGCATAGTACATATTTAGGATGATTCATCCTACAACTTAAATAAATAAGAAGAAGAATCAATACAGACTATCCACAATTCACCATTCATCTAAGAGATAGAAATCAGGTTCAGAAAGTACATAACTAATTACCTACATAACTGCATCAATCAAGGAAACCAATAAAAGGATTCACCATTTAAGAGACAACATCTGATAGAAAGAATCCCAAACCAATCCAAGAAGGGAGAGAAATCAAAATAGTCATCATCCTACTTGCAAGCCTTAAGTAATATTCTACATTATAGAAGATATCATTCAGAGATCTGAAACCATACGTTCCAAAAATCAAAGCAAGACTTACACAAGGATTATCTCTTACTCGTGTCCATCCAGGGAAGATTCATAATATTATTGAGTGCACAGAAAGAGGAGTCCATCCAAAACAATATCCTAATGATGCATGACTCAGCCAATCAAAACAGTCAGACTAGAAATGATTACATGTTTTCCTTTCTACGGAAAGACTCAGCTACACACTTCCCAAATCAACATGATCCTTGATTCTATACAAGTTAGATGAGTTCAAGAAACATCTAATGGGGACGATTTGGTTTTCCAGTACAAAAAATGATATTCCCAAAGTTTCCTAAACATATAACTTTCACATGAACTTTCCACAGCCAACTAGTTACAAGTTAAACTAAATAATCCATAAGGAAGTTTCCATTTCTGAAGAGTGATTTTCACATTACTTCATACAAGATAGAAAGGGTAAAAAAACTAAACTCAAGAAGTCGAACAGGCCTAGGATTGTAATCACTTTACAGCATGGAAGAGAGTCAATCTATAGAAAATTTTGAATAACCAGAACTTAAATTTCCAAAGTTAAAGGAAACTCAATAAAAAAGATCTGATCCAAGAATTCATTCACTATTGTTTCATTAATTGAATTCCAAATCCCAATTAAAAACCCAGAAGCTCTTTAACAAGTTCCAAAAGAGAACACAAACCAAACACAAGTTTAAAGAAAAAATTACTTCTATTTTTCTTTGCAAGCTCAAGTCATATCAATAACAACAATATCAACACTAACCTGGTCAAATATCAGTACTAACCCAGTTCATATACAAATAGAAATCAAGGACGCAAATAATGCAAAAATCCATATTCATCTATTCAACATTGTTTAAACACAAGTTCAGGTTCATACTATAGAGAAACGTATACAGTACAGTCCCATAGCAGAAGTACAACATCTAGGAAAAACAAGATACAGTCAACAAGAGTATTCAACTCCTTTCTCTTTTAAAAACCCAGAAATCCATTCAAATGGATCTGAAAGAGAATACAAAAACCCAACACTAAGTTTTAAGTCAAACAAAGTTCTACATTACTCACGAACTCGAACTGTAACAAAAATCCCAACTATAATAACTTTCATAGCTCCATCTAGCACATAAAGATCGAGGTAAAGAAGTTCAGTGCAGAGAAGGTAATTGTTCCAGACAGATTTAACACAAGTTGAAGTACAAACACAACACTTCCATATATATCAAAAACCCATTATCGATTGCTTTCAAAAGAGTTTGAATTCATACCGAAGGGTAAGTAAACAATACAGTCTCAAACCAGAGGTTCTATATCCTCACAACAAGATACAATTTCATAAAATGTCATGCACCCTTAAAACAATCAAATATTTTTAGTTAAAAACAAGATGTGTTACCCAAAACACAGGAAAACAAAATATCCTCACATGTTTTCACACCATTTCCTTTCAAAGTAAACTGTACAGTCTGGGATAGAAGTACTACAACTTCTTCAAACTCAAAGATGCATCAAAGAGAATATTTAAAAGAGACTACCAGTTTAGACTCAACCAAAAACCAATTACTCAAGCTCTTTTTTGAGCAGATAGTCCCAAATGTGAGTTCAAAACAAAACACAAAAGCCTCGAAAGTTCCATATGAATATCAAAATTGAACTTGCTCAGAGAAAAACATCCAAAGACTAACATTATCATGCAATGGATTCATTTCCAAAAATCAAAGAGATTCCATCAATCATGAAATCAAATAACCAGACAAAACATGTAACAATTTATCTCATGAGAGCAGAGTTATTTTAATGAAACATTTAGAGGAAAGCAAGAAATCTTAATGGGTAGAGCCTATCATGCCTGATAGTGTTTCTGCCAATTCGAAGGAGACTTCCAGCCAAGCTTCCAACTCTTCTTCTCCTCCAAGAAATATCAACAACCAAACATCTCTTTCTCCAATGCCTCATATACTTTCCTTGAATCGAAAATAGACCAGAGAAACCAAAAATAGCCACAAAGTGAAAATTGAACTGCTGGTTCGAAGAACCAGATAGCTCCATGCAGAGAAAAAATTGCAAAGCATGCAAGACCAAACAACCTCCAACAAATCCACCCTCATTGTTTCCAAGATGGTTTTCTCACAAAAATCAAGATTCATTAATGTCATTACTTCCCAATCTCTTGCCTATCTCTCCTTGCCACTGCCTCCCAAAATTGGTGAATGCTATTTCAACCTCTGCATGTATTTCTAATTTTTACTATGATTCCACGTAAGATTCTACCAATTTTACATGTCTCTGCCAAAACTGGAAGTACTTCCTATTAATTTGAAAATTTAATCAAATAAATGCCTTTGGAAATGTCCCTAACTTGCCATATGACCCTTAGGTCCCTTTCATTAGTTTAGGATAGATATCCATAACTTAGGTTATGATCTTAGGTTAGTTTAGAAAGTAATTACCTTAGGTTTATAAACATTGCCTTAGGTAAGTTTCCAACTTAAGATAGGTCATCATTCATACCAATTTAGTAGTAGGTAATAGGTTAAAAGTGTACCTAGCATCTCCCTTGGTTTTTCCCCATCCCAACATAGAACATGAAGCTTAGGATAGATTGTCACCCATATAAGTAGACATAGGTAGGAAGTAGGTACATTTACCTTAGTTTAGAATACCGTTAGGATAGATCTCATAGGTTTAGGACTTAGATTCCCTTCATAGTCCTAAAGTAGGATTCATTCCACTTAACGCCGTTAAATGTCCTAAAGAGATCAATCTGAAAGATCTGAGCACAAAACATACAACAAAATGTAGGCACGATCTTACAAGACCATAAAGAATTTGTAAACATACAAAATTTCAGTCCATTACGTCTCTCAACCTCTGAATGTCAGTTTACCATTCAGACCAGGTAAGGAGATTTAAAACATTCCTTGGATCAATGGAATTGATCCAAGGATGAGTCAGTTAATAGAGATAAGTTTGCAATCACCATAACCAGATTAAAACTCACCTATAAGAAGTGAAAATGGATTCTTGCAAGCAAATAATTTATAGTCTAATGAATCCAAGAGAAGAAATGATTTATCCTTGGCAAGCATGATTTTCAACAAGCAAAGGAACACACCTCATCAAGAAAATCACATGTCAATGCTTGCAATGCAAAAGAGAAATATAATAGTTTGTCAAAGGTGTTACATACTTCCCTCCTAAAAAGAATCATCATCTTGATGATTATCTTATTTTGACCATTTCTTATCATATGTTTGCAACAATATCAGAATTTTAAAGTTCCAGAAATCACCATTCACATAGCTATCTATTTAAAAATAAATAGTTATCTACCCAAAACTGGTAGACTTATTGTCATATAAAGATAAAATCACAAATTTTTATCAGTCATCAGAATCAATTCTATTCAAATAAATATGGAAAAGAGGCTTTCATATCTTCCAGATTTTCCTAGGTTGCACTTTCTTCATTAAACTGGTCCCACTAGACCTTACATTGACTTATTTCATGATTTCTTAAATGTAACTGGCGAGTTTCCAGCACTCGTATGGGTTTAACCATGATTATTCCTGGGTCTTGGACCTGCAAGGAATTCCAATTTAACACATGTGATAAATCTGAAATGTATTTCTTAAGCAAAGAAATATGGAAAACATCATGCATTCGTGACAAAGCAGGAGGTAATGCTAAACGGTAATCTCCAGGGTTGATTACTTCAACTATTTCGAAAGGTCCAATGTAACAAGGTGATAACTTGGTAGTCTTGCCAAAAGTTATAGAGCTCTTTTTTGGTATAACCAAAAGAAAGAAATTCTCACCAAGTTCAAATTCCGCATCAACCCACTTTAAATCAGCATAACTCCTTTGCCTATCTTCTACTTCTTTCAAGCGTTCATGAATCATTTTAACTTGCTGTTCAATTTCCGTAAGGATTTCAGGTCCAATTACCTCTCTATCCTCAATGTTGTCCCAACTAATGGGGGTTCTGCATTTTCTTCCGTATAGTGCTTCGAAAGGTGCCATCTTAAGAGAGGCATGATATGTGTTATTATAAGCAAACTCAACTAGTGGAAGGTACTCTTCCCACTTATACTGCTGATCCATACAATACATTCGTAACATATCCTCTAAAACTTGATTAACTCTTTCAGTCTGTCCATCTGTTTCCGAATGATACACAAAACTAAAATTCAACTTAGTTCCTAGAGCTGCATTAAGTGTTTTCCAAAACCTTGAAGTCATTCTAGGATCTCTATCAGATATGATTAATTCAGGTATTCCATGTAATCTAAAAATTTCATGTACAAATATCTTTGCCAAAAACAGGAGAATCATCCTTCAGATTACCAACAATAAAATGTGCTACTTTTGTTTATCTATCAACAACTACCAAAATAACATCATGTTTATTTCTTGACATAGGTAACCCTTGTACAAAATCCACACTTATTACTTTCCATTTGTACTGTGATATGCTATGAGGATACAATAAAATAGTATGATGCATATGTTCAGCTTTAACACATTGACATTCTAAGCAATGTGTCACAAAATCAATAAAATCCTTTTTCATCCCCTTCTAGAAATATTGTTGTCTTATATCAATAAGCATCTTTGTAATACCTGGGTGTCCATAGAAAGGTGAATTGTGAAATTCAAATTTCTTTCTTAAATCATTTAGCGAAGGTATGTATACTCTGTTTTCAAATCTTAAGATTCCTTCATTGTCAAAGTGAAAACCTTTATACCTCACATCATTTGGATCTGCAGCAAGCACTATTTTTACTTGCTGAAAGTAAGAATCAGATTCCATAACACTTTTTACTTCATCCTTAAACTGAGTTCTCAATGTTATAAGAGCATAAATGTGCTTCCTACGACTTAGAGCATCAACTACTCTGTTTTCCTTACCTTTGATGTAATTTATGTCAAAATCATATTGAGACAAAAAATCTAACCATCTTCGTTGTCTTGCATTTAGATTTGGCTGAGTGAAAATATACTTCAACCCAAGATGATCAATTTTTAATTCAAAAGGTTTACCAAGTAGATAATGCCTCCAAACTTGTAGTGCATGAACAATGGCAACAATCTCTAAATCATGTGGAGCATAATTCAACTCATGTAACTTTAGTTTTCTACTTTCGTAAGCTATGACATGATCATTTTGTAACAAAATACCTCCTAGACCTTCCCCAGATGCATCCATTACAACAATAAAGTCTCCATTAGGGTCTGGTACCACTAGAATAGGTGTTGATGTTAACTGATCCTTCAAAGTTCTGAATGCAGATTCACATTTCTCATTCCACACAAACTTCTTATCCTTTTTTTGTAATGAAGTTATTGGTGTAGCCACTTTAGAAAAATCTTTTACAAATTTTCTATAGTAACCAGCAAGACCCATGAAGCTTCTAACTTCATGTACATTCTTTGGTGTAGGCCACTTAGTTATAGCTACAATTTTAGAAGGATCTACAACAATTCCATTCTTACTTATTACATGTCCCAAATAGTGCACTTTTGTGTCATATAAAGAACATTTAGATAGCTTACCATATAACCGTCTCTTTCTCAAAATTTCTAAAACTATCTTCAAATGCTCATGGTGTTCCTCAATACTTTTAGAATATATGAGAATGTCATCCAAGAATACAAGCACAAATTTGTCCAAGTATTCTTGAAAGATATTATTCATTAAATTCATAAAATCTACAAGTGCATTTGTTAATCCAAAAGGTAAAACTATGAACTCATAATGTCCATACCTAATTCTAAAAGTTATTTTATGAATGTCCTTATCCTTAATCCGTAATTGATGATATCCTAATCGATGATCTATCTTAGAATATACTAATGCTCCATGCATCTAATAAAATAGATCATCAATTCTAGGGAGTAGATATCTATTCTTGATTGATTCTTTGTTTAGCATTCTACAATCAATGTACAATCTAAGTGTTCCATCCTTCTTTTTCACAAAAATTACTGGTGCTCCCCAAGGTAAAACACTCATTCTAATCAAGCCTTTAGACAAAATTTCTTGCAATTGAGCCTTAAGATCTACTAATTCTATAATAGTAATTTGATATGGTGCCTTAGAAATAGGCTTAGTTTGAGGCTTGATTTAAATTATGAAGTCAAATTCCCTTTTGGGTGGAAGACCTGGTAACTCTTTCAGAAACACATCACTGTAGTTTCGTAGCAGTGGATATCGTTCCATGACATTGTTGTTTTCTTTAGAAGTTTCTGAAATCTTTACTGCATATAAGGTACAACCTTTATTTTTTTCCTTTTTAAGTTGCATAGCTGACAGTTTCCTAACATAAATCTCATGTTTCACACCCTGAATCTCTATTGTTATTTGTAGGTCATCTAAACAACTAATATGTTTTTTGAAATAGTCCACTTTTTCCTTATGTTCAACAAACCAATTAAAACCAATGATTACATCATAAGACCCCAAAGGTGCACCATAAAGATCAACTTCAGTGGAAAAATTAGGTAAGTCAAGGACTGATCCAAAAAGACACATATAAATATATGAACAACATTGTTTCCATAAAGTACAGTCCATGTTTTATCCATGTTTACAGCTTTTCTTTTTAGTTTTGATGCTAATTTACTAGAAATAAAAAGTTCAGGAGCTTCGGTATCAAAAAAATAGTTATAGGTGTGCCAAATAACTTACTTAGAACTTATATGGGTGTGGCTTGTTTTTCAGCCTACTTGTTAGCTACTGCAGCATGTATCTTATGCTGCTGATCTTGATATTGTTGATCATATTATGGACACTATTATGTTTTGTTTTAGTATGATGGTTAGATGTTAGATCATGGATTATTATTGATCTAGATTCAGTTATTATGCATGATGGTTATTAGAGACATTTTTATATGTGGATGATGATATACTGTTTGACATGGACATATTATGGATGTTGATTTGGACATATGACATTGGATATGTTGAGTAGACCTAGTATGGTAGATTATTGATGATGATATAGTTGATTAATTAATTGAAAATGATAGTGTTGATTTCTTGATGTTGTTGTGATTCACATGTTTAGATGATCTTGAAATGTTGTTTATATCATTTTGGATGTTCTGATATGGCCACGAGGCCGAAGGAGGTATTTGTGTTTTGCAGGTTAAAATATCACAACAATGTCGGGGGACTGGAGACTAACCATATTGAAATTCTGGGTGAATTCAACAAGGTCACCATGACAACTGTTGTGTGTGTGTGTGTGTTGTCTTTTGCTAGGGATTCCCATGGGGGATTTCCATTATATGTGACCATGGGTTTGTGTAATTTATTAATGTGGTTTCTTTATTAATGTTGCATGTGTTTATTTTGTGATGTGTTACCTTTTTCTTTAGCATTATATGTTGTGTTAATGTTGTGGATAATCATGTGTAAAAATAAATAAATCAATATGTCATAAGAATGTAATTAAATGAAGTTGTTGATTTAAATGTAATAAATGTAAATGTTGTAAGAAATGTTGTAAGAAATGTGTAAGAAGGTGTAAGGGATATGTAAGAGAATGTAAGATAGATTTTGGAGTGAAAGACACTTCATCCTCTTAGGAATTCGAATTTGTCCTTGGAGGCTAAATTTGGAGGCTTGTGGGACAAGTTAAGCTTGTCCCACACCTCTTAAAATGATTCACCAACCATACCTATGGTTTGGAGGTTAAATTTAGGCCTTTTTATTGCATTTTGAAATGACTAATTGTAAGTTTTAATTGCACTTCTCTTACATGTTTTTAATTCAGTCCTTTTGGAGTATGGGTTATTTTGGAGTGTGTAAGTTAATTTGTCATTTTTATTTATTATGTTTAGGTGCATGATGTTGACTTTCCTCTTGGGGTTGAGGAAGAATGATGTGGCATCCCACATGGATCCACATCATCCTCTTCTCTTCCCTCTCCTTTAAATTCAAAACTCCTTGCTTGTTTGTGGGTTGTTGAAACTTTGTTTATTCCTCTTGGGGGTGCATTTTTTGCTTGTTGTTTTGGGAGCTTGTTGTGGAAGGAGTTGGAGCCTTTTTGCATGCTTGGACATTGCTGATTTTGGACTGTATTTGGATTTTGGGAAGCTTGTGAGCTTGGAACAAACTCCAGTATGGAGAGGTAGGAACTTGAGCCTTTTTAGAATGTTTTCTTTCTCTTGCATGCATGTATGAAATGGTGAATGTGTTATGTGTTCTTGGCTGGTTGGGTAGACTACTTAGGACATGGTGTAGGAGAAGGCTATGGGGATTTCAAATGGGGGGCATAAGGGAATGCCAAGGGCATCAATTTTATTTTGGAGGGAGTTTGGATTGGGATCCACCTTGGAAAATAAATAGCTTGCATTTCTTACTCTTGGGGGGGCATAAGGGAGAAACTTTGGGGGGGCATAAGGAGGGGTTGGGAGACATAAGGTTTATGGGATTTGATATGTTATATTGGCGGTATGATTTTAGGTGGATGCCCAATTCCAAATAGGGAGGCATAAGTAGTTTCCCCATAGTTCCTTGCTCTTGTTGGCTTGCTTGATCAAGCCTAAGTTTTGTGTGAATGTTATCAAATGTAGTTGTGAACTACTTTTTTTTCTTGAACTGTGTTTCTTATTGAATTATGCATGTGAAATAATGTTGCTTGTTTGTTGTGGAAGCCATTGTTTCCATGTGTTGATTCTCATCTCTTATTTCAATATGGTTGGGGCTCGGGGGCCAATGAGGAAGGATGGCTTCTCCCTTCTCATTGGATGTCTTGGTTGGGTGGAGAGCATTGCCTTTCCCCCTTCCTTGTTGTGATCAAGATGAAAAGATGAAGAAACTAGCATGTTGTTGTTTTGGAGAAAGAGAATATACAGTTTGACAGTCCCTTTTTGAGCAAGTTTATTTGTAATCCTTCCCCACTTGAAGTGGATGAGTTGTATAATATTTGTAATGTGAAGTTGATTGTATTGATAAGGAAAGATTGAAATTGTAATGTGAAATGTAAAGAGAGATTTATTCCCTTCTCTCTGTTTTGGAAAAGGAATGTAAAAGATATATATGTATTGTATATTGTATTTTAGAAGTTAAAAGAGGAGTTAAGTTGTAAAGATGTATCTGGAAATTCATAAAGGAATTGCATTCATTTTCATTCACATGTGTTGTAATGTGAAGTGGAATACCCAATGATGATTTGAAGCTACTGTATATTTGTAAAAGAAGAAATGCGTAGGAAGGAAGTATGTTGTTTGCATCCTTGAAGTATAGTTGAAATTAAAATAAGGACTTTGCATATTTAACTTAGAAATGAATGGTTGAATTAATTCAAGAAAATGTATTGGAATAGTTAGGAACTATATACACTTTAAATGATAAAATTGATATACAAATTTAAAGGAAATAGTTCACTATCATAAACTTCATTCTGGCAATTCACTTTTCAAAAAATGAATAGTTCAGACCTGCACTTAGTAATCAACCTAAAAATTTTATAAGTTAACATGCTAAGACATTAAAGAACCCAAATTGACCCTAACATTTAAGAATGAACCTTAAAAACTTTATAAATCCAACTTGAAACTTGCACAGTCATTTTTTCTGTCTATTGTCAGAGAAATAAAATTTGAAATTGAATTGGATAAATCAACTCTTCCTAAAACACTCTAAACCCTCCCTAGACCAATCCTCCATGTCTGTTTGACATGTTGAGTGAAGGAGGAGATCTAATTTAACCAAATTGAGAAGTTGAAAATTGTCAGTTCACTAATTCAAAAGCCTGCAGATTGGTTTCTCAAAATTGACCACTTAAACTTCATCAAATTTCAAAATTTATGACTCCTATGTAAAGAGGGCATTGAGATCTTTCTGAAAAGTCCTCGTTTTCCCAAAACTGAGCTTTCTAGCTCAAGTTATGGCCATTTGAAGTTTTACTTCAATTTGGCATTCAAAAAGTAATAAAATTTAATCTAACTGTTAAAAATTTAAATTTTAAACTTTGGAAAAATTTCCCTAAAAATTCCACAGCCCCCGCCATCCTGCAACCAATTGGGATCTACCACATGGCACCTCAGAGGGGTGGACCGAATTTAAACTTATCCATTTTAAAAAAAATTCCTTGGGAAAAATTTTCCTTTTTCCTCTGCCGGCCCATAGCCAATCAGAGGGTGCCACGTGTCCTCTAGGGGGCTGAGGCGGAGGCACGGTTTGTTTTAACTCTTATCCCTTTTGAAAATTTTTGGAAAATTTTCACTTTTTCCTCCGCTGGCCCGCAGCCAATCAGAGGCCACCACGTGTCCTCTAAGGGGCTATGGCGGGGCGCAGTTCCTTTTTGAACTTAACCTTTTTGAAAATTTTGGGGAAAATTTCCATTTTGGCCCCGTGGCCCACAATCCAATGAGGAGGTGCCACTTGGCACCTTGGGGGTGGCAGCGGGGAGGGAGGACCCCTTTGTTATTTTGGTTTTCGGCCCTTTGGAAAAATTTCCCTCCTTCCCCGTGGTCCGTAACTCTGCCTTCTCCCTCAAAATTCTCCTCTTCCACGGGCATGTGGACCCACATGTCACATGGTTTCCTTTTTCTCTGGTGATTAGGCGCAAGGCACTAATTTCTTCCGGTGGCATAACCCCATCCCTTCCCAATCTTCTCTGAAAGAGACTTAAAGCCTCAACTCCGCAGTCATTCCACGTTCTCCCTAGAGGACCCAGAGGACACTCTAGGGATGTTTTGAGACTTTGAGCCCATGCAATGGGAAAAATTCCCTAAGCCACCCGCGACCCACCAACCCGTTCAAGGTGCTTTCTCCTCCTCTTGACACGTGTCCCACCTAGGGAAAATTTTCCCTAGGAACTCTGCCCACTCATATCTTGAGTTCTACAAGGAATTAGGAGGACTTCTTCATATCACCGAAAAGGTGAGAAAATTTCCTATCCATTGGGAATGGTTTAGGAAAAAATTGGAAGCATTAAGTAGGAGAAAAATCTAGTTGAAACTCTGAGCCTGTTAGAGAGTAGGTATGGGGGTAAATTACTCCCTGAACCTAACTAAAACATATAACCCTAAAATTTGAACCTTGTGAACTTGAAATTGTTAATGAAGGAAAACATAGGTTGTAGTAGTTTGGTCTTGTTCCAGAACCTGTTAGTGTAAACTGATGTCTTGCAACCTGATTGTAGACACTTCAAATCAAAAAAAAATTATCCCCTAATTTTTCTAGCTAACCCTAGGTTGTTTCTTGGGTCTCAAGTGGTTGTTTAAATGGGCATTATAGTTTGGTATCAGAGTAGTGGTTCAAAGGCTTGGACCATTGGGCACACTAGAAAACTTGAGACATGAAAACTTAAACCTAGTACACTTGTAAATCTAGAAAACAACTTAGCAAGAATTTGTATATTTTAGTAAACATGGAAGTTGTGTAAAACTTAGAAAAATGAACTAACTCTCACTTTGGTCTATGCAGGAGGCTCAGACGGAGTGAGAGGAACTTTCACAGAGACTCAGACTCACCACCACCACCACCACCACCACTAGATCAGGGTGTAGCAGCCATTCTACCTCAGATTCTACAGACCCTTCAGGATGTTAATGCCACTCTACATGGAGGATTAGGTGGAGGACAGGAAGCTAGTCATGATAGAGTTCCTTCTATCGAGGGTCAGGTATCTCCTCGACTCAGCGAGGAGCATAGAGGAGAGAACTCCCATGCAGAGTCACCACCTAGGAGACAGGGTGACAGAGTTCCAGAGCATAGAGAGAGGTCTCAGAGCCCTAGGCTTAGGGATGAGCATGATGAGAGACCTAGAGGCCGACAGACCATAGCAGTGGATCACATCAGGGAGATCCTAAAGCTTCGGCCCTCACATTACTCAGGTGATATGGGTGGATTTCAGGTAGAGGCCTGGCTAGTGAGCTTGAGCGGTTGCTTCAAGATTTGTCCTTGTTCTAGCAACACGAAATCTCATGTTGCGATCCATCTACTGAGGGATGGAGCTGGAGTATGGTGGAGGATAGAGGAGTAGAAGCTCCATGTAGATTCAGAGATAGTGACCTGGGAGCTTTTTGAGGAGAGATTCAGGAGAAGGTATTTATCACGGAGGTTCATCCAGTAGAGGATTGACAAGTTCCATGACCTCTGACAGGCTTCTCTTTTGTAGCAGAGTATGAGAGTAGGTTTTTGGATCTACTCCAGTATGTAGAGTATATGTAGGATGAGTAGGTGTGGATTCACAAGTTCATCCTGGGCCTAAATTTGGATATTGGAGGTGCAGTGTGGATTCACTGTCCACAGACTTTAGCAGAGGCCATCGAGAAGGCCTATATTGCAGAGGAGACTCAGGGTAAAACCCAGTAGGCTAGAGACCGAGTCAGGAGCCACATTCAGTAGATGCAGGATGGTAGATCGAGAGGTTCAGTACCTCCTCCTCATGGTGGTCTAGGGTATAACACAGTCATCCTTTAGGCCACAGCAGTAGCAGTAGCAGCAGTCCCACCCACCTTATAGACCTCCACAGAGAGCTGATGCACAGAGAGGTCGGAGTATGGGGCCTCCTCCTAGGGGTCCCATCAGGACATAGGGTGGACCTAGAGCTCAGTCAGTGGGAGCTCACCAGTAGAGACCTCAACAGACCATAGCTGGATCATCAAGATCCACACCACAGACTTCTAGGGCACCTACTGGAGGTGCTACTCCTTGGAGAGGATCAGGTGGTTGCTTTGGATGTGGAGTTGCTGGACATTTTTGGAGAGATTTCCCTCAGAACCCTAATAAGGGTAAGGCACAGATTTTAGAGCCAATAGTTGGTGACATAGGACATAATCATAGGATTTATGCAGTGGTTGAGAACCACCAGGAAGAGCACCAGAGCATAGTCATTGAGACCATAGGTAGCATTGGTGGTATTCCTACCTCTGTATTGTTTGATTCTGGTTCTTATTATTCTTTCATTGCACCATCTTTAGTAGAGTGATGCAGGCTAGTGGTAGTTAGGTAAGGTCTTAGTTGGGATGTCGAGATGGCTTCTAGAGCCAACATCTATGTGGACTCCTTAGTTAAGGAGTGTGTAGTGGATTTGGGACCTTTCACCACTACCTCAGATCTCTGTATTCTTCCTTTGGGCTCATATGGAGTCATCTTAGGTATGGATTGGTTATCTACACACAGGGCTAGGATGGATTGTTATCACAAGACTATAGCTTGTGCAGATGATTTAGGAGTTGAGTCGGTGATCTTGGGGGTCAGGAGACCCATTTCTATTCGCACCATCTCCGCTATGCAGCTTAAGCGGTGTGTGTGACGGGGTTGTCAGATGTATGCTGTTACAGTTAGTGACAGATCAGAGGATGGGTCTAGTGGACCATCACTTGATGATCATCCCATCTTGAGAGAGTTTTCTGATGTCTTTCCTAGGGGAGCTACCGGGGTTACCACCCCCACGTGAGATTGATTTTCATATAGATCTAGTTCCTGGAGCAAATCCTATCTCACGGGCACCTTATCGGATGACCACCCCAGAGCTCTGTGAGCTCAAGTTGCAGCTTGAGGGCCTTTTGGAGAAGGGCCTTATCCATCCTAGTGTATCCCCTTGGGGTGCACCGGTGATCTTTGTGAAGAAGAAGGATGGATCCTTGTGGTTGTGTATTGATTACCGCCAGTTGAACAAGGTAACGATCAAGAATCGTTATCCTCTTCCTCACATTGATGACTTGTTTGATCAGATGAAGGGAGCCACAGTGTTCTCTAAGATTGATCTCAAGTCAGGCTACCATCAGCTGAGGATTTCGGAGGCAGACATTCATAAGACCACCTTCTCACACGAGATATGGGCACTATGAGTTCACAGTGGTGCCTTTTGGTTTGATGAATGCCCCTGCAGTGTTTATGAGTTTGATGAATGGGGTATTCAGGACCTTTTTAGATCACTTCATGCTCATCTTCCTAGATGACATTTTGATATACTCACGTACACATGAGGAGCACGAGGGGCACCTTCGCCAGGTTCTTCAGTGTCTTCATG
Source organism: Taxus chinensis (assembly GCA_019776745.2). Lineage (NCBI taxonomy): Eukaryota > Viridiplantae > Streptophyta > Pinopsida > Cupressales > Taxaceae > Taxus > Taxus chinensis. The sequence goes on along the minus strand of CM034157.1, from coordinate 376,744,845 downwards.
AGTAGCAGCTTTACGGGAACTTGGAGAAGTGTGCTTTCTTTCAGTCAGAGGTACAATATTTGGGTCATATCATTTCTGGGGAAGGTATCACAGTCGATCCTTCCAAGATTAGAGCCATTATGGATTGGCCAGCACCCATTACAGTGACTGAGGTGCGGAGCTTCATGGGATTAGTAGGATACTACAGAGATTTGTTCAGGACTTCTCTCAGATTGCGCACCCTATCACTTCCCTTTAGAGGAAAGGGAAGAAGTTTGTTTGGTCAGACAGATGTGAGCAAGCCTTCAGGACACTAAAGGAGTGCCTCACTACAACACCCATTCTTGCAGTGCAGATCCACAGGGTGAGTTCTTTGTTTGCACAGATGCTTCGTTAGCAGGTCTTGGAGGTGTGTTGATGCAGGATGACAGAGTAGTGGCTTTCGAGTCTCACAAAATCAAAGATCACGAGCTTAATTATCCTACCCATGATCTTGAGCTTGTGGTAGTTGTGCATGCTTTGGTTAGATGGAGACATTTTCTTCTTGGATGGAGATTCACACTTAGGACTGATCATTTGAGTCTTCACCACCTCTTCACGCAGCCCAATCTCAACACTCGTCAGTGGCGTTGGATGGAGTTACTTTGTGAGTATGACATGGAGATCGAGCATGTGAAGGGGAAGGAGAATGTGGTAGAAGATGCTCTCAATAGATGGAGACATGTGGTTATGACCACTATAGTGAGTAGAGATTTGTGGAGCAGGATTCTTCAGCAACTTCCTCTTGACAGCTTCTACATTGCAGTACGAGCAGAGATTGAGTCACAGAGACCCCTTGAGGGGAAGTTTGATGGTTTTTCCTTAGAGGAAGATGGTCTTCTTAGGCACAGAGGTAGGATATATGTTCCCAGAGATGGAGGCTTGAGGCAGGACATCTTGGTAGAGGCACATCATGCACCCTATTCAGCCCATCCTGGGGTGAAGAAGATGCACGCTACCTTGAGACAGTTGTACCATTGGAGAGGACTTCATCGAGACGTGGCTCAGTTTGTGTCATGGTGTTTGGAGTGCCAGAGGGTTAAGGCCAAGCATCAGCATCCAGCAGGGCTTCTTTATCCTCATGCCATACCGAATGGAAGTGGGACACCATTTCCATGGATTTCATTGTTGGGCTACCGATGTCGAGATATCACCAAGACGCCATTATGGTCACATGGTTGATAAATTGACAAAAGTGGCTCACTTTTCTCTGGTGAAGACCACTTATACAGCTAGAGTAGTGGCACGAGTATATTTGGATGAGATTATCAGGTTGCACGGGATTCTGTGGAAGATCATTTGTGACCACGATCCTTTGTACACTTCACACTTTTGGACTACCATGCAGTATGTTCTCGGGACGAGGATCAACTTCAGCACAACATATCACCCTGAGACAGATGGACAGACCAAGCGAGTGAATCAGATTTTAGAGGATATGCTCAGGATGTATGTGATGGATCAGCAGTCTAAGTGGGAGGAGTACCTGTACTTAGTGGAGTTTTCCTACAATAATAGTTTTTAGAGTTCTATAGGCATGGCTCCTTTTCAGGCTTTGTATGGTAGAGAGTGCAGGACACCTCTTAGCTGGGATAGGTTAGAGGATAGAGTATCTCTTGGACCATCTCTTTTGCAGGACATGGAGCAGTAGGTAGTGTTGATCAGGTAGAGATTGCAGGAGGCACAGGATAGGTAGAAGAAGTATGCGGATCAGCATAGGATTGACCATAGCTTTGATGTGGGCATGAAGGTGTTCCTTCGTGTCAGACCTCACAAGAGCCCTATCCATTATGGAAAAGGTTCTAAGTTAGCTCCTAGATTCATTGGTCCTTTTGAGATCTTGGAGTGTATCGTCCCTTTGGCCTACCATCTAGCATTGCCACCCAGCTTGTCTCACGTACATGATGTGTTTCATGTTTCAGTTCTTAGGAGATATATTGTAGATCCATCTCATGTACTGGATTGGACATCATTGCAGGTACAGGATCAGGGGTAGGTGATGGTGGAGCCCATCTGTATCATAGATCACAGGACCCTGGGCCTTCGAGGTAGAGAGATTGATCAGGTACGGGTGCAGTGGGATAGATACGACGAGACTGCAGCCACTTGGGAGGATGCCATAGTATTACGAGTGTAGTTTCCACATTTGTTCCAGTGACTTCTAGGAGGAAGTCGAGTCTAAGGGGAGGGGGATGTAGTGCCCACTTCCCTTTGACACTTTTAGATACTGATCTTGATACTGTTGATCTTATTATGGACACTATTATGTTTTATTTTAGTATGATGGTTGGATGTTAGATCATGGATTATTATTGATCTGGATTCAGTTATTATGTATGATGGTTATTAGAGACATTTTTATATGTGGATGATGATATACTATTTCACATAGACATATTATAGATGTTGATTTGGACATGTGACATTGGATATTTTGAGTAGACCTAGTATGGTAGATTATTGATGATGATATAGTTGATTAATTAATTGAAAATGATAGTGTTGATTTCTTGATGTTGTTGTGATTCACATGTTTAGATGATCTTGAAATGTTGTTTATATCATTTTGGATGTTCTGATATGGCCATGAGGCTGAAGGAGGTATTTGCATTTTTCAAGTTAAAATATCACAACAATGTTGGGGGACTGGAGACTAACCATATTGAAATTCTGGGTGAATTCAACAAGGTCACCATGGCAACTGTTGTGTGTGTGTGTGTGTGTGTGTGTGTGTTGTATTTTTTAGGGATTTCCATGGGGGGGATTTCCATTATATGTGACCATGGGTTTGTGTAATTTATTAATGTTTTTTATTTATTAATGATGCCTGTGCTTATTTTGTGATGTGTTACCTTTTTCTTTAGTTATTATATGTTGTGTTAATGTTGTGAATAATCATGTGTTAAAGTAAATAAATCAATATGTCATAAGAATGTAATAAATGAAGTTGTTGATTTTAAATGTTAATGTTGTAAGGGTGTGTAAGAAATACGTAAGAAGGTATAAGGGATATGTAAGAGTATGTAAGATAGATTTTGGAGTGTTAAACACTTCATCCTCTTAGGAATTCGAATTTGTCCTTGGAGGCTAAATTTGGAAGCTTGTGGGACAAGTTAAGCTTGTCCCACACCTCTTAAAATGATTCACCAACCATACCTATGGTTTGGAGGTTAAATTTAGGCCTTTTTATTGCATTTTGAAATGACTAATTGTAAGTTTTAATTGCACTTCTCTTACATGTTTTTAATTCAGTCCTTTTGGAGTATGGGTTATTTTGGAGTGTGTAAGTTAATTTGTCATTTTTATTTATTATGTTTAGGTGCATGATGTTGAATTTCCTCTTGGGGTTGAGGAAGAATGATGTGGCATCCCACATGGATCCACATCATCCTCTTCTCTTCCCTCTCCTTTAAATTCAAAACTCCTTGCTTGTTTGTGGGTTGTTGAAACTTTGTTTATTCCTCTTGGGGGCATATTTTTTACTGGCTGTTTTGGGAGCTTGTTGTTGGAAGGAGTTTGATCCTTTTTGCATGCTTGGACATTGCTGATTTTGGACTGTATTTGGCTTTTGGGAAGCTTGTGAGCTTGGAAAAAACTCCAGTATGGAGAGGTAGGAACTTGAGCCTTTTTAGAATGTTTTCTTTCTCTTGCATGCATGTATGAAATGGTGAATGTGTTATGTGTTCTTGGCTGGTTGGGTAGATTGCTTAGGACATGGTGTAGGAGAAGGCTATGGGGATTTCAAATGGGGGGGCATAAGGGAATGCCAAGGGCATCAGTTTTATTGTGGAGGGAGTTTGGATTGGGATCCACCTTGGAAAAGAAATAGCTTGCATTTCTTACTCTTGGGGGGGCATAAGGGAGAAACTTTGGGGGGGCATAAGGAGGGGTTGGGAGACATAAGGTTTATGGGATTTGATATGTTATATTGGTGGTATGATTTTAGGTGGATGCCCAATTCCAAATAGGGAGGCATAAGTAGTTTCCCCATAGTTCCTTGCTCTTGTTGGCTTGCTTGATCAAGCCTAAGTTTTGTGTGAATGTTATCAAATGTAGTTGTGAACTGTTGTTTTTGCTTGAACTGTGTTTCTTATTGAATTATGCATGTGAAAGAATGTTGCTTGTTTGCTGTGGAAGCCATTGTTTCCATGTGTTGATTCTCATCTCTTATTTCAATATGGTTGGGGCTCAGGGGCCAATGAGGAAGGATGGCTTCTCCCTTCTCATTGGATGTCTTGGTTGGGTGGAGAGCATTGCCTTTCCCCCTTCCTTGTTGTGATCAAATGAAAAGATGAAGAAACTAGCATGCTGTTGTTTTGGAGCAAGAAGAAATATACAGTTTGACAGTCCCTTTTTGAGCAAGTTTTTTGTAATCTTTCCCACTTGAAGTGGATGAGTTGTATAATATTGTAATGTGAAACCATTTTGTATTGATAATGGAAGATTGAAATTGTAATGTGAAATGTAAAGGAGATTATATTACTCTCTGTTTTGGAAAAGGAAATGTAAAAGATATATATGTATTGTATATTGTATTTTAGAAATTAAAAGGAAGAGAGAAGTATTGTAAAGATGTATTGTTTAAATTCAATAAAGGAATTGCAAGCTCAGTTTCAAAATTGCACATGTGTTTTGAATGTGATTTACCCATTATTGAAGATTGAAACTACTGTTATTTGAAAAAGAAGAAATACGTATGAAGTAAAAGTATAGTGTTTTACTCTCCTTGGAAATGATTAAAATTAAAATAAGGCTTTGCAATTTAATTAGAAATGAATGGTTGAATTAATTCAATTAAATGTATTGAGAATAGTTAGAAACTATATACACTTTTAAATGATAACATTGATATAACAATTTAAAGGAAATAGTTAACTGTTATAAATTTCATTCTGGCAATTCATTTTCATAAAAATGTAGAGTTCAGACCTGCACTTAGTAATCAACCTATAAATGTTATAAGTTAACATGCTAAGACATTAAATAACTCAAATTGACCCTAACATTTAAGAATAAACCTCCAAAACTTTATAGTATCCAACTTGAAACTTGCACAGTCATGTTTCTATCTATTGTTGGAAAAATACAATTTTGAATCGATTGAACAAATTAACTTTCCGAAAACACTCTAAACCCTCCCTAGACTAATCCTCCATGTCTGTTTGACATGTTGAGTGAAGGAGGAGATCTAATTTAACCAAATTGAGAAGTTGAAAATTGCCAGTTCATTAATTGAAAACCCTGCAGATTGGTTTCTCAAAATTTACCACTTAAACTTCATCAAATTTCAAAATTTATGACTTCTGTGTAAAGAGGGCATTGAGATATTTCCAAAAAGTCCTCGTTTTCCCAAAACTGAGCTTTCTAGCTCAAGTTATGGCCATTTGAAGTTTTACTTCAAATTTGGCACTCAAAAAATAATAAAATTTAATCTAACTGTTAAAAATTTAAATTTTAAACTTTGGAAAAATTTCCCTAAAAAATTCCATGGCCCTGCCATCCCACAACCAATCGGGACCTACCACATGGCACCTCAGTGGGGCAGACCAAACTAAAACTTATCCTTTTTGAAAATTTTGACTTGGGAAAATTTTTCCTTTTCCTCCGTTGGCCCACAGCCAATCAGAGGGTGCCACGTGTCCTCTAGGGGGCTGAGGTGGAGGCGTAGTTTGTTTTTAACTCTTATCCCTTTTGAAAAATTTTTGGGAAATTTTCACTTTTTCCTCCGTCGGCCCACAGCCAATCAGAGGGTGCCACATGTCCTCTAGGGGCTATGGCATGGGCGCGGTTCCTTTTTGAACTTAACCTTTTTGAAAATTTTGGGAAAAAAATTCCATTTTGGCCCCACATGCCCGCAGCCAATGAGGAGGTGCCACGTGGCACCTTGGGGTGGCAGCGGGGAGGGTGGAACCCTTTGTTATTTTGGTTTTCGGCCTTTGGAAAAATTTCTAAAATCTTCCCCATGCAGTCCACAACTCCACCTTCTCCCTTGGAATTCTCCTCTTCCATGGGTGCACGGACCCATGCATCCTTTCTTTCCTTTTTCTTCCACCCTCAGGCACAAGGTGCTAATTTCTTCCACTTCCCCGTCCCTTCCTAGTCTTCTCTGGTGTCGACTCCGTGGTCACCACGTGTCCCTAGAGGACCCGTGGAGGCATGAGATGTTTTTATACTTTGAGCCCGCGCAATGGGAAAAATTCCCTAAGCCACCCCACGACCCGCCAACCCATTCAAGGTGCTTTCTCCTCCTCTTGACACATGTCCCACCTAGGGAAAATTTTCCCTAGGAACTCCGCCCACTCATATCTTGAGTTCTACTTGGAGTTAGGAGGACTTATTTATATCACCGGAAAGGTGAGAAAATTTCCTATCCATTGGGAATGGTTTAGGGAAATTTTGGAAGCATTAAGTATGAGAAAAATCTAGTTGAAACTCTAAGCCTGTTAGAGAGTGGGTACATGGGTAAATTACTCCCTGAACCTAACTAAAACATATAACCCTAAAATTTGAACCTTGTGAACTTGAAATTGTTAATGAAGGAAAACATAGGTTGTAGTAGTTTGGTCTTGTTCTGGAACTTGTTAGTGAAAACTGATGTCTTGCAACCTGGTTGTAGACACTTCAAAGCAAAAAAAAAATTATCCCATAATTTTTCTAGCTAACCCTAGGTTGTTTCTTGGGTCTCAAGTGGTTTGTTTAAATGGGCACTACACTTCCATCATGGTTGGGCTATGAGCATCCACCTATCCTCCTATAATGAGATTTAATCCCATGTTTAATTTCTATATCATGAACTTCTCGTCGGTTTGATACTAAGGTACATACTTAAGGAGTTTAGTAAACCACTCCTAATAATCAGTTACAATTAGCTTTCCTTGAGCTAAATTCTGAAATTCAGTCATTTTCTGATCATAATAAAGTTGTGGTAGCCAACATTTCCTAAAGTAACCTTTAAATTTATCCCAAGTGATATTAGTTTCATCAATATTCAACTTAGCCTTATGACTATCCCACCATGAAGATGCCTCATGGGAAAGCTGATATGCTCCCTAGATTGCCTTTGTTTCTTCTGATAAATTCCATATTACAAAGTACTTCTTCAAATTTCTAAGACAATTCTCAACTCCATCTCCTAATGTGGTGCCATCAAAATTAGCTGGACTTATCCTTTTTATATCATTAGTGAGTTCAGATGCCAACCTAGCTGTTTTGTTTTCAGGATGGTCAGGTATGTTCACATTGTTATTATCAACACCTAAATTGGCGTTGTCCTCAGGAGGTGGCTGATTATTATTACCAACATCTTCTTCATCCTCATTGCCCATTATTTTCTATTCAAGTATAGCCAAATGATCTCGTGTGTCTAACAGGGAAGTAAGGATCTCATCAATTTTTTGGGAAGTTGCTGCTCCTTCCTCAGGTGGAGGATTATTTGCAACATTTCCCCTTGTTCTAACCATTTTCTGTTAACAAGAAAATTCAAGTTTTATCAGATTATGGACACAATAGGTTCAAGATTTAACATTCCTATTTTAAGACTTTAGAAACAAGGGAATTTTTTTTACACAATGTTCTCTATTCTAAATAAAACATCATTTAGAACACACATTCCATGCCAATCAATCTCATAATAGATAACCATATGCAGCTATAATGACTCGGTAAATTATCGATCTCTCATTTCATGACTTGGTTACCAACCAATCTCTCATTTTTGTCTTAAAGTATAGAATACTTTGTGTAATCTACATATACTTGGTTTTCTTACCCTATTCCGGGTACTGAGTGATATTTTTAAAGAACCTATCTGAATATTTGTTACCAATATTCATCTGACATCACGTTTCTTTAAACTAGGTGACATAGGACAACACAACCAATAGCTTGTGATACTTTGGCCAAAGATTTTCAACATACCGTTCATGTTACTATTCCTAGACAACATACTCATCAATTCAGAATATGTCCTTCACCTCAATCTATGGTTATCTAGATTGGTCTTTACTGACTTTTGTCAGTCCACTCGCCTAAGGTTTGATCCTAACACATGTTAGTGACATAATTTGATATAGGGAGACACTCATGATGACTTAGGGCATACAGGCATACTTGATGGACCTAAGTCAACCGAATGTGCCTAGGTACCCTGAGTCATAGAAAGCTACTTCCTATTCTAAACATGCTACTAACTTGACCTAGAGAGAAACTAAGTTCAAGTCCAGATGTGTGTAGATCTAGATGAAAAAATACAAAAGGGTGTTACCACATGTCAACCACAACACTATATCCTCAAGAAATCCTTAGTCTTCTCGAAGGTACAGTCTTGTAGTTGGCATGTGCCAACATCCATTAGAACAACTTTATCATGATGTACATACCCCTTGGTGGTCATTAATTCATAATTAAACTTGGATTAAGGTTAAGATTACAAAAAACATGCCTAATCCTAATTCCAACATTCATTAAGTTCTTTATCCATAATTAATCTTATTAATATTAAGAACTTCATTAACCTCATGATTGCTTTTATGTTCATTAACTCGACATAACAAGTAGTTATCCAAAAACAGGGAAGCAAACATCAAATGGTTAATTTTAATGCAACTTAGCTATCCAAAGAAGGTGTATCATCCACCTAGGTTCAGCTAGAGTTTACTTGATATAAAATGAAGTACAAAGATTAACCATCATAACCACCATTCCTTTAATTTTTCATTCTTTTGAGAGAGGAAGAGTCTTCCTCTACATGATTAAATGTTAGGGTTAACATAAACTTTATATCAGTCACCACTCATATAGTTTAATTATATGTCCAATACATATTTCACTATTATACTATAATTGTTTAGATATAGAACGACATCTTATGCAACTTAACAAGTTACACCTTAGTAAGGGAGATTGAACTATTCCCTTATTCCAACTATTAAATGATAATAGTAATAATTTTTCAAATAGATACAAATAATATGGACAAGATAACATTACTATTTCCTTCATACAAAGTACAAGAGAATTTACACCCCAATTTTTGATTCATTCTCCAAACCTTTCAATTCATCATGATAAAATATACACTTTACAAGACTATGCATTTCAGGCATGCTGCATGTCGAACAAAATTAAGATCATAAAAGAATATAACTTTTATTTTTCAATATAACTCAAGAATGAATCAAAATTCTTTACAAAAGAACCAGACTTTAAATCACCCAATACATCATAAAACATTTTTCCTTTTTTTATCACTTACGAAGTCTGTCTGTAAAAATTGCTAGCACGGGCCAGTTCATTGGAATGAGAATGATAAGCACTAAGCATTAAAACAAAGTGCATTCCACTAATTGTTCCATTAAAACAACTCTACTTTAATGAAACAATTAATATATCATACCAATAAGCATAAGTAATAAAAACCATAAAAGAAGTACAACTAACAAGTATGAAAACACTTTTAAGGAAAAAACATGATATAATCAACAACTACTGCATTATATCAAATAAGAATTGACCCAATCAGTTATTTAAAACAAACAACAGATATTTTCGTCTAATAATTTCATAATTCTTTCTGAATTGAAATACACAATTTAACTTTACTATGTAACGAAAAGAGTTACTTTCAAAACCAAAAAACTTATTGTCATTTTACTAAGTTTCTAGAATCATGTACAGACAAATTCATTTCAACATAGTACATATTTAGGATGATTCATCCTACAATTTAAGTAAATAAGAAGAAGAATCAATACAAACTATCAATGATTCACCATTCATCTAATAGATAGAAATCAGGTTCAGAAAGTACATAACTAAGTACCTACATAACTACATTAATCAAGGAAACCACTAAAATGATTCACCATTTAAGAGACAACATCTGATAACAAGAATCCCAACCCAATCCAAGAAGGGGGAAAATCAAATAGTCATCATCCTACTTGTAAGCCTTAAGTATATTCTACATTATAGAAGATATCATTCAAAGATCTGAAACCATATGTTCCAAAAATCAAAGAAATAATTACACAAGGATTATCTCTAACTCATTTCCATCCAGGTAAGATTCATAATATTATTGAGTGCATAGAAAGGAGTCCATCTGAAAACAATATCCTAATGATGCATGATTCATTCATTCAAAATGTTTAGACTAGAAACGATTACGTTTTCCTTTCTACGGGATAGACTCAGCTGCACACTTCTCGAATCGACACAATGCTTGATTCTATACAAGTTATCCGAGATCAAGAAAGATCTAATGGGGATGATTTGGTTTTCTAGTACCAAAAATGACAGTTCAAAAGTTGGCTGAACATTCAACTATTCCCATGAACTTTCCACAACCAACTAGTAACAAGTTAAACTAAACAATACACAAGGAAGTTTCTGTTTCTAAAGAGTGAGTTTCACATTACTTCATACAAAATAGAAAGGGTGGAAAAACCAAAATAAAGAATTTGAACGGGCCTAGGATAGTAATCAATCTACAACATGGAAGAGATTCGATCTACAGAGAAGTTCAAACAACTAGAACTTAACTTTCCAAAGTTAAAGGAAAATCAATAGAAAAGATCTTATCTAAGAATTCATTCACCATTTTTTCATCAATTGAATTCCAAATCCAAATAAAAAACCCAGAAGCTATTTCACAAGTTCCAAAAGAGAACACAAACCAAATGTGAAGATTAAATAAAACATTACTTCTATTTTTCTTTATGAGCTCAATCCGTATCAATAACATCAAATACTAGTACTAAACCACTTCATATACAAATAGAAATATAGGATGCAAATAATGCAAAACTCCATATTCATCTATTCAATATTGTTTAAACACAAGTTCAGATTCATACTATAGAGAAAAGTATACAGTACAGTCCCATAGTAGAAGTATAACATCTAGGAAAAACAAGATACAGTCAACAAGAGTATTCAAATCATTCCTCTTTTAAAAACTAGAAATCCATTCAAATGGATCTGAAAGAGAACACAAAACCCAACACTAAGTATCAAGTCAACTGAGTTTCTAAAATCCCCATGTACTCAAACTATAACAGAAATCCTAACTATAATAACTTTTAAAGCTCCATCTTAGCATGAAAAGATCAAGGTAGAGAATTACAGTACAGAGAACGTAATTGTTCTTGTCAGATTTAACACAAGTTGAAGTATGAACATAGTACTTCCATATACATAAAAAACCCATTATCGATTGCTTTCAAAAGAGTTCAAATTCATGCCGAAAGGTAAGTAAACAATATAGTTTCAAACGAGGGGTTATATATCCTCACAATAAGATACAATTTCATAAAAGGTCATGCACCCTTAAAACAATCAAAGACTTTTAGTTAAAAACAAGATGTTTGTTACCCAAAACAGAGGAAAATAGAATATCCTCACATATTTTCTTGCTAGTTCATGTTCAAAGTAAACTATATAGTCTAGGAAAGAAGTACTACAACTTCTTCAAACTCAAATATGCATCAAAGAGAAGATTTCAAAAGAGACTACCAATTCAGACTCAACCAAAAACCAATTACTCAAGCTCTTTTTTGAGCAGACAGTCCCAAATGCGAGTTCAAAACAAAACACCAAAGCCTTAAAAGTTCCATATGCATATCACCATTGGACTTACTTAGATAAAAACATCCAAAGACTAACATTATCATGCAATGGATTCATATCCAAAAATCACAAATATTCCTTGAATCATGAAAGAAAATAACCTGACAAACCATGTAACTATTTATCTCATGAGAGTAGAGTTATTTTAATGAATCATTAAGAGAAAAGTAAAAAATATTAATGGGTAGACCCTATCATGTCTGATAGTGCTTCTACCAATTTGAAGGATACTACTAGCTGGGCTTCCAACTCTTATTCTCCTCCCAGAGAGATCAAAAACCAAACATCTCTTTCTCCAATGCCTCATATACTTTCCTTGAATTGAAAATAGACCAGAGAAACCAAAAATAGCCACCAGGTGAAAATCAAAATGCTGGTTTGAAGAACCAAATAACTCCATGTAGAGAAAAAATTGCAAAGCATGCAAGACCAAAAAACCTCCAAAAAATCCACCCTCATTTTTTCCAAGATGGTTGGCTCGCAAAAATCAAGATTCATTAATGCCATTACTCACCAATCTCCTACCTATCTTTCCTTGCCACCACCTACCAAAATTGGTGAATGTTATTTCAACCTCTGCATGCATTTCTAATTTTAACTATGATTCAACGTAAGCTTCCACCAAGTTTACATGTCTCTGCCAAAACTGGCAGTACTTCCTATTAATTTGTAAATCAAATCAAATAAATTCCTTTGGAATCATCGCCAACTTGTCATACGACTCTTAGGTTCCTTTCATTAGTTTAGGATAGATTTCCATAACTTAAGTTATGACCTTAGGTTAGTTTATAAAGTAATTACCTTAGGTTTATAAACATTGCCTTAGGTAATTTTCCAACTTAAGATAGGTCATAATTCATACCAATTTAGTAGTAGGTAATAGTTTAAGAGTGTACCTAGTATCACCTTAGGTTTCTCCCCATCCCAACATAGAACATGAATCTTAGGATAGATTGTCACCCATATAAGTAGACATGGCTAGGATGTAGGTACATTTACCTTAGTTTAGAATACCGTTAGGATAGATCTCATAGGTTTAGGACTTAGATTCTCTTCATGGTCCTGAAGTAGGATTCGTTCCACTTAACGCTGTTAAATGTCCTAAAGAGATCAATTTGAAATATCTGAGCACAAAACATACAACAGAATATAGGTACAATCTCACAAGACCATAAAGAATTTGTAAACATATAAACGTTTAGTCAATTACATCTCTCAACCTCTAAATTTTAGTTTACCATTCAGACCAGGTAAGGATATTTAAAACATTCCTTGGATCAATGGAATTGATCTAAGGATGAGTTAGTTAATAGAGATAAGTTTGAAATCACCATAACTAGATTACGACTCACCTATAAGAAGTGAAAATGGATTCTTGCAAGTAACTACTTTTTCAGTTTAATGAATCAAAGAGTAGAAATTATTTATCCCTAGAAAGCATGATTTTCAACAATCAAAGGAACACACTGCATCAATAAAATCACATGTTAATGCTTACAATGCAAAAGACAATTATAACAGTTTATCAAAGGTGTTACATGACCTCTCTTTTACCCCATAATCATTTCCCCATCAAAAAAACACTTATTTTCCATAAACAAAATAATTTGGAACGTAACTCAAACTGAAATCATACATCAACTATATATATTATCTTCAATCAAAATGAAACAAACCCAACCATGCCTATGAATTACTTTCCATAACATCAGTACATTTAAAATTAAACCATTTAACATACAATTATTTCATTTCACAACAATATCAACCAAGTCATACTACAATCACATCATACATCAATGACTCTTAAATCATCTAATTTCCATAAAAACAATAACTTGGAAATTTTCAACATTCAACCATTCCTATACCTGACTCCACCATACCTATACCTGACTCCACCATGCCTATACCTGATGCCAATATGCCTATACCTAACTCTACCATGCTACATCTGACCTTAACCTTTCATAAAAACTCTAAGTTTCCATGACATCAGTAAAATGGAACTATAGTCATAACATACATCATTAATCAAAGTAATTTTCCATGAGAATAATATAACAAAAATTTACTCTCACATATCATCTCATTGTCAAATATATAAATGGAAGGTATATGTGTCAATACATGTATACACATATATAAATAATACAAGTATCTCAAAACCTCTCATATACAATCTCACATCTTCTGCATGTAGGCCCATATATATGACAAAAATCAAAATAAAATGACAGATAACATCTTTGTCTCACTCGTGTGAAGGACCAACACCTCTTTTGCTCTCTCTGGTATCCTCATTTGGACCTTGTCTCCACCTGCTCATCATCTCTCATGTATCCTCCTTTGGAATTGGTATCCGCCCACTCATCATCTCTCTAGTACCATCATTTGGTCTCAACCTTCATGAACTCATCACCTCCCTCTTGCCATGACCACGAGATTGGTGACTACCTATCATACTAGTACTGTGAGTCCTATGGATAAAATACTACTGCGTCCTATACTTGGCATATGATGCAACCTGTATACCAACATCTAACAATTGGTCCTGATAATATCTTGACTCTGATATTGAATCTTTGTAAGTGTCCATGGATATCATCTAGGGTGGTTTCATTGCTATGACACCTACTTGTAAACCTTGTGCTAGTACTGGTGGTCCCTATTGTCTATAAAATGGGACCCTATCTCGATATCTATACCTATCCAATCTGACCCTTTCCTACTGGTGGTGCCTATGCTAGAACCTGTGTGGCTAATTACACCTATAATGTAGCCACATGTGCCTGTGATGTGGCTATATTCCCATGTAATGTGACGATCTAGGCCTGTAACCTTGCCACCTACACCTGTAATGCTACCACCTATCCCCCATCATCTATTGGCTGCTATGTGGGATCCTGAGCTTATAGCCCCTGCTACCTACCCCTGGAGAGTGGAAACATATGCATGAGCTTGTGTGAGATGTAAATGTAAAGCCATGACCTACCCCTGTAGTGCATCCCTCTTAACTATCACAGTAGCTAAGTCTGGTTGATCTAGTCATGGCAGTAATACCTGTAGCTAGGCTTCCCACTAACATCTGTAACCATCTGTCACACTTGCATCATTTATCCTCCTATCTGTAACTTTCTCCTCCTACCCTATTATCCCTATCAATAGAGGTAGAGGCAGTGGTCTCTCCACATCATCTTTGTGATACTAAGGAAATGGTGGAGGTACATCTTGTTGAAACCTGAACTTCCGCAGAACTCAATCCACTGGGATAAACTCATGCTCACTAGATCTCCATCCTTGTATACATCTAACTAGATATAGTCCATCTAACTCATCTACCATACCTCCATATGATGGGAAATCCACATATGGCCACCACACAATATTCATAGAATACAACCCCTCTATCAACCATTTATAATAAGTCACATCATGTGATGCCTCCTCTACCCATGGATGTGCTTCTACCATAACCCATCTCATGTACCCAACCCTAGTGGCTCCTTGATGCCAATCTTTTCTTAGAAGTCCCTATGGGTGCACAATAACTATGTGCTCATATGCCTAGCAGTGTAGTAAATAAATACAATAGATACCATACAGTTGCATCTTCTGATATAATCACAACTGAACCAAGTAGGTTGACACCCAGGCAAATCGAAACCACTCCTCCATCATTTCCTGTAAAACCCCCATCAATGCTAGGGGAAATCTACCACCCTCAGAATATGGGAGTACATAACATCCCACTGCCACCATCATCAATAATGCCAACCTGGTCTCCTACGGATGTGTAGTGTATATACCTCCAAAGCTGATGCTAACACTGTGCTTATTCAAGTCACCCATAACCTCTCCAAATAGTGTGATCATAGGCTCAAATTCCTTATCCAACGAAATATGATATACCGGATCCCCCACAATTGGTAGCTGCAAGATCTTATACACATCCTCTAGCATGATAGTCATCTCACAAGTGGGTAGATGAAAGTTATTAATCATTGCATCACATCTATTGATGATAGCTACCATCAAACTATGATCTCGTGTGATATATCTGTATTGCCTCACATCAACCAACCCAACATCTCGCATATGGTCCCACTTACCCTCCACAATGCTACCCACATCTGTACCAATAAAGGTGGTACACTATCCCTCATAGTCAACTGGTGACACGTTTGCATCATTATCAATTAAACTCATCAATCATTTACCCCTTGTTAATCATTGATTCGAACATGACTCATTCCATCCCACCCATAATTTTTCCTAAGCCTAACTATTTTTGAAATTAACTACATTACGTACCATTTATTTTACATTGCCTAAACACATTCACCTATTCTAGTTTACTACTACCATCTCTTCACTAAATTGACCTAGTTCACATGAAAAATCTGACCATTCATACTTACATTCACCCTAATCCCCATCTCATTCTATCATTATACCTACCTACTCTATTTCCCACCACCTCCCCGCTTCACCGTTTATCCCACCCTTTCATTTTTTAATTTTTTGTCACCTAAATCTTCATTTTTTAGGGCCTAATCACTTTTCATAGTGACTGGCACCAGTCAACCTGACTGGTACCAATCACCATTTACCCCACTAAAGTCATCTAATCTTACAGATGTTATTCGAACCTCTACTGACGTCAGTCACTGGTTTGGCCCTAGGGTCGAACCCCCACATCCCCATTATTCAAAAAATTAACAAAAACATCTAAACTACCCACCCAAACTAGCCCCAATTTGTCCCTATTACATTTTACCACCTAATTTACCTCCATTTAACCCTCCCCATACCCAATTTCACCCAAATTTCATCAAAATTTCAAATTAATTTCCAACCTAAAATTTTATTTATTCAACCTTCATTTTTTACCAAAACACACCAATGGATTTCGAATCCAACCTCTACTCGGCATTGTCACTGTGGCAGGACCTCTGGTCTCTACACTAGAGGTCTTCCTACTCCCTCTCTTGCCTCTATCATGCCTAAATCCACTAATCAACTCTCAACTAATCGAATTATTCCAATCACCCAAGAAGAGCACACCAACTCATCTTTCCACCTCTTTTTGTTGTTTCTCTCATCCACTATTCTCTCCTATCATTTTTCACAAATAACAACGACCGAATGAATCCGTAAAAGGTGGATTTTACCTTTTTTTACCCAAAATAGAACTTAACTGATGTCATTTTTGTGCCCTAATGGACCAGAATTGGTTAACCCTTACCGATGTTGGTTCGTGATGTAGCCTAGAATTCACTAGATAATACCCTGGACATGCTGAAACATCACTTAGCTTATATTGAGTGCTCACCTAAAGCATGAAAAGGTACTAGGTCCCTCTTTAAGGTTACTATAACAAGATGTTAGCGCGATGAAGGAAGAAACATATAGATCCATAACTAATCCATCATTCTACAATGCATGCCATATTTAGATCTATGAAAGAACAATCTTAAACAATAATCATGATTGAATCAAGAACATGCACTACTCAATTACACACAAGAATGACACTTAGATTCAACCAATATCTTCCATCTATTAATAAACACAGAAGCTCCTTAAAATAATGGCATTCTATACCAATGCGTGCATGGATCTGATACAGTAATCTAGTCATATGCACATATCTCTTTATGCTTACCTCTTGCGCTCTGTATATACCTATATATCTCTCATCTCTCTCTCTCAAGTAATTCACTACATATATATAGGGTGGGGACTTTTCCTTCACCACTTATCTATTCCAAAAATAAGCCGCATGCTATTAATAGCCACACGTCATTTACAGGCATAGCCACACATGCAAGTGTGCTATCTATAGACCTCTTATAGTTAACTGAAGTGATAATCCTATTCTTAGCTCATCTCCATGCAAAAATATTTGATCTGATCCTCTAAAGATAGATAATGTGTGGCATGCAAGTCTCTACATCGTTGGTGTGTTCTGCACGCCATCTTCTAAAAATAGGTCTTCATGCTCAAAATCGGCTAAGTCCTAAATGCTGAAATTTCCCTCCATGTGTGGGTTCTTCCTGTCCATTCACACCCTTAAAACTGGCCTATTTTCCCACATGGACTTCTTGTGTGAGTTCTATCAAGTGTTCTTTGATCAACATTACCCCACACTAATCTCTTTGTCACCCCAAAAATGGTTATCTCCAAAACTTCAGTAAATAATAGAAGAATGCAAAGAATGTAGATGAATAAAGAAGTTTTATGAGGCATCCTCCTTTATATCAGTTTGAAGTATCAACTCTAGATACTCCTCCTTTATTTTGGCCTCCAAGGCCTACCATTCAGTGAGTGCTTGTTCTACCTTTTATGGAATGTCCACAACAATGGAATCTAATTCATCCCTCACAATCTCCCCTTTTTTATTTTGCAGAACCAACACAATGGTGGACATTGATGTCATTCTTCCTTCTAGAAGATCCATCTTCTATGCAATGAGCTTCCCAAGCTCTTCTAGTTGAGTCTTGTGTGGCTCTTATGTTGTTGTCAGGGCCTCTCACTTCTACTTAACCATTGAAAATATTTCTACGTGGCCCAATGTTTCATCCTTCATTTCTCTCTAGACCTCATTGTTTTCTTCTAGGGTCTTTATGTTGATAAGCACCTCTGGAGCTGTGCAGATGTTCAAATCCTATTCTACTTTCTTCAATACTTCTTGTAGCGCTTGCAACAGCCCTTCATAGGATGTAATCTTTTACATCACTAAAGCTTTCTCTTGTTCTGCCTCTTGTTCTGGATTCCTTGGCATTAACATGTGTAGAGGTTCATCTTCAAGTACCAGGTCCACCAAATTTCCTACATAATGTATCACTAAGGGAAACATTTGTGGTACCTTGGTCTCCAAGTGTGGCCTAGCTCTTATGACATTGTCTCCAATCTCCTCTTTGATGCTGATAAATACTTTTTTCTTCTTCTGCGCTAAGTCCCTCTCTTGTGTTATGCACGCTATCTCTACATCCTTTTTTTATCTCCTCACGCAATGCTCTTATCATTGCATCTTTGTCCATGTTTCTTCTCGTAACTTCAGTAGAAACCTTCACCAATGCATTGCTGACCTACTCATCTGACATGACAGTAGGCTTTACTGTCATATGTCTAGCTTGGGGTGCCTTCTTCAGCCATCTCGACATGCATGACTCTTCACATACATCAAATTCAGGCTCATCCATGTGGGTATGCATTGACCATGAGAGTTTCTTTCTAGTGTGAATGGTCACCATATCCCCATCCATTAATTCCCAGCCAAATAAATCCTTTTGTTCTACAGTGCTTTGGAAACGTGCATAGATTATTTTTCTGGTGTCCTCTACATAGCCCATGATTGGTGCACTGTGTTCCCCACTCATCCTCTTCAATCTAGGACCCTTGGGAATTGTAGCTTCAAGGTTAGGAGCCTGTCCCATTACACCTTGAATAGTCACATGCATGGATCTGGAGGTTTCCTTCTCTCTTTCTTCTTCCATCCTTCATCTCTTCATCTTTTTTCTCTTCCTCATTCTGTGGCTCATCTTCTTGCTTGAGTGGGGTAGGAGATGCACACTCACTCTCCCCTGATTCCTCCACTTCTTCATCTAACTTCAAATTTCTTCTCCTCTTTGGTTCAGTGGTCTCCTTGTGTGGAGAGAGACGAGGTGATTTCCTTACCATTTGTGGGGTTCCACCTTGAGTCCTTGTGCATCTGAATACTTTCTTAAATCTATGCCCCCTGCTCAACCTCTCTATCTTCCTCTTCATCCTGTCCCTAAGGTGGAGTGGTCATGTGCTACGACTCTTCTCTATTATATGGTTGCTTTCTTTTGCACTCCAAGCCTCCACTATCTTCACGCTCCTCTTCTTCATCCTCTACTTCAATAGTTTCTATGGGCCTTTGCACTGGTATGTTTTCCATTGTGTGCTTACCCTTTGGTGGCCCTGGGAGTGTGAATTCATTCTCCACATACTTATTGTTCTCCATCTTGGGCTTCAGCTGAAGATACACTAATGTTTCCCCTATATCTGCTACAGCTAGACTTATTGGCTTAATATTCAATACCTCTGAAATGAGCCTCTCAACATAGGCACTCCTTCTTGGATACACATACTTCTTCCTCAACATGTGGTAGTCACAGTCTACCTTATCTGCATTGAATACCAGTCAGTGCATGTTTGTGAATCTGTGAACAGATGCTTGGAAATACCTTGCAGTGAATGTGTAAGGAAATTTACACCAAGGGCTCTAGACTCCATCTCTCATTGGGAAGTGTGAATGTAGAAATGTTGATATATAGAAAATTGGAATTGTTTCCCCACTACTAATGGTAGGTCCTTCAAGATGTGCCACTCTTCTCCAAATTTTTCACAGAGCGTGTCATACCATTTCTATGCCCTTTACTTGACGTCATCTATCATGGATCCTTTACATAGGTACTTGTTGAACCTTTCAGCTGGTGAACTTATTCTCCATGGGGTATTCCCATACCTTTTCCTTCAGCCCATTTGGTACTCCAATTTCCATGAATACCAGTGATAGTAGAACAACCCCAAAGCTGATCTTCCCTCCTGTGTGTGCTTCCTCAACTATTTTCTCTGTAATGTAGCCTACAATATTATAGACTGCTCCTTCTGACATCTTGCATACAACATGTAACCACATAGTATTTACCTGTGACCACCACTCCTGGTCATTCAACTTTGTAACAAGGTGTGTTGCTACTTGCACAACCGATAGTTCTTCAAATTACCTATATCCATACCACACGGACCCTTCAGGTACCCCAACTCCTGTTTAGTAGTTAAGATTGCGACTTTATCTGTGAGATCATTCTTTATATCCTCTCCTTTGGCCTTCAAACCTATCACCATTGAGATAAGTGCAGATGAGATTCTAACTCTGCATCTTGTAAATTAGAAGAAGTCCTCATGCACTCTGCTCATGAGCCACTGGTACAAGGGCTCATACTTCCTGAAATATGGAAGCTCATATAATTGGTAGACCCCAATTCTCTTCAGAAGCTTCTCACCTACATCATCATAAACCAACATGTCATCTGCCATACATTTGTTCATCCTCATAGTGAGCAAGGAATCAAGCTCCTTCTTGTTCTCTGAGGTCCTGTGATTGTATTCACTTACTTTTCTCTTTCTGATGGGTGAATCCCATTCCTGGCCGACGATGACTCCTTCTAGATATTGCATTTCTGAAAAATCACTTTTAGGTGCCATCTCTTCCTCCTCAATGACCACCTTCTTCTTTCCTTTTTCTCCTGTTGTAGCTGCCTTCTTGGGTGCCATTTTTACCTTGCAATCATCTCCTCTTTAACTCTGTAATTTGTGAATCAAACCCTAGCTCGATTCAATCATGCCCTAGGTGGAAATTCTGTGCCCTAACTCCTCTCTGTCACCTTGCTTCACTCAAACCCTTCACCACCAGGGACACAAGCTTCTTTTCACACATAGATCTGTTTGTCACACTTGGTTTCACACCCTTCACACCTTAACCCAATCACTCGGCTCTTCACACTTAGCTCTTTCCTCAAATACTCTTAGTCGCAATGGTAAAAATGAATTTGCATCCCATCCTTATATAATTTTTCAAATTTTGATGCATTTATTGCTCCTTCACCTACCAAATATCCTCTCATTCATTGACCAAATTCATTCATTCCATGTGGTACATCTTCGCGCCCCAGCTATAACCTTCTAGCATGCCTTCCTACCCTCTGGTCACAGACTTCTCTTCAGCGCGTGCCCTTGTGCCTGAGTACCTCATCACTGTACCTTCTCCTGGTAGTTATCATGGCCTCTACTTACCTCACATTATACTTCCTTTCATTCATCTCCATCCTTGGTCACTTTTGAGAAGCAATCTTCTTTTGACTTAAAGCACACCCGTAGTAGCTTATTCCTTTCACCTTTCAATTCCCACAGTCTTTTACTTGGATAACTACAACCACCCCACACTAAAAGTATGTGCAGTCCTCTATGCATAAACATTCTTCACATAGTAATTAGCTTCATGTGTGCAAGCATGCTTATTACACAAGAACAACAACTAAATTGACAAAGCATAATGATAATGAAGGAAATACATTAAGGAAATACATAATTGAAAACCTAATCTAAATGGCAATACTACCTTATTACAAACACCAAGAAGACTTATTTATAGTAGGGCTTCAGCCTACTCCCATTAAAGTAACCAGGTAGCCATGTTCCATCAAGTGCTTCTAACTGGAAAGCACCTGATTCAAGTATGTAAGTGATGACATATGGCCCCAACCAATGTACTTTGAGCTTTCCTGGATGGCACAAGAACTTAGAGTCATAAAGAAGTACCATTTGTCCAACTCACCAACTTTTTCTCCTTTATATTTCTGTCATGCCATGCTTTCTTCCTGGCCTTTTCTTGCTTCTGACTCCAACGTGCTATGGCTCGTCACTCATCCAACTGAATCATCTTTTCAATCCACTCTTCTAAAGCGTTCTCATCAGCTAGACCTCTAGCGCACATAATGCGCAAAGAAGGTAACATAAATTCTATAGGGAGAATGGCTTCTGCACCAAACACCAACTGAAATGGTGTGGCTTTGTTCAATCTCTTATAAGTTGTTCTATATGCCCAAAGAACAACTGACACTTTATCATCCCAATCCTTTCTTCCAACATCACAATTTTTTGTCAATGTCTGGCTCAAAATCTTGTTGAAAGCCTCAGCAGTTCCATTTTCCTGAGGGTGGTAAGGTGTAGTCTTATGGTGGGAAACCATAAACTCATCTAATAGGATCCTTATGGTTTCATTTAAAAAGTGTGTACCCCTATCACTTGTCAAACTTAAAGGACATCCATATCTTGTAAGAACATTCTCCCATAGAAACCTAGCTGATGTAGCTGTTGTACAGTCCTTCGTAGGTGTTGCTTCTACCCACCATGTGAGATAATCTATTCAAGTAATGATATAGCATGATCCAGTCCTACGCGCGGCTGGTGAAATAGGTCCTACAAAGTCAATGGCCCATTTCTCAAATGGTTCTACACTGATAATAGGTCTCAGTGGCATTTCATCTCTTTGTCCTAGTTTTCCTAGGTGCTGACAATGGTCACACGCCTTACAATATTCTTTACAGTCTTTATACAATGTCTCCCACCATAATCCAGCAAGTAGGATCTTTCAGGTAGTCGCATCACCTGCATAATGGCCTCCTGCAATACCACCATGGGATTCTTCCATAATATCCTTGCACTCATGCTCTAATACACAACGACGTAATACTTCATCTCTTCCTAACTTGTAGAGGTCACCACTGATTAACATAAATGGTGCCACATGCGTATAGCAAAGTGTTTCTTTTCTAATGCCTTCATTCCTTCTGGTGCCACACCAGTCCGTAGAAAGACAACAAATGTCTTCTAATTCTGATGGCGTGCATTGTAACCTATATAACTGTGCATCTGGCATGGTTTCTTCAATTGTCTGTGCTTCCTCTCCTGAGTTGATTCTAGACAAGTGGTCTGGTCCAGAGTTACTTTTCCCTGGCTTCACCACAACTATGAAATCAAACTCTTGAAATAGGAGTACCCATCTGCATATGTGCCCTTGTAAGATGGGTTTGTTCACCAAATACTTCAATGCCATGTGATCTGTATAGAATACAAATGGTGTAGCTAGAAAATACTGTCGAAACTTGTGCAATGCATAGATCATTGACAAAGCTTCACGCTCTGTAGTTGTATAATTCTGTTCAGCAGGAGTCAGCTTCCTACTAGCAAAGTAGATAGGATGATCGACAATACCTTCTCCAGGTTGAGCTAATATTGTGCCAATGGCCATGCCAGAAGCATCCATGTGTACATGAAATGGTTTGTCCCATGAAGGAAAATGTAGGATAGGCACGGTAGTAAGTTTCTCTTTCAATGTTTCAAATGTGCGCTGCTACGATTCTCCCCAATAGAATGTACCTTTTCCTTTCAGTAACTCCTCCAAAGGTGTGGAAATTTTTGCATATCCCTTTATGAATTTTCTATAATATCCTGTGTGACCTAAAAATCCATGCACCTCACTTTGACTGGTAGGTGCTTCCAACCCTAAAATGACTGCAACCTTAGCTGGATCAACAAGCAATCCTTCCTTGCAGATTATGTGTCCCAATAGTATTCCAAAAGGTGTAGCAAATATGCACTTCTTGATGTTCAAAGAGATACTCAATTGTCTGCACCATTCAAACATTAAGCACAGATTGTCACAGTGATCCTTAACAAGCCCATATACTGTCCAATCATCGAGGTAGACCTGTAAGAAGTTGTGAATAAAATATTTGAATGCCTGAACAACTATGCATGAGAATACAGTAGGCACATTTTTCAATCCAAAAGGCATCACAGTATAGGAAAAACTACCCCATTCAGTAGTAAAAGTTGTCTTTTCTTGATCCTCCTGAGCAATCCTAACCTGATGATACCCAGAAAACCCATCTGTGAAGGAATATATTTCACACCCTGCAACTCCTTCTAGTATTTCCTCAGTAAATGGCGTAGGGAATGGGTCTGTTACACATGCAACATTTAGCTCCCTGTAGTCCACACATATTTTGATTCTACCATCCTTCTTGATACTGATCACCATTGGACTAACCCATTCTGACTCGTCAAGGGGCTTGATAATTCCAAATTTCAACATTTGATCAATTTCTTCTTTTACCTTTTCACACAAATTAGGATTCATTCTGTAAGGTCTCTTTCTCACTGGACATGTACCTTCCTTAAGTTTTATCTTCATTTCCCCAAGTGATTCATGCACACCTTTAAGTTCATGATACCCTCGAGGGAATAAGTCCTGATAATCCCATAGTAACTCAATAATATTTTCCACCTCTGATTCTGACCAGTAGTCTCCAATTATGGCCTCCTTAGGCTCAGCCTTCGATCCTATATTGACCTTCTTTGTCTTCATTGGTTCATGGTATGCATGTGTATCCTTATCTGCACTATCCAAGACCCGCACCCCCCTGTGAATGGTCAATATCTAGGTTTTCAACTTCCTCATCATCCATGATGTACACCATCTTTCCTTTTTCTTTCTCAAGGCAAGCACATTCAAGCAATATGGAGTCTTCTCCTTCTTCTTCAAAACGCGCACCTGATTCTGTCTCACCAAATAATTCCTGTATGAGTTCCTCCACCTTTGCACTATCTCCCATGGTTAACCACTTGACAAATTTTAATGCCTCTTCTATTGGAGGTTGGGAAGAAAAGTAGTCAAAGGTCTGGATCATTCCTGTAGTCAAATTTTTCCAGTTTCCAATCTCTCGATGTAGTTCTGCGTATACATACCAAGCACATGCACACCCTTGTAGAGTGGAATACAATTTATGCACCCAGAGTGAAGGTGGTAATGCTTCCTGTCCTACTTGTCCAGAGTCTCTCACACTGTTGAATGTGGTGCTGAATAGGTTGATCACCATTATAAGTGCAAATCTACGTAGGTGCATTGCTTCTTACAAACCTGGTAGATAAGGTGATTCTGATCTCCTTCCACTCCATAAGATTATCTCTATGAACTACCCACCAGCGCGTTGTTGTCCCACGCAAGACATATGCTAACATGTCTCTTCTCCTGACCTGGTCTATCCACTGTGCCTCCATGGCTTGTAAGAATACAGGAAGATCTTCTGCTCCTGTATACCAAGGCACTGCGCTACCTATCCGTCGATCAGAATGAAGTCCATT
This sequence comes from Taxus chinensis, assembly GCA_019776745.2. Classification (NCBI taxonomy): domain Eukaryota; kingdom Viridiplantae; phylum Streptophyta; class Pinopsida; order Cupressales; family Taxaceae; genus Taxus; species Taxus chinensis. The sequence continues at coordinate 376,719,459 of CM034157.1, read as the reverse complement.
CTTGCACACAACCGTGCTTTTTACCTCACGTCCTACTAGTTCATATGTACCATGAGCCCAATTGTCACAAGCAATACTCGTAGTATCACTAATAGAGTGAGAATCCTCCCACTGTAGGATGCCTTCCTTTGATGGCTCATTGACCTCTGGGTCCTGAATAGCACATACATAGATTTTGTTTAAGTCCTCCTCACTTAGAGGCTCAACATATGGTGTAGACTTCCCATCTGTCAAAGGTATCACAACCCTTTCCTCTTTGTTCTCAAAGTTGATATACCCCTTATTGAATCTCAAATCAGCATTATTCACATAACACCAAGGGCATCCAAGCAAGGCTGGAAAACTGTCTACTTCTGCAAGTGCTAATACCTCAAAATCCCCAGTGAATTTGGCCCCTTGTATGGTTATAGATGCATCCTTCAAAACTCCTATGGGAGTGGCCTTAGTCCTATTTTCCATAAACAACACATTAGATGATGGTTGTAATGGAGGTCTCCCCATTTGTACCCATGTATCTAAAGTAAGCACATTGACTTCCACACCTGTATCAATCAAAATATTGCTCAACAACCATCCATCTACAACAACATTCAGAGTGATCTCTTTATCATAGTCAATGCTATCAGGGGGAAGATTTGCATGTAGGATCTACCATTCATTCTCAGTGTTTTCACGTGGAGTGTTCCCCTTCAACCAATTCCCTAATAATGGAATAATATTCTCTTGGCGCAACATTTTACACACCTCTCTGATGTCATCAATATCAGAGGGGACCTTCCCTGCTTCTTTCTTTTGTTCCATCTTTCTAGACTGCTCTTTTAAACATTGTATTTCACCTTGAAGATTTCTGAGGACCTCCATGGTCTCTTGATAGACTTCCTTCTGATGGGAAGGATCTGGGTACCTTGCATGCAGAACCTCCTCCTTAATGATTGTAGGCTTCTGGTACGATGCCTCTCTTGCATGTGCCACTTCAGCACGTGTGGTAATCTTCACAGTTAAGGCCTCAGGTTCTGGTGCTATCTTGGGCATCCACTGATTTTCCTCCACACGCTTGGATCCTAACCATCCCTGCACCTTTGTTTTCCTACTTATGTTGTTTACTGAGATGCTCATATAAGTCTGGGCACTCCTCATAGCTATGATTCTTTCCATAGAAAGAACATGTAACATTTTGGGGACATTCATGCCTATAATGATTAGGGGATCCGCATGTATAGCACATTTCTTGAAGAAACTCACTTCTTCCTCCACCACGGCCTCATCCTCCATATCCACCTCGATATCCACGTCCTCTTCCACGACCTCCTTCAAAATGGCCCTCATTCCTGTCATAGCATGGTTGATTATGATCCTGATCCTGGTGCTCATTCTTGTTCTTAGAGTTATCTGTTATACTTGTCTGTCATACCCCAATGTCTATAGCATCATGGATCTGACCAATCAATCAACAATCCTCAGTATCATGGGTCGTGGACCTACAAATCTTGCAAAAGTAGGATACATTCTTCCTTATCACATGTTGTAACAAAGGACAGTGGCTAGCATCATGATTCAAATGACAGATTTCACAGTCTAACAACAATGAACGTATAGATCTGCGAGGGAAACTATCCTTGGTGTGACCTTCCACTTCACAATCTGTACACCAAATCCCTGAGCGCATTTCATGGGCTGAATTTGCTGATAGCTTCTCTAACTATTTTTCCATAGCTGTAATCTATGCCTCTAAGAATGGACTAACACCAGTGTCAATGCTCCCAACTGCCTCAGCATGCAAAGCTACTTCCAGTGCTTCACGTGGATCAGTGTATGTCTTATGTGACAGTGCTCTTCTGAATGGTGTAATCAATCCTCCAACAAACCATTGTGCATGTTGGCTGGCATGAATATCATAAGACAACTTAGATAGAAGTGTCTTAAAATGGGCATCATACTCACGTACACTCTCAGTAGTGCCTTGCTTGATATCTTTGAGCACACTGATACTCTTCTTCTCAAACTCTGGGATATAGAACTCTTTTAAGAAAGCATCCTTCAATGCTGCATAATCCACACAAGTTTGATCAGGGTCAAACTTCCTATACCAGCTATGTGCACATCCCTGTAATGTAGTAGCAAATTGACTTGCCTTACACTCAGAAGCCATGATCCCTTTCACATGTAATAATATTTCACACATATGCACATGTTCAGAAGCATCCTCTATACCTCTATACTCTAGGAGATGAAGAGACATCTCCATATAGATATTATGTGGTTGTTGTGGACCTTGACCACCTGATCCAGAACCTCCTGTGTTCCCTCTACCTCCAGAACCACCAGATCCACCAGAACTAGAACCACCTATACCTCCTGATCCTCCACCTGTAGCTAGAATAGGACCTATAGATGTACTCCCCTGTGCTCTGACAGTAGTACTATACTGAACCCCTATAGTCTGTGAGGTAGTTCCACTTCCAGAGGTGAATCCAACATTCTATGCACTCACGTTCTGTGCGGATGATGCACCTAAAAATGTTCCTCCAAATAACATTGAATCATTCTATCCTGCCATTGATGTACTTGCTCCCTGACTTACTCCTGCTCTCCTACTTCCCAAGTTAGCTTGTTGGTTACTTGTCATACTAGATACTGGAAAACCAAGCACAAGGGCTAGGTCACCAGGTGGATTAAGATGCACACCCATGGCCCAGGTAGTCTTTGTTGGCACACTTCTGTGTGAAGCCAAGGGGGGATCTCTATCATGCTTTCCAAGATGGGGGAGTTCCTGATGCTCTGGCTCCACATCTTCTACGTGAGCTTCAAATCCTTCACGAGCCATCTCTCTCCTCAATGCCATACTTTCTGCAATGGTACATTGCTTTCTCTATCTCCCTCTCACGTGCCCTCATTATACTTAAGCCACCTTTCCTCTCTCTACCTTTCTACCACTAGGTCTGCCATCTTTCACCAAACCTGTTCCTACCCTCATGCATGGTGAAGTTTAGTTAGCCATCGGTTTACTCTCCAGGTTCAAAGTTACCATCAAGATCTTGATCGCCAGTGGAATACCTTGCAGATATGCTCCTCTAGGATACCGCAAAAACTAGAATTCAGCTACCTCCAGGAAAGAATACGTCAAAATTGAATATTCCAGAATATAACTATTTAGAACACCACAAAACCACGTATCCACAACGTGAGTCCAGATCAGATCAGCATCATAAAGGGCCTGAAATTCTTCCTGTGTCTAGACAAGTGCGCGATACCTCCAATTCCACTTAGATGCATAAGCAATCAACCACTCGTATAATTCTACTGGAAAGATGGTGAAAAATCTCTCATATAAGCTATGTCATACAGATTATGTTCTACCCAATTGCGTGCATTAAACTCAGATCCAATGTTGAACCATCATGCATATTCTTCCTCTAGATCGTGTATCCACTCCTCAATACTTGCTAGAGTTAACTGGTACGTCTTCATCGTGAACCATCCTGAAAATAACTGAAAAAGAGGTCCCGACAATGGAACCAATGATGCAGCCTAGAATTTACCAGATAACACCCTAGACACGTTGGCACATCACTCAGCCTAGACTGAGTGCTCACCCAAAGCACGCAAAGGTACCAGGTCCCTCTTTAGGGTTGTTGTAGCAGGATGTTAGCATGATGAAGGAAGAAACATATAGATCCATAACTAATCCATCATTCTACAATGCATGCCATATTCAGATCTATGAAAGAACAAGCTTAAACAATAATCATGATTGAATCAAGAACATGCACTACTCAATTACACACAGGAATGACACTTAGATTCAGCCAATAACTTCCATCTATTAATAAACACAGAAGATCCTTAAAATAATGGCATTCTATACCGATGCACACATGGATCTGATACAGTAATCCAGTCATATGCACATATCTATTTATGCTTACCTCTTACGCTCTGCATATACCTATATATATCTCTATCTCTCTCTCTTACTACTATGTAATTCACATCATATATATAGGGTGGGGACTTTCCCTTCACCACTTATCTATTCCAAAAATAGGCCGCATGCTATTAATAGCCACACACCGTTTACAGGCATAGCCACACATGCAAGTGTGCTATCTATAGACCTCTTACAGTTAACTGAAGTGACAATCCTATTCTTAGCTCATGTCTATGCAAAACACTTCGATCTGATCCTCTAAAGATAGACAATGTGTGGCACGCATGTCTCTGCATCATTGGTGTGTTCCACATGCCATCTTCTAAAAATAGGTCTTCATGCTCAAAATCAGCTAAGTCCTGAATGATGAACTTTCCCTCTCATGTGCGGGTTCTTCCTATCCATTCACCCCTTAAACCTGGCCTGTTTTCCCGTGCGGACTTCTTGTGTGAGTTCTGTCAACTTCAAAGCACCTTAACTTGTTATGTTTCCAGGAGCACTTCCTGTACCTTGGATACCTAGACCATATCAACCTTGTTTGGATAAAAATATTGACCTTTGACGATGTAGAGTTTGTGAAATATTCCTCCTAGTGCCTTATCAGATTCTATATGTGTGTGTGCATTTGAATGCGCCAGCCTATTACCTACACCCAAAATCACCATTTCATACATTCATACCCTACCTTATTTATCTTCACCTACCACTTTATCAAACCCATCACTGATTCTACCTATCACTTCATCAGTTCTTGGGTTGAGGGGCAACCTAATATTCACTCATACCTAGGTAAACCACTCCTCTTTTTTTCAGCATCACTTACCAATATAAGCTATGTGAAAAAAAGGGGAAAATGTAGACACCCAAATTTGGGTTGCACCCATCTAAGCCCCCTTTTTGACTAATATACCCCCTTTTCACTACACATACTACACTCTATAATTAATTTAATCGTTTATATTAAATTAATTATCTTCCTTACATTACTATTAATTTAATTACCTAAATTAAATTAATTTTCTACCTCACCCCTCCACCTCATCCTAAGACCTATTCTTAGCCTATTAATGAACTAAGAGCAAGTTCCCATACCACCAACCAATTAGGAATTTTTCTAACCCTAACCATTATGACGTATTATACCTCCAACCTCTCTCCCACTATATTTAGAGTTAACTCCCACTTCTGACCCGGATTAAGAATTCAAATCACGCCAAAAATAACAAAGATCAGGCTATTTTTGGAAACTTGGAATTATTCACCTTAACCGAAAATGGTTATCCCTTAGCCGACGTCGATCACCTAACTGTCATTAGTTAGGTTAAGTAATATTTTCTAACTCTTTGTTTAGGTTTTGAATCTGAACTTCTTGGCTTATGATTCTTACATTTGTACCTTCCAATACTCTTGCAATCTTGCAAGCAACCAAATCCTCTCTCAACATTTAGACACCATTCAGTTCATCCATAGGTTCTTCCAGATCTCTAGGACACACACTAGGGATCATTATGTCACCCTTCTACCATTTTCACTATGGATCACCTTCTACAAATATCACCATCATCCACCTGCAGGCTATATTCAACAAGTAAATGCGATCTCTCATTTTTCATTTCTAATAGCTTAAATTGTTTTATTAAGTTATCCACCAAAGTTATTTGTTACTAGCTTGCCCAGATCTAATCCCCAGTGCCTCTAACCAACCTTATTCCCATTTTACCTTCCATACCCTACCTAAACCCACATATTAGTATCTCTAAGTTTTTTAAAAAATCCCATAGACCTATCCAATCCCCCATCACTCTCTGTGTAATCACAGAGAGTGCCCAATTCTCATTTTTTACATTATCACCTAATTTCTCCTACCAACACTGGTCACCTAGCCAACATTGGTCACTTAATTGATGTCGGTATCTAAGACCAGAAATTTTCCCTAAAACAATGAGTTCATAATTTCCCCAAAACCTTACCTAACTTCACCTAGACATCACCTATAGCCTCTACCACGCTTGTAAACCCAAAACCAGCCTACCTTTCATCTGAACTAAGCCTTACCTTTCCTTTTAAGTTAAACTTCACTTATTGTACATAGTAAGAGACACCTAAATATTTTTAACTATAGTAGGAATCATTTATTTATCATTCCTTCTTGCATTAATTTATATTAAATAGAAGGTTGGAAGTCATTCGAGGAAGCATCATGCTTCCCAAATATATCCATCGCTAGGAATTCCTCTAACTCTTGCTATTTAATGCTCTTTTGTCATCTTGTTGTGTTATTATATTGATATTCCTTCAACAAAAAGTATCTCTCATAATCTACTTGATCAACTTCTATGCACACATAACATCTACATAAGCATAAGTATTCCTCCTCACCCACACCTATTATCTATTTTATCACATTACTTCAAGGTGAAACACTAACATAGTGTTTTCATATCATGTCATACATCCCAATACAATGCCACATGGTGACATAATTCCATAATACAACATGACATAGTGGGAATTATCATGATATAATGTATTCCACTACATAACACCTTATCATGCAACATGATGTTCCACATATCAAATATCACTAGAGAATGAAAATCACAACACTTTCATGGTTTAAAAACATCCCCTTTATGCAAAAAGGTGGTAATAACCATGAATTTCACATTGAATTATGATTTAACAAATATGGAATTTGATCAACCCTAACTGTAGACTCACATATGATAAATAAAGCAATAAAGAATAGATTTGACCCAAGCAATAAGCTAGATAAAAATAAAACCCTAGGTGTAAGAGAGGTAGTAGAAGACTAAGCTGAATTTTTAATTGATCCCAAAGTATACTGGATTGGAAAACTGGTAAAAAGGAGGAGAAAATTATTGTAATATGCTTGTTAAATTATGAATTTGTTGTATCTTCCTGTACTAGGGTGCCTAGATTGGGTCAGGGGTGCCTTGGTGCTAGAGATTGCTTCTGGGTTCCTGTGACTTTGAAAGATTTCATTAACTAAATTTTCTTGTTTGGCGAGATGGTCGCTCACCTTTGATGTTTATCGCTGGTTGATCACCGAGTTCTCCTGTAACATTTAAAGAGAGAGATAAGCTATAAAACCCCATAAATACATCAAATAATAAAAATAAAAAAGATGTAAATGGGGATTCACACTGAATCTAGAGGTCACTCGACTGAGTGAGCTTATAACTGAGTAGTGTACTACATTTTAGACTCTTTGTAGTTCTTGTTTTTGTGAGCAAGGATTGTTCCCTATGTGGCTCTTGTGCAAGATGCACTTGATGGTAAGTAATAACTATATTTAGCAATGTAGATAGATGTGTGGATGGAAAAATGAACTTCCCTTCTTATGTGTGTATGCATAAAATGTAGTCCCTTGTACCTTTATTGATTTCTAGATAGATTCTTTGATACTCTTATAATGCCTTTGGATGAAACCTTAAGTGGTGATAGTAGATGCTTAGAGTTTGCGTCCATTATTTTGGTTACATAACTTTGTATATATATGATTCCCTTATTTGAATTTTTTAATTGAAAAATAAAAGGCCAACCCATAAGAAAATAAGATGCCCAAGAGATAAAAGAGGCCCAAAATAGGTGAGCAAGATACCAAGAGTTTGGGGGCACCTAGAGGGGATAAAGATCTTTGGGCACTACTTCCTAGCTGAGCGTTAGTGTCCAGAGTCAATAAAGATAAAGAAACAAATATCATACTAGGTTTTGGGGTGTGTAAGACCAAATAGGAAACTAAAAAGATAGAAAAAATGCCTAAGATAGGTGTTAATTACTTGTTTTCTTACTTATGAATCATATGAATAGTATTATGTGATTAGGACCTAGAAATGTACCCAAGTGCATGATTTTGTGTCTATATTTTCCCCCACTTTATGTTGTTGAGTGAATACTTGATAACATAAAGTATATAATAGATGCGTACCTAATAACCATGTAGATCGATGGCGAAAGCATACCAAGGAGATAAGAAAAATCATGGAGTGATAAAATAAAGTGTGGAAGCTAAGGAAAAGGAAGTGACCCTAGGGGTGAAAAATGTAATGACTTGTACCATGTCTTACCTATTATTTTATTTTGATGTTTGATGATGTGGGGATGCTTCTTGTTATGTATTAAGGATGGACATGCCAAGAAGAGAAAAATATTAGTCAAAGTCTTGTATATGTCAAAAATGTGAAGAAGTAGTAAAAGGAACATGTGCCCCTGATCCATGATGAGAAAAATGGATAAATGTTTTCCTAAAACATTGTAGAAGAATGATTTTTTTGGGTGTTCTCATGCCAAGTACAATTTTTTTAGGTGATCTCATGCCAAGTGCGAGTTTTTTGGGTGATCTCTAACCATGACAAAAGATTGTTGGGGAGAAAGATCTAGTGTTATTATCGATCCGTGATTTCTTCCTGAAATTTATATACCAATGTAGATGGTGTGACTGTGCTTTATTCATGTTTAATCTAGTTTGATACAAGTATAAAATTAAGGTAGAATGAATTAATATTGTTAGAGGAATCTACCTCTACTATGTAAATTTCTTTGTAAACTTTTGAAATGTGTGATGATATGAGAGAAATGTTACCACCAAAAAATAGCACCCTCCGTTATTCATGTTCCTAGAAAATTTGAATGAGAAACCAATGTTTTAGTGTATAACATATAGATGTCTGGTCAGTTGCTGAAATAATGAACTCAAGTAAAAACATTAGATAGGTGGCTTTGAATTCCTCTACTTATTCCTAGTAATAAACATGGTTGTACTGAAGCTCTAAGTTTTTACTATCTGACTTTTATCCTAATGCATTCCCCCTTATTTTGGGACCATGCGATGAAACTAATAGATTACATGCCCAAATGGAGAGGACCCTAATGCTAATATGAAGGTAATAACCTATAGGGGGAGGATTGTTTGGTAGAACATCCAAATGCACATACAAAATGGCTATGAATAATGTGAAAGTAGATAAGTCAAAATAAGTGACAAAGTTATGAATTTCATTTGTCAACATAATTTCCATAGTGCACAGACAAAGTATGAACCGGGAAAAGTGGGTTTCAAACATGGGACAAAACCTCATAATATGCACATGAAAGGATTAAGGCCAAAGATGCGAATAAGATCACAACTAGGGTAGAGAATAACAAAAAAATATGGATTTATTTATTAAATTAATGCACAATTCATTATAATTGCAAAATAAGGAAAGGATCTTCCAGAATATTTAGATCTTAGACCTTCAACTCAACACTGGTGGATAATTTTCTACAAAGTAATTACATGAACTTACACCTTAAGCATGTGCCCGTTATTACATGTTATTGATCCCAGAGATAAGAGAGAGATATGTCAAGACGTCATATGTATCAGTAGAGTCTCAGTCCCTTCTAGTAAGAATAAAAAGTGATTACCAATGAAAGGATGATTAACACTGTAGTTTTTAAGATTTTTCCTTGGGAGCCCAATGATAATAGGTACAATTCCAAGATTCCATGTTGCATGTAAATATTATATAAATTCATTCATTCAAAATATTATTTTCTAGATTCAAGTGAACGCATGAGCATATATAGATAATGATTCCAAACTAAGTATAGTGTCTAGCAAAATAGTGCAACCAATCAAAAGTTATGGCATTTAGCTTTAACCAAGTAAGCCATTATTAAACCAAGCTATGTAGTATGGGTTTTGAATGGCCATTAGATGGAATTTATTATGCAATGTGATTGTGATATGGAGAAAATTATTTTTCTTATTTGTGGGATTTCACTTGGCCATTACTGATTTTCTTCTCTACAGGATTTCTCTTGGCCATTACTTCATAGTAATTTTAGGTCACATAAAACATTAGTGCATGCATTGGGTTCTATGGGTTTTGGAAATGTGCTTTACTAGATGATTTGATCAATTTGAATAACTATAGTTAAAGAGTTCAGAATGTAGTGAAACATCGAATTCATATATAGACCCTCAATAACTTGAGTATGAACTATGGTTTTTAGAGTTGCTTTACTAGGTTATGATGTGTGAGCAGTGAAACTAGACATCAAATTTCGTGGGCTAGTGTTAAATCTTCTTTGTTTTGTGAGGTTTATGGATGTAGTTTGCCCTCAAAAGTCAAGTGTGAGTTACCTTTACTTCGCTACTTTTAGTGCATCATAGGGTGACATTGAAGACTCCACATTACTCTTCTGTAATCCCTGAATTGTAGAATTTTGCACAGATGCGCTTGATGGATTTAATAGAAGAAAGCGAGATCATTTTTTTATGATAAGATTGGGGAAGTAAGGGTGATGCCTACCCCAAGTGTATAATGTAATAAGAATCAACAGTAACAGGGTCACCTAGGAGATCCATTAAAACACTTTAGAGAAATAGATCAATACAAAGATCCACCACTAGAAACCAAATCCAAAAAGGCCAATTACATAATAACTAACAACAAAAACATATAAACTAACAACAAAAACATATAAACTAACATTACATAATAACTAACAACAAAAACATATAAACTAGAACATCCAAAAAACAAAAGAAAACAATTGCCAAAGAGAGAGGCATCTTCATTCATTGATCAATTCACCCACCATGTGCATGCATCCATTCCATTCCTTAACCAAACTAGCAATAGTGGATTTCCATTATTTATAGTTTGGTTCCACTATCTCCACTTTAGAACCAGACCCATCTTTTTCCTTGTTCTTCACAATTTCCATGGAATGGATCATCTCAGCAAGGATTTTTAGATGGTGAATAGTAATTTTGACATTTAGGATGTGAACATCCCTGATCTAAAGGATAATACCCTTTATCTTCAAAATTTCATTCTCCATTGACAAACATCTTTCATTTGTATTTTTCAGTTGTTCGCTAAGAACAATAGAGGTAATATTCTCCACTTTTTCCTACAACTCCCTCAAATCAATGGCCACCATGTTTATCTTGTGTCTATTGATATTGGTGTCAAGCCTAAAATTCTCAAAATACCTTATGAAAACATTGGATTTAACCACCTTATCTTGAGCATTAAAAAAATTATTCTTGGTAGTTTTGAGAGCATGAAGACTATCAATGGCATCCTCGGTATCTTTTGATCTTTTACCCTTGGAGGAGTTATGTCCATGCCTGAGATTATTCTACTCACTACTGTTAGCGAGGACATCATCCACTTCTTGATTATCCTCTGGCTCCATCTGACCCAAGTCCTCAATCTATTACTCCCCAGAGTCAGAGCTAACCTCCAATTTCTCACCATGTTCAGAAGCTCCTTTCTCCCATCTATTCTTTTTAAGGCTATCCTTAGAAAAATGGGATCTAGTTCTTTTAGCCATGGACTTGCCCACATCATCTTTGTTATCAACATCCTCTCCGACATTCAAAATCACAATCTTCCCTCCAAAATTTACCGAGGACCATTTTACTGAAGCCCTAAATCTTTCATTTTTACTAATGAGGGGGGTACCCAACTTTAGCATGGATTTGATAAGGTCTTGATGAAAAGGTAGGGAGAAAGTTCCTTTCTTGACTTGAGTGACCTACTTAACATATCGACGAACAATATATAAAACTGCAGGGCATGAATTATAGGGTCTCAGGGTCTTCTTATTTCAAGATATTGATTTAACATGGGCATTAATGACCCATAAATAACTTAGTAGGAAGTCACTCTTAGGCCAATATAATGTTAGGAAATATATCTTAGTGCTCCATTTGTATGTATAGGTGAATAATAATTACATGTGTAATTATTATTATGGTAAATTAGTGAAAGTACATTTACTATGTAAATGTAAATAGTAAATGTAAAATGTGGTTAGTATGTGGTAAGTTAGTAAGTTAGAATAATAAAACAATTAGTATTGTTTTATTATTATATTGGTGAGAGGTTGAAACCATATGGGTGTATGGTTGTATATGAAGACAAATGTTGTTGTAAGGATTGTTATTTTACATCTCCTATATAATGGAGTGTATTGAAATAGTGAATTAATAAAAATATAATATAGAGTTGTTGATTTCAATTATTGTCTGTGTAGCTATTTCATGGATTCTTTGTATTAGATCAGATTAATTTCTACATTTGGTACCAGAGCAGGTTAAATCTGTCTCGAAGATGATCTCGTAACGTTAGTTTCGCGATCTGGGTTTCTCCAAAATTTTGCGTACAGAATGATCTGTTATACAAGAAGCTACAGTAGAAATTTCAGCAAAACCCAGTTCACAGTTTGGGAGAAACGTGCAATTTACTATACAGCACATTGATCACTGCTGTTTTTTTGAAGAAATCAGAGAATCAGAGGTAATTCAAATCTGCATTCAATTTTTTTTTTTTTGGATATTTAGATTCAGTAAAATGGATACACCATTAGATAAATTTAATGGGTTGAAATTCCATACATGGAGAGTAAAAATTCAGATGCAGTTAATGAATAAAAATCTATGGAGGATAGTAGATGGAAAAGAAAAAGCACCTACAGATGTAAGCAAAATTGTAGAATGGGAAACTAGAGATGAACAAATAACAAATGAAATTGACTATAATTATGAAGAATTTCTATACTAAGTGAATTTACTGGAGGATGGAGGCAAACGGAGGTTGGAGGTCATTCAGCGACCTCTCGTCAGTTGCCAACGACGGGGCCGCATATCAGCTTTGGTGACATTTTTGTGTGTGCAGTTTGATGTTTAGTGCTTCCAGTGTGGTGTGCCTCAGTTTGCAGTGTTCCTGTTTTGCAAATAAGTGGAAATTTCACATTGAGGGGGGGAACATGATCCAATGTTCCATTTCCAGTATGTCAGCTTTTTCTATGTATGTACGAGCAACAGATTTCAGTAGAATTTCCTATGTTATTCCCTGCAGTGAGATAGTGATGAGAGTTGTTGATACTACTGGTTGCATCATTATGATATTGTGGTTTTAGTTATCCAGAAAAACTATCCAGAGGTTGTTGGTAAACTGTCCTCAAAAACCATCTGTTGTGTGGTTGTTGGTTAACCACTTGGAAAACCATCCAGAGGTTGTTGGTATTGTCCCCTTAAAAACCATCCAGATCATGAGCATGCTACATAGCGAGCACGTTGCAGTACAAAGGCAAGGTTTTTCCCATGTTCGCACTAAGGGGGGGAATGTTAGGAAATATATCTTAGTGCTCCATTTGTATGTATGGGTGAATAATAATTACATGTGTAATTATTATTATGGTAAATTAGTGAAAGTACATTTACTATGTAAATGTAAATAGTAAATGTAAAATGTGGTTAGTATGTGGTAAGTTAGTAAGTTAGAATAATAAAACAATTAGTATTGTTTTATTATTATATTGGTGAGAGGTTGAAACCATATGGGTGTATGGTTGTATATGAAGACAAATGTTTTTGTAAGGATTGTTATTTTACATCTCCTATATAATGGAGTGTATTGAAATAGTGAATTAATAAAAATATAATATAGAGTTGTTGATTTCAATTATTGTCTGTGTAGCTATTTCATGGATTCTTTGTATTAGATCAGATTAATTTCTACATATAAGCCATAAGAAGATGAGAAATTTCATTGTAAGGATGGGGAAGATATTCTCTAGTATAACCATTATGGAGAGTTTTAGGGATTCCCTTAGTGAGCATGAAACAATCGATCTCTTGTCTATAGTCTGAATTGGGCTTGAACAAAATTTTACCCTCTTGGGATAGACCTGTAATTTTAGTAATGAACTTTTGAGAGATAGTGAAAGAAAAATTTCAAACCTAAACATGACCATCCTTCCAGGTATTCGTGACAACTTCAATCAAATTTTAATCAAACCCATCAAAAATGTTGAAATGTTTTAACAAACCATCCCTGTCAAGCATTTCCTTTGCCTCTTTGGACATAATTGAGATCTTACTCGGTTCAATCCTCATGAGATCACCACCCATTGTGATAGATAATTTATTCTTCTACAGAGAAGTCTATTCTTGAAATGGCTCCCATGAACACACTTGGAGAGATGATTCAATATAACAAGGAGATCCACCCAAAATTTGAAATGATAACAGATAAAGGATTGCATGAGTACAAGATTTAGAAAATCCAAGTGCATCACCCAAAGGTTATTATTACCTATTTCCATCCTCATTGGAAGAAATTTTGTTTGGGGAATTTTCCCGATCCAAGATATCTATGAATTTGGATACCAAAAAAATAAGATCCTCGACCACCTTAAAATCCTTAGCTTCCACCCTCTTATTTGCCAAAACATTGGCCAATTTGTTTCCTTCCGGAAAAACATGACCGAAAGATATATCAACAAAGGAGGCAAGTTTTTTTTTAGCATTGTTGATGAAGTCTTCAATAGTAATAGATACAAAACTATTACCCCCTCTCATACACAAAATTATATTCAAGGATTCACCTTCTACAAGAAGGTATTTGAACCCTTTCTCTTTAACTAACTTGACCCCCAAAACATCACTGCAACCTCATCGACATGATTTGATTGAATTCCTAGATAAAAGAAATAAGCAAGGAGAAACCTACCATTGTGATCACAAAAAACTCCACCTCCTCCTTCCTTTCCCAGATTCCCTTTTGCTTCCCCATCGAAGTTTAGTTTGATAACTCCTTCTCGGGGAGGAATCCAATTAACCAATATCATTTTAGCATAAAAAAGGAAGCTATGTAAATCCATTTTTTGGAGTAAGTTTTCTTAGTTACTCATAATAAATAAAGCAACTTAAAAAACATGAATACTTATGTGAAACCCATACTTATTTCCTTAGGGATTTTCAACAATTTTAAGCAAGTGGGTATTTTTCCAACCACAACCAAAGTGCCTAAAAAACATGAAAATACTTGATTTTTTAGATTTTCCACCAAGATCCCATAACACATCCTAATTCCAACTTTTTAATTTGTCCAATTTTCCAAGGGGAAAAATGGATAACAATTTGGTGAAATATAGGGGTAATCTTCCTGCTAGATTGAAATATCAGTGGCCTTGAAACATCCATTGGGCATGGACTATACCTGATAAACTCAAAATTGATCTGGAACTAAAGAAAAAATCCTTGAGACCGATTGAAGCACTTAACTGAATTTGAAGCTTATAATAATTTTTTGAATTAAGATTTTATGTGAGTCTAAAATTTTCTGAATCTAAAATCCCCCTTGCTTCATCTACAAATGATCTGTTGAGACAAAGGATGAATATTTGAAGTTGTCCAAAAAAAAAATCTCTGCTAAGTATGAAGAACTGAACTGATTTCTTAGCAATGATGAAGCATTTCATAATTATTGAATTATTATATTGATGATGTGGTGCACTTAGAAATGCCTTAAAATAAATGATTTCCCTATGAATATTTCCTCCAAATGGATTGCATCGATCTCATGGCTCTGATGAATTTGGGAATTTCCCAACTTAGCCAATTGGTTATGAAATGAACCGTGTAAGGAAAACAAACTTAAAAACCTATATAAAAACATGAAAATACATACATGATCCAAGTGGAACATGCAGAGTGTGCAAAATCAATTCATCTACTGAAATTAAACCTACCTACTCTACTCTAACATGAGAAATGGGAAACTCAAAAAAATCCTACAACTGGCAGGGAGAAGTAGTTTCCCTTCCTCACAAACTTAAACCATGTGATTGATTTGGTACTTAACATGGTCTCAAGTAAGAGTGAAAAATTGATTCATAGATGATTTTTCACCCTATTCATCAAGGTATCAAATGGAAATAAAATGATCACCTCTTTTAGTTGTTTTGCATTTGGATATAAGATGCATTGCTACTGACCTTTGGTGTGTTGAAGTTCATCCTAATGCTCTGAAGAAAACATGACTGGTTGTAAATCCTTCCTTGGCTCTACAAAATTCAAATATTTGATTTGGCATGGTTTGATCTTCTAAATTTTCTCGTCTCTTTGAATCTGAACTCCATGAATGGATATATATTATAGACCTTCTTGAATGGAGCTTCTTGTAAACTGATTTTGACTTTGTGGTGCCTCAACAAATAGGTCCTTCTCTTCCTTGATGAACGATTTGGAATTTTTTTCATCATTCTCCTTATTTTCCTCATCATCCACTGTGAATTTTGGAAAACCAAACCCCTCCACTTCTTTCTCATGAGGATTGTTTTGGGTAGTAGACTCTTCTTGGACATTCTCTTCCATGGTAAGAGGATTTTTGTGTTGGAAGATAGGTGATGGAACAAGAAAAGTGTTAATTTCAATAGGCTCTCCCCCACCAATGCAATCCTCCAAATTTTATAATAAATTAACCTCTTTTTATACAATTGTGCTAAGGACTCTACCTCCTCCATGATGTTTTTCTGATTTTTAAACTAGTTCACCATGGACCCCTCATCCTCAAACATAAATTTTGAGAGCTCAAACTCATTAAAAAAATTAGGTTCTTGTAAGGATGAATTAAAGGAAGAATTTGAAATCTCTTTTATGACCTTCTCTATACTCAAGACCTCTGAAACTACCTTTCTCTCCTCCATGGCATGAAGCTCCTCATGATAGGTTGCATCATTTGAAGATGTTATATACATGTAGGGAAATGAGGATTAGTGCATTCCATTGAAACATATTGCACACTCGGGAGTATCTCTTCCTTTGTTGATTCTTGTGGAAAAAAAAAAGAAGCCTCCATGAATATGGTGACATACACAATACACTCAGAGCATAGAGATTGGTAATAATTTTATTCATGTTCTTTTTCCTCTCCAACATTTTCCTCCACTAATTTTTTTCAATTTCAACCTCTTTTGAAAACCTATACACTAGTGGAATTTGACTAAATTTGAACTTAGCATCCCAATTCTTCAAATGTGTACTAATTCTTGTCTACTGGGCTCTTCAGTTTTCTTCCATCCTTAACTAATTTTCTGATTTTGTTCTTCCCAAAATGGGTTTGGGAATGTAATAGGAGGGGTGGGTTGGGTCTCAAATGTTGTTTACATTTTTTTTTGTGGAAGGGTAGATTTTGCACTTTCTTACTGTGGAGGGGATGGATTTTTGGAAAATAAAAGGGAAGAGAATTGAAGGTGGGATGGAAGGGTAGAATATGGAGAAATGGAATTCTCAACAGGGGGAAATAGGTAGAAAGATAACAATATGATAACCAATATGGGATGGTGTAGGTTGGGGAAGAGGAATGGGAGGTCTATGAGATGGTAGTGTAGGAATTCCCCATTGATAGGGCTGCCTAGAATTAGATGTAGACACTAAATTTGGGCCATAATCCCTTTGGCCCCTTTCTATTCATTAATTCGACACATATATCTAGCCATGGCCCCCTTCCCCATATTGGTATTAATTTAATCAACTATAATTAAATTAACCCTCATCCTCACACTATAATTAATTTAATTACTTTAATTAGATTAATATCCACCTCACCTAGCCACCTCACACTATAACTAATCCAACCTCATTAAATGGCTAAGACCAAGTCCCAACACTCCCTAACCAACTAGGACTTATTCTAACCCTAACCATTATGACCTATTATCTCTCTAACCTCTCTCCCGCTATATTTAGCATTAGCTCCCACTTCTGACCCGGAACTAAAACTTGACTTACACCAATTATGGGAGCAATCAAGCCATTTTTAGATAATTTGACCATTTCTCCCTAATCGATGTTGATTTTCCCTCAGCTGGCACCAATTCCCTAATCATTGTCGATTACCTTAAATAAGAGTTTCTAACTCTTTATTCGGGTTTAGAATCTAACTTCCTGGGCTTATACTTTTTGTATTCACACTTTTAAGCACTCCTATGACCTTGTAACATTATAGAGCCTATCACAATGTGCATACATCATTCGAGTCACCCACAGATTCCTCTAGAGTTCCGAAGTACACACAGAAAATTCCCTTTCAATCATGTTGCTACACTCACTCTGGATCACCACCTCTGGTAACATCCAACACCATCAGCCTCTAGAATGCATTCTTTGAGTAAGTGTTGTCTCTCCTCTTTCATTTTAATAGATTATATCATTCTATTTGCTATCTATCTCACTTCTGTATTTCTACCTTACTAGAATCTCTCCACAGTGCCCCTGGCCAACCTTCTACCTATTTTTCCTTCTATACACTGTCAAAACCCGCATATCAGTACCTATAAATATTAACAAAAATCCCACGACCCCATTAAAATCCCCATCTCTCTCTGTGTAATCATAGAGAGATCCCATCAACTCATTGTTAACATTATCACCTTATTTCCCCTACCAACATTGGTCACCCAACTAGCGTCGGTCTACTACCAAAGCCAACATTGGTTGCTTAATTGATGTCAATCTCTGTGATTGGTAAGTTTCTCTAAACCAGAAATATTACTACCTCTCCAAAACTACCCAAAACCTTTCCTAACTTCACCTAGACCTTACCTACAAAATTTTCCATACTTGCACACCCAAACTAGCCTATTGGTTATCTGTATTTAGTCCTAACCTTGTCTATTAAGTTGAATTAACTTGTTGTACATTGTAGGAGATACCTAAATTATATAAATATAGTACAATGTATTTGTTTATTATTTATTCTTGCATTCATTTATATTAAATAGAGGGTTGACAACCATTTGAGGAAACATCACATTTCCTAGATCTAGCCATCACTAGACAGTCTTCCAAATCTTACTATTTAATATTCTCTTGTGGTCTTATTTTGTTTCTTATACAGTTCGTTCCCCCTAGCCAAAGGGAAGCTCTCTACAATATTCTTGATCAACTTCTATGTTCACACACCATCCACATAATCATAGGTATTCCTCCTCCCCCATTACCCTTATCTGTTTTATCACGTTACTTCGAGGTGAAACATTTTGGCACACTCGGTGGGACCCCTTCTTTTAGGTTCTTTTACATTTATTCATATAGGGAATCATGTGTTTCTTTCTTTTTGAAAAGCTCACACTAAGCTTCTCTCTAGTTGATATTCTCTTCTTCTATTTTTCTAAAGGAAACTTTTCATTTGATGTTTAAAAATAATTATACTTTCCTTCTTTTGCACCTGCATTTAGTGAAAGTCATCTTCTTGACCTATTCTCTATTTTCTACATCCAATTTTACTTTTGATTTGCACTTAAAAATATTTGCATTTCATCTTTTGTATGAGTATGTTGCATTAGATAACTAAATTTATTTGAAAGCTACATAGTGGAGGTCATGACCAATTGATGGTTGGTGTGAATGAATCGTAGTCCACTTTGTGCACACACAACCCTATCCAAATAACTTGAACAAATTACTCATTGCTTAAACATGTTCCTTCCTAGTAATTGCTGACAGTGATTAACAATTAGATTGACGGTGGATCTAGTTGGTGTTATATCTAGTCATCGTATCAGAGTTGTACCACATGTACCAAAAGGTATATTAGGTAATGTTATCCAAAAATCACCTAAAACCATCCATAAACTACTTATAGGGTACCCTTAGTGACAATAAACTCTATTCTACTCATAGTCAATTTTAAGTGGCATAAACCACATAAAATTCAAATTTAAGCATAGGATTGACGTGTTTGTTAGATTTTGACTGTTGAAATTGTGTTTTGAGATGTAATACCACTTCATCTTATTTTTCTCATCCTTCACACCCCATAATCATAACTGGTGTATTCCGGTTCATTCTAGGTGTGTTAGGACTCATCACTTCCATACTCAGTTTCTGGGTTGGTGTTTTCATTTGACTTAATCACCTAAAATTAAAATTTTCATCATCTTCTCATATTCCACAATAACCAGCATCGGTCCAATGAATTACATCGGTTACCTCCTCATACCGGAATTGGTTGAATAACTAGCATCGGTTCCCTGATATTTTGGTTATTTCTCCGAAATAAATATTCAATTCAAATCCAGATATTTTTTGTGACATGTTTCTTTCATTTATCACACTTCTAAGTCTCTTTTACCATCAACAGAGTTCAGTTCCACCTTATTTACATTCTTCATCTCTAGATTTTTTAAATCTTCCATTTATTCACAGTAATCAACATCAATCTAGTGACTGGCATTGGTTACCCATTTCTACCAGCATCGGTTAGCCAACTGAGATCGGTCTATGTGTTTTAATTTCTCTATCAAAACAATGACTAATTTCCATTTACCAGGTCTCTTTTTGTCTTTTGTTTCTATGTTTCTATGCCATCTGCAAAACTCATATGATATGTTTTAACATCATTCACATGGTTTTAACTCGCAGACAAGCCAACGCTTTAGTTTTTCATGTTATCTGCTAGCCACTACCACCTATTCCTTCACTACCTTTAAATTCTTCACCTATGGATCCTACGTCTTCCATCTCTATATCCATTGGTGAAGTGGAGTTTATAAAAATCCTTGATCATAACCCCACAGCCCTACAACCTTACCTTGCTCACTCATCTACCCATGACTCATCAGGGAAAATTATATATGGGATGGATGTATCCATTCTTCCCACTATTTCCCTCACTTCCGAATCAATCAATGCCAGTGTATCATTACCCACTTCCACCTTACCACATTTTTTTCTTAGATTGACCCCACATCTACAATATCCATGACACTTATGAAATCTATTGTGCCCTCAATGTTTGTTTCCCCTATGACATCTACCACTCCTTCATCTATCATTATTAGTGTAGTGATACCTACATCACTAGCTTATTACATACCCATTGCTTCCCAACCACCTTTAGTTTTGGCTGCTCACACCCCCTTCTAGAAATTAGTTCTTTCCATTCCACAGTCTCTATCACATACTTCCACGAGGGTATCCACACAAGCCCCTCTTACTTACACATTTCATCAACCACCTATTACTTCCACTACTTATTCAGGGTACATGCCTTTGACACCTATCCCTTCCTATATCACCCCATCATAGTTTTCTTACTCGACACTACCACACACTGTAGGGTCATCCATGCCTTATTCATCTTATTTACCTCCTTATTCCATAGGGGGTGCTCCTTCATCTAACCCTGCCAATGATATCATAAAAATGCTGGTGGATAAGATGCAAACCCTAGAAGCATCTATCTCCGGATCACATAATTCTTTGACTTACAATGAGATTTGTAATGAGGCTATTCATCCTTATATTCCAATTCATCCTTACCCAGCACATTAGGGATTGCTAAAGTTTAACCAATGTAATAGTAAGGAAGATCCACAACAGAATTTTTGATCTTTTAAACATGTATGTTATCTGATTTCCCATGATGAAACCTTACTTCTTTGAAATTACTCAATTTCTTTAAAAGGACTTGCCTTAGACTGGTATAGTTCTTTACCCAAGCACTCTATATTTTAATTTAATCAATTATCTTAGGAATTTCTTGATCATTTCTCCATCAACATTTTCAATAAGGTTACCATGACCGAATTGTATTAGATATGCCAATATTAAAATGATTATATCATAGATTTTTTTGCATGTTGGGGGAATATTATTAACCAAATCACATTCCAATTACCTCAAAATGAAATAATAGAGATGTTTACTAGAGATTTTTCTAGACATATCTCTCCAAATCTTCAAGTTCAAACCTTCAAAATTTTTGATGAGGCATTATCATAAGCTCGAAATCTTGAAATATGTGCTATTGAAGAGAAGAAGTTATAATTACATAATAAGGGTGCTCCAATAAAACTAAATTTCTCTTCTTCTTCTTCTAAATCAAAAGCCAATCATTCAAAACCCAAAGGATCTGCCAACACAGTAGTCCTAAAAAATGGTCCATCTCATCCATCCAACTAGCTAAAACCGTATTCCACTCATTCTCATGTTCATAACTTTCAATAAATATGTGAACAATAATAGTATACTCCCATATGAGAACCTTACTCCTTAGTTTTGGAAAAGATTCTAAAAGTAGGAGCCATAAATCTTCCACCTGTCAAAACACATACATGTTTTGACCTTTCCTATCTTGTTCCTGCATGGTATAAGGAGAACGATTATTGTAACTATTACTGTATAAAATTTTGTAGTGACAAAAATTACAAAAAAATTTAAAATATTGTCCTAGGGATGTTGGATAGCAGTGATATTTTTTTAGTTACCCCAATGCATTGGCAAACCAAAAACTCCAAATATTTAAGAAGCCATTTCTGAATCACACACCTTCATCAAATTAGGCCACTGAAACCTCTTCAAATGACACCAATGTCCATGAGGTTCACGCCATTTTTGACATATTTCCTATTCTCTCTACCCAACCTTCTTCTGTAGCTTCTATTGAGGATATCCTTGCATGAGATCCTCTACCTATAATAGAATACATTACACCTAATCCTCTACCCATAGAGGATCCATCTTCATCTACTTCTCTTCCTACCAAAAATTCAGCCATACCTACTCCTCTACCTACGGAGGAGCTAACCCCATATACTTTTAGATCAACCCCCAAACCTATTTTATCTGCTCCTTAACCCAAGAAGGAGTCAACTCTACTTACTCTTCTGCCTAAGGAAGAGTCCACATAACTTATTTTTCATCTCCTCAACCCATAGGGGATCCATTCATGTCTCTACTTTTGGTAGGTCAGACTTCTCCTAGGATCCTCCAAGATCCCGTTGACCTACTTACATCACTTCTTCCTATAGAATTAGAGGTAGAATCTTTCCTGGTGTCACTTAACTCAGAATTTTGGAAGAGTTTCACGATTCGTTTATCATCTTCTCATCCCAAGATATTCTCACATTTGATATATCAGTTAGAGTACGTTGATCAATCCACACTTTGGGGACACCTTCGACTCCCTATGTCTACTTAAATGTAGATGGTAACCCCCGACACCTCACTCATTTATCCTAAAGTGTTCCAAACAACAAAAACCATAAAAAATGAAACACTCAAACCAATTCTTCCTTCACTAGCACCCAAACCCTTACCAACACCCATACCTTCACCTGCACCCAAACCTACCACTACATTGGGGGTTATGCCAAAACCAAGCCTAGTTTATACTCCCATCAAGATCGATTTAGCCAACTCTACCCAAACTATCACTAGGCTTATCCCCCCACCTAAGAGAAAGACCCAACCTCTTAGGCCTCGTACCCAAGTTTCTTGTAATCCTTCTCTATCACCATCGCCACTTCCATCCATTTAGGTCCTCATCCATCAACCTTGGTCAAGCATCCTCCTACCTAAGGTAAAACTAAAACAAAGAAAACTACATCCTTATTGTAATCTTCCATTCCACCCAAATATTCTACATTACCCACACTTGCTCCATTATCCATGCCTTCACCATCCCTTCAAGCTACACATCTTGTATTTCCTCCTACGACTATCTTCACCACACCTCCACTCTCACCTTAGTTGACCCATCCACATCCATATACTACATTCCCTTTTACTTCACGCACTACACCAACACCTTTACTTAAGAAGGTGTAACCCAAACCAAAAACCACACTACCTACCAAAAAGGTAGTTAAACCTACTCAACCTCCAACTCCACCTCCAACAACACCTCTTCCACAGAAGTCACCCAAACCTCCATCTAAACCCACTCTCACTTCTCATTGTGATCCCTCAGGAGGATATTATGCTAATATCCTTACACGGTTGTTAGAAACTTCTGGCCATTACATTGCCACCACTCAGACCTTATGATCTACTTAAACCTAAACCATAAGGTTTTTACGATACTAATATTTTTGCCTATCATCGTGTGTCAGCACATGATGTTGAAAATTTTAAGGCTCTTAAAAACACTCTCCTTTAACTAATTGGCTCTGAAGGCCACTTTGAAGAATATGATCTATTAGAGGAGACTCCCATTCCACCATCTCCTGTCACCACGCAGCCTCACCCCATATCTATTTAGTGACCTTTACCTCTAGTTCTACAACCCTCTTTTCCCCCTCTAACCTTTGAGATCAATATGGTCTAGATCAGGGAGCTAGACCAGCCCCCACAAAATGCCTATGTGCCATACTCATTTTACAAGGCTCTTATCCCGCACTGGGTTTTTTTCCCTCCTGTAATTATACCTACTACAACACACATCCTTATTTTCCTTAGATTAATATGGTTCAAGTTGCCACTCGAGCACAAAAGGACAAAGGAAAAGAGAAGATAGGTAACCCATCCACTGCACCTTTACCCAACATTCCATCTACACCTACACCCAAAGTAACCATTTGTGGGCCTACATATCATGTCTCTGATGGAGTTACACATCACACCATGATCAAACAACTTCATCAGTCACCGCTAAAAATGTCTTTGTATGACCTCATTCAGACATTTGAATCTCATCAACATGACCTCCTTGAGGTCTTGCAAACTATTAAGGTTCCACCTAATAATCCCACACCTGTGGCCTTCATCTTCACACCTCATCATGTCACCGCTCTGCCTAAACCTTCTGTCTATATTGCCATTCCTTAAACTTCCACTGTTAGTTTTTATGAATTGGAAAATAAATCCTTTTCACACAGATGATCTCGATCCCACTCTCTTTATCACTGCCTACATCAATGATATTCATTTTTGATGCATTATGATTGATGGGGGTGCCATTATCAATATCATCTCTTCCCATGCATACAAAAAAATGCACGTACCCAACCATTACATGCATAAAAAAAATATTATGATACGCTCCTTTAATGATGCCTTGACCACTAATCTTGGCACCTCCATTCTCCATATCCGTGTGGGCCCCCACACTAGTCCTGGAATTTTCTATGTTCTTAAAGGAAAGTTCCAATATAACCTTTTGTTTGGATGACCTTGGAATTGTGCCATGGGATGTGTCGCTTGCACTCTTTATCATTATGTAAAATTTGAATATGAAGGGCATCCCTATACCATTCATGCAAATTCCTCACCTTTCAAAATATGCATCATGTTTGTATCGACCAAATGATGTCCTCATTCTAATTAAGGCATCTACTTCCGCAACTACTTCATCTACTGTCACTACCTTCTCAACTACTTCTGCCACTTCATCTTATTATCCTTCATCTATTACCTCCACCACTAAACCTATCGCATTAGTTGCTACTTCTTCTACAACCAACCCATCCATCCCTACTGCCACTACCACTTCCACCGATAATCCATCCACCCAGGCTTTGAGTAGTTCATCTATTCCTGCTACTCAAGTTCTTACCTCAGATCCTTTGGTAGACATTTTTCAATGCCTTTCCTTGGGGGAATATCACCCTCTACAATGTAAATACCTTCTTTACTCCTCAAGAGTATGGTAGCCTACACCAACATCTAATTATGACTGATGTATACACAGAGACAATATCATAATATGGTCCTCCTCACCTTAGCACTAACCTATGACCTATGGGGGACTTGATACCACTTCATATTCTTCGGAACCACCCACTCAAACCAAACCTTTCTCATAAAACTTTTGATACATCTCCAATTTTTGCTTTTCCCATATGCTCCTACATCGTTGTGCCTGGAAAGGCTTCATTTTTGGACTCTACGAGAAAATGTCACCATAAGTTCATACCTTGCACCACTTACAAACATAAATATCTATGATGTATTGGATTCTTCATACCTCCAAGTCCTAGGAAATATTGTATTGACCTCATTGAGGAAGACGAGCCTTCTCCACCCACGTCACCAATCACACCACCTTCACCTACGGAGTCCATGGATCAAAAATCCATTCCTCCTACAAACATTTTTTCATAAAAACCATTTCCTTAGGACCTCTAACCTATCAACATGATGGTGAGGTTCCCTCTTCCCTTCCTTTCTTGTATCCTGACATGATTGATGACGACACACCTTCTATAAACGTCATTCAATGTTAGGATGATGAATCTATTCTCACCTACCTTGGTGCATAGGATTCTTATTTACACTAGTCATTACCTTCTAAGACACAAACCATGTTGAATGAATATACCATTGAGATCAACATTAACACTCAGGATGACCCTCACATTTTAAAGATAGGTCGATCTTTATATCCCAGCGAACAGGAATCCTGCACCTCTTTCTTACGAGACCATAGTTCTGCTTTTGCTTGGTCTTATGTCGATATGCCCAGTATTGACCCAAATAATCATGGTCCACAATATCACTTACCATACCTAATGCTAAACCTATGAAACAAAAGCTATGAAAAATTCATCCACGCATTTCCCTTCTTGTGAAAGAATAAATCCAGTGCCTTATTTATGTTTCCTTCATCTTACCCATCGATGACCCACAATGGATTTCTAACATTGTGTCTGTCACCAAAGTGACAGGGGGACTCCGCATCTGCACAAATTTTCACGACCTTAACCTTGTTTTCCTAAAGGATGACTTTCCTTTACCTAGTATAGACCAACTTGTTGAACTTATAGCCAACCATGAGATGTTTATCTCTTATGGATGACTTCTCAGGTTATAATCCAAATATTACTTACACTTGAGGATCAACAGAAAACTACCTTCATCGCCCCTTCTTAATTTTAGCTATTGAGTCATGCCTTTTGGTTTGAAAAATACTTTTTCCACTTATCAACATGCTATGACATATATATTTCATGACATTATGAACAAAATATTGGAAGATTATGTTGATGACCTCCTCCGTAAGTCCAAAATCCATGCCAAGAACCTCAATGTTCTTAAGGTCATTTTTTATTGCCTCATTCAATATTGTGTTCACCTTCAACCAAAGAAGTGTGTCTTCCTTATCCTCTCTTAAAAACTCCTTAGTTTAATCACCTCCTTGCATGGCATAGAAGTAACCCCACTAAAATCAAGGCTATTCTTCGAGATGCCTCCACCCACTAACCTTCGAACAACTTCATAGTTTGCAAGGTAAATTACAATCTATTTGACGTTTTATTTCCCAACTTTCTGACCATTGTCACCCATTTCATCATCTTCTCAAAAAGGATGTTTCCTTCAATTGGAACGATGAATTCCACAAATCCTTTGAAGCATTGAAGACATATCTTCTTCAACCACCTATGCTCATCCCACCTAAGGATGAAAAACCTTTCTACCTTTACATTTCTACCACTGATCATTCCTTGGGGGCCATGCTCACTCATCGTGACAAGAAACATAAAGAACATTGAGTTTTATTATATAATCCATACACTTTTAGACTATGAAACTAGGTATACAGATGCTGAGAATATTTTCCTCACATTAGTATTTGTGGCCAAAAAACTTTGCCACTACCTACTCAACCATAAAACCTTTGTTGTCACTAACATCGACCCTCTGCATTACATGTATGCTAAACCTTACCAACACCAACACAATTCAAATTACCTCATGCTTCTTGCAGATCTTGACTTAGAATCCATTCATCAAAAATTTGTTAAGGGAAAAACCATTTCTGATCAACTTGCAGATGCTCCTCTTCTAGGTCACTAACCCTCAAACTTTTATTTTCCAAATGAATCAATCTACACTCTTTCCCTAGATGACATAGTTTATCAGATGACTTATTCTTTGATGGTTCTAAATGTCAATGTGGGGGTAGCACATGGGTCATCCTCATTACTCTTGATGGAAAACCTATGCCTTTATCTTTCAAACTTGACTTTGAATGCACCAATAACATGGTCGAATATGAAGCACTCGTATTAGGTCTCCAAACCACCATTTCCCTAGATGTTAAGTCCATTAATATATTTGGAAATTCCCAACTAGTCATAAATCAAGTCAATGGTTTATACTATTGTCTTAATGAAGTACTTCAAAAGTATAAGCATCATGTCGACATGATTTTGACTACTTTTGATCATTATGATCTTCAAAACACTCTGCGCTCTACTAACAAATTCACATATACTATGGATTGCCTTGCCTCTCAGATACTTGCTTCACCTTCCGACTTGAAATTTTTCATGGTACAAAGGATACATTCACCCTCTCATCTAAGCCTTGGTGTAAACTTTGTAGGAAGGATCAAAACAAACCCACACGACCTTTAGTATAAGCACTTTACTAATTGTCTCTCTCTTTCAATTATGCCTCTGGATCTAACTCACAATGGATGGTGAGCCTTTCTCAAAAGTGTTTATTGTTATGTTATCATGAGGGGTTCTTCTCTATTAATGTGGCTTTGATGACATACTCATACAATGTCTAACTAGTTCTGAAATTCCGTTTATCATAAAGGAAATTCATGATGGAATTTGTGGTGGACATTTCATTATCCTTTTCGTTGCTAAATGCATCCTTCACCTTGGCTATTACTGGCCCACACTTAACTGTGACTGTAGTGAGTACATTAAACATTGTCTGAATTGTTAGCAGCATGCTAACCTTCACCATACTCCAAGTCACTCCTTACAAGTCATCAAGGACTTTTGGCCCTTCTCATAATGGGGTTTATATCTCATCGATGAGATTAAACCTCATTCGTCACAACGTCATCAATGGATTATCACAACAACTGAATACTACACTAAGTGGGTAGAATTCATTCCTCTCATTTCTATAAAAGCTGATAAAATATGTGAGTTCATTAATCACCACATCATTTTCCATTTTGGTGTTCCTTATCACCTTATCACTGATAACAGTAAAAAGTTCAAAAACAAAACCCTACGAAAACTGTGTGACACCTTTGGAATTCAACTCAGTTTGTCTTCACCGTATTACCCACAAACAAATAGCCAAGCTGAATCTTCCAACAAAATCCTAAACAAATTCTCATGAAATTCATCGATGATACTGGTAAGGATTGTAATACGCACATTAATTTTTCCTTATGGGATTATCGCACCAGTATCTCCACTTCTACCAACATCACACCTTTCTCTTTGGTCTATAGTATGGAGGATTTTCTTGCCTCTCAAAGTTCAAATTCCATCTCTTCACATATAACTTAAAGATATGCTCAACGACAATGACTTTCGCTAAGAACGTTTGGAAAAACTTGAGCTATTAGATGAACATTGTTTAAATGCTCTCAACCACCTTCAAATCTACCAAAAATGTATCGAATGTGCCTACAAAAAACGTGTCCATGAACTAACTTTCAAGATTGGTGATCTTTTCCTCAAGGAAAATCAACATGTTAGTAAAGTAGAGAAAATAAAATGGGGGAAATTTACTCCTAATTGGCTTAGACCTTACATTATTAACCATGCATATGGATTAGGTGCTTATCGTTTAGCTTCACTTGAAGGTAAACCTGAACCTGAGCCCCTTAATACCATGCATCTTCGACCATTCTACTATTGAATAAAGTAATATATCACTTTATGTCACTTACATGCACATCCCTTGAGCACGATCTCTCCTTCCACTTACCTCTTTTAATGACCTATGAATAAACTAGAATTATGTGACTATCTGTCATCATTTATCGTTATCTTCAATATGAGTACCATGGATATACTCATGGCATGATTCTCATGGATACTTTTCATTCTTTTCAGGATAGAATCCCATGTTCATTCATCACTTAAAACCCCTCTTTCATACCTAACTTAGCTCGTCCTATGGTTTTTTCCCTCATAAAATAGGCTTATACTCCTTTATATTTTTGTCCATGACTTCAAGTAAAAAAACTAAAATAAAACTTGGGATACCTCAAATTTCCTCCTTTAGTCAAAATTCTTGCAAATAGATGACTTCCTCAAAAGGAAATCTATATCTCTCTTGCTGCTATAAATAGAATTCTCCCTTAAAGAACAACTATAAAAATTTAGCCTCATATTGCATTTGTTCTATTCAAAAAAAAATACTAGCCTCTATACTTGTCAAAATCAAAAATAATTCTGAAGCTTCTCGCATCGATCAGGCTTCACAAAGACCTCAAGGAGAGCCTATTTATCCCATATAGACTTCCCACATTGATCAGTCTATAAACAAATAAAAGGAAAAAGTCAAGAAAAACATCAAACTTGTGGTCATGGACTTGCCTATTCTTGTTTTGGGTATCTTGCAGAAGGGGCATGTTGTCCCACAACAAGGTTATGCTAAACAAAATCTTCCATCTAGAATTTTTTTTATTATCTCCTCAATCAACTCAAGGGACATGGCATGCATTCTACACATTGTGATCATGCAACTTCTTTCACTTACAAACCTATCTTTCATGCAGTGTATCTAGGGGCTTAAGTTCAAATAAGTCTTGGGGTATGAATTTTACAGTCCTTGCCAACTATGGGCATACCACACCTTTCATTTTCTTATATTTTTACTTTATGTTTCTCCAACAAGACCAGATCATCCAAATTAACTCATGACACTTTCAGTTATAGTTACGCCTAAAATTATCTTTCCCATTCACCATTTAACCTTTCATATCTTCATAAAATTTCTATTACCCACCCAATTTACCTAGCATACCTACCTATTCACCTTTTGCAAATCCACATTCATTCTTCCCTAGTTTAAGGGAGAACTACATCAGCCTGAGGCCCCTTTTGCAAGGGCTATGTAGGCAACACTCTTAGGGAATGGGGCCCTTTGAGGTTAAATCGACCACTCTTTTACCCCATCATCATTTCCCTCATCACACAAACACTAAGTTAGTATTTATAAACACAATAATTGGGAAGTTAACTCAAACCAAAATCATACATCAACTAAATATCTCATCTTCAATAAAAACAAAACAAACTCAACCATGCCTATGACCTAGTTTCCATAACATCAATACATCAGAAATTCAACCATTTAGCATACCATCATTTCATAACACATCAGCCATACATCAAACCATCAATCATCATGCCTAAATCATCTAATATCCATAAAATTCAATAACTTGAAATTTTTTAACTCATACATTGACCATGCCTAAATAGTCTAATTTTCATGACACCAGTAAAAATGACAGTCCACCATGACTCAACCATGCCTATACCTAACTCCACCATGCATATACCTGACTCCACCATGCTTACATCTGAGCTTAAAATTTCTTAAACCTCTAGTTTCCATGACATCAATATAATGGAACTGTAATCAAAACATACATCATTAATCAAATCAAGTTTCCATGAAAACAATACAATGGAAATATACTTCAACATATCATCTCATCATCTCATCATCAACTATATAAATAGAAGGTCTATGTGTCAATACCTGTATACACAGATATAAATAATACAATTTTCTCAAAACCTCTCATACACAATCTCACATCTTCGGCACATAGGCCAGTATATATGTAAAAAATCAAAATACCATGCCATATATCATCTCAGTATCACCCATGTGAGGTTTTTTCACCTCTGATGTTATCTCCAACACTCTCATCTGGCCCCGGTTTCTTCCAGCTCATCACCTCTCCAATACGCTTACCTATCCTCTATCGTCGTGAGATGGTAACCTCTCACTCACCCTTCTTGTGTGGATGAGGGCTCTCTGAGCTACTCAAACTATGTGTCTATGATTCTGTCCTATCACTAGCTTCCTATTGTGTTTTTTGCTTAGCGTAAGACACAACCTATATACCAGCCTTCAACAGCCAGTCCTGATAATACTTGGCCTCCGATACAGACATCTCTATATGTTTCCATGGCTATAACCTGAGGAGGGTTTCACAGATCCTATAGTGTGCCCTATCCCAAAATCAATGGCCCATCTCCCTGTACCTGTGTCCTCTATCCCGTTACCTATAATACATGGAACCCTGTCCCTTGGTGCATGTGGAGGTGGGCCCTATGCCTGAACATGTACTCATGCCTATGTAGCTACTAACTACCCCTGTAATGTGGTAACATGTGTTTGTAGGGCAATGAGCTTGATCCATACAAACTTGTAACCTGACCCCCATCCCCTACCTTAGCCCATCGTATCTGGGTCTATAGTGTAGCTACATGTGCCTATAACTCTATCACATTTCCCTAGAAGGGTGGTCATCTGTGCCTGTGACTGAGTAAGTTGTAGATGTAAATTTTCCACCTAGACCCTGTACAAATGATCCCTCTGCACTATACTAGTGGCCATGTCTGGCTACCCCAGTCTAGGAGGTATTGTCTGTAACTACACTACCCACCAACACCTATATCCATTAGTGGTGTTGGTGTCATCAATCCTCATATCCACCACCTACTCCTCATGACCCTGCATTGGATCTGCTAGATGAGATGGAGATAATGTTCTATCCACATCATTGTTTGTGATAGCTGTGGAAATGGTGGAGGCACATCCTACTGCAGCCTAAACTGGCATCAGACCCTGTCCACTGGAATCATCTCGTGCTTACTATAACATGCCTCTCCATGTATCCATCTGACCAACTGTAAGCCCCTCATAGCTCCTATGCCATTCCTCCATAAGATTGGTAAATCCAAATATGGATGCCATACAATATCAATAACATATAAACCCTCTAGTGTCTGCATGTAATATGTCACATCGTGTGATGCCTCCTCTACCAGAAGATGTACCCCTACTAACACCCATCTCTTGTATCAATCACCCTATATATGCCTTTATGTCATTCATGTTTCATGTAAGTCCCTATAGATGCACACCCATAGTATGTGCTCATATGCCCAGATAATGCAGTAAATATGTACAAAAAATACCATATCTGTCATGTCCTCTAATATGCTCACAACTCTTAATATAACTACACTAATTAGGTCGGTACCCATGTCAAAACAAACTTGACTCCTCTATCATATCGTGTAGCACTCCCATCAAAGATCCTAGGGATGTCTCCCACCCTCTAAGTCAGGAAGAGTATAACAACCTACCACTACCATCATCAGCATTGTTAATCTGGTCTCTTGAGGATGGGCAAGTTTACATATCCCCATAACTAAGGCTAATACTTTGATATCTCAAGTCATCCATCACCTCTCTAAACACCACAACTATGGGTTCAATTGACTCATTTGATGAAATATAATATAATGTCTCCCCCACAATCATCGATAGCTAAAAAATCTTCTAAACCTCCCTCCAACATGATGGTCATCTCATATGTAGGTAAGTGAAAGGTGTTGGTCATTGCATCCCATCTATCAATGAGAGAAACCATCAAGATGTGATCTCGGAAAATCCATCTGTATCACCTCATGGTGTCAAGCCTAACATCTTGTATATGCCTCCACTCCTCCTCTATAACACTAGGCCACATCTGTTTCAATAAAGCTGGCACCCTATCTTGCATCGTAAGTTGTTACCTCACTTGCCTATCACCACTGCCAATTAACCTTGGTAATCACATGCCTCTCCCGATTTTTTATTAGATCACACCCGACCTGACCCAATACATACCTATGACTTTCCTATGTTTACCCACTTTCACCCATATGGCTTGCTCATCGTTATGTTCTACCTAGTCTAAACATATACTCTTCAAAAGTTTCCTCTATTTTTTCCTCATCACCTATTTAACCTCATTTATTTTACACACCCCTTAATACTTGTTATACCCTTAATCTACCTTATTTTCTCTCCATTTACCCTACCCCACCCCTTCCATACCTTTCTTCCTTCCCTAAAACCCATTTTTTAATTTTTTTGTCACTTTTTCATAGTGACCAGCATCGGTCCCCTTGACCGGTACCAGTCACTCTATCACCCACCAATGTTGGAAAATCCTACTACCATCGATTAACCATCGACCAATGTTGGTCACTGGTTCAGCACTAGGGCCGAACCCTAACATCCCATTGTTTTGTAAAAACTTAACGAAACACACCTAAAACCTACCCTAAACCACCCAAATTTCTCCTACACTCATTTCACCCCCTAATTAATCTAACTTACACCCTCCCCATACTTGATTTCACCCCATTTTCAACAATAACTTTTAAAATTCATTTTAAAACCTAAAATGATTTTTTCCAATTTTGTTTTACTTAAAATACACCAAATGGTTGTTCACTCCTACCTCTACTCACCCCTATCACCATGGTGGGATATTTGGTCTATGAACTGGTGGTCCTCTCACTCCCTCTCCTACCTCAGTTGATATGAACTACACAATGATAAAACACATAATATTATAATTTTAAAATGGAGTTCATTCAGGATATCTTTACATAGATGGAGCATACAATTTATAGTGTTTGATCTCCTACAAAGGTGGAGTCAACACTCATCTTCAAACCCTAAAATATCTATCCATGAATCTCTCAGATTTATCCCTAAGATATCTCTCACACTAAAATATTTACATGATTTGTTCTCACAACTCACCAATAAAATAACTATTACAACTATATTATTAATATGAGTTCTATAAACTCATTATTAAATATATTAAATTTTATTTAATAATGTTACAAAATATTTTGGTAACATTCACTCCCCTATTGTTAACACTATTAATTCCCAATATAAACTCCCATAATGTTGAAATTATAGAAACAACAATCACACTTCCTTCTACTTCTACCTCAACCAAACGTAAACATTAAGCACATTTGTTTCCAAATTGACTGAAATTGACTCCTTAGCTCTCGAATAATCCAATCGCTTATCTCGATCTCATGGGCCCTTCTAACTGACCTCCTATCAGCCACTAATCACTTACCAACTTAGATCCCACCTCACCTTTTCCTTTCGCTCATCCAAAAACTCTTCTTGTCATTTTTCCCAAATAACAACATATAAATGAGCCTTCTTTAACTCAGGTTTTCCGTTTCAAACCCAAATTTTCTTGACTGGTATCGGTTTACCTTGACCATTATCACTCACATGCCCTATTTTCCTAGAATCAATTTCTCTTAACCTGTATTAATTTATCTTTGACTAGTATCGGTCACCCTTCTTAAACCCACTTAACCACATTTCGTCACATTTTATTTCCTGTTGTAGTTTACTTGTTACCCCCTTACCTAAGCCCTTGTGGCTCACCATATCACCTAACTACCTAACCTACAACCTTTGTTTCATCTAGGGAACATTTTTTCATTTACTGCAACCTTACCCACATCTATACCTATGGCTTTACCTATCAATCGAACCCAAAACTCGCCCAATGGACACTCGAATTCACTTAGTCACTATGCCTTGTGATGATGCAACTCATGTTGTTTTCCATATTAAACTTACCTTACCTTATGCCATGATGTTTATCTTGACTAGAAAAAACCTATTGGTTCTTCGAAACTCACCTAATACTCATTCCTGCAACTTGACATGTTATATTTTCAGAAGCACTTCTAATACCTTAGGTACCTAGACCATATCAACCTTGTTTAGATAAACTACCAACTTTTGATGATGTAGATTCTATGTTGTCTTTATCTGAGTGCCTTGTCGCATTTCATACATGTGTGTGTGTTTAAAGTTCCCCACCTATTACCTAAACCTAACCCACCATTTCCTGCATTTGCACCTTACCCGATTCTTCATCACCTACCAGACTATCAAACCCATCACTAA
Organism: Taxus chinensis; assembly: GCA_019776745.2. Taxonomy (NCBI): domain Eukaryota; kingdom Viridiplantae; phylum Streptophyta; class Pinopsida; order Cupressales; family Taxaceae; genus Taxus; species Taxus chinensis. The sequence continues at coordinate 376,684,195 of CM034157.1, read as the reverse complement.
TTCAACCTTCCCCATCATCACTTCTTGGTTTGAGGGGGATCACCTCCACCCATACTTGAGGTAACCTAATCTTCACTCATACTTGTGGAAACCAATTCTTTTATTGTCATTGTCACTTATCAATACAAGCTACGTGACAAAAAGGGGCAAATGTAGACACCAAACTTGGGTCACAATCCATTTGGCCCCTTTCTATTCATTAATTTGAAACATATACCTACCCATGGACCCCTTCCCCACATTGGTATTAATTTAATCACATATAATTAAATTAACCCTCATCCTCACACTATTATTAATTTAATTACTTTAATTATATTAATATCCACTTCACCTAGCCACCTTACACTAGAACTATTCCAACCTCATTAAATTGCTAAGACCAAGTCCCAACACTCCCTAACAAAATAGGACTTGTTATAACCCTAACCATTATGACCTATTATCTCTATAACCAATCTCCCACTATATTTAGTGTTATCTCCCACTTCTGACCTAGAACTGAAACTTGACTCATGCCAAATGTGAGAGCAATCACGCCTTTTTTTGCCAATTTGACCATTTCTCCCTAACTGATGCTAGTTTTCCCTCGGTCAGTGTCGGTTCCCTAACCACCATCGATTACCTTAAATAAGAGTTTCTAACTCTTTGTTTGGGTTCAGAATCTGACTTCTTGGACTTACACTTATTTCATTGGCATGTTTAAGCACTCATGTGACCTTGTAACATTCCATAGCCTATCACAACGTTCATAAGTCATTCAATTCACCCATAGGTTCCTCTAGAGTTCCAGAGTACACACAGGAATGTCCCTTTCCATCTTGTTATTGCATTCACTCTAGATTACTACCTCCGGTAACCTCAACCACTATCTTTTTTTAGACTGCATTCTTCGAGTAAGTGTTGTCTCTCCTCTTTCATTTTAATAGATTACATCATTCTATTTGTTATCTATCTCACTTATTTATTTCTACCTTACCCGAATCTCTCTATAACACTCCCGACTAACCTTCTACCTATTTTTACTTCTATACATTGCTAAAACCCACATATCAGTACCTTTGAGTCTTAACAAAAATCCCACAACCCCATCCAAATCCCCATCTCTCTCTATGTAATCACAAAAAGCTTCCATCAACTCATTTTAACATTATCACCCAATTTCCCCTATTGACACCGGTCACCCAAGTAGTGTCGATCTACTACGAAATCTGTCATTGGTTGCTTAACTGACATCATTCTCTGTGACTTAAAATTTTATCTAAACTAGAGATCTCACTACTTCTCCAAAACCACCCAAAACCTCACCTAACTTCACCCAAGCCTTACCTACAGACTTTTCCATATCTACACACCCAAACCAACCTATCGGTTATCTGAATTTAGTCCTAACCTGGTCTGTTAAGTTGAATTCAATTGTTGTACATTGTAGGAGATATCTAAATCTTATAACTACATTAGGATGTATTAGTTTATTATTTCTTCTTGTATTAAGTTGTATCAAACATAGGGTTGAGAACCATTCGAGGAAGCATCACACTTCCCATATCTAGCCATCACGAGTTATTCCTCTCACTCTTGCAATTTAATGTTATCTTGTGGTCTTTTTTTTTTCTTATACATGTAGCTCCCCTAACTAAAACAAAGCTTTCTACAATCTACTTGATCAACTTCTACGTGTGCACACCATCTATATAATCACATGTATTCCTCCTACGCCCATTATCCTTATGTATTTTATCACATTACTTTGAGGTGAAACACTATATTTATGAGCTTCCATCATTTTAACCCACTATGTAACTTGAGCTATTATCTCAATTATAACTTACATATTTTGTTGAGGATTGAAATAAATTGGTATAGGACCAACCCACGGATAAGGAATATTGAATCCAATCTTGGTTGCCTTCAAAGTCTTCGCAATCCTCATCTGCACCATATTCATCTTTGTTACTTGAATATTTCTCTGTAAATTAGTATCTCTAGGTGTATGATGGGCTCCAAAATATGCATACTTCTACCCTTGAACTGCTCTATAGTTTAGTGTGTGACAAAACTAACTTGTATTTTTATCTTATGGGTATACATACTAAATTTGATTTTGTCCATAGAACTGATATGGAGGTGTGTTATAATAGCTTGGAGATGGATTTGAATGACACTGTTGTAAATGAGATTTCCATGAAGGAAATGAAGTAACGATTCTATAAATTTATGAATGAAGAAAATGGAAAGATATGGAAAGAAAATGGATGGGAGTGGATGGAAAGGGGAAGTTTTACAACTCAAAAATGAGTTGGTTAGATCAATGAAGTTGTCCTATGTGATTAAAACATTCCTCCAAAGGATGAGATCCGACCATGGACACATAAAAATCAATGAAATTAAAGTTACACACAAGACACCCCTCTACAATGATTTAGATGCACACATGTGAAGTATAAATCCTTCAAATCTCATCCCACTAGGCCTTCCATAAATAGTTATCACAAAAAAATAGCACCCTTCGATTTGTCATGTAAAAAATTAGTATTTTTGGGTAACATTGGATTGTCTCTCATTTGTGGGACTGCTAACTGTGAAAAACCTATGAATAATTCCAGCTTCCTCTACCTATTCCTAATGCTAAACTACTCCTAGAAGGGAAATTTTGTTGTCTAATTCTATCCTAAGCTTCCAAGGGACCAAAGAGAGAGAGAAAGAGAGAGAGAGAGAGAGAGATTACATGAAAATGGAAATCCTAAGATAAAGAGGTGATTACACCAAGAAAAGGAGTGGTAAAACATCCATCTGAGTGAAAATGAGATGAATAATGTGAAAGAGAGAGGTCAAACACAAGTGACAAAATCCCCAACTGCATTTATCAACATCATTTCCATTGAGCACACCAAATTTGAAATTGTAAGAAGAATATAAAATACACAAAATCTAGAATATGTAATGAAAGGAAAGGAAAATGCAATAAAACATAGCTAGGGAAAAAAATGGCCACAAAACATGGCTTTATTGATTAAATTGATGCACAATTCATTACAATTTTGAAAGAAGGTAAGGATATTCTTCCAAAATATTCAGATCAAAGGCCTACAACTCAACACTGCTTTGGAATAATTTTGATGGAGTTCCATTACATGAACATTCCCCCTTAAAAAAAATCCTTAACACTTAAATTTATTGATCCCACAGAGAGAGAGAGAGGTAAGAGAATTCTAGAGATCATTTTAAGAAATCTCATCCCTTCTAGAAGCTCAAAAATGATTACCAACAAAGGATGATGGACATTTGGATAGGTTTTTTCTTGGAGCCCAAGGAAGTATGTTACTCCCATGTTTTCCTCATTTTTTCTTCCATTTCTTTCCTCTAAAATATACCTTTTTAGATTCCATGATGTAAAGCGTGAATAGATGATTGTAAAAAGTCCATTTTTGTGGAAAATGGAGCACCTGGTTAAAATTTATGGTCACTTGGGTTTACAGAGCACCGTTAATAGTTTCTTCTTTATTGGCTTTCACTTGGACATTACTTCCTTTCTTCTCTATGAGATTTTACTCGGCCATTATTTCTTTTATTCTCTATGTAATTTTGCTTTGCCATTATTGCTTTTCTTTTCTGTGGGATTTTTCTTGGCCATTACTTCATAATAAAGTCAGGTTGCATTCTCGCATTACCCCTTGCTTTGGACCTTATTTTGAGGGTTTTGAAAGTTCTTTACTCAGGATTTTAAATGTTATTTACTTAGTTACTTTCAGTAGTAAAGCAACATCAAATCTCTGCATTACTTTCCAAATTTCATTCTCTATGGGTTTTTGGAGTTTCTTTACTTGGTTGCTTTCAATATTAAAGCAACATCAAATTTCCAAGCTACTCCTCTCTTCTTTATTCTATAGGTTTTCAGGATGCCTTTTCTTGATCTTGCGAGTTAGCTTTACTTCAATACTTTTAGCAGTAGATTAACATCGAAACTCTGCATTACTCTTCTTTCTTCCCTTCTCTGTGGGTTTTTCACATCTACTTTGCTTGATTACTTTTATAAGTAAAGTATTATCGTTTTAGCTCAAAGAAGGAAAATATGTAAATCAAGTGATTGGAGTAATTTTTCTTAGTTACTTTTAATAAGTAAAAGAACTTAAAAAACCTGAATACTTATGTGAAACCCATACTTAGCTCCTTTGGGATTTTGAGCAATTTTGAGAAAGTAGGTATTTTTTTAACTATAACCAAGAAACCTCTTACAACTTTCCTAATGATTCTAAGTGCTTGAAAAACATGAAAATACCTAATTTTTAATATTTTCCACCAAGATCCCATGACACTGTCCAAGTCCAACTTTATAAGTTTTCCATTTTGATGAGGAGAAAAAATGAATAACAAGAATGATTGTAACTTCCCCTATTCATAGGTGGTCAAGAAGGATTAATAGAGCCCAGGAACTCATGTTTGTAGCTGGGTACTAGAATCTATTATAAATTGATGACCCAAGTCATATTTTAGGTCATTACTATGTTGTAACTATGTTATGTTCCTGTGTTGAACTTTAATGTGTTGTCGTATGGGGTGAATGATTCACCCAATGTACGCCCCCTTTGTTCTGGGTGCATGTAACATTTCTATAAGGATGTGGCCCAAAATAGAGGACCAGACGTTGATATGAAATCAATACCATACAGGGGAAGGGAATGTGAAGGGTAAAAACAAAGTAACATTCAAACAAAGTGGTGAAAAAAATGTGTTAGTGCAATCAATACAAATATGCATATAGAAGACAATGTATAAGCTAACAAATTATAAGATAATGTATGCCACAAAAGTGGGGTTCAAACATGGGACATCGCTCACAATGTTACAAGACAACCAGTGATGAAGAAGAAAAAGCATACAAGTAGTCATCAAAAAAGACATAGGGTCTATTTTGCAAACAATAACATAAAAGTAGAAAGAAAAGAAAAAGAAAAATGTAACAAAAAACTATGGTGGAAAATAGTCCTGCAAGGAAAATGCTACACATGAAGCAATCATTTGCATGTTATAAAGATAAGAAGCATGGAAAGCATGTACATACCAGTAGAAAGTAGTGTCCTAGAAAGTAGAAATAGTAAATAATGAAACAATAACACCTGTAATGTGTGAGAAATTAGATGCTCCCAGGAGCTTCAGTGGGAATTATATGAGGTATAGTTCCAAACAACATTGCAGTGTGTAAGGATGTGTAAGATATCTGCATTCACTCCAAAAGACCAAGTGAACAAACATGTGTATATATAAAATATATTAACATACCAAGTATCCTTCTAGCATAGGAAACAAACTGTATATGCAAGTATAAGAAAACAAGAATAAGTGTATCCAAGATATGCAATATGCAATGTATGAGTGAGATGGAATGGTATGCAATGTGAATGTGATAGAAGAACCATGCCCCCCAAAAAATATGGATGAGTATGAGATGAGGTTAATTTATAAAATACCCTTCAATAATCAAGAATGAAGAATAGAACAAGAGTGCTTCATCGGAAAATGGTCTGAAAATGTGTGCTAGCAAGATAGATTGTGAAGCATAGAGTGTAAAGAGTGAGTGTGATGGGGTTCATTTCAGATTTAGACCCTCAGCAGTCGAGTATGAACCGTGGAATTAGAGTGCATCTTAGGGTAGTGACAATACAATGTGTGTATGTGTATTGAGAAAGATTAAGTGTGAAGAATGAAGAGTAATGTGTCTACGTAGAGATTAGAAAGAAGTGACAATGATTGAAGGGAGAGAAAAGAAAGCATGATGCCCCCATGTCTATAAATTGACTTTTTTTTTCATGACCACGGACCCTTATAGGAAATTAATTATTTTACCAAATTAACCTTTTATTAAATCAACTTTAATCAAATGTAATAGTCAAGAATAAGAACCACAGTGCACAAGGGTTGATAACGGAGTTTGACATAATGTTTACGTCTCTAAGTTTAAAATGATTGAATTCATTCATTAAACACTTCCAATTTGTAAATCTAATGCAAAATTGCAAATGAAGCTATGAATGAAAATGATGTTATATGATTCTATGAATCTGAAATGCTCTAGGAAATTATGGTGCTCCAACACAGCTCTCAGCCCTAAGTTGATTCCACAAAATCCAAATTAGTCCTTGGAAATATTGGTTCTCTAGCATAGCTCCTTGTGTTTGAAACCTCCAAAAAAATTCAATTCCTCCACTGCATGGAAAAATAACCTCTAGATGATGCTAATTATTCAGATTTCTAACATTGACGATGATCTCCTTTTACTCTATTACATAACAAGATAACCTTTATACAGAGCTAAATGGATCCAATGTCATCAATGAGCTCAATGAGTATGACCCTCATCCACGGCCTCCAAACAACTAACTTGGTAATAACGTTGAAGCGTCAGAGCTCCAGTATGACTATATGCTTCTTTGATGCTTCTTCACATCCCTAGCTTCATGACCTCTCCAACATCTTCGGGATCTTGCAGTAGAATACTCTAGCTCCTAATTTGGATTTTACAGTGTCAGTGAGTTAAGAAATAATAACTCCTGCATTTTTACATAATGCCTATAATGATAGGAATTATTTCTTCACCATGCCAATAATGATAAAATAGCTATTTTTTACTACATATTTTATTTAATTAAATAGGTATTTATCTATCCTCCAATAATGCCTATTAATATATAACAATAGGGCTTAATTATTTTTCTCCATAATTCCTTAATAGGCCTTCTTCATAATTCTCCTCTCTAAGCCTTTGAAGCTCTTTGTCAAAGGGAGGAGCTTGTTCTTTGTGGAGGGAGAGGTGTAGGCATTTTATAGCATAGGTAGGCCACAACTCTTTTTTAAATATCTTATCGCCATATCTTATCCCAACTAACTTGGTTGGTCGAGTTGGTCAGATCACAATGGCTAGAGGAGGAAGGTTTACGGTTCGTACAACTGGCCTTATCCTTTTTTTACAACTTCCTTCATCCACGCCAACCATTTATCATCAACCTCCCTACTGCCACTATGTCAACTCTTGTTTAAATGACTTATCACTCTATCTTAACCCAACAAAATTGGTTGGCCAAGTTGGTGGGATCGCCACACTTAGGGGAGGAAGGTTCGTGGTACAAACAATCGGCCTTATCCTTTTTTCTGACTGCTTCCTTTTCCCATGCCAACCATCTATCTTCTACCTCCCTACTATCGCCACCTCAACCAGCTAATGCACTATGATTTTTTAGCATTCTTGTCACCCACCATGTGTCCTGTCCCAACCGTGACCCTCTGCCATCGAATCCATGACACCCGTCATGCATCTCGAGATGTTATCTTTGGTGGGAATAATCCTGCATGTGTGGGTATATGGGGTAAGGAAGGCTTTAATAAGCCTTATCCACAGCATAATATTCATGGCTTGGGCCATGTGTTTCTCTATTTTTACAATCATTGGACTCAACTATGTGGACTCGCTGAGCTATAAGTATAACTCACCACCATAGCTCATAGCTCATAGCTTGATTGAGCTTCTTGGTCTCCTAACTTGTCGATTTGGTGTAACTTATCCCTTAGCTTGATGGATGTGGCAATGTGGTGGACTTAGTATCCACCATACTGGCATTTTTTTTTGTTTTTTGATGAAGATGACAATTTTGAGCGTCAAAGGCTGGAGGTATAAAACACGGTCTCAATTTTTTCACCTTTCGCTTGATTCCACATTTGCCACTTATTGTTGTTCTATTGGACTATTGAATCTGCCAAGTTTGAACTCTGTCCAAAATTTGTCTAACTAGAACTTCCATTTATGGGCTCTATTTTCTGTGTTCTTGTAGTTCATGGAAGTCTCTTAGAGTCTTCTCCAGTACTTAGGTTATCTTAGGTGGTTTTGAGAACTCTCATTCTCTAAAATGTCCTCTAGATCACCCCTAAGTGTGTGAGTGATGAATATCTAAGCGGTAATGTGAGAAGGATCATGCCATGGGTGGCAATCTTGAAATGTGTCTTGGCCATCAATGTAATGATTAGCTTGTTTGAAAAATTGGACGCTGAAGTAAATTAGGATGGAGAGGGTCCTAGAATGGTGGTGTCTTATTTGGGATTGATAATGTTGTAAATGAATTGAGAGGAGGAGGGGATGAACTTATTTTTAGAGGAATTTTCTCAGTTGGAATTGGTAATGTTGTAGAAGACTTGAGAGGAGGAGGAGATGCATTGATTTTTAGAGGAGCTTGTTTAGGTTGAGTTGGTAGAAATGTAGAAGACTTGAGAAGATGAGGTGATGGAATAATTTTGAGAGGAGGTTGTTTAGGCAACTCTTAAATTACCAAAAAAGGAACATGAGTGACTATATAATGATGCTCATTGGAAAAATATGGATCAGATTTGGGATCCCAGTGGGATTTATCAATTGGATATGGACATGTAGTAGAATTTTTTTAGCAAATGAAATGAAACCATGATGCTTAAAGTGGCCAAGTTTTTGTTTGAGAGCATATAAATAATTTTATTATTTCCATTAATTCCATGATATTTGCAATATAGGTGACTTTGGAATTTATAAGCTGATAAGGATGGTAGTAATAATTAGGTGGAAATTTGATCAGTTGGTGATTAAAGAGTTGGGGAAAGATATCATGTTTCTTAGCATTGAAATAAAAATTAAGAGGCACTGGAGGTGGTATGAATTGGGGTTCACTTATATCAGCACATGTAAAAGACATAGAAGTAGAATGAGATGTAGAAGAAAAACTAACATGAGCCTTATAAGCATCCTTGAGATGTTGGATTTATTCTTTAATAGATGTAATCCTTATTTCCATGGTTTTAATTTTGTCTTGAAATAAACAATGAAAAAATTGAATTGAATCTAAAATAGGTTGATTGGATGGAGGATTAGGACCAATAAAGTCATCAGATATACGATCAAAAATGCCGCTTACTTATGAAGGTGGCATATCACTAGGGAGGTATATAGTGTCTAGGGATATTTAGATAATGGATTTGGAATGTGGATGTATTTTAAGTCAGTCATGCAAAGAGATTTGAGAAACCTTAGGAGCCATAAAGAAAAGGAAATGTACAAAAATAAGGATCTGAAAGACTAATCACGAGTGGTGTTCACCAAATGATTTAACAAAAAATAGTTTTTATTTAATTAAACCCTAATTGTAGAGTAATTGATGTAAACAATGATATATCGTTACTAAGTATAGTATGAGGCAATAAAATAAGAAATTATGGAACCCTAAGCAAGATATGTAGAAATAATGACTTAGCTGATTTACACTTGATTTGAAAGTGCTCTGGATTGGGAAAATTGCTGACCAAGAGATAAACAATGTTTTCAATACTTAGAATAAATTATGGACTGCATGAATAATGCTAGACATGGATTCTCACAAAATGAAAGAGACACCTGGGCACTAAAGACTATTGTCGGGCACCCGTTACTATGCAAATAGTTAGAATCTAAATTTTATGTCTCTCGCACAACTGTCGTAAATATTCCCTCTTGATTTTCTGTGTGTCTCTCTTTGATCGTCAAGGGTACATATAATCTGCAAAATAGATATCACCTATAAAATATCATAAACCACATCAAATCCAAAAAAGAAAGATACCAGATGGGGAGTCAGAATGACCTTGACGATCGCCCTGAGATTGAACTTAAAACTAAGCGTTGGAATACATCTCAAATTCCATGTAGTTTTGTTGAGTGTGTATAAGAATCATGCCCTAGCTAGTGCTTGTTTTAGATACACTTGATAGTGATAAATAGCTATATGTAGTAATGTAGATAGATATTTGGATGGAAAAATTAACTTCCCATCCTATGCGTGTATGTAAAAAATGGAGTTCATTATCCCTCGATTGATTTCTAGATGGATGCTTTGATACTTTTAGAATGCCTTTGTATTCAACCTTAGGTGGTGATAGTAGATGCTTAGAGGTTGTGTCCTTTATTTTGGTCACATATATTTGTATTTATTTGATTCCCTTATTTGAATTTCGAAACTAACAACTAAAATTCTGACCCATAAGAAAACAATATGCCCAAAAGAGGTGAGCAAGATAAAAAGAGGTTGGGGGTACCTAGAATGGACTAGAGCACCTGAGCACTATCATCTTGTCTAGGTACTGGTGTCCAAATTCAATAAAGATAAATAAAAGAAGATCATACTTGGCTTTGGGGTGTGTTAGATTAAAGAGGAAGTAAGAAAGATAGAAAAGAGGCCAAGGATAGATGTAAATTACTATTTTTATCGCTTAATAATCATATGAATAGTAGTATGTGATTAGGACCTAGAAATGTAACCAAGTGTGTAAATTTGTGTCTATAAATTCACAAGAAAAATGGAAATTAATACCATTGAGAAATACATCATCATCATAACAAGTCCACACCAAATACTATGCACAAAATGTGCATTCATATAATCATAATTACAATTTTTCACATCACAACAAAATAACACATTACTCTTCCAACTTCTCCATCATCATGAATAACCATCACAAAACCATACTATCCTTGATGTTTGAGAGTATGAACCTTTTCTCTGATAAAAACTGTAATTTTCACACCTAAGGGGCCAAAACAAAAAACCAAATATAATAGGATAATATTTGTTTACTTTTTTTTTACTAAATAATCCTATGCGACACCATAACGACTCATAAGAGATTGCACAACATCACATGCAGCATTTACACCGACATGAAAAACATGTAAGTATTGAGTTGGCACATGATTAAAAATCAATTCCACACTTATATGAAAGAACAATTATGAAACCGTGATCTAATCAACAACATGGGCATCACAAATGGGCACCTTCCCCAATATCATATTTATATGTTTACATCTTTATTGTAATCATATTTCATTATTATCCTTTTCGGCTTGAAGGGCACTTAACATGCAAACCAATGATCTCATTCACAATCCTATAAATTATTCATTTCATCTGCAAGAATTTAACTTATAACAAGTATGCATTTAATTGGGGGTATTTTTTTCAATATTACTATCATTTCCATAACTCAATACTAGATTGAAACTTTTTAACATGCTCCTTGTGAGAGTCTCCTAGATCTCGGTCTCGAATTAGAGTTTCTGTTTCACCCTAAAATCACATTTACTGGACATTTTAAGTTTTTTTTTTTAATTCAATATTTGGTTAGAGTCACTTTAGATACGATTGCACGTAAAGAGTTTCGTCTTCCAAAAGCTTAAACTCGCATAGGTGCTAATTTATCCCATCATTAACCACGCAACATGAGTTAACATTGGTCTTAAGGGATTAGATTTCATTTTTTTTGTTTCACTCAAAAATTCAACATCTTAGGGACACACTTTTGATAAAAAAAAATTGACCAAAGTTTTACAACATCATTAACATATGAATAGGTCCCATGAATCGATTTACTTCTATTTCCACTCAAGGAATCTACACCCAACTAAAATTTAGTCTTGGAGTGGTTCAAACATCGTATCATCTGTAAAACCTCCAAGTTTTACTTGTCTCTCAAAAAAATGACACCTCAAGAATACAAATTTAATTCTAAAGGTTAACTTAACTAATTCATTCACATTTGACTCTTATTGTTGTAATCGAGAACACAACTTGGACATCGAGATCTATATGCAAATGTCATTCACAACTAAGCCATCTAAGAGATCTCTCAACCAACATATCGTATCCATGAGTCACCCTAGACTTTCCAGAAACACTCATGTATAAGAATGAATTAGTCATCGTATTTAAGTTGAGTCAAGATTCTTTTGACGTAAAAACAAGATGAGTGAGCTACCACACCTTTGCGGTTTACCAAAGTTTTCTTGATCACACTACAAAAAAATGGTAATTGCCTTCCTTACTTCTCCATAAAGATCCCATACACATAAGTTGATTAGCCCTTGTCATAGAGGCCTAACATAAAAGACAACCATCTAAAAACAATTAATAAACATTACATCAATCATGTCACAAAGTGACATTGCACCCTTAACTACAACAAACATGCATACTTCCACGAGCACAAGAAAACCCTTTACGATGAATGACACATGAGGTAAATACAATGCTAAAGGAATATAAAACTTGATACAAGATAACATTAGAGAAATATAACCTCCCATATATCAATTAGATGTAAGAGGGGTTAATGGAGTCAAACATGAGGATTGATGTGAAGGTAAACCAATATTGTTTTCACTCATGATGATTAGATATCACCATGAGATCATTCAAATGTGAAAGGAAATAAATGGCATGCGATAGGTTTAATTATTTTCTAAAATGATAGGGCTATTTTAAAACTATACAAGACTCATTTAAGAAAGAGATACATAGTAAGGGTTAAGAGCATGGCTCCTTTTGATAGTTTAGGAATAGAAATTTTCGACCATTAACATAAGTATTAAGGGAGAAAACAATCATTAACATTATAAGATATTACTTCAAAACATATAAACCATATAACAACATACAAACTCATAATCAAGATCACACCCAAATAGAAATCCTGTTTTCCCAATAAGCCAATGTGCTGCAATTTCTTACACATCATAGAAAAATCCATAAATTACATTCATGTTTATAAATATAGTGTTGATTACATATATTTAATACTACATGTATTTTAAGGATAAATCATTATTACAAAAGTGAATAGAATGCTAACATTTTCTTCATGTCCCTCATACATGCAACCATCACATGGTCAACACAACTTCTGACATGACATCTATATAAAATAAAACACAATTTATGATTGCACAATTTTCTAATAATATTGAAATAATACCTAACACACTTTGAAGGAGAGTAAGAATAAAAATTCCATTTCATTTCATTTCCAAAGCCAAAGATAGGCTTAGAGAGAGGAGTGAGAAACATTATTTCTTTTAACATTCAATATATTTTCAACCGAGTGTCAAAATGGTTTATTACATTCATGGTTTTATGTTTACAAGGTTTCTCGGTCGCTATTTTTCTTGGATAACATCATATTCCAATTTTATCTATTTGGTTACAAGTTTCAAGAAAATGTAAAATTTATACAAGTAGCTCAACAAATCACATTCAAAAACCATCTCCAAAACTCCAACATAAAAGGAAACAATTTCCTACATACTCCCCTATATACAAGGAAACACCTAGTGCTGATAGAACCCCTAACTGGTGAACATGATTAAATTAAAGCTCATCTTTCTGGAACTAGTGATCGTAAATGCACCCGAATGACCTCGTCAGTCAATGACCAAAGACCTAAAAAATCAACCTAAAAAAATAAATTGTGATGTGATTTTATATGAACTTAGGGTTGGTAGCAATTGACATAGAGAAAAAATAGAGGTATGCCAAATCCAAAAACCCTTTCCACACACAAGGACAAAATGGTGGGTCAATACCAAACTACATTTTAACATTTTATAGTTATTTATAACTCTGAACTATCCTGATGGGATCCTAAACACATGAAAAAAATTCAAACAAAAATTTAGGGAACAACCCATGGTTTGATTAAATACTCTGTGTGATAAGGTACTTAGCTAAAGCTTGATTTTCTACTTTTGGGGTTTTCAGGGATGTTTTGTGCCTTGTTGAAAAATAAGTTTCATTAAAATAAAAATGGGTCATGAAGAAGTGGTTTTTAATAATTTTTGCATTTAACCTTACAACTGTGTTGGCCTTAATCCTCAACAGTAATGTGAGGGTTAAGAAGTTTTCCCTTCTATTAAGGATGTGCATGAGAAAATTGAACTAATCTATTTTGTGAACCGAAAGAATGTAAAATCACATAACAGTATTTACTCCAAACATCAATATTTATTCATATCTCAAAATGGATTACATTACTCTCATACATGTATACAATCTCTCTACACTTTATATATATTTCACTCATTAATGACACACATATATTATTTCTCAAAACACTCAAATGCATATTTTTTTCATGTCATGATATACTATATACAATAGATTAATTACAATAAATATGTTTCATACAAAATAACCTAAAAGTCACTACTTTTGGTCACGCCTCTATGTTGGCTTCTATCTTGTTCTATTTCTGTCCTTCATTTGATTCACATGACTTTCTATGTTGGATTCTGCATCTTTCTCCATGTATCATGGATTTATCCTATGTATGGCAGATTTCCTTCTTTATCCATGTTTTGTTCTTCTACCAGTGGATTTCTCTAATCCTCCGCGGATTTCTCTAGCCTTTAGAGGTTTCTATCTTATATTTCCAAAAATTGATGAAGAACCCTGTCAACATCATCCCCAACTTCAAATGTTGTCTCATCCTCGAGACAACCAATCGATGAAGAACCCTATCTTCTTCTACAAATTTTCCCATAAAATTTTTGATTTGACCTTTAATGCTACATAGGCATCAACCCCCAAAACTTAGGTGTCTAGCGTAAGGAAGGGTTCCCTCACTCGACTAGATTTATGGGATGCCATCTTGAGAGAACAAAGGCATCAACCCCTATAAACTTAGACATCTAGCGTAAGGAGAAGTTCCCTCACTCAAATCATTCGAACTGGAATTATGGGACGCCATGCTTCCCTAAAAAAATGCCTCTTATTCTTCTTTATGGTGGAGTTTGGGGATGTATTTGGTAATCTATGTGGAGTAATTTTCTTCTCAAATGTGTACCATAAATCTAAATGGATGTCAATCTATTTTACCCATTCTTTAAGCTAAGAATTCTTCTTGAATAAAAGAAGGATATCGGAGGTGGTGGTTTTTCTTGAATTTGACCCAGTCTCTTGTTGAGAAATTGTGAAATCTTGTTGCATTCTTATAAGTGCTCTATCCATTGTGGTGTTGTATTCTTCCATATCAATGATTTTCTCTATCTGTGTCCATTGCTTGGTTTGATATTTTTCTATGAGTTTAGCAAGTTTGCTTCTCTGAGTTCCATCTTTTTCCTTTCTAATATCATACTCTTAGTGACTCTAAATGTATCTATTGTTCTATTTATCAAGTTCTTCTTTTTCTTGTTGGGTCACACTAGGCCATCCTATTGTGTATGTATAGTATGTTGCGGCATTTTTTAGATTATGTCTCTAGTTTATTAACAACAGCTTGCATTTCCTTCCTTCATTTTTGATTCTTCAAGTATTTTGGTTTTAAAATATGTTCCTTATATTCCTTAACAACTTCTTCATGGATATTCTTCTTCTCTAATTCTTGGCTGAATTTGTTTTCCTTTAGTATCTCTTTAACAACAAGTTCTATTGCCACCTCTATCTATAGAATAGAATCTATATTGGTATGTGGATTTGATTTTTTGAATGGATGAGAGTATTCTCTGCATTGATTCTTGCATGTCTACACACTATTGCATCCAATCTTATTTTTCACTTTGATCTAATACCTAGCTGTAAGTATTTTTCTGAAGAGGGGAGAGTTTATTCAAGTGTACCTTGAATCCTTTTGATGTTTTTTCTACTACCCCTTGTTATAGATGGATGGATTGATATTTCTTTCTTTTGTTGGAGTGCCTATGTTTTATTATTTTCTAATGAATCCTGAGGGGCCTATATAGGTACCATACTAGTAGAAGTGTCGGGTGATAATGTTGATGGCATCTATATTGGATTTTTCCCATCTATTCTCTTTGTTTTCTCTTTCTCATGTCTCCCTTTGTTTCATCTTTTTCCTTCCTTTCCTTATCTTGTTTCTTTGTTCTTCAATCTTCCTTCTTTTTTTTCTTGTTCATTTCTTTTTTCTCCTTCTTATTTTCTTCTTTCTTTTCCTATCTTCTCTCTTCCCTTTCTTTTTGTTTATGTTCTTTCTTTCTTCTCTTTTCTTTTTATTTTCTTGCTTCTTCCATTCTTTTTTTCCTTTATTTGTTCTTCTTGTTCCTTCTATTTCTTTTGTCCTTTATTTTCTTCTTTCTTCTTCTTCTATCTATCTTCTTGTTTCCTCTTTCTTATTTTCTCTTCTTCTTATTCCTTTTTCTCTTCTTCCTTTTTTTTCTTCTCCTTTTCTTCTTCCTCTTTCTATTTTTTCTGACTATCTATTGTTTCTCCTTTTTCATCCTTTTGTTTCCTTTTTGTTTCTTCCATCTTTTTCCTTTATTATTGTTCTTCCTATGTTTTCTTTCTCTTCCTCAATCCTCCTTATTCTTTGCTTCTTGTTCTTTCATTTTCTCTTCTTCCATTTCCTTGTTCTTCTTTTCTTTATATTTAGCCTCTTCTATGGCATTCTTTGGTTTTGCTTCTTATCTTCTCTTCTCTTCTTTTTCTTTTCTTCTAAGTCCAGCTTTTTTCTTCTAGTTTTTGTGTCCATAGGTGTTCTTGGCTTATTCTTCTTTCTATTTCCTTGTTTTTATAATAAGTCCAATCAATTCTTCTACCTCTTTAATGCGGTTTTTGTCCTTGGTGGTCCTCTTTTTCTTCTGTTGGTTTAACTTTTTTCTTTCTTGTTGAAGGGATTGTAGTTGGTTTTGTTCTCTTCCACCTCTACTTGTTCTTGGATTTCTTTTCTAATTCAAGTGGAAGGAGGTGAATGATATCCCCTATCACTAAAGAAAATTTTTCTATGTAGTAAACTATAGCCTCTACTATAGCCATCTTTTCTCCACCTGTACTTGCTCCATATTTTTGGGTTGCCTGAGAAATTCCACCTAGAGTTAAACATTTCTTGTAGTACCCATATGCCAAGTTTAGATAGGTGTGTTTCTTCCCAAGGTTCTGCTTCCTCTGAAAACTAGGAGTTGACTAATTTGTGGTCCTATGTTGGTGATAGTGGGGTAGAGGGAGTTTTCTTCTTCTTCAGACTCCAGAAATTTGTTTTATTTCTTGGGGGTCTTCTTCTTCTTCACTAACCACATCTTCTTTTAAATTTTTCTTTTGATGTCATGGCCTTTGGGCAGTTTAGTACCAAGGGCCAATGCAGCTATAACCTATTCATTAGCCTTATTTTGTTTGTTTTTGGTTCTTGTTTTACTTGTTTCTTCTTTTCCATACTATATTGGGTATTTTTTCCTATATTATTCTCACGTATCTTTAATTATTTTATCAAAAATTGGTGGTGCTAGTTTTCTAGGGTCCATAGGAAGATTCTTGATTATTGTGCTAAATTTTTTCCCATCCACTTCTGCTTCATGTTTTCCCTAAAATAGCATCTTACTATTTTTAGTATGTATGAAAAAGAAACTCCCTCAAATCTCAATTTGATATTGCAACCCTAATTCCCCCTTCTCCCTGTGTTCCTCCCTCCTTCTAGATTATCTCCCTATTTTTAGTAGGTTCTTTTAGGACCACTTACTATTCTTAGTAAGTGCCAAAATGCCCTTTCCAATGAATTCTCAGCTGTAGTGCACCTCCAATGTCTACGTCTCCTTCACAAGTTCTTCTGTTGCTGACTTTCCTAAATAGCAGTCCCTTATGCAAAAGACCTGCTATTTCAAGAAAGTTTTCTTCTGGAGGTTGGATTGACGTGGAATGAATTTTTTTGATATGGGTTTTTTCCCAATATCACCCCTCTGATATTTTAGACCTACCCGCTCAATAGTCTAGGAGATTTTAAAATTTCCATTTTTGGACCTGACAATGCTTCTGGACACGGTAGCCATTAATGGACCTGAAAAATTGTAGGTCTTGTTATCTCCTCTGCTATAAAAAAAAATATATTTATGATGTGGGTTTTTTCTTCTAGTGCTTGACGTGAAATTTTTCCTCAATTCTACAACTGGTTTGATGGGAAATTCAACTTTTTCTTCGTTGAGCTGGAAAAGAGATTTCTTCACTATGAATGATCTATTACATGAGAGGAGAGTTTGAATGTATTTTTAATGGAATTGGACAGAGAAAAATAAAATTCTTTGTGCACTGGTTTGCAAGA
This sequence comes from Taxus chinensis, assembly GCA_019776745.2. Taxonomy (NCBI): domain Eukaryota; kingdom Viridiplantae; phylum Streptophyta; class Pinopsida; order Cupressales; family Taxaceae; genus Taxus; species Taxus chinensis. The sequence continues at coordinate 376,666,330 of CM034157.1, read as the reverse complement.
TTTCTATGAATCTTCGTTTCATGGCTATGGATATGTTCATTGTTTTCTTCTCTTCGTTCTTCGCTTCTTCTTCCTTATTTTCTCAAACTTCCTTCAGAGACCTATATTATTTCATGGAGTAGAGGAAAAAAATTCTATGATATAACTATTTTGAGGTTTAACAATTGTGGAGTGGTGGTAGGGAGTGTCAGAGAAGTTTGGAGGAAGAACTGTGCACATGAGAGTTAAATATAAGAAGCGGGACGAAAGCGACAGTTGGGGATTGAAAAATAATTCAAAAAATATGCACAAAGAGGGTTGGGTGAATTTTATTGTCCTTGATGTCCCTCACCTCAAAGGTATGTGAGGGACATTAGTTTCCACGGTGAGAAAGATGATGAAACATGACGACAATCCGACGACAGGGAGTGATAGCTAGAAATTCAGCTTTAAAGCACTGAGGGGCTGGAAGCGGGTCACATGGGTGACCGAAAGTTTCCCTTAGAGGGATGGGTTGATTTTTCAAGGTTTTATGTCCCTAAAATGTGAGGGACATGAGGGACATCAAATTCCACAGTGATCCTGGAGCTGACACGTAGCGGAGATCTAATGGTAGGGAATTTGAGCTTCCAACTACACCTGGGGGCTGAACTGACAATCCTGAGGGTCGCATGAGTTTTTAGAGGTCATACGGGGGCTGGGAAAAAAATTTCATGGTTTATTTCCCTGACCTTGAGGGATGTCGAGGACAAAAAATCACACTAGGATCTTGGAGTTGACACATGTCCTCTCAAAATTTGGCTAACTCTTGAACTCACTCCAAGAGGACAACTTGAGCTGATGATATCTTGAGCTCCCGATGGAATTTTTTGGTGAAGTTTTATATGATCATGATTGAAAATTTCCTTTTGAATCCAATGATCTAAGTATCAATTCTTTATTATTCCACCTGATCCCTTAAAAATCAGATTTTTGATTTGGTACTCCACATGTGCATGAGAAAAATGCTTGTAGACCTAATGCACCTAAGTGTTGTGAAACAACTGATTTAAACATATTATAGGGATTAGAATTATATTTATGGAGATGTTTTGTTTTTCTCCTAAATCCATCTGGAGTTCTTGGAATCACCTTTGGAAGCCCAACAGTTGTTTTGGCTTGTGCACTAACTAGACATGTGAACCCTAATTTTGGTGAAACTGCCCCAACTTCTTTGAGCCCTTCCAAAATCTTCCTGAATCATTTTCATGATGTCTCAAGACCTTTGAATCACATCTACATTCATTTTTTCTCTTATTCTCTGCTCCATTGGGTTTCTCTAGCCCTAGGGAGGCCAGTGATAGCCCTTCCCACAACTACTTGCAACTTTTAATGAACTCCTAAAATCACCTAGGGGGAATGAATGGAATTTCCTAAATCACCTAGGGGGATGAGATAAAATTAATCAGGAGGTCACTTGGACTGACTGGATAGACTCAGGGTGCCTTGGAATGATAGGACTTGAAAAAATTAACACAGGGGTATAGTTGTCATGCTCAGAAATTGTTGATTTCCTTGTTGCACATTTGCATGACAACAACGGATCTAGCTTGGGGACATGACATGGACTAAGCGTAGTGAAGACATGACATGGAGAATCCAAAATCTCAATTTTAGACTATATGATCCATTGACTAGTTCATTATCCATTAGCCCTGCAGAGTCATGAACAATTTACAAGAGAGAAGGATAACAAAGAAGGAAACACACACACACACAAATAATATAAAGGAAACACACGACACACAACATAAAGGGAAACAAACCAAAAATCACCTATGGTACAAGCGTGGGGGGATAACACCACTTTCACTGATGATACAATTTTAGGTATTTCCCACTACAAGGCAATTCCAGTGGCATTCCATTTTATATGAGAGTAGAAAAACATTATCGTTGCAAGCTTCACGAATATGGAATGGGCCGATTCATAATGAATTAAACTTTCCATGGCTGCCTTTTGGTTCCCTTCTCTTGTCCCATTTTAGGATGAAGTCTCCAACTTTGAATTCTCTCATTTGGCTTGCTTGTCAAAAAATCTTCTTTACTTTCAACTAGTGCTCTTTGATGTGGTCCACCACTCAGAGTCTATTTTCTTATAGCTTCTCAAGAAAGAGGATCCTCTTGTCAATGGAATCCTTGTACTATCCATCTTCTATTCCCTGTAACAACTTGAGAGCTAGCATCTTGATTGTGATGGGAATATATGCTTCAACCCCATACAATAGTTGGAATGGTGACATACCTATTTCCTTATTGGGAGTGATTATGTCCACCCACAATGCATCATATAAATTTTTGTGCCAATTCCTTTGGTTTTTATCTATGATTTTACAAAATTGTCAAAATGTACTTATTGCTTGATTCATCCTGCCCATTTTCCTGTAGATAATAGTCTGATGAATGAGATAAAGAGATTTCGTAGCCATAAAAAAACTCATTCAAATCCCTTAAATATAAATAAGTAGCATTGTCTTCTACAATATTTTTTGGCACTCTGAAATGTACTATGATATTCTCCTTGATGAAGTTACATACTATTTTGGTGTTGGCTTGTTTGGTTGGAATGGCTTCCACCCATTTTGTGAAGTAGTCTGTCACTATGAGCACATAGGTGTGCCCTGCGCTTGAGTGAGGATTCAGAATACCGATGAAATCTAGTCCCCACTATGCTGAAATGGTTCTTCAATAACAACTATCCTGAGTGGTAGTGCAACAAGTTGTGGTCTCCCAACAAATTGTTGGCATGCTTCACATTCAAAAACCCAATCTTTAGTGTCTGTAAAGAGGGTGGGCCAATAATACCTTCCTCATAGGATCTTGTTATGCAGTGACCATCACTGAAAATATCCACCACACACTTGGTCATGGTATGCTTTAACCAATTTTTCTTACTACTCTTTATCTACACACCTAAGGAAACATCCATCTAGACCTCTCATGTACAATGTGTCATTCCATATTACAAACTTTTTTACCTTCACCTTGAGTTTTCTTCTTTACTTGAAAACAAGATGAGAAGGGAATTATCCATAAGTTAAGTAATATGTGAATATCAACATATCCACTCATCCAGTAGTGGTTACAAAGAGAACCTGTGATTATTTTCAGAAAATGATCAAATTGAGCAAGCACAATTTTCTTCACCGTGTTGAGCTTTGAGTGTTTCATCTTCAAAAATCAACCTACAAAAGCTGATTTCCCCTTACCAAGGGATTGGAGGGTCAAATCTCCAAGTCCTATTCTTGAGTCTTTGCAATCCAATTTCCTCTTTTAGCTCCGGGATCCTGTTGTGTCAAGATGGACTTGATTGCACTTCCAGGTACCATAACCACAGTATGAGAATTGAGGATATAAAATATATGAAAATCATTTTACAGCCTTGACCACTGAATAGGCATACTTCTCCAATTGGTTGTAGTTTAGTTCATGATTTTTCAATAACAACTCATGAAAGAAATAGGTTATTCCACACCTTCATCATATATTCTAAACAAGAATGATTCTAAGAGGGTATTGTTCTCCGATGCATAACAATACATGATGAATTCTTTGTTAAAATATGGAGACATGAAGAGTCGGAAGGGATCTTGGCAATGGATTTTTTGATTGTCTTCAAACATGCTTCCTTACCTTCATTGTTCCATTTGAATTTTTCCTGTGGTTTCATCATGGTGGTGATGTGCTTTGTCAATTCAGCAAACTTAGGAACAAAGTGAGGGCTGAAGAAAATTCACCTTTCTAAAGAAAGTGAATGAGACTCCTTTCTTGCTTGTGGGTAGAGATAGTGCTTGAAATGGATTGTAATCTCTTAGGATCAATGTGTGCTCCATTTTTATTCACAATGTGCCCCAGTAACTTGCCTTCCATACTCCAAAATGCACTTTTTCAGGGTTTAAGTGATATGCCATGTTTTCTACACCTTGCAAGTACTTGTTCTAAGTGAATGGATATGATCTCCCCTCTTCTTTGAAAACACCTGTGAGATCATCAAGGGTATATGAATGATGTCTATGTTTTAAATCTTTGAATGCCAAATCCATCACCCTTTGAAATATAGCTCCCACATTGATTAGGATAGTCCTAGAAAGGCATTCTATTGTAGGAAAAAGTGCCCTAAGGCATTGTGAAGGTTGTCTTGGTGTGATCCTCCTCCACCACTTTGATTTGATTATACCCTGAGAATCCATCAAGAAATGAAATCATTTCAGATCTAGTGACTACTTGTAGAAAGTGATCCATGATAGGGAGAGGATAATTTTCTTTTAGTGATGCCTAGTTTAAGTTGCAGAAATCTACACATATTCTTATTTATCCATTCTTCTTCCGAACCGGCACAATGTTGGCCATTGTCCATATTGAATGATGGATGGGAAAGATAATCCTTGCATTGAGCATCTTCATTACCTCCTCTTTGATGGTATCACCAATATTTGGGTTATATGGCATTTGTTTTTTCCTAAATGGGTTGACATCCTATCTTCAAGGGAATCGAGTGATGCATTTCCTTTAGGTTGGAAGGATTTGAGTTCATCATAAGAGTAGGCCAAAAAATATGAATATTTCTTGAGTAACGTGAACAAACCTTCTCTTCTCCTCAGGACGAGAAAATTTTCCAATATTGACCATCCTTGGCTCCTCTGGGGTGTCAATGTTTGGGTCCTTATCAAAATCAACTTGGCAAGTCGAGAAGATTTTTTTTCTTTCAATATTGAATGAATCTGTCGTGTTTGTCAAAGAGGTCTTCCAAAGAAACTAGGCCTTTAGGGAATTTTATTTCCTTTCAATTTGATCACTCTTTCTTCATCAATCCCTTCAATTCCTTCTTTCTCTTCTTCAGCTACCACTTCTCGGTGTGGATTCTTTTCACTTCCTTCAAAGAAGAGATTATTAAAATTATCCCTTTTTTCTAAGAATGCTAAATCATGGTTATCATCATTAAAGACTTGCCAATGATTTGCATTATCTGGTACACTAGGCCTGAATACCATTTCAATGGTCACCTTGTCTTTACCAAAAGAAGGATGAGGTGTCACTAGGGAAGCCGAAACTGTAAGTAGAATTATCCTTTTCATTATTTTCTCTTGGATAGACTTCAATGGAAAATGCATCGAAAGATTCAATGCAGTCTCATACTCTATTTCTATAATGTCGGAGTCTTGGATTTTTTACCTGATATTATTGACAGACTTGTTTTACTATCACCTCTACATCACCTTGACATCTCTGCTTCATGATTCCCATGTCTTCAGCCACACCATGCCTAAGAGGAGAGCTTCATATTCCATTCATGTTATTTGTATTATCAAATTACAGATTGTAGGAAAATGGGTACAATTCACCAGAAGGAGAGTAAAACACCACACCTGTTCCCGAACCTGCACTGGAATGACTACCATTAAAATTCCATCATCCAAACTTGATCTTATTCTTCAGGTCCATAAGAATTGGAAAGTTCTCATCTTTTTCCGATGTGAGGAAGTAGTATCCTAGCCTACAATCTTGAAAGAGAATTTTTTCCTTTGGATCATCGGAATTTCATACTATGAACTTCATCTTCCTTACTGGTAACAACTTCTTCATCTCACCTTTCACTGGAATAGTTATAGCTGACCAATCCATTTTTATTTCTCTACCCAAGTCTCTTCAGAAACTTCAGCTCAATAGCATGCCAAAGGATGTTAGGATGTCCACCACTTAGGATGGTTAGGAGCACCTTCTATTATCTGGAAAATCAGCTAATGCTACATGTGCATCTTTGATTCTTCCTACCAATGACACTTGTTTGGATTCCATTGAATAGCAAGTTCCATTTACCATGGTCAACGTAAGGCCTAGAGCATTTGCAAATTTGATGTGCTTCACATTATCTAAGGCTCTATAATATATGATGAAATTATTTAGTTGGAAGACTTTAATGAGAGTGAGATGTGAAACCATGTTATTTTGGGGCCCCTTTAGGCCATGTCTCTATGAACTCAAAGGTTGTGATCCAAATAACACTGTGTATTATAATGTATCCTATATGGAACTTCAGAGTAATAATACAATGATTAAATTACATTTTAAGGGTTTAACTCCTACATTCATGGATGCAAAATTCATCTTCAATCCCTAGCTAATCTCATGGATCTACTTATCTTTCTCACAATCCCAAGATCAAATACGTGATTGTGGTCTACAAATCACCCAAATACTAACTATATTATTAATATGAGTGAATATAAACTTGTTACTTAGGGGTTGAATAATGTTACACAATATATTTGTAACAATCACTCCCTTATTGTTAACATGGGAATTCCCAATGTAAACTCCCTTAATGTTGACATGGCTAAAAAAAACATTTCACGAAAATCTAGTTTTCTCACCCATGTGGCAAGCCCAAGGATTGGAATGACCTTGATCAAAGCAATTCTCTCTCCTTCCATGGTTTTTTAAAAGCTTACTACAAACCTTGACGTGACAGTCGAGTGATCAACTCTCCACGTCATGTGGTTTTTTGGATCTCACAGAGAACCTTTTTAAGGGATCCACCTTTACTAAATTTACATTGGGTTTCTGAACTTCTAGAATGCTTTGACCATAAAGAGAAAATGTAGGAAATATCGGCCTTGCGTAGGAGAATAATTATGGGACAATAGTTGAACATGTACAGATTCATTTAGGTCTTATTTGTAGAATGTAATACACACATTGCACAAAAAAGATGAAATGCCACAACTACCATTTGCGGCCCCGTGACTTGTAGCTACGAGAGGTAGTTGATTGACCTCCTTCCTCCATTGCCTTCTTCCTCCATGTGTCTACTACTAACTCAGTTGGATTTGATCATGAGGATCAATTTACATTGGTGGACGTCAGTTACCACCGAAAATGCATCCATAAGGGCAAATTTACTTTTATTTTTCTCAACTTTTTGTTAATTATATATTTACTTGAACAATGACAATATTTACATTACTGACAAAAATTTTCACAATAATAACATAATTATTAAAAATTAATCAACTTATCCTACTTTTAAAATTATGACCTTACTTATATAATATATGTAAATAATTAATAATAAAAACCTATAGTCTTACAGGATTCCCATTACACAAATGAAATGATGGATAAGAATTATAAAACTAAAGACATAATAAGACAACTTATAGGTAATAACCTACCATGAAAACACCATTACTAGTGCTTTATAAACATATAAATGAAAGGACATATCATCCTTTAATAAAAAAATCAATTAGATTAGGGCAGTTCCATGGATTCAAGACCTTACAAGATATGAAAAAAAAGAAAAGAAAACTGATAACATTTAGAGCACATTGGTAAATGAATCTTGGCAAGTTTAGAAGGAACACAAGGATGTGCAAAATGACACGTAGAAAGAAAAATATCAAAAATGAGGATTTAGTCTATGTGAAACTAGTTCAAAAGCAGGTCGTGCATGGGTTGTGGAGTTTAAATGCATGTCTCAATGTTAGACATGTAGAATAATATTTGTGTCGAATTGACCAAATGTTATGGAGTGCATCCTTGTAAATGAATATCTAAAGGACATTTATTTTCTCCTTATGCACACATCCATTGCAAATTCTACTAGTGCCAAATTCCATATGTCAGGACATAAAAATATCCAAACTTATGTAGGAAGTGCTAGCTTAGTTTGAATAGAATGTGGATTGATCTTGGAATTAATGAAAACATTGCCCACTACAGTATTCTCTACATGTAGTCTCTATATTTTTACTTTGTAATGATCCATTATTAAATTTCCTGTAGATGTTAGCACGATTGTGAATCTTCTTTTGCTTAGAAAATACAATTCTAGGGTTTAGCTTAAATGCTTTTGTTGTAGTTTTCATACATATATACTCTCTACAAGTTTTCATTGAAACCATATAGAAAATGGAAATATCTAAATCAAAATTTACAATCTATTCTTCAAATTAAAACAATTGAAACTCATAGTCACCATTCACAATTAATAAGAATTATGATCTCAAGAGGCAATGATTGAATCTTAAATTTAAGCTATCAATTTAGCAAAGATGCTCAATTAAATATGGTCTATAGTTCCGATTTACAACATAAAGGGATCTTTTCCATTCAGATACCAAATATTATTTAAGAGTTCAAATTATCATGCAAGATGAACACATATTTAATCAAATAACACCAGAAATATATTAGAATGTTTCTTCTGATTCAATCTGGATATAATAAGTACAATGCTACATATGCATCTTTTAGATTCTACACTCCTACCAATGGTCAAACTTCATCTTGGATTCCTTGAATAATCTCAACCATCCATTATCTCTCCTAGGTCAAGATGAGCCTAGATGATTTGTTCTCAAAACTCACTGAAATACTAACTATATTATTTAAGAGTTTATATAAACTCTTATTATTAATATTACAATATATTAATAATTTTACACAATAATTTGAATCAGTGATAGGTAGAAATTTTCAACCTTGATTAGTTTTTGGAGGCAATGAGGGCTAGCATGTTTTGAGAAATTGGTGTGGATTGTGTGAGGAGTAAGCCTTTGAAGAATTTGGACTTAGGTTATAGGATTACCACCACAGAATACATCAATGAACCTATCAAATTGGGTAGGATACATTTGTAGGTATTCTATTTATGAGATTTCTAGACTTTAGTTTTGCTTGCGTGTTCACCAAAGTCAAATGGGGTTATGGAGGGAAAGGAAGAGGTTCCAGGAATGAAAAAAGATTTACATGGAGAAGGATTTTCTATTTTTGGGGTTGAATTTTCCTTCACGGGTGTAGTAACTAGCTTGGAAGGAGATGGGGATGCAGGTTTTGATGGAACCTTAAATGTTTTTACAGGAACAATATTTGAAGGAGAATTATTTTTAGTAAATTTTGAGCTGGGAGAAGGACTTGGAAGACTTACTTGGTATGCCAACATGATCCTTGCTGACCAATGGGTCTACCTTTTTCTTTAGCCAACTCCATAGAAAGTAGGTAGTGGTGATCCTCTGCTGATGATTTTATTTTTTGGAACCTCCACAGGAGAATCTTATTTCTTCTTCTTTTCCTTTACCATAGCCATTGAGTATGGATCACCTTTCTTGGTCTGTGTGTAAGTGAAAACCACATAGGAGAAGCTTGGAGCTTCTTCATCATCATCATCATCATCATCAACGTACTAAATTAGACCATTGTGCGTATCACCATCAACTTCCTTGACCTCAAGATAGTTGTATTGGCCCCCACATTTTCTTCTTCAGGTTCTTCAATTTCCACTTCCTCCTCTAGTTCTTCAGTGTCATATGTGGCATTGAATGGTGGTGCTTTGAGAGTGATCCAGAGAGGAGGTAGAGAAATCCTTGGTCTATTGGGAGGATTTGGTTTCCTTGGAGTATTCCACATTGTGATATGGGAGATGTTTTCTTCAAGGTAACCAAGTCATTTTTCCATTTTTTGGAACATTGGGTATGTGGTGACTGAGCCTAAATTCTAGCCTTTTATTTTTCCATTTGAAACTTTCACTTTACCAAAAAGGATTAGATCATCATCAGTTTCTATCGTGTGGTCCTGAGCTTCCCTCAATGTTCTTGGTTGGGTTTTTCTAAGGAAGAAACCTACTTCTAATGCCAAGGAACTAATGAAGAATCTCTTCAAATTATTTTTAGGAGGCACCACATCTTCAGGGATTCTTATTATCACTCTATTATATCTTGATATGAAGTATCTCATTGATTTAGAGGTTTCTTTCTTCATTTGTACCAATGGGACCAAGAGATCCTGACAATCTTTCATGATCTTGAACCTGTGTTCGAATGCACTTCTTATATCTTCCCAGTAGGTGACAGACCTCGAGGGGTAGCATGTAGAACCATTTCGATAGATTTTTCTTGGAGTGACTCCATAAAGATCTAGGACTACACATCTTCATGCTCAACACCCAATACACTGCAAGCGGTGATAAATGTTGCTACATGTTCTTCGGGGAGTTGAGAACCATCCCCTCTAAATTTTGGAAAGTTTTTTCTTGAGCCTTTTGGTAGCTCGTGAAGTGGTTGAGAAAGGGAGAGTGGGCTAGTGTTTCCACCCCATGGTACATTAGGCCTATAGACCTCACAATCATGATCCCCCATTCTGTTTCTGTTTCTAGCTTCCAACCTCTCTAATGTTATAGACTTCTACTCCTACTCTTGTGTCCACCTCGGCTTGAAGTATTTCAATTTCTTCAAGCTGAGCTCTTATTTCATCTTCCGCTCTTGCTTCTCTTTCTCTAGATTCTTCTTTGGTCTCTATGTCAGTGAAATATTCAAGGTTCTTGTTGATGTATGGAAACTCACTATCCAAAGGATTGGAAGCACTCAGGTTCCCAACGTGATTGGTTGCTTGAAAAAAGGGAGACCTCTAAATTATGAGAAAATCTCGTCTTCTTTGAAGCTATTCAAAAGTGGGGTCATTTTTTCCTTCTTTTCTCTATTTTCAAGTGTATCTTCTATCCACCATCTTGGAAATCTATGCTCTTCTTTGCAGTGCTGAAATTTATCTTTTCCTTTCCAATTTAGCAACGCATTTTTCTTCAAGGTCAATAATTCTCATGGAAATGAAGTAGTGCTTGACACTTCACTTGTCATGCCAAATAGACTCTCTCAAATATGAAGCAATATACTCTTGGATGTGGAAGAGAAATTCAAGTCTTTAAATAGGAGGATTTCCCAGAATAAACATGGTTTTGTAGACATGAGGCTCATATAGCTATTCAAATTCCAGAAAGATTCCTTTTTTTTTAATTTTGAATTTTATGATTTTTTTGTATTTTTTTGACCTTATGGTCATATTCATGTGCAGATGTTGCTAAATCTACCCCATAGTGGGCGCCAAAAACTGTTGGTGAGAAAATTTTCAGGGATAAATTGGTGGTTATCTTGCCAATGCTCTAGGAGTCTAAGTCCCTCTACTTAACTGGTGCAGCTTATGTATGTGCATGCGTGAGTAAAAAGTGAGTTTTATCCTGGTGGCCTTTCAGTCAAGGATCCAACAGGGGCACTCCACTGACCCTGCAAAAAAATCTTGCATATATCTGTAAGAGAGGAATTTGCTAGGAAAGCAGGAAAGGGAGTGAGAAAGTTAGAAAAGAGAAACTAATGCTTGCAAGTAGAAAATTAGAGACTTGCATACACCAGCCAAAAATTTCATTACATGCACTTGAATTTTGAAGAAAACAATATCTACATAACAACAACAAGACCAAATAGTGTTTAATGAGCACAAAGTACCACTAAACTCCTCAGTCAAAAAAGGCTAAAATTCCTTCTTCCTTTATTGAAGCTCAAGCAGAAATTGTACATAACATAGAAATAGAAGACATTTTTGAGTAGGGAAAATGGAAGAAATTTTCTATCTCTTTTCTCTCTTCACAAGGATATCTCTCTCATGAATTCACAAAAAACAAGCTCCAACATCTAAGAAGTTTTCAGAAGTTTTCTAAGAAGATCTAAGAAGTTTTTAGAAGCTCAAATGAGGAGCTTGTTACAATTTATAGAAGAAAAGGAAACTCTTCATCTTCCTCGGTGACTTTTCAAATACTTTAATGTGACTTTAGAATTTTCATATTCCACTTAAACATTTAAGTCCATTTTATAAAAAAAGGTGACTTAAAGTTTACATTATGTTTCTAAAGTCAATTAAAGTTATATTAAAAAGTGTAAACCACAACGTAAAAATTAAAAATTCATGAGAGAGAGTTTTGGGTGAGAAGAGAAGAGAGTGAAAGAAGGGGAAGAAGAAGAATAAGAAGAAAGAAGAATAATTGTGCAGAAGGATGATCCACTGTAGTGGATTTGATCTTGCTCCTGGACTAGTTTCCACTTCATGCTCCTGAGAAGGCCTCTGTTCCTCCAAGCTCTTTGCTGAAATGAGTAGTTGCAGGTTCCACCTTGTTGGCATGAGGAATGCGAAATGCAACTCAAGGTTTTTGTCCATCCATCGGCCACACTATTGATGTCTTTGCACTTCCTTAACCATGATGAATGTTTCTCTGCGATAAGTGCAATGGAGGCCTAAATCTCTGAGAGGAAGTCGAGGGTATCCTTAGTGAAGGATGAATGGGTTTCCTACCTCTTTCTTGATGTGTTCTTCAAATGGACCAATCAACTCATCAGAAGTTGTATCTTCACCCATTGCAGGCACTCCAAGCTTTTGAATTTTCTGATTTACACTATCCTGTAATTTGTATGCTTGTTCCTCTTTTTCCTCTAGCTCTATGATGGCCTGATTGATTTCCTCAAACCTGATTTCCAAGGCCCTCACCCACACACATGACAAGTCTTCTGAGGGAGTTTCAAATATCTTCCTGTCGATCAACTCTTGATGATTGTTTCTCATTTCATCTACTACTAGTTCCAAAGGCTCCCAATATTTCCTTTCTTTCTCCAAGTCCTCCTTGAGTGTTTATGTCCTTTCTATTGTCACATACATGTAAGCAAAGAGTTTAACCACTTTTGAGAGCATTTAATTCTCTTTTTCAGAAATTTAGTTGATCCATTCATTATTTTCTCACCCCATGTATTGTGAACTCGTGTGTCTTCCTGATGGATTCTGGATTGAAACTACTGATGGGTGTAACTTCCTTAGTGGGAATTATCATGGCATTAGGATCAATTATATGTTACATATAGAATGATAGAGTTTGCACTTGCTCCTTTAGCTCATCAATCTTCTTATTATACTCTTTATTCCTTGCCACCATGTGAGCAGAAGATTACTGATACATGTGCATATCCCCTTCATGAGTTGTTGGTCCCAGTTTAATTGTGCTCATTTCATAGTCAGTTGGTTTCATATCATCCACTGGCTTGATTACCTTGGGTCAAGATAATTTGATGTATTGATTTCCCATTTCCCCACTGTAGAATTATGAGGCTGTATGTGCAAGCTTCCTTGATATTTTTTCTTTGGCCAATGAGATAATCACTGATAGATCAATGGGATACTACTTGTTGCATAGTGTATGTGTTAGGGATAATTATTTCCCGCATCCAAGGAAACATCTCATCAAACTCATGTTCAATGATAGGTACACTGATGGTACCCTGTTATGAAGGAGGAAGTAAATCCTGAATGAGAGAGGCATGACTGTCATCAAGAGGGAAAACCTCTTGTGGTGTCTTGAAGAATGAATCTTGAACCATGTGTTCTTCATCCACTTGTTCCTTTTTCATGGGGTGTACTTCCTACATTTCTGTGATCAAATATTCCTCTAGCAGTGATGTAAATGAGCCTTCTTCTACTCTGAGTTTCTTTGGCATCTTCTCATGAGGAGAAGCTTCCAATTCTGTGGCCTTCCTTTTTGAACTTGTTCTAGAGTGTTTAGAACTAGAAGTCACCTCTATGAATTTTGAAGATGACTAATGTGAGGCTTTCTTCTGACTCAAAGGAATTCCTCATGACTGGATGATCATGGCTCACTTCTTTTGAAACCAATTTCTCATTCTCCTCACCACCTTCTTAGTCCACTATAATATATCCCCTGATTCATGAACATACTAGTTGATTGGAGGTATAGGGGACATCTTGACTTCCACGTACTCAAGATCATACATCTCCATCCCTTCATCTTGTAGAATATCTTCATACTAGGAGAACTTGAATTTCTTCATTTCATTGATTATCATCCTCATATGATCCTTTTCACGCACTTCAAATTCATCCATGCAATTGGCCTAGTAATCCTCGACTTATGGCTCATGTTGCAATTTTGGGACATAGAAAGAGTCGGGATTTTCTCGGATGTCAAAATTAGGCCTAGTAATGTGGGAATGTAAAGTCAAATGAGTGAAAGAAACCTCCAGATGAGATGCATCATTTGAGCTCTTACACATGAATACCCTAAGAGAGATAGGAAATAGAATCAACTTCTTCCTCTTCCTTTTAAGCCTGTTACTTACCTAAATGATCTATCTCCAAAGCTTGAACAATACAATTTGGTCACTAAGGTACTTGGGCAAGCCTTAGTGGTGCTTGGTCGAAGCCAGCAACTCACAGGTAGGAGAATGTCAAGAATTGTATGAAATAGGAGCCATACTTCTTTATCAAGGACATTGTTTGTGATAACATCCTAGCTTCTAGATATCCTTCCAAGCTTCAGACTACGTAAATTGTGAATGAATCATTCACATGAGTGAAATGCCTATGGATTTCCTCCATCACCATGTGTGGAATTTCTCGAATGTAGACACCTTGGTGGTAATGTTTTATGTGAGAGCCAATCCCTTGAATGATCTTGAGCTAGCAAGGAGGTAGACCAAGTAATAAGTCATGTGGAAATTTTTCATCATAGGTACTTGGAGTAGTTACAGATGGAGGTTGTCGTTGATGATCTATTCCCCAAGTCAATTATTTGTTTTCCTTCTGTCAATGTCAAGATGAAAAGGCCCATCCAGTCTTGGAAGTCTCTTTTTCTTGCTTCACCCATTACTCTATGGAGGAGAGTGATGACATCTAAATATCCTTCTCGGAACTCACACCTTGCAAGGTTCTTGGGAATCCTTGAGGGCTTTCTCCCTATTTTCAACAATGACCCCAATGTAACCCCTTGCACGTATGCATCCATCATTTCCCAATCATGCAAGGCCCTATCTTTTGAGATGATGACCATGTTGGGTGATGTCGGTATCTAGAGAAAGTGAGATGGTTCTAGGGCTGATGACTTCCATTGCTGTAACATTGTCAGCTCATATGGTTCATGTTTCAGGCTCATAGTGGTGAGAGTAGGCTAGGACCAACTCATGACTTTGGATAAACACTGGGTGTCCTGGTGGAAGTGAACAAGCCACTGGTGAATATCTGGTCTTCAATACTATTTCAGTCTCTAGCTATCATGAGAGTTGTTAGGTCATTAAGGTCCATGTACAAAACATGGTTATCTTATATCTTGTACTCATAGGAAAAGGGTTGTGCCAGATTTTGTCCCATCTACTTTTACTTCATGTTTTCCCTAAAATAACAACTTACTATTGTTATTAAGTATGAAAAATTAACTCCCTCAAACCTCAACTGAATATTGCAACCTTGATTACCCTTTCTCCTTGTGTTCCTCTCTCCTTCTAGATTAACTTTCTATCTTTAACAGGTGCTCGTGGGACCACTTACTATTTTTAGTAAGTTCCAAAAATGCCCTGTTCTGAGTTCTCAGTTGTTGCACCTCCAATTTCTTCATCTCCTTCACGAGTTCTTCTATTGTTCACTTTCCCAAAATAACAGTCCCCTATGTAGAAGACCTACTATTTTTAGAAAGTGGGATTCTAGAGGTCAGATTGACATGGAATGAAGTTTTTTGATATGTTTTTTTTCCTAATATCACCCCTCTAAAATTTTAGACCTACCCGCTTAATAGTCCAAGAGATTTTAAACTTTCAAATTTTGGACCTGACAGTGCTTCTAGATGCGGCAACCATTAATGGACCTCAAAATTATAGGTCTGGTTTTTCTCCTCCATTTGTAAAAAAAATTATATTTCTGATATGGGTTTTTTCTTCTGGTGCTTCACATGAAATTTTACTTCAATCTGACAAACGGTTTGACGGGAAATTCAATTTTTCCTTCATTGAGCTAGAAAGGAGATTTCTTCGCTATGAATGCTCTGTTGCATGAGAGGAGCGTTTGAAAGAATTTTTTTGATGGTCTTGGACAGAGGAACCAACATAAAAAAATTGGTTCATTTCTTCGTGCACTGGTTTGCAAGACTTGTATGAATTTCCATTTTTTGGCTATGGAGATTTTCTAATGTTTTTCTTCGTTTGTTCTTCATTTCTCCTTCCTTGTTTGCTCAAACTTCCTTCTGAGGTATGTATGCTTTCATGGAGTGAAGGAGAGTATTGTTATGATAGGTCCAGATTGAGGTTCAGAAATGGAGGAGTGATGGCATGGAGTTGCAGAGGAAGTATGGAGATATGGCTGTGCACGGGAGTGTAAGAAGTTAGAAGCAGGAAGCAGGTAAATATTTAAATTTTTGAAATCATCTTGAGAGAGGGTTGGGTGCATTTTATTGTCCCTGACATCCCTCACCTCAAAGGGACATGAGGGACATCAATTTCCATGGTGATCTTGGAGGTGACATGTGGCATTGATCTGACGACAGGGAATGAGTGCTCCAAAATCAGCTTTAAAGCACTGAGGGGCTGGAAGCGGGTCACATGGGTGACCAAAAATATCTCCTAGAGGGTTGGGAACATTTTTCAAGGTTTGATGTCCCTGACCTGTGAGGGATGTGAGGGACATCAAATTCCATGGTGGTCTTGGAGCTGACACGTGGCAAAGATCCGATGACAGGGGATTTGAGCTCCAAATTGCACCCAGGGGCTGGACGGCAATCTTGATGGTTGCATGGGATTCTAAAGGTCACATGGGGGCTGGGAACATTTTTCCAAGGTTGATGTACCTAACCCTTAGGGACATCAAAAAAATCCCTGCCAGGCTCCTGGAGCTGACACGTGTCCTCCCAAAATTTGGTAAGTCTTGAACTCACTCAAAGAGGACAACATGCGACGATGATAGCTTGAGCCCCACATGGAATTTTTCATAAATGTTTTATATGATCCTAAATAGAAATGGAATTTTTAATCAAATGGTGTGGGTCTAATGTATTTATTCATCCATTTTATCCCTGAAAAATTTGAGTTTTTATTTGGTACTCCACTTGTGCCTGAGAAAAACTACCTGCAGACCTGATGCACCAAAGTGTTGTGAAAAATATGATTTCACCATCATGTAGGGATTGGAATTATATTTCCATTTATGTTTTTTTTTCTCCTAAATCCATCTAGAGCTCCTGGAATCACCTTCCTAAGCTCAACAATGTTATTTTAGCTTGTGTACTGACTAGGGCTGTGAACCCTAATATTGGTTAAACTACCCCAACTTCTCTAAGCCCTTCCAAAATATTCCTGAATCATTTCCATGGTGTCCCAAGAACTTTAAATCACCTCCACATCCTCTTAGGCTCTTCTTCTCCACTCCATGGGTTCATTCCAGCCCTAGGAAGGCTAGTGATAACCCTTCCCACAACTGCCTGTAGCTTGCAAATGAACTCCTAAAATCACCTAGGGGGAATGAATGGACTTTCCTAAGTCACCTAGGGGATGAGATAAAATTAGTTGGGAGGTCACTTGGACTAGATGGATAGACCAGGGTGTCTTGGAATGATAGGACTTGAAAAAATTAACACAGGGGTATAGTTTTCATGCTCAGAAATTGTTAATTTTTCCTGAGTTTGATTGTATGCTTGCTATAGGAACATTTTTTCATCCAATTTCTCTAATTCAATCAGTCTCTCATGTAGTGAAGAGTCTTCATTCATTCTGAAATGTTACTGCCACTCTTAAGCTTTGGAAGTAAAAATTCTATGGGGACCATGGCTTCGAGTCCATAGACCAATATGAAATGAGAGTATTTTGTTATCCTTTTGTATGTGGTGAAGTAAGCCCATAAGGCTGCAGGTATCTTCAAATCCCAATATGCTTGTTGTAATGAACATATTTTTGTAAGAACCTTCTCCAATACCTTTTTAAAAGCTTCTACTATCCCATTCACTTGTGGGTGATATGGCATATTGCGGTTATGGTTTATAAAAATTGTCTTAGTAATTCCTTAACAGTAGCATTCACAAAGTGTTTCCCTTGATCACTTGTAATACTTAAGGGACATCCAAACCATGTAATTATATGTTCATAAATGAATCTTGCTTGGTATTAGTAGTACAATATTTAGTTGGATATGGCCTCTTCCCATCTTGTTAGATACTTTGTCCCTGTAATGATGAATCTTTCTTGAGAATGTCTTGCAGGCGAGGTTTAATGGGTCCAATGAAGTCTAAAGCCCACTTTTTGAATGGACTAATGCTAAGACTGGTTTTAAAGGCATCTCATCTCTGGCATTTGGTTTTCCCACCCACTGAAAAATGTCACAAGACCTTGTGTGTTTATGTGCATCTTTAAATAGTGTAGGCCACCATAATCCTACCATCATGACTTTTTTGGTTGTTTGTTCTCCTCCATTGTGTCCTCCAGTTATACCTTCATGAGCCTCTGCTAAGATATTCTTTCATTCATGTGCTAGAGCCACCCTTCTAAGGACATCATGTTGTCCTTTCTTATATAACTTTCCTTGTATAAAAATTAAAGGGGAAATCCCCACTTAATAAGTTCTTCTTTTTTTGTTTTGTATATTTGCTGTGAAATTATCTTGTGGCCAGTAATTGTGCTATATCATCAAATTTCTTTAGAATGGCCTCCATTATAAATAGGTTTGCACCAGGGAAATCATCATCAATTGGTCCTTCATCTTCTCATGTTTCTATTCTTGACAAATAGTATGGTCCATTATTCAACTTACCCGGTTTGACGGAAATGGTAAAGTCAAATTCTTAGAATAACATTAACCAGCAACATATCCTACCTTGTATTACTGGTCTACTTAGTAAATATTTCAATGGATCATGATCTATGTAGAAAAAAAATGATGTATCCAATATATATTGTCTATACTTTTGTAGTGCGTAGACCATGCTCAATGCCTCTCTCTCTCTTTCTATAGTTGAATAATTCCTTTCATCTTTGGCTAACTTCCTTCTTGGAAATGCTACTGGATTATCCATTTTTTCTCTAGGTTGTGTCAATACTGCACCAATGGAAATTCCAGATGCATCTACATGGACATGGAATGGAAATTTCCAATCTAGAAATATTAAGATAGGTGCATGTAAGATCTTATTCTTCAAAACTTCAAAATCATCTGCATATTGTTTTGTCCACTGTATTTGATTATTTGTTCTTTTCTTTAGTAACTCTTCCAAAGGTGCACTAATCTCTACATAATTCCTAATGAATTTTTTGTGGTATCTTATGTATCCAAGAATTGTCCTTACATCCTTTTGTGTTTTCGGAGGGGCTAGATTGATAATGACTGAAGTTTTGACTAGATCAATTAATAACCCCTCTTTACAAATTATATGCCCCAACAGTGTGCCAAATGGAGTCAAAAATATACATTTCTTCAAGTTGAGGGATATTTGTAACACCCTACATCTCTGGAACATGAGTCTCAATACTTGGATATGGTTTTTCAATAGGCCATATACTATCCAGTCATCTAGATATACTTCCAAGAAATCATGGATAAATTCTTTAAATGCATTGATCATTATTCTACTAAATACCATTGGTGCATTCTTTAGCCCAAATGGCATAACAATGTACATGAACGATCCCCATTCTATAGAAAATGTGGTTTTTGGTTGATCCTCTGGGGAAATCTTGACCTGATGGTAACCAGAGAACCCATCAGTGAAAGAATAGACCTCTCTTCCTGCTACATTTTCTAAAACTTCTTCTGTAAATGGAGTAGGGAATGGGTCATGTACACATGCTTTATTAAGCTCTCTATAGTCCACACATATGTGTATTTCCCCTGTTTTCTTGTTCTGAATAACCATTAGACTTACCCAATTTGAATCTTCCACAGGTTTGATGATTCCTGCATTCAACATTTTATCTATCTTTGTCTTCACTTTAACTTTGAGGTTAGGATTTAATCTATAAGGCCTCTTCTTTAATGGTTTAAATCCTTCCTTGATTTGAATCTTCATAGTCCCCACTTCTTATTTTATACCTCACAACTCCTTGAAATATTTGGGGAATATATCTTGGAATTCCTGAAGAAGTTCAACTACTTTTTCCACTTCTTCTTCTGACCAATAGTCTTTATTTTTGGAAAATTTCTCATCTCCATTGATGCCAATATTTTCAGTTCCTTATCTTTTGAGGATGGTAGTAGTATTTTTCTTCTTCTATTTTTGGTCTCCACTACTTCTCTTTCTCCTTCTATTGTCTTATATCTCAAATTTTTAGGTTTTTCATTTCTCTCTTGTTTCTCAACTGCAAAGCAATATGCCATCTCTGGAGATTTTATTTAGATTTTTCTTGTCATTGAGGGTTCTTTAGTTTCTAGGTACCCTTTGAGTATTGTTCTGTGGCCTCTTCTAGAGTTAAGAATAGAAAGGTCCTTATCTTTTGTAGTGCCCAAAGGATATTAAGATCTGCATCCCAGAAATTGAATGTATGAAAAAAATCTTTACAATCTGGTCCCAACTTCTTGTCTCTCATCTGAGTTCTTGATGCATGTACCATGACTGAGGTATGGGTCCTAGTGTCCATATGAATAATTGAGTCCATACCAAAGGAGAATGTTCTCCACATATTTTCCAATGTCTCTCATAGATTTGGATGTGCTTTTTGGATCACTTTCATTGGTGTATTCAGGTATAGCCACGTAGTAACCTTCACTCTCCAAATACCTTGTTTTAAGTAATGTGGTTAAAGAATTCCAATGAGAGATGTTAGGTTTGTGTGTTTCCCACCATCCTATGGCATTAATTTTCAGGGTGTCATCTAAGGCTTCCATTATGACTTTTTCATTTAGAAATATTCACTCGATTTGATTTAGATAACCCTCTAAGTCTTCAAACCCTGAATATTTTGGTAAATTCCAGTAGGATCCTCCATAGCTCAATCTATATACTCATTTTATTGGTTTGTCTCTATCTCTTCTTTTGCAGAGTAATATCCATCTTCTTCCTCAATTTTCTCTTGTGGGCCAAAAAATGTCATCCAGGATCTGCGGTATCAAGGTCATCATCATCTAAGGTAATTACACAGAGGTGTA
This sequence comes from Taxus chinensis, assembly GCA_019776745.2. Lineage (NCBI taxonomy): Eukaryota > Viridiplantae > Streptophyta > Pinopsida > Cupressales > Taxaceae > Taxus > Taxus chinensis. The sequence goes on along the minus strand of CM034157.1, from coordinate 376,645,597 downwards.
TTCTTCTTGCATAATGTAATTTCCTTATTCTTGATTCTGGGAAGCCATGTATCCATGCTTCAACAATGTTATCTGAGATTTCATTTGTAGATTCAATTTTGACTGAATATTTTTCCATCTAAATTTGGTTCAAAATCCTTATCGATATTAGAAAATTTATTCAAAGCATAAACCCCTTGTATATATCAAAATTTTATCTTCAGTATCATGCCACACTTCTTCATCCCATGCAACACTCATCCTTGCATGTAGTGGTATGTGGACACAAATTCCATCTGATTGTAATGTTACTTCCTCCTCTTCTGAATTTAATGTGCCATTACAATCAACAAACCATTCTAAAGCTAGAATGACATTGTATGATGGTTTTAGAGAGCTACATTTTCAACAACCTCAAAGTTAACTAGCTTCTTGATTCCCATAAAGTTAACTTCAACATTCTTTAGTGCTCCTAAGGGTTGTTTTGATGAACCATCTGCTAATCCAATAAAATATCTGGTAGGTTCCAAGGGAGGCCTGCCTAGTCTCTCCCAAGTAGTTTTTGACATCATATTCACATCCACACCAAGATCAAGAAGTACTTTGGTAATAGTAGTGTCAAATATGTCTACATCCAAGTATATGGTGGATTTACGCCATGTTCATTATGTGCAGAAGACATTTCTCTTTTTCTTGTGATGTCCAGCTTCAATTCTTTGAACATGAAAGTTCTTATCCTCCTTATTCCAATACTTACTAAATTGTTTCAACTTATCTACAAGACCATGTTTGATTGTTAGTCTGGCTATCTCCTTAAGAGTAGTGATTTCATCTTCCATAAAATAATTCTTTTCTGTTTCTTCTTGGGATTGTGCCTTCTTTACTACTACTCTACTTTTCTCCACTTCTTTCTCATGAAGGTATGACCTAATCTCCTTAAAATCCCATTCTTCGCTACTAGAGGAATATTTCTCATGAGGTAGCATGATTATCTTCTTTCTTTATAGGTGCAGACTCCTTCCTGGCTGCAATTCTAGTTGTAACTACAGCTCTACATTTTGGTTCTTCAAGGCCCTTTCTTGATTTAGAATGATTTTCCTCTTGAAATATCTTTCTTTAGCTTCTTCCTTCTTTTTCTCATTTTCTTGTTTTCTCCTTGAGCTAGATGCTTTGTCCTTGTCTTTTTCTATTTCCTCATCATCCCATGGTATCTTTGTGATATGTTGGACATTTTTTTGAGCATCTCTTCCTAATGCTTCTATTTTTGTGCTTCCATTACTATAAAATTGAGCTAATTTGGGACAACTAAAAGAATCATGTCCTCATTCATGACAGAAACCACAAGGGTCAGGCTCTGTACAATTTCTGGCTAAATGTCCATCTTGTCCACATTTGTAACAGTTCATGGGTCTTCTATCTTGGTAGCCACCTCCTTGGTTATCTCTTCCTTGGTATCCATGGTATCCTTGATATCCTCTTCCTCCTTGATAGTTATTGCATCCACCCCTAAATCCTCCTCTGGAACCTCCCCTATAACTCCTCCTATAACCTGGTATCCTCCATCATTGTATCCTTGATAGTTAGGATTGTAGTTATTACCTTGATAACCACCTCCGAAGTGGGTTGTCCACCTTGCTGATTTGGATATTGAGGGGCAGTAATTGTTGGTTGTGAAGGTGGTGGGTTAAGTGTGGGTGTTGGTTTTTGTTATTGAGGGGGAGGGTTTGGTGTTGTGTTATGTCTTGCTGCCATAACTCTATGGGTATTGTATTCCTTTAGGTATTCAAGTGTTTCTACAAAGGGGCATGTATGGTGATAATGATTATAGGATCCACAAGCTGTATGATAAATTAATTGATTAGTAGGTGGAGCTACTTCTAGTAAAAGACAAGTATCTTGAGTGTGTTGGTCCCATAATCTACAAATTCCACCAAGTTTCTTTTTCGTAGGGGTATAGTACTAGAAGAATCTTTTTGTGATGAGTGTTGTCTAACCACAAGTCTCTTTGCCTTCTCTAAATAAGGGCAGTCTGTTTTACTGTGGCCTTCTGCACACAACACACTATGCACCAAATTTTTGGTCTGATGTTACTTCTTGGTGGTGAACTATTTTTGAGATCTTCATTTCTCTTAATTTCTTGTTGGAGTTTTAGCTTGGCTAGCTCTAATTGTACTCTCTCCAATTCTATTTTCAATTATGTCTCTCCTTCTCTTGCCATGGTTGAGCCTCCAACCTAATGGCCATCTCTATTTCCTCTGAAGAGGGTTTTAAAGGGTTTTCCATCCAATGTTGCTTTGATATAAGGGAGGAGTCCTGAAGTGAACCATTCAATACATTATTTGTCTGTGAGAGGTTCTTCTAACTTTCTAGTTACATTCTTGAATCTTGACTGAATTCCTTGACTGTTTCATTTCTCCCTGAACAAGATCTTTCATTTTACTTACTCCTTCTAATGGTGCTTCACAAAAAAGAAAATTCGTCCTAAACTTCTTCTCAATGTTATCCCAATCCTTATATCCCTGGGACTTTGTCTTCATATACCAAAATAGTTCATCCTCTCTCAGAGTGCCTACAAAATCATATAACTTTGTGGTGTTGTCTGTGATATTGTTACTCTTCCAGTATGAATCCAATATAAAAAATGTTCCTTCAACATCACTGGTATATTTTCCAAACACTGGTAACTTAATATTTTAGGACATCTTTCTAACTGGTTGAGAATGTACTTGGGGCTGACTAATTAATTGCTTCTTTGAGGGTTTTACTTTCTTCGATTGATTATGAAATTTTGTCAAGTTACTCTTTCTCCCTTTGTCTCTGGATAATTCAATCAAAATATAACTCTCCTAATAATTCTGTGAATTCTCTTACAATTTCTTCTCTCTTCTTACTTTCTTCTTGTAATTGATGATATCTTTCCATCAAAATTTCTCCCTTTTCTATCTTTCGAATAGGTGTTTGAAGTGGCACATGGAATGGTGACCGATCCGGGGGGTCATCTCCTTTGGGCTTGTGTGGTGGTTGGGGAATGCATCCTTATTTGATGACTCTTCATAATTATCTTTTTCTATGAATAACTTCCTACCTTTACTATTTCTTAATCTATAATTGTCTTCTAATCCTTCATCACTTCTTCTTTTCTTATTTTGTTTTTCTTTCTCTTTCTCTTGTTTCTCAGCATTATCTTTTTCTTCATCTTCCTCCCCTATTATTTTTATTTTTTCTCCAAATTCTTCAATCAATTATTTCATACCAGTAACTTCTTCTTCCTCTTCACCTTTTTCTTTAATTAATAATGGAGTTTCTTTTCTCATCTCTTCCCATCTTGTTGTGTCTACTATTTCTCTAAGTTCCAGTCTTAATCCTCCTACTAATTCTTGTAAATATCTTACTAGTATAGTCTGCCTTGATAATGCTTGTTGTATTGGACTATTTAAAATATTTTGTACCATGGGGAACCATGGTGTAACCAAAACTTGTTGGTCTCCACTTGGTGTGGGAATTATAGCAAGACTCTGTATGTCTACCTCCATTTCTGGGTTATCCAATTGTTGGCCTCCACTCGAAGTGGGTTTTTCTTTCTTTTCTACTTTATGAATTTTATTCAATTTTTCTTTTCTTTCATTCAACTTCTTCACTCTTTCCTCCCTTGCTAGCCTCTATTTTTCTATCTTTTTCTCTAACTCCTTTTCTGCAGCTATCCTAGCTCTCTCTTCCATCCTCGTCATTTTAATTATTTTTGTTAAGATGCTAACTCCCCTTAATTATTTTAGTCTTATTTTTTCCAATTATGTAATTTTCTTGAATTTTCTTTTTTCTTCATGTCGTCCTATTTCTGTTATCCCAACCATCACCCCATTAATTTTTATTAGTTATGTCTCTTGGATCACCCCCTTCACGTACACATCCCGTAGTGTTTGTCCCCTAAAGGAACTTTTCCACACTTCTGATTAAGCCTTTTTCTACCATCAAAACCTTAATTAAAAATGAAAATAATTTAATAAATCAACCTCTTTCTCCACTTAAAACTTCACCTTTCTTGTAGTCAAAAATGGTCCAACCTTGTATGGCCCAAGTAATTATATAGGAGTCTAATGCAGTCTTGAACCAATAATCAATTTCTCTTGTCTAAGGTTCTTCAAGGTTTCTGAGCATGTTTAAATTTTATTGAGTCCACTCGAAAGGTTTTCTTAAGTGTTGTGACCACTCTATTCTTTTAGCATGTGCCAATATGCAAGGCCACAATAAATGTGGAAACTGAGACCAAAATTCCTCTCCGTATTCTCCAAATAATTCTACCTCAGTTTCTTTATATGATGCTTTGAGTCTCTTTGCTTCTCCTTTAACAAATATATTGATTTGATTTTCCCACCAATCCTCAATTTCTGTCAGTGCCGGTTTCCAATATCCTGGTGGTGAAATTTTTCCTAACATCATACTAACAAAAGGAACCTAGGCTCAGACACCAAATGTTGACCTTAAGCCTCAACAATAGTGTGAGGGTTAAGAAGTTTTCCCTTTTGTTATAGATGTGCATGGGAAAAGTGAACTAATCTACTTTGTGAACAGAAAGAATGTAAAATTACATAACTTTGATCCAAACATCAATCTTTATTCATATCTCAAAATGGATTACATTAGTCTCATTACTACACACACATACAAATCTTTCTATACTATCATATATCTCTATCATATATATCATTAATGGCACACATATCTTATCTCTCAAAGACTCGCATACGTGTTGTTCTCATATGGCACAACTATCTTGATGATGGCACACTATATACATTAGATTAATTACAATAAATATGTTTCATACAAATCGACTTCTATGGATTTATCCTAGTGTATTGTGGCTTTATCCTATGTACCAAAACTTCATCCTTTAGTACCCAGATGGCTTCATTCTTTTACTCGCGGCTTTCTCTAATCATCCACGGCTTCCTCTAGATCTTCAGTGGCTTTTCTTTTATATCTGTGGCTTTTTCTCAAAACTTGATGAAGATTTATCTCATTGAAAAGTTATCCAATTACAACTCCGTTGACTTAGACCTCATCTACCCAAGTTTTTTACTTCAAGACTCATTGAATATTTTATTCCCTTAGTTGATTTGGACCTCATCTTCCCAAGTATTCTAAATAAATACTCTAATATTTTGATTCACCTCATTAACTTGCACCTCATCTACCTAAGTCTCATACTTTAGGACTTAATGAATCTTCAAATTCCCTTCGTTGATTTGGACCTTGTCCTCCCTTATCGAATCTTAGGATCCCCTCCATTTACTTGGACCTTATATGCCCAAGTATCATACATTAGGACTCATTAAATCTTAGGATTCTCTCCATTGACTTGGACCTCATTTTCCCAAGTCTCGTAAATAAGGACTACTTCAATCATGGATACAGTGAAAATCCTTTTATCTACTCCATTTACTTGGACCTTGTCCACCTAAATCATGTAAATAAGAACCATTTAACTTTCATAAACATAGATCTCTCTCCCAATGAGTTCATTTCTAACCCTCATCTACCAAAATTTAGAAAAAATCAAAAGCATTAAATTTGAATAAAAATCCATATTAAACCCCTCCTTAAAGCACTATTTGAAAATCAGAACCAGAAAAGTAAGTACAAATAGTTTTAATCATTCTATCCATTGGTAGATATCTCAATCATAACATTATCATATATTCATATTCTTCACCTCTATGACACATGTTGACCTTATTATTATTTGTCATAATGTTTATTCCTGATCTAGTTTCTACCATTCAAGATACTTTTTCATATGGTTTTTTCTCAAATATTATTGATGGAAAATTCTCATTTTAAATAATATCTCTATTTAACAGAAAGAAAAAAATTCTTTACCTAAACCTTTTGACCGTCCTTCTTAGTAAACAGTGTTTAACCCTTTCATCCTACTAGTCACATGAGCCTGAGATTTAGGTGCAAAATGTTCCTTCCCAACAAGCATAATATTGACATACAAGTCAAAATCAATATAAAATATAAAAAAATTAATCATTACACCTTTCATCCTTCACAATCTTTGGTGATAATCCCATACTTCTTACTAGTAGTGTGAGACTAGGAAATGAGGTAAGTATCCTTACTCATCTACATTTTTTCTTCGATGTTGAGACATTTCCTCTTACTAGCGCCATGGGGCAAGATATAGGGGGTCATTTCAAAAAAATCAAACAAAATAAAGCCTTCAAAAAATATGAATCAAAAGTGCTTACTAAAACACATCCCATAAATTTTATTATGTTAAGAGAATAATTCTTTCAACCAGATCTTGTCAATAAATAGTCCATCAACGTATCTAAGTCTAGTTGAAACTTATAAAGTAAAGCATCTTGGAATTGGTCAAATATTTTTAACTAAGGATGTGTTAGATTTTCCCACATGGACCATTATTACACCTTGTGTCTTAGCATCCATCATCTTCATTTTCATATCATTATTCTCCTAGTTCTCACGTCCTTCATGGCTTTCAATGATGAGCCCTCGCATCTTCCTAGTTTTGTGGAGTCACGAGTGGAGTGAGTACATTCTAACAATGGAATTAAATTCTTACATATTTTTGACCATGAGTTTAGACAGTGCACCCTTTTACTAAGTTCCTCTCAGTAGAAGTTGAGAGATAACAAATAAACAATATACGTCTCTCCAATATTTTCCTTACAAACCTTAAGTAAGATTTTTAACAATTTGAACTTATAGAATATTTTATTTTAAAGGGTTGTGGATGATCTTGAAATTTTCTCCAAATGTGGAATTTGTAAATGCTACAAGCTTATAAACACAAGGATGCGGATGAAAATTTTAGCAAAAGTTGGCTGTAAATTGCACAAAGCTTCTAAGGATGATTTAGAAATGAATGTCCTTATTTTTATAGCTTAGGGTGATGCCATGAATATTGGATCATATTTTTAATGAGTTATAGGTTAATAATTTTAATTATTTGAAATAGAAAGAGGATTTAGTCTATACAGTTGTAACTTTACAAGGGCAATGGTTATTTTTATTTTATGTGGGAAGATGGTTGTACATGAAGCGTTTTTGCACCCACCATTATAGGATTCTAGAAGTGGAGTAAAGTGGTGTGTGAGTAGATAAATAAGACTATTTAAATAACTAATTCAATAGTTATAAATTGTGAGAGGATAATTAACCATTTAATTAAATAAATGTTTTATTAAATTATCTAAAGCGTGTTAGGAATTAATTTAATTAATTCAAAGGCCATGATATAATTAAATTAATTAATTTTAAAGGGTAGGAGTATTAATTAGAATTAATTTAATTAATTCTAAAGGGTTATGATTTAAATGATAAAATTAATGAGGATCGGCTCTAATTTTCTGCATTTGCTAGGGTTTTATGTGTTTTCTCGTGTCACTCCCTTTGGTGTATTGTGTCTCCATTTTCATACTAGGGTATTCTTAGTGATCCTACCATAGTTTCAGTTGTCCTTTTCCATGCCTTATAGGTGGTGATTAGCCTATGATTGGTTACCTCTCCATCTATTCTAAGGAATGTTGTAACTGGTGGTGGAAATGGCTCCCAAGCATGCTCAGAAGTTTTTTTTAATGTCTACGACAAGGTATGAACTCTGAATCATCCCCAAATGTTGTGATTTCTGTTGATTTTTTATATATTTTAATTAAATGGTATCGTAAAAACTATCTTATTACATATTTTTGTGTGCACATTCCCTCATAATCTATTTTTAAAAATTAATCTTTTTGTAAAACCCTAATTATAAAATAACTTATAGAAATAATGAAGTAAAAATACTAGATATAATTTAACACAAGAAATAAGATAATATAATATGAAACCCTAAGTTTAGGAGAGCGATAAAAGGAAATATATGATTTTTTCTTGATCAGGGATTTGTGTTGATTGGGAAAATTGATGAACATAAAGTAAACTAATTCGTAATTACTCAAGATAAATTCTGGAATAGGTGGATGATGTTGGACTAGGATGCCTAGACTGGGTCAGGGGAGCCTAGGAACTAGAGTCTTCTACTGGGCACCCTTTACTGTGAAAATTCTTAGAACTTGATTTTGACTATGTCACACAAGTGTCGCAAGTAGCTCTTATTTATCACCTATATGTCACATGTTTATCGCAAGGGGTACATATAACATGAAAAATAGATGTTCACATGTAAAATCCACAAAATCACATCAAATCTAAAAAAATAAAGATGTAATATGGGGAGTCAAACTAACCTCAGAGGTCACCCGACTAAGTGAACTTACTACCGAGAGTTACACTACATCTCAGACTATGTAGTTCTTGTGATTGTTTGTAGGAATCATTCCCTAGGATGCCCTTTTGTAAGATGCACTAGATAGCGAGATATATTTTCTAGATGAATGTAAATTTTTTGTATGGAATAGAATGAAATTCCACTTTTTTCACATCCTTCTTTATGATTCTATTTTCGAGGGAAAATGAGTTATGGTTTATTAAATACCTGTGGAAGAAAGCTGATATGTGCCAATGAGAGGATACATATGCAGTTATACATTCGCACATACTTACGCAAGGGTGTATGTACAATTCATAGGTGCATATACAACTCTACACGTGCACTCGTCACCTTATAATTGTAGACTATTTATTAAATCACAACTATTTCTTGTTTAGTTTATTAGTAAGATTGTTCTTATTTTTGTTATATTCAAGTGACTTATAAAAAGTGATATAAATGTTTGGTTGTTGTACCTATTATTAATATCTTGACTCATCTTGCATGCTAAAATTAATGATTGCAATAATGATCATTTAAAGGATACTAAGATCCTTTGATGTTATGAAGATAATTGATCGCATAATGATAATATGGCCTACGATGGTAACCGGTAAAACTTGGGATTGTCAAACCAAGGTAAAGGTTGGCCTAAAAGTATTTATACTAGTAAGGAAATTCAAATTGTTATATCTCAAGAAAATATTGATTTAGTTATTGATCTTGGTTATCAACTCAAATGATCATAGTATACAATGTTCTATTTCTTGATGAATTGGCTTCATTATGCATTGCATCATGACTTGGTTGAGTTGATCATTATTTTCACCAATCGAGATCGGTCGAGTTATCAGTGAACCAATTAGCCTAAGATCACATGAATGACTTAGAGTATTGTTTAATTTGTAGTATGATCTGGACCAAAATCAAAATAATTATAACATATAGTTATATGACCTTTGAGCATACTTTAAGGTAAGTTATATATAACTGTTTTTAATGAAAATAGTCGAAGATTATGATGTCGGGGCATTAAATTGATAAGTGTTTTTTATTGCTTTACGGAATATCTTTGAATGATATTTTAATTATAACAAGGTCATATTATTTTTAAACTCATGTCCTTTTTGGACCTCATCATGGTTTAATGGACGAGTGCTATGCATACTAAATCACATTATAATGATTATAATTGAGGTCTTTGACCAAAAAATTTGGGAATGCCATGTAGGTATTTGTAAGACCTAATAAATTGATACAAAAGGGTTGTTTCCCATACATGGGCAGTAAATTAAATTTGTTTATTAAGTGTTTAATGATTCTTTAATAATAATTATGGTTCAAAAAAATAGTCAACCGACCCCATCTAAGTTCGATGGGATAAAATAATTTGAATGTCTTCCAAACTTGGAGGGCAAGTTATA